>OX465251.1:9178383-10526111 GCA_949987775.1 Aproaerema taeniolella | reverse complement strand
ATTAGGTACGTAGCTCTAGCTGTCTAATCCATCCTAACACCTATCGATCAAATCAAATCCTTATTAATTAATCCTGAATAAATTTAATCATGTTATACTTTCAAGGTTGACTAGGATCTCACAAATATATTTATAAGACGTTAAGTGGAACAATACATCTACAAAAAAAATACAATAATTACGTAGTTCCTTTACAAGCAGACAAGGCTTTAGCTCTCTGAATGGATGTCAAATATCCTAAAAAATGAATGTCAAAAGTGGCCTCAAGTGGTTTTAAAACTGCATGACGTTTTAAAACTGTAAGGCATGGCTTTAGCGATTGAACCATTGATTGCAAAATATAGCTATCCAAAACTAAATTAATCAATACTTCTGGCTAACATTAGGCAGTGGCATCGCCGTAGGAAGACTGCTCTATGCTCTCTAACCCCATTTGCTTAGAGTTATTATAACTCTAACTAAAATTAAAAATGTTGAATCATCCCCGATGTTCATAGCTAATAACTCTTAAACGGCGCTGAACCAATTTTGATAAAAATATAGCTAAGAACCTTCTAAACCAAAAAGCCCGCATCAAAATCGGTCCATTCGTTGAGGAGCTACGATTCCACAGACAGACACACATAATACAAAGAGATACACACGTTGAACTTATAACACCCCTCTTATTTCCTCATCAATTAAAGACGAGCACATTTGTTTAATAATAGGTCTTTACCTATGAAATTGCCGTTTTTCATACAATATTTTTGGAAAACTGAATTTTCCATACCAACGTTTTTGGATTTTTAACAAAATTTTATGGGAAGTTTAAAACAGCATTGAGTTAATTTTAATCATACTTATGCCTAATTACAGAAACGCCCGTTAAAGTTAATGCTGTTTTAACTATCGTGCTGTCGATTTCAGTCTTTATGATGTATACAAGGGTTATTATATTTAAAGAACCTTTAACTTAAATAATAAAAAAATATTAAAAAAATCTAGAATTGCTGCAACTAAACGTTATTTTATTAATAGTTGTAAATGTAATAAAAGTACAGCAAAAATAAGCAATGAAACGGGCAACAGATGAAACGCGCAATATTTTGAGCTTCGTTTTTAGTAAATTAATCCAAAGTAAAAATATATTCATTTTATTCGAAATCTCCGTTATTTGGCCAATTTTAAATAAAATACATTTTTAGTTAAAGCTGTTAATCAAATAAATGATGAACAAAATAAAACCGGGGAAAATGTCAGAATTTTCATTGGTAAAAACCTATTAGCTGTCCATATAGTTTGTTTACGTTTTTATTTATACAAGGTGTTTCTAAAGAACCCAAGAAAAACAAAATGGAATTAAAAATTTATTGCGATGATTCATCACATCAAAGCATTCGACTTTGTCAATCATGATATATTAATGTACAAGCTTGTAAAGTACGGTATTAAGGGTAAAGCTAATGATTGGATACGAAGTTATTTAAATAATCGAACTCAATGTACAGAAATAGCAAAAATCAGGAATTGTAACACTGTTATTTTGAAGGAATCTTACAAATCAAAATTTATAAAAAATAATTCTGGTGTCCCGCAGGGAAGTGTTCTCGGACCTTTGCTTTTCCTAGCCTGCATTAATGAATTGCCCAATATTACTCAACACAAATGCCTACTCTTTGCAGACGATACAATCCTAATAGTTAAAAATAATAACAGTAGTGATTATCAAACAGAAATAAACTTGGCCTTAAAGAATATAATAGAATGGTTACATCACAATGATTAAAAAATTAATTTAAACAAAACAAACTTTATACAATTTAGTTCTTACAACTCTAATAATTTACCACTACAAATTAGTTATAACAGTCATATTATTGAGGAAGTTGTTAGTCTTAAATTTCTTGGAATATTTGTAGATAAACACTTGAACTGGAAACACCATATAGACACAATTTGCAATAAGTTAAATAGATTTGTATAACAAGGTTTCATTGGAAGCTGCTTTGACTGCATACAACGGGTACGTATCATCTGTACTTAACTACGGCATTATAATTTGGGGCAACTCAGTTTATGCAGATCAGGCCAAAAGAAGTGTCTACGTGCAATAGCGAAAGCATGGTTTAGAGATAATTGCAGACCCCTTTTCAAAAAATGTAATGTTCTTCCTAGAGGAAGAACCTAGACCTAGGAGGTAGACCTAGTCTCTACATTAGAGAGGTTTGTAACTTTGTTAAGTCTCATCCTGAATTTTATAATACACGTGGAGAATTAGCTACTAGACATACTAGACAAAAATATATGGATTTATTAAGTCAACCTCCTAGCCAAACATATATAAATGATAAAAATATAGTCAACACGTCAATAATGTTATATAATAAGCTTCCAGAAAATATTAAACAATTACAAGGTAAATTATTTAAGTCCCGTTTAACTGTGCTTCCCCTAGAGTACTATTTCTACTCAATTAAAGAATTTTTAGTTAATTTTTAGTTTCCGTCACGTTTTCACAAATTTTAAGTAAAACAAAATTCATTGACTAGAATTAAAATTTCAAGTTAAGTACTTGCTCGTCTGAAAATTATAGCCCTCCATATATCTCGAGTATGGGTGTATAGCTTCTCAAACAGACCTCTTTTGTATGAAAAATCGTGCAATATCCCTAGACCGTGTTGATGTGTATACTTATTTGACACGGCATAATTTAAGTTACGTAGTACTCGTGAATATAAATCCATGCATGCTTGAAATAATTGAAATAGGACTTTTTTTTCTTATCGTGTAGGTATAGTCAAGTATGTGGCGAACTTGGCTAAACCTGGTGTTAGAGTTTTCAAACCGCACAATGGCCTCTGACTTGGTTTTAACGACTGTAGTCAATCGACAACAGCCGGGACCGACAGCTTAACGTGCCCTCGGCAGCACGGAAACGCTTGTGATAAATTGCCACTTTAGTCACCCATCAGGTTCCCTGCCTCTGTTTACATTGCTTAACCTTTCTGATCGGTTGAGATCAGCGAGAGCCACTGGGCTACGAGCGCTTATTGAAATAGGGCTGGAATTTAAACATTTATATTTTTCACTATTTTTTTTAAATTACATTATATTTTGACATATTTCAGAAATATTTTCTTTCTTGCTGGGTATATTTAAAACACTCAACATTCTCGAAACAGTTACAGGCACAGTAACGGTGAGATTACCACTTGACGCTGTTCGGCAAATCAGTAATATTGAAAAATGAAACAACAGTCTAACTTATACCTTTTACAAAATGCTACTTTGCCTACCCCTCATTACGGTGGCAAACACGCCATCCACTGTAATTTGGTTTGAAAATAGCATGCAACTTATTTGAGTAGGTAAACGATGGCATTTTCTTTGCACTCACTTTGGATTCGATTCATTTTCTTTGTCAATTTTAAAATGTCAAGCAAAGTTAGAACCCTGTAACAACGGTCAGCGGGTCAAAATCGTAAGCGAGAGGTACCGAGTTCAAACCCCAGTGCTGTCATGTACCAATGACTCGTTTCCCGAGTTATGATACTTTAGTTGCACACTAATCGATGTTCTTACTGTAAGAGGAAACATTGTGCGGAGACTTCCTTACTAATATAATTAACGTATGTATGATGGATGTTTGTTACTCTTTCACGCTTAAACGGCTGGACAAATTTTGATAAAATTTAGCTAACAACCTGGACTATTTTATGCAGGCTACATAATTTTCCCAAATTCCTAGGGGAACGAAGTCTCGGGCGGAAAGCTAGTAATACATGCATATGTCAAACTTAGAACACACCTGTTTTTTGGTCTTGGGTTAAAAATACAAGTACGTTTACCTACCACCTCACCTTTGTCACTAAAGTCACACAAGCGACAATAATTTGTCTTGAAACTGCCCACTTCAACTGCCTTTGTGATGTCTGGAACCGTCAACTTAAAGACTAGAGTTTCCAAGATTAAACACAAGTTTGTTAAGGCTTAATAAGGCTTGTCTGTGTTATTCACCTTAAATGTTAGTTCAGTCCAGTTTGTTGTGACCCGGGGGAAATAAGCGGAGATGGAGAAATATTTGCGCTACAGACCTCTCTGTCATCAACATTCTGGGATTCTGTTTAATTGTGTTATTCCGATGTTTGCTTTGCTTTCATTTTGCCGTTACGTGTGGAATTTTTGAGCCGAGAAAAATGGCAACGTTATCTTTTGTGGTAGGGATTTGAATAACTATAAACCGATAACGCCAGACAACATATACATTAGATATACAACACACATTAAAAATATCACGACTTTACATTACCACAAATACATATTCAAAGACAGACACGAACACCCATGCCCCGAGAACAAACATCTGCTTTTTACACAAATATTTACCCCGACTGGGAATCGAACCCAGGACCCATCAATCAAGAGGCAGCGCCACTACCACTTGACCAAACCAGTCCTCGATTAATAGCCTTCCGCATTTGTCTATTTGTTTGTATTTCCGCCAACTCCTCCGTATCAAAAATTCATTCTATGGTTTAGAATTTTACATCATGTATTTAATGTAGGTACAATCTTAATTTACATCGCGCAAAGCCGGGGCGGGTCACTAAGTTCATTTACTTATAAAGACTTCCAAAATATTCAATTTTTTTTACGCAGTCTATACAAAATCCAGTTAAACATAAAAGAAAAGAATATACATATTTTCTATTGTTGTACTGCCCAGTTTAAAAGCATGCTTGCGTAAAATAAAAATCCAAATATTTTACTACTATATTTTCAAAGCAAATAGGCAGCATTTTTGCGGATATAAAGGGCACTGGGCAGTACATTTTTTAGGGTTCCGTAATAAGCAAGGAACATGTCAGTCTGTCCACGTGTCCACAGTTTAAATCACAGACCCTTGGTCAGACTCAGAGACTGAGCTTTTATTTGGTATGGTCATAATAGACATACATCATACTATTATAAAACAAAGTCCTCCGTTGCCTCTGTCTATCTATCTGAATGCGATAAACTCAAAAACTTTGGAACGGATTTTCATACGGTTTTCACCAATGGATGGAGAGATTTAAGAAAAAGGTTTATGTGTAACACATTCTCGAAATTCCTACAAGAACGAAGTCCCTGGCGGGAAGCTATAGTTACATATAAATTAAGCTGACAAACATGTTAAATAAAGAAGGAACCTCATCCTTTTTTGAAGTCATTCATTCATTCGGCTAAAAACGGGGATTTTTTTTCAAAGTCTCATAAGATATTTTTTTTAAGTGGAGGTGTGAGAAGAGCGTTTTTTGTTTCAGAGAGATGTTAGCGAAATATTAACTTTTCGAGTGAGATTTTTTAGGTTCAAATCAGCTAAATGGTTGTTTTTGGATATGTTAAAAAATTGCGGTGTTTATAACAAAGTAAGAAAAACTGTCATAGCTAAATAGGCTTTAATCATTTACGAGTAAAAGTCCACTAAAAAAAACTTTTACGTGTCTTTTTGTACATGACTTTTCGTCTTTTTGTTCGACGAAAAAATCCACTGGAAAATCATTCAGAACGATTGTCTGAGTCCAGGGTTTCAGTTTTTGCTAAGCTGTCTTTTACCTACCTAAATATCGACGGATGTTATATTATTACTTTCAATTAAAAATCTGAATAACTGTGACGTAAAACCTGTATTTTAATTTTATTCACAAGTCTACAAACTTGAACTAGGCAGGCAAAAGGTCACATAGACAAAGGCTGTGTTAACGGATGTATCACTAACGGTACTGACTTGGGCAGTGACGTACGGACTTAGCAACTAACTTCACTAACTCAGTTAAGGTGCGACCCTTGGGTGTGTTTCAACGAGTTGTTTCACGTCTGACACAATTTCAGTCAACGTAAATTTTTGTCAACGTTGCTACGTAGCCGTAGCATTATCGCCTCAGTCTAACACAATACCAGTATTTTGTAAATATAAATACATAAAAGGAGAAACTGACTGACTGGACTGACTGACTGACATATCAACGCACAGCCTAAACGGCTAAACGTAGGCACTTGAAATTTGGAAAGGACGTAGCTTAGGTACCGTAGAGGTGCACTAAGAAAGGAATTCAAGAAATTCCCACGGGAACGGGAATTAGCGGAAAAATCCTTTTGTATGAAAAATCTAAACCGCTTAAGTTAGACGCTTGAAATTTGGCATGCAGGTACCTTAGTAAACTTAAAGCTTAGTTGCAACAGGATATTGCAAAATTCCCACGGGAACGGGAGTTAGCGAGAAAAAACTTTTGTATGTAAAAATCTAAATCTTAAACTAAACCAATATTTAATAAACTAAATGAAGGGTAAGGAAGGTTAATAAACTAAATTAACGGACCGTCAATAAAGTGTAATCTGTTAAAAAGAAAAAATTAACACGCAAACGAAGTTGCGGGCATCAGCTAGTAAATAGATAAAACGCCATACACTCAAAGGCCCACATTAAGGTTTTACCGTGTGTTGTGGGTCCCTCGGAACACACATAAAGACAGACACAAACACCCATGACCCGAGAACAAATATCTGCTTTTTACACAAATATTTGCCCCGACTGGGATTCGAACCCAGGACCCGTCGATCGAGAAGCAGCGCCACGAAAATAAGAACATAATGTTTTACTTTCTGTTACATTCGGTGAAATGGTTCAAAGGATAAACTCATTCACCCTTTGATGCGGAGTACTTATAAAATAAAATTAAAATAAACAAAATGAAAGGTTGATCACAAAAATACTAATGCTCTATTCTACAAAACTGTTTTAATGACTGAATTTCCGAAAACGAATGGCACCGTTTACGAATTCGTAGTTGTAATTATATTAAAGTACATGGATGTAATATTACTATTCTGATAAGGAATGTGAAGCTGTTTGATGGCTATTATTTCAAATTAGGAATATTATAGTTTTAATTTACGTTAGCATTTGGAATATAAACTGTGAATGGTACAAGTAGGCCACCCAGAATCTTTGGACACACGCCAGGCACTTGCTACTTAGGTACTATTTCAGCACAGTGCCTTTTGTTACAGTACTAGACGTATATTTATGTATATATTTTATGTTTGTCGCAATTACCTAATTTCCTTTTATTGCTTTTACTATAATGTTGATATATTTTATCTGGTTTCAAATAGATTAAATTCTGCAATAAAGTGTACTTTTATCACTGATTAGCTGGTTACAAACAAACATACTAATGTTCTACTTAATAAGCATTATTTCATGGTTAATGCCTTAAGTGTACCAACACTGATGCATACAATACAATACAATACAATATACTTTATTGCACAATTTGAAAAGAAATACAATGATGAGACAATTACAAGTAACTTTACAAAAGGTACAATATAGGCGATGCATCAACTTACTTTTTCATAGTTACTATTTTTAAAAGGTCCTCTTAATATATTTGTCCAAGTTCTTTAGAAGAACCCTCTGCACAATACCGCAGTAGGATATATTTTTTTGCTTTTAGAAAATATTACTCAAAAATAATTATTTACTTTTTTCACATATATTTAAATCTACAGCAAAACCTGAACTATATTATATCAAAGACATACGGCCTTTCAGTGATTGCAAAATAAGACATTGAAGCAAAGACGGGATATAGGTTAGTATTATATAACAAACACAACATTCTCGAAAAAAATATTATAAAAACTAAGTCAGAAAACCCTTAAAAACATTTTATCCCTTTCCAACACAAGCGCAACCAACATCGACTAATAGGATAAGTTTACCAGACGCTTGTAAAACTTTTACCCTAAAGCTCAGTTTGTTGTGATACCCGCCGAAGTAAATGCAACATCCTCTTAATAACAATTTTATATAGACACGCTGCTGAAGTGTTGCCAGCTCGTCGCGTCACCGCCATCGTTGTTTACAAAGTCTTTACATTTCCCAACCACTTCTGGATGGTGTTGACTATCTCTTGTTCACTGAGGCTTTCGTTCATTTTCCAAAGGGTTTTACACCTTTTTTGCTTTTATTTTCATTTCATCTATTATTTTTCTGTCTCTTATGCGACTCAAATATGATCAAAAGAGAAGATATTATTATTATTATTGGATCATAGATGTAAAAAATGAAATCAAATACTTAAATAGGTAGGTAGTACAGTTTCTCGTTTCTCAAATAAAATGACTCCTATATTAACGTTTGCTGCTAAACCTAGGTAATAACGGACCATTTTTTTATAATTATTATTCCAAGGGTCATAACATCTTTGTGCTCCAAAATCGTCATCCTCACCTGCAACTGATCACTGGACAAGGCTTTGACGTCTCTCTACTTGATATTGGCGACTTCGCCATTCCATATTTAAATTTTAATTAAAATACTCAGACATTACCAAATCACGCCATTATGATTATTTTCTTTAACAGTGACTTTAAGTTCAGCTACAGTATAAAACATGGTATTACCTTCTGCTGCATAGCCCTTGCTGTGTGGTTAGTCCCTTTCCCCCAGTTTATATTTTCCTGTACTCCCATTGGCATTTTTCCTTTTCACGGTTTAATAAGTTCACTTGACACGGGTCACGTATCCAAAGTATTTTAAGGACTCTTCTCGTAGGTACCGCTTCAACCTACTCATAAAACATTCAAGAGCTAAATTAGAGGATTGGCAAAAAGGAACGCGACGAATTCCCACAATATTGTTGTCCTGGATAATTTTGTGTGCTGAATACTGAGTGTTGATTTGACATTTTTTGTGGCCTTTTGTTGACTGGGATAATTATGCATTGAGTGGATTCTAGTGTTAATTGGGAAACCTATTTTCAAAAGTTTGTTACGGAAAATCTTGTACTCTGAACTGTCTTCTCAGGTTATTAGTGAAGGACGTAGCACTTTATTTCGTGTTTTATTTAGAAACTTTTCTTCTTAATATTTAAAACATCGGATTTGTTCGAACGCTTATAACTAGAGAACGGCTGGACCGATTTTCATGGTTTTTGGTTTGTTGTATTTGTCTCCGTCCCGAATAGCAGAATAATAAACATTGGAAAATTGACGAAAAAATTCCCACGGGAACGAACACTCAGGCGAAAAGCTGGTTTAGAATAATTCCTCGAAAATGGAGAAATATATCTCCGACTAAGCGATAAACTAGCCCCCGATATAGTCACCTAGTTAAAAGCGATGTAAACATCTGTAACAGTCGTATGTATTAGTCACGACTATGACAGATACTACAATACAATACAATACAATACTCTTTATTGCACACAAAAAAAAAAAAAACATAAAACAAATGTTCATGATGTAGTGTACAATCCGGCGGCCTTATTGCTATAGAGCAATTTCTTCCAGGCAACCAGGGGCAAATACTATTAACTTTAATTTAAAGAGAACTATTGAATTAATGATTTATCCTTAGGTTGTACGAGTAGATGTGTAGAAATAAATAAATAGAGTGTCCAAAACCTCGACCTAATTGTAGAAAAAAAAGTTTTCTATTAGTCTGTAAAATCGTTTTAGTCAATGCTGTCCCACTGCACTGTTCAATAATTATTTATTGAAATTAATTTGAGATTTTTTTGTTACAGAGTCTCTGCTATTAAGGATAGTAAGGGTGTCAGTGCCTGCGTACAGGATACGCGGGCAGACAGCGCAATTAGAATGTGATTTCGAGCTTGGAATGGACAATTTGTACTCTGTGAAATGGTACAGAGACAACGAAGAGTTCTACAGATACATGCCCAAATTCGACCCTCCGAAACACGCATACAAACTCGATGGGATCAAAGTTGATGTGAGTAAAGTTTGCTCTCCATACGTTTGTTTACCTGACCCTTTTTTTAAAGGGATAAATTCGTCTACAGTTTCCTCGTGATCAACGACCCCAGTTTCGGATATATTTGCCCAATTTTCAGGTTCGTTTTATTCAATCGGGCAAGCATACGTGATAAAGGAAGGAAATTATTTGTTTATTTACGATTTCACGCGCAAACTCTATTTTTACGCTGTTTTATTTGGCGAATGGACGAAACGATGTGTAAAAAGTGATTTGATTTATATATCTCTTTCTTTGTGTTATTGTTGTTTTTTCCTCTTGCACATAACAGTAGAAGTAAGTCAGTCTTTGTCAGAGGCCAATGGGAAGGATTTTGAAAACTCTAGTTTGTTTTTTGAATTCGATTCATCTGATTAGCAAGGTTTCAAGGTACTTGATAAATCTTGTCTCAGCAAGCTATCACTCCAGATAACCTTAAAAATATGTATTGTGCGAGTGGTGAAATCATGGTGAAAATAAGGTGCTTTAATACAATAAATCACTGTGTTATTTCGAACAACGATATGTATTCTCCAACTAATTGCTGAATATAATTTATACTCCAACCTATTCCTCACCTATAATTATATGGAACTGTTCCACGGTAACGCCACTAAAATTTTAGTGTAGTTTTTAAAATAAGAAAATATATTTTAATTACATGTTAGTTATCCATCAAGATAGAGGTATCTGTAACACAAAATATGAAACATAAATTTTATATACGACGACCTTAGCTTTTCATTCGTATCATGTAGGTAATGGTCAAGAATGTGGCGAACTTGGCTAACCCTGTTCTTAAACCCTAAATGGCCTTGACATGGTTTAATGACCCTAGTAAATCGACAACAGTTGAGACCTACGACGGTTTAACTTGTTAAATCGAAACTCTCGTGATAACTTGCGTCGATGATCACCCATTAGGTTTCCTGCACCCGTGTGCTTTGCTTGACCACATTGATAAATTCTGAACACCAAGTAACTCTGGGCTAAGAGCGCTAACAAGCTTTTATACCTAATGAGATCCAAAAAAAACTTATTATAAACGTTACAAGATACATTACGTAAGCGGCTCGAGACTTTCGATGACAAAATGAGCGAAATAATTTAATAACCTTGAATTTTATTTCCATAACGAAGTCGCTAGACTACAAGATTTATGCATGAGACATATAATGTAATTTTACTTCAATAACTTTATGTAAGTAAGTTCTTAAAATAAGAAATACGATTTTAGGTCTTTCGTTTAACTGGCAGTTAACATGCCATTTGAAAGCAAATCATATTAATGTACGATGGAATTTCTTGGAATTTTGCTTTGTGAAGGACACACTGGGTTGGTTATCTATTTCTAAACGTACAATAGAGCATGCCTTACAGGAAATATTGACAAAAGATACGAAGAAATGAGCCGAAAGCCAGACAATGCATGTGAGCTTTGCAGGGTTATTCCCACTACCCTTATAAGTTCACTTTTTATGATTGTTTTTCAGAAATCATTCCAGATGATTCTTAAACTTCTTTTAAAAACGTCTTTAGAAAAAGTTCTTTATTTCTTTAAAAACCATTTAGGGAAAATAGACTTCTAATTTTGTAAAAGAACAAAAATTCTTACAAAACTCTACAGAAAGGCTTCTAGTAACATAGAGTTTTAAATTTCCTTAAGAGATTCCATGTAAAAGGTTAGCATTTTTGATGGGCGTTTTACCCTATTTTTTTAATACTTCTCAGTGGTTTGCGTGTCACCATTTTAAATATTCTCATCATCAAGAGAATTCAGATTCAGTAAGTTTTTTTGACAAAACAGGCATACACTACAACACGCAATGTAACAGATAACTATAGATAACTTGCATTATTCCGCTCGGGACTTCGTTCCCGTGGGAATTCGGGAAAGTTATGTAGCCTACGTTACTCAAGAAAAAAGGTGAAAGAATTTTTCAAATCGGTCCAGTATTTTCGGAGCCTATTCAATGCAAATAAAAAAAATTGCATCTCTGATTTGTTTTTGTATAGGAAGTCGAAATTTTATTTATGCAAAATTCATGTAGGTTTCCTTGGGAAAAGTTGTTCAGTTTCATGGAGTGAATCACTCCCTAAGATTTCGTTAACTAATCTAAAGTCTTCTCACGTAATGTGAAAAACATAGATAATGAATGACATGAACTATTTACAATAAAAATACATTTTTTTTCTTGCAAAAATACAAAACAATGAAAAGATATCAAATAAAGTAAATTAATCAATTTGATACTAAGACATTCTCATCAGTTAGAATTAAATATAAATTATAAGAAAACAAAAAGTTAAAATGTATTTTTTTTTACTAATTAGTAACTGACTTTGATAGGAAACTAGATACTTTTTGTCTAAGTGTTGTTTTGAGCTTTGATCATTACAAATTGCATAATTTCTAACGGGAGAAAAAATAAGAGCAGAGTGCACCAGACAACCAACAATAGGGGGATACTGTCCAGACCACTCGCCGAAACGTGCTCAATGATATAACTTGAAGTTTTCCGAGATTTGTTTGCACATAATGGTCCATGTTAGTCTCCTGATATCCAAAGTTGAATCTCGGAAAACTCGGAAAATGTTATATTATATCTGTTTATTCGGTGATTTTTAATTAGTTAATGAAAATTAAGAATGTGAATCAGCACGAAACTGAATAACTCTCCCCAAAGAACATAGCTAAAAGAAAAAAAAAACACCTCTCCATATAACCTGTGTGGGGATGAGCTGACTTGCCTTTGTAGGGGAAGCCCGATGAATAATAACCTTTAGAAAGAATAAAATAAAATATTTTTAACAAAAAAGTTGACCCGCCTTCACAAAGGGAGAAATATTTTTTTAAAGCTATACTTACTCGTAAATATAGCTTTGAAACCATATTTCAAAGCTATATTCACAAGTAAGTATAGCTTTAAAAAAATATTTCTCCCTTTTTGAAGGCAGGTAAATTTTTTGTTAAAAATATTTTATTTTATTCTTTCTAAAGGTTATCATTCATCATTCATAGAACTTTCCTCGTAGATTAATTGTAAAGCACTAAATCACTCGAGATTAAAGTGCGATAATATAGTACTTAATCAATCACTTTTACCCCTCTTGATACCCACGAAAAGATATGCGGTGGTGATATTCACAACCAGTCGCAAGATGGCAAGAAAGATACGGGGTGGTACAATTCTCAAACCAGATTAGCAATTCGATGATAGGTAATCTGGTAATCGGTGATATTATCAACCGATTACCAGACCGCAGGAAAGATATGTGGTGGTAATATACTCTACCGATTACTAAACGGTAGAGCCCCAGGACACAAAAGAGCCCCAAAAAACAACTTAAAAGTCTCAGAGAACAACTTCGTTTACTTGGATGACCTATTTTTATTTTTTAACTAAACTTACTACGGCCCTTCGTATTAAATCCAAAAAATCAATAACAATATCTAACAATTGTATATTATATTTATATCTATACATATTAAGGTAGTTCACCCAAAACTTTAAAGTCAGTAATTTATTTTTATCCATATACTAGATTTGTTACAAATATAGCCACTTCCAAAAAATAAATTCGAAAATTTATTTAGGTATCATAGTGGTTCAGTGACGTCATATTACATTACAAGCTAATACTAAGTAATTAATAAAAAGTTAAAAATGGATCATTATTTACCTCTACACGTAACATTTCGTAACCAAAGCTCCGTAACCAGCTACGAAATAAGACTTGATATTTGTTACTGACCTTTTATAGGACTTCCGTACTTTTCGAAATTTTAGTGTTTGTTTTTATTTTTGGTTTTTGTTTGCGATTCCAGTTGGCCATTGTAATCAATGCTAAATATTTCTTCGTAGATTCGCAGGTCACGGATTTAAAAGTTAATTGTGAAACTTCTACCTATTCAATTTGGTCGGTTTACATGACATTCGAAAAAAAAACAACGGATTGTACTCTGATGTTAATTTATTAACACGCCAGAATATGATATTTCAGTGCGACGGTGCACCTTGCCATTACGCAAGAGAGGTTAGAGACCATTTGAATGAGCGGTTTCCACAGAGGTGGATTGGCCGAGCTGGATCCATTGCCTGGCCTCCAAGGTCACCAGACCTGAACCCCATAGACTTTTTTTATCTGGGGATTCTACAAAGAATTGGGGTACTGTCACGAATTTTCGAATTTAGAGCAGAATAATCAGAGAAAAAATCCAAGCTTTCCGGGATTTGCGCGGTAATTTTTTGCGTCGGTGTCGCCTATGCATACAGGCAGGTGGCAGGCACTTTGAACATTTATTATAAAAACCACTAAATAAATGATTTATTAAAGATTATTTATGTTGTTTTATTTAGTATAATATCAAGATATTGACATGATTTGAACTTTATTGCTCTGTTATGAGTCTTTTTATCTAAAATTCATAGTTATTTACCACATTGATCACATAATTGTGAGAAAAATTATTTAAAAAGCATAAAAGAAATTTCAACATTTTCGGCTCTTATCAAATTTGAACTCTATTTTTTCGTAAAAATGCCCTATAAAGTACCAACTTTTTTATATTTTCTTAGAGCTAAGAAATCCATAAAGTCTTTAAAATCACCAGAAAGATGGTCAGTCAGGTTTAATTTTTTTTTTTCAAGTTCAATTTAAGTAACTTTTTTTTATAAGAGTAATTTAAATTTTTGTGACTAAATTCTGAGTACTAGTAGTTAGATTTTGAACGTTTAGTGTTTTTACAGATGATCAACCATTTAAGCCATAATACTAACAAAAAAAATTTAAAAAACACGACCCAGGATTTTTTTTTTGCTAAAACCGATAGAATTTAAAAAAATAAATAAAAATTTGACAAAAAAATCATATCTCGAAAACTACAAAAAATCGCGGAACATACATGGGGGTCCAATGGATAGGTTTAAGTGTCCCCTGACCATAGACCTTCGCTGGTACAGGTTTCCTGGGACACCCTGTATATTACTTATACAGACTCTCCCTCCGTCTTACGAATTTTCGATCGGGTCACGTGTCCTGACGCGAGTTTAACATTTTTACCCATCCCAAAATGAACGCCGCTAAAGAAGTTTTCACTCTCTCTCCGTCTTACGAATTTTCGATCAAGTCACGTGTCCTGACCCTAGTTTAACATTTTTTACCCATACTTCAAAGTGCACAACGCCGCTAAAGAAGTTTTCACTTCAAAAATTAATAAGGTAGAGGTGTTATTGAAAAAGAAACCTTAAGCATTTTGAATTCAGACAGAATCTCGAACGCGGCGTATGACCCGAGCTGTGTCATATATGACACGCTGGTATCTGAGAGAACCCTTAAAAACAGCGTTACATCGTTTCGTTCACTAATAATGCCCATGTACCATGGAAAATAAATAGCCGCGTATTTTAGTCTTTGTTACGATTTATTTAACAGAAAAACAGAAGATGAAGTCTAATTTTGCCTGGAATATCCGTGCTAGAAATAAACTCATAAAAACTTTAAAAGTATGATGTTAATTGACAAACTACAAAATATCTTGCAGTGCTATTTTAATAAGGCATTTATCATCGGAAATAATACATTTATTTTAAAAGTTGGTAATTTCAATCAAACCTATGCTTTATAAATTTTATTTACTTTAGTTACCTTTATAATTCTTCACACAAAAACTGATGGAACGTTTATCTTCTCTTGACAGCTTCAAAAATCGGATAGCAACAGGGTGGTGCTACACCAGGTGACCCTCAAGTCCACCGGGCTGTACCGGTGCGAAGTCTCCGCTGAAGCGCCGAGCTTCGCATCAGCGGCTGGCGAAGGAAGAATGGAAGTAATTTGTAAGTTATATACTCGTACATACTAACTTTCTGCCCGCAGCTTCGTCCAAGTAGAGAAAGTAAGAAAAACTATTTTTCATTTCTCATACTCGGAAAGTAGTGTTATTTTGATCTGATTATTGGGTGGAAAATGCTGCTTCCATCCATAGGGAGGGAAAAACTCATACAAATTACATCCCACCTAAGGGCCGGAATGAACTTTAAAAATAGAACTGCTGTCAGCTGTGAAGAGTTTTATGTAAAAACAAAACTAATTTAAAAAAATGCACGAGTAATAAACTCATACGTTATATACTCGTACATACTAACTTTCTGCCCGCAACTTCGTCCAAGTAGAGAAAGTAAGAAAAACTATTTTTCATTTCTCATACTCGGAAAGTAGTGTTATTTTGATCTGATTATTGGGTGGAAAATGCTGCTTCCATCCATAGGGAGGGAAAAACTCATACAAATTACATCCCACCTAAGGGCCGGAATGAACTTTAAAAATAGAACTGCTGTCAGCTGTGAAGAGTTTTATGTAAAAACAAAACTAATTAAAAAAATGCTGCGGCCATGTGAGTTTCTAAACAGCCAGTGTGAACTTAGCGCAAACTTCTTTGAGCGGAATAAGTCGCAACAATTACGCGGTGAGTTCTATATTTAAAATTTAAAAAGTCGACATAAATTGTTATGTATCTGTGACGGAATTCAAAAAAATAGGTAATAATCTTTTTGATTTCACGAATCGTTCTAATTTGACAATTAATTTTAAATAGGTACTACTAATATTATACTAGCTTTCCACCCGAGGCTCCGCCCGCGTGGACTACAGGTTATATCGTGCCCAGCTGTGGGATAAAATGTAGCCTATGTATGTCCTTTTCCAAGGTCTTATCTATTTCTGTACCAAATTCCACCAAGTGTTTCAGTAGTTTAGGTGTGACGGTGCAACAGACAAACAAACAGACAGTTACTTACAGACAGATTTTAGTAGGGATGAATAATTATTTTATCATATATTTTTAAATACTGTATTAATTGACATGGCGCTATATTAGAGTGTTAAATTGTTGAATATACCAAATCACTTTGCTTAATCAACATCAATAGCATACACTCACGCCTGTATATTCCTTTCGGAGTAGACTGAGCATCGGTGGTTTTAAAATGTTGTATGGAAATATGAGTATGGTGGTTGACAGCCTGTCGTGGTCCATGAGTCAGAAGCCATTTAGTGGTTTGAAAACTCTGACATCCAGGTTTTGACGAATTTCACAATTACTAAATGCAAGTATATCATTCGACGTTTTACAATTCAGTAGCGAGAAATAACAAGTAAAAGATTTATTTGCATTCATTTAAATTAGGTAGATATGAAATACCATATTTTTGACTTGCTAGTCAGATCAGCTATTCTTTATTATATTACTAGCTTTTCGCCCGGGACTTCGTTCCCGTGGGAATTTCCCCGTCAATTTTTCAATGTTTTTAATAGTTATTCTGCTATTCGGGACGGAGAGAAATACAACAAATCAAAAACCATGGAAATCGGTCCAGCCGTTCTCGAGTTATAAGTGTTGTAACAAACACGACTTTCTTTTATATATATAGATAATTTTGTTCACTGTATTGCTTCCTTTTGTTGTTCATTTTTAGAAGAAAATTAAGCTTTTCAGAAATCAAAAAAGCTTTTCAGGGCCTTTCACAGCTCAAAATTGCAGAATGTTGATCTCTGAAAGACCCACTAATTTCTGATTACTTTAAATAAACAATTACTTAAAATGATTTACCTACATCACATACAATTTTTGGATACATTACACAGCCCATATGCTTTACAGTTATAATTACGAAACTATTTCGGAGAACTGTATTAAAATGTAAATAACGTAATGAAAATTTAATATTAAATTTTTTGAACCAACGTAATCGGGTACACTGAAACCCTTACCAAGATTATAAATACGATAGCGGGTTTATACGTTTTTCCTTCATGTTAAAAAATAGCAACGGATCAATGTTATTTTTTTGGCACTGGGATAGTTGGAGGACTGAAAAGTGATATAAATTTATTTTTCCACGCGAACGATGTCTATTTTCGATCTAAAATTCAAACCATCAGAAAACTCAATTTTAATCGATTGCTGTTTATTTTTAGATCTACCGCGCGAGGGTCCGAGAATAACCGGCAATGAACAGGAAAATAGGAAAGGAGACTCTTTGTTCCTGAATTGTACATCGGGAAGGTCCTACCCTGCTGCTGTTCTCAGTTGGGACATCGACGGTGAGAAGGTAAAACTGATTCTGTTAAATTTATAGTGAAAACTAGCTTTCCAACCGCGACTCTGTTCGCGTAGCCTATGTTTCTCTCCTGCCTTCCAATGGGGAAAGTGACATTTCTTTTGGATATTAAAAACGGGATCCTATTACTAAGACTCCGCTGTCCATCCGTCCGTCCACCCGTTCGTTTGTCACCAGGCTGTATCTCATGAACCGTGTTAGTTAGACAGTTGAAATTTTCACGGATGATGTATTTATGTTGCCGCTACAACAAAAAATACCAAAAAATAGAATAAAATAAATAACCCTCCCATAAAACAGACGTGATTTTTTTTTGCTCGTTTTTATAGATAATGGTAGCCTTCCTCTTCGTGCGCGCTGCGCGAGTCCAACTCGCACTTGGCCGGTTTTTATATTTTTTCGATAATTTAAGGTATAAGGATTAACTGACAGCCGTCAATTTTTCAAAATTTTGTTAAGTAATTTTTCTAGAATGGTTTCATTAGCGAGCTTCACTGAGTTAAAAGTGATTATTGATATCGGTTTCTGTCTGAAATGTGGGGGTAAAAAGTTGCCGATGTCCATTGCCCATTCTGAACGGTTAATTCTGACGTCCCATTCTAACAACAGACGAGTTTAATCAAAAATTGGTATGTAGGTAGCCGAAACAACTAAAAACAGTTGAAGGAATGTGAAATAGTCTTGGGCATGGCTAAACAGAGTTTCTCAAGTTTCTTCCAATCTGAATTGGGAGTGAAAGAGAAACTCAGAATATGCTAATTCATCCCAGGGGCCTGATTTTTGAAACAATAGAATTCCAATTCGCATACAAATTGACAAAATTGGAATTCTATCGTTTCAAAAATATGGGCCCAGGCATACTGTAAGAGTCAGTTTGGATTAGAGTTATTTTCCGTATTGTGAGCGATAGGCTGACAACCACCATATTCATATTTTCATGTAGAAGTTTAAGACCCACTGATGCTCTGCCTACTCTGGAATAGATATATATGAATGAGTGTATGTTTTTGTTGTTATTTAAGCAAAGTGGTTTGGTATATTAAACAATTCGACACTTCAATTTAAAATTTAGCTCTGGATTAATAGACTTAACGAGTACTTTGGAAAGAAAGCTCAAACTTGTAACATAAATTGTTATTTACACTGAGTTTATGTTGAGAACTTCCAAACTGATTAAATATTCTCTTTAATAAATAAATTAATACTTGTTTATGAGCAAGTAGGTACAACTTCTGTACTTCTGTAGTAAGTTTCTTACTTCAAAAGTTTACTCGACTAATGGTATGGCAGATAAGCGGTCCATTTTCAGGGTTCCGTTCCCAAAGGGAAAAAACGGGACCCTATTACTAAGGCTCCGCTGTCCGTCCGTCCGTCTGTCACCAGGCTGTATCTCATGAACCGTGATAGTTAGACAGTTGAAATTTTCGCAGATGAGGTATTTCTTTGTGCCCTATAACAACAAATACTAAAAACCAGAATAAAATAAATATTTAAGGGAGCTTCCATACAAAAAACGTGATTTTTTTTGCTCGTTTTTATAAAGTCCGTTCGAGGCTGTATCTCATGAACCGTGATAGTTAGACAGTTGAAATGTTCACAAATGATGCATTTCGGTTTTTGCTATAATAACAAATACTAAAAAGTAGAATAAATTAAATATTTAAGGAGGCTCCCATATGAACAATAAACGTGATTTTTTAAACAAGTTATTTAATTATTTTATTACATTGACATTTAATCAACAACCGTTGCCTCTATAGCAACACGTCACAGACTAATCTCAAATGAGATTTAAAACACTGATGGCACAAATGAGTTAGGGATTCGCAATTATTTGCAAAAATTGAATAGTTTAAAATTTTAAAAATTAAATAAAATTGTAATTAATCAACTTTTTTTTATTAACTTCAAAATCAGTAATTAAATGCATCCCTAAGGGCTCCAACAGGTTTATTTTTACATACATTTGAAATAGAGCTGAGCATTAATCTATTTTTTTAATTTTTGGATATTCTCTTTATTGAGTATTTGTATGTATGTATGCATGTATGTAAATCCTTTATTGTACAATAAACAATATTTATTATGAAATACTCTGTATACATATTTATATATTTAAAGTATGAATATTATCAGTTACCACGCCCTATGCCTGCTTGATGCCATCAAGCAGAATATAATTGTCATTATTAAAACTCGTTGTACAGCAACGAACCTGACGCCGCCGGGATACGTGTAGGTGTGTGGTAATTACTTCATGTCAAACTCGATCCTTTTTTTAATACTCTTAATTTAATTGGCAAATGCAAACTGAGTAAATATACGTAATACACAGATTACACCGTAAGTATTGGTTCTCACTGTAGGTACAAATAGTATTTTATGGATTAACAGTTCCTAGAATATTTAAGGGGGCTCCCATACAAAAAAAGTAATTTTTTGCTCGTTTTTATAGAAAGTCTCTCCGAGGCTGTATCTCATGAACTGTGACAAGATTGAAATTTTCACAGATGATGTATTTCGGTTTCTGCTATAACAACAAATACTAAAAAGTAGAATAAATTAAATATTTCAGGGGGCTCCCATACAACAAACGTGATTTTTTTTGCAAATTTTAGAGGTATTGGTTTTTATAGAGTCTGACTCGCGCTTGGCCGGTTTTATAGGTAATGGTACGGAACGGAACCCTTCGTGCGCGAGTCTGACTCGCACTTGCCCGTTTTATTCTTTTTGAAGTGAAATCTTCTTTAGCGGCGTTGTGCACTTTGAAGTATGGGTAAATATGTTAACTCGCGTCAGGGTCACGTGTCTGTCATGTGACCTTGATCGAAAATCCGTAAGGCGGAGGTGTATTTAATAAAAAAAGGAAATTAAAACTGCAAAAGTCTGATAAATATAGGAAATTCAAACTGCAAAAGTCAAGATTTCATCCGGTGTCAGCATAGAAAAAAATAAAATAAAATATTAATACACAACGTTAATGTACAAGTTTTCACTTCTGCCGGCACTCCCGGAGTGCAACCCGTTTTTTTTACAACTTGCCGTCACTTTTAATAAAACTTCCCGTGAAACATAATGGAATATAGCTTTTCCATTTAAATTCAGTTTTTTTTCCAAATAAGAATGTATCTCATATAATTTCTTTATTTGAATTTGACCGATTGTTTTTTTATGACTACTGTTAGACCAAGTTGCGGTCGTAATATATGTATATTCAAATATTAACCAATATAAACGTATTTTATGAGCTTATCATTAAATAACCGTAAAGTATGATTGATAAGGATCAGACAAAAGAAAAAGCAAATGCTTCTAAAGAATATAATATGTCTAAATTCTTTTGAGGCAAAACAAAATGAAGAAAGGTTAATTAAATATTAGTACTTCTGCAGGAGCTTCTAACTAAACTGACTTCTTGAATGAGAATATTAATATTTCTTTCATTTCCGAGGGTAGTCGTCAGTGAGTACGAAAAAGGTTTCCTCTCTCAAAGTAATCCAGAACATAATTATATAATTAATTCCATACCGAAAGAAGTTTCCGATCTCTCGGTTGTGATAGTTCATAGAAGGATTGTTAAATCAACTTTTGACCCAAAATTGACATGCGAGAAACCAATTGCAATATATGACTTGAGTTTTAGTATCTATAATGCCATAATAAATAGCATATTACAACGGCAAACGGTAACTTTTTTTGTCACTTAAATGTCCACGGCCGACAGTACTAATACGAGTATTTGTAATTAAACTCAAGACACATTGCAGAGACAAATATTTGGTCTGTCCCGGTTATTAGCAAGAAACAGTTTATGTGCTGACGAGCCTATTTCGAGTTTACCAAGTCTATCCTCACTTTGTTTATTGGAAAACTTGGGTCACATTACTGAGGGTCTCGTATGCCAGTGACATGGCTTTGTAACGCTTAAAACTACCAGAAACTATATTTAATGTGGGAAATTTAATTAACGCACAGAATGACACGAAATTTTGTATTTTCTGAAATGTTCTTTCGGTAACAACATGAATTTTAGTAGACAGAATAAATAAACTGAAAATATAGTTCACAGTTTGTAGTTAAAACGTTTTGAAGCTTTTATTTTACAGCTGTTTAAAAAGGTTTGTAATGAAATTAAAAAACAATTGCATTTAAAGGAAGGTTTACGAAAAAATAAAGTAGGTATGTAACGTAATTTTCATATTGAAATAGATTTTGAATTGGTTTTTATTTCCAACTCTGGTCATCTTAGATGGTATTTTACTATTATCAAGCAAATAAAATAAATCTTACGACAAAACAACAATGTATTTTTTTACTACTAAATAGCCTACTTACTAATATTTAAAAATGCAAAAGTTTGTCAGAATGGACGGATCTTTGTTAATCCTTTATGGACGGATTTTGATGACACTGCAGTAATATAGATTATAGATTAGAACAACACATAGGCTGTAAAATTTTCATAAATTCCCATGGGTATGATAAAATATTTAAAACAAAAATATGTCTATACTAGCATTCCACTCGGGACTTCATTCCCGTGGAATGTCGGGAAAATTATGTAGCCTATATTACTGAGGGATAATGTAGCATCCTAATGGTGAAAGAATTTTTGAAATAGGTCCAGTAGTTTTTAAGTTTATGCGTTACATACAAAAGTACAAATCTTTCATTTTTATAATATTAGTCTAGATGTAGATATGTATATTTATGTATAGGGCGAGACAAGCCAGTTAGGCAATCGATACGCCTGCTAAGTATTATTATTAACGAAGTCATTTAATACCTGCCACCAATATTCTGTTACCATCATTACCAAGAAACGTGGCTCGTGATAACATCGATAGGTACTCTATTACTAATTCATGCCAGAACGATTTTGTGCTTGTAAAGGAGATAGGATCCAATAGTAATCATTTTTCCATAAGGGTTGGTTTAATGGTTAAGCAGGATAATTCGATCGTAATTTGGTTCGACTCTCACACTAGAATATCGTTCCTGGCCGAAAACGTAACTTAAAAAAAAAATCCATTTCAACCCAGAGTGGTGTTATATTTTTAATGTGTGTGTCAGTGTTGCCAGTGTGTGACATCGAAGCTCCTAAACGAATGCAGCCATTTCGATACGCTTTTTTATTTAATAAAATTGGTTCAGCCGTTTAAGAGTTTCATATTCAAACTACCAACAGACAACAATTATTGACTACAGTCGGGACCGCCGGCTGAATATACCCTCAGAAGCACGGTACCACGGTTCAAAGATTTCCATACACCCTATGGATATTATTATGAGTATTATGACTTACCTGTAGGGGGGCGAGTGAAATTTGTGCGGGCAGGTCAGTAATTTCTGGAGCCGTACTTCTTGATACTTTTTTAGAACAAAGTCCCCCGTTGCATCTGTCTATCTGTCTGAACGCAATAAACTCAAAAACGATTGCACGGATTTTTATACGGTTTTCACAAATAAACGAAGTGGTTTAAGAGGAAAGTTTATGTATATAATTCATTCCCCAAGGTCCTGCAGGAACGAAGACCCGAGGGCGTAAAGCTAGTTCTATAATAAGCCAAAAAATTGACAAAAGAAATCAAACAAATCTTTTCTCTCACAGGTCACAGACCCAGATCTCCTCGTCGAGTACCCGCCTACTCAGCACGCTCATGGACTCTTGTCTACGGCACTGGGCCTTCGCGTGCCTCTAGGTCGGACGATGCAGGTGAAATGCACAGCAAGAGTGACACCCGCGTGGCGGGAGGGCAGTGAAGCTGTAATCGGCAGTCAACTAGCTGACAGCAAAGAAGCTATGCTTCTAGGTGAGTTATATACACTTTTTCATGTGTAAATAAGGTAAAGGTATCCTCTCATGACTTCATTTGCGTGAAAAAGTAACCTAGGTCTCTCACCATCCCTCCAAATTCACGTCAATCTATTGCTGATATTTTTATGCTCCTTGAAGATTTAATTGAAGAAAGTTGGTAATTGGGTGGGGTTATTCCACTTAACCCCAAGAATCCATCCACTCGGCCCCAAAACTGTTTTTATCTATTATTATTCGAATTGTATGCCACTCGACCCCAAAAGAATTGTAAGAAGTACAGTCAACAAGCAAAACCGTTTGACGTCATGTCCTGAATTTCCACTTAGTAGTTTTTATGTAAGAAAAGTCTTGAAAACTAGAAATGCTTCTTGATTTGCAAGAGCTTTTCAAATTTAATATTTTTGAAAGCCTCTTGCAAATCAAGAACGTAATTGATGAACGTAATTGAAAAATTAAGCCTTGTCAAAATATTTTGGTCATTATTTTCTGCTTCTTTCTTCTTTACATATCAAGAGTTTGTATTGGCCCAAACATTGGACTTTCTCTTAAACTCTTCTTCTCTATTTTACGACATCAATAAATATTACTATTTCTAACCTGAATCGCTTTTAGAAAATAGTAAATTTTACCAAATTTAACATCTATTTTTAAAGTTGCAACTAAGTAGTTGGATTTATTTGGATTCCGGGTCTGAAGAGCGCTGACTTTTATTTATGCATGTCGTTATCCAACCGTGGAATGGCAGCGCCGTTAAAATCGCATATTGCCAATATATATTCGGTAGAGCATGTCACTAACCGAGCAGCGAAGGTTATTGGTAAACAGCTGAACAGGTAGACGGAACGATATCCATAACATACTTACTTTGTTAGATAAATTGGGAAGATTGAAGTCGTCAATATGATACCGAAGCGCTCGTAGCCCAGTGGCGCTCGCTGATCTCAACCGATCAGTGAGGTTAAGCAACGTACACAGAGGCAGGGAACCTGATGGGTGACCAAAGTGGCAATTTATCACGAGCGTTTCCGTGTTTCGGAGGGCACGTTAAGCTGTCGGTCCCGGCTGTTGTCGATTGACTACAGTCGTTAAAACCAAGTCAGAGGCCATTGTGCGGTTTGAAAACTCTGACACCAGGGTTACTCAAGTTCGCCACATGCTTGACTATACCTACACGATAAGAAGAAGAAGATACCTGAATGAAGCAAAATAATTGTAGGCATATTCATCATAGTCAACGACTGTTTCCTGAGCTTTTTGTCGTGGTAAATATATTGTTTGCTGCTTTTGTTGTCTTTTCCGAATAAGTTAAC
Organism: Aproaerema taeniolella; assembly: GCA_949987775.1. NCBI lineage: Eukaryota > Metazoa > Arthropoda > Insecta > Lepidoptera > Gelechiidae > Aproaerema > Aproaerema taeniolella. Next base: position 10,501,079 of record OX465251.1, on the reverse strand, counting down.
TTGTTTTTATTTAATAAATGTAAAACATGTATTACCTATATTCATAAACGTATTTTGAAGTCAAGTGACAGTTAAGAGCTTCGCGAAAGCGTTTAAAAATATTTCGTTCCTTTAGAAGTAAGACATGTTTTTACACGCTTCATTTAATTTTAAATCATGTTTATGAATACGGGCGTTGCTTTTTATCCTTTTTAAATTTATATTTTTCCTGATGTGCGATGTAGTTTTGTCATATTATCGTTACAAAATGCTTTAGTAAAATCGTTTGCAAGCTTCTATAAACAAAGAGATGAAAACTATTTTGTCAAATAATATTCATTGTACAACAAAGTTGCCCTTGTTAACCTCATAAATACACTGTTTAAATGGACTAAAATTTCGTTCGTATATCATTAAAGGCAGGCGTTATTATAGTTTTGCTCGCAAACTTTCTCATAACACACGAGATGAGTAGCAAATTTCAGTGAACAAAACAGGTAACAGAATTGCTCCAACTTGAGCTGTTTACTACTTCAAATAGACTAAGTTATTCATGTGTTTAGAAGGAACACTCCATTTGCAATAATTTAATACTAAACAAGACTTCGACAAGTTATGCGGTAGAATATCATGGCGGATCAGTAAGATGATAAACGTTTATTACACTCGTTAATCCAATGTATGTAGGTATTCTTTATCGTGATAATATAAAGGATAACAAGTTTACAATAATAGAAAGTTTACAAAGGCAGGGTTATCCTACGAGGGGATTTCTTCCAGTCATCCTAGTGAGAGTACTAAAGAGAACAAATGACTAGTCGGCGTGATGATAAACTAATTACTTTGTATGAAGTAAAAATTTGGTAAGTTGGTATTTATTTCAAATCTACAATAATATTATAAAGAGGAAAGATTTGATTGTTTGTTTGCATTGAATGGGCTCCGATACAGGACGGATTTGAAAAATTGTTGCACCATTAGAAGCCTATATTATCCCTGACATAATTTTCCCGAATTCCCACGGGAACGAAGTCCCAGGCGGAGTGCTAGTTATAAATAAACAGGAAGATAAAGTTATGTATAAGTTTATATTATCCTTCAAGTATGATACAGACAGTTCAGACAGCAGCACGTCAGATTTCCCATACGCTATGGTCATGTGACCCTGATCGAAAATTCGTAAGACGGAGGGTGAAGTGAAAACTTCCTAGACCGCAAGGAAGTAATATATGTTCAAGTTTTCACTTCTGCCGGCACTCCCGGAGTGCAACTTTTTTTGAATTTTCGGGTTTTTTGATAAAAAAAATAATTCAGTTATAATTTTGGTCGGCGGTTTGGTCGAGTGGTAGTGACGCTGCCTCTTGATCGGCGGGTCCTGGGTTCGATCCCCAGTCGGGGCAAATATTTGTGTAAAAAGCAGATGTTTGTTCTCGGGTCATGGGTGTTTGTGTTTGTCTTTATGTGTGATCCAATGGACCCACGACACAAGGGAAAACCTTAGTGTGGGCCTTTGAGTGTGTAGCGTTTATTTATTTATTTAATTAATTTTAGGAAGAAATTTTATCACCTCGTGGGGTAAGTCCGCCTTTGTAAACTTGTTATCCTTTGTATTTTTATTGTACAATTAATAATAGATACATACGTAAATACAATAATTTAATACAATTAACCTGTGCAATTAACAATTAAAGTTATACAATTTACGAATCTCTTTTCTATGATTATTTCCATAGAGAGAATACTGTCCAATTACTATGTTGTTGCACGGCAACGGGAACAAATTAAAGGGTAAATGAAACTTTAATTACTAAGGAAAAGGCTACGTTTTAGCCTACATTACAAAGTTGTCTGAATAATAATGTTAATGGGTAGACCTATTGATGTATGTTAATCTGTAACTGTGAAAGTTCCCAGTTTCCGAAATAGAATGTCATTCAATACTGGGTAGGAATAAGAGATGAGCATTGTGTTCCATTTTAGGCTAGGTATTATTGTCACATGCTGAACATATTTTGTGAATACCTTGACGTTTTAAGCAAATTTTTAACACTCCTACAGCGGTATAGCCCAGTTGGTAATGATCCATATTATGTTATATAATTTAATTCTGGAATACTAAGTGTATCGTGATAAAGTGTCCAGACTAACATCAGAAATCGCGCATTTAACCAAAAATTAACCTTTCTTGAGATCTCTACAGATCTCTACTCTTGAGATCTTGAGATCTCTGAGGGCGGTAAGAACGGTTTTGCAGTGAAAATGGGGCAACCTGTTACGCTGGCCTCTGTACTTTTCCGGCTAATCTGCTAAACACTGGTGTTTCAATGGCTGTGGAATCATGATGTTGACCATTTTATCCCTGGTGAACTAGCAAACTGCAAACTTGAAACTACCAATTGGCGGTGGCGCGCAGCCGTCATCAAGTATAACATTTTTTACTTTCAATAATTTTACCACCTGTAGGGATAAAATGGTCACCATCGGCATTCCAGTGCCATTGAAATGCCATTAATTATCGGAACAGCAACCTGTATTGTAAAAACATGTTATGATCTTTTTTTTTTACTATCACGGTTCATGAAATACATACAGCCTGGTGACAGACGGACAGACGGACGGAGAGCGGAGCCTTAGTAATAGGGTCCCATTTTTTCCCTTTGGGTACGGAACCCTAGAAATTAAAGGCAGAGCGGTCATATGTTTTAAATGTAATTAAAACAACTTAAATTATTTGCATTTGAGAACTGAGACATTTCACCGCAACAAAAACAAGAACAAACAAAGGCAAAACATTGAGATAGCATCTAATTAGGCGAAGAAGTCTCGGCATTTAACCCTAATCAACGATATTGTACGAAGAACGGTGCATAGGTACTTTATTTTATAGCACAAAAAATCACAAAACGATAAAACGTACTTAAAATGTTAAAAAGTTAATCGCTTCTCAAATTGAAATATGACGCTAATGAAAAAATACGAACCGAGTCATTGTTAATTAGTATTCTGCCCAGTACTCCGTTTCCGTGGCATAATTATGTAACTTGTGCGTGCTATTCTGATGTCTAAATGCGTCCAGTAGTTTTTGTGTGAAGGGGTAACAACAATCTATCTATTACTAGCTTTCTTATCAGAACTTCTTTCTCGTAAAAATTTGAAAATTATGTATTCGATCTAATGTACAAGCTATACTATTACACAGTTTTATCAAAATCCATTCCGCGTACTCCTTTCTTCTACCGGACGTCCAGACGCACCGCAGGGTACGAGCCTTACAATTTCGAGATGTAACCTTTGTGTTTTTCTGATGGTTTTATCAAATCTGTCCGGTGATTTTTGCTTGAAGGAATAACAAACATCCATCCATATTTACAAACTTTCGAATTCATAATATAAGTAGAATTAAGTAGGATTGATTGACGCAAAAATCCTTATATTATAAACGTTGTTCTCTGTTGTTTACAGGTTAGGCCAAATTATTATTTAATTTCTTTTGAATGTGAACAGTTAATACTTTTCAACTAATGTAATGAAAATTAAAATAGATTTTATTACTTGTTATTTAGTTAAAGTCCATAATAGATTTATACTCACACCTTTTTATAATCCCCGTATTTAACCTTTAAACCCTCGTCAAAATCCTAATTTTAAAAAGTAAACATTAAACCAAAGAAAGATAATGTCAACAAAAAAAATGGTTTTACTTAAAGAGATCATAGACGAAATAAAAGAGAATATCAAACTGCATATTTCTATCTACCTTACTTTATCAGCCATTTCACATATTACCTACTTATATCAGTGCCCCTAATAATCTCTTTCTTGTTTCAGTGCGGAGTTCAGCAGGAGTTTGCACGATGAGCATACAAGTAACACTATTATCTCTCACTCTACTCCTAATGAAATCACCAACGTGATAAATTACCTCCGCCATTTTATTTCTAAATGTGATTTAGCAAACAAAGGCTCTGAGAATTTATCCCCGAAAGGACTAATAAATAGTAAAGTTAATTATTGTGTAACTTATTGGTTAATCGTTCTCCTTTTAAGTAAAGATTTGCTTGTGTTGTGTGGTGTTGCGGTGAAAATTGGAATGACAGATGTTTATCGGAAAATAAATTTTGCACATCTGTTGCCAGAGCACTAACTGACACTTATAAGCGCTGGCCAACAAGTGTGTACGCGCCTTTTAAAATCAGTCATTGTCAAATTTGTCAAAAATTTCTCAAATTTTAGAAACTAGAAGCATTGGAACCCTTTGGAGATAGCGCTCAAGTCAACCCTTTCTTAATTTAACCCTTAATCACCTACCACCGGTCTCAAGGACCGCATAAAATTTTGAATCATGCGAAGACATTTAATTTTGAATTAATATACTAAACTTCCTTTTCCTTGATTAGAATTGTATTTTGAACACAATCGGCAAGAATTAGAATGCTTCCATTTGTCTTTCATAGGAAAAAAAAGACGGTGATTCATCCAAACAAAAGCATGTCACATATCTAAAAACAAATGGTTGATAGTACCTTTTAATAAATTATAATTTGTTTATAGGTTTGGTCTCTAAACCTGGGCGTATGTCGTTAAGAGTTAAAGTCGTTTTCCAAATTATTCAGCTTTACAAGAAAACTTTGTCTTTAAGTTTCATATACTGAGATATTATTTTGATAACCATAGAATTTTCAACGCAACTTCATTTACATACACAAATTTTCATCTTAGTCTAAAAAATTTAATATTTTTAGTCAAATCGTTATAAAGTAATTGAAACATATCTGTAACTGAATTGTTGATATTAGTGTTACTTCGTAGAAATTTGAGTAAATTGGCTATAGTATTGAAGTCATATATATAATTGGTAATACATTAAAATCTATACCTATTTTAAGAATCATTTTTGATTCATTTGACCATGTAACCTTAAATCAGTGTAATAATTTATACTATTAAAAAGATAATACTTTTTTAACAGAATATAAACCAAGTCAGAGGCCATTATGCGGTTTGAAAATTCTGACACCAGGGTTTGCCAAGTTCGCCACATGCTTGACTATACCTACACGATAAGAAGAAGAAGAAAGGTGAAATAAGCGATACATAATTAAAAATACGAAAAAGATTTTTTTTATTTTTTTTACCGCTAGTTTTCCACCGTAGTAGTATTTTTTTTTGAGATATCGAAATATTCCTATTTATTCAAATTTCTACGTTTAATATATCATTTAGAGGTCGTATTATATTTTTAGCGAAAGTTGTTATCCTTAATTTCGATTCGTAAAGAAATTTTGAAGCTTTTTACGATATATTTGTAAATATAAATATACTGAAAAATCGTCTAGAGTCGCCTTCTTAGTAATATCATAATTTTAACTGATGTATATAGTGTACTTTGTAACTTGTATGAACTTCTTTTTGTAACAAATGTTCTTATAGATTGTATAAATGTTAAATACCTATTAGATTTCTTCCCATTTCAAAAATCTGTTGACTTAAAATAGTTATTTTCTTAATTTGTGAAACAGTTAATTATTCTTAACTATTTTATTTTGCAAGTAAAATAAATCTGCAACTGCTTCTAAAATTTTCAACTTTTTGTTGTTTCGTAAAGATTTTCATCCCCTTACTTTAATCGCTACCGCTTCTTGAAATTTAAACTAAATATGTATTTGAATTCCTCAAGTCAGATGACTAGTTACAATCTATAAAGTCAACTTTTTATTTAATAAATACATTATTTAAATGAAGTTTTCAATATTTTTATGAAGCATATCTTAATCCATATCATTGCATATGATATAATAACTATATTTTGCAAACATTAACCATCTCCCATTGTAAATAATAAATAATTATATAGACACACATTCGCTTTTGTTGTTTATCGTGTATTGTAATTAGAAATTACCGATATGATTTTGTTAAAATAAAATGATTTATCACGAACGAATCTACTGGATGTTATTTCTGCATTTCTGTTTCTTTTGTCGCATAGTGTCACTGTCAGTACGAAATAGGTAAAGGCAAAATTATTTCACAGACACGCCCGGCTGTGGCATCTAGTAATGACCGACATACGACAGATATTTGTCACTACCGGTCACTGTCATCAGTATAGTCCGAGAGAGAAACGTACTTATGGCATCCGATATTTCAACATTGGTAAATTTGGTCGTAGCTCAAAACTTTCAGAAGTATGTCACCGTATTAAATAGATTCCCTGTGGGCTGGTATTCTTCTAATCTATGGTGTCTCAATAGCGATTGAATGACAATGGTGACCATTTACCGAGATCTTTCATACATTTAATGCTAACCACCCCAATCAGCAGCGCCACCGCCAACCGAACGTGAAGTTGCAAACTACCTAGCAGCTAAACATTCAATTGGCGGTGGCGCCGCTCCCGCAACAGCCGTCATCAAATAAATGAAATTTTGATAGTTCTCAATTTCGCCAAAATGATGATCATCGTTATTCCACGGCCATTGATTAGTTGGAATAGCCATTCTGTTTGGTGCAAACCACCCCATCACTTCCCGCGGGTGTTGTAAAAGTGAACTAAGGGAACACCAGAAGACGGGCAGAAGTGTCTTTCAGTGTATTTTACAACCGTACTGCGGTCACCGTACATAACGCCCGTAGCAATTACTAGATTTCCCCCCAAGGCTTCTCTACATGTTTTTTTTATGGAATTGATTCGCTCCTGGCCACAATCTAGCTTAAGGGCGAAGACGTGGTCGAGGATGTAGCTAAACTCTCCAAGAAGATGCCTATTCACTCAAACTTTAGAAAGATTCGTGTTATATGAGCCTGGAAATACAGACGGAGGCAGGGAATTCCATCGCTCAGCGGTGCGCAGAATCTCGAGAAAGTAAGTAGTATTATCTCGTGGGAAGTTTCAACGATAATTATGATTTATACGATAATAGATCATAACACTACACTGCCCGACGCCGCGGCAAAATATTCATGATTGTACCATATGTAAGTGTACTATGCACACAGTGTCATAACGCTAAAATGTAATTGGGGTGACTTTAAATGTAGCGAAACTTTAGGGGGTGATTTTTCCCATGAAACTGAACAACATTTTCCAAGGAAACAATCTGAACTTCTGAAAAAAAAATTTTTTTGATTATTCGCCGTATGTTCCTCGGGGAAAGATGTTCAGTTTCATGAGTTGATTCACATCCTTAAATTTCGCTAACTAATTTAAAGCCATCCGTAAGTAAGTAGGTATATTGGGGATATGGCATTAGATAAATATAGCCTGACCTTAAAGTTCTAAAATTCATTTTGGAATACCTAATTACTTACGGATGGATAAAAATAGAGGTACTATAACATTGAGAATGCAATTTAGCGAGTGCATAACACAAAAGCTTGGTAAATATCTAGATAGCTGACAAAAGAAGAGAAGATACGGGCTTTGGAGAGTAAGTATTTTGTTCAAGACGCAGAATAAAATCTTCAAGGGATTTATTGACGTGAGAGGCATTTTTAAAGCTGATATTCTACATGGCTTTATGGTCACAAACTAACGTAGATGTTTTGTATTTACCTACCTAATGAGGAAGATACATTGATAAATACTCTTTATTGAACTCGGTCACAAAAAAAGTTTCACTTAATTTACACTGCAGTGCAATCAATACACTACTTTTTTCATGTCTAGCACAGGCTGTAAGACTTCATATTAATCTACGAAATAACTCTAAAGTTTCAACTACGTACTTTAAAATTCAACAAGATCCAAATCCAATGTTATTGTACAAGTTTCAAGGTTTTGATTACGTTTAATTTCAGAAGTTTAACTATTCAACATAGTTGAACATAAAACTGCGACACTTAAATCAAAATATACAGTTTCAAGATTTGTTATTACATTTAAAGTGACTCCAACCTCGACTTTCAATGAATTCCTGAGGCAAACAGATAGCCATGTTTTTCTCGTTACCGATAGCATTTCATTTTACTTCCCGCATCCCTTCATTGCCGAGTCGGTCGTTACGACTGAAAATAAATTATCGCTAGACATAAACAAATTTATTACAATGTGTGTACATTGTACAATAATCTCGGAAAATACTTTCAGCTGGTATTTATGAGCGAGCAAAGGACAAAAAACCAAAGAAATCAACAGTTAAGTAACAATAGGTAGGTATGGGTGATCTATGCTAGTATACGCACATGACTAGATTTTGTCGTAGGATGACCCACGACACAATCAGCTGATCGCTCAAGTTATATGAAGACACGAAATTGCGAAAAACGAGAGAAAAGCGAATTATCATTTTCTCTTAGGTGTCACGTCCCGCCTTCTCGTTTTATCGGCTAGTGTCAGAAAGGAACAGACAGAACAACATCGATATGATAAAATTATGATACGCGTCTATGTTAGCTATCATATGGTCATCCTTTTTAATTAAATCGCAAGTGTCCTTTCAGAAACCGTGAAGTCACGATTCACGGTTTTGTATACCTAATTTAAAAAAAAATATTTTACGTTCCCACGTGCCACCAAAAACAGTTGTAAGGTAACACCAAATATTTAAAACCATTAGCCCTAATGGAAAACGTCACAAACATTTTACCGACGTTGTCGATATAATGTCACATGCAAAGGATCATTTGCATAAAGCCACTGGTAGTACGAGATTCATCAGAATAATTACTCCAACTCCAGTATAAAAAGGTCTTCCGAGTTTTATGTAACAAATGGAGGTGTCGACAGCAATTAGAGTCCTCATTATGTTGGTCGTGTTACAACACGCATTGCGCGTTAATAACAAGGGGCACGCATCTAGAGGGCGTGGACTATTACGTGTTAAATGTGCGAACAGTGTGCAAATAATTAAGTTTTATTTGACTTGTCTTCAAGTTTTAATATAGTCTCAGGGTGAAGAATGTGGGTCATCTATAAACCTCACAACGCGACACAGAAGAATTACAGCAACAATAGATTATGATTCGTCGTTGCCAGGCGGCAGACGAGCTTTTAATGAAAAAATGTCACTGTCACTTAGTTTCCTGCCATCAACGGACTAAACAGACTTTCATACAATAAATGCAGAATAAATAAAACGTTTGCACGATATAAAATCACGATTGTGCTGAACCGAAACCGCCCACTACTCCCAGTAAAAGCCTCTCGCTATAAAATTGCCAAATAATTGCTTGGCAACAAAAAGCCACTGAAGAGTTGTTAAGCGGTAATACGAGCATTGTATTCGCAGTTTTGGATACCGGTATTCATGTCAAGGGTTTTCAGTTAAACCAAAAAAACAGCTTTTGCGATTTAAAAGTTTGCTGTAAAGAAGACTGAAGCTCGTTGGTTGTCGATGCGTGAAAAGCGCCTACACATTTTATTGGCAGGCACAGTTGATAACATCAGGGACCGATTAGGGTGCCCTTACACTACACTTTTTTACTCGTACTTTATTCAAATTGACGCTAGCGAACCGTCCGCGCGTGAGAGCTGATAGGGCAGCAGTTTAGTGCTCGGTAAATGTGCGATAGGACGGAGTAGTGCCGAGTATTAAGATAATCTCATTATTGTAGAAAGTCGTGTTTTGTCACGCAATATTACCAAGATAACATTTCACTAAAACGCAGTTGGTGTTTTGACCGTTTGAATTTGAAACTTCGCCTGTAGTCTACCTTATCTATGCACACTTTTATAGGCCCCACGTTGGGCGCTATTTACATAAAATTGTACACTGTCATTGTACACAGTTGAAATAGCTTAAAAGTCCGGTTTTATTCAAAAAAATAAACAAAGATTATAATCTACGTTGTCAAACGTGGCGTCAAGTGGTTTAAGCTAACCCGTAAGGCGTGAGTGTATGTATGTGTTTTATACCCTCGTGACATCTTACCAAAAAAACAAAAAACTATCTTCACTTTTGTTTATTGTTGTTTGATTTTTCATTTTATTTCAGGCTGATTATATTAAAGACGTATTAATTCATTATTGATATGATATGCAGGTTGGGGTCCAGATTTTCATGATTGTTCCAATGACATGAGTATTTAAATGAGTACTAACTAATGAAATAGAAAATGGCGTAGTCGCCAATATCAAATAAGAGCCTCGTCCGTTGATTAACAGGCTATATGCAGGTGAGGATAACGATTTTGGAGAACTAATAAAATCGTATCAATACAGCATACTTTAAAACGATACTTTAAGCACCACATAATTGATTCCACTTACACAAGGAAAAAGTATTTTGTTGCATCTTGCGTTCAGTCAGTCAAGTCATTAGAACGTTGGAGCTGTTGAAACTTAACTTATGTAGCTTGTTTTTATTGTGTTTATGAATAACTAGACATGCCCGAACCTTCTTCGCCGTGATAATTTAGTGAAATCATGAAATTCTTCCCTAATCCTTCCCTACGTTATAAAAGAAACGTTTGGACCAAATTTTCTATGGCCTAAGGGTTTGGGCTGGGCGTTGATGAGTCAGTGAATCAGGACCTGCAGTTGTATATAAGGTCCTAATTTATTAGTCACTTTCCTTTTAACACGTTATTGTGTAGGTCAAAATATATCATTCGAGTCAAAAAACAAAAGCATAATATTAAATTTAAAAGGTCTTGAAAAATTTTGTTATGATATTTTTTCATTACTATGTTGAATAAACCCATCCATTCAAACGTAAATAATAATGGCAGTAGTAGAGCGGGCGAGCGGGGAGTGGATGGCTATAATCGAAAGAGAACCATTCCTTTATCTTTAAATGGGAAACTCATTTTTTATTTTTTTTACAAAATTTAATTTTCAGATAATTAATTTTTATGTTGTTTTTTGGAATACTATCAACCTATACAATAACGACGCCTTAGAAGGTAAGTGACTAATAAATTAGGACCTTATATATTAAAATATAAATAATGAAAAAAATAAAAATTAAATAGGAAGATATCCAAAGGTGTTCCTATACTCCTATACTGGGTATTTGAAACCGGAAATGCAAAATACACACACGTAAACATCTGAAACGAACACATTGTAATCTTGACGGTTTCCTCCGTAAAAGTACTCTTCGATAATATTCAGTTCTTTGTGGGGCCGCCATCTGCGACGAATTACGTTCTTTTGTGATTCGGTCCGGACTCCGGACTCATATCGTGCCGGAGCAAAACATCCTTGTAGTTGTTATCCCTGTTATTGCACGAAATAGAACGATAAAGGCTCGTACTGTGCAGATTTTACTAATGCAATACCTTACCTTTCGTTCCGTATTCCGTTGCCGGGACTTCGAGTTTTGCATTTGTAGTTACTGCAGTACTTTGAGTCTTAAATTTAATGTATGGACAGCGGAACGTCAGGTTACCCATTTACAATACGACAGCCGGCTTGTATCACGAGCATGGGCGTATCTAGGGTTATTTTTCAGGGGGGGCCGGTGGTACCCTGGCAAAAATTAAATGTAGTCTAGCTTTATACGCTGTATATTGAAAAGTAACCAAATATAATATTACTGTATTAAGTATGTTATAATACTATAGTATGTTATAATAAGTATATATGTAAATTTCTCAGATGTAGATTTATTTGATTTTTGAAATAATTGTTATGTGAAGTTATCAGATTTTGGCGTCCATCATAGAATATAGAATCAGTAGCCCAACATCCTTGGGTGGGCCTTAGACCGTACTAGGGTGGGCATGGGGCATGGCCCACCCGGCCCCCCCTCTATATACGCCTATGATCACGAGTGAGATAAGGGCGACGTCAAGGGCAACATGTACAGTCTGATGTGCTACCATAGATAGGTAAAAAAAATTGTGCTGCCGTGTGGACTCATTATGTATTGTAATAATATTCGCGGATTTTTAATGTAACAAAATCATTTTTTTTTTTGATAAATTAAAATGCCTTCTTGCGTTGTATTCGGAAAAGTATTAAAACAAGACAATACTTAGTGCTTACGATCAAAATTAGGTTATCTTATTGTTACTATAATTTGGTATTTTTAAGTTTTTTTTTTCGAAAGAAATTGTGAGTAAGCGATTATTTAATTTTTTACAATATTGAATTTAATAAATGATACCTAATCTATGTCAAACACATTAATGAGCTTTTCTTAGAATGGCTAGGTACACTTTTTTCCTCAAGGCCCTTTTCTAGTAATGTTATCTTTCAATTTCACCGAATATCTCTTATCTTTTACAAAAACGGCTTCTAATTTACATTTGAGAAAAACTGAATTGCATATTTTAAAAAAGAGAAAATTAAAATCAATTTCGATACCATCAATATTCCATTTTCTGTTCGTTATGATGGCATGGCGACAAAGGGAATTTATTGAATAAATTATCTTTCATTAAAATATGTTTAAAAGGAAACTGGTCAGCGTCTTTACTGGGAATTCAAGGATTAAAATGGTTGTTTTACAGGAAGACATTTAAACTTTAAGTGGTGTCGGACAGAGGTCGATTTTTTATTTACAGAACTTTAGTGACTTTTAGAACGTTCAACGTTTCGAGTGGTTATGTCGCGATCTTTGATTGCTTACTTTCACATTTATAATAATAATCAGGTTTGTCATAATAGAGTTTACAATGGAAGGGATAATCCTTATACATATGTCGATAACCGATCTCTTTTGTTAATGTAAAATATATTTTTGACGTTTTTTATTGTATTCTAAAGAAAAACAAATGACTGTGTTTTTTACGATTCTCGAAAATAAATCCCTTTTTAACCGACTTCAAAAAAGGAGATTGTATGTTGTTCGACTGTATGTATTTTTTTTTTCTTTTTTTTATGTATGTTCACCGATTTCTCCTCAAATTATGGACCGATTTTCAAAATTATTTGTTTGTTTGAAAAAGTATACTCCAGAGGTGGTCTCATATAAAAATTATTTAGCGCTTTTCAAAACATCAACAAAAACAAAAAATACTACACCAGAACATCATCTAAATAAAAGAGTGACATTTTCGTTTGTGGCTAGTTATCTACTTTGTGCGAACTGTTGTTGGGATTGAAGTCGGCGACTCATACGTTTTCAACGTGGAAAATTATAACATTTATATTATTAATTTGTGCCTTTTAAGTTGAACCTTTAAATTATGGCGACCGTAACAGGACACTCTTCGGATTGTAACCTTGAAGTTGAACCTTTAAAACGTCATAATATAAAATAATTTATGTTATTAAACGATTTTACTCACGTTATTTAAAGCCGGCGTCGGGCTGACAGTTTCAAACTTAAAGTAAAAACATTATAGATACTTACCACTATTTACAGGAAAGGTCGTATTTACAATGATTAATAATAATACTCCACGCCGTGTCCGGCTATGGCGACTCCAGCATGTTTAATTCGGATTGATGTTGTCGCGATGGTACGCTCTACTGTTACTTGCAAATCCAAATTTAGTTTTAAAAGTTCTACTACATGGGACGCAGAAGAGCTGGTCAAAATTGTTATACGTGTAGGTGTACACCTACACGTATACTTTAGGTGTACAATGATTATGCAGGTATTCTTAGACGTCCGGGTTTCATCACAATGTTTCCCTTCACCGCTGAGCAAGTGATAATTATTTAGAAATCTGTACGTAAATCTGAAAAGACGAGTTTAGTGTTACAGGCCCGCACCAGGATTAGAACTCGCAACCTTCCGGCTTCCTTCCGGTTACAATTTGGGCTGATTACCAACTGGACTATCACTACTATGCAAAAAAGTTAGTACTATGTAATTTCTTCCTTACTATTCGTTTATTTGTAAAAGCTTCAGCGCGGACAATATTTTGCTAAGAATGGAACTCGATTTAGCATACACACATTCACTTATTGGATTGCCTCTAAATATTCATAACAAGGAGACAATATTGAACCCAGCTTAACCGGAGGCTGCGTGGGGCCTTATTTACGCCCAGTATTTCGTAACCCTTTTACCAGTAGGTGCCTTAGTACATATCGATTCTTTTTTCGTCGGGAAATTTATTCAGAATCACACATTATTTTGGAATATCGTCGACGACGGCGGCCGCGGCACGTGAGCGCATTGCAAACAAGGTCCCCACAAGACATGTTTCGTCACTTTACCCGAAAAATACTAAAAATGTAAAATATCCACAGCTACCTATTTCACCAAGAAATTGTGAAGTAGTTCGCTTGTTCATATGCCATATTTTTTGGAGAACATCGAGTTAAAAACAAAAGTATTTGAGGTTTTAAAGTAACTTTAAAATAAGTAGGTACATACATGTATATGTCATGGGAAAATTGTAAAAATCATAACATTACAATTTCACTAGTCAAATTATAATCTCCCGCGATATTACAATTCACCTAGTAAAATTATAAATTTACGAGACTTTAAGGCTATATTAGCCCTCTGCATATAAGGTGACTTTAATGTTAACATTCCACTGAAATGGAGTCCATCAGACATCATTTTGTAATCTATATATTTTTCAAATAATAGGTACATAAATCAAAAATTTAATGTGTAGTTTAAGTTTAAGGACTTTATAAAATACCATACTAAATAATGTGGGATCGAAATGAAACATAACTTTAAGTTATATAGAATCAACTTTAATGAGATCAAAATCATTAATAATTTGTATTTTATTCTATAATGCACAAAGTAAGAAACATTTTACATAAAAATAGTGTAAATCAAACACACTTTAATAAGAAGAAACTTTCGTTTTAATAAGTATTCCTTTAGAACAAATTATTTTTAAAATTTTTGGAAAAAAAGCGTAAAGTTGCGTTTTTGGAAATAAAAAGTGCTAAATTAACTTTTTGATCCAAAATTCTCCTAATGTGAATTTCATCTTATTAGTTAGAGCCATTTTCGAGAAACCGATTACATACATAATATAAATCTTTTCAGGTGACAAAATTCAAAACAATCCAAATCTCATACACTTTATGACAACCGCCACGATCAGCTATTACCGAACAACCTACCTAGCAACTACAATCACTTGGCGGGGGGTGGCGCAGTCAGGCAAAGTAGTTGTTATTAAATATATGAGGTTTAGAAAATTCAAAAATTTTCCACCTGAATGGATGAAGCGGTCACCATTATCATTTCACTGCCATTGAGACGCCATTGATTAGAAATGTCCCTCTCGAAGTGGCGTTAAAAAATAAATAACAATGGAACGGAATGTTCATTAACCAAGAACGTGGGCTGTTTATGATGATACGTAACCATTTATTTTACCATTGTTATGTTAACCAATCAAGTAAACAGTAAAAGCAATTATGAAGCCAGGAAAAAACAAACAATTTGTTCAGAGGTGCGCTGCCAACTACTGCCATATTGCAATTCTATTCAACTGGAAAGCTACAAGTGCCGCGAGCAAATAGATCGAAAACTAATTAACTGCAAACTGGAAAAAAAAACTAAAACTCTGGTTGAAAGTTTTATAATTGGCCGACACGAGATAATGATAAATTAAAATAGGTACCTATACTTTTAAGGACGTTACATATTCAATATTACTTGGCTTCAACCTTATCTTTACCTAAGGGTAAATAAATATACTTAAGGTAACGGCTGGATGGACATAGATTCCTTTGCCTTTCCCAAAAGAAAAAGTCAACAAAAAATAAGGCATCAGCTGATCGATTGAATTATTTTAGACCAAGTTGGGATCTGAAAATTGGCCGTCGGCCAAGGCTAGCAGGTATTCATATATTAATAGTACATATTAGCACTACTCTTTCCCACACTTTTGGTTACTGAGAAAATAAGTAAGGTCTGGCGGCCCTGGGATCTCAGTCTATTTGGAGAGAGGTATGTTTTTCATATTACGATCTATGTTTCTTGGGGAAAATTTCTCAGTTCAAAAACTTGATCTGTGATAGTTGTCCGTGTTTGTAGTGGTATTATTTTTTCAGCTAACGACTTATTGAATTTGTAACCATATGTGGTACCTATAGACATTTTAAGTCCCAGGTTACTTCAAAGCCGAAATCAGCTTGCGATGAAAGCTCCTTAATAATAAAACCGGATTCCCGTCATATTCACACCTCTACACTAAGTAATGCTAGATAATGCACTGCATACAACTGCACTGGGACTGTATTCTACGCTGTTGTTTATCTTGCAACTACTGAAATTTAAACTTTTATCATTAATATTGTAACTTCTTCTGATTTGATAATATTTTACGTTTATTATATTCCTTCTTCGATCGGGCCGATGGCATATCGTGACTAGATAATTTTACTCAAAATGCAAAAAAAAAAAAAAAATTTAGCTTCAACAATATGGATGTAAAAACTAAGTATCGGGACTCAATAACCACATTAAATAAATGGGCTTTATGTCGCAGAAATTGTACAACGTTGTGATTTTTTTTAAATGAAAAATAAAATTTAAAGTTTTTTGTGTCAATGTTGTTTTATAAGTTGTGCGGAAACTATTAGAATGAGTTCAAGCTTTTGAGAATTCCCAGACTGACGTAAATTTAACGGCGTGCAAGGCGTAAGGAGCTCACAAGCAAACAAGAAACAATATAAAATATTTAAAGGGTTTGATAAAACCCTCAAGTAGCCGTTATTAAATCACTGTTACGGTACCTGATTGTATATGGATTTTATATTTCGTTTCCGTGGAAATTCTAGAAAATGATGTAGCCTACTTTGCTCAATGATAATGTAGCATTCTAATGATGACATAATTTTTAAAATTGGTCGAGTGGTTTTCGAGCTTATTGGTCCCAAACATACAGAAATACAAATCTTTCCTCTTAATAATATTTGAGTAAACATATTATGCTATGTCCCGTTTCTCATTCGGTGTACGCTTAACCATGATGCAGGATTTGGCACGTCAAGTCATTACAGTAGAGCGACTGCCATCTGACCTCGGTGAGCCTTTAAGGTAACAGGGGAACTTGACCGGCTTAGGAAGTGGTTACACATTCAGTCTCCCGAGTGTGCAGGCTTCCTCAAGATATTTTTACTCACCTTATCATCAGTTAGTAAGAAACTTGATAAATACCTACACGGAAGCATATCAGACCTTAACGCCGTCCTTGTCTCGCTCGTAACAGCGCCGGCTTTTAATGGGTAGCCTGACCTGCTGCTGTCTGTGCATGAATCAGAAAACGAGTCATTGGTACATGGTGGGACTGGAGATCGAACTCGATACCTGTCACTTAATACGAGTTCGACCCTCTAGCCGTTAGACTACCAGTGCTCAGCAGCTCGAGCATGATGGCACGCCACTCGGCTGACGGTAAAACCTCACTTTGATTGCGCGAGGGCCCTGCGCAAAGGCTTGCTCGCCCTTTGATGTTGTCAATGTTGAAAGAGCATCGAACCTCTGTGGCATGCCTAAATTTGCAAGTACATACAAGTACATAAAAAGTCGTGGCGCGGGATGCTTTAAAATGATGATAATGGATTTTAAATCAGTTTAAACGATGATTTTCTTTTAATTATATTTTACATTTTCAAACTGAAATTACTCAGAAAATATATCACTTACGACATTTTGTCTATCAGTATTTGTTGTTTGTAATTATTTTGTCTATCGATTGGCATATGTTTCATACGTGTACATTAAAAACGAGACTTTTTATGTACTTGTATATACTTGCAACTTTAGGCAAGCCAGGCTTCATACAAAAATGTTCGAACCCCTTTGACATAGGACTGCGGTTTGTTTTTTACGTTAAATGATATTTCAAAAACTGATTTTTAAGTTGTTACCATTATACAACTCTAATAACACATTTTCACTTAGAATCACACTATTCTATCCTGAAAAGAGCTGTAAACCTGAACATAAAACTTACATTGTATGTCAATATAATGCAGCAATAAAATATAATATGTTTCATGTATTTTTATTGTTTCACTGAAAATTTATTGAGAGGACGGCTTTACTGCTTTATTGCGAAAGAAAAGGGTGTTATGGGTGTATGTAGGAGGAAGTATAGTAGTGAGATACAAATTAACTTAAGATATTTCGAGAATTTAAATATCAAATCATTAATCATAATATACGGGGCTTTAAGTAAATCTCTTTCAACCTCTCGGGTGGGTAAATCAGTCCATGAAACTGAACAAGTTTCCCAAGGAACATAAGTCGAAATACAAAAAAAAAAGTTTTTAGTTCCCATACAAACTGCATCAGCTGATAACGCATTTAGTATGGGAAGTCAAAATTTCGTCCGATGATCAGCAGGGTGCACCGCTATGTGAAGATGACGATTTTGGAGCACTAAGATCTAATGTACCCGCATACCACCACTTAACAAATTATAAGCTAGATAGCTCGGTCAAAGACAACAGGTTCAGGAGAGTGCTGAAAATCAGTGTTGCCAGACTACAACTTTTTATGCTAACTGTGGCATTTATACGCATGCGTAAACTATTTTCTTACAGATCTAAGGTTTGTATTTTGTTTAATGTATGTTGGGACTGCTGTTGATAAACTAAAGGTTTTTGATTATCATTTCTAAAAAACTCGTCCGTTTGTTACGCGTTTTACCAGCCCATATTTTTTTTATTTATAAAAATTAAAACATACATTTTATTAATCTAGGTTTCGATAAGTCCTAGCGGGTTTGTCTCGAAACGAGTTCGTGGACATAATTAATATGACTTATCATAAGGCAGACGTTGTACGTCCCCACAGAGGGGCACGGGCCTCCCTTCGAAACACGAAGGGGATTTACGCGTGCTGTTAACTAAAACGAAGCTGTGAGAAGAGATGAGATAAAAAAAACATACTTTTTCTGCTTTATGAATAAATACTTACCTATATTACGACTAGCTATTAATTTGCATAAAAGTAGCTTAAGTTACTTTGCAATCCTCATAATATCCATGTGTAAAAAATTACTCCCGTCAGTTGTTTCGCTACACCATGAAGGAAAACAATTTTTTTCTGCCTATAGGCCGCGTTACATATATTTGTCTTTCCGCCGCAAAGTGATGAAATATCGTGAGGTTTTTTATAGTGTTTTTGTGGCCTCAGAGGGCTCAGAGGCAACCCTAGCTTCATCAATCTGTCTGTCCGTCAGTCCTCTGTCATATGGCTTTATCTAGATGGTTGTCAAATATGGAAACTGGTACACAATGTGCTGAATTAAGCAACCGCCGTAGATATAGGAGAAACTTTTATACAACTACAATTCAATTTAATACATGATTTCATATAACCCCAATCTCTTTAAAGTTCGAGTGAGTAGGCTTCTTCTGGGTGAGCTTGCTACATCCTCGACCACATCTTTGCCTTTAAGGTAGATTGCGGTCAAGAGCAAACCCATTATTATTATTTATTTTTTAAGATTAAAGGACTGAATAATGTATCACATTAAGATATCTTAAATCGGAAGCTTATTATAAATTGTGTACAATTATGTACGCCTAATAAAATTTAAATGAAATCAAAAATATCAAAAATGGTTGAAATAAATGATTTTGATGATTGCCTGAGATTGGAATAGACTTGAAATAGATATTGCCTGAGATTGCCTTCGGTACAGGCTCTTGAAAGCTTTTTTTATTAAACTGGTGGACTAGTAATTTTTTTAATCATCAATCGCTCATTAGGATAGGTATCATAAAATTGAATTTGATAGAAAACGGCAATATTAAGTATTTAGTTTCAGGAAAATAATTACCCGCGGGTACAGATAATTCCGTTTATTCCGAAATGAACGTAATCTGATTCATAAATTAAGCAAATCCATGTTATTTAGAGGCGAGCAACCACTAATTAAAATACCGTGTTTTATAGTTCCATTACTTTTTTTTAATCCTGGCCGCATCATTTGACTCTTTTTTACATGCCGAAGTATAGTACTATTTGAAGTGTATGGGGTTATAATACCTTAGTGCTCCAAAATCGTCATCCTCACCTGCTATGATCAATGGACAAGGTTTAAACATTCTAAAACCCGTAAAGGGTTTCTCTACTTGATGTTGTCGACTTTGCCATTTACTTTCATTTGAGTAAGATGAAATATAACATTATAGGTATTATTCATATTTGACGGGTTATACATTAATGATTTGCTAACTGACCATGCTTGACATTGTTATTACTTTTACTATCTACATTTTATTTCATTTATCTTCTATTGGACATTGTATTGACTAGCATGATTTTAATTGAATTGCATATTTTGATTTTTTTTCTATTGGACATTGTATTGTATTGATTGACATAATTTTAATTTAATTTTCCTTATATTTTGCACGCTTCGATATAAGCTGAAAACACTGCGCTTATATTATGTGAACATCCTGTATTTATACTGTTTTCTAGCAATAAATATATTCTATTCTATAATGGCTGTTTATCCAAAAATGTATTTATTATATTACAAATATTTGACTATTTAGTTAAAGAACGTAGTAAAACAGTCATATAAGTGTATTGTATGTATCGTACTCGTAGTGTGCAAAATCTCTATTCTAAATAATTCTAAAAAAACATTCTAAAAAAGACACTTTGATTTTTTAGATCAGTGAAAAACTGGCAACTAACAAAATTCAGGACAAACTTCATACTAAATAGAGGGTAGTTAAAAAGCGAAATGAAATAGGAAATATCCCATTAATAATATTATTTCTCGGTCTATTTACTCTTGGATTAATTATGTCACCACCAGATGTAATAACATATTTCATAATGTTTATGTTGTAGTATTGGGCATTATGTAATGGCTTTTATACAAATACTAGCGATGCTTCGTTTGCGTGTTAATTTTTTTTTGTACAGAGTACACAGATTGAAAACATCTATCTTACGTGATTTAGATTTTTACTTACAAAAGTTTTTTCCCGCTAACTCCCGTTCCCGTGGGAATTTTGCAATATCCTGTTGCAACTAAGCTTTAAGTTTACTAAGGTACCTGCATGCCAAATTTCAAGCGTCTAACTTAAGCGGTTTAGATTTTTAATACAAAAGGATTTTCCCGCTAATTTCCGTTCCCGTGGGAATTTTGGGAATTCCTTTCTTGGTGCACCTCTACGGTACCTAAGCTACGTCCCTTCTAAATTTTAAGTGCCTACGTTTAGCCGTTTAGGCTGTGCGTTGATATGTCAGTCAGTCAGTCAGTCAGTTTCTCCTTTTATATATTTAGATTTGTGTTCAGCCTTTTTGTAAAATATTTGCCTGTTAGCAGAGTTTGGAGGTTAGATGGCTATAGCGCCACAGTGTGTAATTACACTAATTACCAAAAATTTGATCATGTTCAAGTGTTCTCCGACTGAGAAAGTGTAAATCAAGATAATAGGTAATAATAAACGCTTTTATGACAACTACTTGCTTTAAAATTAGCAACATTTTAAGAAACTGAACCAATCTTTAGAAAAAATAAAGGTGTACCTAATCTGTAAAGAATACGTCAAAAACTATATGATTACAGAATAACATAGTTACTCTACTTACTCCATTAGGTAATTAATATAAATATAACATAAATATTTTTGGAGAATTCACACAGCGCCACCTAAACCCGAACTACGCAAGGCTCGTACTATAGGTGCTAAATAACTGATATACTACTTATATACTTTTTTAAACTGACTTCAAAAAGAGGATGAGGTTCTCAATTCATTTTTTTTTTTAATAAAAAAAAGTTAATTTTTACGCAATAACTTTGCCCATTGTTGAACAATGTTCAATATTATTATTTTTGTTAGAAATATTATATACTCATGAAGTGGTCCCATATAAACTTAATCGAAATTGATTCAACAATAAAAAAACAATGAAAACAAAAAATACTTACGCATTATATTTAGAATATGTTTTGGTTTGTGGCTATCTGCTAATAGGCATTTTTGGGATTGAAGTGGGTTTTTTGTATTATTTGTAAATACATACATAAACACCCAGACTCCTAACAAACTGTATTAACCCAAGTATTATAAACTAGCTTTCCGTCCGGGACTTCGTTCCAGTGAGAATTGGGAAAAAATATGTAGCTTATGTGTTAACCAAGGGTGACAGCTACCTCCATATCAAATTTGATCAAAATTGGTGCAGCCGTTTGAGCGTAAAAGAGTTACAAACATCCATACATACAAACTCTCGCGTTTACAATATTAGTAAGGAAGGATAGTAAGGATAATACAGGCAGAATATGGTAAATAAATCTGAGATGACATTTCAAGCCATCGCATAATTTTAGAACGGCTCAATCAACAACTAACACGTGAGTGCGATTCATCAGAAGGTCCTACGAGATAATTTAATTTAGTTGTTCCAAACACAGGTTTCAATTTGACCCGTAAAGGGTTAAACTTAGGTGAGTGGTATTGTTCGAGTAGGATAATATCTGTATATTCAAATTTAAGGGCGAAACCGTTACGGCAATTTACAAGGGCTAGCAGGTACTTACTCTTCACGTCTACATGTGCAGAACTAAATGGATGCTTCTTGTTGACATTATTTTAGCACTTCTGTACAAAATCGTCAGTACATAACTAAACACAAACTTAAAAAACCGGCCAAGTACGAGTCGGACTCGCACTGGAAGGGTTCGATAACTATCTATAAAACGAGCAACAAAATCACGTTTGTTGTATGGGAGCCCCCTTAAATTTGTTTATTTTATTTTGCTTTTAGTATTTGTTGTTATAGCACCAGCAGAAATACATCATCTGTGAAAATGTCTACTATACAAACTGTAAATCTGCAAGGTTGCCATATTCTCAGGAGCAAATATACAGCTGATATAGAGTTGAAATTAATAATAATATAAAAACCTAAAATTTTGACAATTTAATTTCCCCAAATTCCTACGGGAACCAAGTCCCGACTGAAAAGCTGGCTAGTGTGTACTGATTATAAGATGATTGTAAATTTTCGTTACACACGAGGTGAGATTGTTTAATACGATACAACACCGTGCACCGAAACCTACACAGAACGTAAAATATTCACTTTAATATTGTAAAGACACGATCCTATTAATAAATTACGGTTAGGGTAAGGTTTCCAGTGAACGAACAACCCCCAGTAACCGAACAAATCAGAGTTTTTTTACAAAAATAAGAAAAATATAATAACTACCGACTGAACCCAATGTTAAGTTCATTGGTAACCCGTTTATCTTTAAAAAAAGAATATTTCCAAGTACCGTCATCTTCTATCAACAAAATGGTGTTAGTTCAAAGTTAAGTGTCTCAAGTTCAGACGTGTTTGTATGGACGAGAATTTACGACGCCGGTAAGTCACATAAAGTTTCTACTTAATTTTGTAGATATATTGTAGTTAGAACGATCATTTTTTTTGTTTTTGGCGTAAATAAGAAGTAATTATATCAATTTCAGTGGTTTTTGAGTGATTATTTTCGAAGAAAGGTATCCAAAATAGCAGTTCGAGTATTGGTTCAAGAAATTACCAATAATCCAGTGAGCGAACGGGTGTTCGTTCACTGGGTTTTATAAATTTATGCAAAATATTTAAAATTCAACCTTGTAATACTCATAAATAACCAAAAATTTGGAATTATGGTCATAACACTAACTGAAGTAATTTGGCTAATATTCGAACAGGATTTGTTCGTTTACTGGATCACAGAACCCAGTATACGAACTAAGGTGTTTTGTCATGTTCGAACACTAGGCTGAGAGTACCAGTGAACGAACAAAAGATTTCTATAAACTTTTTAAATATTTGTTATTTATATCGTAATTAAATTTATTATTTTTAATCTTTATTCATTACAGATCTTTTTAAACCATGGATTTGCCTAAAAAAACCTACAAACGGTTTCGTTATTCGCAAGAAGATCTCGACAAAGCTTTAACTGCTATTATTCGAGGAGAAACGTCACTAAGCAGGGGCACTATTTTTGAATCACTCGCCTCGTTTCAAGCGATATCTTTTATTGATTTGCGCGGATTCTATTGATTTCCGAACTTTTTTATCAATACACTTTAGCGAAAGGGTCTTAGTAAGTACTCATGGAATTTAGTAGTTAATAAATTAAAAAATCGCTCGAAACGAGGCGAGTGATTCAAAAATAGTGTCCCATGGCGAGTAAATCATTTGGAATTCCTAAAACTACCCTGCATGATAAACTTACTAATAAAGTAACCTGGCAAAGGAAAATGGGGCCATCGTCTGAATTGAGTTTCGATGAAGAGACTAAACTAGCTAATTGGATTATAAATAAGGCGAAACTTGGTTTCCCTATGTACCCTGACGAAGTATATAATACTGTTGAAACATTTTTAAACAGCAACAACAGAGTCAGCAAATTTACGAACAACCGTCCAGGAAAAAAATTGCTAAAACTATTTCTACAAAGACATCCGGAAGTAACGAAGAGGAATGCAGAAGTTATTTCGAAATCACGAGCGGCCGTAACAGAAGAAGCAATCAGAAACTGGTTTTCAGAAATAGAAATTTTTTTTAGAAGAAGAAATTCAGATAACGCTCCCCGAAAAACCACAGATTCAGTCAATCGATTTTTTTTTGAAGTATCCTGAAATAGCTTCAAAGAAAGGAGACACTACGAAGAGAAAAGATCCGATGCCTTTTGGTATGACTGGCCGGAAATTCAAAGAATATTTTATGAAACAAGAAGAAGAAGAAAAGGCACAAAGGAAAAATAAAGAAAAGCTTGAGAAACAGCAACAGAAGAAAATGAATAAAATAAATATGAAAGAACTTGAGAAATAGCAACAGAAGAAAACGAATAAAAGAAATATGAAAGGCAATGACAAGGACGTGCCACGTAAACGCCAGAAAATTATGTCTAAACAAAAACTTGACAAAGGCAATGCATGTTCTAAGGATGATAAGATATCAGATAAGGCCAGTTCACTATTGCTAAATAATAGAAGTAGGTACTGAAGATGTAACAAGTGAGAATAAAAAAAAGAAGTTGCATCTATTCAAATAAATGAAAATCTTTGCGTTAGATATGTCATCGTTTGTTTCAAGACAGATAAAAGGGTGCGTCGTTATGTGGGAAAAGTGTTAATGGAAAACAATGAAGAACAAAAGTGTAAAATAGTTTCTTAAGGAAAAAAATTGCCTCAAAAGATGGAGTCAGCTTTGTAAAACCTCAAGTGGAGAACATAACAGAAGTTGATTACTCTGTCCGTCTAGTACACGTTCAACGTGTACTACGAACCTAGCCAGTCCAGGCGGGGGATGATTTCTTTTGCAGATGTTTCTTTTACAGATGTAGAATAATTATTTGGTAGCTTTTCATATCAGTATGAGACTGAAAATTTGTAATATTCATATTTTAAATGATTATTACATACATTGTTTAAGTTTTTTTACTTAGAAGAATAAGATTTGTCGAGTTTATTTATGTTTTTTTAATGTTTGTTGGCTACCTAGATAAGTAAATGTTTACCCACTTTGACTAATCAGATATCTACTCTCATATGCCTTATATGAGAGTAGATATCTGATTAGTTACCTTTATCTATCTTATTTCCAAAACAAAATCTCAAATTATGAAGCTTCGTTTTTGTTACTTTAACTTACAACTACTTTGTTAAATAATATAGATTTGGTGCCTATCTGTTCATGTGTTTTTCACAAACTATATATAATTATGAAACTGTAAGACACAAGACATATTGACATATTTTTTTCTAAATAAAGAAATAATGTTCGCTTGCTGGATTTTTTTCGTTCGTTTACTAGAAAATTCGTTCGTTCACTGGTGATTTTGCGGAAATTTAATACAAAATATTTAATATTGAAGGAAGGAGTTTAACAATTTAAGAAAATGAATCATAAATTCACTCTTGAGTGGTCTTAGGTGATCTTAAATGCGTTACGGCTCTAGTAAATATGAAATATTAATTGTTATATAGTTTCAAACTAAAAGAATCTCCTTAAGGGTTCGTTCACTGGAGACCTTACCCTACCAATCATTTTAGTTGCCGCTTTCCTACAGTAAAGACGCGCAAGTACATAAATTGTAGCCATAATCATTTTGCTATGCTAAACGTCCTTATAGTTAATACAGGACCACAGATTATTTCAATCTATGGACGCAAACCCTAAAATTATTAAGTACCTATTATTTACCTATCATTAATGTTTTCTTAAAAATAATGGAAAAACAAAATACTTTTTAGCTAACAAAACACATAATTCACAATTTTAAACGTTGGCCTGAAGCCGAATTTAAATAGCGTGAGTTAAATCGCTTTAAATTGTGAACCAAATACTTTATTAGGTCAAATTCTAATACTAATTTACTGAAAATTCTAATACTAACTTACTATTCGGACAAATATAACTTGAGGAACCTATCTAATGTTTCCACTAAAATATAATATTTATGTCTGTACGAAAACCGCTGCCTCTTATAAAGAACTTTACAAAATACAAATATAATGAGCCATCGCTTATACATATATTTTATTCTTATTTATTTAGTTTAGGATCTTCAACAGTAAAGTCATTTTACAACATTAAAGAAGTTACACAAACAAATTGGTTCTTGTTTTTTTGTTCCTGTTATTTCTAGACTAGCTTTCCGCGCGCGGCTCCGCCCGCATGGACTTCAGGTTATATCGTGCCCAACTATGGGATAAAATGTAGCCTATGTCCTTTCCCAGGCTCTAATCTATCTCAGTACCAAATATCATCAAAATCAGTTCAGTAGTTTAGGCGTGAAAGATGGACAGACAGAGTTACTTTCGCATTTATAATATAGGATAACTTAGCGTTATGACTTAATAACTTAGCGTTATGACTTAATTTTGTTTTGGCCACCGTACAACGCATAAAGCTGAATTAACATCTATGGTAATTTATCTACGCTTCGTGGTATGGCTATGGAGGGCTTAATTTCGTAATATTAATGTGAAATTTACGGGAGAATTTGACCGCACGATACGAGTGAATCCTGCAAACAACAACCTCTAAATTAAGAGGATAATGTATTGGGGTTTTGAAATGACAATGTAATAAAAATAAAGTAATTTTCTCTAAAATTAAAATATTTAAATTAAAACTGTAAATCAGTATTTTATAGCCGCTTTCAAAGACAAACTAAGATATCCCATAACAGCAAACACAGACATCAAAACATCTTCGCTTATGTTTTGTCAATCGATTAGAAAATCAGTTTTAATTTTTTAAGTTGTACTATATAAATCCATAACACTATGATTTAATAAAAAAATAAATAAATATTGGTATCTTCATACGGGTATATTAAAATCCTTCTAGTGTCTACAAACGTATACCCATTATATGAAATTCTCAAAAGAAAATTGACGATCAAGTTGTGTTTTTTTTCATATTCAACCTATATTTCTTTAAGAATGTTGTTTCACCTCTCAACAACTATTGCGATCAGCTGATTTCCCTTTGTATGGGAAATCGAAAATTTATTACATATGGAGTCCTAGGGCAAAGTTGTTCAGTTTCATGAATCAAAGTTATTCAGTTTCATGGAGAGAAACATCCCTTTAAGTTTCGCTAGCTAATATTAAGTCACCTTACACAATTTTTACAAATTTACATAGTTCTGTGTAAAATGGAGAACCCACAAAAAGCGATGAAAGTCACACAGTGAATTAATTCCGAGTCCAATCTAAAATATAACCTGTGAAAGTTGTTAAAAATCCAGTAAAGAGTATGAATTTAGCCGTAAAGACCACTATAAGTCGTAGTGAGGCCGATAGATGTGGCGCAAAGCCCGCGCCCCGCTGGGAAATTATTCTGTTGACGTCCTTTTGGGGCACTCCTTGCTCGTTTGTTGTTTAAACGGAGACTAACCTCTGTTGCACTTCTAAAGCGGTTTTTAAAATATCCTTAATCCCTGTAGATGTGTTTTCTAGTATTTAATTTAAAAATAAGCTACCGCTAAACAAGAAAGCTTCTTTTTGACATAATCATAACCCTGTATCCGAGTTTTCAATATTGATGAAACTGATATTTTCTTCAAGACAACCCGCTTCCAATTCAAAAGAGAAATTCGGTTTAGAAAAAACAAAAAATACTGAAAAGGTTTTTAATGGTTTTAAAAGTATCTAAAAAGAAAAACGTACTTATAGGTAACCTTAAATTGATGGATGAATTTACAACAAATTCGTAGAAAGTTTGAGGTTTACACTTTGGCATGATAGATTCATTTTACATGGATTCAATTAAAATCAAATTTACAAAAAAAAAAAATAACGTCACACACTTAAAAGTCCATATTAAGGTTTACCTTTGTGTCGCGGGTCCCTTGGGATACATACTAAGTAAGCGAAACCTGGAGCATTACACAAATTTTTGTTTAGACCGGGAATCGAACCAGTAGTCGAATATGGGCACATGTTGGCAAGGTATCGCACATAACTGTAAAATTAAACATTATGTATCACCCCCGACATTCGATTACTTTTAACTTAAAAACAGCTGAACAATTTTTGATTAAATATAGCTAAGAACCATCTCGATTACGTCAGCTTTCAAACAAAAAAAACTACGATCAGATACGATGTCACAGACAGACACACAGATACACACGTCAAACCTATAACACCGCCCTTTATTTTCGGTGGTTGAAAACACAAGAACATAAGTAATATGGGCTCGCTTATTAACATTATCTCTTTTACTTCAACAACAACATATCTCTAACATTTAAACAAAGTAATACAAGTCAACGATACAAGTAGTATGGGCTCGCTTATTAACATTGTCTCTTTTACTTCAACAACAACATATATCTAACATTTAAACAAGGTGATACAAGTCAACGACCGACGTGCTCCGAGAGAATTCTCACTAAATTTTCATAGTTGAAATGCACTGCTAACTTTATAATAGAGTCTCTTATTCATAAATATGTCCAACTGTTAACCATTTACAACATACGATGTTTTAGAGTCCGAGTTCCTCGAGAATTGAGGGGCAAAAATACGTTTGCATAGTCTCTAGTTTGCATAACGACAAGCTTGATAGTTTTGCTCTTGTTGTAACGCTTATATTGGATGATTTTTAATTGTTTTGCGAAAATTAAGGACGTGAATCACCCCACGAAACTTAATAACTTTCCCAAGGTAGAGCTGAATCACCAAGTCGAAATATGAAGGAAAATTTCGCCTCTTCATAAAAATTGTGCGATCAGCTGTTTTGCCTTTGTATGAGCAGTCAACGATTTATTTTTAGAATTTGGTATAGATTGCTTGAGGAAAGTTGTTCAGTTTCATGAGGAGAATCACTCCCCAAAGTTTCCCCAAAAAATCACTCCATATACATACAGCATGCAAACGTTAGAAATTTATCTAGCATGCATATGTTGTGATTCTGACCCTGAACTACCCCAGTTATATTTTAATACTTAAAAACAAAATTTAGATTTAAGGATACAGGCTCTTTCTAGTGTGGTTTTTGTCAATTTTTAAAATTCAAGGTCAAGATACGCACACTTTTCATACTGCAACCTTTTTTGTGATAACTTCAGTTTAGAATGCCGGTTCTTAGGATCACATCCTAATTTCTCTACCTAACTTAAAATCGTATGGTCCTTAAAAACGTTAAGTGGAAACCTTTTAAAAACTTTCACGAGCCTCTCAGTCACGCAAACAATACGCAACTTCACTGTACTTTACGGTCAAAACTCTGAAGTTACCGAGCAAGAATATTCACTTAAGCATTGACTTCACAAACGACTGTTCCGCATTTATTGTATTGTGCTTTGTGATTTAATGTGAAACGGGTAACTTGAGAGCTTTGAGGTTAGAATTTACTTATAGTTTCAATAGTGGAGTCGGATGATATGCTGCTAAATGTTCACTTAAATCATAACTTAAATGTTATGAAAACCTCATAGGTGCAAATATACAGGGCTTTAGGTAAATCTTTTACAAACTTCATCAGCATTAGCGCATTTTGTATGGGATATAAATTTTTTTTTCGTATTTTGACCTATGTTCCTTGGGGAAAGTTGTTCAGTTTCATGGACTGATTTAGCACCAGAGAGGTCGAAATAGATTTAACTAAAGCCCTGTAGATCACGTTTATTTTTTAACGTATGTATAAATCTACTTTATATCTACACTAATATTACAAAGAGGAAAGATTTGTATTTTCGTATGTTTGTAACGACATGCATGCGTCGCGACATGCGTCGTGTTTGCATTCTTTTGCTTATTTTACCAAAAGAATGCTCTCTTATCAGCGAGTGACATGGCTTCATCATTTTCCCGTATTCACATTTTTGTAAAATCGTTAAATATTCGATGAAATTAAATTTATCTTATTCTTACCTACTAATATTATAAATGCGAAAATAACTGTCTGTCTGTCTATCTGTTACGCTTTCACGCCTAAACTACTGAACCAATTTTGATGAAAAAAGACAATTTTTAATCTTATGGAGGATGGTCCCACCAAAAAATTGTTACGTATAGTAATGAAACCTAAGTGAAATTGTTCCTTATTATCTCTAGAAAACATGAGTAATATTAGTATTTCTTTGTCTAAAGGGAATATTTAAAAATTAATCAAATCTTAATCGAAAGTTTAACCTAAAAACTTCTTATTGGTTATTTATAAAGTATAGCATTCCGCCCGGGACTTAGTTTCCGTGAGAATTTCGGAAAATGATGTAGCCTTTGTTACTCAGGGATAACGTAGCATTCTAATGGTGAAAGAATGTTTCGAATGGGTCTAGTAGTTTCGGAGCCTATTCAATGCAAACAAAAAATCCTCCTCTTATCAAATCAAATCTTTCTCTTTATAATATTAGTGTAAGTAATATTAAGAGCTGAGTAAAGGTAGATTATACTTGACTCAGTTATGAATCGAACCCACACACACCCCTTCGCTGACTAAGGTGAATCATATTTTTTCAAGTATAAAAAATATACGTAGCCATATAATAATAATCTAAATAGAGTTCAGATCATTGTGATCAATAATCAATAATATTAGGTACCTACTTATTCTTGTATACCTATAATGTACATGTGGAAGAAAAAGTAAAAAAAAACATAAATAACAAAACAAAATACATTTATTCCTGTTAGTGTTGCAACAAATAGGTAGTAAAAAGTATCGATACTATCGTAACCTTAAAAAACAGTAAGAATATCGATAGAGCTATTGATAGTATCGATAGTGAGTAGTATGCGATACTATTGATGACAGACTAAACTATCGGTAGTATCGATACTATTGAATTCGAATACTATCGATAGTATTAGAATTCAATAGTATCGATACCATCGATACTATTGAATCAATCTGTCATCAATAGTATCGCAAACTATTGTCGTGATTTTTAATTTTAAAGACATGAAGTTGTCTAATTCGCATGAACATATCCATATAGTGTGAATGCAGCAACTTAAAATCAACCAATCACGTTAAGACGCGGTATTGTAAGTAGGGAGTGAATAAGAGTGGGGATTATTGGCGGCAGGCCGACGCCGGGCAGTCAGTTCGAAGTAGACACTCAAGCTGAATAGTTGTCTTAAGTATGAGAATATTATTAAGTGTTCAAGTAGAAATTGTGTTATTACTAATAGACCTTTCTGAGGAATAAACCAGAGTTGCAAGTTATATTGTGTTTTACTGAGTTTATAAAACTATTGGCTATCGATACTATTCTCGATATTCTTACTGTTTTTCAAGGCCAACTATCGATAGTTATTCAACACTAGTGTCAATATTAGTGATAATTGTCAAAGGGCAAGACGGAAATGTGTTCCGTTCCATGGCTTTACTACATAACCATTTTAGCAAAAATCTTGAAAAATTTAATTAAAATACAATTTTTTTTACATTCCAATTGCTTAAAATGAATAAAAGTAGATAAAATGTGGTCTAAACATAATCTTCTCATAAAAATGATTGATTTTGTTGTTATATTAAGCACACCGACGTTTCTTTACACTAATCGTTTAACGTAAGACCTTGACTATGCTAGTATTTAAGTTATTTTTTCTATGTCTATGCCTTGACTTTAAACCGGAAGATTGTCGTGTTATAAAAAGTCGCATGATTTGATGATTCCAGTTTCATTTAAACTTAATCGTTCGCCTAATTGTCTAAAAAATTAAGTTATTATTTTAGGGTTTAATGACATCTTTATATGGTACCAATTCACTGGGCCCAAAAAAAATTATCTTCTTTGGTACAGAGATAGATTGGATGCTGGGAAAAGACATCGGCTACATTTTATCCCACTGCTGGGCACGATATAACCTGTGGTCCACGCGGGCGGATCCGCGGGCGGAAAGCTAGTTTTGCTATAAGTCTAAAATTATATTTTACTTATCACATCAAAATAAGTAGTCAATACGTTGACGACTATCCTAAAGTCTCGTCTCGTCCCATGATAAATTGGAAAACTTGCAGAACCTCGCTCACACAATTATAACAACTAAGCAATTAACGCTGTCCAGCAAAAATATTAACAAGGAAACTGTCCCACACTAAAACTCTTACAACTTTTCACACAAAGCGCCAGCTGTGTCAGAAAATTCAAAACTTGTGGAACCAGGTGCATTTACAGCCTCTCCTGTACAGAATTTGTTCTAGGTTTTAGTGAAACTAAACTGGGTTGTATGAAGATTACAAAAACTGATTAGGGATGCGCTACAAAATTTCTGTTACAACGATATTTTAATCGGGCAGATATTATTTACAAAATAAATATCTACTTCATTTATTAAACTTCAATATGTGGTTGACCGTCGTATCAAGTAATTTTGGAATCATGTGATGCCCTGCCTTATCTGCCTAACCCGTAAAGTGTAAAGTTATTGGAGTAAGTGTATGAATTTCTCACTTAATAAGCTGTACTTACAGACACTTATGGGTGCAATAGCTTAGAAAATATTGAAGGTGATAGCATTAATATGAAGATAAGCGATTTTCAAGAAATTGCAGTGTTATCTTGCAATAAGGCAGAAAATAGACTAACACAATTTCGGCTCTTATGTGTATGTCGTAGAGACAAATTGCCTGCGATAACCTTTGAAAGGCATCGTGAAAAAAATTGGATCTTTAAAAAGTTAATTCTCATTCGCGTTCAACCAGTAAAACCAAGACATAACCTTTAAAGCGAGGAAAAACGTCGACCCGTTAACAAGTAATTAGCTCTGCAGTTTGCTGCTTAGCGAGACTAAGTGGGTTGCTAGCACGACCGCCTTGAAGCATCTATTGTTTCGACAAGTTTTGATAATTATCATAGTCATAATACCACACTTTGTGCAGTCAAAATTGCTCTAAATATGTTCTTGCTTCCGTCATACTTAACAGGATACAAGGAGCTAGGGATGGGATACGTACGGGTCGAGCTTTCTCATTCGATCAAAATGATACCATAAAATAATTTGTCATCTTGATTTTATTATTCGTGTTTTAGTAATGTAGGATGCCATAAGTGATTTTTTTTATTTAGG
This sequence comes from Aproaerema taeniolella, assembly GCA_949987775.1. NCBI lineage: Eukaryota > Metazoa > Arthropoda > Insecta > Lepidoptera > Gelechiidae > Aproaerema > Aproaerema taeniolella. The sequence goes on along the minus strand of OX465251.1, from coordinate 10,467,757 downwards.
ATTAGATAATTCTTGAGTGTTTCTTCAAAAATTTATGATAATGATGAATATGAGAAGAAGGAAACTGTCAGCTATAACGAACCATTAAAAAAATCAGTACAAAGTGTCTTCTTTATATAATCCTAAAAATGGTATCGTTGTTTAATTATCTTCCTTGCTATTCTGCTCACTGATAATTATTATACTAGTTCATGATGTACTTGAATTTTGAGATAGTTAAGGGACTAGGTAAAATCAAACAATCTTTTTTTAACTTTTAAAGTTATGATAGAGAATTGTTAAATAGAACAAGTTTATTTCATTCACTTAATTCACCTATTAAACGAAAGATTTTTTACCGACTTCAGTGACTTTATATCTTATAGAACCATCCAAGATAAGAATGTAAGAAGAAGTCTAAACCCGTTCAACTGAAAAACGGTTAAGAACTTAGATAGAGCTGAATCACTATGAAATCTTTCAAAGTTTGATTGAACCGAGTTAGTTTTAGTTGACACAGAAGTTTAACTAGAAGTCTAGAAAGAGACCCTAATCTATCATTTTTAACTTAAATCGAGTTAGATTGCTTTATTCTTTTGAAGGAATCTTTGAAACCGAATAAAACTTTTGCACAGACTGATTCTTACATGATAAAATCTGCCGTTACCGAACTTTAAGGCTAAACGAGTAGAAGATTTGGATCTTATGCCTTGTTAAACATGCATTTCAAAATAAATTTAAAAACTTTTACAATGTTATTTAGTTAATGGATAACTTAAAAAAATATCAATATTAGATGTTAGTAAAGGAAAAATGAAATGTGAGTGTTCTAAAGATCTTTCCGAAATCTTTCTGAGAAATTATCTATTATTACGTATCGATATCTACATAACACACCACATCCCTAAATTGTAAGGGGAAGTGCGACCCCGTTGCGGTGTCGAAGCTGCTTATGACAATCATGACGAGGACTTGCCATTTTATACCCCAGTTTACCAGTCTACCCGAGACTCGGGAGAGCTCCTCTCACTACATGAAAGAAGTAAAAATACGAGCACAAGTTGACTGGTGTGAAAATTTATGCTTGTGTGTATATGTTTTTTCTCACTTGTGTCGTCGTACCTTTGCTTCGTTTTAGTTAGATTTTTACTTAGAGAAAAAATGTGCACGAGAAAAAATACACAGCGAATATAATACTTACTTAGTGTTATGGAAATAATGATCCGTAACATGTTTTAGTTTCTTATAATATTTTGTTTTTACAACATGTTTTTAGTACACAAGCATGGCAGCTTTAGGTTTCTAGGTTCTCTTAAAATATTATATAATCTGCTGAATGCTGACATTCAAGAGTAGCTATATCTTTGATAGTAATTTATAACGTCAATACAGACAAAATAAAAGCGTATCTTTTTTTAAAAACATGTCATGAATTCTATAGATATAATGTTTTATTTCGTAAACTGCAAATCTAGAACTGAAACATTTATTTTCAACTAGCTTTTCCCCGCGGCTTCGCTCGCGCAAAGAACTCTTTTGGTCACCCGTTTCATTTTTGACCCTTTAGGGGATTATTTTTGAAAAATAGCGAAACACGTGTCCGTTTATTTGCTTTGAGGTATATCTTGACGAAGTTTTGAGTCAAAATGTGCAAAAAAATTGTTTTCTCCATACAAACTTTCAACCCCCATTTCACCTCCTTAGGGGTAGAATTTAGAAAAATCCTTTCTTAGTGCTGTAAAGTTCATCGCCATTTTGATGATTCTTAACTAAACAAATAAAAGTTGAGATCTTATACACTTGACATTGATAGGTATTACATAGAAAGCTGCAGAAAGGTATACATAGAATACAATGATGCTGTAAAAATATAACTTTTAATTTTAATTACTTACTTACTAAAGACGTAAGCTGAATAGAATAATCATGTTTGTTACATAGATAAAAACACCTTTAAACAGACGAATATTTGCTAATCCAGAGTAATCTTCTGGATTAAGGTCCGTATTATAGAACGCGACTCAGACTGATCTATTCTTAAGCAGCAGTCGTCTTTGTCATTTTGATAGTGAAAGAAAGAGACAATTAATATTTCAGTATAGATCAAGCTTGGTAATTTAGGTAATACGGACCTAAATCACCAGTAGAGGGAATGTCCACCGAGAGTGGAAATCGGTCTGTATTGCTTTCATACAGCATACACAACTGTGTAGATAATGATTGATTTTATAACATATTATTAAACTTTCTGAAGCTTTTTTTCATTTCTTGACATTGACTCCCCGCCCGCCCGTACGGCCCGTACCCCAGTGACGCCTACCTACAATCTACATCGCATATGGTTCTGCCTAGCTAGCTAGCTGAGCAGGATTAGCGGCGACCACGAAACTTCTAATACTTACATTTTTAAACTCGTGATATCTTTTGAATGGAATGTCCGAATTGCATAATTCAAAAAGTTGTATTAAGATATTGAAGCAGTCTTGAATATGAAGTAATTTATTTTGATAAGGATTAATACCAAGATACAAATAAAGAGCATTTTATAACGGGCGGCATTTCAATTAAATTTTTAAAATAAAAGAACACATATTGTGGCATAACTATAATAGTTAGACATATGCTGTCGCAACAATTTTTGTAAATATTTATGTGTTATGCAAAGTCGTAGTACATTATTTTATTCTATCATCAATAGTTTACGCAGCGCACGCAATGTAAAGAATATTTTAGGTAATTTTTTTATACCTTGGGTTACATTATTTGAGTTTCAGTAAGGATCCCTAATTTTTTTGAAAATATAATATAGCCTATGTCCATCGGGGATAATGTAGCTTTCTAATAGTGAAAGAATTTTTCAATTCGGTCCAGTAGTTTCGGAGCCTATTCAAAGCAAACAAACAAACAAACAAACAATCAAATCTTTCCTCTTTATAATATTAGTATAGATATTCGTAGAGCTTTTATATTTAAATTTATTAATAAAAGAGACTAAAATCCTGAAATTATAAACTGCTTCTGACATTAATACTATTTGCGTAAAATTAAAATACATTCTGAAAATAGTCGTTTCAATGTGATTAATACGAGCTTTTTAAAATGTTTTTAAATACAGAAGTGTATTTAAAAACATTTATAAACTCAGTATCACGACTATGATGAAAAACGAAAATGAATAGTTTTTTTTGTGTCTTTTTTTCCTTTTCTTCGTATAAATTTCAGGGCCGCGAGAAAATTGTGCTTCAATTACCATGTATAAAATTGTAATAACTAAGTGCTCACTTTCCGCCCACAGCATCGCGCTCCCGAAGGTATTATTAAAAATTTAGGGGTAAGATACAGCATATGTCTATCCTTGTACTTAAACTATATCTGTACAAAATTCCCCTTCGGCCGTGTAGAAACCGTGGGCTGGTAACTGGTTACTGAAGAAAGATTCGACTTCATACGACACCAGTTACTAAAGAATACTTTTTTTCCCTTACACGAAACTTATTAAAATTGTTTGAGTGGTTTAGGCGTTAAAACCATTAACATTATTTGAGTAGTTAAAACGTAACAGACAGAGACAAATTCGCATTTTCTATATTAAAATAGAATCCACACGACTAAGTGAAACTACACTATCAAATAATTTCTTTGAAAAATGGCTTTCCGAATGCAATGATTTTGCCAATGCCTTAGTAATTTAATCAAAATTAAAACATAGAATAATAAGGTCGCCAATCAAGTAGAAAAACCTTTTACGGGCTGCAGAGCCTCGTCCGTTGATCAGCAGGGTAGGTGTGGATGACGATGTTGGAGCACTAAGATGTTACAACCTCACATATCCCACACTACACTATATTGCGCCACGCAACACTTGTGATCAGGCCTTTATGGGGTTAGTGTGACCTTTACAGTTTTGTTTAGAAAACATTGTGCTCTTATTTCAAGCACAATTTTATTCCCCTAAAAATTTATTTACTGGTTAATCATTTTAATTTAAAAACCTGCAGTGACACACCAATTACTTACGCATGTAAAGCTTCCAGTCCCCGTTGTAAAGTCGAATCAGGCAATTTGGTCACGAAAGCTCGATAAGCCGCCACCAATCCACATGCCCTGGGGCTATGTGGAACATACTGGTATGTCGGTTGTTTCGGTGACCAGTTTGAACTGTAACAATACCACAGCATTCATACAGTGTAAATTGTAAGTTTTTTTAACTTAAATAAATAAATCTTTTTTTTTCTGCCTCCTCGCGCTTAGTCCCGTTTCTTATCCTGGATCACAGTCAAGCGACCAAAAATTTTTTGCTGTAAATTATCAGTTAGTCAACCATGCCACAATAATTAGTTTTTTTCTTTGTTTGTAAGTCCTTTATTGTACAATAAATATATTTTAAGAGCAAAATATTGTACTTATACCTAGTTAAAATTAAATTTAAGATTCAAAGGCGGACTTGAGGATCTCTTCCAATCAACACAATAAACAGTGAGGAAAAATCTTAATCAGTAGGCGTGATGTACAAAAAGACTGTTTACGAGCCAGAAGCGAGAATGTATAACTCACAATAAAAAAAAGTTTTCGCGGTGTATCCAGATGCACTTTTAGCTTTTGGTATTTTAATCGAGTGAACACTTTTTTTTCTTTATACTGGATACTTGCGTAATTACTGGACTCGCTTTGATTGTAGAATGCGGCCGTACAAGCATCAAAACGACAATGATAATTACTACCCCACCCCTTCAGGTACAAAACGATGGTACAGTCAGCTTCGGAGATACCTCACCACCACTAGTAATCTGATAAGGATGAAGTTTATCTTTCAAAAAACGAAAACTTTCAAATTGTATATTAAGCCTAATTAATTATTAAAAAAAACTATATTCGCATGCAAAAAATGCAAAATAAACATTATCCTTATTTAATTTAGGAGTGAGTTAACTTTTAAAGTGACTGTACCAAGTTCATAAAGAGATCCCCATGTGAATAGAAACGATTAGAATAAACATTAGACCGTAATTAAAAACCTTATTATTGTTATGACTACCAGTCTCGGTCGAAGAGGGTTTCTGCGTATGTGTAAGTCTTTTGTATTATTTTTTAGTGTTCCGATGAAAGATCTTTAAGATTTTATTCAGCTAACAAAAATTTGAAAAAGAAGGTCGGTTGTTAATAGCCGTTAAGGTATGTACGACTCTTGCACGTCATAGTAAGAGTACAATAAGACCTCCCATTCGATGCTCAGATGTCTCGGTTATAGGCTTACTAAATATATGTTCTGATGACAGTGACAAGCAGTGACTTAAGTATCGGTCGAATATACGAGTATTTGATTGTAAACTTTACAGAATGTAAGATTCCAAAAACTCAAATAAAAAGAAAATCCAAAATTAAATTTAAAAGTAAAATATTCGTAACTCAAGTAATAATTTATCTTTAAAAATTAAATATTTAAATTAGCATACTTGACATTAGAAACATGACTTACCTACTTGAAATAGAGCTGCGCCTAAAATTAACAATTTATTATTTTTTCATAAAATGTATTAACATTAGATTGTTGAATATTTACCTAGATTAAAAATACGCGCGACTGATTACCTATCAACACATTGAATTACCTGCAAAACAGGTCTGGTTCAGTGTGGGAATAAAGGCTAAATGTAACATTTGAATTTGTAGTTGTTATTTCTAAAACTCCTAGTATAAATTGTAACATTATCTAAATAAACTATTTTGAATTTTAAATATACTTATTTTTTGAATGTTAATTAATCTAATTAAACGTGGTATCTACCAAGTAGACTTACGCTGTCAATATTGTTCTTAAAACACCCGGTAGAGAAATTAAGAGGAGCGAAATATGAATGGTCAACGATCAACTATCATTAGTTATATCTCTTTTATTGATATAAGATCTATGTCTGTAATATATTTTTTGAGCAACAGCAGAGGACAGTATCGAATGTAATTTCCTACTTATAGACGATTTCGTTAGGGAACGTTAGCATTAACTTGCACTATTATTTTATTAAGGACTAGATTTCCTCCCGGGACTTTGTTCCCGGGGTAATTTGGGAAAATTATGTAGCCTATGTGTTAATCTAGGGTGTTAGCTATCTCCATACCAAAATTGGTCCAGCCGTTTGGTCGTGAAAGAGTAACAAACATCCATACATACATCCGTACAAACTTTCGCATTTATAATATTAGTAAGGATGAGTTCGTTCTTCACCATAATGGTCCGCAGGACATGGCGAGCTCACCCAGAAGAAGCCATTCATTAACCCGAACTTAAAAGACAAATTTTCGAAAATGTAAATGCTATCTTTAAATCTCATTCCGCCTTTTTGTTTTCAAATGGTCGCAATTACAGCCAGTAGTGTTACATTACGTAGTGTACACGTGAATCCGTTGCAGTGTTTGCTTGTTGGCGTGGATACAGTAATTTATGTGTCACGGGCGTCACGGTGGATAGCTGACACCACCAGTTCTACGTTAACACGCTACTCAATTTCACATGCTCTCCAACCTGAGGTTTTATAGTGTTCTACGAGTAGAATTAAATCTTGGAGCTGTTTTATTATTTTTTGGTTCGACATATTATCTCCAGGGTACCTACCACGATCGTTTAAAAGCATTTCTGTTTAGGATCCAACTTTGAACTGCTTCGCAATTGGAATGTTTTTTAAAATGGTACCATGATTGAACTGCTCGGTTGTCTATGGTCCATTTTTATTTTTAAAATACATTGTCGCTGGTCTGCCTTTGAATCGCCACAGCGCCAAAATTGAATCACTGATAAGCCATCATGGTACGAATAAGCGTTGCAGACTTGTTTAGGTCCTAAATTGGATCGCGCTAAGCGATCATGGTAAACCTCCAGAGTTTGAAACTATATTTACATGAATCGATTTAAGTAGCGCACCAGTGCTACAAATAGCAAATTTAGTTCTGCAATCTGTAGTAAAACATTTCAATGTCCTTTTGCCTTTTGAAGCTTATTTCTTTACACACACACACACACACACACACACACACACACACACACACACACTCATCGACATAGACACATGCATAATACATTTTTATTTTTATTTTTCATTTAATTGTGCGAGGCTAAAAGGCTCAAAGCGATCCATTATTTAGTTTTAAGGAAAGACTCACCCCGCAGTGTGCCCAATCTATAATCTATAAACTTACGTAAATTTTTTCTAAGTATGTTTGTAGATAAACACTTGGCTAGAATGCCTGATACCTATGGGCTAAAAAGACCACAAAATGAGCCGGCCCCTTTAAATTAGAGAAGAAGAACGAAATAGAACCCTTTTTTCACAAATTGGTGGAAAATAGCAGAGGATCGTGGGGTGTGGAAAAAGAAAAAGGAGGCCCTTGCCTAGCAGTACGTCCCTAAGGGCTTGTTATAATAATAATAAGTAGAGTAGTAATCTGCCATTGACAAAAAGTCTTTTTAAAGAACCTTTGTGCTTCCATTTTACATTTCCACTTTAACCAACTGCTTTAGAAGTTAGTATGTAGAACATTTGATTCGAACGCCTTCACCCTACTTGGCTTGAGCTTTTCAATTGCAGCCAGAAGGAGTAATAGAAAACTATTCATGAGCTTTCAGTTCAAGCACGAAAACATTTTTTGCCACGGAACATTCATGAAAACCGTTTAGTTTTTTTCTCGGTTTTTCTTAAAATTTAGAAGCTGATAATTTAGTTTTTCTTGTTGAATCTTAAGAATTTTTGTTAAAAAGATATCTGGCGGTAACACCGGATTTGTGGTTTGAATCCCAATAGCAAAACTTTTCGTACCTAAGGTTTTAAAGTTATGCAAGATTATTTGTAAGACTCCATAACCTTGCGAGGGACTAAAATGCTTACATCGTAAACTTTTGTTCTACGACTTTTAACATAACTCAATACATTTACCGAAGATAAATATGTATTTAAGGTTTTGTAGCACTAACACTTTAAATATTCACGCGAGCTGGCAAGTACCTGCCTAGCGGCGCCACCATATGCTGACCATATTAGTTAACTCGCTTTCCGCCCGCGGCTTCGCCCGCGTAGACTACAGGTTATATCGTGCCCAGCTGTGAGATAAAATGTAACCTATATCCTTTTTCTAGGTCTAATCTTAGTACCAAAATTCATCAAAATCGGTCAACCGCTGTGTACCTGCATTTTAAATCTGTCATATCTTTGAAAATATTAATTTAAATGACATGCTGTAAAGGGCAATATTAATCTATATTAGATGCACAATTTATTTAAAGTACTTAATTGGATAAGATTTAATTATGTATTGCTTAAAATCGCTTCGTAAATAAGTCATTATTTCTCGTAAAAAGTAAAGGATAAAAAATGGTTATTGTGGGTTGTCCCTAAGAGACAGACATATACCATCATGGACTTTTTGTAGACCTTTTTAAGGTGTACTATACTGTAGTACATTATTTTTATCTATCTCATACGATTCAGACAGCGTTTGCAATGTAAGCGTAAAAAAATGTGTTGATTTACGACATCACATTAGAAACCTCTAAAGTTATGAGTGTTTCTCTACTATATTATGCATGTATTATACATATAAACCTTCCTCTTGAATGACTCTATCTATTAAAAAAAAACCCGCATCAAAATCCGTTGCGTAGTTTTAAAGATCTAAGCGTAAGCATACATAGGGACAGACAGCGGGGAGCGACTTTGTTTTATACTATGTAGTGAAATACTCGTATAATATTTATTTAACAGGACAAATGACAAGAACAGACAAATAGAAAAACGAATACAAAAGGTAGTTTATTTCTTGAGACCTTTTCTTTAGCAGGGTTAAGTACCTTTAGGGCGGTAAATTATTAACATACTTTTTTTTACAAAAGTTGTCGGTTATTATGTTAGTAACATAGACTTGAGAGGATATTGGTGTTTTACGAATAACCCTGAATACAAAATATTCAAAGCACAATAAATTGTTGATTTACCTAAATTCTTCAGATCCCTGTATTCATTCCTTCATTCATGTCTCGCACCTTTTCCATTAAATTACTATCGAGTTTGTTATGCCACCGCTTCATAAGAGAGGGAATATATTTCTATTTAAATTCTGTATATTTCTCATACAATACTGGTCAATCAGTGCAATTAGTTTTTGCAGCCCGTTTTAATTGATTATTTTACAAAATGTGTGATATCTCTTTACGTCGTATCATAGACTCAGGATATAACAGTTATTTTTTTGTATCTCTTGCTGTTACCTACTTTGTTTTGTGTTTGTGCTATTAAAGTGTATTTCATTGTGTAATTTACCCGAAACGAAGATCAACTATAAACGACTTTTTGTTTTCGATGTTTACCTACTTTTAAGACGACGTTGCTGGCTTTTATGTTTTACACTGTAATTATTCTTTTTTAATGCAAAATGATGCGTATTCAAATAACTTTAAATAGTTGATAATTTTTCTGAAGAATCCATTACAATGATGGTTTTATCAGGGTATCAGTTTTTATTATACTGTTGTATTATACCCTGTATAATGGGTTTCAATCGGTAACACTTTTACAACAATCTTTATCACTATCTAGTCGATGTTTTAGAAGAACTGTTTAAAGTGACTCAGAGGTAACTTTGCAAATAAATCAGTAGGCAGTGCAGTGGAGGCTCTCTGCGCATACTCTTTGTTATCTGAAACGTACGACCCAACTTTTAGTGACTTGCCTATTTAAAATTCCATATGTTTCGCAAGCCGCTTCTGTCACAACTTTATTTCAATTGTTTTAGACGCCGTGTAATCGTTGAACTCGATGATTTCTAGTCGAGTTTAAAAAAATTACCAAGTGTAAGTGTAAAGCAGGGGAGGCCTTTGCTCAGCAGTGGGATCTAACAGGCTAGTAAAAAAAAAGTGTAAGGGATAGCTTAGCAAAAAGTGAAACCCTAAATTCAGACCATCATCCTGAAAGATTTTCCAGTATAAACTTGATCCGGAAAAATCTAGTTAAAAAAAAATATATTTACTGTTTTAAAATAAAATTATTTATTCGAAAATATTTTTTTTGCGATAAAAAAACAGTAATAAATGTGTAAAATACGAAATCCAGCAATGAACATTGCATTCTAATGGCGGCGCCGCCGCGCCACCGCGCCGCCGGCGTGGCGATGGGGGACCGCGCGGGGCGCATTCTTTGTTAAGTCACAAATGTCACCAAGTGTTATTGAAACAGGAAAATATTTGTGTAAGTTCAATACTCAATCAATACTCAATCATTTATTTGCATTTCCATATTGTGTACAAGGTCTTACTAATATAATACAAGTTTCAAATATGAAACCCTGTGAGGGCACAGCAAATATTTTTCCAGTTTGACTTAAACATATATATCTCCTATTATTATTTACATTATTACTAAACTTAACTTTCTTCTTACACAGTGTACTGTTAGACCTTATAAACACTTGTGTGTGGAAATAAACCGGCCAAGTGCGAGTCGGACTCTATAAAACCCATTATCTCTATAAAAGCGGCAAAAAAATTACGTTTCTTGAATGGGAGCCCCTTAAAAAATTAATTTATTCTACTTTTTAGTATTTGTTGTTATAACAACAACCAAAATACATCATCTGTGAAAATTTCAACTGTCTCACTATCATGGTTCATGAGATACAGCCTCGGACAGACTTATCTATAAAAACGAGCAAAAAATCACCTTTTTTGTACGGGAGTCCCCTTAAATATTCATTTTATTCTGGTTTTTAGTATTTGTTGTTATAGGGCCAATAAAAAAACATCATCTGCGAAAATTTCAATTATCTAACTATCACAGTTCATGAGATACAGCCTGGTGACAGAATTCCCTACCTGCGTCTGTATTTGCGAGTTCATATAACCCAAATCTCTTTAAAGTTCGAGTGAATAGGCTTCTTCTGGGTGAGCTTGCTATATCCTCGACCGTATCTTTGCCCTTGAGCTAGATTGTGGTCAAGAGCAAACCCATTAATAATAATAAAAAATATATATTGACACCAGAATTTATTGACAAATACATGTCAGTGTTATCAATAAATTATACAGAATAGGTTGAATGAGGTCAAAGTTTTAGTAGTCCAAACGTTAAAAGTCACTTCAATTTACATAGAAGCTTTTCGAATATACACTACGTCCACTCTTTCACAATAGCTCATACATATGAAAATGTAAGCCTATCCGGTTAATTGAGATCGAATACGAAACGAAGTCAACCGATTGCAGGAGGGTAATCCTTGACTCACTGAATATTTTCACATTCAGTCGCTCTGTATGAGAGGAAAATAAAATTTTGCAGTGCCAGGGCGTCTAAAGATTTTGCATGACAAACAGCTATTGACACTCTATTGGTGACTATTTTACTAAAGAACTATCAAAATCATACATTTGATTTCGAGGCATACATTTGCCGACAACCACCGAATATTAAGTTGCAAACTACTTAGCAACTTACCATTCCGTTTGGCCGTGGGGCCGCCAGTCAAAGCAGCCGAGCCGACACAATTCTCAATTTCACCACCTCATCATCATCATCATGTCAGCCGCAAGAATTCCACTGCTGGACCATAGGCCTCCCCCAGGGATCTGCACCTCGATCGGTCCTGCGCCACCTGCATCCAGCGGCTTCCCGAAATATTTACCAGATCGTCGGTCCACCTTGTGGGAGGCCTTCCTACGCTGCTACTTCCGGTATGTGGTCGCCACTCGAGGACTTTTCTGCCCCAGCGGCCAGCAGTCCTACGAGCAATGTGCCCTGCCCACTGCCACTTAAGGTTAGCAATTCTTTGGGCTATGTTTCACCACCTGAACGAATAAAATGGCAACCATTGTTAGTATAGCGCTATTGAAACGCCACTAATTTGTAAAAAAGCCGTTGTGCAGTTATGCACTGATTCTTTAATTATCTATGCTACATTTTTTTTTGAGAATTACAAATAGGTTCTTTGGAAAAAGTTGTTACGTGTCAAAGAGGTTCAGCTCTTTAAGTTTGGCCAATAAATTTTTTGGTCACCCCATGTAATTTGTGCCCGATGCGGAATCTACAAAATGCGATGTGAAGGCATACAGAACTCGGAAACGTCCATGTGTCTAGGTAACTTCTATTGAAATTAAAGTTTTTGTGTTCGTGCCAACTCCAATTTTGCCAATCTTTACCTAGATCTTGGTATCATAGTTTTGTATGTCTGCAGACTTTCGTGAACCCCAAAGTTTTGCTAACGAAGTCGAGGTGATGTAAGCTTGATAAAAAATGTTTGTCATACTTTTACAAAAGTTTACAAACTAAATTACACATATATGGTTAAAATTATAAAAACTGGGCCCTGATTCTTTAACTTCAGTTGTGTGTTGATGAAATGGAGGTATTTTTATCTGTTCAGGTGGCGAAACTGAGAACTATTTAATTTTCATATACTCGTACTTGCTGACAACCACTCCGACCAGCAGCGCCACCGCCAAACGAAAGTTGCAAACTACCTAGCAACTGAAAATTCAGTTGGCGATGGCGCCACCAGTCAAAACAGCCGTCATTAGATGTATGAGGATAGTTCTCAATTTTTCCACCTAAACGGATGAAATGGCGACCATTCCATCGACACACAAGTGAAGTTACAGAATTGGGGTGGTCACAGAACCGCTTATTTTTAACCCCTGATAAAAAAGAGGGGTGTTATAAGTTTAACGTGTTCCGTGTGTCTGTGAATCTATATGTCTGTGTATTTGGGTGACTGTGTATCTGGGTGTCTTTCTGTGGTATCAATAGCTCCTAAACTTTTTTGAAAGCTTACGTAATCGACATGGTTCTTAGCTGTGTTTGATCAAAATTAGTTCAGTCGTTATTAGCAATAAATTTTGGGGGCTAAACAATTTTTTTAATTTTATATTTATTCATTTGTTTAATAGTTTTCTCCAGAATATAGCGAAACCTTCCAATCTCTAGCTGTTACTGAATTTCACAAGTTTCAACAATTTATCAGCTGGCATATATTGTATGTTTATCTTTCATTCCAGTACCAACTAATTTGTCAGTTTTTAACCGGCTTCAAAAAGGAGGTGGTTCTATGTTCAACTGTATGCAATTTTTACTTTTTATTTTTTTATGTATGTTCACCGATTTCTCCGCCAATTACGGATCAATTTTCAAAATTCTTTTTTTGTTCGAAAGAGTATACTCCAAAGGTCACCCAGATGTATATGGCTGTAACATTGGCATCTGTAACAAAATTCTGGCTGATCCTTTGACGAAGGAAGCCATAGAGATGTACTTGTATTACTTGGTATAAGCAGGAGGTGAAAAGTTGTGTTTATTAATGTAAATTATCCAATGGAGTGGCATTGTCATTAAAATGACAAAACTCCTAAAATAAAGATTTAAAAAAAAAGTGTGTTTGTTTGTTTGTCCTTGCTTCACGTCTAAACGGAACAACGGATTAACGTGATTTTTGCACAGAGATAGTCAGAGGCCTAGATACTTAGTTGACGTAGAAAGATACCTTTCTAAGTGAACGAAGTTGCGTGCGGAAAGTTAGTATTTCAGAATAATTCCACAATAACGTAGCTACGGTGCACGGCGAACTAGTTTATAAATAAGCATTAATAGAGCAAACCACCGTACATCAAAGTGGTAGAAGGGTTATTATTACAGCCCTCTTTGAAACATGGCGGCGACTGAAAACTAAAATAACCGATTAATAAGGGTACTATTATATTCAAGCGTAGTATACGATGTGTAATGCCACAACAACGCATCATATGGGCAAGGGGCCTGGTTTTTTTTGATTCTTTAGGACAACCTAGAAATAGAAAAATCTTTATTATATAGGACATTCGCAGGATGCCACTTAAAATAAGTCAAGATTACCCTGAAGAAGCGATATCTTTCGGCTGTCTTACGTTCTTACGTTTATTAGCGTTCTTATGTTATAAACACAAGTTTCGACGTTTCACCGTTTTATAGATGGAACAGTTACAAAAGTCATCAAAAATGCTGTTTTTGAGGCGTCTTTATTTTTATTTTTTTTAATAAATTTTACAAACTCAAAGGCCCACACTAACGTTTTCCCTTGCGTCGTAAGTCTTTTGGAACATACATAAACACGAACACCTGTGACCCGAGAACAAACGTCTGCTTTTTACACAAGAATTTTCCCCTACTGGGAATCGATCCCAGAACTCGTCGATCAAGAGGCAGCGTCACTACCACTTAACAAAACTGGCCGTACTATCTTACCCTTAGATTACAACTTTTGAAGATCTGTATTCTGTATTATTTGTCGTTACAAACGCATTCTATTCAGTTCAACTGGATAGCTTCTACGGTTCAAAAGATACAGCTTAATGACAGACAGACAAACAAACCGACTGCACAACAAGAGTAATAGAGTGCGATTGATGCCCTTTGGATTCAGAGACATAGAAACCATTTTGTTTTGAAATGTTTTGAGCTTTCCACAGAAACCACAAATCCAATTCTTGGCAAAGCTGACCAGTAATATATACTTTTCGTACCTATCTCGTGTACAGACGGAGGTGGCGAGTGTTATCTAGTGTCCCCAAAATTAACGGTGGGGCTCGGGCTCAACTGCGATAAATTACGGCTCAAGCTGATCCCACTCAGCAGATAAATCAAATGTAAAGGACGGAATAAGAATTCGATGATGCCTTGTTTATTTGGATTAAGCGAAGACCTTTTAGCCCTGAGAATCACGTGAGTGGAGTTTTTCGCGCTCTCATTTATTGAAGTGGCTCTGGAATTTGATGAAAGGAGGTTAAGGGGAATGTGCGTTTAGGCTTGGGGGTTAACACTTCTTAAATTTGTAATGGAGGGGAAATAAAGCCATTCTGATGTAAGGGTGAAATAGGAATTTTGCTTTGGGAGTTCTTCTTGTTTTTAAATCAAAATTTACTTAATTTTTTTTTAAGTTACATTGAACTTTACAGTGAACTGTACAAAAATCAAATACATAATATCACAAATTATACTTTTAAAACAGTCTTAGACCAAACTATTGAAATCTATCGTTTAAAATTACATTCTGTTAGGTAGTTAGTTAATTTTGGCCCATATAGGGATGCGTTAATGGAGGAGGCGGTAATGTTTTAATTAGCGTAAAATATGCGGTTCCTTTGAGTAATAAACAGCTCTTAGTTTACAACTGTTAGAAACTTGCACACTTTATTCACATTTACGATATGACGATGGACATACCAATGGGAATTAAGCCATAACTGAACTAAAATAAGCAGAGATAACAATACAACGACACATATTCCTCGGCTCTGAAAGTTTTCACATAAATCAGTGGACTAACTTTATTCAAACGACTCTCTGGCGACACTCGTTCGGAATCCACGTCACTGAAACTTTATACGAGTGGCTTCTTTGTAAAAGTAGGTAGTGACTCCTATACTCCAGTTCTTCACCAAGTTGGTTGGTCTCATGAACACGTAATACACGTATGCTACGAGCTATCACGTTTAATACGTGAACGAGGTGCGACAAAGTCTACCTTCGTTAAATTTGTTTGAAAACTTTTTCGTTCATTCAACTTTATCATGAGTGGAAAACTGGAAAAGTTATTTTCATTGTAAACGTAATTTATGAGTTTGATAAGTGAATTTTAGTGACTTTAAGAGACAGAACTGATTATACCAAATTATTTCAGGCGTTTGAATATTATTTCGATTTCTTAGCTAGTATTTCTTTAATTGAAATGGCATAGACAACATTTATTTTCTTTATTTAGCACACAAATATAACAAGCTTATTAGTTAAATAACTACACAAGTGTCATCTCAGTGTCTGGGTGCTATTCCAACTCTCAGTATAAAGTTGTTCGGTATTATATAAAGCAACACAATATGAAAATTCAACCTCATATAATAGACTGTACTGTTTCAGATAATATACAATACAAATATACTTCTATACATATCCTTTTTTGATTCTTATTTTAGCCAACCAAGTCCCAATACTAACATATTATAGTATTGTTTACAGTATTTAACACATTAATATTCACCAAAGCATTCTGTCTGACTTTCTGAAAACCAAACTAGAGCGCATTCGGCTTACTGAGTGAATAAATAGGTCTCCACATTTAACTTTATCCACGAATTTGCCAATAGTTTACCACATAATCATCAGTTTAATATTGCTTTAGGTGAAATTTTGAAAAATAATTGAAAGTTTTTTATTGCTGACGTATCGTAATTTGAGCTCTGTCTACAAAAATAAACATCCCTCAAGATTTTGCTTTGTTTGCTTTCCTTTAATACATATAATGAATGTAAACACTTTGCACATAAAACACTTTTACAAAGAATATATAAACAAGATTACGGTTATATTATGCCACGGATGAATTTGATAGATATATAGATAGATAGATAGAAAATGCTTTATTTCGGCGTACAAAACAGACATCACAATATAGAAAAACAGAAGAAACACAGAAGACACATAACAGACACAAAGACAAAAACAAATTAAAGGCAAATTAAATAAATAACTAAAAAACATTAACAAACGTTAAACAAAGTGCTGCACTGTGCTGCCTGTGTCGCACAGACGAAGTCGGCGCTGGCTCAGCATAATGCTACAGTTTTACCTGTAGCGCTGATATTCTTCTAACCAACCTTAGAAGAATGCAAAAAATCCTTATACACCTTTGTCTTATAAGTATGCAATTAAGTTTTTTACCTGTCCTTTAAAACCATATGAATGTACACATGGCAGCAAATCAGGCTACAGATGTTAACCTTGACTTTGCTCTTATCTCACTCGTAATAGTGCCCGGCTTTCATAGTTGTATCCTGACGTGCATCAATATCTGTACAGCGTTGAAAAAATAACGAAATAAATCCTCTAGCAGCTTAATAATGACTTATCCAATTTAAACAAAGGCATTATTAGCGCTCTTAGCAAAACCTACATTTATATGCAGTCAAACGTGTGGGAGCTTGCACATATGTCCAATTAAATTTTATCAACCATTGCTTGAGTTTCATACTGCACATTCGTTCCAAAGCCAGCTATCGACGAGCAAGCTGCGGCAACATTCTATTTCCCAATTACATAATGTATGAATGTTCGAGTCTTGACGGAAATTTGTGTTTGCTCGTACCTCCGAGTATTTTATCGAACGATGAAATTTTCTTGCGAGTTTCGAAGATGTATTTTAGAGAATACAGATACAATCATGTCATCTGGGCACTTGGAACCTGTTTTACGTATTGTGAGTTTACTACACCAGTAATTATAAACAAAAAAAGCGAAAAGTAAAGCTAACATCACTTAATGTGCTACGTAGTAAATGCCCACTAACTGATCTGTTTGAAGTCGGTGCGGAAACGGCCTATCAAACTTACCTGGCTTGGCACCGACTTCACCGAATTCAAACAGATCAGTGGGTACTGGGTGTCTGGGGTTATCACATCTTAGTGCTCCAAAATCGACATCCTCATACGACATCCTCATACGACATCCTCATACGACATCCTCATACGACATCCTCATACGACACCCTCATACGACATCCTCATACGACATCCTCATACGACATCCTCATACGACATCCTCATACGACATCCTCATACGACCGACGCTTCTTGCTGATTAACGGACGAGGCTCCAACATATTACAACTAGTATAGGGTTTTTCTCTACTTGATATTGTTGACTTTACCATTCTATATTTTAATTTTGATTAAAATATTCAGACATGGAAAATCACGATTGTGGACGCCATAGTTTAAAGAATTGAATTGATTGTTTGTAGACTCACAGAGTAGATGCCTTGTCTCAACACCTACTCGTATACCTTGCGTCGCTGCTGAGATTTAAGCAATATTTTTTTAAAACAAAAACATTATCTTCTGCTCCGGATTAAGAGTTTTATTTTAACTCACTATCATGCAAGATCCTCTAAAACTTTGAACTTTTTTTATTATTTTTTATTATAAGATGGGTTAACTCTTGACCTCAATCTTGACCATATCGTCAAAGATGAGGTCGACGATGGAGCGAGTTAACCCAGAAAATGCCTATAAAGGCACTGGTACTCCCACGCACCGACGGAACACAGCAAGCTGTTTGGCGTCGGACTTCGGTAGGAGGATGGTCGCGAACCAGACGGCCCTTTACAGAGCCTACCACACCGCATGAGACCATAGGACAATACCGCAGATTCAGAAAAAAATGAAGTGTCGTTGCCTGGGATGGATTACTAGGTGGCAGGTCTCATTTATGTTTCCTCAGTCGCCTCTTACGACACCCACGGAAAGAGATGGGGTGGTGTTATTCTTAACCGATCACCACACGGTACAAATATTATATTAGTAGCCCATTTACTTACGTCTCTATTTTGTACTTGACTAACTTTAACTTTTTACATAACGAAACCGCTGTAAATTAATGCTTTAATAATTAAAATACATTTATCAAGCAAACAATTCCAATGAACCTCCTGAACAAGTTAATGAAAAACGATAAACTTTCGGTTTAAAAGGTTATTTTCGGTGATCATTAACTGATTCTGCAAGATTTAATTTTACTCGCTCAACCACTGCCACAAGGAATAATTAATTAGCTTAGATTCTGGGAAATCGCACAAAGGCAAAATTGAAACGAAAACCAATAATAAACGCGGTGTTTATATCAACGGAAAATTGTAAAAACTGTAAAGTTACAATCCTACGAAACATTAAGAACTACAAATATTTGTAAATCATAGAAGTCTGAGTGTTTATGTATAACAATGTAACTAGCTTTCCACCCAGGACTTCGTTTCCGCAGGAATTTGGGAAAATTATGTAGCTTATACAGGGTGTCAGCTACCCCCATACCAAATTTTATCAAAATCAGTCCATCCGTTCTCAAGTTATAAGTGTTCGAACAAACCCGACTTTGTTTTATATATTAAGAAGATATATGGCCATAGTACATGCCTTGCTTTGTTATGGGTTAGATGGCGCTGTGTAAGTTGTCCGATATTTATTTTTATTAAAGCTACTTACTTACGTTACACATGAAGATACTGAAGATGTAAACCATAACTTTTCCGAAAGTCATCACAACTTAAAAGCGAATACACAGAACTATAATAAATCTTGTACATTTTTTGCACCATCTAAAATTACAGTAAGAAATCTGAGCCAAAATATTTCCAATTCAGCTGATCATTTTCCAAATAACAAAGTATCTGTAGTTTACTTAAGCTATATATAAACGTGATTTCTCTAGTAATGCAGCCTAGGAAGACGTTCAGTAAAGGACGGGCACAATTTACGGCAAAATCCCGCCGCTGTCACCACAGATACGTCTGCCGATTTATTACTTTAATCAAACCAACGCATACTGACGCAAACTACGAAGCTTGTATTGCTTACTCTTTCTTTACTCGCTTACTTCAGGAAATATTCCGCTGAGTTCTTTTTGCTTATTCAGTTCTATAATCTTTTTAACAGATTACAAAAACCGGTCAATAGTAGTCAGGTAACGCACAGATAATAGAATAGAATAAATAATAGTTTAAAAAAACTAAAAAAACACGCTTTTATTGCTAACCGAACTAAAAAGTAGAAAATAATTTTTAATTACAATCAGGATAATTCAATTCAGAGTAAAAAGCTATATTTTAAACTATTATTTATTTTCCATTTTTTAGTCCGCGAAGATATTTATTAATCCTGACGATCCTAATCAGGAAAATGGAAAATTTTTATCGGGTTATTGCATTGTCATCGGCCCTTAACACGTGTGCAAAGTTTCAAGTTGATCAGACGTCTAGAAACCAGTGAAAATTAGGCTCAAGGATTCCGTTACATATACAGGGTGTAAAGGACAGCTTAGCAAATACTTAAATGGTGGAATCTACCCATATCTATAATCAGCTATAAATAATTTTTTTTCCCGAAAACGTCGTGTTAAGCAGTTTTCATTATTTACCTACTTTGGCGCTACGCAACGTATCACTACACCGCGCCCCGCGCGCGATCCCCCCGGTCCGCGCTGCTATCGGAGTGCGATGTACATTGCTGGTTTTCGTGTTTTACGTTGTTATAACTGTTTTTTATTGCAAAATGGAGTGTATTCGATTAAATAATAAAAAATGTAAGCAGAAAATATTAAAAAACATGAAAAAATATGAAAATTTTCCGGATAAAAATCCCACTGGAAAATTATTCAGAACGATTGTCTGAGTCCAGGGTTTCAGTTTTTGCTAAGCTGTCTTTTACACCCTGTATACATACATACATACATACAACCCGAGCTAATAAAAGCGTGTTAAAAAACAAAATGTTATTACTTGATCGATCAACTTGAAAAGCCAACGTGGCTATGATAGTTTTTCTTTTAATTTCACTATATAAACGCGGCCATGAATATTATTACATTTTTAAAAGCAACGGTTTAGCAGCTGGTAGTTGCCCTGCACTTGAGTCTAACAAAAAAAAATGCTGATTTTTTTCTGTTGACAGATAAGCTAACCTCTTGTGTCATATATATCCATCTGTCATGTTAGCGAAGAAGTGTAAAAAAAATTCACACTTTAATGCTAAATATTCGCAAAAGGATTCCTGAATTGAAAAGCGTCCTTTACAAACCTATATTATCTTTATAAAACCTATCTTCTGACAATGTTATTAACGTACAAAAAAAATCATCCCCTTAACGTGTACCCAAAAAAAAAAAGTTTTTTAAAGATTTTATTTCACTATTTTGTCGGCGCGTTGAATGTGTATAACTGTGCTTTTCAGCTTCTGAGAAAAATCAGGGACAGAAACACAGACATGGCGAAACAATAAGTGTTCGTAGTTTACTACGGAACTCTAAAAAATATGTTGTTTCAGTAATATTTGAGCTCATAAGTGGTTTTTATCGAAGGAATACCTTCTTAATTACCTTTTATACTAGCTGGATAACTAAAATTATCTTTGGACTAGCAAATAGTCACCTACTCAAGAAATTTACCGAACTACAATTCAGATCAAATTTTTAGTTGGTTTAAACTTGTTTTTATGTTAAATATGTATAATTCCAGGAAAAATACACTTCACAGCTTTTATTAACAGGAATTCCTAATGTTGCAATACACAAGGGCCAAAAAGTCAAAATAGTCTCAGACTCAGTCATCCTTTCACATTATAGTTGATCGAAGTTTCACAGTGATCATTGTCTTGAAGATACACTGTTATTACCCCGAGCGACTGACAGAATTTGTGAACTCTCTGTCTCAAACGTTACATAAATTACTAAATCTCATAATATTTAAATACGTTCGTCATTTTCATATCAATTAATACAAACTTCAAGAACTTTATCAATATGTGGTTGCAAACGATCTGATACCTATATTAAGTAACTACTCCGACAGTAAGAGTAAATAGCGATTTCACAATAAAGTAACCTTAGTACGGCTTGCGAGGGTCTAAGAAGTTTCAGCCCTGTCAAATTGAAATATCACAATCTCACACGTTTTTTTGAATTGAATAAAGGCCGCTGATGAACATGAATTAATGAAACAGATAGAAGAATTTCGAACGCATGATGGCAACTGTATGTATGCACCTGTGGCCATAAAAAAGTTACTTACCAAAAAAAATTTCACAAAATCGTCAATAAATTAAGTTCAAGTGAAAGTTATTTACATATGGAGTTTATATACCGTGTGCCTAAGCACTAGTTACTAAAATGTACGGAGCAGTAACTTAAAAGAGAAATTAATAACTTTATTTCGCCAAATAATCCCTTGTTTATGCTTTCAGTTAAGAGTTTTGGAGGCTGAAAGTTACGCGATAAATTCAGGCAATAAACAGCTTGTGATATTATTCATGACGTTTGTTAAGTTTGTTTTAACGGCTGTACCTTTTATAATTAGTTGATTAAAAAGTTCTTTTGTTGTTGAGGCGAGAGCCTGAAGAATTGTCTGCAGTTTAAACTTTGTTCTTCGGAATTTTTCCCTTCTATCTCCTGTGGAATAAAGGGTTTGGTACTTTTTTTCATAAAACACAGCGTTTTGAGATGGTTGAGGCAATTCTGCTATGCTTTTTAATTACGAGAATGTTTGCGATATTTTTTAAACACTGACGTAAAAGTTTATGTAGCGGCAAAGAAGACATTTTATCTAAATGACTTGCGGGATTCTTATTATTATTAAAGTTTGTAATTAGGCTTTGTCATTTACATTAAAACACGTAATTTATTGGAAAATACTTGGAAGACTCAAAAAAGGACGCCGTTGGCGAACGTGCTTAGACCAGATTGGTGTCGTACTGAAAAAAGGCCGTGTTAAGGAGTACCAGAATCCGATGAGCGTGTGTAGCGAAAAAGCGAAAGAGGTGTGTTTATATCGTACTAGGTGGCAATCTGTGGTTTCTGTCTACCCCAAAGACAAAAGCGTTAGCTGTGATATTATACTCTCTGTATATGTCATATGTGCTTTCCACTAATTTCGTTATTTAAAAAAATTATGCGACCGGTTGCTTAATTTTCAAGTTTTTTTTCTCAAAAAAAAACTTGGTTTGAAATTATAAATGTAAATGAGAAATAATCACAGCAACCCTTACCAGCTGTAACCAATGGCCGGCTTTCTGACAACGCAATTACAAGGGTCTATTTGCTCTATACAAATGCAAAACAGTATCCTACTAAAACAAATGTTTCTGCCCTTTAAATGTGTGCATAAAAATGTCCTTTTTTGACGGAAATAAGGCAACGTGTTTCCTCAGTGGGGCTTCGTTACTAGATGGTTTATGAGGAGTGTACTGTACATCCCCGTATAGAAGATTTCCCGGAGGTAACGCATATTTTATACGCTTTCGTAATTTAAGTGGCTGCTCTTTTATTATGACATCTATGACGTGATGTGTTCTTTCGCGTTATCCATCATTTTTAACCCCCGACAAAAAAGAGGCATGTTATAAGTTTGACGTGTATCTGTATGTCTGTGCGTTTCTGTCTGGGTTTTTTTTTGTTTGAGAGTTGACGTAATCGAGATGGTTGATCAAAATTGGTTCATCCATTTAAGAGTTATAAACAAAACATGAAAACACCACTAAAAATGTCATAAACTAACTTATATCATTTTGTTGTTGTTTCATTTATTCCTTTCGGGAAAGGCAAAGGAATATATGTCCAACAGCCATTAATAAACATTATCTGAGTTTTAGTTTTATTTTTTGGGGTAAGATCCTAAATGTCGGGGGTTATGTTTTCATTTTATATGTAGTTATTATGCCGTGTATTTTCTGAGGTACTTACAAATTCTCTAGGTAGTAGCTCCCTATCCACGATGTAAAGAGATTACCCCAACTCAGACGACGCTCCTCAATGATACCTAAACTGTGTGGGTGTTATACAGCTAATTTTAGGGTGTAGTGGAAAGATGAATATGATTTCATGCTAAGCGAGGCTGGTGTATTTTTGAAGAGCTTTTGTCGGCGTTGACGGCCTTTTTATCTCCTCACTTGAATGAACTAAGTGGTATAACGATGATAAAATGTGTTACTCTAATTGTGGCTTAGAATAATCGCTTCCATTACATCAGTTTATCAAAGATTTAATTACATAAAACATTATTTTTCCTAGGTAGTATTGAAATAAACCAGTTTGTCTGCTTCAGATTTAGTTACGTCTCGCTGTGTAAATTGTCCAAGAACTTTTATTACAAATAACTCGTTTGTTGTTTTTTTAATACAGGGATACAAAAATACATATTTTTAGATTTATTACTATGTTGATGAGGTTAGATTAGCTTTATGACTTTAAATATCTAAGTATAGCCTTGTATGTGCGTAGGTTTATGTAAGTGACGAGTTATTTTTGTATCCTGTCTCGCTGCACCGAGTCGGAATGTTGACTTCAGTTGTTTACGAATTCAGCTCACCGTTTGCAGAGGGTTTATTTTTTTTGCCTAGCACGCACCCTTACCGTGTCTCTGACGTAGAATAATGGACCACCCGTTCGCCAAATGGAAATCCGGATTATGATAAATCACAAAGTTTTGAATTTTGGCTCCTGTTCCACTGATTTATTTGAAAAGTGTACACAAAACGATTTTGCCTTTTTGCCTTGTCGTGACGGTGCCGATATACAAGAGTTGATGGAGGTGTGTATATTGTATCTACTAGCTTTTTCAAAGGGCTACATATGTATCTACTAGCTTTTTCCCGCGGCTTTGCCCGTGCAACGAACTCTTTTAGTCATCCATTTCATTCTTACCCCTTATGGGAGGATTTCTCAAAAATCGCGAAAAATGTTTCCGTTTATTTGCCTCAAGGTATTATATTTTGACAAAGTTTCGAGTCAGAATGTCTATAAAAAATTGTTTTCTCCGTATAAAGTTTTTAACCCCCATTTCACCCCCTTGGGGATTGAATTTCGAAAAATCCTTTCTTAGTGCTTGCCTACATCATAAAAGACACCTTTTTGTTAAATTTCAGCTTTATAGGTATAAGGATTTAGGCTGGGCGTTGATGAGTCAGTGAATCAGGACCTAAATTTATGCTATATACATAATATAGATTAAACTGGTTAAAATGACGCTGTCTGTATTATTACTGGAAATATATTCACATGTTTAAGTATGTTCTTTAATAAAAATAGTCTAAAAAAACTAGAAGAAAAAAAATATCCATAAACTAGGTTGATCAGTTAAATAATGACTGAATATAGGTTAGATGACTGATATTAATTATAATATTTATAATATATTTACTAAGATAAAATAAAATACATAATACGACGACAGAATTTAAAATTAAATTTTAAATTGGTCAAAAAATACAAAACCTATAGTCTATCAAACATTTTTGTTTATCTCTTTCATTATACCTACTCGTATATGGCGTTGCTGGACTGTGATGTCACCGCTTTGTATTTCCCTCTTTGTTTTAATGAGAGTTTTGAACGTTCATATCTTTCTTATTGATAATCTGCCCTATTGTTGACATTAATCTAACAAGGAGGTTAAATGTTACATTGTGATCAAGAGTTAAATAACTCAAACATTATAAAAATTTTGTTATCCTCGATATTCGGTCGCTTATAACTTTTATACGGTTGAACTAATTTTTAATCAAATATAGCTAAAAACCATCTCAATTAACACATCTTTAAAAAATACATCGAAATCAGTCCATTCGTCTCTGTGTATACCGACACACATATACACAGATGCACACGTCAAACTTATAATACCCCTTTTTTTTGTCGGGAGTTAAAAAACTCCTAACTATTCGTATTTACCTAAATAGACGCTACTCTATTGATCCACAGAAGCAAAACAAGTGAGGATCTGAGAAAATTGATCTCCCTAACGTAAAAACAAGATGGCCGCAAAACTTTTTTTGCGACCCAATATTTCAATATTTGCCGAATAAACTCGAAATATGAGCTGAAAATGTGTGCAAGGAAGTTTAAATGAAATACCAGTGTGAACTACGAAATTTATTTAAGCTTTTGAAATAACTTTGTAAATAAATTCGTATTATTGCGTTTAACTTTATGGAATTATGCATTTCGTTTTGGGAGATTTGAATTTTGGATAAGGATGAAATGAAAAGAACAGTTAAACATATTTTGATAGAGATATTGTTTCTCTACTGTAAACATCTTTTAAATTTGTTTACCTATAGATTCCAAATACAACTGAGAATAAAATGAGAGGATGTGACACTGGACATACTTTCCCTTGAAGTCCTCAGCAATAAATACCTTTTTACCCAACTGCGCGAGGCAAAGGAGGGTAATGTGTTTATCAGCCTATATCTATGTGGATTTCTACCTTTGTGGCACTATTAGACCAATAGCGTGGGCTGATTTTGATAAATGATATGTCGTTTGATTCTTTATGACGGCGGTAATGTCATAGAAAGCATAAACATTTGGAAAAATCAAAATGGCCCATTTTGGACGCCATAATGTGAAAAAAAAAAGAAAATCGACGAACTATGTCAAATGGGGTATCGCTGAATTTTTAGGATTCTCATATCGTTTTTCAATCAGAATTACTATGACCGTAACGATGGTATACCAGTTTTAAATTAATACGTAATGTTAACGATTTTTATACAACCGTTTGTGTCCACGCGAGGTGGTTCTTAAACAGATGATTTTTTTTTCATTTTCCTTATGGCGCTGGAATTTATTTAATAACTCCTTTAGTTACCATCTTTCTTTGTGAGCTCGTTTTTAGATATTATTAGCGGTTTAACCATCAATATGCTCGTAGAATTAAGAAACCAGCTGCATATTTGAACCATGCTGCTACGGAACCCTACAATGCGCGTGGCCCGACACGCTCTTGGCCGGTTTTTTGTGTTGATCGGAAATCAAACCAGTCAGTAAAGGTGCAGTCTATATAGGTGTTTAACTGTGCAGTGTTTTTTCACTGATATTTGTATGGCAGCGTGCATTCTCGCCACTTGTTTCATCTTTCACTCTCTCGCAAGCAAAGATACATCTATTAGTAAGAATTCATATCTAAGTAATTAACATTCAATACACCTCTGTTTTCGATGTAATGTCATTGCCGACTGAGCTTTATTCTGAGGTTTATAAGATGAGATAGTTTTGTGAGTTTAGTTAACATTTCAGGAGTGTTGGTGTGTAAATAGTGAAGATATCTGTATAGTGTGCTCTAATCACTTAACCCGCACTAAGTAGTACTGCACTGCGCAACTATTTTGGTAATCGTGAGGTGGTGATTATAGTTGTTAATTCATAAAAATATTTGTATTTCAGCGCCAACAAATCTTTTTTTATGCCGTGTTGAGAATAACGTAGGTGCACCGAAACCTCAATTTGTTTTGAAATTGAGGTGGCGTCCTATGTGGTAGGCTCTGGTTCGCGACCACCGTCCCGCCAAACAGGGCCCCGATTCTGTAACTTAAGTTGCGTGTCGATGGAATGGAGGCCATTTTATCTGTTTAGGTGACGAAATTGAGAACTGTTTAATTTTCATATACTTGCTGACAGCCACCCTGACCAGCAGCGCCACCGCCAACCGAATGTAAAGTTGCAAACTACCTAGCAACTGAACATTCAGTTGGCGGTGGCGCCACCAGTCAAAGCAACCGTTATTAGATGTGTATGAAATTTGGATAGTTCTCAATTTCACCACCTGAACGGATAAAATGGCAACCATTCCATCGACACACAACTGAAGTTACAGAATTGGGGCCCTGCTTGCTGTATTCCGTCGGTGCGTGGGAGTGAGAGCCTTAATAGCATTTTTTGGGTTAACTCACTTCATCGTTGACCTCATCTATGACCTTGGTCAAGATTGAGGTCAAGAGTTCATCTCATAAAAAAGCCAAGCATTGCTATTTCATATAATTAGTTGGTGATAATAAATTAATATCGACTTAAAGCGTTTCCTAAGTGGTCTGTCGATCGCACTAAACAACAAATAAATACAGATGTTGCGTGATACAATTATATAAAATCTAACACCTCCGTAAGACATTTGTTTTCGTTAGCAACGCCAACAGTCTCTTATTAGCGGGATAGAGGGTAGACACGCTATGCAATAAAATGTTAATAGAGAAATACTGCTCGTTGATTAAATACAATTTCGTTTGCTTTTCCCTTAATTTATGGTGGCTATAGACGAGCCTGTTTATCTACGCTTCGATATTTCTTACAAAATTAAATTATTAAAATACTTTAGGACGATGCTGTCTTATCTTCTTACGTCTTCCTGGCGCTTCGTCCCATTTCTCATTCAGGATACGCTTGACCAATGCATGATCCAGGATTTGGTAAGTGGAGCGACTGCCATCTGACCTCCGTTACTCTATTAACAGGGAAATCTGACATTTCGTGTAGGTATTGATATAATCAAGCTAAGTAGTAAACTAAACTAACAGCATCAGAACCTCTCCTCCGTTGGACTCTTCGGATTAACGTTTATGTCAGAGGCTTACGGCTGTCGTTCAAATTTCTTGTGTACGCCAAAACACATTTTTTTTATGATAAGTAGGTTAAATAAATATTTTATTAACATTTTATATTTATAAAGAATTTGTTCCTTGCTGGGCTACAGAAAGGTATGGAATGTGGCTTTTGCTAGTTCTAATCCTTTGCCACTGTTATAAAATCCAAATGAAATTTTGTATTTACAGCTTTAATGCAACAAATTACATATTGTTATGTGAATTTATGTCATGTTGTCGCCTATTTTTCATTTTGACGTATATTTAATGTGCGTGCTGAAAGGCAATAAATCTTTTCGAGGATTTTATTTTCAATATAAAATTAAATTAAAAGCATCTAAAATAGACATGGTATTTTACGGCGGTGTAATAGCCATCGCAGAAATGAAAAAAACAAAATAAAAAATGCTTTATTTGTTAAATATTTTATGAAGTTATTTTGAACAACGCTTCGCTAGTTAGTATTAAAATACATGTGTTAGGGGAACCCGCTTTGCCATATTTTGCTCTTCGCAAAACAGTTGAAGTCTAATATTTTACAACAATTTGACTATGGGTGTCAAAATCAAGTGATAGAGTACATAAACAACACTGTTTTAAAACTTATTCACGCGGACAGCATTTAGCTTTGATTTTGTATATTACCCCTTAGATGTCAATAGAATAAAACCAACAAATAATTCAAGTAATTCAAGAGATTTTATTGTTTTAATAGCTATTACCCGATTACCCGCAAAAATACCCCTTTCGTGGTACATTTTTACCTTCCACCACTTAAGCACACCTCCGCCGGGGGGGAAAACCTAGGATACTCATATTTGGCAACAAATGAAGCTATTAAATCAATAAAATCTCTTGTAGGATTTAAATCCGATTTCAATTTTAGCCAACTGGCCTATTATCTAGTTGTTGTATTGCTGATCGAAGACTACTTTACACTTTTTTTTACTATTGTTAAAAAGAACAATGCCACCATAAATTGACAAAAGCCGTTTTAAGAAGTAGCTATTTACATGGTTAAATTTATAGGCCCCTAAATTCCCAAATGATCGTATTTCTATTTATACAGGGCTTTAGGTATCTCTCTTTCAACCTCTCGGGTGGTTAATCAGTCCATATGAAACTGAATAACTTTCCCAAGGAACATAGGTCAAAATACGAAAAAAAAAACCCGAGAGGTTGAAAGATACTCGTACCTAAAGCCCTGTATAAGATCATTGTTATATATTTTATACTTACCTTAGAAATCTTGGTCGCCAAAATAGGGTAAAGCCTTCCTAAGAGCCTACGTCGTAAGAAATGAAATCAAATTCAATACGAAGCAAAGGAAAGCAGACTTAGGCAGCGAATACTATAATCTATAACTTAACTGATATATAAAATCAAACCACGAATTAAAATAATTTAAAAAAATACTTCATGCTCTTTCATTTTCATTTTTGTGATATCTGTAGTTGTTATTTCAATTAAGACTGACGAAGCATAAAAAAAGATTTGCAAACAACCTTTCTTAAGGCCCAATAAACATTATTTAGAAAGGCAGATAGCTGAAGTCTATGTCAATATTACGATCATTAAAATCCCCAGTATGTTGGTGATTATTACATAAGTATTTATATAATATTCAACACTAAATATTTGTACATTCACGTTCATGAAACCCACATTTTGCATGTTTAATTAAAAATCAGTTACATTCAAGTACAGTGAGTTTTGCGGTTCCGTAGAATTTTTGGTTTCTTTTTCTACTAGCTCTGTTAAACAGGACAAACATTCCCAAAAATTGTCTTAAATTAAGTAGAAAAATCTATCCAGACCATATTTTTTTTGGAAAATTCATTTCACACAGATTCTGTTTTTTTTAAATTATAAAACAGGCTAAATAAATAACTGGTAAGAGTAAAATATCAATTAAATTAAATTTTTGAAACATAGTTGCAAGAGTTTTTTTTTTATTTTACAATCGTCGTCCACGAATTGTACATTAATTGCAGAGATTACACCGTTACCACAATTTTCCCGCAGTTGGGTATTCCAAATTTTAAAATAATTTTAAAATTGTAGGTTGTTTCATGTGTTTTAAATAAATTTTCCACCCGCGGCTTTGCATATCGCATTCTTGAAGGAACCTACATCCAAACAACACTTTGTCAATAACGGTTGGGTAGTTTAGGTGTAAAAGCGTAACAGACAGACTTACTTTCGCATTTGGAATATTTGTATGAATTAAAAAAGAACCTGTACACCTTGTACTTGTATCGTCGTCATCAGCCCATATACGTCCCCACCGAGGGGCACGGGCCACCCTTCGAAACACGAAGGGGTTTTAGGCCATAGTCTATCACGCTGGCCCAGTGCGGGTTGGTAGACAGCTCGTCTTTCGAAAATGAATTTTCTTGGACAGGCGGGTTTCATCACGATATTTTCCTTCACCGTTAAGCAAGTAATAATTAGAAATCCGTACATAAATCCGAAAAGACGAATTTAGTGGTACAGGCCCGCACCGGGATTTGAACCCGCGACCTTCCGATCACAAGTTTGGCTCATTACCAACTGGGCTATCACTGCTCTATACTTGTATACCTCAAACCAACTTTTATAGCACTAAAAAGATGAAAAACCTATTTACAACACAATTTTTCACATATTTATGACTATGTCCACGTAGAGTCAGTTCCCCTTATGAGATATCCACCCATATTTATTTAATCATTTATTTGGAAAATCCTGCAGCATAAAATTATGTTAAACACATTACATTCGCCAATTAAAATACTCATTTAAACATTTGCGACCTACACAAATGCATTTAAGAAATCAGTGAAAGATGAGATTATAAAAATGTGTGTGTAAAACTGTGATAATAGAGTTGTAGATATAGTGTATTTATCTGTGTCGGGTTACGTATTTCTTTCTCTCTTAGGATTAGGTTCAACTTAAAACGGGCCCTATTTTCTTGGATACAATATAGAATCCTGGAGAAAAACACGAGAAGCCTCAGCTTTTGACGGTAAATATACGTAAATCTGATGTGCAATGCTGTAATGGGTTTTCTTGTGTCAACAAATCGCATGTAGGTAGGTAGGTAGCTCCCTGTTTGTTAACAAAACCAAAAGCCTTACTGTAAACATTGCTATCTAATTTTGAATCGTCAAACGATATACGTTTCCTAAGAGATGTTTGTTTATTTAGAAGCTATAATATACGCTTGTCGGGAAGAGTATGAGCCCCGGAGTGATTAAGTAGAGAAAATGTTTGAAACAAGGCTTGTTTGAGAACCGACGAGTCGAACAAAACGTTATGAAAAGTACCGCGCTCTAATAAACATATATTGTTTAGCCCATATACGACCCCACAAATACATATTTTTCCTTTTTCATTGTAACGAATTTAAAAAATAATAATATCGGAACTATTTACATTTTGGAAAAAATAGGTAACTGAATAGTAAATATTTAAGTTTTTTTTTTAGGGATTACAACAGCTTACAAATTTATCTTAAATTCAAAACTTACACACTAATAGCCAATATGAAATCTCTACTAGCATCTCTTTTAATAAATATGAAATCTCTACTAGCATTTAAATAATCCAATCAAGTAAATATTGTTTATTTATTTCATTGTTAATCTTAAAGTTGTAGAATTTAGTGTATTGAATATTGCGGTGTTGATTTCAAATAAAAATTTCAGAAACTATTGAAAAAGTTGAATAAAAATGGTTAAATTGGTTATTTATAAGTAATGGAGAAAAAAAATTGATGTTGAAACATACTAAGACTGAAATTTTACTCTTAGTTGTAATAGAGCCAAGTACTAAGCAATCAAATTTGTCATTATGTTACTAATATAATGTCATTGTTCTACAAATATCCCCAAAATTACAGTCGGAAACAAAAATACAAACTAACAAGTACAGATAAACTTGGACTCAAGAAAAATACGGCAACGTTAGACAACACACGTAAATAGTGTAAAAATACGGGAAAGCTCTAGCAACACTTTATAGCTGAACAAAAGGGCTCTTCTCGTGAGTGAGAGCTGAAGCTAGTGCTTCTAACCGCGCCGCCGCCGAGACTCAACATTACTTAGGAATTAAAAATATAAGTGCCATCATATCCAGACATTTTAAGAGGTGCCGATTTTTAAAGACGAAATTAGGGTTCACCTTTGGCGGCAAGTAGTCGATAAACGTACATCACGTTTTAGAAAGATGCATTAAAGTTAATACAACTCTTAAAGGTCATACTGTTACTTTCCGTCTTGCTGACATAAACATGAACAAGGACACTTTAACTTTAATGACTTTTTCTGCAAATGAGTGGTAGTCAGGTAAAATAAATGTATTCTTACTTTACATATACGTCATCCACATGATATCGAATTCGGGTAATGTATGAAAGTAAAATATACGTATACTAGCTTTTCGCCCGGGACTTCATTCCCGAAGGTATTTTGAAAAATTATGTAGCCTATGAGACGCCCCCTAGCCAGATGGTCAGATGACCTAAAGAAGATAGCGGGTAGTGGCTGGATGAAAACAGCGAAGGATCGTGCAAAGTGGCGCACCTTGGGGGAGGCCTATGTTCAGCAGTGGACTGCAATAGGCTGATATGATGATGATGATGTGTTAATCCAGAGTGTCAGCTACCTCCATACCAAAATGTATCAAAATTAATCCAGCCGTTTGAGCGTTAAGAGTAACAAACATCCATAAATACATCCATACATCCTCACAAAATTACGCATTTATGTTATTAGTAGGATAGGATATAGAAATGGATAACCGCTCGATAATAAACAGTGGACTCTTGCTGTTTTTGAGTGTTTAAAATGTTTTATAATTTGTTGGAAAAAATATTTAGATGATTTTGTCATATTTTAATATAATGTTTATCACTTTTCA
Source organism: Aproaerema taeniolella (assembly GCA_949987775.1). Classification (NCBI taxonomy): domain Eukaryota; kingdom Metazoa; phylum Arthropoda; class Insecta; order Lepidoptera; family Gelechiidae; genus Aproaerema; species Aproaerema taeniolella. The sequence goes on along the minus strand of OX465251.1, from coordinate 10,434,918 downwards.
GATGTGAAATGAGTACCTAGTATAATAACTCTCACTGAATCCTATTAATCTAAAAAATATAAATATTCTTGAAAAATTCATACAGCGCCATCTGACCCCAAACTAATAAACAAGGCTTGTACTACATGGGTGCTAGAGATAGGTGATATACTACTTATACAGGGCTTTAGGCAGTGACGTGCATTCCATACAAGCAGAAAAGCAGTGCCTACCCTAAGGTATTCAAGGAAAATAAAACAAAAATTAAATATATAATGTACACTAACGATCACAGAATCAAACGAATATAAACGTTTTACTAAATCACGTTATCTACATTATATTTTTACCGAATTTAAACTTTTTCAAAACAGCGCCATTTAAACTAGTTACTAGTTCAACATTAGAACTAGTAAAGTAAGAAGAGAGAGCCGTGCCGCTAGCCGCCGCCGCTAGATGGCGAAGCTTATAAGCACTCGTTTGAAATGCCTTTTTTGTTGAAAAATGCTGGCTTCTGATTGGCTGTTTCGCCTCCCCCGCGAAAAATTAACGAACTGATTGTATGGCGAAAAAAGCTCTGCCTATAAAGCGATGCTACCAAATTGAGAAGTGTCAATATATTTGGTAAGTTTGGAGGGCCTGTTATAGATTTTTAATTTTGCGGCATTTTTTTCTCATTGGATTGTTTTTCTTTTGCAACTAGGAACGAAAACTTTTGCAAATTATTGTTTTATCAGTTTATAGTGATTATTAGACATTTGTTTAGAACAAAATGAGTACGATAAGTTGGGAAAAGTGTGGTGATGATGTTTGTTTGCCGAAACTGCGTAATTTTTCAAGTTTACCTTTTCAAGAAAAAGTAAACATTATCGCAAAAAGGCCAAGTAAGACATTTTAATAGTAAAATATACGACATTCATAATAATTGGTTGGCTCACGGGCTGTGTGCATACTAACCGCTTATTTTGTGTTCCGTGCATTTTGTTTTCAAACTGTTATGTTATACATATAAAAGTTTGGAAGCACAGGTTATTTTGATTTGAATAACCTTAAGTTGTTTTAACTAACATTCTAAAATCTTAATAATTTTCATCACTAAAAGTTCACTGCCTACCATGCCTAAAATGTCTATGCACGCCACTGGCTTTAGGTAATCCCTTTCAACCTCTCGTGTGGTAATATTTCCATGAAACTGAATAACTTTCCACAAGGAACATAGGTCGAAATACGAAAAAGAAATTTTATCTCCCATACAAAATGCGCTATATGCTGATGAAGTTTGTATGGGGACTCAATTTTTTTTTTCATATTTTGACCTATGTTCCTTGGGGAAAGTTGTTCAGTTTCATGGACTGATTAACCACCCGAGAGGTTGAAAGAGGTTTACCTAAAGCTCTGTATACTTTTTTTAGGTATTGTAATTACGTTTTGTTGTGATGGTCGGGAATCGACCCTGCAACCTTTGGATCAGTAGGCAAAGTTAGTTAGTTGTGAATATTTACGTTTTAAAAATACTAAATTATGTAAATTTGTTCAATGTCCATTGACATTTCATTTTCAGAGACCGTTTTGTCCAATTTCCACTTTAAATAGTCCCTGTAGTAGTTCCTCTGATAGTTATTAGCTAAATCCACAGAAGATACAGCTCAGTGTACATTAGAAGCCAGTAACAAGTACACGGTAGTTTCATGTTCCCGTTTCCGTATAATTGGAAGAGACCACTACCAATAATCTATCAATCTTGTGTACATTAGCAATCCGGGCGTGTTAGTCCAACTAGTGTGGTTGCAAGTTGAAACCTCCAGAGGTTCATCTGTCTTATAACTACTACGTTGACAGGGATAACAGTTATGCAAATATCAATGGATTAGGCAATTTTTATGTAACGTCAAATAAATATTCAAACTTAATGGTGGGTTCTCATACAAAGACGACTCAAATACTAGAGTCCCTCTCGATCTTCATTCCTGAGAATTTATTTCTATTCATAAATTTATTTATAAAAAAATATTTATTTAAGAAATGATTTTAATGTCACAAATTCTTACGAATATATTAAAGCATTTATTAAAAAAAAAACAAACGATAAAAACAATTTTGTTCGATCGGTCAAGTTGTAGTGGCACTGCCTTTGATCGGCGGGTCCCGGGTCCGATTCCCAGTCGGGACAAAAATTTGTGCAAAAGCAGAAGTTTGTACTGGGGTCATTAGTGCTCCTCGTGTCTGTCTTCGTGTATTTTCCTAGGGAGCCACGAAACTAAGGTTTTTCCGTCTTCGTCTATCTGTGTCGTACCTTTGAATGTGTACCGTTTATTTATTCTTTTAATTTTTTATTTTACCTTTCTAAAACTTATTTCAGAGCTTCGGAGTACATCTCTCTCTAGCACTGGAAATGACATCTTTTTATGCGACACCTTTCTCTGTCGCCTTTATAGCTCAAGATAGATATGCACTGATATCCGATGCTCAGTATCGGTCGCAGTTTTACAAGATGCTCTGTAATGTTGACAGTGACAGGTAGTGGTATTAAGTATCGCTCGTTATGTCGATCGAAGATATACAGAAAAGGTGTCGTGATTTAAAGATGTATGTGCCCGTAGTGTTCCCGTACTAGGCGTATATTACGATACGCTTACGCCATCACGCCGTGTGCGAAGGACCTTATTCATCGGTACTGGCCATTCAAGCCGAACCTAAATAATTTCTTGAAGGTTTGAGAAGTAAAAGATGACTGAAAGTGCAAATTGGGATTACATAATTATTTAACTTCTCTCTATTTAGAGTCCATTTAAAGAGTCCGCTCATGAAGCGGTCGTAGCGTATCGTATGCCGCACGCCGGTTTCGTGAGTAATACGATCGATGTAGTGTGCCAAAGGCCTTCAATGACTATTTTGTGACGTTGATATGTTTCATTTTTAAATGTGAGTCAGGATAAATAAATCACAATTTTCCTATCTTCTCTAGCCTGATGCAAAAGCCTCAGCGGCCTCAGTCACCAAAAATTTACTAAAACGTAATATCAAAGTATTATTTGTTAACTAAAAATATATAAAAGGTTTAATTTTAATGTAATTCAAAGTTTTGTCAAAAAATGTTTAAAGCCTCTGTGGTAGTTTTAAAAAGCTGAGTTTTTTTAAGGGCTTAAAAATAATGAAATACTAAATTTTCATCTACGGCAACAACCGTCTTTATACAGGGCTTTAAGTAAATCTCTTTCAACCGCTAAAACTTTCCCCAAGGAACATAGGTCAAAATACGAAAAAAAATTTTGATCTCCCATATAAAATGCGCTATATGCTGTTAAAGTTTGTACATTGGGAACTCAATTTTTTTTTGTATTTTGACCTATTATTGGGCGAAAGTTGTTCAGTTTCATGGACTGATTAACCACCCGAGAGGTTGAAAGAGATTAACCTAAATCCCTGTGTACAACAAAAGGCGCCCGAACGAATGAAACCTTAAAATTATAAATAAAAAATCAATGCCTTCCAAAAGGTCTTTCATTCGTGAATTCGTTTAGGTCAAGGCGAGATCCGGGCTTACTATCAGTAATTCATCGCTTTTTGAAGTAACGAACGCGTAGCGATAAATTATGTGTCCCCTTTGCCGTAGTATATAAAAAGCACGCAGTAAGACCAGTGAATAATATGGTAAAACAATATTGGCAGCTATCATCATTGATAATAACAAAGACAATTCCAGAAAACGTAAAAGATGAAAAAAAAAAACTCTAATTTAAAATAAAAATACACAGTTTAAAAATCTAAATTAATATATTCAGATTCCCATTTCCGTATTTGGACTATTTGTATTTATTTTATTTCTCAGTGTATTTAAGTGTCATTTAATTCCGGATTTAGTATTTTAGGTTTCACACTAACCAAAAGATAATACTTGTTTTCATGTGATCTAATGTCAGCAGCGTAGACAGTTGAAAAATTGACTACAAAGTTGCTAAAAAAAGGAGATTCGCGATTTTCATCTCGGCTACTCCGAACTTTTGAAGATTCTCAATTTTGCCACAAACAGTTAAAATGGTCACCATCGTCATTCCATCGCCATCGTGATGTCATTGATTAGTGGAATAGCCGCTCTGTTAGAAAGACACTACTGGTTATTTTTTGAGCATTCGTATCTACCCCACCGGTATGTAAATTCGTCTTCCAGCGACACCTGGTGTGACTATAAATTATTTAGATATAGCCTGAGATTGTGTACCAACTTCATTAATATACAGTAAGAAAAACCGACCCGTAGGAACACATAGTAATTTATTTCGTACCAAACGCCTTATAAAATATAGCTTTATTAATAGTCGGTTTTGTGATATGTGTTTTGTGAAAACAGTGTTGTTTATGTAAGGAGACTTGCTATTGGAAACTTTATATTTATTATTTACAGCGGACCTCTTAAAATAATGGCCTTTTTGAAGAATTACGCTGTAATTTTTAATTAAACTTTTTAAACATTATGAATGTAAATACTAAAATTATCCTTTGTCTTAAGAATAAAGGCATATGACTTTATTCTTAAGACAAAGGATGACTTGATTTGTTTGAATGCAATTTTTGGATGGTGCAACATACTTAGTTTTATCACAACGATCTAAAATTCTGATTATAAACGTGTGTTTCATTCTACATAACATTTGTTCAACACCGCTTAAATCTTAGATCAGCAAAAACTTTCGAAAAGTTTTCTTAGTAATTTTGCGTGACGAGCAATTAATTTACTTCAGCGTTGACACTCTCTTTTGGCTAATAAATAAATAGATTGATTTCACGAAATTGCTAATTGACTTTATTAAATTATTGGACTGTTTTTTCCACAACTTTGGCCATTTGTCATTCAATTTGTTTAAAAAGTTTGTAATGAAATATCCTCAACAACCAACAAAATGTTGATGCATTTTTAATATTGTTCAAAATTTTATGATTGAAATGTTTGGAAGTTGTTTTTATTAGAGAAAATTCAACCGTTGTTGAATTTTGCTAACTGCGCGACCGTCACAAAACGGTATAAATCTTATGCTTACATAATAATTATTTTACAAATTACTATTTTTTGTGTTTATCCTTCACATTGTAACAGCAAAGAATTGACGTGATTTTTTGTAAAATAATGTTGGAAGCTCTTTTTTCACGCAAGCGAAGTCCAAGGGCTTAATAGCCTTGGGGCTGGAGTGACGATCACTTGACGAAAAACGTAGCGTAGGAAGTCCTTTTAGACTTAGACCTATGGTATAGGCTATGGTTGCAGAAAGCCGCTTAATGCCATTGTCAATGTAGAGTAAAGTGTGGAATTTTACGTAGAATACGCTTGCACATGTGGTATGAGGTGCCACTCAGTCTATGGCACACTTGTTGACATGCTCAGCGAGTCCAGACTTTCGAGAACAAGGTTACAAATAATGCAGTGCGCGTGGCTGAGTATACAAAGATTAAGCCTAGTTCGACAATAGACACAATAAGAAGAATGACGAGATTTTTAGGCACTTAGTTGTAACTATAAAATCTTTAGTGTGAGCAAGTTCTATAGCTTAATTGTCAATTCTTTATAAATAAACTTTATCTAGCTTGAAATTTCTGAAAAAGAAATAAAAATGAAAATTTCATTTCACCATTTCCATACTAAAAGCAAAGAAAAACTGCGTTTTCATTTTTCCACAAATTTCAATCTGAAATTGAAAATTCAGGTATAGAACTTGCTAAAGTTTTAATGGCTAGAGATTGTATACAAATACGTGTCTTAAATACCTACTTTTCGCAGCTTCTCAAAAAGACTTCTGTTGTATGAAAAATCATGCATGCTGCATACAGACTTTTTTGCTGTGTGTAATATTACGTATCAAATTAACTTACATATATACAGGGCTTTAGGTATCTCTCTTTCAACCTCTCGGGTGGTTAATCATAATCAGTCCATGAAACTGAACAATTTCCCCAAGGAACATAGGTCAAAATACGAAAAAAATAATTTGATCTCCCATACAAAATGCGCCCTTTCGGCCGCCATCGCAACTGTGTTTCGCAACCAGTTGACTATAAAGATTTTTTAGTCCTTCATCGCAACCAGTTGTGATAGAATACTTTTTAATCCTTATACACAACCAGTTGCCAATAAAGACAAAAATCGCCGCCATCGCAACTGCGTTTCACAACCAGTTGTCTACGAGGATTTTTTAGTATTTCATGGCAACCTGGCATCTTAATTGGGGGCTATACCAACGTTCATATTTTTTGTCTATTATCCTTTACTCTTGGTGGATCAATGCAGTCCAGCTTTGATACATCTACATTTTTTCCGCAGCCTTTTTCCAGCATAATACTACCCCTACGACATTCGTTTTCACAAAGTGGTCATTTTATGAAAAGCAGTAGTCGTTATGAAAAAATGCGTCATTTGGTAAAGTGGTCATTTTGTGAAATACGGTAGTCATAATGAAAAAGTAGTATTTTTGGTAAAGTGGACTTTTTGTACCTAAACGGCCGCCGAAAGGGACCAATATGCATAATGACATGTCTGCCACGGCTTAGGTATTAATGTCTAATTTACCAAAATGTCTACTTACTCAAAATGACACTTCCCAAAATGTCTACCACAATGGCCAAAATAAAATTAAAACGAATTTGTTAAACTATGAAATGTGCACTCAATCCTTTCTGAATTCGGGTCCGAAGGATGATATTGACATGTACAAAATGATATATTAAACTGGAGGGCTGAGTACATCTTAAGTGGTAGATTGAACTCGCGGGCTCAGTAGACCCTAAAATATACATAGTGGTCGATTGAGCCCGCGGGCTCAATCGTTGACCCCTATGCGAATTAGTGAGCGAGTCGTCCATAAATAAAAAACTAAAGTGGATAACTGAGCCCGCGGGCTAAGTGCTCTGTGGGCTCAGTTGCCTGCTATGGTTGTGAACAAAGAAAATTAACTCTTCTATGGCAACCAATCTTTTTGAGATTTTCTTTATTGGCAACTGGTTGTGTATAAGGATTAAAAGGTATTCTATCACAACTGGTTGCGATGAAGGACTAAAAAATCTTTATAGTCAACTGATTGCGAAACACAGTTGCGATGGCGGCCGAAAGCAAATGCGCTATATGCTGATGAAATTTGTATGGGAACTCAATTTTTTTTTCGTATTTTGACCTATGTTCCTTAAGAAAGTTGTTCAGTTTCATGGACTGATTAACAAGAGGTTGAAAGAGAGATACCTAAACCCCTGTATGTACAGGGTGAAAAAAAACCTCCTAGCTATATTCAATATCCAGAATCAGTATCACTTACAGAACACTATTATTTTATTTTACTTTATTTTTTCGATTGGAATTTTTTTTCCTAAACGTAGACACCACTCGGGTGCACCCCCCGAGCGCTGCCCGCACCCCTCGCGTGCCTGGTGTACGAGTAATGTCTACGTTTAGGCAAAAAATGAACTATTCCCATTGAAAAAATATTTAAAATAATATTATTATTTTTAATAAATGTGTTCTTTGAGTGATGCTGGTTCAGGATTTTGAAAATAGCTAGGAGGTTTTTTATCACCATGTACGAGTATATGTTGCCGGAAAATAATAAGAATCGTAAGTTGATCAATTTTCGAGGTAGTTAATCAGCTAGCGGAAAATCATACACAGCAGTTGAAATGTATTATTTAACGGAATACATTTTAGCTAATTAATCAATTTATGGCGTCTCGCGGTAAAATTATTCGACGGACGCGATGTGTACGCCGATTGGTTGAAAACTCGAGGTGTTCGCTGATTGGTTGAATGTCTCACTTAGAACTGCGATAAGTAGGTTTGTTAGTAGCCGAACCCAATCAACCTGTTTAGGGTTGGTTGGGTTAGGTTAGGTTAGAACTGCGACCCTCAACGCACGAGCCGAGCGAGCGTAGCAAGCGTGCCGCGGCAGCAGCCGGCGAAGTGCCAGAAACGACTCGACTATGGTTGACTTAAGAGGTTGTCGCATCGACCAATCAGAGAACTGTGTATTATATTACGGATGTCAGTTTAACGTAAAAATGTACACTGAGCAGCGATTGGTCCATTCATGTATGATTTGACGTGTGGCAAAATCGTTAGTTGATAAACTTACAGCCAGGCAGCGTAAGTTGATCAAATAAGTAGCTAAAATTTATTGCGTTAAATAATACATTTCAACTGCCGTGTATGATTTGCCGATAGTTGATAAACTACCTCGAAAATTGATCAACTTACGATTCTTATTAATTTCCGGCGGCATATATACGGTCACGCCTATAATCCCTAACGGGATAGGCAGAGCATCAGTGGTTCTAGAACCACTAGATGCCACGTTTGACACAAATTGTCGTTTAACATGTTTCTGCGTACCTTTATAAGCTTTTTAATAGCAGACGTGAATCTTGAAGCCTTATTGTCGAAAATATTGATTTCATAATAAATATCCCGTTCTATAAATTAGCAAAATTAGATCAAAGAAAAAAGTGCTACGGAAACGCAAAAATTGTTTAAGATATTTTAAATGTTATTATTAACTAGCTTTCCGCCCGCGGCTTCGCCCGTTATATAAGTTATATCGTGTCCAGCTGTGAGATAAAATGTAACCTATGTCCTTTCCCAAGGTCTAATCTTAGTACCCAAGGTCAAATTCATAAAAACGGTCAACCGCTGTGTCCCTGCATTTTAAATCTGTCATACCTTCTAAATGAAATGAAAATATTCATTTAAATTACATGCTTTAGAGGACAATATTGATCTATATTAAATGCACAATGTATTCAAAGTACTCAATTGGATAAGGATTAATGCTGTATTGCTTAAAATCATTTCGTAATTAAGTCATTATTTCTCGTAAAAAGTAAAGGATAAAAAATGGTTATTGTGGGTTATCCCTAAGAAATAGACCCTTTTAAGGTGTACAATAATGTACTCATTATTTTGATCTATCTCGTACATTTGCAATGTAAGCGCAAAAAATGTGATTATTTACTACATCACAATAAAAACCTCTAAAATTATCAGTGTTTCTCGTATTGTATATAAACCTTCCTATTGAATCAATTGCGTATTTTTAAAGATCTAAGCATACATAGGGACATACAGACAGACACTGAGAAGAGACTTTGTTTTATACTATGTAGTGATGATAGTGATGATACACACTTTGAAACATTTTGGCGACTTAGCAATCCAGACTATAGTAAGTCCAATAATACTTTTTAACTAATAAAGAAAACCTAAATTTTATCTATCATCTCAGACTTGATTTATAATTTACTTGACTGCGCCTAATTCAAACCTAAGTTAAACTTAACTCTAAAAGTCACAAATGTCTGAAAGTCATAATAATGAAAAAAAATATGAATTTCCTTAAAATTTATTTATAGCCAAAACAATTTCCATTAACAATCATTATTTATATATATATTAGTTTATTATATTATAGTATTATTCGTATGTATACATATGTAGGTATTTAATATATTTATTTTTGTAGGATATAATAGGTAAGTATAATTAATTTCTAACTTAATATTTTTTTCAGTACACCCGCTATGATATTTCCTCTCTCAAATTCTTCCCTAAGGTTGCCTGGAAGAAATCGCTGAAAGCGATAAGGCCGCCTTATTGTATATGCCTTGGGTTTATGTAAATTTATTCTTATATTTAGTTATTTTTCTGTTTGTGTGTACAATAAAGTATATTTGATTTGATTTGATTACTCTTTCAAGATGGCGATTTACCGTCATCGCATTTTAGTCCAGCACCGTACTTTTGGTCTTTTCCACACTGTGGGTAGCCTGGTACTAGTGCCGGTGTTGGCATTGGCGCAGGCGTTGGTGCTGGTGCCGGTGTTGGCATTGCTACCGGTGTTGGCATTGGTACCGGTGCTGGTTCTGGCTTTGGTGTCGGCACTGGCTCTGGTGTTATTGGCATCGAGGTTGGTACTGGTGTCGGCACTGGTGCTGGAGTTAGCGTTGGTGCCGGTGCTGGCGTTGGTGTTGGTGCTGGCTTTGGTGTCGGCGTTGGAGCTGGTGTTGGTATTGGCACCGGGGATGGAACTGGTGTCGGCACTGGTGCCGGTGCTGGCGTTGGTGTTGGTGCTGGCTTTGGTGTCGGCATTGGTGCTGGTGTTGGCGTTGGTGCTGGTTCTGGCTTTGGTGTCGGCACTGGTGCTGGAGTTAGCGTTGGTGCCGGTGCTGGCGTTGGTGTTGGTGCTGGCTTTGGTGTCGGCGTTGGAGCTGGTGTTGGTATTGGCACCGGGGATGGAACTGGTGTCGGCACTGGTGCCGGTGCTGGCGTTGGTGTTGGTGCTGGCTTTGGTGTCGGCATTGGTGCTGGTGTTGGCGTTGGTGCTGGTTCTGGCTTTGGTGTCGGCACTGGCTCTGGTGTTGGCATTGGCACCGGGGTTGGTACTGGTGTCGGCACTGGTGCTGGTGCTGGCGTTGGTGCCGGTGCTGGCGTTGGTGTTGGTGCTGGCTTTGGCGTCGGCGTTGGTGCTGGTGTTGGCATTGGCACCGGGGTTGGTACTGGTGTCGGCACTGGTGCTGGCGTTGGTGCCGGTGTTGGCGTTGGTGCCGGTGCTGGCGTTGGTGCTGGTTCTGGCTTTGGTGTCGGCACTGGCTCTGGTGTTGGCATTGGCACCGGGGTTGGTACTGGTGTTGGTGCTGGCTTTGGTGTCGGCGTTGGAGCTGGTGTTGGTATTGGCACCGGGGATGGAACTGGTGTCGGCACTGGTGCCGGTGCTGGCGTTGGTGTTGGTGCTGGCTTTGGTGTCGGCGTTGGTGCTGGTGTTGGCGTTGGTGCTGGTTCTGGCTTTGGTGTCGGCACTGGTGCTGGTGCTGGCGTTGGTGCCGGTGCTGGCGTTGGTGTTGGTGCAGGCTTTGGTGTCGGCGTTGGTGCTGGTGTTGGTATTGGCACCGAGGATGGTACTGGTGTCGGCACTGGCTCTGGTGTTGGCATTGGCACCGGGGTTGGTACTGGTGTCGGCACTGGTGCTGGCGTTGGTGCCGGTGCTGGCGTTGGTGCTGGTTCTGGCTTTGGTGTCGGCGTTGGTGCCGGTGCTGGCGTTGGTGTTGGTGCTGGTTCTGGCTTTGGTGTCGGCACTGGCTCTGGTGTTGGCATTGGCACCGGGGTTGGTACTGGTGTCGGCACTGGTGCTGGCGTTGGTGCCGGTGCTGGCGTTGGTGCTGGTTCTGGCTTTGGTGTCGGCGTTGGTGCCGGTGCTGGCGTTGGTGCTGGCTTTGGTGTCGGCGTTGGTGCTGGTGTTGGCATTGGCACCGGGGTTGGTACTGGTGTCGGCACTGGTGCTGGTGTCGGCGTTGGCTTTGGTTTCGGCTTTGGCTGTGGTTTGGGCATTGGTTTTGGTTTCGGCTTTGGATCTAAATTTGAAGAAACAATACCTTTTGAAGTTTGTTAGCAACGGGTTTTATGAAATTTTACACAAAATGATCGGTAAAATCTCGTATTTTATATTATATAATAAATAAAAAATTATAGGTTTTCGATATTTTTTTTCATTGACTTGGTTAACTTTTTTGTTAACCACCAATCTGTAACAATAAACATATTGGAAGCAAAGGAAATGGCGGCTGGCAGGATGGCATAGGCCCTTTATAATTGCCGCTAGGTTTACAACTGGACGATGGTATACAGCCATTTGTTTTAGGGTCGTAGTAATAATTTTTTGAAGTATCGCAAAGGCAAGAGTATTTTGTACATGAACCCGTTTCGGGACATGACGACGACTTTCCATACAAATAGTCATCGCAAGTTCTTCCACAATTGTTTCCGCAGCCAGATACTTGACCTTCTCCACATTGAGGGGCTGGTGACGGCATTGGTGCTGGTGTTGGCGTTGGTGCCGGTGCTGGCGTTGGTGTTGGTGCTGGCACTGGTGTTGGTGCTGGCACTGGTGTTGGTGCCGGTGCTGGCGTTGGTGTTGGTGCTGGCACTGGTGTTGGTGCTGGCACTGGTATTGGTGCCGGTGCTGGCGTTGGTGTTGGTGCTGGCACAGGTGTTGGTGCCGGTGCTGGCACTGGTGTTGGTGCCGGTGCTGGCGTTGGCGCTGGTGCTGGGATTGGTGCTGGTGCTGGTGTTGGATCTATAAAATAAATTCACTTCAATAAAATCTAACTGAGGTCTGTGTGGAAAATTTTACTATGCAAAACAAATAAAGATCACGCTAAGGCGAGAAAAACTTTTTTTTTCTAATACTAGACTCAGAGATCTCAGCCGGAGATTAATTTATTACTTCACCCTTTACCGAAAAATGCTACAGATCCTTAGTCATCACAAAACGTGCAAAAAGCTGAGGATATACCACGCATCAACTGTACCTTAGAACTTGTTTATAGAAATGTGACCAGACCTCAATTTAAAAAAAGGATTTCATGAAACCAAAACTTAATAAAGAATGATTAAAATTTGAGTTTGAATCTAAAGAAGTGCATGTACTGATCTACCAAATAATAAAACTAAAGGTTACTAGGAAACATGAACATTACTCACAGTAAATCGTACACAGACTAGCTGGAACACAATCTCCCTTATAGTAGTCGTAATAATATCCTTTAGACGTATCACATTGACAAGACATAGTAGAAGGTGTACAAGCCAATTTAGGACATGCAATAGAAGGTCCATAGAAATAGTTGGAGCACATCCTGTTACAGTTGTTTCCACAGCCACGAATTTTGCCATAGGGGCATTTTAGAGGTTGGGATGGGTATGGCCGTGGCTTTGGCTTTGTAGGACGTGGCGCTGGTGGGGGACCTATAAAAAGTTTTGTTTAAAGTATTTTACACCAAAATGTTCATACTTTTGTTTTCAACGCGACATAATTGTTGTATTGAAACGTGAGCAGTAAAAACTCCGCCGAAAAAGTAAAGTTACGAAATGACACAATGATTCCGTATTTTTATTTAGTCTAATTGTTAGGACGGATACGAATACAAACCCTCACACCTAATATCTGTCGGGGTTACGTTTTCCTCATGGCCCAACTGTCGATATCCGTTTAAAATAACTAGGCTAGAGAAATGCAACTGAACTAAATTTGCAACCAGTACACTCAAGAGCACGTCAAGCTTGACACTTTGAACTTTGGACCGGCCATTGTATGGCGCGCAGTATAAATCAGAGCTCAGCTTAAACTGGTAGTGTAAAGCGTGACCTGCTCTTGACTCTTGACTTGACTCTTACATTGTAAATTTATAACCAATAACATTTTTTCGAGAAATTGAGTAAAATATCTTCTTACGTTTCCTCTTGCACTGACTTCCCATAACGCACTGCCCCTTGTCAGGATTGTAATAGAAGCCATGCTTTGAATCACATTCGCAAGTTTTGATTGGCCGCACACACTTAATTACAGGGCATCTAGGGTACTTTTTGGTGAGATAGTTGTAGCACATTCTGTTGCAATTGCTCCCACAACCGGAAATTTGACCGTAGGGGCATTGTAGAGACGTTGATGGTCGTTTTGATACCGTTGTTGCTGTCAAAATAAAAGTAATACTTTTGTAATTTATTGTTCTATTTGTTAAAAAAATTATACTTACTGATCCTTTACTATAAAAAAATGTAATTGGTTTCTTGGAAGCGATTTTTAGTACTTTCCTATAATGATTTTAAAGAAAATGAGTGTTTTGATTAAAAAAGTCGATTTATCAAACTTTACAAAAAAGCTAAGTAAAATTTTAAATAACAAATGTTTTTTTAATAGTTAGGGATATCTATACAACTTGGCAGCCATTTAGGTCTCAATTCTTTTGTCAGCCCAGTCATCAACTATTTACGCAAAATCTTAATTTTGAACTTGGCTCCCATTTTTTAAATTCATGTTTTTTGATGGGATATCAGTACATGTTTACCGACATAATGATTATCTGCGAAATACGATCAACAATAATATTATTTTATTAATTTTATAGAGTGCTACTAGACGTCAAAAACAAAAATCTAGCAAAGTACTGAAAATTATACTTTAACGTGAAATCTCAACTTTCTAGGTCTAGGGTTAAGTTTTTGATATAATTATACGAGTATGTCAGTCAGTCAGTGATAAACTGTTTGGGCTACATTTCTGTTTTGTATTCTATTTAATCTAAGGGGTTTTAATAAGTAAACCAAATTTTCAAGTACCTAGGTTAAATAGACTTTGATTTCTATAATTGTTTAGATTACAACGTAACACTCGGCTGCTGCGTCGCAATGTAGGTCAAAACCTAATTTTACCTTATAAACTTCTTTCCTTCATATATCTTTAAATATTGATCCTAGCGAAAAAGTGTACAGAACCTTTTTGTAGAGAATTTTATGTAGATTACTTGAGTAAAAGATTGTTTTTGCTATGGGCCACCGTTTACGAGTTGTTTAAGAAAAACTTAAAAAAGGAACCTTTAAACCGCCCCCTACACGTTAGCTCCACCCCCATCCATCAGTGCTTTCAGTATGTTGCTTCAGACTTAATTCCTTACAATTATGGCAAAAATCGCTTATACACGAATTATTTCCCCTATTTGGCAGTTTTTGGTTTTCGTTGATTGGATCACTAGTCTATATCTGAATATCGGTGTCTGTCTGTGGCATCGTAGCTACTAAAGAAATTGACCGATTTCAATGCGGTTTTTTTGTTTAAAAGGTGACGTAATCGTAATGGTTCTTAGCTATTTTTCATCAAAAATGGTTCAGCCATTAAGGAGTTATAATCAATAACTGCTTTACCACAAAACGTCAACATACCACTTAGACAATGTCTTAAAAAATCTATATCCATACAGCCATTTTAAAATATTGTCTAGGTATTTTATTTTTTGTGGTAAGGCCTTAAATGTCGGGGGTTATATATTTTTTTTTTTACAGTTATTTTGAAAGTGCCTAGATGTACTTACATAAAACGGAGGAAATTAGGGTAACTAAAGTAACCAAACAAAAGAGTAGTAACTTAGACATTTTGTCAGTGTCTGATTTGCCATGTGTTTCGTGATGGTTTTAAATGATATAATTTTATAGGATTCGTGTTCATATAAATATGTTCAAAGCACGAGTTTTAAATAAAATAAATCTGCTAAATTTATTGCTTATGGTACTTACCTAAATACATGATATTGTAATAACTTTTATGTTTGTATTTTTCTCAATTGTATTTGAATCACTAACGTCAATAGATACATAATTAACATATTTCTTATGCAGTGTAAAAATTCGAACGTGCCGACAACGTATTTTTAATTATCTTACGTTTTAGTGTTCGGTAGGAAACTTCGAACTTTTTTAATTTCACCATGTCCGCCTTTTTGTCCGCCATTTATTTTTCTGAGAGAAGCTTGCACAGCACATTAGTTTACCCAATTCATTGAAAAACTGTTCTTAACACAACAGCACAGAGTGCACGCATTTGGCATGATCCTTACGTAAAAAAGGGATGATGAATAGAATAGAACAGAAAAAATCTTTATTTTACGCTAGGTGTGGAGCAATACAATCTATTATGGAATTTATCACCTTTACTGAAAGACCATCAAGGTCCGCAGTCTTTTTTATATTTAACATCTTAAAAGTTTTAAGAATGTCAATAATTCTAACATGTGAAAAACTGAAAGGAACCTTACTTTCGTCTACATTCTGTTTGAGCAATGATTCAGCGAGAGCGGGAGATGAGTCTAGTGACTGAGTAGTAGAGACGGGAATGTCAGTACCTAAAAAAATTTTAAAACTCTGCAGCAACAGCAACATCGGAAGTTAAAATTTTTTCATTTACAATGAGCTTGAAATTAAAGTTGCGAGACTTAACCCTTCCCGTCTCACTATTAATAATTTTCCAGGAAGTCTTAATGATGTTATTACTATTTTTAATTTTATTTCTAACAAACAGCTTTCGCCGCTTTACATACACGCTTAAAAAATTAGATGTCTTTTTACTGGCTGATTCTATCATGTAGGTTAAACATGGAAGAACATTTTTCAAGTTAACTTGTGAGTCGATCAACTAAAAACTTTTTTTTTACCTTCGAAACCCTTTGCGCATTGCTCGAGACGATCTTGGCTGATTTTTGAAGTGAAAACTTCTTTAGCGGCTTTGTGCACTTTTTGGAATGGGTAAAAAATGTTAAACTCGCGTCAGGACACGTGACCTGATCGAAAATTCGTAAGACGGAGGGAAAGTGAAAACTTCTTCGTTGTGCACTTTTTGGGATGGGTAAAAAATGTTAAACTCGCGTCAGGACACGTGACCTGATCGAAAATTCGTAAGACGGAGGTAGAGTAGACCGCAAAGAAATAATATATGTTCAAGTTTTCACTTCTGGCGACACTCCCGGAGTGCAACCCGTTGTTTTTTGAAGTGAAAACTTCTTTAGCGGCATTGTGCACTACTTAGATGGGTAAAAAATTTTAAACTCGCGTCAGGGTCACGTGAGCCTGATCGAAAATTCGTGAGACGGAGAGTGAAGTGAAAACTTCTTAGACCGCAAGGAAGTAATATTATATGTTCAAGTTTTCACTTCTACCGGCATTCCCGGAGTGCAACCCGTTTTTAGGGTTCCGTAGTAATCTACGAACCCTTATAGTTTCGCCATGTCCGTCTGTCCGTCTGTCCGTTTGTCCGTCTGTCCGTCTGTCCGCAGGTTTCCTAAGAAACCCTTGGTACTACAGAGTGAAACTAAGCATGATTATACATATGAATCACGTCGACAGAACTGTAGAGTAAAATCTTGGAAAAAAAAATTTTTTCGGGTGTCTCCCATAGACGTGAAAGGGCGATGAATTTTTTTTTTCTCGCCAATATCATTGAATGGGGTGTCATAGGATAGCATTTTAAAAGATAGAAGGGGTTTACTAAGAACGTTTTTCGATTCAGCACTCCGTTTGCGAAATATAAATTTTTAAAGTGAAAATTTTTGTCAAACACAAGTGTCCCCCCCCCTGTACCTGCTAAACGGTTGTTTTTAAAAATGTGAAAAAATTCACGTTGGTAGAATATACAACGAAATTTAAAGGAAAACTATCACACATAAGTTGGTCCTTCAGGTTTGCGAGTAATAGTCGACCAAGTGCCAAACACTGTTGGGTAAGAATGTATTTGAACCATGCTGCTACGGAACCCTACAATGCGCGTGGTTTTTTATTTATTTTGTTTTCCTTAATATCACACACACGTATAGATTCGCTTGATATTACTCACTTTCTGACATCATTAAATGATGAAAAGAGTATAACTATTTTTAATTTTGGCATAACAACGACTAAATATTAAACATTTAAGTGCTCGTAGCTCAGTGGCCTAGTAGTGCTCCCTGTTTGAAATCGATCATTATCATAATCAGTGAGATTAAGATTAAGATAATAATGGATTATTTATTGAATTATCATCATCATTTGATTTGTTTATAGAAATTTTAATATTTTTACTGACATTTTATTATTTATTGACTTAAGTTTTATTTGTGACCAATTTTATTGTAAAATTATAATTCTTATTTTGATATATTTTTAATTTGATATTTTTAACTTTTAATCTAATTTAAAAAAAATAGGGTTTTTTACATGTTTGTACTTATATGGAACCTGTTTTCCGAAATAAATGATTTTATTTATTTATTATTAAGCAATGTACCTACACGGGGGTAGGAAACCTGTTGGGTGTGGCAAAGTATAATGAACGTTTCCGAACTTTGTAGGACTCATTAAGCCGTTGGTCCAAGCTGTTTTTGATTGACTACAATCGTTAAACTAAGTCACAGGTCATTTAGCGTTTTGAAAATTCTGACACCAGGGTAAGTGAAGTTTGCCACATACTTGGTTATACCTACAAGATGAGGAGGGCCAAAGTTTCAATTGTTTACCATACACATCTCTCTCATTTCTTAACCACTTCATAAAAATTTGCTATTAATTCTGGATCTGCGCCGTGATATCGCTGATGCAGGATGTTTGTACACTAATTACACTACTCCAATTTGTCAATTGATGTAAATGCTGGCGAGGGTAAATGCTTCTAAGTTTTGTTATTACATACGCATCGCAAACCTGCCTGCCTAGCGTTTTAGCTACATTCCTTTAGTAGAGACCTATCTTATAAGATCAACTCTTTACTACGTACGGACGTCCGCAACTCAGGTTACCACACGAGTGCACTCTGTGCTGCTGTGATAATAGCGGTTTTGAAATGAAAATGGAGTAAACTGATGCGCTGGCATTACTGTACATTACACGTTAAAGGAGTGCGGTTTTGCGGGTCCATGTATGCATGGTAGTCTACAACCCTATATACAAGTACCTCTAATGGAACCTGAAATCATTATTCAAATGGAAATTTAAAAATCGTTCATTTTCGATAATTACAATTTGAGCACAACTTTACATTTCTAAATAAATATATGTCTCTAAATCTATAGAGTTGTAACGTTTCGTATGATAGCACTGCGACCGCGTTATTTTATCGATTTTCCTTCTAAAAATGTAAATAGGCTTGAAATAGATTTATCTAGAAAACAATAAAACTGCTCACCCTATCAAACGGTGTCCAAAGGCACGCGAAGAGGGCACAAAGTGACGGAACTCAGATACCGGATAAGATAAGAAGAACTAAAATGGGAAACATTTACTTTCATGTCCGGAAGAGCGGGATTTGGTTCCCTATTTTAACTAGCAGACACTTTTGAATTTGATAAGAAAAAGATCAAATCATACTGATTTTCCTATAAATTATTTTGCGATTTTTAATCATTTAAAGATACTAATACACGTGATCGATAGTTATCAAGATTTGTACCCAGCACGACTCATATACTGAGCTCCTGGTTGACCATTATAAATTCTCAATCTGTAAATACAATGGTTATCTTCTCAATAAGCTTTACTGAAAGCATACATCGTTAGGGAACCTGCATATTTTTGCATATAAACTCCACAACGGGTGAAGAGAATTGTTTTTAGCCATCAAAAGGTTTAACCCCTCATCTGTTTTGTCTCAAAGCTGAATCAGACACAATAGACACCTGATGTAATAGTCAGTAGAGTCAAAGTAAAGAATGAATATGTATGTATTATGTAAGATTCTTTATAAATGAATATGTAGGAATGTATTTAAATTCTTTAATGTTACTTTGACTTATTATAAGTAACATCCTAAATGTTCTATGAAATAAAGCTATATTTGACTCAAAGAAAAAGTGTAGAAAGGAAAAAAAGTGATCTTGATCACCGTATGTTGAAATACCGAACTGTAAAGTAAGATTAAAATAATATCACAAAATACTAAAAATTTTATGTTGAAGTTAAAATGGAAGCTTAAAAATATGAATCAAATATCCGCGCAATGCTTCCTCAAGGCAAACACGCAAAGCGTTTTAAATATCAAGATCGTGAAGGTACTGTACCTTTGAGTTTTATAGTACTCAAGGTATACTTTGTGCACTAGTATTAAACTGAACTTTATACCAAAGTTTAAAGAACATAAGTTTGTTGCTAGATTTTCGAGGAAACCAAGTATGATGGAACTATAAACCTAGCCTAGTGCTTGCCCAATATTTTATTTATGTTTAGGTAGTCACGTATTTTTCCAGAAGCTTCAAGTCCGCTTTCGCTTATGAATAAGTAAAGGCAAAATGTCCGTAGCAATTGTACGAGGGTTCAGAAATAAATTTCTTTAAACTGCGTCATACATTGCATAGCTTGGTGAGCTGATGCATATTTTGTATCCAAGTGCCAAGGCGGTGCATTTCATGCTATATTTAGTGGCAGAAAAATGAGTGCAACTTTTCCCTTGGAAAATCAAGTTGGAGATGTGAAGCAATTTGTTTTTTCTGTATGTTTGTCTGATTCTAGTTTTCCACAGTGCTTGAAGCTACTTTCATAAGGATTTATTTTTGCCACACAACCAAGATTTTTTAAACAATTTTTTTTCTGAACCATTCGAATAATTCGACTGTCATTATCTTTAATTACACTTTTATTTTTTGTTGAAGAAAGTAATCATGATTGAAAAGATATTGAACAAATCTACATTAGATAATGTTAAAATAGTTCAACCGCTAATCAAAACTTTTTTGGTGCATGCTCCCTATAAACGCTACACACTCAAAGGCTACACAACACACTCAAAGGCCCACACTAAGGTTTTCCCTTGTGTTGTGGGTCCCTCGGAATATACATAAAGACAAACACAAACAACAATGACCCGAGAACAAACATCTGCTTTTTACTCAAATATTTGCCCCGACTGGGAATCGAACCCAGGACCCGCCGCTACCACTCGACCAAACCGGCCGTCATACTTCTAAATTAGTCCTGTAAAACTCAAATGAGTTTTATAATGTAGTTTTGGTGCTATAGGAAAATAACGATAAGACAGCAGATAATATTTCCGTCTCAATCACTATGTAATCCTATCTCCAAGTCTCACTTCCAACCCAGAGTATTATCAAACTGCTGCGCTCAAAACACTCTAGAAACCACCAACCTAAAACTAGCACAATATGTCATCATTCCCGTCCGTTTCGTACTTACTGGGTAATAACAATCGGAAGCGGATAGTGGAATTACTCAAACGGGCGAACCCCTATTGCCTTCAGAGCAAACAGACATGCAATAAACCCTACCAAGACGACTGTAACGCTGCCGCTATCTTAATAGTGCTTTTATCCATCGGGCCAGGCTAAACATGTCGCTTTGTAGGACGAACCTTTGTCTGGTTAACAGCTTTTATTTAAAACCCCTCTCACATACAATTGGTTAAGTCTCAATATATTATGTTGCTTTTGGTTTTGTAATGTTATTCATTGTATTTTTTAACTATCATATAAAAAAAAATTGACTGTAAAAATGCAACAAAAAATAAGCAAGATTTTTATAATAGCGACTCTAAAAAGATTCATGGTGTATTTCTGAAATTGCTCATTGGTTAAAAGGAAAACATCATGATGAAACCTGCACGTCCGAGAAAATTAGGTTTCGAAAGGCGCGCGGTCCAACAGCCCTTATTGGGCCAGTGCAGCGTGGTGAACTATGGTTTAAATTAAACCCCCCCTTCTTGTTTCAAAGAGAGGCCCATGCCCCTTGGTGGGGACGTATATAGACTGATGATGATTTCTGAAACTTCTCTAGTTTATCGAAGTTGTGATAAAGTTTATCTAAAAGCTTATAGTATATTTGTGAGTTTTAGAGTCTTTTTTTCTGAATGTTTTATAATCGATAATATCGCAGTAAAACGAAAACTTAAAGTTATAATAATACCTCAAGACTTAAAACGTAAAAAAAAAAAAATACTCGAGTTTAGAATACTAAGGCGACGAATGGAAACCCAAGCCTACATTCCTTTTGTAAAGTTGGCACTAAAATAAAACTTAAATGGTTATAATTCTGCAAACTTGCACAGAATTTTGTCGCCGGCCAACTGTTTTAACATTGTTGTGAAAAAAGTTCTGAAAATGAAAATGCACGAGTGTACCATAACTCTATTTTGTAGTCTGGCACTGGATTAGCCTGAGTACAAAGTCTTTGCTCCTTAGAATATAATTGAGCCAATTTATAATATCCTATAAGTAACAGTTGGAGCTTTGGTGGACAGACGGTTAGAGGTGCAGGCTCGTAAGCGAGAGGTAACGAGTTCAATCTCCATCAGTGCCGCCATGTATCAATGACTCGTTTTCAGAGTTATCTTAATTGTTATCTAAACGTTTTCTGAGGTTCTTCTTACTACCTAATAAACCTCTGATGTGATTAACTATCAGAAATGTAAGCCTATTACCAGACCAATTTTTTTTTATAAAGGTTTGTAAATTGACATGATTTTGTAAAATGACAGCGTCATCAATACTCTGTATCTAACAATAGCCTAAGCATTTCTTATGTACAGTACATGAGAAATTCCGACGCTGAAAATGTATTCTCTTAGGTACCAACTACCAAGACTGAGCAGAGACTGATTCTTATTTGCCTTTGAATCGGGTCTCAAAGATACAAAGAACACTTAAAGAAAAAATACTTACTAGGGTTCCGTGTACAAATTGTGCATGAATCTGTAAAGCTATAGAGTATTCAGAAATACCTAGTAAG
Organism: Aproaerema taeniolella; assembly: GCA_949987775.1. NCBI lineage: Eukaryota > Metazoa > Arthropoda > Insecta > Lepidoptera > Gelechiidae > Aproaerema > Aproaerema taeniolella. The sequence continues at coordinate 10,412,888 of OX465251.1, read as the reverse complement.
ATATAAGGGTTCTGAAGTATGTTCTAAAACTAAGCCACTGACACCATGTTTATGTCCCTACGTTCAATTTTCATTGTTTTTGAAATACCTTATTGTTAGTATACTTTATTTACCTTAGGGTTGCATCTATTAAAAGTATTAATAAATAATTGGCCGTGAGCCTGCTAAAATTAACTTTGTCCGATCTTTTTAATTTCTATTTAAAATGACGAAAAATTCGATTGACAGAACATTGTAAAATGAGTACCTTCTTTCTAAGCATTTCTTTAACTAAACGTGGTGATTTTTTCCCTTCCATGTCACTTGGTATGCTTCATCCAGATGGGATATCCAGACTGTTAAAAACATGAAAAGATTCGCTTTGGCTACATTAAACATACAACCAATAAAGTAATTAACTGAATATGGCGAAAAAAGGTGCCACAGGTTTAGATGACAGATGTATTATTTCATTGTTGTCTATTTAGTTTATCCTAATTTTTGTACTTTTAAATTAATGTATTTATTTACAAATCCTTCCCTGGACTGGTCTGCTCGGTGTCTTAATTATAATTTTTTTGTTTTAAATCTGTGGATAACTTTAATTGGCTATTAGTGTGTAAGTTTCGAATTTAAGATAAATTTGTAAGCTGTTGTTAACCCTAAAATAAAATAAAAATTGTACAGAACACTTAATTCGCTAGTCTGTTTTGCATAGAGTTGGTTTATTTAACAGGAAATACAAGCCAATGCAACGTTACTACAAAAAGAGTTTTGTGGAAATACGTTCTTTCTCTTCTTTTGGTGTCTTTTATTTATTACTTTAAGTTCTTTCATTCTATCAGGTTCTTTGACATTTTTATTTTGTAATCTACACTAATATTATAAAGAGGAAAGATTTGATTGTTTGTTTGTTTGCATTGAAAAGGCTTCGAAACTACTGGACCGATTTGAAAAATTCTTTCACCGTTAGAATCCTACATTATCCCTGATGAACATAGGCTAGATATTTTTCCCGAATTTCCACGAGAACGAAGTCCCGGACGGAACGCTAGTTTTTGTTAAATTTTGACTTATATTTGTAATTTTTGACAATCAATTTAACATTTGACTACGCCACTCACTTTCTTCTAATAGAAGAATAGAAGAAAATAGAGAAAATAGAAGAAGAAGAATTTAAATCTTTAAGTTCTTAGCGGTTTAAAGTGTTTTTGAACAGTATTTTTAATCTAATGTATGTAATTACAGAATACTGAAATCTATACTTAGTGCGGTTTTTTTCACTTACTGAAAACGAAATCTCTAAAACTGTAAATTTAGATTCAGCAGATAGGTTCATGGGAGGACAAAAATATAAGAGGTCAGGTAAGCTTTCTTACAGGAACAAAATTCCTTGAAGCAATTTAATACAATCTATAAACTCGTTTAACATTATAGAGGTAAGAATTTCATACCACGCTCGGTGCTAAAGTATTAAATGTTACAAGAAAGCACATGTTGCTTTCGTTACTAACTTTCAAAAACAAGGAAGCCGATTAATTAAAAATAATTAGTAAAGAAACACACAACCACATTCTTGCACAGGGCAGGAAGTATTTATAACGATCTTTATGCAAATTTAGTTACCTCAACGAGTAATTTTGTATAAAGTAATGTCGTTTTTACTCCCTTGTAATCAAGAGTGATGGTTGCTACGGGACTAAGCACCAAATAATCTCCGGATACGTCGACAGAGCGGAGAAAATTAGCGAAAATGCCGAAAATCCTTGGGAGTGTATGAAATATTAAGCCTATTAATTACAAGGGGATCACAAAAGACTCACAAAGTAAGCACTGTCTTGAGGACGCAGATCTTAATGATCGTGTGATCCCCTCTTTGGGGGATTTGTGGGTAGACACAATTACCTGTCTTAATAACCTTATTACGCCCACTGTCAAATGATGGCAGTGAGAGATTGGAAATGGTGAACATCTAAAAGATTTTGATAGGTTTCGCCGATCTTGGCATTTTCTTGCTTTGTAATTATTTTTGCTACAAATCAAATAATTTTGACTGTTAATTTATTCACAAATGGGAGTTTAAATTGCTGCATATAAAGAGTATACATAATAAAATAACATTAATTTAATTGGATTCTACAAACTTTTAATTAACTTGCAATGTATGTATGTATGCAAATATGTATGTATGTTTCTGGTCAAATCTTGCAACTGAATTTTAACCGATTAAAGATGATGCATATACGCGTTTAATTTGGATGCAAATGCATGGTTAGCTAAGTAACCTCATTAAAAATCTAACATGACATGACTGGTCAATATGGCGGACTTTATATTACGACAATATTTTTTTAATATATTCTTTACAGCATAAAAAAGAAAATGTCACTTTCATAAAACTCATGCGATCAGTTTCAATTTTATGTGAATTCTTTAGGCAAAAATGTTCAGTTTCCATGGGAAAAATCACCACCTAAAGTTACGCTAACTAATTTAACATCACCCGATGTACAAAACATACGAATGTATTCCACAAATAGTATGCCATTAGCCAGAGAATCACGTCAGTAGAAAGTGGAGGAATTGTTTTTTGCTTTGTTCCATCCTCACAACCCCTGTTTTTCATCGAGTACAATGTAATTGGGTGCTTCTGTTTTAACATGACTTCTTTTATGACTTTTTAGTTCAATTAACTGAAATTTTCTTTCGCAAGCGATTTTCTGACTTTTTTATGACTAAACAGCATAATTCGTAACTAAAAATTTGTATATATTATTTGTTTGAGTGACTTTAACTTAGTTAGCGTAACTTAAGAATTTGAAACAGTCCACAAAATTGAATAATTTTCCATATTGAACATAGATCAAAATATGAGAAAAAAATTCACATCTCCATTCGTAGTGATGAAAATCTTTTTTGAGAATTTTGTATTGGTTCCTTGGGGAAAGTTCTTCAGTTTTGCTAACCAATTTAAAGTCACTTCGATTGATAAAAAAATCCATAATCATAAAAAAACACTTAAAATTTATTTTATCTTTTATTTTCTTATCAGTTGGATCTAAACAGGCATAACTGTATAAATGTATTGTACTTATTGTATTTGACCTACCTAACGATAAAAAGACTTGCATTACATTCGTAAGACTTTACAGGACCTTCCAAAAAAGCGTAACAACTCGATGAAATAAAATAACGAAGGGAACTTCAATCAAATGTAACAAAGTGTTATTTTCCAAGCATGGTATAGTCATTACATAGAACAGTGATGTATTCAGATAAAGAGAATGAAGACTATTTTTGTATTTTTACGCAGCTTTTATCCTATATCATTGCTTTTACAAAGATAAAAAGCTCTTATGTAAATTGTAAGAAAACTCTTCATAATGTAATAACCAGAAAAACCACAAAAGATCTGTCGATGCAATTTGTAAATTGAATATGTAGGATCCTGGTTCCTTTTCTTTGTGTGCCAAACTATTTTCTACTTCAATCGTGTTTTGGATCAAAGCGGAATGGAAAAACCATATCGGATTATCCTGTCGTCTTTCTAAGATATGCGGTTTTGTGTACAAACACTAGCACATCAGACTATCGTCTTTTTTTCCAGGATTCTTATTGCAACTGCATAGAACGTTACCGAGTATTATTATTATGTTTTTTACTGTACCTATGCGTAAAAAAATATCTTTAGGTTGATATTTCAATCGGATTATATATTCAATTGTCTTTGTAGATGCCTAAACTACATGTTTACAAGAAACTGAAATAATATTCCGTATTAGTTTTTTATTTATTTTATTCCCTCACCACTAGTATTTTCATATAAATTCAAACTCATGTTCTAAGAGTATTCCCAAACTAGGTAAGACGGAGGCTCTGTGCTATGCCAGTTCAATCCGCTTTGAAGAGCATTAAACGGTCACAGAACTGTATGATGGTACAGTTAACAGTTAGTAGTCTGGTTTACTCGATGAACATTGTGGTTCATATACAGGGTTACTTTTTAATCAGTAGACACATTTTTCTTACGGTGTCAGTAACGTTGATAGAACGTAAATAAGAAGGAAAAATTTTTTTTTATTCCAAAATTTTCAGATTTTGATACCCCTTTTTAACGTCTTAGAGGATGAATTTTGTAAAACGTAGAAACACGGGTGTCACAAATTGTGTTGAAGAGTACTATTACCAAGTTTCAAGTCAATTGGACAAAGTTATTTTTTTTTCCGTATAAAAAAAAAATATTTATTTTCATGCTTCAGACGATCTAGCTTGAAATTTTTATATGAAACGATATAAAACAAAAAAAAAATACGGATCTGTTAAATTTTCATAAAGTTTACGTACAAAAAATTTGTGTGCTGATTAAAAAATAACCCTGTATGTTGCTACGTCTCTACGTCTTATGTTCTCTACGTCTTTTAACTGTTGCTCACACCGAAAGTTATGCATCTGTTGCAGACTAGTTATTATTTCACTCCGAATCCAGAATTGAATTCTGTTTTAAATTTCTATGATATATTGGTTCAGTTTATTCAAACAAAATAAATGAAAATATGTAAAGATATTTGTCATCTACTTGAAAAAAAATTGTGATTTGAAAAATGGATACCTACTTTACGTACTTTGTAACCTATAATTTGCTTTATTATACAACTAGCTTCCCGCCCGGGTCTTCGTTCCTGTGGGAATTTGGAAAAATTATGTAGCCTATGTTCATCGGGGATAATGTAGGATTCTAATGGTGAAATATTTTTTCAAATCGGTCCAGTAGTTTCGAAGCCTATTCAATGCAAACGAACAATCAAATCTTTCCTCTTTATAATATTTCTAGCATTTTGCCCGGGATTTCGTTCCCGTGGGAATTCGGAAAAAATAAGTAGCCTATGTCCATCGAGGATAATGTAGCTTTCTAACGGTTAAAGAATTTTTCAAATTGGTCCAGTAGTTTCGGAGCCTATTCAATGCTAACAAACAATCAAATCTTTCCTTTTTATAATATTACTAGCTTCCCGCGCGGGACTTCGTTCCCGTGGGAATTCGGGAAAATCATGTACCCTATGTCCATCCCGGATAATGTAGGATTCTAATGGTGAAAGAATTTTTCAAATTGGTCCAGTAGTTCCAATTTGAAAAATTATTTCAAACAAACAAACAAACAATCAAATCTTTCCTCTTTATAATATGTATAGATTATTATATTAGTATTGACAAATACTTGTAACACAAATAGTAAAATTTTGCTGTTGGTTTCCTAAAATTATTAAATAAAATACAAAACGCATCTATACTACAAGTGTTAGATAGAAACTAATCAAAAAGTTAGGCGGAGAATTTTCTCTAACTTTTATAATTCACAAAAAATCTGTCCTTCGTGTTGTATCTCCTAAGACGTGATCAATGAGCGATAGTCACGCAGGACTCCAGCACGCGACTATCATGGTCATTCGTTGGCAGATACGGAATCGGGAAATGAAGCGGGGACTAGCTAGTTAACAAAGACTTTCATAAAAATTGTTCAGATGACAATTGAATAAAGCCAAAGAAAAACAAAATGACTTTCATACTACAAATTGTTCAGATGACAATTGACTATAGCCAAAGAAAAACAAAAACAGGCCAAGAGCGTGCCGGGCCACGCGCCGGGGCTGAAAAACTACGAGTACATTTTACTAATGATCGACTATACCTGAAAATCCAACTTACCTCCGATAGTTTTCCTTTTAAATTCGTTATACTATAGACTACTTCCAAGATTTTTTCTAGAACTTTAGAAACAACGATTTAGCTGGAAGAGGGGGGAGACACTTAAATCTAATAAAAATTGACACTATAAAGCTAAATATCTTACAAACGGATCATTGAATTGAAAAACGTTCTTAAAAACTTGTATTATCTTTAAATAAACTTACCCCACACGATGGTATTGGCAAGCAAAAAAACATCCCCCTTTTACGTTTACGAAATATACTACAAACAATATTTGTTTTCAAGATTTCACGTCACCGTTTAATTATCGTGATAATTATGCACAACCTTGCCAAGGTTCAGTTTTATAGTCAGTCCTAAGAGTATTTGAGACAGACGGACATGGAGAAACTGCAAAGGCTCGTAGTTTACTACGGAACCCTGAAAAGGCAGTACTTTAGTAATAATTAACTTTTAACAAAAAAAAAACCGACTTCAAAAAGCGAAAAATAAAAACGTAGCATGTAGTGTGCTACTTACGTACCTACTGATGTGTTTGAAGTCGGTGCGAAGGCAGATGTACTTATAGGCTATAAAACTTATTTGGTTTGGCACCGACTTCAAACAGATCAGTAGATACGTAGCACACCGAATGCTACGTTTTGATTTTTTGCTTTTTGAAGTCAGTTTTTTTTGTAAAAAGTTAATTATTTTTCAATTTTTAGTGTAAATAATTGAAAGTAGGTGAGAAACAATGTTAGTGCCTATCAAATTTGAAGGTTTCCCTCAATTTCCCTGGGATCTTATCATCAGATCCTGACCTAGTTACAATGGGTCCACCTCTGAAGTATACTCTTTCAAATAAAAAAAGAATTTTGAAAATCGGTCCATAAATGGCGGAGATGTCAGTGAACATACATTAAAAAAATACATACAGTCGAACATAGAACCTACTCCTTTTTTGAAGTCGGTTAAAGACATCGATGTTATAGAAATATCGAGAACCTCCCCTGCTATTGAAAGAAACACTGAATATCTATTGACACTGAAAGAAACAACTCTTACCTCTTTATCATCAATTTCAATAACAAATTGAAGTAGTGTACCTTGAAAACTATTCAAACTAGCCGGTCTCGACAAGCATTTCCTTATGATTTAATTTTATATCATTTTAAACGTTGTTATAATTAAACTTTATTTGAAAAATACTCAAGTAAAATTATTGAAGGTTAATTTTTTTAATAATTGGTATGGATCAATAACTACTAACTCACTTGACACATTTTCATTGCAAGGAAAAAAATGTTTTCTTAGTTTTTTTTTACCAGATGAATGAAATCCAAAAGCCCCCATCCCCACCTAATAAGCAAAGTACGTCCGTGTTTAGTAGTCATTCTTTAGCCCGCCTTCTGACACTTAGTTCTGTAGATTACGAACATAAAAATACCAGCCGTGCCTCTTCATTACTTGAGCACTTAATTAAATGTATTTTGTGTGGAATAGGTAGGTGACTATAATACTCTTTATGGGGAGACTTTAAATTACTTATCGGAACTGTAGAAAGTGGTTCTTCCAATTCAACTGAACAGCTTCCTCCAAGGCCCTTATGAAATTCTCGAAAAAAATTGTCAATTCTTAATACTAAGGCAAGGTTGACTGATCGCTCAAGTTGTAAGGAGACACGAAAATAACTTTTCCAAATTCAACCTAAGTTTATTTCTTCGGGAAAATTGTTTAAAAGCGCTGAATCATTTTCGATAAAATTTATATGGGACCACATCTGGAGTATACACTTTCGAACAAAACAAGAATTTTGAAAATCGGTCCATAATTGGCGAAGAAATCAGTGAACATACATTTAAAAAAATACATACAGTCGAACATAGAACCTCCTCTTTTTTTGAAGTCGGTTAAAAACGACTGCTTTGGTCCATACTAGACTAAATATCAAACTGGCTTTTGTGTAAAATAAATCTGTTCATTTCTCTAGTACAGAAAACAAATCCCTTGGTTTCGTTATGTGTACCTTATTCACTGGTGTTAAGATCTGTATTGCAAAACGTAACTTGATGTACTATTCTTTATATTATGAATTCGTTTTGCGTTGGTTTCCCTCAGGGAATGTAGTCGTCCAGTTGCATTTAGTATCCAGTAGTTTGTTAGATTTACTACGATTTACAGGAATGTAACAAAATTATTCAAGTTTAATCAAATATAGATCACCAATTTGAAATACAGGGTTACTTTTTAATCAGTACACAAATTTTTATTACGGTGTCAGTGACGTTGATAGAACGTAAATAAGACGGAAAATTTTTTTTTTCCAAAATGTTCAGATTTCGATACCCCTTTTTAACGTCTTAGAGAATGAATTTTGTAAAACGCAGAAACACGGGTGTCACAAATTGTGTTAAAGAGTACTATTACCAAGTTTCAAGTCAATTGGATGAAGTTATTTTTTTTCCGTACAAAAAAATTGATTTATTTTCATGCTTCAGACGATCTAGCTTGAAATTTTTATATGAAACGATATAAAACAAAAAAATAAGGGTCTGTTAAATTTTCATAAAGTTTACGTACAACAAGTTTGTGTATGTGTACTGATTAAAAAATAACCCTGTATTTGTTTAGATATCAAAACTAGTTTTTCGCTCTCGAATTCTCTTGGAGGATTTTTCTCAAATTCCCTTTCTATAAATGAGACTGTCACGAACATTTGAAAAAACAATTCCTTATATGTAGTTTGCGCTTACCAACAGAAATTGTTATTTGTATTAATAAATAATGATAATAATCCATAGGTCGAAAATGACAAAGTTCAGGGTCATGGGTTCATTGAGTTCGGTCAGTGTGACCCTTTAACTTATACACATTACATCAAGGGTGCGCCCTTTAAGGTAGGGCATCGTGGGGTTTATTCATTCGACAATCATATCTGACCACGCAACCCTATATTTTGACATCAATTTAGATTTGAATGAGTTTTTAAGTGAATGTATTGTCAAGTGGGCTTGTAGATGCCCATTACATAGAGAAAGAGCGCAGAAAGCTCCAAATTTTTTGTTTTTTTTATTAATAATTGGTCGCTCTTAACTACAATCTAGTCAAAAGGTAAAGATATAGTCGAGGATGTAGCAAGCTCACCCAGAAGAAGCCTATTCACACAAACTTTAAAGATATTCGCGTTATATGAGCTCAGAAACGCTGACGCAGGCAGGAAATTCCATTTCTTGGTAGTATGCAATATAAAAGATAATGAAGAGCCCTCAGTGCGCATCCGCGGGATTTCGACAGGTACCCTAAGGTACATCTGGAAGTCCGATATAAGAAAGGGGCAGAAGTATTGAGCTCATGCTGCACCATTCGGTCTATGACCACTAGCGAACATCATAGTTAAAATATAAAATATCAAAGTACTTGCGTACCCAGCTAATGAGCTCAGTTCATTAATTAATTGATCGCCTTTTCATTATTTTCATTGTTGTTTTGAATCATATTAATCTTGACCCTGATTCGCTCTTGACTGGCTTTGAAAATCTTTAATGACGTAACATTCTTCAACAAAAATTGAGGACACTATTTTCAACTTGCTCTCCAAGTCTCCATCGCATGCCAAAAAACAAGTTCAATAGAAAATACGAAGGCCCAATCATTAGTGAAGAGAGGCTCACGTAAGCCATTATTTTGTCCGAAATAGATTGGTCGTGAAATTGTATACGGATTGGAAAGGTTGTTAGAAATAATTGGCCGATCGCTTTGGGTTATTCCTAATTAATTCTATTGGTGGTGTCGGGTGTTTTCGTAGGCGCTTCTGCTATCAGAACATTTTCGTGGGGCATAACATCTTGAAAAACAATTCAATTACTCCGTTAGTATTGTGTTTTACCGAAGTCGGAACGTCTTATATGTTTTCCCTAATATTACATCCATTCTATCAATGTCCTTTTATATTTTAGGCTATTTCCAAAGGAACATAACATTAGTTAAAAATGTTAACTTTCTTATCTAGGGCTTTTCACAATTGAAATTGATAAAAAATGATATTGATCAACAAAGTAGTTAAAACATATTTTTTTCCTAATTATTATTTTTAATTTAAAGTTCTAAAATATATAGATACATATAGCTCACTGCAAAAATTTTGTGAAGTAACTTATTTTTAAATGTACCGGCTATCTTTATGAAATTAAATAAATAATCGTTTGTATTTGTTGTTACATTTTTTCTTCTATCTTTTCCCATTAAAAGGGGTAAACCTAACATGCAGACCATAGTGGAGCTTGTTTCTACATCGATAGGATACCTATACCGGGTCTTGTGAAACTGCTGATTATTTTTTAAAAAATCCGGTAATACGGCAAGTGTTTAGGATGATGGCTTTCTGCAGGATGTTTATTACGTTATGTGGTGTTTTTAAGTAAATATATTATTACATAAACAGTTTCCATCTTTGTATACTTAGGCCCATATTCTTGAAGGCATCTCAATCGTGAATCAAGCTTTAGAACAACTTTTAGTTTGAGATTGTACTCTAGAACGTCACTTTCGTTGATCAAAGTTCCACTGAGTGATATCTGCTGAGTGACATTCAGTTGACATTTGAAATGTCACTCAGCAGATGTCAGGTCTGATCTTTGTTTACGTGAGTTAGGCTTTCTAACTTTTTAACCGACTTCAAAAAAGGAGGTTCTATGTTCGACTGTATGTATTTTTTTTGTATGTTCACCGATTTCTCCGCTAATTATGGACCGATTTTCTTTTGTTCTAAAGAGTATACTCCAGAGGTGGTCCCATATACTTTTATCGGAAATGAATCAGCGCTTTAAAAAAAATCAACGATAACAAAAAAAAATACTACAAACCAGAACATCATCTAAATAGATAAGTGACATTTTCGTTTGTGGTTATCTGCTAATAGGCATTGTAGTCTGCAAAAAATACTAGTTATCTACTTTGTGCAAACTGTTCTTGGGATTGAAGTCGATGACTCATACGTTTTTTAACGTGGAAAATTATCTCTTTGAGCATTTCCGCGTTTTTTTTCCTGTCATCTATCGGTTTTTGACACCTTAGTTCCATCGTTCCTATTCAATGTAAAATGTTGAAATATATCATAAAATAATTATTTCTAACGTAAGTTGCTGCGGAAAACGTAAAAATATTGTAAATAATACCAAAAATGCAAATCAAAACAGACTTCCATTATTATAAAACCATCTATGGTTATATTCTAATATAAAAAAAATTAGATGAGATCAAATCGGGTTTTAAAACTAGTTTCATCTGACAGCTGACATAATTCAACTGCTTTCTTGAATAAGATAAGATAAACGCTTAACATTTGATTTGAACTCAAATCTAGCCTTGGATGATGAGAATTCAAAATGACACTTGAGACGCCCCATCAAGAATACGGCCCTTAAACAAGTTAAGTATTACTTTCGTCGTTTACAGTTTGAGGACCGCTATCGTCTTCTAGAATCTAAAATGTATGCGATATGATATCCGAACACGGCAAACTCTATAACTTCCAATCCCCAAACTCAAAATTGTCAGATTTACCACATTATAATTGTTATTATTTTTTTATGATTACAATAGTAACAGGCTCACCAGGCCCATAATTGAAAAAAAAATTGCTCGTGCCCTTTAGAAGGGATTTCTGTCCCGTGCGCGTTACTGAGGGAACTTATCGCTTGTGATTATTTTTTGGTCAGCGGTTCTCTACCGGAGCAACAATTATAAAGACTTGAATCAACGAGCTTTCTGTCCGCGACTATGTCCAGGAGAAACATTAAAAAAAAACTTAAAACCTCTTAACGACGAAGGTTCTGGTTCGTCGTCGATCGGAAAAAAATGTAGCAAAAATGAAATCATGCACAGCACCAGCCGACTTTTAAACCCTCGCGCGATTTATGCATTCCCTTGTGTTTTTTTTTCTAAATGACTATACTGTTGGCCGCTGTTGGCCTTCACAGTTTCATCGAAAAAGTGACAAGCGCAGATGGCTCTCAGCCCAAGCAGGATTTGCATCGCACGGCGCGTAAACAAGCGCGCGACGGGTAGTGGAAATTGACAATAGTTTCAATTTTATAAAAAAACTTACTCATTTGAGATTTTACTACAAAAAGTCTAAAAATTGGTAATGCAAACGAAACCTTTCTCGCAATGAATTTACTGCGTGTGACACGTCGACATTTTAATGGGTACGTTCATTCGTGTGTTACGTGGCTTTGGGAGGAATAAAGTGGCTACGATTTGACACTAAAGGCAGAGATACATTTGGTGAAGGAAGCTTGCTGGGTATATGTTTTACTTGGTGAATTAAATAATTACATTTTCATTAAAATTAACAAAAATCTGTGGTATACTTACGGCCTTATTAAAAGATCACACATTGCGTTGTACAAGCATTGTTTGCGCATGTTATACGCAATTTATAATTTATTATTAGTAAGACCACTTATCATTACCAAATCGATAGTAAATTAAAAGTATCTTTTGCTAAGGTCAAGAGCGAAACCATTGTTAACTATTAGGTTTCCATTTTCGTTCTAATTTAAACCTTATCCACGGAAAAGAAACTTAGATGGAAACCTAAAGAGGTCACCAACTGTACCCAATTCTTTAAGTCCCAAGTAATGTGACAAGTGTGAGTGTGGCCTAAGCGAGGTCGATCCCTGTATAAGTGGGACGTATCTTTCTCCCATGAGATCTATCAACACATCGGCGCTCGGCAAGAACTCGTCAACTTTATTGGCGGAATCTCAACGCTTTGTCGCGTTCTATAGCACCGATTTATTACCAAAGGGGCTGTGAATGTTCTCGTGCTGCTATGGCATGTGTAGGCTTTTGTTATTTTTTGTTGGAGGAATTTTAAACTACGGCAAAATTAAAATTCATATTCTTTTATGAAATTTGTTCTGTCCTGTTTCAAAACTAGCGGATATAACACTGAAATAAGTGCCATATAATTGTTATCAAAGTAGCAGAAGATTTTTAACACACATTATCAGTCCTAACATTCTCATATTTTCAAATTATCAAAACATATCAAACACAGAATCCTCTTTTTCGGCTCCGCCGCAGTCGAATAAAAAGTATAGGTAAGGGAATGATTTCCCATAAGTGCGGTTTGAAAACTCTGACATCAGGGTTAGCCAAGTTCGCCAGACACTTGACTACAACTACCTACACGATAAGAAGAAGATTCTAAAAGTTACTACGAAATGAATCTTCTAAAATTGCGTGAGTGATTTCTCTACAACATCTACGTTTTTTAACGTTCAAGGCAAACGCCTAAATTACAAGACTTTATGTTTAAAAAAAACCTGTTCTAAATGAAAACGTAAGTAAATTACTTTACTTCATTTCTCATGGCTCTTTTTCTTCTAAGAAAATGTAATCTTTAGAACTGATGTCTTACAAGGAATATATTTCTCGGAAAATGTTTTAGTAAGTAAATATTTTTATCTTTTAGAATTGTTAATCTCGTGAATTTTTCCAGCAAAAAGTAATGTTTTAACATTGAAATTTACCTTTATTTATTACTGAATAACTAAAACATGAAAGATTTGTCCTTCTTTTGCTTCGAAATGCAATAAGTGACAACATTTGATTGTGATTTTTAACAGATCGAAATTCTTAGATTATTTTACAAGTTTCTCCAATGAAATATAAAATACGGTGAATGGATGAAGAATGTATTTTACTATAGCTTTGATCGTGTCTAAGTTTAGGTATCATAACGTTATTAAAGTTGAAGAGTAATATTTAAAGTCAATCAGTATTTAGAAAATTTTAGAGAAATGTGCTACGTTAGCGGTAAAATACTAAAGATTTCTACTTACTACACTCTCAATACGCTTTCTTAAAAAAAGTTTGACATAATGTGTATTGAACTGAGACTCGATCAAAACTACACTGTAAGGGACAGATTAGCAAAACCTGAAACCCTAAACTCAGACCATCATTCAAAATGATTTCCTAGTGAAATTTTCTTCCGGAAAATGTTCAATTTTTTTTTCAGGTTTTCTAATATTTTCTGTTGTAATATTAAATTAATGATTTTAATACACTCGATTTTCCAATAGTCAACAGTGAAAACAGCTTAAAACACGAAAACTAGCAATGTACATCGTATTCTCACAACGACGCGGCGCGGTTTCGCATTTCATTGCGTAGCGCCAAAATAGGTAAATAACGAAAACTCCTCAACTTGACGTTTCCGGGAAAAAATAATTACTTGAAGCCGATGATAGTTATGGGTAGAATCCACCATTTAAGTATTTGCTAAACTGTCCCTTACAACCTGTATAAAGTGCTAGGTCAATTTATAAATGAGTGTTGGACATCAGTCACTGAGGAATTGGTTGGAACCTCCCGTAGGCACGATCCCTTGATATATTACTTGAGTTTTACCTCCTTGACGTTTTCAGGGATCCGCTTTCATGTAGTCAAACCCCGCCACTGAAATTGGAATAAAACACTAGGTGATAAATTTGCTAACGAAATATAGAAGCAGTTAAAAGATGTACACGTTTTTTACCGACTTCAAAAAAGGAGGAGGTTCTATGTTCCACTGTATGTTTTTTTTAAATGTATGTTCACCGATTTCTCCGCCAATTATGGACCGATTATCAAAAATCTTTTTTTTGTTCCCATATAAATGTTATCCAAAATGATTCAGCGCTTTAAAAAAAATCAACAAAACCAAAAAAATACTACAAACGAGAACATCATCTAAATAAATGAGTGACATTTTCGTGCAAAAAATACTAGTTATTTACTTTGTATGAACTGTTGTTGGGATTGAAGTCGGTGACTCATACGTTTTTATAACGTGAAAAAATATTAATACTGGTGTCATAAGTAAATTACAACTAAAACTTGCAATAGTTGGAAACATGCTACAGAATTTGTTGTATAGGGTGTCTGTAAATTAGTTAGGGAAATTTTAGGGTGACTCTCGCCATAAAACTAACTTTCCCCAAGGAACCCAAATGAAATTAACTCTCAAAACAAATGTGACTGTGTTTAGTAAAAGCGTGTGGTGATTGGTTGAGAATAACACCACCCCATCTCTTTCCGTGGGTGACGTAAGAGGCGACTAAGGAAACTCAAATGAGACCTGCCTCCTAGTAATCCATCTAAGGCAACGACACCTCAGTTTGTTTTGAAACTGAAGTGGCGTCCTATGATCTCATGCGGTGTGGTAGGCTCTGTAAAGGGCTGTCTGGTTCGCGACCACCCTCCTACCGAAGTCTGACGCCAAACAGCTTGCTGTGTTCCGTCGGTGCGTGGGAGTACCAGTGCCTTAATTGGCATTTTTTGGGTTAACTCGCTCCATCGTCGACCTCATCTATGACCTTGGTCAAGATTGGGGTCAAGAGTTAACCCATCTCATAATTAAAAAAAAAGCTACAACTTTCGGGGTAGTCAATAAGAGAGAGCTATTTTCAATAGCTCATCACACTAATTGTGAACCTAAACGACTATCACGAAAGTTGTACCTTTCCATTTTCAAAGTCACAAATGTTGGAGTTCTCATAGTAAGGCAATAAGTTGATTGCTCAAATTGTATGGAAGCGAATCCTTTTTTTCTTCACATTTCGACCTTTGTTCCTTAGTTTAAGTTGTTTAGTTAAGCTGTCGGTCCCGGTTGTTGTCGATTGATTACAGTCGTTAAAACCAAGCCAGAGGCCATTGTGCGGTTTGAAAACTCAGACACCAGGGTTAGCCATGTTTGCCACACACTTAACTATACCTACACGATAAGAAGAAGGAGAAGAAGTTGTTTAGTTTAGTGGACTGATTCTTTTTTTTTATTATGAGAAGGGTTAACTCTTGACCTCAATCTTGACCAAGGTCATAATTGAGGTCGACGATGGAGCGAGTTAACCCAGAAAATGCCTATTAAGACAGCCCTATACAGAGCCTACCACACCACATGATACCATAGGACGACACCTCAGAGTCAGAGCAAATTGAGGTGCCGTTGACTAGGATGGATTTATAGGAGGCAGGTCTCATTGAGTTTCCTTAGTCGCCTCTTACGACACCCACGGAAAGAGATGGGGTGGTGTTAATCTGAACCGATCACCACACGGTTCACATCTATCATTATTGCTAGCTAATTTAAAGTCACCCAATTTTATAATAATTTTACCGGCAACTTCGTCCGCATATAATAAAGCCTATATTCGTATAGGATAGTGCAGCTTTCCATTGGTGAAATAATTTTTAAAATTTCTTTAGTAACTGTTCCAGTGACAAAACAGAAAATTACCTACAATTAGAAAAAAGTTTTCATCCCATCTATTCGAAAAGGATGACTTGGTTCGCCTTTAAGTGCACCCAAAGGTGGTGTTTTCTATAAGAAACTTTTAGCGGGCAGTAATGAGTTTTTAATCCTCTTTATAAGTACGCCGCAATTATCTTTTCCGCGCACTTTTGAATAAGTGTGCCACAATAGTAGATTGTATGACAAGAGAGCAAAATAGTATTTTAAGGCGAGGGCGCTACTTTGAACCACGAGCGAAGCGAAGGATTCTAACGTAGAATCCTGAGCGCAGCGAGGGATTCAAAGTACATCGCCCGAGGTAAAAATAATTTGCTCTCGAGTCATATACTCTACTTTTCATCCCCTTTCTATGAGAAAATAAATTAAAAGAACAGAGACTTAATTCGCGAGTTTTTTTTTTCAATTAGCGCGGCCGCCGTGCAGCCAACACGTACCAGCCAGTATTCATACAATTTGCGTTCGATTTCTATGAATGACACATGTTCTACATTCGAATGTCTTTAAAAACTCATTTACGGCCACCAAAGAGTTCTTAACAAAAATGAGCTCTTTTGCTCCCACTTATAAAGGAACAAAGCGACACTTTTCGAATAGAAGGGGTGAAAAGATCTTTTCGGCGCACTTTTTGAATTTGGAACATCTTAGTGTTTAGCGCCAAATAAATCGAACGCAAATATTGTTTGAATAAAAACTGGCTGGTAGGTACGACGGCCCATAGTCGCGCCGCCGCGCCACCGGCTGAATAAAAAAAAAGAAATCAAATTAAAACTGCGCGAAGCACAGCCCGCGTTTTCGACAATTTTTACGGATTGTTAGAAATTCATGGTTTTATTTTAAAATATGAGTTCTTCAAGTGACAGTGAAAGTATAGAATTAACTCCTGAAAGTATTAAAACTGACGCAAGAAATGTGATGGATAATCTATTACCTTACAAAATCTCGCCGTAAAAATATTATTTTGGTCCCTTATAATACAATCTACTATTGGGGCGAATGGGAATGGGAATTATTTGAAAAAATCCATCACGGGGATAAGCATTTAAAAAATACTAAAATGTAAAACTACCTCTTGTTCATAATTGTACAGGTCCCAGCTTCCAAGAATCTGTCCTTTTACTTGCCACCTTTTTTCCAAAACGCCATTCGCGTAATGGATAGTCGTATCCCCCAATTTGATGGGAGCCCACAAACTTTTGCAATGATTGGCTTTTAATGGTTTTCAATTTAACTTCTTAGATCTGATGCGATCGAAACTTCTAATAACTTAATTTTAAGCATAATAATACGGAGTTATCGATATTGGTTCTAAGTTGGTAATTGTTAATGTACACGGGAAATTTTGGCAAAGTTAACAGCTTGTGACTAAGGTTTGAATTTCGCTAAGGAAAAAGAAATATTTCCTTGTCTCCATAATTTAATTAAAGTTCCAGTTTACTCTAAAAATATTTTTATTCAGACTACAAAAATATTCTAGGCATGCAAGTTATTAGAAAAAAAATAAGCTGAACAAAAAGTTTTACTATTTTCTTTCTTCTGAGTGAGACAAAATGGCAAAAACTCGAATTTGGGATTTGGGTATTGTGGGGGGCGGGGCTAAAGCTACATCTTTCCATCTGTGCACTAAACCCATAATCCCTGACAGGGTAGACAAAGTATCATGTGGTTCACACGACGCCACTTTTAACATACATTCTGATACATATGATCTTTTAACATACATTCTGATAGTGATGATGAAAATGAGTATACTGGATGAAAAAGAACCTCCTAGCTATATCCAAAATCCTCAACCAGTATCACTCAAAGAACACATTTATGAAAAAAATTTTTTTTTTTTTTAATTTTTTTTTCAATGGAAATAGTTCATTTTTGCCTAAACGTAGACATTACTCCTACACCAGGCACGCGAGGGGTGCGGATAGCGCTCGGGGGGTGCGCCTGAGTGGTGTCTACGTTTAGGAAAAAAAAAGTGATACAGGTTCAGGATTTTCAATAAAGCTAGGAGGTTCTTTTTCAACCTGCATACCTACTGCATTATTCCCGCATACATTCTCTTTTCTAATTTATTAACATTTTCCTGACACACTATTTTACTTCTCTGTCATTGACTTTTTGGTTTATTTTCAAACTTGAAATCGTTTTTTTTGGAATCGGGTAACATTTTTGAGAGGTCAAAAAATTCTGAATGAAAATCTGTTTGATTGTTGAAAAAAATAACGCAATTAAATGTAAGATCGTAAACGTATATTTTGTTCCTGTTGTTCTGCTGTTATTATTATTTCTTGATTAACTCAAGCGAATATTTCTCATCAACTTGATGGGTTGATTTCTTGCCCCAAATTTGGACTTCCTCGTTTATTAGAACAAAATGTAACTTTTTTGTATTTTCTCCCTTTTGTGCTTTGCGGTGTTCCCGCTTTCGTATTTAAAGCTCGATTATTGTTTTTCTTTCACAGCCTCAGTGTTATTTTATGTGCCCGAATGATTAGTAGACCCACTCCCGAACAATAAAGACCGGTGTCGGCCGTACCCTGTGTGGACGTTGCTCCTGGCGTGTGCTGCACAGCCACGCATTTACGATAACAGCCTTAATCATCTCTCTACATAGTGCAGACGTCACCACTTTATTTTCCAGATAATAATTTTAATTTAAATTACTTAATTGATTTTACTCAAAATTTTAATTTAATTTTGTTAACGCGGATTCCGTTTTTTTTGGCATTTTTGGCATTTTACTGGAACTATATTTCCACTGGAACTATATTTTCCCTTGTTTCCCAAGACGATTTTACTCTTTCTTTTTTATAAATATTCCTAAATTATTGTTTACTGTATTACCTTTTTTACCATTTATTACACTATAATAATTAACTCCTTACGGTTGTGTTTTTATTTACGTGGTGGGTCAAGCCTCCGCTTGTCCCTCGACAAGCGGAGGTTCCGTCATACTAAACTACAGAGTGGTAATAGGTTGTCAGCGTTTCGCCTGCGATATAAGCAAACCCTCACCTCCCACTAATAGGGCTTCTACAGTATGCTTAAAAAGAGTTGACAGCTGGCATATTATAAATTTTCTTTCATTCGTAGCCCAGCATAGAAGTCTAAAGTCACCTTCATTATATTTTGAAGGGGTTTTCTTGGAATCACCTAAGTATTTCCAGCAGTACATTAAAATAACAAAGCATACCAAGTACGCCTGTCACTATAACGATAAGCGTCACGCGTAGAATCCCAAAGAGGCTTTTATCGTGGTCACGCGGCAGTCATCGCGGTTAGTCTAGATTAAAACACATAAATACCACTTTCATGGCCCAAGTAACCCCGTGCTTTCTTATCGAGTGGCTAAAGAGCAAGTCGTGTACCACAGTCACGCGAGCCAACGATTAAACGACTTTCAGGCTCTAAAACATCGGTTTTTATAATTATTTGCCTACTAAAAGCAAAAAAAAAGTAAAAATTGCCGGTAAAATCATGTAAAATTTGGTTTCGTGTGAAGTGAAAAATGTTTTACTGACATGCATTGGATCGATAAGCACTTTCAGGAGCGATATGTCCGAGCGTAATTCTGGATAAATTCAATCTTGTATGGATTTAAAACTTACCATAAAACCGGCCAAAAGCGTGTCGGGTCACGCGCAAGAGTTCCGTAGTTAAAAAAACTACATTTTTATTATCGACCGTTACTCTTTCACTTAAAAACCAACTTAGATATGATAATTTTCTTGAAGATTTTGTTTGACGATTGTGCCGGCGTGGTAAATTTCAGCTTTGTAGCAACAATGGACAGACGGATATGGCAAAACTGTAAGGGTTCGTAGTTTGCTACGGAACACTAAAAATTTAAAGTGGTCTCTTACACACGCGTATACAAATGTAAAGTGATCGTTTAACTTTTTGTTATAACACTGTCTTCTAACAAAAAAATACT
This sequence comes from Aproaerema taeniolella, assembly GCA_949987775.1. NCBI lineage: Eukaryota > Metazoa > Arthropoda > Insecta > Lepidoptera > Gelechiidae > Aproaerema > Aproaerema taeniolella. The sequence continues at coordinate 10,392,993 of OX465251.1, read as the reverse complement.
AGAATATAGATTTAGGTATAATCCCATGCTTAATTTTTTCAAAGGAACACCGACACAACAACGTGACTAGCATTTTCTTTTGTTAATTCTCAGACCAATTTTTACACTGCTGAAAAACACTTAACAGTCTGTGAATCTGATAAAGTGGTCAACTTACGAGTACAATGCTTCCAATCTCTTTTTATTGTGTTTTGCCAATCATCGGTTCTCTGAATGTACACGGATTATCTATAAATTATTAAATTTTTTGTCTGGTATACATTGATTAGCTTATGTCAACGATCATTTTAACGAACGGTAAAATGCAAGCAATTTTTTCGGTCTTATACTTTACAATACAATATACTCTATTGCACTCCAACATAAATAACACTTTGCTTTTCTAAACTTGAAGTCGTTGTGATGTCTTGCACTTGGTGGGTGGTTGAAAAAAACCCATTGATTTGTGAGTTACTGTGTACGATCACAAGTCAGTCGTTAGGCAAATCGGAGTCCAGTGAGAATGTGGAAGTAAGTTTGAAGTAAGGGATCAGAAATAACGCAGTAAGTAGTAATACACGCGTCTGCAATAAATGATTGAGATTGTGGTGGATTGGATAAGACAAAAGGTTGAAAGAACCTGGGAGCGAGGAGAGTAGATGGAAAAACAATCCTTTTATTACTGCTCTTTTTTTGTATGCATATATACAAAAAAATTTTTTGTATGCATGCTGAATGACCTTGAAGTGTACTACGGTTTGAAAATTTGATCACCAAATTGATCTAATTAAAGCGGTATAAAAAAGCGGTATAAAAATAGGTTATTTTTTATTCAATGATCAGTTCGCTAAAATGTGTCATTGATCGTTCGTTTTGACATTATTTTAATTCTCTTGAATATGTCTCACTAATACCGGTTATAAAGATGAAAAAAACAAGCTAAAACAATTTTTTGAAAATAAAATTTTCTAAACGCGTTTTCACCAAGTTTAAACGCCGATTTCATCGTAAAATCGCCTATTAAGACCAATCTTTTTTTATGATTTGGTAATCTGAGGAATCACTGAAGTTTTTAAAATAGTTTGAACTTATGAAACAGTCATTTAGTATTTTAAGAGATTATTGAAAATTATACACCGTTCATTGCAAACCAAAAATTTTCAGTTTCGACCGTTTTTTTGATAACTTGTAATGAAGACTGTGGCATGGTTAATTTATCACATGAAAGGGTGACTCAAGGTGACCACCGCTACTAAAAAAATCATAACTTGTCTATTAAACAAGTTATGATTTTTTTAAGTAGCGCTGGTAGAAAATTCGAAAAAACGTTCTCAAAAAATCTTCTAAACTACAAAAAATAGCGGAACATACATAGAGTGCTTTCGGATTTACCCAGGCGTGAAGACGTCACTATTTGGACCACCCTGTATGTATTTACTTACAGTGATTAACTATTCTGCATTCATATTAAAGGAGATGGACAGAGGCGGGAGGCTACTTCGGGCAGTGTCAATATGATTATATACCATTTTAAAGCTTTTATTTTATGCTATAAGGTCATTATTTTTTTTATATATAAAACCCCATTTTTTTAATCCTGAAAATGTATTTTTTATGCTTAAATTATTACAAAAATTATGCAATATAAACCAATATAACTAAACTCTCTGCCAGTCGCTGCCTCCCGGCTGTCATTCAAAATCCGTCCATCTCCTTTACATATCAATTTATTCATCTTTACATCCATCCATTTCCCTATCCATCCATTGCCTATTAAGATCTCTTTTTTTTATCTTGATCCATCATCACTGTCTGTTCGTATACATTATCCATAGATTGAACCTTTTATAATTTTATTATTATTCATCTTCATGGTATGGAGATACCATTTATCAATCTTTATCCAACAATTTCGAACTAAATTATTTAAACCAATCCATCTATCTATTTCATTTTCCAAGCATTGTCAACTTTCTAACCATAAGTATAAGAAACATTTATGGCGATGAATATAATTTCTGCATAAAAATAAGTTCCCGATAATTAATTTTTCGATTATATAAGTTGTCGACTAAAAGTAATAAATATCAAATGAAATATCGATTAATAAATCCATCGTTAAAAAAAATTTCGACAGAACGAACCATCGCAGTATAGAGATCTATTAAATGAACTTTCGCTTTAAAGAACTATAGACAAAATGTCATAGACAAATCAACATTCGGCTAATAGAGTTTCGAAATCAAGTAGGGAACCCGTTTTTACCCGTCATGTAACGTTTAATAAGCTGGGGCTGTCATCAGTAAAAGCCATGTATTAATTTTGCATTATATTATAACTCTCATATCGTTTTCATATATTATGGTTGGGAAATTGTAAGTTACGAAAATAAGCTGTCACGTAAGTTGAGTATTATAAGTGCAACTCTTTATAATTTAACACGGTAGACAGAAAGCAATTAGACTCATGCTATAAAAGTCTCCACAGTGTATAATTTGGTGACGGTGGGGGGGGGGGGGCTTAGTTAACGTAAAACGCGCGGAAAAAGTAGGGCGGTCACGAAATATTAAATATTCTCAACTGGTTTAATTAAAAGGTAAAATGACCACTAAAACCATGACAATGACCACTAAAAAAGAACCAGGACCACTAAAATACTAATGTACTAGTTACTATACTATCCATGACAAATCACATCTGTATACCTTGTTAAAATAATAAGGATTGTGTATTTACAATAAGGTCACAAAATCCTTGAACAGTTTTCAACATTAGTGGAACAGGATTCATAAAAATATCCAAACATTTTGTTTTTGAGATATTTTTAGGTAGTTTGAGGTAAATAAATATATATTTCAATAAAAAAGGCAGTATTATTTTTTATGACATAGAGAAAGAAAAAAAAACAGAAAGAAATAAATGAAATGCTAGCGCTGAATATTTTCTTGGAAGGAATCTTAAAGGAATTTATCTGCCATTTTCCGGCGATCCGGTTGACTTGAAACATTCTTTTTAAGGTGAAGACACACTCAGCGGAAAAAATATTACACGCTAGGGTTGCCAGCAAAATTTGATATTTTCGTTTCGTTATAAGTGTGAAAATTGTTAGATTACGGAAATGATAGGTGATTTATTTATATAGAGACAAGTGCCAGGTAGGGAGAGATGACGATTTGGCATTTAGTGCATAGTTAGTATAAGCTCCAATAATACAGTACAGAAACTATGCTTAATTCTCTATAAAACTCTTGACAATTCAATATTTAAACTTTGATGATTTAAACTCTTGACAATTCAATATTTAAACTTTGATGCCAGCTCTTTGACATACGCTCAGTTCCCTTCCATGTTAAAGCTTCTTTAAATGTAATACCATCCTTGTTTACGTCAACAAGGAAAGTGATAGTACGATATTTAAAATAGCATTAACTCTAATGAAACTTTCTGTAACTCGAAATTGGTAAATACAATCGGCCAGTCAGTCTGTCATTCAATCGGCCATAGATAGTCAGTTTTTTTCATTTAATCGTATGTAGACTAACTGGAGGTAATGTCGTGTGGTAATCGGCTGAGAATAACACCACCTCATCTCTTGCCGTGGGTTTCGGAAGAGACGACCAAGGAAACACAAATTAATGAGACCTGACTCCTATCAATCCATCCTTGCAACGACACCTCAATTTGTTCTGAATATGAGGTGGTATTCTATGGCCTCCTGCGGTGTGGTAGGCTCTGAAAAACGATGTCTGATTCGCGACCACCCTTCTACCGAAGTCCGACGCCAAACATCTTGCTGTGCTCAGTTGATGCGCAAGAGTCCAAGTGCCTTAATAGTCATTTTCTGGGTTAACTCGCTCCATAGTCGACCTCATCTATGACCTTGGTCAAGATTGAAGTAAAGAGCTAACCCTTCACATAATAAAAAAAATGTTTGATTTGTCTATATCTATTATATGAAGTGCCGGGGACTGCTTAGTATGTTGCTATAATTTGTTAAACTTATTTCGTCAAGTTGGCTTCTTCTAAAAGTCGTTAGGTGGCGGAAATTACTGAATAAATTCGATTGACTCCGCCGCTACGTTGGCCTATTGACGGCTGATTGATGTTTCGCGTGCCAGCACTACAGTGTTACCATGGTAAATATTGACGCATTTGTGTCGCACTAAATACTATTTGTTTTATGATTTAGACTTTCAGAATTGCTGGGGTACCACGGTCAACTGGACGTTGAACTGTGCATCTATTCTCTAAGTCTACCAGCAATAACTTCGGAGCTTCGGATGTCAGTACATCTCTGTTTTGCGTTAGACAGATGGTAGCAGGTAGAGCCAATTATCGGTCGAATGTCGCTCGTATTAACATACCAGTTGCCACTGTCAAGAATTGAATTGACTTGAAGACAAGTTTTTACGTTTACGTTTTGCTCATAATTTAAAAGACCCTTTGTTTTTTAAATTAATGAGCGAAACTTAAGAAGATGATTCTACCCGTTTTACTAAACAATTTTCCCAAAAAAAAAACAACAAATAAATAGCAGAAAAAATATTCGGCTTTTCGTACTGAGAAGCAGTCAGATGATAGCACAAATTGTATGAAGAGGCAAAAATGTTTTTTTCATATTTTGACTAATGGTCCTTGTGAAAAGTTGTATAGTTTGGTAGGCTAATTCACAGCCTTGATTTTCGTTAACTAATTTGAAGTGACCCAATATTTGGTTAAAACCCTTTGTATTTATTTTCACTTTTTATTTACTACTTTGTTATTCATTGCTAACAAATAATGAATCTACTGTTACAAAACCGCCTAGCGCATAATTGATAAAAGCTTTCATAGTGCAGTCGCAGTGCACCTATTAGAGACCTATCCATCAATTCTGATGGGAAACCGATGACAATGATGTGGCGACAGTTCACGATCGGATCTATGCTTCAAAGGTTAATTAACTTTAGGGGTACTACCGGCCCTATAACCTACCACTGGACCTCGCACTTTTGTTTTATATTCTCTTTGCGCCTGGCATAAATAAAAAGATTAAACTTTTGTTACGATAATGAAATGTTAGGCTTAATGGCTAGCAAATCAGACTCATAAGCGAGTTCAATCCCCAGTACCGGCATGTTTTCTAAGTTATATTATGGTACACTAACCGATGCTCTTACAGTGAGAGAAAACATCACGGAAATCTGCACGTTCAGATAACTGAATGTGTACCCATAATCTGGGACCTTATTCTCTAAGTGCGATAGTGATAATCAAGCTGTATCGCAATCTTATCGCAATCAATTACTGTCAAATAAATTATAGATGGAACAGGAAATGGCCAACTTCATGTTATATTGTCCGAATTCTCAAGCTGTTATAACTGGAACAAAGACAGAGAATGACATTTTGAATGATATTGAATGAATGTAATTGTCAATTTGATCAATTATTTTCATTTTATTTGATAATGTCTTATGAAATGTTTTGTAATTATTCAAAAATACTAATGTTATTTAACAAGAAAAAGTAATTTGGGAGATACTGCTCTCTTAAAAATTAATGAGGTAAATAGAAATAGCTTAAAAAGGAAGTATTGACATGCTTTTTAACCAGAAAAAGGGGTTGTTTTATATTGTTCTGGTGTTTGTTTACACTGAGAGAAATCCGCTTTGTAATTATAACAAGTTTGACTTGTTAAGTACTTATCTGTTTGAATTAAAAGTATTTTTGTTATCAGAAACAAACGCAATGTTGGTAATATAAGTCAATTTTGTACAAAGAACAAAGTTAAACTTGTCAATGGGTAATCTGTTGAATTAACAAAATATTTGTTAAAAACAACATCCTTCACGTTGATTTAAATAAATGTACTTGTTACATCAACCAAAACATGAACTTGTGGCAGTAACAAGTTAGTGTCATGTTAAATCAATAAGACTGTTAGTTTACTTAAACAAGTCGACTTGTTGAAACCACATTGTATATCTTGTTAAATTAAATCTTGTTGAAATAGTGTTACATTGGTTAAAGTAACATGGTATCAATTCAAATGACTTGTTGAAATCACATTGTATATCTTATTAAATTAAATCTTGTTAAAATAGTGTTACATTGGTTAAAGTAACATGGTATCAATTCAAATGACTTGTTGAAATCACATTGTATATCTTATTAAATTAAATCTTGTTAAAATAGTGTTACATTGGTTAAAGTAACATGGTATCAATTCAAATTAACATTTATCGAAAATATCAACTCAACAATACTGTACTTGTTGAAATAACTTATATTTAACCAAAGTTTTCCTCACGGAATAAATAATTCCCTGAACCTCGCTTCCCATAATGTCGCAGTCTGCATTCCCGCTCAGATTCAGCTTTATTTATTGCAAGTCACATCAGGAAACAAAAATCTTACAACTAAAAATGTGACTGCAAGGGCACAGCAATTTAAGAAGAATTCTGACTTAATTTAATGTCAATTAGATTTGAAGTCATTTACACTGAATTAAGAAATTTAAAAAAATTCAAATTGACAAATTAAATTTCGTTAAATAGGTATTTAAGATTACATTATCTAATCTATATAATAATGTATTTAGTATTTAGTAGGTTGTAAATATTAATGTTAGTAGGTTGGATTGCATGTAGGTATTTAAGTTGCTTATTGTAAATGTAGTCTTAATATTCATAGTTGTTGAATACTGTAAGGTCCACAACATCACGCTTACCTACTTGTGGTACAGCCATGGATAGTCTCTTTTAAAACAATCTTTATTGCTTAAAACTGTTTAAATTCATTTTTTTATTATGGTATCGTTACTAACCCCTCTTATTTACAAAAAATAAAGATTGCTAAATTTAACGTTTAATCGGACAGACAGATGGAGTGTAAACAGACGTAACGTCTTTCTTAATTCGGATTCTACACCTCACGACACAGCGAATGTGCGTAATTATGCGATGTAAAATAGACTGCATCAACGCGGCCGAACTGTAGTTCGGAGTGTAAGCCACTCACACTTTTGTAAACCTCCGCAACCCAAATGTATCATCTGATCATCTACCCAGGGGGCTTATTTTGTAGCCCTACTCATTCCATACCTTTTTTCCGAATTTTGATTAAAGCCCCAAAAGTTAGGTATTTTAACTTTTGTCCGGCAAGTCGTACAAATCTATGGCCATGTCGCACTTTCGGCTGAACACGGGCCCATATACTGGTGATCACAAAACATTTTCATGTTATTGTTTTTGATATCTTACATTGGTGGTACAATAGTCAACGTGCTCTTGACTATACCTTGATAAAAAGATATTATACGTTGCCGTTGTGTTTCAAGGGTTGTTCCACCTTTGCCACAGTTTCCTGTTGCCACGAAAATTTTTGTCCATACAAATAAATGTTCCACTTTTGCCACGATTCTATAATAATGAATAAAAATGAATTTCTTGGGTTTCCTGTTGCTACACTTTTTTTATTAGTTAAAGCAGGTACAGTTAGCAACAGAAACATACCTATAGAGAAAACCACATTTTAATACCATGAAAAAATATTTATTGATAAATAAACCGGGCAAGTGCGAGTCGGACTCGCGCACAAAGGGTTCCGTACCATTACCTATAAAACCAGCCAAGTGCGAGTCAGACTCTATAAAAATCATTATCTCTATAAAAACGGCAAAAAATCACGTTTGTTGTATGGGAGCCCCCTTAAATATTTAATTTATTCTACTTTTTAGTATTTTTTGTTATAGCAGCAACCGAAATACATCAACTGTGAAAATTTCAACTTTCTTAACTATTACGGTTCATGAGATACAGCCTGGTGACAGACGGACGGACGGACGGACAGCGGAGCCTTAGTAATAGGGTCCCGTTTTTTTCCCTTTGGGAACGGAACCCTAAAAACATCAAATTAAAAAGTAGGTAGGTAATGTAAATAAATACTATTAAGATTAATCAACATTATTAATATTTGTTTTAAAGTACAGGAACAACATTATTTCAGTTTATTTCGTAGGTTCAGTTTGAACAGAAAAGCACTCCATGTTATGACGTCACAGCTATCTCGATTACACTACGCTTACGAAAAATTATACGAGCTAGAAAGAGACAGTAAAATACTTTTCGTATTATTCGCTGATAAGGAACTTATCCATTGTTCTCCAAACAATTTCTAGATGTTGAACAGGTAATAAAAAGAGATAGAAACAATTATGAGTTGTAAAAAACGGGCCAGGCAATTTTTTTAAGAGAATATTAATTTAATAGTCAATATGCTTATTATTAGAAATTGCAGGTCATGATGTAGGTTCTTTCCGCATTATGTAGTATGGTAGCTCTTATTTTCAATGTATTTTTAAATTTTGTATATTTCAAAAAGCATCAGCAATTTTTAAACATTTTCTAACTGATTGTACTTTTCATATCGTGGCAAGAGGATACTCTCTAAATTAAAAAAAAATATATATTAATTTTAAAAGGACCGTGGCAAAAGGAAACTCCTAAAAAAGTGTGACAACAGGAAACCGTGGCAAAAGTGGAACAACTCCAAGTAAGTAATATGGCCACATCAAAAAATTACGCTTGGGCGTCGCGTCTTCGTCGCAGCTTGTTGATTCAACATTATACTCGCGCTAGTTGTCACGTGACAACACTTTATCTTATAGAATCAACAAGCTAACGTCCCTGTCTTGTTGATTACCAACTGTGACGCAGCAAACGCGGTAAATTATCCTGGCAACACTGATTGATTGTCATTCAGACAGAAATTATAAAACGAAAGTCGTGTGCCCTTTACAAGTTATAATCTTAGAAAAAAGTGATTTAGCCATAAAAACAAGAATTGAATTGAGTCGGTGGGACATTTTTGGGGAACAAAAGGTCGTTGAATAACTACAGGCGGAGCATTCAATGGTAAGTAAAATTACTTTTATTCTGAACCGCAGACCCTGTGCAGTGAAAACAACCACATTTTGTGTGAAAATCATGTAGGTCCTTTGCTACGAATAAGGCCTCCTTAATAATGCCAAAAATTGTAATACAATTAGCAAACACAGTAGCTAAAAAAAATTACTTACTTTAGAAATTAATTAATAATTGTATTACAGGTATTAACATTACTTCAAAGTTAATTGATGGGAAAGCCATTTTGAAAAGTGTCCAAAAGAACCAAGGCTTACTTGACCAGACAATGAGAAGTCATCTAGCCAGACTGATCGCCACAAAAGAATTGACTGACAATCCTACTGGAGTAGTCCCGGGATCAAGGCTTATGAAATGTGCTCACGAAATAGCAAAGATTTTTCCAAAGGAATCTCCTAGTATTTATTATATTCCGTATATGAGTGCTACATCTAACAGTTAAAAAGGAATGCGTCCGGAAAGTTATATGATGCTGTGATAAATAGACGAAAAGATCTGCGTAAGAGAGGAATAATATCAGGATCATCGCGAAGTTCTAAGAGTTCCACATAGAGACTAGCTATATAGCAGAAGAGACGCTGCTATCACCCTTACCGGGACCCAGTGAAAGTAAAAAAATATTCCAATATTATTACCAGTTACACAGTTTAACTTTTCATTAAAACATCTTATTATTGCATTTTTTATATTTCATGATCAATCATCATCAGCCAATATCCGTCCACTGCTGAACGTAGGCCTCTCTAGGGTTCGCCTTTCATGATTAATATATTTTGTATATCTTTTATATTTTACTAGTTTGTTTTTTTATAAGTAAAAAAACTCAAAAACACTATGGTGAAAAACACAATAAGGAAACCAATAAGTCCAGGAACCTAGCCAGTTTGACAACTTCACCAACACAAATTGGTTCAACACACCATCCTATAAAAGGGTAGAAAGTGGTGGTCCTGCAGTGGAGGCATTGGTTAGATGGCTGTTGAACTTTTGTATTTTACAGGCATGTAAACATAATTGCTGGCATTAAGTACATTTTAATAGTAGTCATTAATTTTCAATTTTTCATATTATAAAACAGATTATGCTGAGGTTGAAGAAAAATTAAATTGGTTAAGAAACTCCATAGATCATGGCATTTAGTAGAAAATAATTGGGAAGCTACTACTACTGCAAGATTGGCTGCACTACAATCTAATTCTGGGACAATAGAAGAATATTTCAACCTGTATCCAGCTCTCAAGCAACATTATGGTTATCGCTTGGTAAGTGGTTTGAAACAGGGTATTTGTTTTTATGAATAGGTAATAATTTTGGGTCATCTGTGTTTTGGGTAAACCTTGTATAATCAGATATACTTATAATACTTTCCAGGAATTTTACACTCATGGTTGAGTTATGAATATAATTAATGTCTTGCATTTCAGCTGCTGCAGGAATCTAATCACATGTACAAGAATAACAAGGACTTTTTTTACTCAAACATAGTTCTCTACCAAAACAAAAATTGTCAGTGTGGCTAAATCAAAGTTGACACAATTGAAAGATAAGGACGTAAAACAAGCAATACAGAATTGTATTGATTCCATTTGAGGTAAGACTTCTTTATCTTGAGCAAATTAGAAAATCCCTTTTTATTTGATTATTTTAATGAAAATTGGATGTTTTCGCAACCTGATTAAAAATTAAGTTCTTTAACTTCCAAAACTTCTCAGAAATTCCAGAAATAGCATGCTAATCTTATATATTTTTTAATTTTAGAAAGCAAGCCAGAGTCAGAAACGAATGCTGCGCTGTTGCTGCTGCCAAATTTGGTACCATCAGTTGCATCAAGGAAAAAAGGAAAGCAGCCTTGAAAGCCGTCACGCAGTGAAATCCGGGATGGATACATAATGCAAATAGCTGATGCTGCTGATCTGCAAATAGCAATATCAAATAGAAAAGCTAAGTTCTTTCCACCATGTACGTTATATGTAGTTGCTACCTTAAAGTTGTATGTATAACCATGTACGTTATACATACAAACTTTAAGGTAGCAACTACATTTACAACAATTTATTTAATACAACTTAAGCCGCTCGGCCAGGAAGTCACTAGCGCCACTAGGTTTTTAATTTATTTTAACCAAAGTACTTATTTATCTATCTATCTAAACATGAACTTGCTTCGTAAGGCGACAATTACACCGAATGGCGGTATTTTAGCGAGGATGTTTTTTTCTGAAATGTTAGTCATATAGGTACTTATAAATTAATACGATTAACATTTCAGAAGTTGTCATCGCTAAAATACCGTCATATGGTGTAATTGTCACCTTACAAAGGAAGTTCATGCATCTTAAGTCGTAGGTAGTTTGGTTAAAATAAATTATCCCACTTATAAAGTTTTGTATTGATATAAACAGTTAGACATTTTATGATAAGATTACCATTTTCTTTAAGAATTTGTAACGATTGTTAATTAACAAGAAAGGTTACTAACATATTTTTTATAAATAAAATGATATCATAATTGAATTAATTGTCTGTTATTTCTTTTTCATATAGAGTCGGTCTAGATGCGATATTTGTAATCGCAAGTAAGGTGAGCCAAAAGGTTTCGTTAAATGAATATACTTTAGATTATTTTATTTTGTTTTTACGGATACCTCTAGTCTAGACCGATGCGACATTTTGTTTGCTATGTTTCTTTGTAATAGTTTTGTTTTTGTGTTTGATCTATGTATTGTTAACTTGATTTTGTTACAAAACGTGCTTGTTTTAATAGTAATTTTATTAATGTCGAATCTTTCTCCTCAATAGCATAAAATACATAATACAAAATCCAGATTCAAAAATTATAAAAACAAGCTCATGTTGTAACTACAAGTTAACTGTAAATAGAACAAGCGCATAATACAGAATCAACAAGGTAACACAGCAAACAACATGTTAATAGAACGAGAACATAATGCTATTACAACAAGTTAACTGCAGATTCAACAAACTTGTCTTATAAAAACGACATGCTTGTCATGTCAGTTCAACATGTCGACATGTTGAAACCACTTGCTCATAATGCCAGATCAACATGCTTCTCATGTCACTACAAAATGCAAAGCATATTAAAGCAACATGCCTGACATTTTAAATTAATATGCTCATCATGTCATTTCAACAAGTTTGTAATGTCCCAACATCATGTCAAGCATGTAAAAGTAACATTCTCATCATGCAAGATCAACATGTTACCTCAACCATCAAGTCATGGCAAATCAAAATGCTAAGCTTGTTGTTAAGTATAGTGAAATTCAACATGATGTAATGTAGAAACAACGTGATAAGTAGCTTGTTGGATCAACATGTAAGATTTTACAAGATTCAACTTGTAGCGTCAACCAATGAGCATATTGGCGCTATTTTAACCAAAAAGAAGGTTGAATCAACTTGAAAGAAGGTTATTTTTTCTATCAGTGTACTTCTGAGAAATACTATTATTATGTTATTTTTCTCGTGTGATTGATAAAAAACATGATTATTGTTACGCAATTATATCAAAGTAAACGTATGTATACGTATTTGAGGGTACTTCGGAATTTGTTGGGGGAATAATGATGCATCTTACGAGTAAATATGCTTCCACCACGGCGGGCTGTATATAAAAAAGTGCAAAAATTTTGCAAAATATCGTCAAGCTGTACCATTTTTATAAATAAATAAACGCTACACACTCAGTGGCCCACACTAAGGTTTTCCCTTGTGTCGTGGGTCCCTTGGAAAACACAAAGACAAACACAAACACCCATGACGCGAGAACAAGCATCTACTTTTTACACAAATGTTTGCCCCGGCTGGGGATCGAATCCAGGACCCGCCGATCAAGAGGCAGCGTCATTACCACTTGACCAAACCGGCTACATTATACCCCTGATTATGGATCATATTAAAACCCTAAGTATTTTTGATTGCTTGACGCTCTGCCAACCCAAGTGTTAGTATATGTCCAATACAGGCGGTAGTCTCGTATGCCACTTAATTTTTAACGTTCTCAAATCATGATTTTTTTTAAATAATGTATTAAAATCATTATTTAACACCATTTTCCAGATATTCAATGTTCATCATATCAAACGTCTGGACATGCAAATAAAATAACATATTTTACATTTTGACAATGTCTGAACTTCCTAACGTGAATCCTTTCTTTGGAAATAGAAGTTTTATCTGCAAAACGAGGACGAGACGAAGAAGTGTTTCCCAAATTATGATATTTCTCATTGGGTTATCATTATCGAGCAAATTTTAGTTACAATTAAGCTTGGATAATTAAACCACATACCACCACATACTCGTACGTAAAAGGGATCATAGTCGTAAGTGTACAAATAGATATATAATTTATGTCTTAACACACTTCTTCTTCTTATCATTTAGGTATAGTTAAGTGTGAAGTGTGTTTACCCACTGAAGATTCCAAAAAGAAGTTCGGTGGAGCTTGTCCAGTCCAACAGTGGGTTCACATAGTACTTATCAAACAAAAAGCGTATTTTCTTAAACCTTTACGTAGCCTCTGAGTTAGTTTAATCTGTAAATATAAATCCCATTACACATTGCAGAAATGTGAACTGAGAGCCATTTTTAATATTGTGATATAATTATGCCTTGGTTGTTGACTTCAACGAAAAAAGAAGTAATATCTAAATGGGTGCCTTTAATTTTGAAGTCGGTAAACATTTTTATAAAAAATTTATTTATTGTATGTTTGTTTGTGACGAATAAACACAAAAACTACTGGACCGATTTTAAAAATTCTTTCACTATTAGAATGCTACATTATCCAAGAGTAACATAGGCTAGGATATCATTTTTCTAAATTCCCACGGGAACGAAGTCCCGTGCGGGAATCTATCATGAATAAAGTTTGATAAGGTACTTACGTTACAGGCACTTTAAAGTAAGTGTTCCTAATAAAATCAATAAATTGAAAAATTATAATGACAAAAATATTATTTGAAGTCTTTACCTTCCTTACAGCATTAAGATAACTTTATCGTATTGAGCATAGAAAAGCATTTTTCTTACTCATATTATCAAGAGCACGCTAAGCTTGACACTTTATAATATACTTATTAGGGCATATGTATTTATGTTTAGTTTCGTAAGTATAATGTTTTTAATTTAATATTTTATCTTTCACCTCGGATAAGGTGTGGCTACCACTAACTCTCACCAATCACCCTAAGGTAAACTGGTAGATAATGCCATCGGGCATTAAGTCCGCCCTTGTACTTTTAGTGCATTAAGTTAAGTAAATAAATAAAATAAAAAATACATTCATGTGAAGTTGTCCAAAATCCCTTGAATTGTTTTTTTTGTGAAGGTGTAACTAAACTCCGTCCGTCTCAAACTTTTACGTTTATAGTACATATACATATGCTTTTTTTTATTATAAGATGGGTTAACTCTTGACCTCAATCTTGACCATTAGGTCAAAGATGAGGTCGACGATGGAGCGAGTTAACCCAGAATATGCCTATAAAGGCACTGGTACTCCTACGCACCGACGGAACACAGCAAGCTGTTTGGCGTCGGACTTCGGTAGGAGGGTGGTCGCGAACCAGACGGCCCTTTACAGAGCCTACCACACCGCATGAGACCATAGGACGACACCTCAGATCCAGAAAAAAATGAAGTGTCGTTGCCTGGGATGGATTACTAGGAGGCAGGTCTCATTTGTGTTTCCTTAGTCGCCTCTTATGACACCCACGGAAAGAGATGGGGTGGTGTTATTCTCAACCGATCACCACACGGTTAAATGCTCATCCCTATATGCTCATCCCTATAATCCCTATCAGGGTAGGCAGAGCATCAGTGGTTTTAAGTATGCCTGGGAATAGTAGGCAGCTGGCACATTCTATGTTTTTCTATTACTCCCAGTCTAGTATGGAAGCTACTGTAGCTTCCATGCTTCCACGTTTATAGCAGGGTAGGGTCATAATTATTCTAAACTCATTATTATTATTTTGTGAAACAAACTAGGTACATTGAATAGGTAAACAATCAGACGCACTCGCGTTAATAATAAAAGTAAAATATATCAAACATATATAAGCTTGTGCTTATATCTTAGAATGCATATGATAAGTTAATTTAAAAATTGTTTCTTTTTTACAGATTTTCTCCAAGCACAAAAATCAAAATTCAATTTAGTTCATGTATTTTATTTTAATATAAAAGAGCATTAAAGTTATTCAAGTGTGGTCATTTTACATCTTTGTTACTTATTTTCAAGAGCTGATATCCTCTCTTGAACCTCCACGTTTCAAAACTTCATATGTCTTGTCATTCATTTGTACCAACTTCGACGGCAATTGGATGATGTCTCGATAACTGAAATACAATAAAACTTTGTAAAGTAAAAGATAACTACTTTTTATCTATACTAATATTTAATTAAAGAGGGAAGATTTGTAGTTTTAAACGACTTCAAAAAAGGAGAAGGTTCTATGTTCGACTGTATGTATGTTTTTTTAATGTATGTTCACCGATTTCTCCGCCATTTATGGACCGATTTCAAAAATTATTTCACCATTAAAATGCTGATTTATCCCTGAGTAACATAGGCTAGGTACTACATCAGTTTTTCAAATTCCCACGGGAACGAAGTTGCGCGCGGAAAGCTATCATGAAAATCGTTTGTTAAGGTACATCATTATACTCAGCCCACATCAACCCACTGCTGGGTATGGGCTTCTTCTCTGTAGCGATAATCGTCACGGTTCCGTGCTAACCTCATCGATAGAGGTCCCGTCATTTTGACGATATCTTCTGACCATCGGGCTGGTTGGTCTGCTCATTGGCCTTGTTACTCCCATTGGCCACCATTCGAGACTGCCTTGGCCCACTGTCTGCCGTTCCTCGTATGTATAAGATACATACTTGAGGTATTTACAAATGTTTGATCTTGAATTTGTAACTTCGCATTTTCGTGGTTTTGTGTGGATGAAGTTAGAGTGTAGACGTCATTTTCTATCAATTACCCTGCAAACAGATTTATGAATGAAAATTATGCAAAATACCTTTGATGTTGTAAATATAATAGACTAGCTTTTACCCGCGGCTACGCTCTCGCGCAAAGAACTATTTTAGTCACCGATTTCATTCTTGACACCTTGATTTTCGAAAAATCTGGAAACACTCGTCCCTTTATTTGCCTTAAGGTTAATCTTGACGAAGTTTCAAGTTAAAATGTCAAAAAAAAATTGTTTTCTCCATACAAACTCTGAACCCCCATTTCACCACCCCAGTCTGAGGGTTTGGGCTGGGTGTTGATGAGTCAGTGAATCAGGACGTCCAATTTTATATATAAGAGATTGCATATATAAGAAGAGCTTGATATTTAAACAATATTGAGTGGCTTGTGCCTGAAGTTGTGGTTTCAAAACCCTGCGCACGTTTGCCATTCTTTACAAAATAGTTTTTTTGCAATATTTTTTTTTCTTTCTGTTGTAGGTATTATCGTACTACTAATGTAAAAAAAACCTGTTATTTACGGGACTATAACATAACCATTTAAATATCATATTTACAAATAAAGAGATAGATAGAGATAGATTCTTAAATATGGCCCCATAATACTTACTTCTACGTGGACTGACGTTTACAAATTTTGACACTTTTGATAAACATAGAGTAATTATAGTAAAAAGATAAAATAAACAATAGACACCTCTTTCATAGAAAAATAAAAAAAGTTTTATGTGTTTTAGAGTTCTGTACTCAAAGGGATCTATTTGATTTGGCAGTAAAACACGAAAAAGAAAATAATAATAATCAATTTTTATTATTTATTACGTAATCTCTACAATCCAATTACAGTAGTAGGAGGAAGAAGAAGACCCAGGTTTTGTTATTGAAGTTTTGTAGAATGACGAGTTCTTTTAAAGATGAGAGACCTGGGAGAAGCAAGTTATTAACTTATTACTGATCTTGGAAAAATGTTATTGAACAAGAAATGTCTTAGCCTTGTTTTCTAGAGCCTGGCCTTTCCCGAAACACGGCAATAGGCCCGGTAGTACCACATTGGTACCGAGGCAAAGGTCGCAGTCTTATGTGGAACGCTACATGCGCCTGCACCATTACACAACACAAGCAAATAGTGCTATGCTATTTGTCTTTATTTTGTATTATTTTGACTAATGAATGGGTTAGTGAAATTAATGGAAAGAAAAACATAAATTAACTACGTTTCGGATGGCTAGATAACTCATTTTGGCTCTGAGTTTCAGTAAAATTTTATTGAAACATATATATACACTGAAGCCTAAATCCCTGACGGAGTAAGCAGAGCATCATAATGGTTGTCAAACAATTACATACCTAACCTACATTCTGACGGTCATAATATAAGATAGAACATGAATATTGTTTTAAATAGGTTGTCAGATTTTCAGCCACAGCAAAACCCACTAACTGGCTTTTAAAGTATCCCAGAAAAGAGTTGGCAGCTGGCACAATATAAGTTTCTCGTAATTATAGTCTAGCATTTAAGTAATTATTGCCATCAATATTTAATTATTGACCTCAGAGCAATATCCTCTTTTAACGTTTTAGTATTTAACGAATTACTTACAACATATCTAGGTATGTACTGAACCTTTCAAATGTAAAGATTTTTTTATCTAAAAGTTTAAAAGATGGGATCATGAAAAGAAGATGATAATATTGGTTACAAAGCTTGTTTTCAGGTCAGTGTATTAGTTGCTACGTGCTGTCTCACTTTAATTCACTTTAGTTACAACCCATCTCTCTTTAACTTATTTTTACTGTACATGTCATTTAGTTGATCACCGTGTAGAATGAATGTATTGAAAATCGCAAACTTCAGACAGGAAGTACTAAATGAACGAGAAAGCGAGAGGAATATACAAGAGACAAATATATTAAATTAGTTACCGACACGAATGAATTTGGTAGTTTGGCAATTTATCAGCCAATGAAAACCTGTCATACCTATATCATTCAGTGGTAAAATATCATTCATTTTCAACATCCACTTTTGCTATTGCATTCAGTATCACTATCGCATTGAATTATCGCAATCACTATCATTATCTCTATCGCAGTTAGGGAATAAGCTTCCTGATTCGAGCAGGTTAGCGGATCACGGAAGTTAGATGGCAGTCACTCCACTGTAATTATTTTACTTGTCCAATCCTCAATCAAGGTTAAGCGTACCCTGAATCAGAAATGGGACTAAGATCTAGCAAGCCCCTCCGATGGGGCACGGGCTTAATTTAAAAACACCCGTTCGTGCCCGTTTAGGCCACGTCCGCCGTGTGGTGATCGGTTAAGAATAACACCCTCCCATCTCTTTCCGTGGATGTCGTAAGAGGCGACTAAGGAAACACAACTGAAACCTGCCTCCTAGTAATCCATATTAGGCAACGACACCTCAGTTTATTTGGGTGGCGTCCTATGGTCTCATGGGGTGTGGTAGGCTCTGTAAAGGGCCGTCTGGTTCGCGACCACCCTCCTATCGAAGTCTGACGCCAAACAGCTTGGTGTGTTCCGTCGATGCGTGGCAGTACCAGTGCCTTAATTGGCATTTTCTGGGTTAACTCGCTCCATCGTCGACCTCGTCGATCTTGGTCAAGATTGGGGTCAAGAGTTAACCCACATCATCATTTAAAAAAAATAACCTTAAAAATATAACATAAAATAATTACTCTTTAAAAAACATTTAAAATCCAAGCCTATAAATTGTTGACGTTGAAAAACTGTTCCCTTGTTCTTCGTAATTTAAAACAACAATGTTGGTGTACAACTAAGGAAGCTAAATACAATTTATCAAGATAGAACAATACGAGACTAGGCAATTACTGGCTTGGATAGCATCTAAAAGAGTATAGCCACTCTGTTTGGCTAGACAACATTATTTCTTGAACTAGCTCTATCTGTCCTTGCCCACATTTTTGAAGAGTAATGATCTAATTGGAGTCTTGAATTAAGATAACATTTCGTTAAAGTTTTCGTAGAGGATTTCTCTTTTAGTGTACAATTTTAACCATTCAGTGTCCAACTTGTAACCTAGCGTTTCTCCTCATACAAATACTGTGATGGAAAAAACATAATAGGAATAACGGTAAGAACAAGTCTAGTAACCGGAATGTCGCAGGTACAAATTCCGGGCTCGGGTCTGTACCACTCAATTCATCTTTTTGGATTTATTATGTACGGATTTCTTATTAAATATCATTTGCTCAGCTTTGAAAGAAAACGCCGTGGTTGATGAACTCGCTCGTTTGAGAAAAACGAGTTTTTGAAAGGCGCGTGGTCTACCAAGCCGCATTGGACCAGCGTGCTGGACAAGTGCCTAAACTGTTCACTGTTCCTAGGTGAGTGGTATTCTAATGGTTTTTTTATACGAAATGATCACTGTCTTACTTCTCGACTGAAGCAAATTCTTCTCTTAAGAGCGACGTATACTTAATACTTCTGCGTACTCAAGTCTCAAGACAAATGCAAGACTTCTATAACTTTGTTTTTTTCGAGTAACCATAAATTTTTTTGACAAATACAAAGAAAAAAATATGTAAACATAACCTGTTAGTGCTACTAGGCGATTTCTTTACTCCAAGCTAAAAACAAATTTAGGTACTTACTCAATCTACGAGAACGACTCCACATAATCCGAAAAGCGCGCTGGTGGATGGAAAATTGAGAGAGCCTTTTTAAAATGCAAAAGTACAGGCAAGAGATGAGAGGATGGTGAAACGATACATCCTAGCTAGCCAGCGGTAATTATGTTGAAGAGCACAGCCATTTCGCTGCGAAATTAAACGAAAACACTCCGTTGAAATGTGTTTCTGTACTACCCACTTCGATGTATAACTTGGCGATTTTTAACTACAAAAGTTTTCTGTTTGTTTTTGATTGTGGGAGTTTTTCAAACGATATTGATGAAAAAGGTGCTCTTAAATTTGAAACGTTCTGCACTTTTTACGATATTTTTGAATAGTGAGGTTTTGACTAACGCTGTATTCACGTTTCATTTATTAAGCCTTCAAATATGAGATGAGTTCCAAAACTCTCACCTATTTAAACTGTAAGTATGTGAAAACTTCTGATAGAAGCGCAGGCGGAATGAGCTCATGCAGCTCCTAAACATGCTTCTCGAAATGTATATGGTAAAAACAATTAGGCTACTTTGCATCTATGAGCTAGGTTTTGGAGCTTATTCTTCCTCTTATTGCAAACAATAGTAGAAACAATAAAAAAACATACAGTGAACAACTTTCCCCAATGAACATAGGTCGAAATATGATAAAATGGTTTGCCATGTGCGATTCACTAATTTTCCTTTGTATGGGACACACACACACTCACACACACACACACACACACACACACACACACACACACACACACACACACACACACACACACAAATTTATCATACCAAATAAATGGGCACAAAGTCTTATATAATATAGCTATTATTTTAATTTCTTATGTTTATAGTTTTCGTTTAATCTTTTGTTCTTGATTTTTGTTTTTGTTTTTAATTTTAATAACTTATGTAATGTAATGATATGGAAGAGCGGATTCTCCTATCACAAGTAATTTATTTTGCTTAAAAGGAGATTCCAACACCTTATACTATAAACATTGTAAGTTATTTAAATAAACTTTTATTATTTATTAATTTATGGGAAGTCGAATTATATTTTGAGAATTTCCTTGAAGAAAGTTAGTTTCTTGGGGAGAACCACCCCTTAAAGTTTTTCTGACTAATTTAAGTCACCCCAAATAATATAACAGGTTGACTGACAATTTCGTTAACATTATACAAAAATCTCAGCATCTATTGGTCTGTGTCTCCCGTTAACCTACTTATGGTAACACAAAATCCAATCCTACAATACGGGTACTTACCATAAAAAAGGTCTTAATGTGAAAATGTGTTTGTTCCTCCTTAAAAATTACGTAACCAAGCAACAGATCGATGTAAAAAAAAATTCACAGCAGTACTTTAAAAGCTGAAGTGGCATAGACTACTTTCCCACTCAAATGAAATTACATCCGATGAATTGACCACAAACAATATGAAACTTGAATTCATGATATATTTTTAGTTACATATGAAATATAAGTTTATAATACACCTGTAAAAGCATTTAAAATGGAAATGAATTTTAATTAACAGATTATTGCGGAACGCAGACGAATAATGCTGTATTTCAATGTTGCAATTCGAAATAATAATATTTATTTCATAAAGAAAGTATTTAATTAAACATGAGCATTTAACACATATTAAGGGAACAGAAGGCTTTAGTGAACATGAATCAGACATTTCGTTATTGCAAACCAAATGAGACGGCGGGCGCGAGGCACGAGTGTTACGCGTTTTGATTTGATCAACATAAAATGTGTCCGTTGCCAACTTTTTCCAGCATACTTTATGGGTCAAAGATAGACCAAAGAGTTCTAAATGTATTTCTGGCGGAAACCTATCATTACGGTTATCATGTTTCATCCTTAATTCCGTACCAATATCCAATCCATACTATATAAATCGTAAATGTGACATTATAAATTCGTGCCTGATTTTGTCATTCTTTCACGTCAAAATAAAATATAAAAGGGGTAGTTGGAGAGCAGAACATTGATATATAGGCTTCTTTTCTCTGCAAGAGAGTCACGAGAAAAAGCTAGTTTAATAACAAATATATTTTTTATAATGTGGTTTCAAGTGTTAGGAACCGTATGTTGTCTACCGCGAGAGGAAACTAGGTATATCTCTTATAACTTTACCCAATCGCTAGAGGGTTCGTGGTGCAAATTAAAAAGAAGACTATTGGAGGCATCTCCCACACTTTATAAACAGTAATTTCATTTAAAAAGTTCATCATCTTTTCACGTACTGCCTTCTTGACGACTCATTCAACATTTTAGCAGCTTTATGCCTGCGACTTAGTGCACGTGATCGATTGTTTCTGGGTTGTATATAGATAGATAGATAGATAAAAAAATTATTCAACTTAAATTGAAAATTAATTTAATAAATAAATAAAATAATTAATTAATTTTTAATTAATTTAATTTAATATTTATTTATTTTTATTTTTATTTTTTTTCAATTAAGATCATGTTATCTCTAGCGTATCGCAAACAAAAACAACAACAAGCTTAACGAACAACTTTAATAAGCTAATTTTGCTGACTAATCTAATCACATATCAGACCACATTTTTTTCATTATAAAAATAACAAAAGCGTTGTTCAAACTATGTAAAACGCAGGTAAAAAAACTTTATAACAAAATCATCCGAAAACTCTGATATAAAATTAGGCCCTAAAATTCGTTATATTCATATGAACATAAAAGAGAATTCGATATGCGTACAACGTCTGAGGGTCCCACTCATCTTTATTTGTTTTAGATTACTTTGGGTTTGGGAGAGTGGGGAAACTTGGCCTCGTCGGGTAAAGCGAACTTAGCCACGGATTTATACGGGATTTGCTATAGCCAAACTTTTTCTTTCTTTAAAAAATATAATCACTAAGCTTTTCAATTTGAAGCACTTTCAACTTTGCCGTCAGTTTAATTTTATATAATTGGTTTTATTTCGACTTGACCTTTTTCGTTGTATTCTTTGTTAAAAATATTACATACATAATTACTTATGTCACTAATCGATTAAAACTTCTGTTATAAAGTATTCGATAAAAAAAGCTCGTCAGAATTCCATCCAACGTTACAGCATGAAAAAGCTATGACTAACTAGGGCAGGTATGAGAACGGTATATCAGATATTTTTTTAGAAAAAGAGCAATTGCCAGGAAAATCGCGTAATATGATAGTCAGAGCCGCGGGCGCAGTTGTTTGAATATTTCATGGGCTTGCGGCGCGGCGGCTGTGTGCCTTCAACGTGAGACTGAAGCGAGCCGACAATTCAAATTCTGTTTCGATAATACCTATTTAATCTTTTGTTAGTGTTACATACTCTGTGATATGGTACGAACAATCATCTCACTGTATTTAGTAAGTATATCACAGAATTATAGCTAATTTTGTAGTTTATTTAGGACAGTATAGGTTCCTGCAAAATGTAAATTCTCAGTCTCACTTTCCTAGACATTGTTCCAAAAGCATTTTTGAAATATTTCCTTTCATTTCATCTGCAGGCTCGCATTTGCACTTTTCTCATTTCTCCGTTCATTTGCATTTCTTTATTAAATTTTAATAAAGTTCTCTTTATTTTTCTCTTTCTGTATTTAGTCTATACTTTGCACTCTATATTTAAAAACTATATTTAAAACTTGTGTAACCCTAAACAGTAAGTGACAGCGACGTTAAATAACCGTTGAGTAGTTTTCCTTGCTTTCAATGTGTTAAAAACAGATATTACAAAATTCAAAATTCTTTATTGCATCGTGAGTTTTGTTTATAGATGTTACATTAGTTAATGAAGCACATACACGAAACCCGTTGGGGCACTACAACAACAATGTTTTATTTTTACTTAGTCTAATATAATATTTATTATCTATTATAATTATTTTATAAAAACTAAAAACTACAAATTATTTACTATAACTTGGATATTTTATCAAACTAACGAATTTTATAATCCATATCAACTTTAATTAAGTACATTGAACCACGATTAACAAAATAAAGAAAAATGTAATGAGAATTTCATAACAATATTATATCCACGAGTATGAATGCTCAATATGTTAAATGCAGATAAAATCTAATAATAAAAAACATAATCGAAGGTTGCCATGATCTACCTTACATAAAATCTATGTAAAAAAAAACTGTTTATTTCAATTTACACTCAAAGAACAAAATTCCTTAAAAATAATCTTTATTATTAAAGATTGTGAGGTGACACCTGTCATGTTGATATCTGTTTATTCACCTCCGACAAAAAAGAGGGGGGTTATAAGTTTGACCTGTATATCTATGTGTCTTTGTATCTGCATTATGTCTGTGTATCTTTGTCTTTGTGTATCGGTGTATCTGTCTGAGGCATCGTAGCTCTTAATTTGATGCGGTTTTTTTATTTGAAAGCTGACGTATTTGAGATTATACTTAGCCATATTTTATTAATATTAGTTCAGCCAATTAAGAGTTACGAGTGATGAGTTCGGGGGTGATACGTTAGAGTTATTATGTATTTTATATTCTGAACCAATTCATATATCCAATTTAAGGATATTTTAATGAGTATGAAAATGAAAAATGGTAAATATCAGTTGATATCAAAGGTAGTATCGTCTGTAGGTCAGCGGGGTGCACCGCTAGGAGACGAGGATGACGATTTTGAAGCACTAAGGCGTAATGAAACTTTACGTCTTATGAAAAACTATAACCATACTCTTAATAGTACGCCGTGTGGTGATCGGTTGAGAATGACACCATCCCATCTCTTTCCGTGGGTGTCGTAACGTAAGAGGCGACTAAGGAAACTAAAATGAGACCTACCTCCTAGTAATCCATCTTAGGCAACGACACCTCAGTTTGTTTTCAATCTGAGGTGGCGTCCTATGGTCTCATGCGGTGTGGTAGCCTCTGTAAAGGGCCGTTTGGTTCGCGATCACCCTCCTACGGAAGTCCGACGCCAAACAGCTGGCTGTGTTCCGTCGGTGCGTGGGAGTACTAGTGCCTTAATTGGCATTTTCTGGGTTAACTCGCTCCATCGTCGATCTCATCTATGACCTTGGTCAAGATTGGGGTCAAGAGTTAACCCGTCTCATTAAAAAAAAAAGTAATAGTCACATCAATTAGATGACACATCCAACATCTTCTTATGTTGTTCAGTTTTCTATCCAGAGGATAGTTTGCAATGCATTAAGAGTGCTAGCATAAGGTTTAGCAACAACAAGAGTACCAATCATCATCATACGACGGGGTTAAAAAAACTTTTTTTTTGTTAACAATGAAAAGCAACTCGAGTTAACAAAAATATCCTAGCTTTTGTGAGCAATGCAACTTTTAGCAATACAACCGTGTGTTGTTTTGTTGTAAAATGCAAAGGGGGGAAATGTATGCAGAACACCGTGCAATAGACTTTACTAACATTCGTTGAGTTATTCCATAGACCATAGAACTACTTAAAAATAGACAACGCAAGGGTATCGTAAGTTGGGCGAAGGATCTTCTGGATGCTCCCTCAATTAGTGTGAATACCTAACCTAATTTTCTTATCCGCTAATATCAAGGTTCAAATTCTAATGATATCGCATATCTAATTTGAGGCAATAGTAGCAGTAACATGGGTTTTTTTTTATTATGAGATGGTTTAACTCTTAATAAAAAAAATCTTGACCATAAGGTCAAAGGTGAGGTTGACGATGGAGCGAGTTAACCCAGAAAATGCCTATAAAGGCACTGGTACTTCCACGCACCGACGGAACACAGAAAGCTGTTTGGCGTCGGACTTCGGTAGGAGGGTGGTCGCGAACCAGACGTCCCTTTACAGAGCCTACCACACCGCATGAGACCATAGGACGAGACCTCAGATTCAGAAAAAAATGAAGTGTCGTTGCCTGGGATGGATTACTAGGAGGCAGGTCTCATTTGCGTTTCCTTAGTCGCCTTTTACGACACCCACGGAAAGAGATGGGGTCGTGTAGGTATTCCTCTTATTACCACTTGCGTTCTGTATCACATTTAGTTGTCAGAATATGTTACGCTTGGTTTTAATGCAAACTCGTCATTTCAATTTTAAAGTCTATGGTTATTGCACTGAAACAGAAAGTTTGCTATACGTTTGAAAACGACAGAATTGATTGGTTTGGTATATTACTTAGATTTTTTACAACGAACATTTGACACGACCTAGTTGAATACAGGAACTGCGTACAGTAGGCAAAAAAAGAAAGCAATTTTGCGAAATAAACGATAAGAGCTGGTAAAAAAACGATCAGGATTTGAGTAAAAAAATAAGACCCTATATTTGGAGAATTCTCTTTGAAAGAAGATAATTCTTGTTTACATAAATTCTGTTCCCACCAGAATATATTTAAATATTGTGATCTCACAAATATTATTCATGAAATCGTCATTGAGTCGAATCTAAGAAAAGTGGAGTTAAAATAACATTTTTAAAGGAAAATGTGAGTAATTGTAAGTGTCCATTTATGTATTTATACAATTATTTATTAATTTAGCTGTACTTACATGCATCTAAATTGTCAGTGGAAAACACTGAAACCATTCTTTTATTTCAAGAAAAGTAATAATTTATTTAATATAATTATAATAATAGGTCTTTACCTATGAAATTGCCGATTTTTTCTCAAGCTTTATATTATTCATAATTTATTTGATTGAACAGCTATTACAAAAATTGTTTTTTATTTAAAACCATGGCCATATAACGGAGATATTGAGTCAAATTAATACATATTTACTTTAGATTTATTTGCTGAAAAAGAAGCTCAACTATAGCTCTTTTCATCCGTTGCCCGTTTCATTGCCTATTTTTGTTGTACCTTTGTTACAGTTACAACTTTCAATAAAGTAAGTATGATGAAAATTAACTTAATGTTGTCCAAACCTTACCACAAAATATTGCTAAATTTGGATTTCACATTCCCGAGAAAAATCCAAAAACGTTAGTATGGAAAATTCAGTTTCCCAAAAATATTGTATGAAAAACGCCAATTTCATAGGTAAAGACCTATTATTATAATCTACACTAATATCATAAAGAGGAAAGATTTGTATTTTTGTATGTAACGGATAAACTTAAAAACTACTGGATCGATTTTAAAAAATCTTTCATCATTAGAATGCTACATTATCCCTGAGTAACATAGGCTACATCATTTTTCCGAATTCTCACGGGAACGAAGTCCCTAGTGGAATGCTAGTCTACACTAATTTTATAAAGAAGAAAGATTTGTATTTTTGTATGTAACGAATAAACTTAAAACTACTGGACCGATTTGAAAAATTCCTTTACCATTAGGATGCTACATTATCCCTGAGTAACATAGGCTACACAATTTTCCCAAATTCCCACGGGAACGAAGTCCCGAGCGGAATGCTAGTTTAATATAATTCAAGCACATACATGTGCAATAATAATAATAATCTGAGCCAAGCAGAACATCAAAAAATCATCGAAGTAAAAAAATATTTAATGTACATCGTGTGATGGAAGCATTAAAGCCAGTCAGCCTTAGGGTGAGTATTATGTGAAAAAATATGAATGAGGAATAAATATATACTTACCTCCTAGCTTTTGCCCGCGACTTCATCCGCGTGGAATAGTTACTTTGGGCAGATTTTTATTTTTTTATAATACTTCAAAAACGCTGTAACTAAAGTGCCAAAGTTTTATGGTTTTATCTTCGACAATGACCAACTTCCATACAAACTTTCATCCCCTATTTCAAAACCTTGAAGGCTTTTTTTCGCGATAAAAGGTAGCTCATGTGACAGACAGACAGACAAAGTTACTTTCGCATTTATAACATTAGTAAGAATGTAATCGTAATCGACGTAACATGAAGTAGTTTAATCTCGATAAAAGCATTCAAGTTTTAAGCAAAAACTCGTACAAAAAACATTTCACATTACATTATCCATTGCAAATCTCAAGGGACGAATTCGTGTAACGTATTCATCAACGACACACGATAGTAATAAGTGTTTGAATGCCGGCGCCTAATAACTCGAATTGCCTCGACGATTGTCGAAATAGGCCTTGGGGAAAAAAGCATTATGCGGCAAAATGTGCCAACTTGTAAAAGGCGTTGTACACGATGGAGATTATATATTTTTAAAAAGATTATGGTTATTATATGAGAATACATATAACATTTCGTATATTTTCATTTAACAGTAAGTTAAGATACCGAACGATGTACAAATACTATTAAGATACGGATATTTCGTAACATACACGTCGCTCTAAGCAAACTTTAAATGTAATCAAACGGTTTTATTGAGAGCTACCTTATGATTCTGACACATATATAAATATTTGTTTAACATATCCTACGACAGAATATTATAGAATCCTTCCTTACCGTCTGTGACGCCCTTAAGCGTTTTACAACGGGAGTGACGCACCAAATCGGATTTGGATCACGTCCTCAGGAAGACAGTTTGACGTGTTGTCGCCGACTTGCATAAATTTGCAAGATTAAGCAGCTGAACAGGATGGCAGGACCCATAGAGCTTCCAACCTAGCCGCGGTCTGAGCCTATTTACATAAATGTTCCCTTCTACATCCCAACGTCTGTGGCATGCTAAGAACACGCGTATTTATATTCATACCTAACGGTTCTACCTAACCATGTGTTTTCAGAACAAATTTTAATGTGAGATCCCAAAAGTTGCATAATTTGTAACTCTTTATACCCACTAATTAATTCTAATGTGAATTCCGAAAGGGATGAACTAACAAGGTAAACATCGTTTTCCTTCGGTGGTTTCGATTTTAGAGATGCGCTAACAATGCAATTTTATAATAAATATCAACACAGAACATGGAATATTTACAATTAATCCACAAATTCAAATTCAAATTCAAATTGTTTATTTGTAGATATGGGTATACAAAGAACTTAATTCTAAACATATTAGTGTCACCATACCTCGCCCGCATGCTGTGGCTTACAAATATATGTGTGAGTTGCACAGAACATAAAAAATCGCAATGTCTAATATAATCTATATAATACAGTAGTAGCTATTCATTATTTACATTATTATCATTTTGGTATCCACTGACATGAAAGCCACGCCTAGTGGTCTAACAAGGTACCCAGAAAGTACATTAGTACTTTCCATCTTTTGTAATACATTCCTCAATACAAAGACAATACTATTTACATTTAATGACACCCAATACTAGTGATGAATTTGTCTAGAAATGGAATATTATTTTAAAAGTTACATATTGGCAAAGAAACAAAAGGCTTGTTTTGTAATTCTTATTTTCCTACGGAATGTTTTTGTTTTTGCTGAAAAATGTTCTTTGTATCTAAACTTGTATTTAAAATTAAAACTCGAAATTCTGTGAACATTCCGCTGCGGGCATAGTACGGGTTTTCGGACTAATTTTATTATTCTATTTCGTAGCTTTGTTGCAAAGACGAGTCTGTAGCATGTCGTGTACAAAAGAAAATCTGCGTATATTTAAATTTGAATAAATTCTTTTGAGAATATGAATCAACTCACGGATTTCTCTTTATCGGCCTGTGTCTGGGTGTGACATGACTTTTGATACGTGATCGGAATGCGTCCAATTATGGTCGTAAGGAAAAGCGCCCCACTGAACCAAGATACAGGGGCAAGTCGTAAAAGATTGGCGAAAAGATATACTACTGATAAAAATAGGTAAAAAAACTTTTTAAGTTAAACGGTTTTATGTTAAACATACATTGCAATGTTTAAGATAAATGTACTAAAAACCAAAAAATAATAAAATAGATACAGTCGTGGGAATTATAAACATATGCATAGACTAGACTAAAATAAAACCATGGGGCACGTCAATTGTCTACAAATTATCGACTTAATGTGCCCCACGGTTTTATTTTAGTCTAGTCTATGCATATGTTTATAATTCCCACGACTGTATCTATTTTATTACTTTTTGGTTTTTAGTACATTTATCTTAAACATTGCAATGTATGTTTAACATAAAACCGTTTAACTTAAAAAGTTTTTTTACCTATTTTTATTTTCTAGTTTTTAGTTTTTATTAAAAACATACATTTGGTAGCGGCGGCCATCTTGTATTTCAATTTTTTATAGTAAGTATATTGTATTCTGCTTGTTGAGCCCTTTCATTTGATACCCATATTGATGGGATTGATAAAACCTACGTTATCCGCCATTTTGTAGCGGCCGCCATCTTGGGTTTCAATTTTTTATAGTATATTGTATTCTGCTTGTTGAGCCCTTTCATTTGATACCCATATTGATGGGATTAATAAAACATAAATTATCCGCCATTTTGTAGCGGCGGACATCTTGAATTTATAATGATAATGAATAAACATAATTGTATTATCACCAAAATCCAAAGTGTATACAAAATTTCAGATTAATCGGTTGACAGGAAGAGGGTGAAATTTGAATTACTAAATTTGACCCAAGAATAATAAATAAAACAAACGGAGTGAGCTAAATAAAACCGTTTAATAATAATAAAAAAGGGATATTAGCTACCCGTGTCATGTACTAACCATGGAAATATTATAAGAACCTGAAGATAGGCCTGTTAGTTATTCTGTGTTACTCTTTAATTAAAAAGTCACCATTGCTTTTTAGACCTGTCAAACTAGAGTATCTACTTCGTAAGTCTACGATTGACATTACGATCGATATTTGTCACTATCAGTCACTGTCATCTGCGTAGCGCAAGAGAGAAACATACTGACATCCGTTGATCCGAAATATCGATATTAGGCTTACAGTGTAGATGCCCAGCGTCTAGCAAGACCCGCGACAAACTCGCGTATAACGCCACTCCAATGACGATGAAACTTCACTTTGATTGCACGAAGGTACTACCCAATGGCTTACTCGCCTTCTGGCATTATCGTTTTGGCACTTTTTTTATTTAACCGCGTTGTTTTTAGATTGTGCTTGAGCTGCAAGTCTCAATAGATGTCCTATAAAAATAGTCTCAATTTTTTGAAATGCTCTACCCAGCTTAGACTTAATCTAACCGATCAACTCCGATCAGTGAGCGCATTAGGTAACGAACTATTAAAAAGTTTCACTGAAAGTATGTGCATTAGACCGAAAATGGAAATATGAAAATGTATTCAACGGCTCGGAGTAACAATCGGTGACAGCTGCATTAGGTCGGATCGCGATTTACCCAACACATTTATTATGCATTTTTTTACCAAACATTCGAATAGACGATATTATCTGCTCGTAAATCAGTGTTTGAAATATCTGTTTCATTTGGATTTGCATTAACTCGACTGGAAATGTTGTTAGTGTGTTTGTCAAAGCAGATTAGAATGTTTTTATTTGGTTCAGTTGTGCTTCGGATTCTGTTTTAGAGAAATGATAGTAATAGGTTATGTTATCACTAGAGGATAAGAATATCGAAATCAATGCATTTGCTTATATGAAGTGACTTTAAATTAGCAAAACTTTTAAGGTTGATTCTTCCAATGTCACTAAAAAACTTTCTCCAAATAACATGTTTGAAATTCTCAAAAAAAAATCCAACTTCCCATTCAATGGCCTAAAAGGCTTATCGTACAAGTTGTATGAAGAGGTGATTTTTTCATTTTCGGGCCCATGTTCATTGAGGAAAGTTTCGTGGGCTGATTCATATCCTCAATTTTCACTAACTAAAGTAGAGTCACCCAATATTTATCGGCCGAATCTGATTTCAGGCTTATTTTGGCTAAACTTAAACTTTCAAATTAGGCGGTTCAAATTTTTAAAAGATTTGAAATCTGGTGAAAACCTGTACTTGAACTTGTTAGCTCGTCAAGCTGAATGCGTGTTAGACTGTACAAATACTTCACTCCATATAATAACCACAACTATACTAACTGCCACATTGTATAATATTTGAACTTCAATCTAAGAATGATGTGCAGTGCCACGCGAAAAACCTATTAGACCCATTGTATTCTAGATCTTACGATTCCTAAATAAATAAAGTATTTAGAGAAATTTCTAAAACTGAAACCTGAGTAAACTATTCGGTACTATCTGTAATTCGAGTATACTAATTGATTACTATGTTATTTTTCGTAGCCATATTTAGTTACAAAATATTTCGTAGTTATTCTCTCGTAGCCATTGAAGCAATTCTTTGTAGGTAATATTCATTCTTTGTCGTGCGCGGTTAGTGTGTTGAATTAGCAGACTATAACATAATTTGTTACCACCCATATTCTTTCCATGGATGACGTAAGAGGTGGATATAGGATCTATGTGCTATTAACCACCGGTACTTGTGATAAGGAAAAGCATCATCATATACTATATTCCTTTAAATTGTGACCCTCCCCAAGCCATGAGTCTTATAAGTTTGATAAGTATGTATTAGTACTAGCTTTTTCCTGTGGCTTCGCTCGCGCAAAGAACTCTTTTAGTTACCCATTTCATTCTTGACCCCTTAGGGGTGATTTTCGAAAAATCGCGAAATACGTGTCCGTTTATTTGTTTCAAGGTATATATTGACGAAGTTTCGAGTCAAAATGTCCTAAAAATTGTTTTCTCCATACAAACTTTGAACCCCCATTTCACCCCCTTAAGGATTTGATTTCGAAAAATCCTTTCTTGATGCTTGCCTACGTCATAAAAGACACCGTTTTGGCAAATTTCAGCTTTCTAGATTTAATGGTTTGGGCTTGGCGTTCATGAATCAGTGAACCAGGGCCTCCAATTTTATATATAAGATTTACAGTACTTTTCTTCATTCAATTTATTATTTTTTAAGTTTAGTTTTAAAATATTTTTTAGAAAAAGACATTTACTAGGTGACTTTTTACTTGGCGAAGTAAGGCTTCGAATCAACTCACAAAACTGAACAACTTTTTCTATAGATCGCGTCTTTATAAGCCTTTCTGTGGGAAATTAATATTTTTTTTTGAGTATGTTACAAAAGTTCCTCGGTGAAAAAATCAGCCCATAAAGTTTCGCTAACTAATTTACAGTCACCCCATGTTTTATTTTCTCCCACAAGTAACGAAGTAAGGGAGAAAGCAACCCAAACTAAGATATTGTGTGCTAAGGAAATTAAATTACTTACATTACATTTATTCTAGACTAGCATTCCGTTAGGGACTTCGTTCCCGAGGGAATTCAGGAAAATCATGTACTCTATGTTCATCCCGGATAATGTAGGATTCTAACGGAGAAAGAATTTTTCAAATCGGTCCAGTAGTTTCGCAGCCTATTCAATACAAACAAACAAACAATCAAATCTTTCCTCTTTATAATATGTATAGATTTAAAAAAAACTCTACCTGCGTGCTTGTCTCGAAACTTATATTTATGGATTTTACATTCAACTTCACATTACACTGTTATTTCTGCTAAATATACGTTCTGGATGAATGTCTTTATCTTGTCGTTTATTTCAGGCAGAAACTTCAAAGTCTGTGGATTCTTTGTTGGATATTTGGGAGTGGAACGGTAGTAGAAAGGCTCAAGCAAGTGGACTGACCCATGAAAATTGTCACACAATGCAATGTGACTTGGCCCAACCACGATTTAAAGCTATATCTACTTGAAAAGAATTGTGGTTTTGATACAGCATTTCCTTATGTAGTGCTTTCATTCTGCAATATTTGCGAAGTTTTATTCTCTGTGTCACGCTCTTAGAGAAAATGTATTCATATTTTTATCAAAAAACTTCTTGCTTATGTGCGTAAACAGAATAGTTCCTCACTAAAAATAAATTCAGTATGGTCTTTAAGAGTCTTTTTTTGTTTTAAATCGTAGAGTATCTTTAGACTACCGAAAAAGCGTCGATCTCGTAAGCGAGAGGTACCGACTTCTATTCCCAGTGCCGCCATGTAAAGTAGAAAAGGAAAGTGCTTTATCACATATAGGTTTAATATTTCTTGTGTGTTGTATTTTAGTTTGAAACTTCAAAGTGACAATGTCAAATCTAAGCCTTGGCGATATTTTAAAAATATTGGTATTGTTACCAAACTTGATAAGGCACTTTCCTGTTCGACATTATTACACTAACTGATGCTATTACGGTGAGGGAAATCATCGTGAGTAAATCAGCGCGTTTAAGCAACTGAATGTGTAATCATGATTTAATCTAGTCAGATCCCCCTGTTAGCAGAGCCATGGATGTCAGATGGCAGTCGCTCCACTGTAATGACTAGAAAGAAAGAAGAAAACAAATCTTTAGACTAGACAATGACGTTAATGTAAACAAAAACATTAAATGCAAAGTAAAACTACGTTTTTAATTATAAACGAGCTAAGATAAAGTTGAGACAGCTTCTTCAATTATTAAAGAAATGCTTTTTATTAAGGTCAAATGAATTCAATTACCTTAACAGCAGGCGCGGTCCGAAGGGGGGGGTCACAGGGGACATGCCCCCCCCAAAATCTAAGGTCAAATTGAAAAATCTCAAAAATTTGCCAAATTATAAAAGGAAATTTCTAGCTATCCCCTAACAGCGATAAATTTATAGTTTGCTGACATCTAGTGGTGTTTTTATGAACTACGTACGATGGCCAAAATAACTTGGAAATGACATCTAGTTTAGAAACAAGGAACCGAACTACGTAGTTTTGATAATCCTAGCAAAATCGATATGCGTCGTTATGATAAAGATTGTATAACAATATTCAGATAATGTAATTTGTCGGTTTATTGTAAAGATTCAAGATAAAGGCTGTCTACTTAGTTGTGAATTGGGTGAGTGACCCCCACCAAAATTTCAGGCTGCGACCGCGCCTGCTTAACAGTGACTTAATGAAAAAGTTATTTTATGTTGCTAGACACTTTCGGTATTTAATTAAAATCTTGCTTTATACTAAGCTGAACATTTTTAAACAAAAAAGCAACAAGAAATTAAAATTAAGTTTTGTAGATAGCCTTTGCAAGCAACACCTAAATGTACTTAGCTAATTTCATTCAGTACAGAAAGGTACTCAGAAGTAAAGTGCACGTAACACATTAGTCGCGTTTGTTCTCAGCACGGCACTTTGTTGCATACTGTGAAGTGGTCCTGTGCTTGTGGCCGACATAATAAGTCACGTCTACCCCGTGCCACTGCTGCAATGCCTTCAGAGTACATAGAATGCCACCCGTTCTTATTAAACACAGATTTCAAGCAGTCTAGAATAGACATGGACATTACTTTATTAACTGAAACAATACGTCATACAAACATAAAAACAAAAAAGAAAATAAAAAACAACACTTAAAAGTAAAAATTGGTATGAGGTACTGCAACAGTAAATTGACTCTTACTATAGAAACGCAGCAAGCGCATAAGTGCACCTGAGCACTGATATTCGGCTAGAATATGTTGAATTTTTCGCCTTTGGAGTTAAATTTGCATTAAATCCAAATCTCTTTTAGCTCAGCCTAGAAGCGATTGGTATTTACTAGTGTTTGGTTACATTTCATTCATGCCTGATAATAGTGGGCAGTTAATTCAATTATTTTGAAGCTAGATAGAGATTTTCTTTACAAGACCACGAATATTTCAGTTGTAATAAAATGTAGACGATGATGATTAGACGTACACGATTTAGGTTATGGGCCATACAGCTATTTCACAATTAAAAATATTTAAAAGGTAATATTTTTTTAGTTTTTACTAGCTTCCCGCCCGGATCTTCGTTCCCTTACCAATTTTGGGTATGAATTATACATATAAACTTTCATCTTGAATCACTCTATTTAATGCTGAAAACTGCTTTTTTGAAAACTTTTGAGCAGGTTAAAAAATCTAAGCGAACAGATAGAGGAAGCGTCTTAATTTTATACTATGTAAAGAACACAGACATCCACAGACATAATGTGTGTGCCTTTTTTTGCTATTTAACTTTTTTTTAATAATGTTTCTAATATTTTGGCAAAATTTCCTGAAATACGGACTATTGAAGAGTATACGTTTTTGTTACAATTGAATAATTTTCCATTTCTTTGTACTGGACGCTGCTAATTTTCCTTCTCGTACACCTCAGTAAAAATACCCTCATTTTACCTATTTTCCTGCTATTTATTAATTTTGAATTCATTTAAAGTCAAAAGTTTAGACTTCACAAAACAACAAAGGCAAATGATTCATTGTACGATGTCCTGAAAAACATTCAAGAGTTCGATTGTATAAGTACTATTTATATGACGCTCCGCTTTCCCTGAAAGGACATGTTATAATGCGTGACATACAATTTATAAAATTGACTTACACATACATACGCTCATGCCTATAATCCCTAACAGGGTAGGCAGAGCATCCGTGGTTCTAGAACCACTAGATACCACGTTTGATACAATTGTGAGGGTTATCAGATGGAACAAGTTGCTTAATGGTGAGAGGTGGTCAGCCTTTCGCCTATTATACAGCAAAACCCTCGCATCTCTCTTGCAGACTTTTACTGTATACCTGGAAAGAAAAGGTAGCTGGCACATTCTAAGTTTTTTTTCACTCCCAGTCCAGCATGGAAGGAAATTGAGTTATGCAATGCATTTTTAATCGATTTGTTATGTAACGACTAGCTTCATGCAACCTTTAAAGTGCATTCAATCTGAATCCGTCTAAATAAACCACAGATTTAAATCCTACCTAGATGACGCTCTTAGACTTTATGTTTTGCAGGCTTTGTTTATTTTTGTATTGTTTCTTCTAAAATGTGTGTGATTTTTACTGATATCTCATAGTTAAATGCTGTCTCCAAATCCCTAAAGAACGAGTGAAATTGATGCCAATATAATCTGGTTTTTCTAAAAAGACTGATTTATGAAACACTACATTTCCTTTCTTTCCTTTTTTCCTTTCTTTTTCCTCGTATCAAGTTAATATATTATGCACTTATTCAATGTAATTAGTTTTAATTCCTTTATAAGTGAATGTATCACAAACTGATAAAAATAGCTGGACCAAATTTGATGAAGTTTTTGTGTATGTGTATGTGTGTGTGTGTGGTTACTTTACAACTGAACGCGGTGGTGGCACTACGATTTAACTCTTTTTTTTTGCAGGACAAGGTCTGTACGGTTTTGTCAAAAACGTGGACTTTTAAGATCAAAAATGACAGTACCATTTTAATATCATAATTTCGTACTTATATTGAGCATATTTTTACTATTTTACGTTCTAATTGCTTCCAGGTAGAATATATCTTTAGGAACTCGTCAAGCTTTATATTTCAAGTCCCTTTGAGTCCAAACGTTGTTACGCTGTATGGAAATTTCCCAAGACTTCCGTATTTCTGTGACTTGCCGTATTTGAAATTCGATCAGAAAACAAGAAGACAAAAGTAAAAGAGGTTCTGTCAAAAAATCTCCACTTTTCGCGTTGCGTTCATCTACATAATTTCGTTTCTTATTCTTTCATGTTACATCACATCACTATTTGAAAAGCTTTGAGTCCGTTCCACTGAATTGGTAACAAAAATTAATACAATATTAACCTTATCAATAAGTCCTTAAGAGAATTGATCGTACCTTAATACGAAGATAATACTAGAAACTAAAATTTTAAACGCTTACCTTGTAAGAAGGTTTACTCATATAATAGTCTATATTGATTTCCACTGGACAAAATCTTTTTATAATAAAACATGAGTAAAAATTTTTAGTTAAAATAAAGTGTACTAAAAGCTAAAAAATAATTCGGTAGGTCCTAGGTACCAGTCACCACACCACTCTCCTCATCAATCTAGGGCATTGATCAGACAAAATAATTAAATCGTAGAGCGCGCTTAATCTGCGTAAATATGTAAATAGCAATAAATAGCAAACATAGCGGTTATAGCGGTTGACTTGATAGAAATTTCACACGCCCAACGATTTTATTATTTTGTCTGATCAAATACCAAATACCTACCCTAGATTGATGAGGAAAGTGGTGTGATGACTGGTACCTATGACCTAGCGAATTATTTTTTAGCTTTTAGTACACTTTATTTTAACTAAAACTAATTTTTTTTCTCATGTTTTATTTTCAAGCTTTTTATTTCGAAATCTAAAAACTAATTTGACGAAACATATAACAGTATTCTATTACTCAAGCCCTTTCATTTGATACCTATATTATAGAAGTGGTAATAAAAAAAACAACGGGTTGCACTCCGAGAGTGCCGGCAGAAGTGAAAACTTGAACATATATTACTTCCTTGCAGTCTACTCTCCCTCCGTCTTACGAATTTTCGATCAGGTCACGTGTCCTAACGCGAGTTTAAAATTTTTTACCCATCCCAAAAAGAACGCTGCTAAAGAAGTTTTCACTCTCCCTCCGTCTTACGAATTTTCCGATCAGGTCACGTGTCCTGACGCGAGTTTAACATTTTTTACCCATACTTCAAAATGCACAACGCCGCTAAAGAAGTTTTCACTTCAAAAAAACATACTTGTCATTTTTTTTGGAAGCCATAATGGATTTTCATTTTGTGAAAAGAAAAATGAACCTTCCGTTTTGTTGGTAACCATATTGGATTTTCATTTTTTTTCATAAAGAACCCTATTTTACTAATCAAGCCCTTTCATTAGATACCCATATTGAGGAAGTAAAAGGTGCGTACCAAACAGATCAATCCGTCAACAGGGCCCCGATTCTGTAACTTCACTTGTGTGTCGATGGAATGGTCGCCATTTATCCATTCAGGCGGCGAAATTGAGAACTATCCAAAATGCATACATCTAAAGACAGCTGTGTTAAGTTTCTAGGTAGTTTGCAATTTTACGTTCGGTTGGCAGCGGCGCTACTGTTCAGGGTGATTGTCAGCAAGTATATGAAAGTTAAATAGTTCTCAATTTCGCCACATACATTTATTTATTTTATTTTATTAATTTAGGAAATCTTACAGCATTACATTAGGGTTAATATTATTTATAACACATTGAATTCGCCAATTAAAAGATTTCTCAATAAAACTTTTTCAATCTTAACAACAACTTAAAATAAAAAGTAATTAAAGAGTATATATATGTGTGTGGGTGTGCGTTTGTGTGAGTTCATATGAACAGATAAAATGGCCTCCATTCCATCGACACACAACTGAAGTTACAGAATCGGGGCCCTGGAAGGGGTTCAAATTACAATTACTAGATTTGACCCAAACAACCAAAAAACAAACAGGTCAAGCTAAACAAAACCGTTTCAAAAATCGTAAACGTTCAAATTAATCGTAAGGCTAGATAAATATCTAAAAATCTAACTCTATATTATTATAACTTATGTAACTAATATGTTGAAAAATTTATCTCCAGTTAAACTTATATTGACGGGTGTTTCTTGCACAATATTTCACTTATGCATCGAGGAGCAGTCGTCAGCACGTGCCACTGGCTAGATGTTTATTGCATTGAGATTGCGGTATAACTCGTCCCGGTTATAATAAGGCGAATTTGAACGTCTTCCGAGCGACTGAAGCGGGATATAGCTGCGGTCTCTTGGGAACTTGATAGATTGGCTCAGAATATCCGTAGCAAGGTTTATTATTCCGTTTATGCATGCTGAGTTGTACAAGGCACGAGGTGATTTGAATACGTGGAACTAGGTTAGAATTAGTTTTCAGATAAATTTACAATTATAAACGAGCTAATCATATTTATACTTTATTGTACACAAACATTTTACAAAATTTTTTACAGAGAACAGGATACACAATGGCGAGCTTAACTCAAAGTGAGTTCTCTTCCAGCTAACCTCTTGAGTGAGAGAGAAATAGTATGTATGTATTTTATACGTAAAAGTAAACGTTTATTTATGAGCATTTTGGCTCAAAAAGTTGATTTATCATAATAAACGATAAGAGATTACGCTACAGGAATCCCTGCTTCAGCTAGATAGGCCAAATCTTTAAAGAAGGAAATTTTTATCACTTATTCCTCTTCACAAAATGTTATGATGTTTAATCGCTCTGTTTATACTATCCTATAGTAAGATTGAACATCAAACATTTATTTTGTGACAGTACTCATTTGCAACATGTATCTATTTATCTGCGGCTCAGGTATATATTAGTGTGTCAGTACGTGGGTCTATGGGCTTTGATAGGGTTTTTTATTGGAATGCTGACATGATCGAGAAGGTTATTTTTTTATTCAATGTTCTTGGGCGAATGGGCCGTGCCCACCCTAGTGCAATGTGGTCTCCCACCCCAGGATGTTTGGCCACTGTTTCGGAATTCTATGATGGATGCAGAAATTCTGATAACTTCAAAAGATTTTTTAATGACAGTAAATAAGAAACCTACTCACTGACTACATTGAGTAACGGCTCTGCTTCGCATCGGCCATAGCATGTCAGGGCCCCCTAAAAATAACTTTGTAAAAACGGACCTGTAAGAATTATAGTTTTCAATTCTTGTAGCTGCGCTAATCCCACCTAGAACCGAGACTAAAATATCTGGTTATGAAAAATTTCTTTGTCCTTACCTATAATTGAACCCAAGCCCATTGCCAAGGAGATAGGTTCACAAAAACTAAAGCCAGTCATCATCAATACAAAAAGCCGCAATGTAAATTGGAGTGATAAATCTGTTAAAACTCTACTCATTTGCGACTGTGATCGAAAACTTTTTAAGCTTCCAAAGATTTTAACTTGTAGAAAAACAAAAAGTATTACTTCGGGATCCAGTAGACATTTGTAAGCGCCTACTAATTCACAGTGGGAGTTTCCCTCGCTTGATTTTCTCTTGGAAGTGTTTTTTTTTTCTTTTCGTTGCACAACAAAGGAAACGAGGTTTTGTAGAGCCACAGCTTCTTTCGTGTGTTTTAATCGGATGTTTTTATTTGGTCGTGACATAATTTGTATTTGTTAGCTTCTACTTTCTACAAATTTTCGCAACAGTGCAAAGGATCGACCATAAAAATACTTGCTTGTTTAAAGGGAAGGAATTTCATCACTGTCACTCGATGCATATTGAAATTTTAGTGAGGGTAGGCACTTGACAAGTACCAAACTATGAAGACCAGTGCTTTAGTTGGCATATTTTGGGTTAGCTCGCTCCATCGTCGACCTGGTCAAGATTGGGACCAAGAGTTAACCCATCTCATAATAAAAAAATGACTGCTTTTTTCACCACTTTTCTGGATTTTAATATGGCAAAAACGCAAAACAGCAGTAGAATAGAGCTAACTTAGAGTGAAATAAGGCAACTCGCTTAAAACCATTATTTTTTCTATGTTCTGTACTATAAAATTTCTTGTGTTTGATTGTGATAACGATAACAAAAGAGGTAAAGGCCTTACTTAAATAACTTGAGCGCTACTCTATTATTTATCACACTTGGAATGGGTTTGCAATACCTAATTAAAAAGAACGTTAGTTATAATTAACAAATAAATAAACACACATTGGAAATGAGAATCTCATCCTTTCGGACGGTCTTTACTGTTGTTTTTTAAAGTCGGTTAAACCAGTACCAAAAATTTTAAAGAAAAATTACAAAACTTTACGAGATTCCGGTAATGAAATAATTTTAAAGGTTAAATTAACATTTTATTTTTCAAAAATTTAATTTATGAATCAACATTTGCGATACCGGTAATTCTGTAACAGTAACTCAATGAAAATTTAATTTTTCAATCTCGTATGTTTTCAAATGAAAAGTAGACTGCCGTAGGCGTGTAAGCCTTTTCGTAATTTCCGTCATGCGTACGTCTGATACAGATTGCTTTCAGCGATAAGACCTATTCAAGCTTCTCGCATAATCTTAGCCGACGGTTGTTTGTGTTCACTGAGTGTAAACTGTTTAATAATGTATGTTTACCCATTATATTTTCGTTCCCGTGGGTTTTGAGTCCCTATGAGCATTAAGGTTACTGACAAAGCTCGAAGAATTGCAAGCCTTAAGTGGAAGTAGGCAGGGTACATTACTGGTAGGACCAACGTTCGTTAGGCCAAAAAAGTCCTCGAGTGGCAATCGCGTCGCGTACCGGAAGGCGCAGTGTAGGAAAACAAAGTCAGAGGCCACTGTGTGGTTTGAAAATTCTGACACCAGGGTTAGCCAAGTTCGCCACACACATGACTATGCCCACACAAGGTGAACTGACGATCTGACAAAGATTGCGGGATGCCGCTAGATGTGGCAGGACTAATCGATGTTATGTCTTGCAGCTGACATAAAGATTATAAAGCATTATGCATTATAGTTATTATACTTGTAGTTTATACAAAGTAAAATCTTACATGGTCCTATTTTTATAAGTTATGCATGTGAAACGTAAAAATAGATTAATTTTTAAGTCTAATACAAGCCATTTTGTTAATTACCAAAACTTGGTTACGTTAAGATAAAAAGCATATTCTAGTAGTAGTGGATAATCCTCAAATGTATATTTTGTTTAGCATATAATATTGAAACAATTACAACTGTTTCAAGGTAGATTTCAGTTTGTAAATTTTTATATAGTCAGAAGAAACGGTGGTAGGAAAAGTCTTGGCTAATTAAAAATGCTATATTCATAAGACACAAAGAAACTTCTAAAATTATTTTCTAAAAACTTTCCTATGGTTAAACGGGAGAACATTTTAAAATAGCAGAGAATACTGCGCCTTTTAAATGACTTGTTCTATTTTCCTTTGCATAATAGCACATTTCTTATAATTGCATCTAGTAGTAACTGGGTGAAGAGGCTGACCCAGTACAATTAAACAGAAACTGCGAGAAGGAGCGAACAAAAACAAAAATATTTAATTTCTCTCGTGCTTCTAGTTAATTTGAAACCTCTATTTTCTCGACAGCTATTGAATAGTTTACAGTTTACAATTCAGCAATTAAAACCTTTCAGCAAAATGTAGTGGAGTCCAACCTTTGGATACAAACAAAATTATTGTCGAACGGGTCGAAGCGGGCGTTCCAAAACTTGGTATTTGCCTAATTAACTACATTCAAGGGACCCTTCTTGATTAGATCACGTATTAAAGGGATCAAAACGGATCTGACTGTAAATAGAAACTTTCTTTCATTGTTGTTTCTCAGCGATAAACTCAAAAATGCCGACGAAATGTACATTTTGATCAAACTCTCTTTTTTTAAATCTGTATTGATTTGCATGTTTAATCAGTTTTGTTTTACAGGTACACGAACCAATTCAATGCAATCATAGTTATACTTTATTTTATCGGAAACAAAGGAGGGACACGATCGTAGTTATGGATAGATTCAATCATTTAAGAATTTGCTTAGCCCTGCCTTACATCCTGTATACAATGACGCCTATAGGAATAAGTAGGTACACTTACATTATTACTTGTTCCCTGGCTATACTTAAAAGTACTAATACTTGTAAAAGTTTTGTAAACACTACTTCTGGGAAAGT
This sequence comes from Aproaerema taeniolella, assembly GCA_949987775.1. Classification (NCBI taxonomy): domain Eukaryota; kingdom Metazoa; phylum Arthropoda; class Insecta; order Lepidoptera; family Gelechiidae; genus Aproaerema; species Aproaerema taeniolella. The sequence goes on along the minus strand of OX465251.1, from coordinate 10,350,141 downwards.
TATTCAGTCCGCCACATCAATTTGGTTCCCATTTTATTTTAGTTTTTCTCTGAAGGTAAAGTTTTGAATAGAGTTGCCGATTCCGTTCGACTTTGCAGGTTTTTTTAGAACAGTCTGTTGCACTGCAAGTTTCCGTTGAATTTCGCTCTTATTTTGTTGCTTTAATTTATATGTCATGTTACTCTTTCATTTTTTTTTCACTGTAATGAAGTGGTACAGGGAAGTCGTACGTCGCTTGGATGTTTAGCCAATTATTAAGTTTTTTTGGTATTTTCGCAAGTTAGGGAGAAAATCTAGCGCATTAGTTTTTGAATTTTTGGCTAGTTGTGTTTAATTTTAGATGCAGGTAAGTCTGTAAGTCTTCAAGAGCTTTTCTGTGCATTGGAAAGCATGTGAAACCCGACTGTTATCTATTAGCTACAGTAAATAAACTAAGTTAGAGGCCATTTGGCAGTTTGAAAACTTTGACACTAGGGTTACCCAAGTTCGCCGTAAACTTGATTATACCTTCACGTTATGGAAGGAAGGGGACCCCGTTCAAACGTATACGGTTACCTTTCGGTAGTTAATAGTCAAATGTGCTATGGTTTACCGCATCAGGTTTTGCTGTAGGAACGTATGGTATGAATACAACCTTCTAAAAATGTAGGTAACATATATCCAATGGAAATCATAAACAAAAACAGTTACGATGAACTCTAATGGTCACCCATGTACCCTGGAAAAATATGGTACAGACTTACTAGTATTATGTGACATGATTCAGAATCGGCGAAAGTAAATAAATAAATAACCGGGTCATAATGTGATTCCTATTTTTAAGTAAGAACAATAAGTGTGTACGCTGACTTGACCTCAACATTGACGTACACAAAAATGGTTTATATTACAACAAAGAAACGTACACCAAAAAACTATGTAAATAAAGCGCCTGCTGTGCAAAATTTACAAAGATGTCATCAAATAACGGAGATATGAAACAATTCTATAGAACACTTCTCGAGCCGGCGCGGCGCCGACGTCAAACTAGTAAACACAGTAGGCAATCTTTTATATTTTAACCGACTTCAAAAAAAAGGAGGAGGTTCTCAATTCGGGTGATTTTTTTTATATTTTTAATGTTTGTTACCTCAAAACTCCGTCATTTGTAAACCGATTTCAAATTTTTTTTTAGTTCGAAAGCATCTACTTCCAGATTGGTCCCATAAAAAAATTATCGAAATCGCTTCAGTAGTTTAGGTACAAAATAAAAATAAACTGAAATTTACGGTCATATACTCGTATGTGGATGATAATAGGTCATCAATGTAAACGAAGCAAAACGAAGTTGTTCCCTGAGACTTTTAAGTTGTTTTTTGGGGCTCCTTTGTGGCCTGGGGCTACCTACTCTACCGGTCACCGTTTAGTTTAGTTTACCACACATCTTTCCTGCCGTCTGGTGATCGGTTGATAATATCACCCACCACCCCATATCTTTCATGCCATCTGGCGATCGATCGGTTTGAGAATTGTACTACCCCGTATCTTTCTTGCCATCTTGCGACTGGTTATGAATATCACCACCTCATATCTTTCCGTGGGGTGAAAGTAATTTATCACTATATCGCTCTTTAATCTCGAATGATTTAGTGCTTTATAATAAATATACGAGGGAATTATATGAATGACTAGCATCCCACTCGGGACTCGGGGAATCCGAGAAAATTATGTAGCCTATGTTACTCATGGATAATGTAGCATCCTAATTGTGAAAGAATTTTTAATAAAAAACCGGTCAAGAGCATGTCGGGCCACGCGCATTGTAGGGTACCGTAGCAGCATGGTTCAAATATGCAGCTGGCTTCTTAATGCTTCAAGCATATTGTCATAGTTGATGTTAAAATCCCCAAATACTATACTTAGTATCATAAACAAATGTACCTATTAAAAAGTTTGGCCAAAATATAACAGAATTTCCATTCTTCCATGGTTAATGTGCGAGCGAAGCGAGTGCGAATTTTTTTTGGTTTTCTTACGGCAATATTACTGTTAGAAATAATATCAACCTGCTGTTAAAATAATTTTGATGTCATTTTCGTAATTAACACCCCCAAAAAACTATTTAACGACACCTAAAATGTCAATATGTTACAGTTTGGCTTTCGACCTCCCCTCACTTTTAGCGTGGAACCTTGTAAACATATTCTTATTAATACCAAAAACGTTTGGTCGACTATTACTCGCAAACTTGAAGGGCCAACTTATGTGTTTTTCTTTTAATTTCGTTGTATATTCTATAACCGTGAATTTTTTCACATTTTTAGAAACAACCGTTTAGCTGGTAGGACCCGGAATCTTGCTTTTAACAAAAAATTTCACTTTAAAAATATTTTTTTCTCAAACGGAGTGCTGAATCGAAAAACGTTCTTAGTAAACCCCTTCTATATTTTAAAAATCTATCCTATGACATTCAATTCGATGGTATCGGCAAGAAAAAAAAATCTATCGCCCTTTCACGTGTATGAGAAACACCCGAAAAAATGTTTTTTCCAAAATTTTATATTTTAGATCTGTCGGCGCAATCAATATCTATGACCATGCCAAATTTCAGCTCTGTAGTACCAAGGATCTTATATTAGTAAATATATTCTTATTAATCCCAACAGGGTTTGGCACTTGGTCGACTATTACTCGCAAACTTGAAGGACCAAGTTATGTGTGATAGTTTTCCTTTTAATTTCGTTATATATTCTACCAACGTGAATTTTTCCACATTTTTAGAAACAACCGTTTAGCAGGTATAGGGGGGGGACACTTGTGTTTGACAAAAATTTTCACTTTAAAAATTTATATTTCGCAAACGGAGTGCTGAATCTAAAAACGTTCTTAGTAAACCCCTTCTATCTTTTAATATGCTATCCTATGACACCCCACTCAAAAATATTGGTGAGAAAAAAAAATTCATTGCCCTTTCACGTCTATGGGAGACACCCGAAAAAAGTTTTTTTTCTAAGATTTTACTCTACAGTTCTGTCGGCGTGATTCATATGTATAATCATGCAAAGTTTCAGCTCTGTAGTACCAAGGGTTTCTTAGGAAACCCGCGGACAGACGGACAGACGGACATGGCGAAACTATAAGGGTTTCGTAGATTACTACGGAACCCTAAAAATCGGTCCAATAGTTTCGGAGGCATTACATACAAAAATACAAACATACAAATCTCTCCTCTTTATTTTCTCTCCTCTCTATTCTTTTAGTATAGATAAATGGTAACCTTTAAAAAGAATAAAATAAAATATTTTTATCAAAAAATTGACCCGCCTTCAAAAAGGGTGAAATATTTTTTTAAAGCTATGTTCACGAGTAAGTAGTGGTTACGGGTAAAACAGTAAATAGGTGAATAATTCATAGCGGAATATGGTAAATAGAGAGGAATGTTTTTTTTGACGTCATTCCTCTCTAAAAAAAAACATTCCTCTCTATTTACCATATTCCGCGATGAATTCACCTATTTGTTGTTTTACCCGTAATCACTACTTACTCGTGAACATAGCTTTAAAAATTATTTCACCTTTTTGAAGGCGGGTCAAGTTTTAGTTAAAAATATTTTATTTAATGTCACATCGATAAATAGTTTGTCATATTCTGACTCTGTCTGTACCATTAATTTTTGTAACCGATTTATTCTAGGAACTAATGATTTATCGTAAAAGGTACCGTTACACAGCGCGTAGCCTGACACATGCTTGGCAATTTTTTTTCACAAATCAGCTGCGCGTTAAAATACTTGGCGCAAATATTGCTTTTAATCGGTTTTATTTGAGCTACAGTTAATTAAGTATATTGTTGGAAGTGCATTCGGTGTAGGGTGGCCACGTCTGTAGGTTAAATTTAGGTCAAATGTAAACGAATTGCCGACTCGGTAGCTAACGACCGACGCCACGCGGTCCTATACGGTGACCACAAATTAAGGTATTTGAAACCGCTTGACGCTTACACGGAAATGTCAACATTAAGAAAAAAATATATACGGCATTTAAAATTACCTCAATAATTAAAAAAAACTTTTATATATTTATATATACCGGATAGCAACAGCTTGTTCTTGACTAATGCAATAATATGAGTTTATAATATTCTAAGCAAATTACAGCTACCCACCGATTTACATTAATAGATAAATGTTGGTCGGAGCGATATTTCAATAGGTTAACATTTTAATTTAGTAGCAGTACTGACAATTAACCATAAAATCTGCTATTAAAGTTTAATTATTGAATTAAGTGATTGTAAGAAGTACGACAGCAAAATTATAAAAACTTGGACTTCTTTTTTTTAAAACATAGAAATATTGTTTTCTGGACTAGAGGACGCTCGGGACTTCATTTCCGTGGTAATTTCGTAAAACCCTTTCTTATTTCTTCTCTACGTTATGAATGAAACCTTTGTGCCAAATTTCAGTATTCTTGGTTCATGAGTTCGGGCTGGGTGTGGACGAGTCAGCGAGTAAGGACTTGCATTTTTATTAAAGAAAAGAAGATTTATGATGATAATTTTCACAAAACAATTCAAAAAGCGTGGTTACCCTTCCTGCAGTGAATACGACGCTAATGAAGCGACGTTATACATTCAATAGAAAGTTTTTTTACTAAGCTCGGTTTTCGAAACTCGACAGGAATTGCTGTTTGATTAAATAAAAATATTTTTTTATTGTGCACTTTCAAAAAACTACACATAACAAATGTGGCTTCTGTACATAAAATAGTACATCTTACTGGTACTGTCTGCTCTCAAAAGTACATTCTTTACAAGCCATGTTGCTTTCAGTTTCATAATTCTGAAATTGTTACATCAATTTTGAATGTAACTTTTGAAACATCACTAACTGTCAGTTGTCCACAAACCCCACAAACCACCACGGCGAGGGGTTTAGAGTTCTAAGCGTCCTACCGTGTATTAAACTGAACTATTGTAGTAACGTGGAAATACAGTTTTTATTTAATCTCACAATATGTACGTTTCATTTACTGCGCCGTACACGTTAATGGTCCTTCAAGCCGGACTTACATTCAATAGGTTACACACAAATAGATTAAGAAAGTTTGCAGTTGTCTAAAATAAAACTTAACATTTTATGTTGGTAAGTATTTTAATTTTATTTATCACCTTCGTGTTTCGAAAGGAGACCCGCGCCCCTCGAGTCAGTGGGGACGTAGGTATATGGGCTGGTAAAAAAAAGTATTTTAATATTGGGTGACTTAAAATTAATTAGCGAAAATCAAGAATGTGAATCAGCCTACCAAACTGAACAACTTTCTTTAAGAAATATAAGTCAAAATATGAAATAAAACTTGTGCAATCAGCTGATTTGCCTTTGGATGGGAAGTCAATATTTTTTTAGAGAATTTCATATAGGTTCTTTGGGGATAGTTGTTGTTTCGTGGTTAGAACCATCCTCTAAAGTTTAGCCAACTGATTTCAAGTCACCACTCCCCCATATACCTCTTTGTTTAAATTCTTAGATTTTTTTCATTAGAAATAAGAGCCTTTGTGATTTATCTATAGTAATTATTCATTTCCAAAGTCTGCAGATTCAAAATGCAGAATTTCCCTTTATTTCCTTTGCTGTCACTTAGCTATTTAGTAGTATTTGCAATAGCTACAGCTCAAAATATCTTTATTCGAGTAATTCATCTGGCCTATTAGATACAGGTGTCTGCCTGACGACCACAAAGCCCGAATAGAGCCTACGGCGTCATTTCCTCTTGTCCAAACAGTCGGAAATTAAGTCAAAACACCTTGTGGTAGCGTCCATTACTGGCAACAAACAAGGCGGTTGTATTGTTCTGAAATCTTACTTGCTAAGGTGTTCTATACACATTTCCGTTTGAAACAAGTAAGAACAAATATAAAACACTATCGAACGAGAATAACCTACCTAGCTAATAAAAAAATTATATCCTCAAATTACTGATGTTTAATAACTTTATTTGTTGAATTTCAGGGAAATTTTACCAAATTCTTATTGATGTGATAATCTCAACGCATTTAAGTATAGATCCGGCACAACACTACAAGACGAAGCAAAATATTATCCTGCAGTGTAGGATCTGCACTCTGTAGTAGCGTCACTAATATGTTTTTGTCGCTTCATATTGTAGTGTAGTGTCGAAAAATACAGTTTTGTCATTCTTGATCAACACCCACGGCCTACGGAGTAAGCGCACCCTTATTACTCTGAAAATACTCAGTCAAACATCTGCCCAAATTAATCTATGTATCCTTAGTGTAAGCGCTGTTCAGCGACTACAAAAGAGTGATCCTAATTAGAAAAGTTGTTCACCCAATCCTCTCACCTCGGTAATCCTCAAGTAATGACGTCACTCGCTAAATGACGTCACGTATTATTAAGGACAGTAAAACAAATTGCGAAGGATTACGCACTCATGGCAGGGATGTAATAAAAACTTTAATGTCATAAAGCGCTTCACGAAAAATGTTCAGCAGTTTTCTCTTCGGATAGATACACTTTTGAGTACATCAAGCTTTACAGTTGTAGCGCGATTTTCACTCTTCCGCTTTCGGAACAAGGTATAAAGTCAAAAGTGTCAAGCGTGATGTTGTTTTGAGTGTACTACGCAACGTCAGCGTTATGTCATAAAATATGACACACCAAGTATGTTTCTTTTTATTTAGTTTTACTTTACTTTTACTGCGTCATGTTTTTCTTTTCAAAGGTGAAGCGACAGAAACTTGAAAATATGCTTGAAATAGCTTGTCTTATATATCAAAAGTGTGAGTAGTAATGCAAGAAGTGTCAAGTGTCAGCCGCTGGAAAATTACATTTTAATTTTCTGATTTGTTACCCTTTGTTAACCCTGGAAATCCTAATTATTGCAAATAGGATAATCTTTGAACTCGTTACAATGCTCGTATAAATTATAAATTATGTGGTAAATAATTTATAACGTAATATGATCACTATTTCCACAAATATTTTCGAAGAAAATAATCTGTATGTAAATATATCTAATATCTAATAATCTTTATTTCCTCTACAATGGGTTCTTAAAAACTAGTGGCAGGTGCCACCCATTAAGCTCATCGCCTGTGTCGGGTAACACCACTCTTCTTATCATTAAATTACATACATTGTAGGTAGGTACGCCAACTATAAGACAAAGGTAAGTAAAAAGAAAAAAAAATGTTTTAACGTTCTTAATTAAAATTAAAGAAATAATAAAATGCAACCACATTTTACAATACAGTAACAGGAACAAGATGTTTCCACAGTATGCCAAGTGTGTATATGTGTGTGTGTTGTGTCTGTGTGTATCTGTGTGTGTCTGTGTGTGTGTGTGTTTGTGTGTGGGTGTGCGCGGTTATGTGCGGTGCGAGGGTATATAATTACGTATAAGAATATGTATGAGTAGTTTTGTAAGTCAGTGCTTATAAGTTGGTTTAATACTGCATGTGTGTGAATGGATAAAATGTATCATGCCCAAAGTCCTGGTTGAACGACGAAATCCTAGGTGCGCAGCCTTACGACTGTGTCTTGGGATCGGTAACCATGTAATGTTCCACTACACATCTAGCATGTCCTTAGCTGTCTCAATCAGGTTGCGAAAAAAACTACAGGATTTACGGTACAAAAAATTATTAAAATTGATAAAATAGTATATAAACCGTTGTGGTTTTAAATATTCCTTTGATTTTTTTTTCTTATGAAAAAAATCCTACTTAGAACAAAAAAAAAATATCGATAAAAGAACATTGTATAGAAACTTCTTCATGTTCAAGAGCGCGTCCACAATAGAAAATTGTCCCTTTTAGTTCCTCGTAAGCTGATACCAAGTAACGAGCCATTCAGAAACACAATGGACGCAGCAGCTATATGATATCCTTTTCTCTGCTACGAGTACTTTACCCCTTAATAGTTTGATGAAGACATGACAGTAAAGTCATCAGCGACCCATTTCTCCCTCGTAGGACTTTTCTATTAGGCGACTTTAGAGCTAAAATTAAGAATACGAATAAGCCTACTTAACTGAATTTCTTTCCCTAAGAAACAATATGTAACTGTGAAAATGGAATGGTACAACTTTGAGGATAGTCGTTAAGGTTTACAATTATTGTTATGAGCTATTGTAAATCGCTCTTATTGCATAACTAGTTGTACCTTTTACTAAACACAATCTATAGAAATATACTAAAACTAATAATATAATATTATATTATAAAGAGGAAAGATTTGCATGTTTGTATTTTGTATGTAACGAATAGGCTCCGAAACTACTGGACCGATTTGATAAATTCTTTTACCATCAAAATGCTACATTATCCTTGAGTAACATAGGCTACATAACTTTCCGGAATTCCCACGGGAACGAAGTGTCCCGAGTGGGATGCTAGTCGAAATATAAAATAAAAAAATGTCCCTCCATATATTTTTAAAGAATGCATTCTTTCTTTATTTAGAGTCAAGAAGAACCCCTTACTAATAAAATAAAAGTGAAAGTCTAAGCAATGGATTGATATGGCTTTTGGCACAAGAATAATTGTAGAGACAATTTTTAAAATTCAAACGTCACAGAAAAAATGTATTATCATTGCTTATCGTTCCAAGCTTTTCGTATCACACGGAATATAGGGGGCAATGGTAACACAATTTTTGCCGGGCCATGCATGAAAAGGCCCGTTTGCTGTTTTTTCACGGGGACGAATTCGCGGGCGGAACACTTTTATATAAAGTATCATACTACTATTTATAACTAGCTTCCGCCCGCGGCTCCGCCAGCGTGGACTACAGGTTATATCGTGCCCAACTGTGGGATAAAATATAGCCTATGCTTTTGCCAGGCTCTAATTTAACTCTCTACCAAATTTCATTAAAAATCGGTCCAGTAGTTTAGGCGTGAAAGACGGACAGACAGACAGTTTCTTTCGCATTTATAATATTAGTAAGGATTAAATAATTCTGACACCAGGTTTAGTCAAGTTCGCCACACTCTTGATTATATCTTCACGATAAGAAAAAGAAGATTAAATAAATTTTATTTATCACGTTACAGTTGACGAAATCTTATGGAAACTTTCTAAAATATTTCATGAAATTTCTCAACAAACAAACCAGGAACAGAACTGTCTTTGAAGTTTATCAAGAACTCCCACTCTGGGGATATCCCACACTTTGAGCAGTCTAGCCTGACTTAAATACTCTGGGAAAGTTAGCATCCTATTTAGAGGTAAGCAAACTATAATTATAACCTACTTATTGTAGACAAGCTTTCCGCCGCGGACTTCGTTCCCGTGGGAATGTGGGAAAATTTGTAGCCTATGTATTAATCCAGTGTGTCAGCTAAAACTCCATACCAAATGTTATTAAAATTGATCCAGCCGTTTGTACGTGAAAGAGTAACAAACATCCTCACAAACTTTCGCATTTATAATATTAGTATAGTTGGATAAGTAGTATTAGTTTGCTACTAAATATGATTTATTTCGCTGTGAGGTAGCGTGATAGATATGGTTATGAGTATCTAACACATAAACTGTTAAGGACTTTTAAAGCCCGCAATGGTACTACTACTACCATTCCTGGTAACATTCGTACTATTGCTACCTGGCAATAAGGCCGCTTTTAACGCTGTGTTCCATATTATTGTACTATTTATCTCCGAGTGCAAATAAAGAATAGTGTACAATACAATACTCTTTATTGCACAAAAAAAATATTAACAACAAAACATATATAAAACAAACATATTATTGTATTATTGTTTGTTATTATATTAAAAATATTATTGTATTGTGCAGAGGCGAAAAATTATTTTCACAATTCGTAGTAGGCATCCTTCATTTCTACTAACTCATTTAAAGCACCCAATACATTAAATTCTCTTTACCTCAAAGTGAAGTACCCACAGCAAATAATTACGTACCGTCAAAGGTTGCGTCACACCCAAATCCGACCCAAGAGCTTCATATTGCAACTGCAATATTATATACCGACTGTAATATTATCAAGCGATATTACGTACTGCATCACAAGTCAATATGTCAAAGACAGTAATTTATAGCTAATTTATGTTATGATCTAATAGAGCAGGTGCTTAAATTACGCTGTCTGCTCTGCACAATATTATAATCGACACTAATCATATTTATTACTCTGTAAGAGGCTTGTACCACTAAATTCGTCTTTTCGGAGTTATGTACGGACTTTTCATTAATTGTCACTTGCTCAGCGGTGAAGAAAAATACCGTGATGAAACCCGTACGTCTAAAAAAATTCGGCGCGCGGTCCTCAAACCAGCAATGGGCTAGCGGCAGCGTGGTGGACTATAGCCTAGATCCACTTCGTGTTTCGAAGGGAGGCCATAAATGAGCTTAAAAAATATATACATTATTGAGTCGCTTTAAATCAGTTAGCGGATTTTCCAAAGAACATTTATATTCAAAAGTGAAAATAAATTTTGCTTATCAAATTTCGTAAAAGTATTTAAAGATATTAGTATAAAGTCAAACGAAAAACAGAAATCTTTTTCAAGAGTTTCTTGTCTTGGTCTCTTGGAGAAAGTTGTTCAGTTTCATAGGCGTAACCGGAAGGTTCATTAATTTCAAGTCACTGCATATTAAGCTTACGAAGTAGAGAAAACTCATTTCTTTTTTCATCATAACCAGCTTATTCTAATCTACATCTGCACTAATTTTATAAAGAGGAAAGATTTGTATATTTGTATTTAACGAATAAACTGAAAAACTACTATACCGATTTCAAAAATTATTTCATCATTTGGATGCTACATTATTCCTGAGTAACATAGACTACATTATTTTCCCGAATTCCCACGGGTCAAAGTCCCAAGCGGAATGCTAGTAATTTAATATAATTAAATGATTATTTTAAGACTATCTTTCTGCCCGCGACTATAATGTCGCATCGGGCTTCCTGCTATCTCTGTGTAGAAAATCTGGTCGATTTGACGCTCCGCAACGACGAAAAAAGGACAAGCAAACCAATAAACAAACACACTTTTATATTTATAGCATCATAGGTAAGGATAACAAAGCTGGTGGTAATTTTTTTATGGACTTGGCAATAATTTAGGTGATTTTATTACTACAAATTTTAAAAACTTTAATATAAGACGGGCAAGTATTAATTTATAAGTTTACTTCTAATATTGAAAATAAAACAAGTAATATCATTTCAAAACATTTCAAAATTTCAAAAGGTATCTTAAAAACAAAGGCTCCCATTTTAGCTGCAAATTTAATAGACTTTATACCACCATCACCAAAAGAACTCGACAAATGTTTTACAAGCCCAATATCGGCATAAGGCAATATTGGATCGTTTGATGGCAAATTTAATTCTCTATTGAAGACGCCATTGACGTCTGGTAATGGTAGTCTCGCTCGTTAGCACTCCCTCGCCGCGAGTCCGTCGTAATCCGATTTCATTGGTAGTTCCGACAAATTTGCGGTCGGTTGGTTTCGAGCCGCATGCCCATCGGACTAACGCACATCCTATACAGAGGGAAACTTAGTTTTTAACATATTATAATGGGTTCTTACCATGTTTTTTGTGGTTTTCGTGCGTCGGAGGGCACGTTCAGTTGTCGGTCCCGGCTGTTGTCGATTGACTACATTCGGTAAAACCAGGCCAGAGACCATTGTGCGGTTTGAAAACTCTGACACCAAAATTAGCCAAGTCCACTACAGACTTTTCTATACCTACACGATAAGAAGAAGAAGACCACGATTTTTTGTGGTCCTTGAGTTTGTGGCGCCATTGCAAGCATCACTGATGAACGTAGTTTATCCGGCGAAATATCGGGTAACGCTCCTCTGAATCGATAGTCCTCGGTTCGAACCCTCGGGGCAAAATGTTATTTGTTTGTACTCAGGGCTAGTTGTTCTTGTCTGTGGTTTTATGTTTCAAGGGACCTACGTTTAAAAATGTAAAACCTTAGAGTGAATAGCTTAAATAAAACGGGGAAGTGCGAGTCGGACTCACGCACGAAGGGTTGCGTACCATTACCTATAAAACCGGCCGAGTGCGAGCCGAACTCCATAAAAACCATTATCTCTATAAAAACGGCAAAAAAATCACATTTGTTGTATGAGGCTTAATATTTATTTTATTTCTTAAATATTTATTTAAGAAATAATTTTAATTTTACTAACCTTAAATATTTATTTTATTCTGATTTTTAGTATTTGTTGTTATAAGAACAATAGAAATAAATCATCTGTGAAAATTTCAACTGTCTAACTATCACGGTTCATGAGATACAGCCTGGTGACAGACGGACAGACGGACGGACAGCGGAGCCTTAGTAATAGGGTCACGTTTTTTCCCTCTGGGTACGGAACCCTAAAAAGGTTACAGCTCCTAATTAAGTTAAGACCACTTGACTCCTCAGGCACAATAGGTACATTATAGAAACCCTCTAGAAGTAGCAAGTTAAGGTTTGTTCAACAAATTCGAGATCCGGCTTTTTTTAGTTTTTTTTTAGGTCAGAATTTCAGATCACCTGAGGTGACTTTATCAGCCTCATTCAAAGACTCGTTAAAAATTAATGAAGAAACTCTTCAGCCGAATTAGTCTTAGCTTTTGCTACGAAACTAAAAAAGAAACGTTGAATATATTTCCACGACAAATATAAAATATTATCGCCAGTAAATAGATAATTCACATCAATACATGAAATGCCAATTATATAATGAAAAATTAATCAGTAGGTACATTGCAAATACTGTAAAATTCCATAAAATATAATTTATCATTAAAATACTACAAGCCTGTTAAAAGTAATACAACCTTTAATCAATCAATTGCATCCAAAGAGATATTATTATATTCATTTTGAAATGGAATCCCTAGTGATCTGACAAATGTCATTTTTAATTAATTAAACGTTAGGGAAATCCTTAAAATACTTTTCAAGCTTAGTACTGAGAGCAAAGATCAAAGGAATTCATTATTTTGTCATGATATTTCATTTTCATAACAGATACGTTTAGCGACTGAAGAACATAATTTCTTTTTCTGAAATTTCAGTATTTATGTCTTACTTTTTATAGATACTAGCCTCAATTCACAAACTAAAATGAGGAACAAAGAAAACAGAAGAACTTAAAACAACGTTTTAAAACCCCCAAACATCCTTAGTTCACACCTGCACCCAACCAACGGTGGTCACTATCTACCTCTTTCATACACTCAACAATAGAGCGAGATGGCATGTATGATTAAAGAGTTCATTTTCTGAAGTGACGTGTAAATCGCCTCGTACAGAAACACGATTTTAATCTCCTTAGGGCGGTTTCTGTATGGTATTAAAAAGGTTTGATACATAAACAGATTTGGGCGTAAGTGTGATTCCCCTAATTCGATCGAAGTAGCCAGGTGTTTTATTCATGAAGGGAGGGTTTCTTGCGCTTCAGAAATTACTAATCCGATCAGGATATTCAAATTTCAACAAATCTGCGGGTAGTACATGTAAATGTTGAAATATATACTCATCCTTTGAATGAGTTAGTATCAGATGGCCGCGAACGTATGTGGTCTATGTAGCAACTCGTCTAAAACGCAATTCGCAACTCGGTGTTTTAGCAACTCGTCTAACCTGCAAGTAGTCTAAAATATTATGTCGTCTATTTCTCAACCAGTCTAAAGCGTTTTTTGTCTACTACTAGATTGGTCTAAATTGTGAACTTGTCTTAATTATCAACTAGTCTAAATTATAATATATCTTTAAAAACTTTACTACAAACAAAGTTTGTGAGGCATATAAGTTTGAACGACTTATTAGTGTCAGAAAATGAGTTTAAAATGTCGCTATTATAGCGCGGTGTTAAAAGACATTTAAAAATGTAAACATAACATTTAAGCATGTATATCTTCGGTAAATAGATATCTACGGTTATATCTTATTTTGTAAGTACGAGTAACATCATATCAATGATCAATGATCAGAAAAGTTTTTTTTTCATATTCACACCGCACCTTCGTTCTTTTACAGATGTGCATTTTTGTATAGGGTGACTTTAAATTAAGGATGTGAGTCAGTCCAGAAAACTGAACAACTTTATATAGATCAAAATATATATAAAAAAATATGCCTCTCCATATAAATTATGCGATCAGCTGCTTAGCCTTCGTATATATACCTTGTGGAAAGTGATTCAGTTTCATGGGGAGAATCACCCCCTAAAGTTTCGCTAACTAATTTACTGCCGTACTCAGAGACGTCAATTAAAGTTAAGAAGTAATTAAATGTCATGCTATCCTTGTTTATATCAACAAGAGTGAAACAGACAAGATCAGAGTTTAACAGTACTTAACTTTAATTGACGCCTCTGAGTACGGCAGTTAAAGTCACTCCATGTAGATTGACTTTAATTTAAACAAGAAGAGAATTCAGGCCATTTAAAATTAGTTGACAAAATTAAAGAATCAGCCCAGAAAACCGAATAACTATCTTTTGGCCCCTTTATACAACTGATGCGATCATCTGATTTACTGTGTGAAAAGACAAAATTTTATTTTGAGATTTTTATACGGATTCCTCGAGGAAAGTCGTTTAGTTTCATGGGAAGAATCATTTGCTAGGACTCTTGTGAGCAACTACAATTCAAATATATTCAATTTCTACGTTTAACCAGCCTGGCTGAAAGCCAAGCTTTTTTCAAACGACTGGATGAACTAAGCGCCGCGGGTGATTTTTTTTTTCGACACTGCAGCGACGGTATAATAATCTTATATACAGGGCTTTAGGTATCTCTCTTTCAACCTCTCGGGTGGTTAATCAGTCCATGAAACTGAACAACTTCCCTAAGGAACATAGATCAAAACACGAAAAAAAAAATGTTGATCTCCCATAGAAAATGCGCTTTTATGCTGATGAAGTTTATATGGGAACTGATTTTTTTTTTATCGTACCTATGTTCCTTGGGAAAGTTGTTCAGTTTCATGGACTCAGTCCATGGACATGGACATCGGAATTTTTAAAAGTAGGTATATCAACTTTTAAACTACTTTCAAAGTCATGTTTGCAGTTTGGTGTTATACTCGTATTAAAAAAAAGTTTTCTTATGCGGCCTAATGACTTGAAATGTGTAAATGTATCACAAAGATGGAGTAATAAAGTAACTATTTATTACGTCTATCTATCTTTCTATAGAGGGGATGCCTGCCAGGCATAGGCGATTGATAAGTCCACTTATTTGGGACCATTTCAGCCAACTCCCCATGACTTGAGTTTTACCTTTGCGCTGACAGTTCCACCTCTTTAAAACTCCCAGAAGCTTTTGCAAACCTTATTATCTCCTTTGTGCTAATCTATTGTATTTGGTCTTCTTGTATCTCATCCATGCCTGTGGTCTTCCATTTTACCAGCACGTACATTGGGCACTCAGTCAGGACGTGTAGACTTGTTTCTTCCTTGTCACATTCTGAGCAGGTGGGATCAGCTCGGTGCAGAGGACACTTCACAATATGCATACTAAAATACCAGAATTTCATGTCTCATTAAATAAATACCTTCGAATAATAAATTAATCAATCAACATAACCAACCATTTTAAAGCGCAACAAGATAACATGACAGCTACACGACAAATTAAGTTCAGGTTTAATTATACAAGGAACCTAAATTACCATCCTGTTAATTAGATTTCCGACGAGCTCCTAGAACGGCTTTTCCATTGAATAAAGTAGGTTTAATACTCTAACAAATTAAGATATAACAAAGTTTTAAATTGAATTTAGACAATCCGTGACATTGCTAACTGATTTTATGTGAGCTCGCTTCATCAACGCATATTATCTTTGTTACCTATTTGGTTAGTATTTAAGTCAATAGAAAATATACTTACTGCACTATCTATACATATACTATCGACTCTACATTTATGCAATTTTAACCGGTTTTATTTCAATTACATACCATTCTAAATGAACGTTCTTGACTTTTTGAAGCTTTTTTGTTTTTGGGCCCTCTTCACAAAGTAACTGAATTTGTAAAGCTAATACATAGTGATTTCTCAAAGTTGTGGATATTGAGTAATTTAGCTATTTTTAAATTTACTACACATTTGAAAAAAAAGGCGACAGTACAGTATTCACTGAAAATGGGAAATTGCGCCGTTACAAATACAATATTTAATAAAAATGCGCAAGATAAAAAAGGTTGGAGAGGTAATAGTGTGGGTTTCGGAAAATACATGTCAAATATCTGAGAAGTTGATATCAACAAAACCCTTACATTGAATGATTACATCAGAGAAGGAATTGACGTTTTATTTTCGTCTCAATTTTTTTGGGGATTCCATTATTTATTTTGTATTTATTAAGAAGAAAAGTATTTTTTATTGTTGAGATGGATGTCTTTTGCATGTCAGATATAACTAGACCGAACTATGCAATAGACTTTGTAAGCTGCTACGATATCAGTTGGTCAATTATTATGTAACTATTATAATTCGTTACTTTTTTTTCTATTGTTTAGTAAGTGTGCTAACGTTGTACAAACTGTCTATTCCTGCTCAGCACACTCCTTTCAATATCTGTAAGGTTGGTTGAAATAAATCCTTTCATGATATAAGCTCGCCTTTGTATATTAACTTAATCTTGTTTGTGCATTCTTTGTCAGTCTGTTTTGTTCAATAAAGTGTTTTATACTAGCATACAATGTCGGACACGTCAGCCAAAAATGCTGTCATGCTGCATCAAATGTATATCCCCCTAGTAAGAATGACAGCTACGACATTTCGCTGTAATAAAGCGTTTCGGGCCCGTGGACCTACCGATTTGACCAACTGGTAGGACCACGGTATACCACTATGTACTAGTGGACGTGGACTAGGGCTTACTAGAATATCGTAGTGTCCATATTATAGTAGGTATCGATAGATAGGTGATCTATACATATCACAGACCATATCGAGATAGTCAAAAAGAGCGCTTCAAACTGTATGTTGTATGAGAACCTAGACTTATTGGGTGACTTTATGTTACGAGTATCTAGTAAACAAAATCAACAAAAAACAACTTTCGCTTCTTAGACAACAAGTGCGACGGCTGCCTCAGTCTGGAAAAAACTTCTATAAAAATTATAAAAAATATGTAATTGTAATTTTTTCTGAAAGAATATACGTGTTTCTTTTTAGAACGTGCCCCTTTGTTTTGATATTACGTTTTAATATGGGCCGATGACAAAAGAAAGTAGAAACATTTTATGTACTTAGAAACTGGATAAATTCATCGCGTTTCTTTGGCGGTCGTAGCAAATGCTTAATCGGTGATTCGCGTGACTTCCCCTGACACTTCAATTAACAAAATGGATAATCTCCACCACGGCTAGGCGACAAACTTATATTTCATGATTAACGAATCTACGTCTTTAACGTAATTGTTAATTTAACATCGCTTTTTGTCTTTATTTTGGTTGAATGTGTCTTTTATTAACGACGTCTGATTAGTCCTGATTCAGAACTTCTAAAAAGACAAAACTTTGTAATTTAATCTGACATTTGACTTCTTTTGTCGTTTTGGGGTCATTTCTATTATACGTTTAGTTTTTTGTTTCGACGGCCCGTTTGGTCGAATGGTAGAGACGCCGCCTCTTGATCTACGAGATGAATTTGAACTATTTGTGTAAAAACAGACATTTGTTCTCAGGTATTGTGTCTGCATTGTGTATGTTCCAAGGGACCCACGACACAAGGGGAAACCTAGGAGGAGTGTGTGGCGTAAAAATAATTTAAATTTATTTTAAAAATGGCTTTTTTATGCAGACAATAATGATGAAATAGAGTCGTTTTATATTAAGATGATTGCTCTGTTGTGTATTTGGAGTTTTCCTTTTTATCCTTCTTCTTTTTTTTGTTGTATTTCTATGGTTCTTTTATCCCTCATGTCTCCATTTATGGAAAGTAAAATTTAACCATCCAACAGACTTAGGTATAATGCATTTATAATGTACAAGAGCGATCATCCCTGCACGAATTATGAAACGAAAATTTTATTATATCAAAATACGAAAACAGTGATTAAAATTTCGACAGTGTTTCATGGCGAACAAAGGCTATGAAAATAAACAAACGGTGGAAAATACAGCGCTGTCGAAAGCAGATTCACGCGCGGTAGGGTGGCGTTGAAAAGTAGTAGTATTGCGAATTAGCGCAACCGACCGGCCGATGCTGCCCGTCTGGTTGCCACGCCATTTGCTTTTCGCCGATTTTGCTGCAAGGGGCTTATATCTAGCACGTTTTATACTAACTTTCATGGGCAGCACGGTCGAAACATCTTCCAAACTATGACGCGGCATCATGTAAGATACGCCTGAAGATGATGTAATCGAAACCGGTCGCATCAAAATATTAAATAAATAAGTGGAACAGGTGTCAGTCATTGTCTTTTTTGCAGGGAGATTTTTTTTTAGTTCAACAAGTCTATCATGTGTTGACATTAGTTTTACTTACAATTTATTGGCACCCAATGACAACGACTCCGATCCTGCCTTTTCTGCATGATTGTTCCATCAAACTGTGGTAATACCTTTCTCTAGTACGGTAACAATAATTGAAAATTCTAAAAGTCATCCCAAGCCGAGCTAATAATTTTCAATAAAGTTTTACCTGCAAAGCAAACAGTTACAGGATACCCTCTAATTAATAACTCTCCCCTGGATATAAGGTTTGTTTGCGTAAATCGCTTTCCCTGCACGATCACTTAACATTTTTGCAACTCAGTCTCGCATGGTGTATGGAGAGCCCCATTCGCCAACTCTGCTAAAATTCATTCATTAATCAGTTCTTGGTATAAGCCGTATAAGCAAACATCCCTAATAGCATGCATATATCTCTAATCGTAATTAGTATCATAATAGCTTCCATTTTCTTACCCAGCGATTTATGAAAGGGTCCAATTTTTTATTTTTTTCGTCTCAAATTTGTAATGTGGTTCTAAACCCAAAAGCTGACAAAAGAAATTTTTACAAAGGGTATGCAGTTTGTAGCTACGATTAGCAGAAAATAGATCTTTCTTCACAGTGATCTGTATTATGTATGTTTCTTATAACTTGTTTTTTTACCATTGCGTGATGTACCGCCGAAGAAATTTAAATAGAGCCATGCACCGGAGAAAATAAATTAACGTCGATGTCTCGTTTGACATTATTCAGAGTATGTTTGTGTACCTTTTGATTTCAAGTCTAACTTAATTTACACAGTATTTTAGTCTGTTGTGACCCTCCAAATGTAAGTTGCCGAATAGAATGTCGGTATAATAATCTTCGTAAGTGCACTTTTGAGCGAAATTTCTATTGAATGTCGACTCCCGTTTCCTGTACTGTACTTCTAGATAAATGTTCTACAATTTCTTGAATTGTGTGGTTTCTAAAATGTTGCCATGTTTGAGAGCAACGAGTCTAGAGCTCTTTCATCGGTATTATCAAATGGATAGCACCGAGATTGGTCTGGCCAAGAATTCGATTTTAAAGTCTACCCTGATGTACGTTTGACCAATTCATCATTGATGTTCCATTTTTGTCAAACCTCACTCAGTCCAAATTAAAGCACGGTAGTGGTTCTTCCTAAGTTGAAAGTTTATTATTTATTTACTCAATGGGATTTTGCTGTAGTTTAGGGTTGACAGAATCAGACACACCTACATTGTTCATTTTAACCATTATTCCATACTATTAATAATGAACTATTGGTTTTTATTTATTTATTTATTGGTGAAAAACGGCTACAATTTTATGAAATTCACAGGTTAGGAGAATTTATGGTCAAAAAGTAGATTTTTTTATTAGTAATTTTTTAACTTATGCATTTTCATGCATTTTTAGGCAAAAGTAAGAAAACAATTAGTTCTTCTACTGGACACAAGATTCATAAGACACAAGATTCTCGGGTGCGAGACCCTTAGCTTCAGTTCAGTCACCCAGGTACTTACCACTAAAATAATTAGCTATTTCATACTCTAGTGTACATTTTATGCAGAAAGTGTTGTAGTATTTGAACTGATTGGGCCCAGTTTTGATATGATAGCTGTGTAAATGCTGTGTATCTATGTATTCATTTTAGGTCTGTTGTAGCTTGATTCAAACAACAATATAAATACTTTTACCAACTGAAACCATCAATCGTATTTACCTTTGCTCTGTACTGTATCTATGTGCAGGGAATACAACTCATTTTCCAAAGTATTTACTCGAATTACTGTGAAGCAGTCGGAGAAAGAGAGAACGAGAGACATGTTTTAAACTAAATGCAAGCAGCTGAAGCAACCGCTGGAGGAGAATGGAATTCCAATCTTATCAAGTCGGCGGTAGTGGATTCCAAATATTCTGTTATTCGGATACCCACTAATGCTGCGACGCTCAAACTTAGAACTCGCTATAATGTATTTCGCAAAGAAATTACTTTCCGTCGGAGACTTCGTGTTTTTATATTTTAAACTAGCTGACCCGGCCAACTTTGTAACACCTTTTTTTCATATTTTCTCACCTTTTAAACCTTCCCTAGACTTCCACGAATATTTCAAGACTAAAATTTGCCAAATCCGTTCAGCCGTTCTAGAGTTTTAGCGAGACTAACGAACAGCAATTCATTTTTATATATAAGAAGATTAGTTAGGGGAAAATGGGAATGAAAATCAGCCTACGAAACTGATCAATTTTCTCCTAGAAACATAGGTGATAGGAATATTTTTTTTAAAAACCCTTTCCAAGTATCCATTTATCATGTGCTATCAGCTGTTTTACCTTTGTATAAGAAGTCGATTTTTTGTTGGAGAATTTCATATAAAGTCCTTGGAAAAAGTTGTTCAGTTTAATAAGGAGAATCACCCCCTAAAGTTTCGTTAGCTAATTTAAAGTCACTTCATAAAAGTTTCCTTTGAAATCTTTGACCATAGGGTCAACCTAACCTAACCTAACTTAAAAGTTATATTTAGTTTTAGTTATATTTTCTATTTGTCCTTGATTTACTGAGCTCAATTTTTTTGACGAAATAACTCTCCATCAATGAACTCCAGTTGAATACAACAAGTACTTTCACTTTCAAAAATATAACTCTTAGTAACTTAATGAATGTCTGTAAGGTGAAGAGTCAGTCCACCTTAATAAATTAGTTTATTAAAAGAATAAAATGACTACCTGACTGGCAGATCGGTCAACGCACAGTCAAAACTACTGAAACCTGAAATTCGGCACAGCGTTCCTTCTGGAAACGAAGGCGAGCAAAACAAAGGATTAAAAAAATATCCCATGAGAACCCATTTTGCGCGTAAGATGTCTTTGGGGGAGTGATCTAACGGCTAGCGGGCCGGACTCGTAAGCGAGAGGTACTGAGTTCAAACCCTAGAGTCACTATGTACCTGACTGGTTTTCTGAGTTATGTACATTAATTGCACTAACCGATGCTCTTAGAGTGGGAAAAAACATCGTGTGGAAACCTGAATTCGGTCAGGTTCCCCCGTTAACAGGGTCACGAAGGTCAGTTGGCAGTCATTCTACTGTAATGACTTGACCTGCAAAATCATGGATTATGGTCTAGCGTACTGTAGCGTGGCTCAGAAGAAGCAACCGGGTATCTAGCTGAGGAACCTAAAGCATTCATTGAGGAACCTGATTCACGCGGCCGAAGCCGCGGCAGATAGTGCGTCAGATATAGGTACTCATAAACGCGCTAAATCACGCGAATCAGTTTGAATATAAAACCTTTCGTTAAAGGCACTCTAAGTGCGGATGGCCGCAATTCAGGTTACTACTACACGCGTGCACTCTGTGCTGTTGTGATAAAAGAACGGTTTTGTAATTAAAATGGATAACCTGATTCGCTGGCCTCTGTACATTGTTATTATGGAGGTAGAACCTTCACAGTATCCGAAATGAGAAACGGGACTAATAATAAGAAGAAGAAGAAATCTTCACTAAAACTCGCAGTAGATTTAAAGCTGTATAGTTTCGAATTGCTCGGAAAAAAGGTTTGAGTATCTTCGCTAATGCGAGTATTCCATCTCACGGTTGGACGAACGATGCATATTTGATTCGTCCCAATTTGCACAGTGTGTAACGTTGTGAGGCTCCCGCAAAAAATATCGCTCGCTCCTTCCATGGAATGTGCGGTTATCGGTTTTATCGGCTTTATTGAAACATCGCGAATGGATGATTCAATTTTGTTCTTCTTCTTATAGATAATTTTGTAAATAAATATCAAATTCTCCTTAACGTATGTATATTTTTTCTTTCTTTTATTCCTAATCGGGGTTGACAGAATACACTCTATATCATTTTTCGACGTTTGATACGTTTTACAGCCTTGTCATTTCTATGTCTTATAATTTTTTTAACTTTACTTCAAATTACAATGAATAGTTATCACTCCTTACCAACTTTACAATGTTTTAAGAGAGTATTGTGTTTGCTTACTTCACATTATAACGGAGCAATGGATCAACATGATTGTTGAAAGACCAGAGATACATTTCTACGCGAAAAAATTGGCCAACAGAGATCTAAAAGTTTAATATAGCTATCTCCCCGCCTAACTTTGGATCAGCATAGCAGCTAGTAAGACCCGCGACAAACTCTCGCATCACACCACTCCAATGACGTTAAAATTTCACTTTAATCACGTGAAACTGGTGCGAGGGCGCCGTGTAAAGGCTAGCTTGCTCGCACTCTGGCGTTTATTTCGACATTTTTTTGACATTTGACTGCGTTGTTTTCACGTTGTCCTTCAGCTACAGAGTGTTCAATCTTTCGACACAATACAATACAATACAATACAATACAATGCAATATACTTTATTTGCACACAAGGAAAGACAGCACAATAAACAGAACGTAGTGTACATCAAGGCGGCCTTATTGCTAGGTAGTAATAACACAAGTCATCAAAACCATAGAAATTTATCTGCTTACTAAATAACAAAAATAAACAAACTTGGAATTGAGGACCTCTTTTTGGTTAGGATGGTCTTTATTGTTGTTTTTTGAAGTCAGTTCAAAAGTAACATCCATAAAAAAAATTGCACACATCACGACATTATTCTGAAAACAAAACACAGTTCCACAGTCAGTCTCAAAGCAAAATGTATAATACTGCGTGGTACTCAAACACGGCGCAATACAATAAAATTAACGAGAGATCCCCATTGTAGGTAGTTTCTATTGAATAAGGTCTTGTACTGTTCTAGCTCAGTAAGTGAACTCTAGTTCAGTGTGAATGTGTTTTGGCTGGCGTAGGTTCGTTTGTTTCCTGCATGCGGTTTCAGGCAGGCAAGATCACTTGTCTTGTACATAATATAAGGTTGGAGTTGGTATATTAGTACAATTACGTGCTTCATTTTGATTAAACTGAGAAGTTTTAATAGAAAATGTGCCTTTTGTATAAATTTAATTATCGGTTGCTGGTCGGTTGTGTTAAAATTTGAAGAATAAATGAAATAGATATAATCTAAGTTTGAACGGCAAAAAATATTTACAAATATTTTTTTAAGCCGTTTCCAACCAATTACTGGACTAAGGCCTTATCCTCTTTGCTCCATTTGTGGGGTGGGGTCATCTTGTCACCTTTTTCTTGGTCTACCCAGACTACCGTGACCTTGGACTACCACCGGTCCGACTGTATGGGTATACGGCTAACGTGAACAGCACAGTCCAACCTGTTATCAGGCCTACGTCGTTTTTGAGCGAGGCGTAATGTTAAAAATTCGATCCTTGGCTTTACATCTAATATATTGGTCACATCCAGGAAAAAGATCTCTTTTCTTGTGGTCACATAATATACTTGTACTTTATCTATTAAAAACACATTCTTTTTTACACAGGCATTGTAAGTGAATGAATCCTTCGCGCGATTCTTGCACACACGGGTTAATAAAATTTCCTTTTATTTTTCTATGAAACAGAACACAAAATATAGTTATTTAATATATTCACAAAGTGATTCTTCTCTTTTTCATAGCGCTTAGTCCCGTTTCCTATTTGGGGTACGCGTGACCATGATCCAGGATTTGGCAAGTCGAGTCATTACAGTGCAGCAACTGCCATCTGACCTCCGTTTTCTCACATGTTTTCCTGCACCGTAAGAGCATCGATTATTATACAACTAATATAGGTATGAAACTCTAAAAACGAGTTATTGGAACATGGCGGCACTGGGGATCGAACTTGGTTCCTCTCGCTTAAGTGTCGGATCCGCTAGCCGTTAGACCACCGACGTTCTTCTCATAGTGATTGTCTATCAAAAAAAACTAAATAAATTAACTAACTAGCTCTACTTGCAATCTACTTGTACGAAACGATTTATACACTACATACAATAACTAGTCACATATTATTAGTTATTTACTAGACGCAAAGCGGTAATGTAATGAGATTGCTTGCTTTTCATGTCTCTAACTTTGATGCGAGACTTGTGAATCACAAATACAGTCTCGTCTGCTAAATAATTAATTTCTAAGCAAGGTACGTGTAGGGTGCAGATATTTATCTCAGAATACAGGACTGATTCATTCATTAATTCATATACTGGCTCCTATAACTATTAACCCTCAAAATGTTTATCATATGTAGCGTCAGTATTCATTCATATATTGACGCCACATATGATAAACATTTTGAGGGTTAATTGATGAAACATCGGTACAGTGGTGATAGGGTGACAGCTTTTCGCACACGATACAGCAAAACCCTCATCCTCATGTCCCTCTTGACATAAAACATATATTATTGATGTTTAGATTACTTCAAAATGAAGCAAATTTTACGCGATATTGATTAATTTGCTCAAGTGGTGCATTTTACGGGGCCTTCGTTTCAGTATTGTTTTTAAACAGACGAATATAGCTAAAAATTGTAATGGGCACAAATTTGTATCAGCACTGTGTAGTTATACAATACAATATACTTTATTTGCACTCAAGGATAAACAACACGAATCATATACCATAGAATATAGTCTATTATTAGGCGGCCTTATTGCTAGAAAGCAATTTCTTCCAGGAAAGCTTAGTGTAGCAATATCACAACAGATTAATGAGCAGGTGGAACAGTCACAAAATATACTACATAAATATGTATAAATACAATATAAACAATAATAATATATCAAGATCTTTCCAGTATCCATCAATATCTCCATCCAGGGTTGAACTTCTGGGCATTCTAGCTTTTAGATCATAGTAGCTGCATAATGCTACCACAGGGAGTCTTGACACAGTAAACAAATTTGTTGCAGCACATCCCAATGGTAATACTCGTCCCGTCTAGAATTTTGTCAGTCAAGTTGTGGATTTAGTCACCCACCCTACTTTGAACAAAGAACAATTACACGCTCATGCTTTTAACCCCCGACGTAAAAAGAGGGGTGTTTTAGGTTTAACTTGGGTATCTGTGTGTCTGTCTGTGGCATTGTAACTCCTGAACGTATGGAGAGATTTTTTGTTTGAAAGCTGACGTGGTCGAGATAGTTCTTAGCTGTATTTTATCAAAGTTAGTTTAGCTTTTTAAAAGTAATAAGCTGTGAATATCGGGGTAATATTTTTTTTTTAATATCAGCCAGAATCGCAACTCCAGGTTTGTTATTTAAGTATATATCTCTGTAGGCCACTTTGACCGCCTCTTGATCGACGGGTCTTGGGTTCGATTCCCAGTCAGGGTGTGTTAAAAGTAGATGTTTGTTGCAGGGTCATGTGTGTTTGTGTCTGTCTTTATGTATGTTTCAAGGAACCCACGACATAAGGGAAAACCTTAGTTTGGGCCTTTGAGTGGTTGGCGTTTAAATATTGTACATAAATTGCTCGCTGAAGCAAAGTTAACAATGAACGATACAGGTAAGTACCAGGTTATCTATCATTCCATTGATCCATCAATCCCGTGCCTTTCAATTGATCCCTATGATTTATTTTCCGATTGAGACATAAATTGAGGTCAAGTACTTTTGTTAGTTAGGTTGTTTGAAAGTAAACTGATCAATGCACGTAATGGACACTTTAATATCCTAGTAGATACTTGTTTGATGTTTGTACTCTCCATCACTTTATGGAGCAATAATCCAGTGAATTGGAATTGCTACACACTAAAAAAATGTATACCAACCAAAACATAAAACTTTAGATTCTAAAATCTAAGGAAGATATTATATCCTATCTTATTCTATTAAATGAGCTAAATCTTATCCTTACTAATACTATAATAAACGTGAAAGTTTGTACGTATACATGTATACATGTTTGTCCCTCTTTTACGCCCAAACGGCTAAACCAATTTTGATAAAATTTGGTATGGAGGTAGCTGACATCCTCCATACCAAATTGTATCTTACATAGGCTACATAATTTTTCCGAATTCCCACGGAAACGAAGTCCGGCGCGCAAAAAAGCAGCTTTACGAATTTCCAAGTTAGGAGCATTTTGGGTCAAAGAGTTGATTTATCGTACTCTTATTTCCAAAAAAATTTTACTTCTGGATTTTACGGCAAAAATAAGAAATGAATTAATTTCGATGGCCTAAGCACCAACCCGAACCTTAGCGCAGTCATCCAGATACAATACTTATTATTTATTAACCTAAGGTAGCAATTACTCGTATGTTGGTGACATCATCGTTGTCCATGATACCACTTTGCATTGTGATATTTTTTTATACAGGGCGGATTTAAAAACTCTAAAAAAAAACAACTCTCCAAACATCCCCGAGCGAAACTAAGATCCAAATACTTTACATATTTACATATTTATAGAAATATAAGAGCGGAATGAAGCCAACCAGCTAACTCTATACTAATGTGTGAACTGTATTCGATTAACAGTAAATCGTGTAAAACGTTTTCAGTCCCAAGTGGAAAGGTGAATTCGGGTGAATATTTTACTAACACGTAAGTACTCGAATCGAATCGGATGCAATCTTCTTGCGAGCACACGAATGTATTGTTGAGTAAAATCAATTTTTTTTAAGAAGCACTGTTAATACAAAGTAAAAACAAATAATTAAATAATGGAAATAATAAAATATTGGAATCTACCCATAATTATGATCGGTTATAAGTAATTTTTTTTTCGGAAACGTCAAGTTAAAGAGTTTTCTCTATTTAGCTACTTTGGCACAACGTTAATGTACCCGCGCCGCCGCGCTACAGTTAGACTGCGATGTATGCATCGTTGAGTGGTTATCGTGTTTGAAGATGTAATAAGAGAACATAGAAACTTATTTTGTCGCATATCTGTTACGATGAGTCTGTACAGATACGGAACGGAATAACTATTTACATTAAAAACGTAAAAGTCAACCGACTTCAATACCAAATGCCTATCAGCAGATAACAATCAACCAAAACTTCATCTAAATATTAATTTATATGTGATTTTTGTTTCTACTTCAATTTCAATAAAATTTATATGGGACTACTTTAGGAGTATATCCTTTCAAAAAAAAAAACAAATTTTGAAAATCGGACTATAGTTGGCCAGTTATGGCCAAACAAAAAAATAAAAAACAAAAAGTAAATCTGAGAACCTTCTCCTTTTTTGAAATCGGTTAAAAATAGAGCCACACTAATGGTCACCGCGGCACGTGACCAAAACTTTCAAACTCCTGTTGAATTTGCACAAATTTTCACTATGCAAACGGCCAGCCAAAAGGAACTTAAAATAATCGAGGCTAGAAAATGAAATAATAGAAACTTCAACATCGAGACGCAAATTCTGTCGGGAACCGAAGAATACTAATAAGGCGTTGGCGTTTGGCTTCTGAAAGCGCTGACTGGAAATAAACCAGAGTTTAGTATTCAGCATCACATAGACAGCATAGCCGCAGAACTTAAATCAGATAATGTTGACACACTAACGAGCGCAGCTTATTTCTCTGATGTATTAATGTTTGACAACATTAAATTTTAATATTATTGATTTTGAAAACTGGAAATTTAAGGAGAGGAATTAGCTCACTAAACTGTACAACAATGCCGTGATACACTTTAACTGTATTCATTTCATGTGGGAGTTAACGAATGAGTTACAAATTAAATGAAAATTAAATGCAATTTTATAAACATACAAAATCGGTAGTTTCCTTAATCCGAAGGTTGCCGAGAGAGGCTTGCTACCTAGCAATAAGGCCACCTTTTTCTACCACTGTTTTTTTAAAACTTTTGTTATGTGAATGTGTTTTTGTTCCAATAAAGAGTTATGTAATGTTACGGTTCTAAAATATCCGCTACGAAATCGAGTGTTCGTAACGCTCGTAGCTAATATTCGTAGCGGTCGTAGCTAGGTTTTGTAGCACTCGTAGCTAAGTTACGTGGGCTTCGTAATATGAACCAGTTGCATAACGGTGAACTCAGTTACATAGTGTTCATAGCTCATATTCCAGTGCCATATTGTAGATTGATCTATCCTAACTATATCGCAATCATATTCCAACACACTTATACTTAATATTGGACTTATAGCTCTACAGTACAAATATTAATTTGTATACGTGTGATCTGACCGCGCGTTAGTAGCGTTCTCTGAGTTTCCACGGAAGACTAGCGTTGTGTATTCTTCTGAAACCACTACTATGCTGAGTTGGGGGTCCATTGGCGTCATTAGATTATATTTAGTATTAAATAACATTTAAGAATCGTTTACTTATGAATAATGACGTCAATAAACATTTTTCTTTCTTTCTCTCAATAATACAACACTCATAACTCAGTCACTCAATCGCTCCTTGTGCAGTTACGAAGTTATTTGACTTATTACTGTATAAATAGACAAAGATGAAGCTTTTATATTAGTGGGACTACTTAAAGTAAAGCCTCGAAATGTTAATATTATTTACTTTTTTAAATTTTCATTAAGAAGGTTTCAAGCCAATATAAATTATGCAGACTAGAAGTGAATTTTAAATCAATTAAATAAATCACGTCTACGCTTACGATCTACGTCTTTTTAGTCCAACTGTTCTATTCTAGTAACTACCCACAAACAACGCTCAATCGACCGGCATAACATCAACAGAATAGCCATTACGGCACCTTACAATGTGTAAATCGATTTTCGAAGCCTCCACAATGTACTAGTGTCTATAGTATATTGCCTAAGGCCTGTAGCATAGGCGATCGCAAAGCGAAAGCGGCTAGAGAGATTAATTTGCATTCACGACCAAAACGGATCGTGATGCCATTTCACCGACGTCTCCCTATTTCCTGGCTATAGTCCGTTCGGTTCCTTGGCATACTGGATATAAGGGACAGCTTAGCTAATACTTGAATGGTAGAATCTACCTATAACTATGATCAAATTTATATGAGCTTCATTATGAGGGTGGCATGTTATATGTTAACAAAACCCTCTTTAAAAATAAAATAAAGAATTTAAAAAAAAACTATGATCAAATATACTTGATCTATGACAAGTATATTTTTTTCCAGAAATATTAAGTTAAAGGGTTTTCGTTATTTACCTACGTTGGCCTGCACAATGACGGCGATAGTTCGGATCCGTTCGGTTCCTTCCTATACAGCGTGTTACGTACAGTTTAGAAAATACATAAATGGTAGAATCTACCCATGACTATGATCGACTAGAAGTTTTTTTTTTTACATAAATATCAAGTTAAGGAGTTTTTGTTATTTAACTACGTTGGCCTACACAATGCATGCCGAGCTCTGCGCGCTGCTACCAGAATGCGATATACATTGATAGTTTGGTTCGTTCGGTTCCTTGCTATACAGGGTGTAAGAGACAACTTAGCAAATACTTAAATGGTGGAATCTTCCTATAACTACGATCGACTATAATTAGTTTTTTTTCGGAAACGTCAAGTTTTGGAGTTTTCGTTATTTACCTACGTTGGCCTGCACAGTAACGCCGATCTCTATGTGCCGCTGCTATCAAAATGCGATATACATTGATAGTTCAGTTCGTTCGATTTCTTGCTATACAGGGTGTAAGAGACAACTTACCAAATACTTAAATGGTGGAATCTGCCTATAACTACGATCGACTATAAGTAGTTTTTTTTCGGAAACGTCAAGTTATGGAGTTTTCGTTTATAACCTACGTTGGTGCTCCGCAATATACTGCGATACCGAGCCCCACGCGCTGAGCCCGCGAGCCGCGCCGCCGTTATCAGAATGCGATTTGCGTTGATGGTTTTCGTGTTTTTTTTACATTAAAAACATTTTACAAAATTGAAATCTGGATGACAGGATTTCAGTTTTTGCTAAGCTATTCCTTACACCCTGTTTACAGACAACGGCACAACATGTTACATATTTGGACATTGGAAACCGAAACTATCACGAACGAGATAATGACGATGTCAAGATCAACTTGTACAGGGCTCTGCAAATAAAATTACCTATACATGCATTCTGTGCTGTGGCGATAAGAACGTATTTTCAATTAATTGGGATAACCTAATTCGCTGGCCTCTGTACAGCCTAAGATGCTGTGGTTCGTACTTACGTCAGCGTGTATTTAATATCAATGTTTAATACATGATGTATTTCTGACTGTACTCTGAATGGTAGAGTTTGGCACGGGTTTTGAAAGAATTCGGGTGTTCATTTTTAAATTTTTGATTTAGTAAGTGTAAAATTCAAATACAGTCTAGTGTAAAAATATGTACCGGCCCAACCATCTCAAAAACATGTATGTACTAAAAGAATCATAAAATATCTAATGTTTCATTAATATGTATTTGCTAAAGTTCTAAAAAAATATTTACAACGTAGTTATCAAAAATGTATACCTATTATTAAGTGTATAGATATTTCGCAATTTTTGTCCTTTTGTAAATACATATTATTGACGTTTGGTGACATATTTATGGAATCATTCTTGGGATACATGAACTTAGCTGTACCAATTTAATTATGGAAGACAAATTTAGAAAAAAAGTTTGAGGAATAACGACCATTTTCAGAATAACTTACAACTCTGAGACGATTAATTTATATTATTAGGATTCTAATTTCACAATAAAGCTAAAAGTTAAATAAGAAAGTTTACATTTAAAAACTCGACCTTTTAAACCCTAAAGTAGTTTATTTACAATTTCACAAAGAACCGGGAAGCGACGTTGAGTGAGAAAATCAGATGTAAATTTTATTCATATAAAGGGTGCCTCCATTACTAAAGCCTCTCTCACTCTATACTTTGCTAATGAATCTTAAAAATTTCTTAACAATTACGCGAATTAATTAAAATTTCACCAAAAGACTTCCCAAAGTATGTATTATTAAATAACGATACGTTAACCGAAATTTCAGGAGCTTACTCACTTAAGGCTTGAACTTTTATAACATTGCCTGTTTCAGTTAACTTCAAAGGAAAGTGAGGATGCCGATTAATATTAAATTATCTTCCTACATATTTACGCAGAAAACTGCCAGCTTTGAAGGAGTTTTTATCAAAACATAATCTAAATTTATTATTATTTTCTGTATAATCATCATATCATTCTATATTTTAAAACAAAGTCCTCCGCCACTTCTGTCTGTCTTTCTGAAAGCGATAATCTCAAAAACTACTAAACGGATTTTCATACGGTTTTCATCAATGGACGGAGTGATTCAAGAGGAAGGTTTATGTGTATAATTCATTCCCGAAACTCCCACAGGAACGAAGTTGTGGGTGGAAAGCAAGTAATTTTATAAAAGTAAACATAATTGTGTGCAGACAGCTCGTCAAGTGTCACATTAGCACTACAAAAGCTGTCGCTATCACACAGACATAAGAGCCATGTTGGGGTCAACATGTTCCTAGAGTATAATGTGCTGCCACATGTACAAAAATCTCTCATTCCTAATTTTTTATTTTATCTCACAGATATTTTATTAACTCGACACAATATTAACTCGGCCGTTTGGACGATTCCTGTCTCCATCACTTGCATAGAACAAGTTAAAGATGTCCGATAATCCAAAGTATAATTAGTAAAGTAAGGATTCCCAGCAAAGTACTATTCTTACTATGCTACTTCTGTAATTCGGATTTTGTGTTTGTTCCCAACATCAGACATTCAACGAAGAAAATCGATATCACAAAGCAAATTATGAAATTAAATATAGAAAAATAAGTGGTGTAATGCTACTCTACGTAGCTTTATGACGTTAATATCACGGCAGATATGATACGTATAAGGCCTGTTTGCACTAATTTCAATCACCTTTTTAACTCGGGAATCAAAATCTCCGAGAACTGGTAAAGTCAATTTTTAATTTATTTTTATTTACATTACTATTAAGTTAAAAAATGTTAATCTGGGATTAAAACGTTGATGCAATTCCGTTTTTAAAAGTTAAGAAAAGCTTTGGTTTTTTACCAAAAAAAAAATTGTGTACTTTGTAAATTATATATAAATTGTCAAGTTATAGCCATTCTCGTACCTTAAGCTATACTATTAAAAAAAATAATCAAAATCGGCACGGAAGTTTAGGCGTGAAATATTATAGACAGACAGAAGTAAAATGAATAATCACCATCATTCATAGAAGTAAAATGAATAATCGCAGTAAAATGATCCGATGAACGCGATGTGTACGCTGATTGGTTGAAAACTCGAGGTGTTCGCTGATTGGTTGAATGTCTCACTTAGAACTGCGACAAGTAGGTTTGTTAGTAGCCGAACCCAACCAACCCGTTTAGGGTCGGTTGGGTTAGGTAGGTTAGGTTAGAACTGCGACTTTCAACGCACAAGCCGAGTAGCGGCCGACGTAGTGCCAGAAACGACTCGACTGTGGTTGTCTTAAGAGGTTGTCGCATCGACCAATCAGAGAACAGTGTATTATATTACGTATGTCAGTTTAACGTAAAAATGTACACTGAGCAGCGATTGGTCCATTCGTGTATGATTTGACGTGTGGCAAAATCATTAGTTGATAAACTTACACTTAGGCAGCGTAAGTTGATCAATTAGCTAAAATTTATTGCGTTAAATAATACATTTCAACTGCCCTGTATGATTTGCCGATAGTTGATAAACTACCTCGAAAATTGATCAACTTACGATTCTTATTAATTTCCGGCGACATAACCACAATCTCAAATAGTGAGTTTAAAACAAAAGAACATATAGTTAGTTAGCGCGAATAGTTTGCGTCAGCAGTCGAAAAGCACATCTCGTTAGACGTGCAATTAGTGAGGCTGACACCAGCAAAAGCAGCAATTTACCTAGATTATTTACCGTGGATTATTTTACAGTCGCCAGTTTATTCGTTCAGGTGGCGAAATTGAGAACTATCGAAATTTCATACATTTGACGGCTACATTGACTAGCGGCGCCACCGTCAACAAGTAATTTGCAATTTAACGCTCTGTCGCTACTGGGTGCTACTGGTCGATTAACTGTATAAGGTTTCAATAGTTCTCAATTTCACCAAATACATAGCATAGACACGTAAGATAATTTTTAACCCGCGACGAAAAAGAGAGGGGTGTTAAAATTTTGACGTGTGAATCTTTGTGGCATCGTTAATCGAATGGACCCATAGAGTAACTTATATATGAATGGACCGATTTCGAAACGGATTTTTAGTTTGAAAGCTGACGTAATCGAGATGGTTCTTGACTATATTTGATAAAAATTGGTTCAGATGTTTGAGATTTGATAGAGATTTATACAATGTTTTTAATTTTATCACGTTACGCTGAGCCGTTGGACCCGGCTGGTTGGCGATTGACTAGGTCGTTAAACCAATTCAGAAAGCCATTTGACAGTCGAACTCTGACACCAGGGTTTATCAAGTTCGCTACACACTTGATTACCTTGTTTATACCTACGCAATAAGGAAATAAGGATAGGCAGAGGTTCATAATTGGTTTTTGAAACACGGAACATTTTGTTTAACAAAGGTACAATCTGAGAGTTACCTGCTATACGAAATATACTTATGTAAAAAATAAAAGTAAAAATGGACCTTCCATGCTGAACTGGGTGTGAACCACTGATGCTCTTCCTACTCAGGAATAACAAACGTGAGCGTATGGATGAAGAAAAAGATTTTCGTCTTCTATAAAGGTTACATTTCCTAGGAAATCCCACTCCGTGTATATTTATGTCGTAACCAGTGCAAATGCATAGCAACGGCGTCGGTAAACCCGGTCACGTCGCTTGCTGATCCCCCTTAATCGAATCTCGATGTGACATCGATTACATTTCCCCGTACTTTATTTATACCAGCTTCTGGCTAATTACATTGCGCGATGGTTCTGGTGGTTAGTTTCTGTTTTATTCCTGTACTAGCTTTCTGCCAGTTTATTAGTTACTATTAAGTACCTACTTCTAGTCGTTTTGGCTCTGCGTTGACATGTTGTCAGTCTAAAAAGCTGGTCTAAAATAATTTGCGTTTTTTAATAACCTTCGGAATTTATGTCAAACGTAGCATCGAATGCCTACCCCAATAGGGATGTATAGGCGTGAGCGTATTTATGTACGTAAAATTTGTTAAAATACTTATAACTAATAAGTCCAAACTAAGCTTCATTAGTACGAGCACATCATAGTCATAGTAGATTATGCAACGAGGGGATAACGCAGTGAATTTTGTCACGGGCGCTATATTGAACTTCGAACACAAAGGGATACCAGGGTTAACTCACGAGCGAAGCAAGGGAGTTACAGAATCAATTCTCGAGCGAAGCAAGGAAGTTAAGGCTAGAATCCTGAGTTCGAGGGGTTCAAGATCGCCTAAGACAAATACACCTTTATCCCTTCGTCACAGAATAAATAATAGTACTAACGTACCTTCGTTGCATAGTCTACTTTACCACTATACATATAAACACTGCGAGGCAATAAAAAGTAATACTATTAAAAACAATTAGTAAGTTTCCAATAATGCCAGAAGCTTCGTATTGTATGCACTCCGGAGTCAGATCACTGTGATAATCACTTCCGCTTGACATTTTTCTTGAAATGTAAACTGGGAAAACAACACAGCGAGCGATTTGCACTTTAGCGCCTTTTTCTTTAATATTAAGTAGTGGCCAGTTCGATTTTCGAATATCTTCGTGGTGCAAGTTTCTATAATAAGTTTTCATGCTAATTTTGACGTGTGGTCATGGGTTGCAAGGAGGTCGTATTAATGTCGATTGCATTCCAAATTCAAATCTCATAATAGCCCGGCGGGTCATAATGAAATTCAGTACAATATTATGACCCGGCTAGACCGTGGGTCTAATGACTTACTTTAGGTTAGAATTGCATGACACAAAATATGGCATTGACGAGCAGGTGTTATATAAATAGATTTAGTACATAGTGCTCGTATATTAAGTTATACATTTTTTTTTCTTTTATGTTGCTACTATTTAATTGTAGTATTTTTATTAAAGTACTAAATGCTGTTGGTTTGAGACACAATTTGCCACGTCTTTTTTAGTGCTGCATCCTAAGGCTTAGTGTGTGCAGACCAGCTCTATAAGGGGCTGGTATATTCCCCGGCCGGCATCAAAAACATAGTGTCAAGCTGTGTATGAATACATATATGCGCTTACGTCTATAACCCCTAACGGGGTAGGCAAAGCATCAGTGATTCTAGCAAACTACTTGATGTCAACTTTGACACAAATTGTGAGGGTTATCAGATGGAACGAGTTGTATAGTAGCGAGAGCTTTCGTCCATTATATAGCAAAACACTCGCGTATGAATTATTGAATTAAAAAAGAAAAAACATAGAAGTCTCAAACTTCTATGTTTCACATTTATACCTGCAACCATCATCTTGTCTCATTAAATACGTATCATTTCGTCACATATTAAGCGTAACACGACAAAGTTTTATTAACAAAGCCGTAATTTAGCCGTACTTCAAAACTTTTGCATCAAAAGCAATGTAAATCACATAAAGGAAGTTTGTTTCAACATTTTCGAAGTGTTTAGATAGGAATGTTGGCCAATCAAAAGGTACTCGTCATTATCAAAGAATTAAATAATTATTATGTAGGAAATCGTCTGTTCGATACTATTTCATTCGCGGCTTCTTTTGCATTTGGCGTAGAAAAGTAGCCTATGTTTTGTAGTTTATACTTTGTATTGTGCTTCTTGATAGAAGTCTATATTATTACCAAAAAATACATTGTTCTTACACTAGTTTCACTTGTTAATTTTATAATTTTATGCAACATGTCTTAGACAAATCTCAGATGATGAAGTCAAAACCGGTCGCATAAAAATATAAAATAAACAAGTACACAAATACTAGTGCAAAAATCATGTCTTTCATTATAAGCCTGTGTCACTCACATTTCTAAACATATAAATAAATAAATGCCTAACACTCAAAGGCCCAAATTTTCCATTGTATTGTGGGTCCCTTGGGATAGACACAAAGACACATAACAGCACCCAGACTCGAGAACAAACATCTGCTTCTTACACAAATATTTTCCCCGACCGGGAATCGAAGCCAGCAATAGTTGATTGAGAGGCAATGATACTAGCCGTTGAACTAAAGCAGACGTCGTATATTTCTTCAACGTATAAAACGAGATACATTTAAGGTATAAACCAAAAAATATACTGTGACACTGCCACGAGTGTCACATTGCTAACAGTTTCAGAGATTTAAATTGTCTGGAGGGATATTGGCCAATCAACAGGACTCCAAGCGTTCCTAATTATCTACACGTCACTAGGGATTGAATGCGACTACTATAATATTTGCACAAGCAGTAAAAAAACTGCAGCATATTTCACTAAATACTGTAGTTGCACTGCTGTGCGACGTTATTCAAACTAAGCAAAAAACATTGTTTTTTTTTAAAAAAAATGGATTAATAGGTACCTAAATCACGTTCAATTCAATTCTTAAAAAATGGAAATAATATTAATATGAGAACCCTTTACTTGTTGTAATAGCAGGTGAGGATGACGATTTTGGAGCACTAAGATGTTAGAACTCCACACAATCGATATCATTTTGATAGCGAATGTAAAGTTTCCAATTAACTTCTCATCTCAATTGGCGCCAACCCCGCACATTATATAAGCCCTTTTTGGCTTTGAAGTATGACGGTAACCTTACAAAGCTTACAAGTCTAGTAATATAGTGTACTGCGTCTTAAGGTGTGCGGTGCGAAGCGGAAAGCAGAGGGCGACGGTTCTCCATATGTCAGTTATAATATTACTACTATACTCTGCAACTCGAGCATGATGCGCGATAAACTCGCGCGGCACACCACTTGGCTGACGGTGAAACTTCACTTTGACGGTAAAGGCTTGCTCGCCCTCTGGCATTGTCATTGTTAACATTTTGACATACACACATCAAAAAAAGTTTACGATCAGTAGCAAAATCAGGTGTATTCTTTAAAATATAAATTATTTAAAGAAACTGTTTACGTTTTATGATTTAATAATGAAAATGCACTAAGTAAATAAAAGAATCATTATTAATTATTTACTTTTTATTAACAAAAGCTAGGAAATGCAATTTTGGCTTAAATGTAATGTAATGAAAAATTTGAATTAATGAAAAAACAAACAAAATTTATTACGAAAAAATTAATAGTTAGTATAAAATGACTCCTCCCCTGGCTCGCACACATGCGGAAACCCTTCTGGGCATGCTAAGAATTAAGTTATCTAGCATTTCTTGTGGTAACCTGTCCCATTCTTCAATAGCAGCTGCCCTGATTTCTGACACTGTTCGCGGAGGTGGCTGACGGTTCCAAACAGCTCGCTTAAGAGCATCCCACGCATGCTCGATCGGGTTTAAGTCAGGCGAGCCGGCAGGCCAGTCTAACCTGGTGATGTCGTATTGCTGGAGAGCAGCATCAACACGTCCGTTTCGATGTGCGGGCGCATTATCATCTACCATTATGAATTGGCGCCCGTGGTTGATGCGGAATGGTCTGACGTATCCATCGATTGCAATCGTTTTGTACATGGCTCCGGTCATGGTGCCTTGATACGGGATTAAGGGCGTCCTAGCCCCAATCATTATCCCGGCCCAAAAGGACACTGATTTCCCGCCCTGCTGAACGGTTCCAGTGGCAGTTCTCTGCCTTTCAGAGTCGCCAGGTCTTCTCCAGACACGGACACGTCGGTTATCTGGATGTGTACTGATCCGCGTTTCGTCAACGAAGAAGCAGTTCTGCCAGATGCTTTCGTCCTCAATTTCTTCATTTTGACGGAGCCTAGCCCATTGCAATCTGCGCCGCTTCCGTTGCTGTGAGTTCAGAGGTGCTCGCCAGGATCTCCTTGCTCGTAATCCAGCTTGGTGTAAGCAATTTCTAATCGTTTGGGTGCTAACTTCGCGGCCGGTGGCAGCTCGCAGCGCTGCTTTCATTTTAGTAGCGTTCATTGTTGGGTCACGGGCAGCCAGTAATCTGATATATCGCTTCTGAATTGCAGTAAGAACAGTTGGGCGACCACTGCGAGGTCGATCAGCTAAATCTTCCATGCCCTGATACCTCTCCAACGTGGTCACCACGCAGGATTGGGATACATGAACTCTGCGTGATATTTCCCTCGTGGAATAGCCTTCTCCACTTAAAGTTAGAATTCTGGCTCGTAAAACTGCAGTTAACCCTCTCGGCATCGTTACCAACTTATTTTTTTTTGAATAAATTGAAAATATTGATAAGTTGCGACTATGTCAGATTTCTGAATGAAAGCAAGCAAGGGTTGATTGTCTTTTTAAATGAAAAAACATTTGAATTACGAAATTATTTTATATTTAAATTTCATATTTTTAAATAAGGAATCAAAAGATAAAAAGTGATTAAGTTTTATTCTTCTACAATAAAAAATATTAGCACTTTTCCAAGTGATCGCAAACTTTTTTTGATGTGTGTAGGACCGCGGCCCATTCCGCGCGCGAACACATCGTGCTCGAGGTGTAGGTCCATGAATCTGACAGAGCGGGCGCAGCCTGCTCCTTGCCCCGTCTCGCCCCGCATACCTAAGGCGTGGTACAGTGGAAGTGGTCAAATCGTTGGTGCATCTCAATACTCAATACTCAATCATTTTTTGCTTTCCATGGTTTTTACATAGGTGATAAACAAATAACATTTCTGAGAGCTCATGGACCCAGGCTGGGCACGCAATTTTATTTGAGAGAGGAGGACTCATGTCAAACATTTGCGGCTAAAACGAATAAAAAATATTGTCATAAAAAAGGGTTATAATTATTACTTATATTACGAGTATGTCATGCGGTTAATATTCATCTCGTAAATGTTAATTAATGTTATAAATAAAAAGAAAGCAGTATTAGTAGGCAATAATTAAATGTCCCAGATCTATCAATCTGTAGATTACCTACCCTAACAGCACATAAGTTTAATAATAATAATAATCTTTATTGTCACATTAGTAATACCATAACAACGTAGACGACCTGTATCCCGTGATAGTTTTAACTGTGTTACAGGATACAGAGTGCCTTCCCATATATGCTTCGATTTCATTTCGACAGTGCTTACTAGAAGAGTTCACAAATTTGATTACTATTAATGTTACTTAACTATAAAAAACT
The DNA here is from genome assembly GCA_949987775.1 of Aproaerema taeniolella. Taxonomy (NCBI): domain Eukaryota; kingdom Metazoa; phylum Arthropoda; class Insecta; order Lepidoptera; family Gelechiidae; genus Aproaerema; species Aproaerema taeniolella. The sequence goes on along the minus strand of OX465251.1, from coordinate 10,310,657 downwards.
ATAAAATATTTAATTTAAAAGAATAGTATACTATATACTGGATAGAGTTGTGTGTGTGTTTGCATGTGTGTGTGTGTGTGTGTGTGTGTATGTGAGCTTACGTATGTGGGCAATTTTGCAAGTATGAGGATAAGTTACTGCTTCTCTCATTTATATAATTTGCTTGGGTAATCAGAAATGTAAACAAGGTACTCCAATTTATAAACCTGTGGTACACGTTTTCGCTGCGTCAGATTGTGCAGAAAATTATGGATGTTTGATTGTGTTGTAATGGATGGAAAGCTAATTTACTTTATGTCATAATGATGTTTATACGAGTATATCAGTTCCCAGTGGTATTATAATATTGAAATCTTTCACAGTAAGTACTTATTTGTAAAAAATAATATAACCAACAATAAGTATAACATTAATTTTTTTAGGTAATCTCGTTAAATATTTCTGTATTATTTAACAACCTTTGTATATTAATCATGATAATCGCTTAAGAGATGGCGCTTAATTCAATGCACTATTGATACAGGGCTTTAAATAAATCTCTTTCAACATCTCGGGTGGTTAATCAGTCCATGAAACTAAACAACTTTCCCCAAAACACGAAAAAAAATTTTGATACAAAATGCGGTTGAGTTCCCTTACAAACTTCATCAGCATATAATGCATTTTGTATGGGAGATTAATTTTTTTTTTCGTATTTTGACCCATGTTCCTTGGGAAAAGTTGTTCAGTTTCATGGACTGATATAGCACCCGAGAGGTTGAAAGAGATTTACTTAAAGCTCTGTATATAAAACAAAATATTTCGATAGACATTGATAACATAAAAAAGACGGATGACCCTATCCTTCTTTCATATTATACTAGCTGATGCCCGCAACTTCGTTTGCGTGTTAATTTTTTTTGGACAGAGTACACAGATTAAAAACATCTATATTACGTGATTTAGATTTTTACATACAAAAGTTTTTTCCCACTAACTCCCGTTCCCGTGGGAATTTTGCAATATCCTGTTGCAACTAAGCTTTTAAAGTACCTGCATGCCAAATTTCAAGCGTCTAACTTAAGCGGTTTAGATTTTTCATACAAAAGGATTTTCCCGCTAATTCCCGTTCCCGTGGGAATTTCGTGAATTCCTTTCTTAGTGCACCTCTACGGTACCTAAGCTACGTCCCTTCCAAATTTCAAGTGCCTACGTTTAGCCGTTTAGGCTGTGCGTTGATATGTCAGTCAGTCAGTCAGTTTCTTCTTTTATATATTTAGATAACTTTCTAAATCATACAGTTTTTTCTTATCAGCGGATCCCATTTTGGTCCCACTCTCATTTCTCTACCATGATTATAAACATTTACTCTAGAAACAGCCGTCCAAATAATTTAACTAATCTGCGACTCACATCTTAAATTCCATAATGCGCTTCAAAATCAAAGCTGCAAATGCATGTCATATCATAACCCAAACATTGTATATATATGCAGGATGTTTATATATGTCAGTTGACGTGAGAAAGCTTCGAGATCCAATCAAGGGGGATGAGCTAGTGTGACGTGACAGGACTTAGCACCTGATCTACGTGCATTTCCGGGGCAAGGTACGGTGAGATAGGACGGCTGGGTGATTGTGATTGGAACAGAGTGATATATTCTTGGATGCATATGTATGTGTAATTTTTTTATTTAACAAAATCGAAGAGGTAAGTTTGTTTTCAAGTAACAAAAGCTAAGAGGTAACATTACATACCTTTTAAAACCTGTGATTTAGCATCTAAAGTAAAGTGCAGCAGAACAAGGGGTGCTATAGAAGAAGAAAAAACGGTAAAATTCGATCACTGTTGTATATGATGTATACAAACACCCAGAGAAAGTGAATATTAAGTTTCAAACATAAAATTTTAAAAGTTAATTTTTTTTTGTGTGAACGCAATCTTTTCCAGAAATGTCCATTCAAGTAAAATCTTCTTTAAATGAAATACTGTTCTTTTTACGTCAACAAGACGAAAAATGACAGCAAGATATTAAAAAAAGCGTTAACTTTGACGAACGTTTCTGCAACTGCATGTAAATAAGTCTTTTATCTAGTTCCTAAAATTTCATTCGAATTCAGTCCAAAAGTCTCCACCAACTACCTTTACCCTATCGAAAATTGCAGGTACAATTTGTATAGACCCAATAGAGCTTATTGTGAGCCAACAGCAATGCATCACAGTGACGTCACAGGCTCGATACATCCGAGATCAGGGGATAGACCGATCAGTCATGCTCAGTGTTTACAAAAACTAATGTGTGTCCGACGGGACTCGGTCGTAACAAAGAGGAGAGTGATTTACCGAGGGACGTCCAAGATTCGACTGTCCCACAGTGAATTGTGAGTTAGAGACGAAGTGAAATGCTAATATGGAATGCCTTGTACTGAATACCTGGCTTAACCTACCTACGGCCTTAGATTGATATATCTATTTTTCTTTCGCCTAGATTTCACATGAGAAAAAAATAAACCTTTGGCTTAGTGACCCTTCTCTGGGTTATATGAATTTATATAAGACCGAAATTGATTGTTTCCTAAAATATTATATTATGTTTCCAACCTCTAACACAACCAATTATCGCACATCTCTGGAAAAAAAGCAGCCTTATCCTATTTATGACGTAAGCAGTACCTATCCAGGAAAGTCTAGTCCTTTAAATTGATTGTTTTCTAAAATATTCTATCATGTTTCAAACCTATAACACTCTAATACACCCAATTAAATTGCTTAGCTAACTCGCACAACTCTGGCGAAAAAGCAGCCTTATACTGTTTGTGACGTAAGCAGTACCTATTTAGGAAAGTCTTGTCCTTTTAAAAGACGTATACTTACGCCTAATATACCTGTTGAGGTGGGCAGCACATTATTTTCATATAACTGAATAAATGTACAAGTAGTATTTTAACTATACCTTTATTTCGGTCCTAACTCACCTGTCTCACGTAATGGCTCACGCCCTCCCAAACAAAACCCCTGAACCTAGAACGCTACTATTTTTTATCATATAATTATATGTTAACGGAAATGTGTGAAATCCGTCATTGTATAAAATTCCTAGGAAATTTATACAAGTCCTTAAATCGCCCGGAGATGTGTGAAATGAATTATATTTGATACATTTCCTAGGAAATCTATACATTTCCTAAATAACAATCTGAAATGTATAAAATGTTTATTTTTTCTGTTTATAAGTCATTCGACTTCTTTGTTCGATTGTGGCTACTAACAAACAAGTAGGTAACGAACAAGTAGGTAGGTTAGGTTAGAACTGCGACCCCCAACGCATGAGCCGAGCGAGCGAAGCGAGCGTGCCGCGGCAGCGGCCGGCGAAGTGCCAGAAACGGCTGTGTTTTCGTTAAGCGGTTTTCACATTTAAGCGGTCAATAGACAGTAAAAGATTTCATAAAATGGGACCATTTCATGAAATTCTCGAACATTTCATGATGTGAGCAAATCTACAATAAAGCCAAGACAAATTCTCATCGCTTATTCAGATTGGGTTAGGTGGTTTTATAAATTTTATTCACAGAAAACATTAGTTTTATACATTTTCTAGAGCAATTCGGAATTTTATACAATTCCTAGGAAATGTTGTGTATTAAAAAATTTTTTGAAACAATATTTTATACACATCCTAGATAGCTTCAAAATTGTATACATTTCCTAGGAATTGTATACAATTCCTAAATTTCATACATTTCCGGTAACATATACAACAAATGAAGCATTTTTTTTCTTAAATTCTAACTAGAACAGAGTCCCGGAGGACTTCAATTAAGTATGATTTTCAAAAAATAATTTCCCTTTTTATACAATAGTTGGCGAATCGCGTCGACTCCTTTGAATTCGCCAATAATATTATTAATGTTTTATGACGTTTCATCTAATGACCCTCAGAGTGTATGTCATATGGATCTAGAACTACAAGATAAGAATATAGAGGTGAATTTATGAATGGATGTTTTGTACGCTTCACCAAATTGGTTCATGCACTGAAACACACTAGCTAGAAGTTTTAAAGTACTTGCTCTACCAAAATCTTCATCCCATTTTATTTCCCGAGCTAGCAATTTAGAAAAAAATGTTTAAAACGGCATTAGATTTAGCTAGCCACGTCATTAATCTCCGGGTAATGGCGACGGACGTATCTCTAATGGACAGCGACAAAAATACGCCCCAGTAATTAATGGAGTCCGCTCTCGAAAAAACGAAAACATCGGGAGATCTCCCCTTCGATTAATAGTTTCAGGGCGCAAGGAAAAAATAGGCTAAGTGTGGTGGTATTTTATAGAACAGCAGCTCTAGCGCGATAACGACAAACTCGCACTCGGCTCACGCTGAAACTTCACTTTGATTGCGCGAGGGTCCCGCGCAAAGGCTTGCTCGCCCTATGGCGTTGTCATTGTTGACATTTTGACATAAGACCACGGTGTTGTCGCGGCGCCATTACTATCGTACTCAGCCTGCTGACTTAATAATTTTAAGTAGGCCTGTTAGTTCAATCGGTAAGGTCACCTAATGCTCTGAAGGTTGATTCTAAATGACCCAGTAAGGCACGGCAAAGTTACAAAGAGAGGACTTATTCTAAAGAGTCAGCTATATTTTAATAGTTTTCGCACTATACATCGACTAGCCGATGCCCGCAACTTCGTTTGCGTGTAAATTTTTTTTTGTACAGAGTACACTTACAAAAGTTTTTTCCCGCTAACTCCCGTTCCCGTGGGAATTTTGCAATATCCTGTTGCAACTAAGCTTTGAGTTTACTAAGGTACCTGCATGCTAAATTTCAAGCGTCTAACTTAAGCGGTTTAGATTTTTCATACAAAAGGATTTTCCCGCTAATTCGCGTTCCCGTGGGAATTTCAGGAATTCCTTTCTTAGTGCACCTCTGCGGTACCTAAGCTACGTCCCTTCCAAATTTCAAGTGCCTACGTTTAGCCGTTTAGGCTGTGCGTTGATATGTCAGTCAGTCAGTCAGTCAGTCATTCAGTCAGTCAGTTTCTCCTTTTATATATTTAGATTCCCAAGCAACACAAATATTTAAAAATCATGTTTTCAAGTATTTGGGAGGAGTATGGGTTTTTATGTATAACATGTATGTATTTACAAAAATAATTATATACCTAGTTCGTCAGTTATCTAAACACCCATAAAACAGCCTTGCTTAGTCTCCTAGCTGCCCCTTTTAAGTCTATTTATTTATTTGTATACAACAGTCTTTCCCAACGTGGGCGATAACGCCCCCTTGTGGGCGCTGCAGGCCTAAAGGGGGGCGGTAAGAGACCCAGAAAAAAAAGGGGGCGTTGTGTAGGGCCTTGGGGTCGATTTATAATTTCATCTACCTAGCTAGGAAGACTCTTAGACACCGACTGAGCTCTCGACTCTCGACTACATCTTGTGAACATCAACTAATATTAATTAAGATATAGCTCAAACTCGGTTCGATATAATAGACCGCGGGCAATCATGTTTTAACAAGTTTTTGTTAAATAATCCGATTTGTACATTCCTGTATCAATCGGCTGGTTCTATAATACTTGTTCTTGCTTGTCGAGTACGATTGGGCGTCGAATGAGATAAACGAGTTTATGCACGTTTGTCTTATTCCTGTTGGTGCGTGCTGCTTATGCAGTCCTATATAAACGACGTAAATTTATTTTATTTTCATTTGCGGTTTCGCGCATAATAGATAAGCAGTACTTCATTATAACACTTACGTATTTCTCAAAACAAAACAATGTCGGAAGTAAAAAAGAAGAGACGGCAATACTCTGCGGAATATATTAAATTTGGATTTATTGAAAATCCCACAAACCCGTCGTCGCCTTTGTGTCTTCTATGTCTAAAAACATTTTCGAACGAAGCAATGAAGCCTTCAAGACTGCAAGATCATTTGAATAAAATGCATCCAGATAAGAAAGACAAGAATGTAGCATATTTTCAAGACCTAGAGAAGAAGCATAATATTCAGCCAAGTGTATCAAAACTATTTTCGGCGGCTGCTAAGCAAGATGACGACGGACTTCGAGCTTCGTACAATATCTCTTTGTTAATTGCTCAAAAAGGCAAACCACACAACATCGGAGAAGAGTTAATTTTGCCAGCAATAAAGGAAGTAATAACTACTGTGCTTCATAAACCGGCCGCAGATATTATCCGAAAAATTCCCTTGAGTAATAATTCTGTGCAAAGACGAATTGATGAAATGGCTGAAAACATTGAAGAATCATTGTGCAATCATCTGAGGACTAGTCAATTCTCAATTCAGCTCGATGAGTCCACTTTACCAACTAATGAAGCGTTGTTGCTATCTTACGTGAGGTTTATTAAAGATGAGAAAATACGTGAAGAACTATTGTTTGCCAGAAATTTGGAGACAGATACAAAAGGCGAAACCATATTCAATACATTGGAAAAGTTTTGTGAAGAAAAAGAGATTCCTTTGAAAAATATTATATCAGTTGCTACGGATGGCGCTCCGGCTATGACAGGGCGCCATAAAGGCTTCATAGCGTACTTAAAAAATAAAATTCCAGATGTCCTTGCTATACATTGCGTTATTCATAGACAACATTTGGTTGCTAGAAACTTAAGTGAACGACTATTTCAATCACTGCAATATGTCATCAAAGCAGTCAATAAAATCCGTAGCAGCTCTTTGAATGATAGATTATTTCATCAGCTTTGTGTTACTAATGACGAAGATTTCAACCGTTTATTGCTTCATACTGAAGTTCGTTGGCTGTCAAGAGGCAATTGTCTGATTCGATTTTACAACCTGTTTGACTCTGTGATAGAGTTCTTGGAAACTAAAGATACAGAACTGCGCAACAAGCTCATAAAATCAAAGAATGATATAGCTTACATGACAGACCTGTATAAATTGTTCAACGACATGAACCTCCAACTGCAAGGCGATGAACTAAATTTAATTAAAACAAAAAATGTCGTTGCTGCTTTCGCAGCCAAACTGCTTCTGCACAAAAAGAATATGGGCAGACGTGAGTTTCACAATTTTCCGAATTTATCAGTATCCTGCAGTAACGACGACTTGTTTGCCTACTGCCAACATTTGGAAAACCTCCACATTGACTTCACCGAACGATACCAGGACATTTTAAACTTGGAAATACCAGACTGGGTGTTGGATCCGTTTTCAAATGTCAACATAGCAATGTCACCTCAGCTGGAAGAAGAACTTATAGAATTGACAACAAACGAAGAAATAAAAATCAAGTTCAAAAATGGATATCAAGAATTTTGGCTTCAAAAACCGATCCTGCAATTGTACCCTGGATTGTGGTCAATTGTTCAACGATTCTTGATAGCATTCCCATCGTCATATTTGTGTGAACGTGGTTTTAGTGCTGTGGCAACGCTGCTTACTAAAAAGAGAAATCGTTTGCGTGTTACCGAACGTGGCGACTTGCGGCTGTTTTTGAGTAAATTGGAACCTGATATCAACAAACTTATTGAACAGCATCAGATTCAACCTTCACATTAGTTTTTATATAAGAATTGATTATGTTTGTTTTATTTTCAATAAAAGATACTCTGTCCGAATACTATAAAGTTGCGTTTCAATAATCAGTTATAAGTACTTAGCGGTTTTTAAGTATGTTTAAAAAGGGGGGCGTTAAAAAATAATTTATTCTTAAAGTGGGCAGTAGACAAAAAAAGGTTGGGAACCCCTGGTATACAAGAACATCTACACAATATTTATCCAATAAGTTAGTTTTTAATTAAGCAGGAAAACAAAATAAAGCATTAATTTGAAGTTTCCTGATATCCATTAAAAGGCAAGTAAAAGAATTAAACATAAAATAACAAAACTAAGAGTTGAAAATTAGCTCATTTTTAACCGACTTCAAAAAAGGAGGAAGTTCTCAATTCGACTGTTTTTTTTGTATATTTGTTACGCGATTACTCCGGCAATTATAAACCGATTTGAATAATTCTTTTTTTATTTGGTAGGTCATACGTCAGAGGTGGTCCCATTGTCACCAGGTCAGGATCTAATGATGGGATCCTGGGGAAATCGAGGGAAACCCTCAAATTTTGTAGGCATATACACTGTTTATCAGAAATTATCTTAATCTATGTAGATTTTTGCATCTAATGGTCACATCTGATGTTGCTGAGCTGATGATGAAGCTGATGATGAATGGTTTAGGAGTATGGGATCTCTGTAACAAAATTATTTGGGATTGAAGTCGGTGACTCTTACGTTTTTGACGTGGAAAATTATGTATTTTACTTTTACTCACAGTCCAACGCGGAAGCGGCAACTTAGCTCATTTTCAACACCAGTACTAGAAAAAACGTGGGACCTGATTATTCTGTATCACAAGTTTTCCTAGAACGGACACTCTGTCACAAACGCTTATGAAACTCCTTTGCCATCTACGCACCGCCACCAACAGGTAAGGCTTTTGTAGAGATAAATAAATAAACTATTTATTGTTATATTATGAGACATTCGGCCTTTAAACATCTGTTACTAATAGCACTTCACGAAATGCCGGTCCATAAATTGGACTAATTATTTACTCAGAAATGGCGGGCTAATTAATATAGTAACATGCTATGTGACACAGCTTCATCGGACGCAGGTGGCGTCCATGATTGATCACCCAGAAATTATATGGCGCTTTATTAATAAACGATTACTCCAGATTAATAGTCATTATGGCTTTGTTGTTGTTTGGGGAGAGGGGTTGATAAAAGCTGTATTATTATGCCTGACAAATGGATTCCTTTGATGGTTGGTAGTTCAAATCAAAATGATCCATATTATATATATACTAATATTAAGAGGAAAGATTTGATTGTTTGTTTGTTTGCATTGAATAGGCTCCAAAACTACTGGACCGATTTGACAAATTCTTTCACCATTAGAATGCTACATTATCCGTGATGAACACAGGCTACATAATTTTTCCGAATTCTTACGGGAACGAAGTCCCGGGCGGAATTGCTAGTGTATTATGTTAAAGTATGGAAAAACTGGAAGTGAAATAAAAAAAATGTAATGTGCCAGCTGCCAACTCTTCCCAGGCATCATACATTTCAATGTATCGTGGGCGAAAGGCTGACAACCTCTCACCACTACCAGTATCACTACATCTGATAGACCTCAGAAATGTCAAACGAGGCGTTATGTGCACCATATGGAGCTCTGCGTACCACGTCAGAGATTATAGGTGTGAGTGTATGTGTTATGGACCAAGTGATAAATGCGGGCATTATGAATAATGCCCGGGCATTATTCATAATGTCTAGCTCTATCGGGCAAAGTGATTAATTACCATCTAAACTTCATTATTTATCATATTGCCCGGTCATTATTATATTGCTACGTGACAATTGGGCAATTTGATAATAAAACTAAGTTTGATGCGGTGCGGGGAGGGAAGTGCGGGGAGGGAAGCGGTGCGGGGAGGGAAGTGCCCTCGTTGCAATTTATAAAAGTTTTTGTTATTTTTTTACGACCGCCATCTTATATTTCAAAATCTAAAACGACATCCATGACGGATTTTTACAAAAAATGCATGTCCGCCATCTTGTATTTTTAATATGGTTATCGTTTACGGAATTAGCACCCCCGAAAACCTATTAAGCGACACACATATCAGTTTTTTCAAAAATGTAAACGTCCGCCATCTTGGATATCAAATGAACGAAATTGTCGGAATTAGCATCCCCGACAATCTATCAAACGATACCCATGTTGGCATGCCCGAAAATTTAATATCCGCTTTCTTGGATTTTTTGTGCGGGGAATCGCGACGCTCCGGGGTTTTCCCTTCTCGGCACGATTCCCCCAACTAAAATCAAAGTTGGAAATTTTCGGAAGGCAGTCGGCGGGTAAGACGCTTCTTGGTGACGCTTCGGGCTTCGCCCTACGCAGAGCTCGGCCTTCGGCCTCGCCCTATACGCAGCTTTCCTCGGCATACGGCCTCACCCCACCTTTAGTATCTAAACTTGTATGGCGGCCATCTTGAATTGGGGGGGGGGGACGCTCTGGTCGTCGCCCTACGCGGAGTTTGGACTTCGGCCTCACCCTAAACGCAGCTCGCCTCGGCCCTCGGCCTCGCCTCGCCTACAGAATCTAAACTTATGTGGCCGCCATCTTGAATTGAGGGGGTTGACGCTCCGGGCTTCGCCCTACGCGGAGTTGGGCTCAGTCTGCGACCTCGCCTCACCGTTAAAATCTTAACTCGCATGGCAGCCATCTTGGATTGGGGGAGGGAGACGCTCCGGGCTTCGCCCTATGCGGAGCTCGGCCTTCGGCCTCGCCTTTTACCTTGCCAAATAATGAGTCTGATTATTTAAATTGTTTAAAATTTAGTTTATTTGAAGTTAAATGACTATAATAATAATAAAAAATAGCAATTTAATATGTTTGTATTACTTTGCCCAAAAGGTGATGGGCATTATGTATAATGCCCGGTCAATTTGATTATTTGATTAATTATTATCAAATTGCCCTCTCATATTGGGCATTTTTCATAATGCCCGGTCATTATGAATAATGCCCAATTTATCACTTGGTCCATAACATATGGATGAATGGAATTGAAAAAATTGCTGAAATTAAAAGAAATATAGAAATACAAAACTTTCTTTCAATTTGAATCAAGTTTTTTAATCTATGGGAAAATTCTGTTTAAAGTGTACCTTAGATACTTTTAGTAACATCAAAGCTTCTCCCTGCAAGCAAGAGAAGAAAATCCTTTTTAAAATTAATGAACTCTACGCGCTATTTGCAAGGACCGAGAAAAAAGTAAACTTTTAAGTGGTGAGCTGCACTTAAAACATGCATTTATAATGTTAAATAATTAGCTTCACAAGAAGCTATGTGAAGACTTCATAAAAAGTAACTGCAAACAAAATTAAACCGACTTCAAAACTATATATTAATTGATTGATTAATAACTAAATAGGGTTATTACCTTTTAAAATAGTATACCTAAAGTAAGGCCTATTTGTCAACTATTTTTTTAAGTTTTTTTTAGTTTTTAGTTGACAAATAGGACAAATAGGTTTAAAGTAAATTAAAGTAAATATTTCTTTCAATCTAAGGCTGACACCGACCAAAAAAAAATGTGGCATATTTAAGTCAAAAGTATTTTTTTCCTTTGAAGTTATCAATTAAATAAGTTTCAATTTTGAAAAAATAAAATAAAAAAATGTATATCTTCAATTTTTTTCGAGTTCCTTTACTCAATTATTTCTAGTGACAGATATACACATACAAGCATACACACACCTGAGTAATTTGGCATACATGTTTAGAAACTGGTATAGATTAACATAAACAAAAACTGTCAAATTCTGACAATGTTATATTTAAGAAATTCAGGTAAATAAAAAAAAACAATTAATTAAGGCCCCTTTGCTAATACAGCTTGTAATCAGTTAAATACCTTTGCGAGGTATAACGTATCAGACAGGCACACATAAGCGGTTAAATATTATTATTGAAATGAAAAATAAAAAATCTTGTACAAAAACACATTCGCAACAGGCTTCGTCATTTCTAAAAACTAAATAAAAAACAAAATCAATGAGCAATAAATCTAGTACTATGGATGCAATCAAATATTGAGTACCTAAGTCAACCTAAGTCAAAAAACCCCCATCGCTCAAAGGCGCCCAAGATGCTGGCCACGTTGCACGTTGTATGGTCAGCAAAATCCTTTGCACGTGAGGTACACAACCAAAGAGAGTCACTAGTTTTTAAACTAATTAGTAATTCCTGTGAGACTTTGACATCGATAGTAAAAATAAACACTAGCGATTGTTTATTTTTACATGCAAGATTTCTAAAGTAAAAGTGAAACGCTGAAAATGAACTTGAAATGGGACAAAAGATACATTCAACATTGTTTTATCGTAGGAGGTTCAGTTCATGTCACTCAAATGAGATAATTTCTTGAAATAAAGGATTGGAGCTAATTACGCGCAAATTAAATTTTGTTAAAACAAAGGAGAAAACCTCATTTCACTTCGAAATTAGTATTTGACTTATTTCGTCATACTGTGGGCCTCCTTTGTTCTAAATACGCTACTGCCGTTGGGTCTTATTAAAATTTTAATTAATGCATACTATAAATAAAATTGTGGATACAGGGACGAGATATTAAGGTTTTTTGGCAGCGAATTTTCAGCGTGATTTTTAAGCTTGGAAAATGTTATTTGTTTTGTCCGAATGATTTATTCTGGTGTGATAAATTTTAAAATACTGATGTGGCAGTGTCATGTGTAATACGAGATTAAAACAATATTTTAGCGGGCGTGCTGGTGACAATGACAATCCCGATGGGGGTTGAACGTGGCCTCGTAAACTAGTGGACTATTTAGACTTTTATAAAAATGTTCCACTTGAAACTTTGCCCGCTTTGCTGTTGAATTGTGGCTGGAGACTCCGCGGCTAGTATTGCGATGCTCTTTTGTTTTTCTCTCTCTTCTGTACAAACTGTATTAGGTTTTGTTCCCAACTTGTAATAGCAGTTTGCTTTGTTCATTTATAGTTAATAAATAATAGCCTGGAACATTCTATTTTAACTGTCTTCGTAATTATATTTGATTAACCATTTTATTAGATGCCTAATTTCATTTATTTCTTCTCTAATTAAACAACTTTCTTAGAGAATCTTTCAATGCTTTCATTTTGCTGAAGTTAGAAAATTGTTTTAATTCCATCAAGTTTATGAGGTTTCTCTTATTAAAAGTTATAAAAATAAATTATTTTAAATAAAGTTTATAATTCTCTAATGAATAAATAAATTCACTTTAACGTTTTAATAAATTTGATTAAACTTGGTGTTGTTATTCTCAAGTTGTCTAATTCTTTACAAAGTCAAAATTGTTCTAGAGCATTAGAGCAGAGCATTAAACACAGATGCAGGATTCTGCATAATAGATTTATCATGGCAAATTTTAATGTAAATAGTTATGATTATTATACTTTTTTTTAAATCATATTTCAAATCTTTTACTTTCTAAACATAAGTAAATGAAGTGCTTTTAATCGACTTTAAAACTTCAGTTCCGGCTCACCCGTTAAACTAAGTGGCTATGATGGTAAATACTGACGCCAGGATTAGCTAGCAACTTAAGACTATCGGAGATGCTAGGCGAGTGGTCGGGTTGCAATAAAGAAAGAAAATATTCAAAAACCCAAATTTCACGCGCTACAAACTTGCAGCCCGACCATGTCCACACGCACGTCGAAGGAGTTCAGACTCGAATGTACTTACTAACATAGTATGATGGTTGTAACCGGTGCGGTGGACTAATGGACAATTTTGTAAAAAAAAGAGAGTTGTAATTTTTCGGCCAAATGCCACAAATGTTCATATTGCCAAATGTTCTTTTATTTCATCTTACTGTACTTGATTACATAATTTGAACGTGACTACCACAACAAAACCACTGAAGACACATTTACATTTGTAAGGATATAATTTGGTTTTGACTTTTAAGATATAAAACTAACGTTCAGTAATTAATATCATTTGCAAAATATAAAAAAAACATATAGCCGATCTGAAGTTCGAACGTGGAATACGTTAAAATGTTTTCCGCCAGTTAACGGTTTGTGTGGTTAAAAGTTTCCAACGTTTCCCACATGTAAAACATTGTTCGTCATGAAACTCTTTTATAAATGTAATAGTTTCAGTTGTGCAGTTCAAGTTAGCCTTCATAATGAAGTCTCAATCAGAATTCTGTATTTTCGATTACTGATTAACTGTTACTTTTTCTGTTTTTTTTTTTTAATTTACTATTAAAGTCAGGGTAGGGTCTTGATAGTTTTGACAAATTAATACCACCTTTATGTTTGACTGGGAGTGAAATAAACATGTTATGTGCTAGCTCCAAACTCTCCTTAGGCATACTGTAGAAAGCAGTAAGATGTAAGCAACGGTTTTCTGTATTGTGGATGAAAGACTGACTAAATTGTCTATACTAGGTACTGTAACATTTAATTTAATATCAAAACATCGTTGTTAATCGTGTTTTCAAGTGGTTCTATAACCACATGACTGGTTAACGTATTATTGCATGCGTGACGAGTTTAGATAGATTGGCATAGCTAGCACGGCCCGCGACAAACTCACGCATCACGGTGTACTGAGATGACGGTGAAACTTCACTTTGATTTACGCGAGAGCACCGCGCAAAGGCTTGCTCGCTTTGTAACTTTCATTTCTTCACTTTTTTGACATTTCACTGCGTTGTTTTGACGTTTTGCTTAAATAGAAGTAAAACTATAATGCCCCATTGGCAGCGTAAGTACAGTGATTGAAAATTACACAAGGGGTATACCTTTTACAACCGTAACAAAATGAATATGCGCAGCGCACTCATATCATATCATATCAAACGCGAGAACACGGAAGCGTTCTTAAAACTTTATAGTATCGTAACTTGAATCGAATAGCCTTACATAAATAGAACTATGAAAAATGAATGGCTTGATTCCTTTACCCCTATTTTTTCCTCCATTGGAGTCCAAATAACGCGCTCGTTTTCCATCCGGGGTCATAAATTCGGTGACTCTGGCCCCACGACCCATTTGCAATTGAAAGCGTTCTTTATAACAGGATATGTCCGGTCGCACTTTTACGAGCGACTGTACATGCAACCCCTGGTACAGTCGGCGATAATACCGGTGTAGGTATTCGCTTTTTATTACGACTATTCTATTTGTTTACAGTCGTGATGGGTGCTCTCCAATTCGAATAGACTGAAATTCTACAGCGTCAACTGTTTTATGCATCGGGACGTTCTGGGATTAGATTTATATTCGGTTCCAGGTCTAATTGGAAATAAAGTTCGTGTAGATTCAAAGCTTACCCGATTCAAAGCTTAGCTATTTTTGTTATAAATGTTTATATTATTATTTTTAATTAACTGCTGCGGCCGACCGGTCAAACAGGGTCAAGCTGAAAACCAGTGCTGTACTGGTTTTTTGTACAGCACATTACTGAGCTTGACTCCTTTTGCTTAGGTTAATCTATTTATTACCGTTTACTGTTAATTTAGTCATTGTATTGTAGATTTCACTTTAGCAATAAACATGATTTCATTCCATTTCATTTTTTAAAACACCAACTACCCTAGCATACGCAATGAGACTTCTCTCTCATGAGAGTATAGACTTCCGAATCAGCACAAGGAAAATGGAACCTTTTGAATTTAAAGAAGTTTAAAATTTTCTTGCGTTTGAATTTAGACGTACCCTTTTAATAATTCAAGATCATTTGTCAATGTCAATTAAAAGGATTAAATTGTGGATGTAAAGAAAAGTGAAGTTCTATTTAAACAAACCGTATATTTTCCTTGCTACAGATCACAACGCTCGATTTAACCACCGTAATACTAGCTTATTCTACTTAAATTATAAATAGAACAAAGTACAACCCTGTTATCGATACTGAACAATCCTTATTACACTCGATTTTATAATTTTTAATAACGCAAAACTACAACTTCCGCGGCTCACTGATAAAAAATTACGATGAAATAATGCCAACTGGTTTGAAGTTGTTGCGAAAGCAAAACTGCAGACAATTGACGGTCCATTTTAACTTTGTATATGAATATGTACACAATTAATTGTTAATAGTTATTGATTATTTATACAAAATAATATTAACGTATATATATTTTAATGAATGCTTACACAATCAAATCCAAAAGAAATGCAAACTTCTACTTATATATTCCTTGGGAATCAACTCTCATGAGAGTGAAGTCTCATTGCGTATGCTAGGGCAGAGGTATAGATATAGTTCTCAAATTTGGGTATTTGATGTTCGGGTCCGTTTTTTTACGTGTCACCAATCCATACGAGTTCAAAATGTGGATCTTTGAGTGAATGACGTTTATTTTATATTAACCCGTCGCGCGCTTGTTCACGCGCCGTGCGTGCGATACAAATCCTGCACACACGGGTGTGCATAAATCACGCGAGGGTTTAATTAGTAGAGCAGAATATTGCTTTAAAAGATAATAGAGTCACATCTGCTACGGCTGCTAATATTTTTACCTAAGTAAGTCTACACCTATCCGTATTTAAAAAGTGTACCGATAAAGAAGTTAAAAACAGCTGACCCGTAATAAAACTTTTCCTCGTATAAAAATTTGCATCGGACTCTCGTTAACGATGTTTTCATTATAAAAAAAGCATAAATTAATTTATTTGAATCTTTGTTTTGTTTTCTTTATTTTCCTGTTTAACTGTCGTTCCTATACGTGTATTTTTTGACATATGAAAATCATAGAGAATAAAGTGGTGATCTCCAATAGAAAATCATTAAGTAAATTATTTAAAAAAATATTTGCTTTAAAAAAAACTAATACTTACTCGTAAATATATTTTTGACGCAAAAATCAACGTAAACTTTTTTCATCTTTCCAGCTGTCTCTCCAGCTGTGTAGGTAACAAAACCACCTCCTTTGTTAAAATCGGTTTATAAGTCAGTTCAATCTGTAGCTCCGTTAAAATCAGACACATGTCACATTTACAATATTAAATTATTGTTTGAAATTCTGTTAAAAAGTTTGTAATATTAAATTTTCTTAACTTTATTTACCAGATATATCTATCCATTTAGTCAATGTCAAACCAACATGTAACACTCGCATAGGTATACATTTAGAACTAAAGAAATTATTTTAGAACGAATAAAACGGATGATATATTTTTTTTATTAAAAATGGGTTCGCTCTTGACCACTTATTTGTGCGATTATATCGTTAACGCTTTTATTTTTATTTTGGGGTCGTCTAAAACTCTACTTCAGGTTTCTATCCCGAATAATTATTTGTTTCCTAACATTCCAAAGTCAATTACCATAGGAATAATAGCTACAACGGAGGGATCAAGGTTCGAGTCTGGGGCTGAGTGCCCGTTGTTACACAAATTGGCTGTTCCGCCACGAATGCTGCCGTTCACACCGTATTCTGTTGGTTCTCTGCCAACGGTAGCCAATTGTACATACTGGGCATTGTCGTAATTGGTTCTTGAGTTGACATTAGTGTTGCTTAGCTACATTCAAGTGTAGGGTCAATATTTGATACTGGAACCTTTTAATTTTTGTTCAACTTTGCTATTTTTATTTCCTATTATTTCAGTTTCTTCCTTTGGGCTTTTCTACTTTTCTTGGAGCGCGATCTTCTTCTAATGAGAGGTTCGATAAAACCCGCAACTGTTTTATGTGTACAATACAGTCTAGTCTGTATCTCTCTTCACACTTTGAGCTTGAACTGTAGCAAAGTAGGAAAAAGCATTCCTCCCAGGGTAATCTAATTAACAAAATTAAAATTCTTGTTTGTATATTTGTCCTCTATGCATTCCTAAACTATTCATCCGATTATGATGAAACATTGGTGAGTTATTCTGTATATATCTGCGATGGTTTCTAGTAAAAAAAAAGCAAAAAAAACGGTAACGAAGACACGGGGCTCAGCTAGTACCGTATATCATACTATATTATGAAACAAAGTCCTCCACCGCGTCTGTCTGTCTGTCTGTCTACACGCAATAAACTCAAAAACTACTGAACAAATTTTCATACGGTTTTCACTGATGGACGGAATGATTCAACGGGAAGGTTTATGTGTATAATTCATTCCCAAAATTCTCACGGGAACGAATTCCCAGGCGGGAAGCTAGGATTAATTAAAAACTGTTCTACTTTTAAAATTACTTACCGAAACAATTTCGTCTCTCCATATAACTTGTGCATTTATTAACAAATCACACATTTAGAAGGAAATGTGTGATTTGTTAAAATCACACAACGACCTAAATTTAAATTTACGTTTTGCACCCGCGTAGCCCACATTTAAGCCCAGATTAAACGGCATCAGCAGAAAGCAATCAAGCAGAGTTCTAGCGAATCATCAATTGATAGATTGGCTTTTGAGCTCCCATTCACACAAGGAACAAATTTCTAGCAGTGAAACGATTACTTATAACTTTTAAACGGCTGAACCAATTTTGGTCAAATATAGCTAAAAACCATGATGATTACATCAGCTTTCAAACAACAAAAACCGCATCGAAATCGGTCCATTCATTTAGAAGCTACAATACCACAGACAGATACACACGTCAAACTTATAATACCCTCTTTTATTGTCGGGGTTAAAAATAGAATTATTGCACCGTGAAACCACTACATAACTTTCCACTATGGTATTACATAATTGCAAGCCCTTTTGAAACCTGAGCGGATTTATTGTCGGATTTAAACAATCGGCAATTGCATTTTCTATATTGCATTTTAGCAATCAAATGCACGAGCATTTTATGTTGTTTTGATGCAACACGCTATCATGTTAATTGGAGATTAAAGCCGATTGAACTTGACGTTGGAAATGTTTACATTACGAATGTAAAATTAGGCAGCAGCATCTTTGGTCTTTATTAATCTATTACTTCATTGTAAATCTTTGTTTTGCATGTTATAAGTAACTGTATTTTCATTTTAAAAATCCGTATAAAATCCGCACCTATTTCTGTTTTTATTGACATTCCGCATAAATATTCCGTATTTTGATTGAAATTTCGTATGAATTCCGTATGAAAATTAAAAGTAACATTTTTGAGTCAAATTTAAGTCAAAACAGGGTGATTACCCTAAAAGTTGTTTAGTATGTAGGGGGTCCGTTATCGTCGAGGTACAAGATTTATTTCTTTGTTTCGGAGAAATTTTCGTCTACCGATGCACTCCAGTGGGGCAAACTCATCATTTTGGTCAAAATTTGGTAAAGAAGGTGGAAAACGGGGTTCTTCTGAAGCTAATTCTGTCTTTATAGTAAATCCGTAATCTTGACTCATCCATATTGAACTTGCAAAATCCGTACAAATACGGACAAATCCGTATATATGGCAGCACTGATTTTAATAGAGGCTTCAGCTAAGAGTGAATTCAATAATTATCCGTTACTTTTTTTTATTACTATTTTAATGAGGCTTTATTGAAATAGCTTGAAATAGCTCTACGCTCGCGCTTCCTATCGAACACCAAATGTTCACCTACCATAGTAATTGCCTTTCTCGTTCCTTTTTCTTGACGGCCGGTTTGGTCGGTTTGGCTCTTGATCGACGGGTCCTGGGTTCGATTCCCGGCCGGGGAAAATATTTGCCTAAGAAGCAGATGTTTGTTCTCGCGCCATGGATGTCCGTGTCTATTTTTGTGTATATCTAAAGAGACCCACGACACAAGGGTGAAACTAAGTGTAGGCCTTTGACAGTGAAAAAAAAGCACAACGAAAATAAAATATCAACAAACAAATGACTTCTTGTTTTGCAATCAATCTAGATAAATAGCAAATGTATGCACCCGAGATTTATGCAGAGGTGTATAACCAAAGTACACAGAACGATAGCTCAGTATTCAAAGTAGCAAATTATTTTATGACCGATATTTTTTTTTACTATTTTCATTTTTTGATCTGCTACAATAATAGCTTACAGCAACAGCAAGGCACTGTAAAGTTAATTTAATACTTTTTACATATTGTACATTAAAAAATACAGATTACAATAATTTTAAAAAATATCAGAATATTTAAGGTCATATACCAGAACATTAAAACAGTTTATCGAAAAATTCATAAATTATACTAACATTACATTCTCTACATCACTTTGATCTCTCATTCAGAAAAAACTGGAATATTTTGTAAAAACATTGAAAATGAATCCAAATAGATCGTTATTTGTGATAGACTCGCAACGCAAGCTTTAATTGGTCTCCCTGTCACATTAGCCTGCTGTTCTTAGTCAAGTTTGCAACAAACTTAATTTATATTTTTAGAAGTGACCGCGCATTGCTCCAATTGTCCTGAGACAACTATAGATACTGATAGTAACAACCTGTAGCTATAGGTTGTTACTATCAGTGCCCTGTTGGCAGCTATTCCAGTAACCAATGGCGCCTCAATGGCGGTTAAATGACAATGGTGATTATTTTATTCATTCAGGTGAAAAAAGTCAGAACTTTTGAAACCACACATACACTTGATGTCATTTCACCGCTATTGAAACGCAAAAAATGAAAAAAAGGCGCCCCGTAAGAAACGTGGCACGTGGCAGATCCAGAAGGTGATGGCGACAGGAGCTTGACAAATTCGAAAGGGACTTGCAGGTGCAAGATCAGGGAGTTTTAGAGTAAATGAAGAGAGGCTTTTGCCACGCATAGGCTATATGTGATGTCATAGATTACTGATAAGCACGTATTAGGCGCTTGACCTCATTCTCAACAATACAATGTGATTAAAAACGGAACAGGAATATACGATGCTTCTGGTACAGGTGGCAATTTTAACCATTAGTCATATTTTTCTTACCTTATAATTGTCAGTATCATTGTTGTAACATAAATAAAAAAATAAAAAAATGTTTTAATGTTTTGTTATTTCTTTGCATCTTTGAGGAACTCCTACTGGATTTAAATTCCGGTCGTCCTGGAATGTTGTTACAAGATACAAAGTCCTGTACAAAGAGTATTTTGTTCGACCTTTGTTGTTTGAGATTCCGCCGCATCTATATACTCGTACTTGTTATGAATCTGTGCTCGTATATAGCGCAAATGCAGCGATGCAGGAGCTGAATGCAACCGCAAACCCCGATAATTGGGAACTCTGCACTCAGAATACTCCAATATTACTTTTTGATGTTACGAGAGAAATTGTATTCTATCTGCCACTTATTGGAGTTCAATCATCGAATGGTTGAAATATTTGAGTATTTTTAATGTTATTGTATTTTTATATCGTGTCTTTACATTTCAAATGCATACTTTATTTTTCCTGTTCAAATTTTAATTTGCATGGTAAAATATCTAAAGCTCACTGGAGTGGGTTGCAAAATTATCACTCTACATCCATGCGATATATTTCCATAAAGTTATGAACTGATTAAATTCTAAATAGTAAGGGATGACTTTACATTGATTTTTGATTATTTTATCTTGGAATCTATTTTCCATCCGTCACACGTTCTTTAAAAACTGAAATCCTTTTTTTTGATAGATTCTTTTCAAAATGCAGTTTCAGTTTCAGAGGGGTCAGTTCTTTAGTTACTTTTTCTAGATTCTTTTTATTTTTCTGAAAGAAACTATAAAAATACGTCTTTAAAATTACTTCTTTAACATGCTTTCTTTCGTGAGTTTAAATTAGTTAGCAAAAATAAGGATGAGAAAAAACTGAACAACTTTTTCAAGGAACATAGGTAGAGATATGAGAAAAAAAATTCACTCCTACATTCAAATTGTGATATCAGCTGATTGCCTTTGTATGGGAAGTCGAAAATTTTCGTATCGCTGACTTACTTAAAGTCAACCCATATACAGAAATCCTTCGAGTTAAAAACAACTTTGAACCTATTTTATTATTGGCTGCACTCGTTCCTCAAAACGTACCTTGTTGTGAGAATGATTGGAATCGTAATGAGAAGAGGAATTTCATTGGAATTCATTGAGTGGTCTTCGAAAACAAATCAAATTAATTAGTTTAATTATTGCCGTCTACTTGTCCAACACTTCAAAACAATAGCTTAGTATTTAAGGAAATTTCGTGAGAAATGTCTGCTTATTTTCGTTTAAAAATGTAACTCAATAATATTTAAGCATTATAGTTGAGTGTACTTTAAGCGAAAGCCTCACTTAATGGTCTGCCTAATGTAAGTATATCTATACTCTATACTATTTATAAACAGGAAAGATTTGATTGTTTGTTTGTTTGTATTGAATAAGCTCCGAAACTACTGGACCGATTTGAAAAATTCTTTCATCATTAGAATCCTACATTATCTGTGATGGACATAGGGTACATGATTTTCTCTAATAGTTAGGGAGGCGAATAGGGGAATTTTCGGCAATACTCGAGCGTGGCAGTTTAAGATATGAGAGATACCTTAGACCTAATTGAACAGCCTTGTAAAGTATTTAGCTCTATATGTAGTGACGCGCGCCTAGGATAGACGATCAGATTAGTAAAAAAAAATGGATAGTCTGAAATACTCGAGCGCGTCAGATTAAGATATTGGGGGTTGATTTTAGTGTTTAAAGACTAAATTTAACTAATCTGACGATAAGTCCTTGACGCCGCCGAGTTATAGGGTCGCGAACTTGTAAAAAAAAAACGTTAATCCGGCATTCTCGAGCGCGATTTTTTTTTTTTTTTTGAAGAATATAATCTAAAACTTACAAAAAATACAAAATCTGCCGGTTTCCGCATGACCGGAAGTGTGGAGGAGCCATTTCGTCTTCCTAAGAACGCGTTGCGGCATATAAGTCGCGAACAATACATTTTACAAAAAAAAGTTTAAATAAACAAAAAAGCTAATTTTATTTTACACAAAAAAGGTCTCTTTACATTATTGTCCAAAGTTAAAACTTTTTGACTTGAAGCATCATAAAAACTCAAACTCCCGGTTTTTTGAGTATATCTCGAAAACTGAGGGTGTTAAAAAAAATTGATATGAAATAACGATCATTAAATTATGTGACTTTTATTATATCTCAATTTTTTTTTTTTCTAAAACTTCTCCACAATTTTCGTGGACTCGGGAAAAGTTACGCGTATCTGTATACCAAAGTATTATTAACCCGTCACGCGATTCGCTCGCGGGAACCTACAATGGCACGAAGCGATGCAATTTTTCTCGATTTTCTTGATTTTAGATTCGACAAAAATAATTATTACGTCTAATATTGACAATTATATGGAATATTTTTGTTAATTTATTTATTTTTTATTTAATAAATAATAACTTTTACCTGATTATCGAAATTTAACATTCACAATTTTTTATGCTCCTTATATATTTCCCAATCACATTTCACAATTTTTTCAAAAAACCTTTTTCGGTCAGATTAAGAGAACCCACCAACATTTTTGTCAGATTAAAAAAATATGCTTTCAGGATACCGAGATAAACCTCCCCTATGAAAATCTGACGCGCTCGAGTATTTCAAAAAAACTTTTTTTTTGCATTTTCAAAAATTCATCGTAACTTATCGTCACGCCGAAATCGTCAGTTTTTTTAAAGGGAGCTTCCTTGGGGCCTACTTGACACCCCTTCCGAAAATCTGACGCGCTCGAGTAATTTTTTTTTTTGCATTTTTGACTACTTTATATGCCTACCCCCACCACGCAAACCGGCAGATTAGTATACCGTTGTTATCAGAGGCACTTGGGGCATACGTAGTATGAATATCTGACGCGCTCGAGAATGCCCAAGTAACTGTTTTTTTTTTAACATTTTTGAAAAACCGTAACCGCCAAACCCACCGCTAAAATGGTTTTTGCCATAGGAGCTTTTCTTTTCGAAATTATTTTATCTTTCGATTTTGATAGGTCTCAACGGCGCCGTTGAATTACGCCATTTAGCTACCTCGCCTCCCTAACTATAACTCTCACGGGAACGAAGTCCCGAGCGGAATGCTAGTTGTTTAATAAAAGTTGTACACACAGCAGCACATCTGGTTATACTTATTGACCTTAACGTTGCCTTTATCTCAGTCGTAACGGGGCCGCGTTTTGTAGTGCGAATGAGTAACACGACGTGCTGCTGTGTGTGGTCCGGAGAATGTGCTTAGCTACCTACTCCATGAAAAAGCAGGTACCTCCCTAACTTCCTGATGAAGATCCTCGTTTAGGATTGAAACTGTCGGCCCAGTGCCGATTTTAAGTGACGTGAGTAAAACCGTTTAAAAATGTCAAATTACTCCACGAACTCATTTTTTTATGCAATCGACCTTTGATCAAAAGAAAGTAAAAGGAAATCAAATTAAGGTTTTCCACATACTTAAATGCGGGAACAGCTATTAACAAAATACTATTGTCAGCATTTCTTCAAGTATAGGCCAAAGACATAAGAACTTGATCCTTTTAATTAATACCAACGATCTTAAGATTATCCGGTACTAATCTAAGGTTTATCTAGTCGGTCTATTAAAAATATATCCACTTAATATGGGTTACTGAGTCTCGTAATGAAATTGTGGTATTAAAAGTTATTTGATACGAACCCAGGTGGGTGGTTAAAACGGTGAAATGAATTTACGGGGTACGTTAAGGGCTTTAACAGAATTTTATTGCTAGCAGACAATATATCTGGTTTACATGTATCGTTTTTAATTGTACAAGCACTCCCGATTAGAGTACTTGTTTGCATTAGGCACGACACGAGGGCTAAACGAAAGCAAAATTAACAAAATCCAGTAAAAATAGAAAAGAAAAGCCACCAAAAAACCAACTCAACAGTAGCGTACAAATGGAGCGAGCAGCGAGGTCGGGCCCGACATAATCCACAGTCTTCGATGAGGGGGTGATCAGATCACTTACACCATAACAAATTGTCCACAAATGAGCAAAATAGTCCTTAATTAGAGGGCGATATTAGCGTTTTACGATGAAAATACGGCGCTTGCCGCGTAGGCATGTTCACTCACGAGACGCCATCTGACAAGTGGCCATTGACAGCAAATCAATCTACCTTCACTGGTTGACATAAGAAAAAATAAAACTTTATCCAACTACCTACGAAAACAGTCGCTAAAATGTTGCAACGCCAATAAAATGTAACCTACTTATCATAAAACTAATTATGAAGTGAACGGTGCTTCAACATTAATCGTAAAAAAATCATTAAATTAGCGAAATCATGGATGTGAATTAGCCCACGTAACTGAACAACACTCCTCCTGAAACCAAGGTCGAAACACGAAAATAATGTTTCACCTCTCCATACAACTAGTGTAATTTGCCTTTGCGGAAAAAACTAACTTTCCGTCCGGGACTTTGTTCCCTTGGGAATTCGGGAAAATTATGTAGCCTATGTTAATCGGGGATAATGTAGGATTCTAGTTGTGAAAGAATTTTTCAAATCGGTCCAGTAGTTTCGGAGCCTATTCAGTGCAAACAAACAAACAATCAAATCTTTCCTATTTATAATATTAGTACAGAAGAGTCATTTCAGGAGGTTGCATTTTTAAATTTCGCTAACTTGGTGACCGGGTTTAGTAGACACTCAATTGATTTTACGTACCTTCTAAAACACGGAAACACTCGAAATAAACCGCTTACTCTACAAGGCATTTTATTGCTATTCTTGTATTACTTGTGGTATGCTGGTGGTAGGCTTCAGTGCCTAACCTCACTGATCGACTCCAAACAGTGTTTTTTAAATTTCGATTTTCCTGATGTTTGGGGCGTCCAATTACGCTCATGACAGCTTCAAAAAAAAAAGAGAACTTTACTGGACCACGAGAGCGAATGAATTATTCAGACTATTAAACAGTTAAATCTTAGTTGATCGAAGAGTTAAATGCGAAAACTTAATCCCATATTTCAATCATCCTAAAAACCTAATCCGCAGTGTAAAACCTGAGTGATTTCACTTGACCTCGGCTACCTCCTCCTTGACCCTTGTTTAATTTTAACGTAGGCGCATTTGAAAGTTTGTGAATTGTGAGCGAGTAGTAGCACGCTGGACTTGGAGTTAAAGAAAGACTCAGAATTTTCCAGCTGCCAACTCTTCCCAGGCATACTGTAAGATTCAGTAGTTGGGATTATTGTATTTAGGTCGAAAAGCTGACAACCTATCACCATTATATGCATGTTCCTCAGAATGTACGGACGGCCGCAACTCAGGCTACCACACGCGTGCACTCTGTACCGTTGTGATAAGAGCGGTTTTGCAATGAAAATGGAGTAACCTGATGCGCTTGCCTCTGTACGTCAAACGTGGACGGCGTCAAGTGATTTAAGAACCATATGAAGCTCTGCCTACCCCAAAAGGGATATAACGCGTGTTACGTAGTAGCATCATTTTTAATTTCAGAACTTTACAAACGTTTTTCAATAAAAACTGATTCGAGTCTGTTGGGAAAAAGATTTCTGTTTTCATTTAATTTTAATATCATGCTTGTCGTTTCTTTTGTGTTTATTTTTTTCTCCAACAAGGTTGTTATTTTGTTGTATTTATTTTTGTTGTTGTTGCAATGTTTCTACAGTTATATTATTATGTGTTTTATCTGACAAATCATATTAAATAACGTTACTACAAGGTGTTTCAAAAAAATCCCAAAAAAAAAGACATTCCAAAACATAATTTTAAAAGTGAAATAGTCGCAACTCTAGTAATCAGTTGCATGGTTTGACATCTTTTGAAATGCAAGTTTCATATAATTAATATGACATACTTGTCATATTTGTAATAGAGCTGCGCAATAAGCTAAATTTTAATTAATTTTGAATTATCTTTTTTTGGGTTTTTTTTTTAAACACCTTGTATACCTACAATATTTGTTAATCTTGGGTCAATTTTTTTCATAATGTACTATACATTTTTTTATTTGTTTTTCACTTTAGACCAATGTTGCTTGGATAATTGTTTGGATTCGTGGATTAGTTGTGAAGACACCGAATAGGTAACGTTATTTTAGGGCTATTAAAATTAAAAATTAAATATAAAAGCAAAAATGAATTTAAAACATATGTTTAAAAAGAAAAAATAAGTGGTTGATTATGCTACCTATGTGGCAAGTCCATGTCCTTATCTTTAATTGTAAAAAATGCGTGACATTGTACTTTTTTTTTTAAAGTAAAAGTCTGATAAATCGACTTTTCGACCTAAAATACTCCTAAACTGTGAATTGCATCAAAATCGTCACAGCAATTTTCGAGAAACCGATTACCTTGTTCTTTCCCAAAATTCATCAAAATTGTTTCAGTGGTTTAGGCGTGATAGAGTTTCGTATTACTAATATTAGCATGTAAAAGATATTCAAGGTTAGCTCTTTTGATAGCAGATCCATATTTTGGAATGTCCTCAATAAGTACAGTATTTTCTCTTTAAAAGTACAGTTAACATCGGTTATAAATGTGTGTATTTTAGTACAGTCGGTCGGCCGTCGTATTTACGTCTTTTCCTCTGTAGAGCTACGATAAACGGTTTATGCCCCAGACTGTGTCCAAATGTCCAACCCCTAGGGCTTAGGGGTATGTAACCTTATTGCTACTTAACTGTTATATTGTATGCAGAGATACTACTGGCTCAAAATAGCCACCGAAATTTATGAATATGCATTGGTAACGTTATAACTTTGATTGGTATAACTTTTATTAACGGCTGAACCTATTTTGATCAAATATAGCTTAAAACCATCTTGATTACGTCGCTTTCAAACAAAAAAGCCACATCGAAATCGGTCCAATTGTTTCGAAGCTACGATGACACAGACAGACACACGTCAAACTTATGACATCGCTCTTTTTTTGACATGGGTTAATAAAATAATATTTGTTTTGTGCCGAATTTGGAATCCAAACAAAGAATGTTAGTCACTAAGTATTAAGGCTCAAAAACTTAAAAAAAAACAGGTCATGCTGCACAATGCTCCTTGTGTTTACATCTCGATAAATTAAACAGATCACCCAAATTCAGCATCCAAAACATCATTGCATCATCAATTGCTTCTAAGTTTATCTGCTAATTTGTTATAATTCCAAAGTGAATATTTAGGATTCACTCTTGTAGATTAAAGCGAATAAAACATTAGCAGGTCCCGGTTTGCAGTAGCATAACAGTTTAAAGAATAAACTAGCAGTAACTTGTCTTAAGATCGAACAGTACCCATAATTGGTAACCAATCCACCACTATCCACCTAATTATCTTGGTGTTAAAGTTTCTATCAAAGTAAAATTCTGGAAAATACGGGAAAAATTCCACGGGCACGAACTCGCGGGCGCATAGTTGTTAAAGGTTCAGCAGTTCGAGTACAATGGTGATAGCGCGCGGAATGCACCACGGTCCTACATCAAAATGTTAACATTGACAACGCCGGAGGGCGAGCAAGTCTTTGCGCGGGGCCCTCGCGCCATCAAAGTGAAGTTTCAGCGTCAGTCGAGTGATGCGCCGCGCGAGTTTGTCGCCATCGTGCTCGAGCTGCTGAATTCTTGTGATGAGCTTTGTAAATCTTTTACCCCGGAAGTTGTAGGTACTTTTTACTAAACATGATCAAAAATACGCTCTGACACGACATTATTAAATAACAGAAAACATTATTTTCAAACAAAATTAAAAAGATTCAATATTTTTGTTATTAAAGTTTAAATGGCAAGGCTGTAACTGCCCACAATTATTGTTTTTACGGAGGTGTATTCATTATAGCTTGCTTAACCTGTGTATTGTAGTAGCACGTAACTAAAGATATTCGACTGACGTACTAAGCGGCAAGTCGAGGTGTGTGCCCGGAATACATTACTTTAGGACCCAGCTCTATCTACAATAATTTTCTTGTCATCAAGTTATCCCTACAGATTCATTTGTGTGTTTGCTGTAACAAAATTAATTTTGAAATGTTGAACAATATTATAAGTAACATCATTTCTCATTTTCACTGCGATGAATTTTTATAGTTTTTTTTTAATTATATGTGTAATGATTTGCGCTTAGAATAAACTACTGACATCAAAAATTGATTTTCTGATGAGTTTTTCGAATTTTGTTTTTTAAAAAATCTTCAATACCAACACAAAATATTCGCCTACATCAGGAGAGGCCTGCAAAAATCTTCGTAGATGGCTGTTAATGTATATGATACTAACTACAATTTTTGTTACAAATTCATTTTTGTCTTCTATTTTGTCATTTGCAAGCTTTTCTCCCGCGTGAAAGAATAGTCCACTAGTC
Source organism: Aproaerema taeniolella (assembly GCA_949987775.1). Lineage (NCBI taxonomy): Eukaryota > Metazoa > Arthropoda > Insecta > Lepidoptera > Gelechiidae > Aproaerema > Aproaerema taeniolella. The sequence continues at coordinate 10,281,909 of OX465251.1, read as the reverse complement.
ACTGTCCAGCCTCCTAACTATCCCTTGGAAAAAAATAACGTCAATCCGTTGCACCGTTATGACATTAAGGAAGACTAACAAATAGATACACTTAAAAAGGAAAGCAATTTTTTCCACCAATCATATTTAATTTGGACTAATCAAGTTAAAAGACAAAAGGGGATAAATATGTAAAAAAATCCTCGTTTCTAGCAAAGCCGCGGACGTAATTTCACAATCATTTAATTTCCATATCTCCCTTTGTCAGCTTTAAGAGATTAAAGTACAAAGTTCTACTTGCATTAAAGCGGCAATTTTCCTCCTTTGGATAACGAAGTGACCGCACCACTCGGTCGCGACTGTAATACAAACCGCTCGGTAAATTGAATTTATGATCCCTTTACGGCAGCGGCAAACAAGTAAAAGTGAATGAAAACAGACTGGGGTACTCCTTGAAGAATATCACTCACTTAACCTATGATATAAACAGCTGTAATGTATCCACGGAAAAGATAGGCTTTTCAATACCTATTGCTTAATATTCATATATCCCCGTACACTTTTACAACGCCGCTCTTTTATTACAAGCTGTAACAATAAGAAACCCTGATGCCCAATAATCAATAGCCAAAAAGCAGACCCTAATTATATTTTTTTCAAAAAATCAAGTCATGTCTCATTTCCAATGCAGGATGGATTTATAGGACTTCCAATTAAGAGTTGTAACTAGCAAGAATTGGAAGGTGCTTTACGGTGACTGAGAAATAAGTTCCTTCTTTAATGTAATACATATATGACGAACTTGACTTAACTTCACATTCATACGCATACATTTATGATCCCTGACGGGGTAGACGGAGCATCATATGATTCACATGACGACACGTTTACATACATTCTGATCTGAGGGATAGATGAAATACGAGAATAGTGGTGATCGGTTGTCAATCTTTGATTATCTTTGATGTCAGCATTATCAAACCGTTTCCTACACGATCAGACAGTTAAAGTATATATTTGTTACGGATAGATCACGGTCAATAGCGGTTAATCATACCCATTGTCATGCTAGAGAGCATGTTAAATGATCGGTGCCGGCTGCGAGCAATTAATGGCAGTTGTTAACCTTAGTTGGAAACTGTTTAGTAACGTCAAAAGTCTGACTACGAGGGATAGCTAGTGGGATCAAGCACGAGCATAAATAAGGGCCTTTTGGTATTTTATATACTTTGGTTTTTATATACTGCCTACGGGTTAGTATTCATATTGTGATAATGATCGTGACAAAAATCGCTCAGGTCTGTCCATCTACACATTCATGTCTTTGATCCCCGTTCGGGCAGCAGAGCATCGTGTGAGAGGAATATAATGGTACTAGACTAGAGGATGCCTGGGAATACGGTCCCGTGGGAATTTCGTAAAATCCTTTGTGCCAAATTTCATCTTTGTAGATATAGATCTACAAACGTAGCCTAAACCCATAAGGGTTTAGGGGTTGAGTCAGGACCTTCAGTTTTTTTATAATTTAATATATAATATGTAGGTAATGGTGATAGGTTATCCACCTTCTGCCCACGATACACCAAAACCGTAGCATGCCTAACATATAGAAGAGAAACAACTAGAGACTAACGGCTGTGACCATAATAGAAAACAAATTGGTCATCGCACTGCTCTAGAGAGCGTTTGAAAAGAATAGAGGACAATTTTCAAGTAGAGTCACACAACTTCCCTAAGAGTTATGCCAGATTATACTGTCAGGACGGAAAGTTAGACAGGCAACCGGCCAAGTCAGTACAAAAATTGTAGCACCAAGTGAACTCACTGAAAACCTGCGAAGTTGTGAAGGCGGTAAAAACTCGTTACGCCAAATCGGCCACTAAAACTCGCGAAGCGAAAATTCTATCCAACTTCAATTTACTTTTATTGTTCTTACTCTTCCTATTCTTCGCGGCCAAAGTTTTTTTCTTACATTTTACAGACCATCTAAACACATCTTTTATACCGATCTCGACAAACACAACGTCAAATTTCACGTTTGAGTTTCCCTTGTTTCACTGTATCAAAGGGAATGGAGGGAACCTCGTTCCCGCTCTAATGTAAATAATCTTTATTTGAATTTCCCTTTTTACGCTTTCGTAGCTTAATTTCATTGTTATAGGCACCCTGAAATCTCTTTCGCGACCGTAGCGTCACCCATTCGGGGAGCAAGAATCTAGACAATTGGATGAATAATCTCGGTTTTGAGGAATGACTTGCGTGTTTTAATTGACTGGCAGGAAATAATATTTTGCAAGAAGAACCTGTAACAAAAATATGTCGTGGTTTATCTACAAGCAACTATTCTACTATTAACTTGTCATTTGAACTTTGTGAAATATATTTAAGATAAATAAATAATAAAACACTTACTTTATTTTTAAATCTGAAATTAAAATTATTCGCAAACGTGTAAATTGCTCATGATTTCAAGTAAGAAAGTCCCAAAACAAAATAATCCAAAAAATATCCGTCAAAATTAGAAAGCAGATACTTTGATTAAATTTTTAAAACCTAAAGCCATAAAAGCATAAACCAACAAAATGTTATTACTTTAAAATCTATATAAGACCGAGTGGATTTTTGAAGAAATACTCGTAGAGTTTGGAACGAAGATATTCTGGGGAGCAATTACATTTTTAGAGATAATTATATTTTTTTTTTTTTGGAAATAATTAGTTCAAGTGCTTTAATTAAATATGAGAGAGTATAACTTCCTTTTTTATAAAGTCGGTTAAAAGTGCTTAGATTCAATAAGCAGTGAATGAATAATATACTTGCCTACCAACTTTTATGGCAGCTGCGATAACCACTCATCATCTTTTTTTTTAACTTAACTACTTAAGTTTTAGTAACCACATTTCAGAGAAACGTCAACAAAAAATACTTCAAAATTATGTAGAGGTTTTAGATTACCGAGGAGACTTGTTTACGTCAACATGACGGTAAGTGACCATATAATACGTATGTGCAAAGCGTATGTCAGCCTCATTAGAAGATTTATACTTTTATTTTACGGAGAACTGTTCAGCCCTATCAGTCTGTACTGCGCATATTATACAAACACATGACAAAACGATAATGCTGAAGAGTTTCCGGGGCCAGCGCGTATAGTTATTTTATATGCTAATTTAATTTGAAAAAGACCAACAGCACATAAGCAACTTAATTATTAACATAACTAATTTGAAGCTAACGATAGGTTTATCACAATATATTTCCAAACATTGAAAAAAAAACGCTCTGCGGCGGTCAATCATGGACCATATTACAATTAAGTTATTCATAGTCATTCGAAGAAGGCCCTTACACATGGGTAACCCGAGCTATTAAAAAGCTATACACCTCTACGTGGTTTTAAAACCATTAATACAGCTGAAACATGGATAAGCCCAGGGACGGAAGAGAGCAGAATTCAGGTCGTATTTGGTTGAAATATTAGCCTATTCCCTGGAAATCGGCGCTTCGGTCTAATCAATCAGCCCCACGCGCAGTATAAATTATTTTCACACCAGCCTGACCCCACAAAGAGCCATATAAATAGGTTCTCATCAAAATTTCTCAAATTTCCACACACATTTCGCATTCAAACGCTATATAAACAGGACCAATTAAGTGTTGCGTGTAAATTGTATTTATCAAGTATAATTGTATAATAAACAGCATATTAAGTTACCCTGCAGAATATATTAAATTAAACAGGAAAATACCCAAATATGTTTCAGAATACTAGAAATAAATCTGTTTCAAAATAACAACAAAACAAATTAAAATACTTACGAATAACAACAAAACAAATTAGGTTAGGCTTTTGTTTAGGTTAAGTAAGGTTAGGTTGCATTAATATTATGAAAGAGTCCATCAATGTGAGAAAAATAGGGCAGTTCAAAAAGTACCGAGAGTTTACAATCTTACTAAGTCAAATTACAACATTACGGGTTAAACAATGTGACGGTGACAAATACAATTAATAATCTGTGAAGCGTTCGTAACCCAATGATGTTAGCTGATCTGAACCAATCAGTGTGGTTAATCAACGTACACAGGGACAGGGAACCTGATGGGTGACCGAAGTGGCCATTTATCATGAGCATTTCCGTTAAGTTTATTAATTTCAGAGGCCATTTGGCGTTCGAGAACTCTGACACCAGTGTAATTCAATTTCGCCACACACTAAATTATATCTGCCTACATAATAAGAAAGAAAGTATATCTTTAATACACTGGAACAAAGCGTACTTCCTGTTCTTTGTTTTATTAATAGCAATCTGTCAAAAAAATATAATGTATTTTTACATAAAAGAAACGATGGTCCCGTGAGTCGCGACCATTAATCACATTTCATTGATCGGCAAAATCGATTATACATTAAGCATGCATTTAATAATCCACTAATAGCGTGGTCGCGTGTCAATTTGGAATTATTTGTGTTGATTCAACTACATTTATCATAACCTATGTGTAAGGGCCTGCCGTCAAAACAATTATTACCTCCATTCGGGTAACAACTCAAGGGCTAAGGTTATTTCAAGGACTTTGTTTATTTATACTTCATCATATCTATTCAATTTATCTATTCTTGATATTGTTGTTCCTATTTTTTATGTTTTAATGAGCGAGATCCCTCTGAAAACTGAATAACTGTACCCAAATACATTGGATAAAATATAATACAATTCGGCCTCTCAAAACAATAAGAACAACTGATCGCCTAATAAATAAAGTGATTTTTCGCTAACCATTATATCCCTTCATATGAATGAACTCTGGAAGATAATAATCAACCCATGGCCGTAGCTAGGGGGGGGGGCATTATGGGGCATGCCCTACCTTGAAATCACAATGCCCTACCATAAAAATACCAAAAACGAAGATATTTTTTTATAATTTAATTGTTTGTTCATAGTTTGAGATATAAAAAAATGTTAACGATAGGATATTAATGAATCTGACGTGAAATAGTTTACTCTAATGGAAGATGGGACGAGGGATTAAAATAACCGCGAAAATATTGCATTAGAAGGATGGTGTCGTCAATGAGTTGTTGCTGGTTGATATTACTGAAAACCTTGATGTAGTCACTTTCACGGAATTAACGTTAAATACCCTTACGGAAAATAACATTAACCCCTCTTATATGCTTAGCCAATGCTATATTTTTTACCAGTAACCAATGATGCCCTACCTCAAATTCGACTCTAGCTACAGCCCTCAATCAACCTTATGATAAATAAAACTAAATTCTCTGTGTTACCATTCTCTCAAATAACTAAATTATTGCAATTCACAATTCAGCAAAAGAAGCAATTTACCAGAAATTACTCTATCATTAACTTGCAAAAGACCTTGTTAACAGACAGCATTGTTTTTTAAAGTTCCGACGTGGTTCTGTACACAAAACCCCACTTGATTTTGCATAATACTTACCGACTATATTCAAGACACCACAGATTTATAGCGAAACCCAACGCTAGGGGACGAATATATCTTAAACAAGTCTTGCGTTTTACTTTTATTTATTTATCTTGGCTTTTAAAGGAAGATGTGCGCTTATAAATTCTTGAAAAGGATACTCTGGGTCTTTATATGGCTCTTCTGAGCTCTTATAGTGATTCAAGAAGGTACTTTGCTGAAGTTTTCTTTTTATAATATATTCTTAGGCTTTTATTTGATGTTACAGATGGGGATTAAAATTGTTTTCGATTGACAGCGGTCATTTGACGGTTTGTAAATTCTGATAAATATACACACATACACATACCACATATCTCACACCACAAGACACCGCAGACCACATAATACTTAAATATGTCCACTTGATTAGAAGCCCCAAGATGCGCAGTCGCCATCAGCTAATATTAATCCCCAGTAAGGGGCACGAGCTTCCATTTGACCCAGTAGTGAAGGGGGTTTGAGTCAAAGTCCACCACATCGGCCTAATCATGAAATACTAAAACGGCCTATGTTCCTCGGGGAAATTTGATCAGTTTCGTGGGCTGATTTACTTATATACTTGATTTTCGCTAGTTAAATTAAAATCCCCCAATTTAGTTACACCCTTAAGATGTTTTTTTGTTACACCCATGAGTCCGCCATTGTGAAAAAGTTCCGAAAACTTCCGAATTTCTGAATCTACAAAAAAAATATAGAAAATTTCTCTTTGAACAAAAGCATTGCAATAAAAGAAAGCAAATGGTATGAAACGCTATATTTTGTGTTTTTCTAATAAACGAGGCTTAAAAAACGTGGACACGGCAAGTTGAGGGTGAGGCAATTTGTAGCTCTTGTCATACTTTTTAATTTAACTCCAGGAGAGATTTTGCTCTCAAACATTTCTTGAACATTTTTTTGTTTGCGAACCAAAACGATTACTTACCTGCCACAAACTTGGCAAGTCTTCTCTCATTTTTGCTAAGTTATCGCTAATGAGATTTGATTGAATTGCTTAAAGCGATTGTGTTTGCAATTAATAAAATATTGAAAATCCTTTGAATGGAAGAGGTAACGAAAACAATTGTTTTGTTGTTATGTAATTACTTACTTATAGGGATAGAATGAAGTCAACGTTCCAAAACAGGTATACTTCTTAAAATTACATATTTGAAGGTTTTGTAAATGTTAGATTTAAATCTCATTTTTCAATGGGGGCAAATCTATACTAATATTATAAAGAGGAAGGATTGTTTGTTTGTTTGGTGGATTAAATAGGCACTGAAACTACTGGACCGATTTGAAAAATTATTTCACCATTAGAATGCTACATTATCCCTGAGTAACATAGGCTACATAACTTTTCCGAATTCCCACGAAAACTAAGTCCCGAGAATGCTATTTTTTGTATAAAAAGCAGATGTTTATTCCCGGATCATTGGTTTTCGTGTCTGTCTTTGTGTATGTTTCAAGGGACCCTCGACATACGGGAAAACCTCAGCATGGTCCTTTGAGTGTGTAGCATTATTTTTGATCTGTTCTAACTTTTAAAACTTGTATAGGTATTTGTATTACTGTAGACCTTTTTAAAGCAAATAAATATTGAGTAGGTAGATAAACACTCAGTAGCAGAAACGTTCATTAAAGTTAAAGCTTCTGTAGCTGTTATGTTGTCTTGTTTACGCCAACAAGACGGAAAATGAAAGTATGATATTTAAAGTGGCATTAACCTTAATGGACATCTCTGCAACTGGGCTTGAGTAAGCCAGATGTTCGCAGCTATAGTTAAGTGTCTACAAAACAATGTTTGCTGAAAACCGCGAAAATGTTTTACAATAATAATAATGAAAACTTTACCAAAACATCGACATAAGCCTTTCATATACCAGCAAAAAAAACGCAAGTGTAGCTTTCCTGCAAAATATTACTTTAAATTTTCCATCAAATCTGACGATCTTCTGAACTGTGCCGCTAACGATAATGCAATAGTGCATCAATTTGGAGCCGCCCATCACTGTAATAGTGTGGTTGAGTGATGGTATCCTAATGGACAAAGAGCTGGGAGTAATTATTCCTCCAGAGCAGAAGTCGCTGCGAAAAGCTAGCAAATAAGTAAGCGCTTAGAACAAGTTTTACTATATAGTTAGCAGCGCACTGCACTGCAGTAGGAATTGGCACCTTGAAGGCCACAACTTGTCCTACCAAGATATCAAGGATGTGCCCGCTAAGGACATAGCCAGATTCGCGGTTGACATAGGACTCCAGGATGTACTGTGATAACAAAAAAGGGTACTGTTACAATAGATCAGGGCCCCGATTTTGTTACTTCAGTTGTGTGTCGATGGATTGGAGGCCATATTATCTGTTCAGATGTCGAAATTGAGAACTGTTTAATTTTCATATACTTGCTGACAGCCACCCTGACCAGCAGCGCCACCACCAACCGAACGTAAAGTTGCAAACTACCTAGCAACTGAACATTTAGTTGGCGGTGGCGCCACCTGTTAAAGCAGTCGTCATTAGATGTATGAAATTTGGATAGTTCCCAATTTCGCCACCTTAACGGATAATGGCGACTATTCCATCGACACACAACTGAAGTTACAGAATCGGGACCCTGTCAAGGTCGCAGTGACACGGGGGCCTGCGTTACTTGACCCCAAGCCTTCGACCTTCTTAAATAATAAATACTACATGATTATAACTGACGGCAGGAAAAAATTGTTTAATACAAACTCATTACGAGTATTTCAAGACTAGAATTCAACTATGGGGCTACATATTAACTTTCAGTCCACAGTATCGATCGGTAGTACTTATTTCAAACTAACTTATCATTGCTTGATAATGTAGTTAAATCATGACTTCTTCACATGTTCTGTAAATACGACTTCTCTAGACGAAGACCTTGAAATCTACCAAAAGTTCGGTACAAAATATTTGCCCGGTAATTTTGCCTACAACTTAATTAAGCGCCAAACTTTTGGGTATTTGGACGCTACGAATTTCAACGTTATTGTTTCAACTTTATGAAACACGTCAAAGCCATTTGATTTGATGATTATAGAGTGGAAAATGTGTTTGTTAGTTTATTTTAGTAGCCGTAATAATAAAGTTGATTTTGCGATAAAATCATATTTAGTTCCTTCCACGCTGAAAGAAAAACTTAGAATGTGCCAGCTGCCTACTCTTCCCAGGCATACTGTAAAAATCAGTAAGTGGGACGTGAGGGTCTTGCTGTATGATGGGCGAAAGGCTGACCACCTCTCACCATTACACAACATGTTCCATCTAGTGGCCCTCACCATTTGTGTCAAGCGTGGCATTGAGTGGTTTTCTGGAACCACTGATGCTCTGCCTACCCCATTGGGGATTGCAGGCGTGAGAGTATGTAAGTATGTATGTAAGTAGTAATAACATAGCATAAGATTTTTTAGGAAAATGTATTACTATACTTGGGATATGAAGTCAATCAGTGATAATGATTCCTCAAACAAAGTAAATAATCGCCAGTTTGCTTAATACTCTATGGAACGAAGTTCGCCACACATTTGACTATACCTACACGATAAGAAGGACAGAACAAAAGCTCAGAAAGGGGTGTAGGTAGAGTAGGTATTAAGTATATTATCTCTTTCTACTATGAAATATAAAACTTTTTTGTCACAGTGAAAAATATTAAAAGCAATTCTGTCAGTTTCAAAATCCTAAGCAAAAAATAATAATAATAAAGGCCATCCGAGTGTCCCCTAATTTTAGGATTACTTAACCAGTCAAGTACTTTAGCATGTTTACCTCCTAATGACCCCAAATCCATCCCGAAAGTAAAAATTCTGCAACCCTTAGTGTAATCTAGAATCATTCTTCAGACTATAATCTTCGATTTTTCGATAAGTATTAATCACAAATGAGTAATTGCATGAAATCATTGTTAAATTTATTTTGAAATACTCAAAACTTCTCTGCTACTGCCATCATGTCACGAAGCAGTGTCACGTTTTAGTTCTTGAGTATGAGTAGAAAAAAGAAGTTTACTGAAACAACGTCAGCCTCGATCAAATTGAACTCATTCAATCAGAAATAAGAGTCACTAGAACCACTAAGTCCCAACTAACTGAAACCCGTATCGTCAAGCACAAAAGTACTTTAAAGATCGTAAAAATACGACTCCTAACCCGACCAGAAACAGAAGGTTTGTTCAAAGACGTATCAGCTTTCTATCGCAGACTTCAAGGAAAATTAAACACGATTTCACCATCCACCCGGGCCACTTGAGCACTTAAAATGTCGTAGAGATGAATGGGCCAACTTCAACGTCCAAGTAAACTTTTGACAGCAGAAACCGTCTAGAATTTTCTATCTAATGGAAGTGTCTGCTACTGTTACATGAAAATATGTCTTAAGTTATGACGAGTTATGGATAATCTCCAATCTTTTTGGATCACAGATGCGAATGGACTGCGACTGCTCGTGTTAGATACAGCTTTGCCGGGTCTTCATCGAACAAAGTTGTTACTGTTGATTCTCCCTTTTACTTCACGTACTTTTTTTTTAATTTATAAGATTTTTCAGGGATTATTCACTTTATTATAGAGTGAGTTAAGACTACATTAGCTTGCAAATAACGATCCTGTCTACGGATTAACACTGAAGAACAAACCAACTCACGTTGAAACATTACTCCCTTGTCCAAGAAAATGGTTTGTGGTTCCGTACCTTGTACCTACATGTTAGTTTTGCCGAATAATTAATTGAGAGAATCTCTCTTACTATTAATTCCTTTCGGGTCGGCCCTCTGGAGTTCGCTACAATAATAGATGTGATTAATTAGGACATCCTACCCAAAAGGATTACGATCTAAAGTATCTTTAGAGTATGTTTAATAATTTATTTCATTAGAAAGCTTTTTAATAAGATTTTCGAACCGATTGGTCTAATCTGATATTCTATTTCCAATGTGAAGGTAAACCGCATTGGAGATGGAGTGGGCAACTTTAGTTTTCATGAATTAGTAAAGATATCTCAAAAGGTGATTTAATGAAGATTTATTTCAAATGGAAATAACGGCCTCTGAATTAGTAAAAGGGTTAAACTAATCACTTGAAATGTTCTTTTTCTCATTCGTCATCATTGTGTTTTGTAGATTATCTATCTAACTAACAACATAGCGCAAAATTCAAAATATTTTAGACGAGTTGCTACATATACCACAGAAATTCGCGGCCATCTGAAGGAATGAATGAATGAATGAAACTTTATTTGGGAGACACAGGAATTTTTCCTAAATCTAACTTACAATTAAACCCAACAATCGTAACAGTGCCACCCAAAAAGGCGCTGGCTCAGCATTGCATCTGATACTAATTCTTATGACCCCAAGATCGAATCTTCTTTTTATTAAAGTATTTTAAATCTACTGGGTCAGCGAATTCATTTATTCTTTAACATACCTTCAAAGTTATTAAAGTAGAAAGATACGTTTTTTTTAATTACACTTTTTGAGCTGAAAGTAGCTAAAAAATCAATTTAAGATCACCTTAATATTTTATTCATCCTAGTGGGGGATAAAAGTTTTCAATGTCGCTTTCACACTTACGCGTCTCGCAACGTCATTCACAAACGGCAAAATTTTCCCGCTTTTTCTACGAAAAGGGAAAGTTTCTAGATATTCAATTCACAAGCCGTGGTTACGAAGTGTATGGACTAAGATATTAGTGGCGTGCCTAGCATATATCAAGGATATCATTCATATCATTCATAGTGAAGTGGTGACAGATGTCGGCAACTTGCCCGAGATTTTCTTGCAAATTCATACAGTATAGTTACGTATGTACTTGTACAGTTATGTAGCCAAGTAAAGATCATTACACCTCAAAGAAAGTTATTCGATATTTTATATTAGCTTTTTACAAAGCTTGTTTAATTTGTTTTAACGAGTAAAGGGCCGCGCCGCAGGTGTACGTATGGTCAAGTAGACCGATCAACCTGCACATTGTCCTATTGGCCCCAAATATAGACTTGTGTTATGATATGTATGACTTATGATTTGATAGACCAACTCAAAGCTTATGACACATTAGCTTTGAGTTGGTCAATCAAATCAAGAATTTAATTTGACAAAGTACCAACTAAACTAAAGCGGTCGATATTTAAGAAGGCCGTTGACGTTAAACTTTGACGTTAGGTTGGTAAAAACTGTGCCCTTAGTATAATTACTTGGCTTCTCTGTCTTACTCAAGACTTCACTATAAGATAGGTTTTTGTTTCACTCGCCTTCGTGGATCTATATGTATATATGATCTCAAATGATGATATTAGTAATAGGCTTACCTGTACTTCAAATACAACCTCTACTTATCGAAATGCATTTCGAGAAAGACAGGGCAAAGCATTTTAGAACCACTTGACGATTGATAAAAATATACTGAATGTAAATATCTAATTTAAACTTGAAAAAAATACTTTTTCTTACAAGTCCAGGTCGCGCACGACTTAAAAAGTAAATTGTGACACTTCTACCTATTCAATTTGGTTTATTTATAATAATTCGAAAGAAAATTTAATAAGGTAAATAACTGTTAAAGGTTTTAAGAGCCGCGCTCTTGTAGGTGTAGCAATCTCGATTCCATTCGGTATTGAGACATAAATCCCTAGGGAACTGAAACAAATACACAGGATGAATAATTAAGGCTATAAAAAATAGGTAAAACTGTACAATTATAAAAAAATTTACAACGCTAACAGAGGTTTATTAAGTCAAGAATATTCTGTTGCTGAAGAGTAGAAAATATGTTCAGCAAGCCGACGCTTTTGCTAGCGTAGCTCGCTACAAACAACATTTGGTGCCACCTGTGCTGACAGAAACACCATTTGGTAACTATTCGTTCATATATTATGATAAGCCAGTGTATCCTTGTCTTTTGAAGGGTTAAATGTGAGAATGTGTTTGTTTGTTGGTCCTTCCTTCAGCAATGGACCGATTTCGATACGGTTTTTTTGTGTTTGAAAACTGATATAATCGAGATGGTTCTTAGAAATTTGACCTCCGACATTTATTGCTTATAACTTTTAAACGGCAGAAAATATTTTGAAAATGTATCGGTCAATTCCTGTAGGTAGGGGCTACGATGCCACAGACAGACACACAGAAACACAGGTACACGTCAAACTTATAACAACCCTTTTTTTGCCGGGGGTTAAGAAATATTTTACGTGCGTGCTAACATATCTGAAGAAGCATTAAAAATGTTTGTGTTAATCAATCTTTTATAAGGTCTTGCTCTGTTTATAATACGCGCTACAAGCATTATTTTACCTCTGTACGTCAATAGAACGTTTGAGGTTGTTTAAGGTTCAACGTTCTGGCGATTCTCATCTCAGATTGTATCGACATGGAAGAAGGACGTCGTCGTCAGTGCAAACCACGTAAAAGCACTTCCTTTGAATACAGCCGAGTTTACTTAGGCTATTTGTACCCTTTACATAGCGTTGTCAACTTAGGGAAATTGAATAACCCTTCTAATCGTATTTGTGATGTAAACGCGGTTCAATTTTGATACGCAATGTATGGTGCAATGAATAATATACCGACTTACGTAAGGTTGTCATGGAATTTAGTATGAAGACTGTACAAGCAGAGTAAAATAAAATGTATGTTACAGATCTAAAGGTATGGTTTCTGTTAGATTAGAAAAGTATTATCCATATTAGACAGATACCAAATTAAAAACACTTGCATATTTCGCTTAAAACATAGAAAATAAAACGAATGAACTAAAAGTGGGCAAAGGCCTGAAAGAAATCGCTGTTATCGCTAAACAGCGATCTCTTTCAAGCAACCCAAGATATAATTTATTTTTTATTTTAATAATATTTTTTTTCATTTAATAACTCCCAAAAAGTATGTCAAATGTGGCGTCAAATTCTTTTAGGACCCCATGATGCTCTAACAACCCCGAATAGGATTATAAGCGTGAATGAATGTATGTATGTAAATTTACGGCTGTAGTATATAAGTATTAACCCTTCTATAGTAAGGGCTACCGGCTAATGCCCTTTACATCAATGAGGGTCACCTGTACTTAACCAGTAGTCAATGACTGCAGATTTTAGACCATCACCTTATTAGTGACCAACTTTCCGCCCAGCACTTCGTTCCCGTGGAAATTAGGGAAAATTATGTAGCATATGTATACTGAGGGATAGTGTAACGGTAAAAGAATTTTTGAAATCGGTACAGTAGTTTTTGAGTTTATTCATTACAAAAATACGAATCTTTCCACTTGACAATATTAGTGTAGATTTCACTGGCTATACGGTTTGTTGCCAGCTTTCGAAGTCACATGTGAAAAACTAGTTTAAGTAGTTTTTCTTGTAAATCTCTGAAAATACGACATGCATAAATTTTGCTGAAAGTGCACAGTTACAACTCAAAAGGAACGAAATGACTATCATAATCTCATCACGAAAAACATACAGGGTGCAAGGGACATCTCAGTAAATCGGTACTGAAATGTTGGAATCTACTCATAACTATTTTCAGAAAACTTTGAGCTAAGGAATTCTCTTTATTAACCTTCTTCGGCACTACGTAATGTACCGCAAAACCGCAACCTGCATGCGTTGCTTTCGCGTCGCGCCGCTTTCAGAATGTGATGTACAGTCAACGGCACATCAGGTTACCACAAACTGTCAAATTTCCCCAATAGACAGTAAACTCTAATGGTTTGAGATAAAATTGAAAATCGATTGAAGAAATTTGACAGTTTTGGATAGCATGATGTGCTGTTGTCCCTGTACATTGCAGGTTTTCATGTTTTGTGCTGCTATTATTGTTTTTTATTGGAAAATGGAGTGTATTCGAATAAATAATTTAATTTTCAACCGACTTCAAAAAAGGAGGAGGTTCTCAATTCGACTGTATGTTTTTTTTTTTTTTTTTTTTTTTGTATATTTGTTACGCGATTACTCCGGCAACTGTTGTCCGATTTTCAAAATTCTTTATTTGTTCGAAAGAGTATACTCCTGAAGAGGTCCCATATAAATTTTATCGAAAATGATTCAGCGCTTTTAAAAAAAATCAACAAAAACAAAATATACTACAAACTAGAACATCATCTAAATAAATGAATGACATTTCTGTTTGTAGTTATTTGCAAAAAACTAGATATCTACTTTGTGTGAACTGTTGTTGGGATTGAAGTCGGTGACTCATACGTTTTTAACGTGGAAAATTATAAAACATAAAATATGAAAAAGGTGGAATAAAATCCACTGGAAAAATCATTTAGAATAATGGGAGTTGCAGTTTTTGCTAACCTATCCCTCACACCCTGTATATTCCTACATTTTGCTGAGGTAACGGACTTGTATAGCTAGTCAAAAATAAAAACCTTCATTAACCTAAGTCAACATCAAACGTAGAATCAGCAAATAGATCTCAAAACATCTTGAACAATGCCAGATTCAAAACAATTTCTCATACATATGCATTCGTCCGATCCCAATATTCAATATAGTCAACGTGAATTTCAATCGAGTACCTTTGGAGAGGAATTGGACGCGAATTTGAATTCTTTGGCAATTCTGTTTTAAAAAAATGATAAGTGGTAATTTCTATTTGTCTGGTTAAGTTCCGTACCTTGTATTTGTAATTTACACCAATTTATTTTTTACGGAGACAAAACTAATTTTTCAGCTTCGAAACTTCGTTTGTGCAAACGGACTGCAGAAACAATTTTTTTTTATATTTCTGTTTACGGCCCGATCTCGTAAGTGAGGGGTAGAAATTTCGATTCCCAGTATTGACAACGAGTTAACATACATTAAGTAGCATGAGGAAATGAAGAAAACTATCGTGAGGAAACCTATACATTCAGCTGATTAATGTGTAACTATGATCGAAATCAGACCAATTTCTCCTGTTAGCAGGCTAACGGAGGTCAAATGGCAATTGTAATTGCTTCACTGTAATTAATCTAACTAACCTACCCTAGTATACATAACATTCCTGGATCAACTGTTCCCCGAATAAGGAATAGGACAAACCACTAGGTAGAAGATTAACAGATTCGGAGGTATATATTTCCTTACATGGTACCTTATTTGATGTTTTTAACTATTCAAATATACGATAGTAGCTCTATATCACAGGTAATCTAACACAACTAGCGAAATGCGAATTGCAGATCCCTAAAAATATGTAAATGTACAAAAATATGCGATGCGATAGCGATCATTCCCTGAAATTGATTGCTGAAGACGAATATCAAAGGAATCTGAATGGTTATTGAATAAATTATTACTTTTATATTACTGTATTTAGAGTGAAGGTGATGTAATCTGAATTATAAAATATGAAATACTCAATTGGTCAATCTAACGGTGAACAAAAACAATAAACGAACCTCTTCTGAAGATCCAGTATAATTATTATTATGGACATAAAAAGTAATCATTATAAAAGACCTCAATTAAAGGCCCACACTAAGATTTTCCTAGTGTTATGTGTTCTTTAAAACACAAACAAAACCAGGAACCATTAATTCAGAGGTAGTTTATATTAGATAATTTTTAATGGGAATCTATGGATTTCATTTAATGAAATATTGATGTTGATCCCCTTTTTTAAATAATGTATATGTTCGGAGTACCAAAACTGATTAGGTAATTACGAGAACAATTTAACATTTTTCTAAAGAATTCTTTACTTGAAATTATTTAACAATTTAAACCATTTAGCCTAGCAGCAGGGCAATCGCGCTAATAAATTTACAACGAAACAGTATTGGAACGCAGATGATTCACAACTTTTTGACAGATATCCCATACTATTTTTGTCAAAAAGTTGGGAAGCAGCTGCGATCCAATTGCGTTTCGTTGTACATTTATTAGCGCGATTGCCCTGCTGGATAGTTTTGGCGCTAACATCAACTTCATACACCAACTAAACATCAAATTCTTCATTCATAACCATAACACATAATCGAGCAGGTTATTGTGGAAAAATCACCATTCGAACCTTCCCTTTCAAATCCGAATATCAAAGTCGGTTCGTGCAAATTGGACAAATTTTCCGGCGTTTAAAGAACCGTTCGTACTCCCGAGAAGTACGGAGCCAGAAAAACATTTTCTCTCCCGGACTGATAAGTCTCTTTTTAGTTACAAGTGAAGTATTTCCGATACTTGCACTTATTGCCGAGAACTTGATTTACAAATGTTAGATTAATTGAATAGGAAAATAAAAAATGTTCTACTTTTAAGCACATCAAAAATATTAAACAAAATGAATAAATTTATAAAAGTATAGTAATTAAAAAAGGAAATTTTCAGAAGGTACGATGATTTCAGTCCTACCAACTTACATGATTTAACATAAATTAAATGATTTTTTTAAAATAAAAGATTTTTTTTTTAGTTTCAACGTGATTACCAATAAAAACTTACACTACTTTTCATAGTAGTTAACTTGTAATTAATAAACTTTACCCTTTAATTAGCCTTCTAATTTGGGAAGAGCGATAAAAAATAATTTAAGTAAAGCAAATAATGTTTAAGAAAAAATAGGGAAATGTAACAATTTATTTTTATTGTTATTAATGATAGTTAATTTATAATATTGACGATTGAAGGTTATCTCATTTGTTATTCTAACGCAATGATTACGTACTTACTTAGGTAGTATTGACTTTAAAAATATTTTCATATCCGCGAATCAGTTTTCTTTATAAAAACATTTTTTTTATCAAAGAATTGGCATCCCTCTTGGAGACGCGTATAGCCAAAATCCTTGGAGGGTTACTTACAGCCTTTGTCATGTAAATCAGCACTCAATCCCAAGCGAAACGCCATTCAAATTGAAATATTGTAAATATTTTAGTTGTGAATAGCTGTCGCTTTGATGTTTTGTACCTTGATTTGCTTCGTTAAGGACTGAGATAATCAGATTTGAAGCTTTTTTTATTACTAAACGGTTTTATTTTGTCTTCATTTCTTTTGTTATTGTCTCTTTTTTAAATCAAGGTTACGTCATGGTTTAGAGCTTTGTTCAATTACGACATAATAATGGAAAGACCATGAAAAGTGGCCATTCACAATTATTTAAGACAGCTGTCAAGCCATTTTGAATATGTTTTTTTGTTTTGAGTTACCGTTTTAAAGGAGAATGGCAATTTTGGTCTATAAATATTCAAATACAAAAAAGTGAGCGGCAGTCTCAAGCACCCATAGAATATCAAAGTAGATTCATAATAAGAAACTTTTTATATGGCAGCCAACTACATATATTCATGGTTAGAAATATAAATAAACCATGATAATTTTATATAAGTACTAGCATTCCGCCCGAGACTTCGTTCCCGTGGGTGGGGGAAACTATGTTCAGTTTGTCTTATAGTAACAAATAATTTTAAATTTCGCGCCATTTCTACATATGCTGCAATTGCTCGCAGCGCCTTTCGAAATGCAACCCAAATAATCGTTGTTCTGAATGAAGTTCAAATACTCGACAACAGATGGCGCCACTACACTTAATTTCCAAGTTGAAGGGTTAGAAAAGCCCTTATATCTTTAAAAACACGCCCTTTAGGTTAAAACGGGAACTTTCTTGTTCGAGGGGGGATAAAGGGCTATCACCTATATGAGTCCCTTTATCGTGCTGGGACTCCTTTTTAAGTTTTTTCGGCACGCACATTTTATTAACTTAGTTTTATTATATACTAGCTTTCCGCCCGGGACTTCGTTCCCTTGGCACTTTTTTAGTTTTTTCTTTCATAAGAACCTTTTCCTGACAATAAGGAACACAACAAAAAAGAATCATCCAAATCGGTCCAGCCGTTCTCGAGTTTTGCGCTTACCAACAGATTTAGTGATTCATTTTTATATATAAGAGAAGATAAGAACCGATTTTTAACTAAAACTTTTATTATATTCACAGTCAATATCATTCGTTTTTGTGATACGAGTGCATTTTAAAAGTCATTAAAGTATAAAAGAAAATATTCTATTTGTCCTGAACTAACCAATGTATTCACACATTATTTTTAATAGTTTTGCATATTAATGCGTTTCTAGACATGCTTAGTCCTGAGACTGCATAAAACATAGGCCAAGCGCCATACATTTTTGCCCACTCTCCTTTAAACAGCTGTTAGTAGATCCTCTGTACAAACTGTATACTTATTTTAAGACCGTTTCCACAGCCGCTACAAATTTTAAGAATCATCTGAGATTTTTATTTGTCAATATTGTATAAGGTGACTCCGGGTTACATCTTTAAGACAACGGTAAACAATAACTTTTTTCGTGATTTAAATGTCCACAGCCGACTACTCTATACGATATTTTCTTAAGTATAGATGTCATAGAAAAGAGTTTTTTCCCTGTTACCTAGGCCTAGGTATAAGCTAATGAAAGGCATCTTTTTCGCACGTGAATGTACCTATTCTCGTTGGAAAGATAACAAAATTCATAATTAAAACGTCCCATTGTTAAATATTTTTCTTTGTCATCCCTTTTTAAACGTTGTCAGTAATTAATTGCCAATTAGCCTTATTAGGTCGAACAAACCAGTTGCCTTTCAGTTTCTCAAAATATCTAATGCAACAAAGAAATATAAATTAAATCTCAGTAGCTGACAATTTAAAATCGGTTTACATGTAAAAAATTACTTTGACATTAATTGTTGTCAACACAACGAAATAGAATTGAGAAAATCAGTTCCTTTCGACCGGTATATAATTAGGCAATTGATAAAAATTTATTAATAACAGACCTCATATTAAAGAAAGACTTCCAATAATTTATGTAACAAAAAATAGGAAATGTACCTACTGCCTAAACGCGAAGTTTGAGAACCCACGTTTAACTCCTGGAAACAAAGGTTAATTAAACAGTTGAAAACCAGTCATTAGGATTCCCCCAACAAAATTTTTGTGGCCTCAAACCAACCTGTGCAAATAAAACTAGTTACCTATTATTTAATAAGTAGAACCCTTCGCAATTTACATTTCCGAGGTCAATTTCATTAGGGGCAACTTATTCGGGCCTCCAGGCAGTTTGGCACTCCATCGTACTACCCCCATTTTGAACGTGATTAGATTCTGTTAATTTGATGGAAATCTGGATTGACCCTTTATAGGAAATCAATTTCGGTTTCTAACGAATTTCTTATACAGTTTACAAAAGGAAATTTCAATGTTGACATTACGGAAATCTCCGTGACGAAAATGCTCTATGAAACTCACATTCAGGAGTGTATGGTTAAGCAAACATACAACTTGTCGCAACTATTAGTTTAAATCTAGCTGTCATCTTGATTGAGTACAGAACCACAGGAAAACCATTGACGATGTTTATTTAGTGATGCGTAAGATACAGTCATAGGAGCGCGGCTGCAAATTTTCCTGCTTGACGGATTGCACATTCGATACCCCAAGTTGAAGGGCCAAGTTCATTGTAATTGAACCTTGTCATTAGCACAAAAAACTTGGGTGAATACACTGTACACTTTACATGCCAAACATCGTTAATAATAAAAAGTGAAACAACCCTAGACCTTTTCTTTAGTCCCTTGTTACTAAAAATCCCATTACGAAAGAACAAAAACTTAATTCAGAATTATCTAATAGCCTCAATGTTTCAACCGATATGGGCTCGCGAATGACACAAGAGTTGTGTCATCAACTGTTTCAAATATTTGACGTCGCCGGGAAGATGTAACGCTTCGTCCTAAGTAAACATTGTGAACAGGATCCCTTTACAAAGATTATACAATGGCTGTTTCGTGACAGACCGTCTATCTTATCCTGTTTGTGCCCTGTTTCTAGCCCAAAGAGTGAATGGGACTAGCAAATGCTTTTAAACCTTTGACATAATATGTATTTTTAAAGCAAAGTTATGGGTCACATGGCGGTTTGGAAACACCGACACCGAGGTTAGAAAGAAGGTAATAAAAAGAAATTTATTCACCATATAAAAAAAATTACAATTGAATAATGTGGTGAAATGGTGCTGCTTCAGCCAGGCTGTTTTTCAGTCAGTACCTGAGGTGACTGCCAACAACATGCATATAAGATGCAGTACATCTTATATGCATGTTGTTTGTTTAATTGTAGTTTTACTTTTACTTAATACTTAGTTATAAGATTATTATTATTATTATTGACAATGATTGTAACAGCAGTGAATAAAGTTTTTATCTATCTATCTATCTATCTACAATAATTACTAAAAAGAATAAGGATCTCTGGTTGCAAGACTACTTATAAACATTAAGAGGAAAATAAATAAACTTAACGGTATTACTCAACGCTTACACTTACGAAAAACCCAGAACCCATCATGGTTATTTAGAGACTCTACTTAGTTACTTGACGAACTGGTGACCAGATACATGTTGATTTTTGTGTTGACATTAGCCACTCCCTGGACAATCTTTTAAAGTCAAATTTGCCACATACTTGATAGTTCTTACGCGATAAAGAAGATGGAGCAAACTTGCTTAACAACTGTCATGATCATATCGACGGATGATCGCGAAATTTTACTTGCAGGATACTTTTCAAATAGATCGCTTTATCGGAGGCAATCATAAGTTCCTCTCTTATACTGCTTTTATAGTTTTAGGACATAAACTTAAGTGGACTATGTTCAGCAGCATTGCTCTACATTCGTTCTAAAGATCAACTATGTTGTAATAAAGGTTGTAAGCCCTCCAAGGCTTGTTCCCAAAGACCTTACTTTTTCTTAATCCTTCCCCGTGAATAGCACAGAAAAGAGATCAGATACCGTGAACTTATTATATTACGAAGGCAAATCAGTGTCTTGTCTTTCATGGTGAGATCAAACTTTCGGTTCCAACCAAAAAAGTGTATAAATTAATCTAAAAGTAAAATATATATCACCCCCAACATTTACCGCTTTTTGCTTTAAAACGGCTAAACCAATTTCAATGAAATATAGCGAAAACCATCTCGACTACGTCAGCTTTCAAACAAAAAAACTTGATCAAAATCGGTCCACTCGTTTAGGAGCTACGATGCCACAGACAGACACACAGATGCACACGTCAAAATTATAACACTCTTCTTATTTCGGGGGTTAAGTACTCAAAAACAGTTGTAAATACTAAAACTTGGAGCCGAAAAACTTTAAATTTCATGCAAAAATTTTCCTTTGTTGGTTTTAAAGTGTCTGGATTACCGATTTTAGCATTTGTTACATCGTATTACTATAATGTCACTAACCCATACACCCTCTAAATTGGCCTTAGGCGTAGACATAGTCAACAAAATGTAATTTCGGCCCTCATTCTACTAAATTCGAAAGTTTGGTCGCCCAGTGGTCTAATAACATAAAACTTCACAATAAACTTTTATAATAGCAAGAACGTTGTCCCAAGCAAACATAATAAGGCGCTTTGGTGGGATATGGTTAAATAAGAGAAAGGGATTTTCCTTTTTATAGGTGCGAAAGGAAGGATCGTGAGATGTAAAAAAGTTTGAAACGAAGTTTCAATTGTTTATCCAAACTTTTAAGTTATTTTGAATCTCAATCTTCTTTTTCTTAGTGTAGTGTAGTCAAGTGTGTGGCATACTCGACTAAACCTGGTTCAGAGTTTTCAAACTGCCAAATGGCCTCTGACTTAGTTTTAACGACTGTGTAGTCAATCGACAACAGCCGGGACCATCGGGTTAACGTGCCTTCTCGATAATAAGTAAATTTGCTCAATAAAAAATGTGACATTGGTTTATTTCTAGCTCTCCAATAGGCACGTTAACCCGATGGTCCCGCCATCGGGTTAACGTGCCTTCTCGATAATAAGTAAATTTGCTCGATAAAAAATGTGACATTGGTTTATTTCTAGCTCTCCAATAACTCAAATTCTGACGTAGAAAAAAAGCAGAATGCCATACTTAAACCATCACACGTTGCTTTTACCAAGTATTTAACCCATGAAAATATAATTTTCTTTTGAGCTCCTCCTCTTTATACTGTAAGTATAGTTCAAGTGTGTGACGAACTTGACTCTCTCTGGTGTCAGATATTTCAGACCGCCAATGGCCTCTCCCGGGTAAATCATTCCATTGAATTTTTGATGAAATTAACCTTAAGAACAAATGTATAAAATGAAATAGAGATAGGGAGATTTTATTCTATTGTATTCTAAATGTGTCATAACATACATACATATGCACTACTAGATGCCACTTTTGACACACATTGTTAGGGTTTTCAGATGGAACAAGTTGTATAATGTATCATAACCTTTCGTCAAAATACCTATTTATATATTAGTATACAAAACCCGGGGGGCGATGTATGGAAACACAATAAACCAGCGTTAATTAAACACTCGGGCACAATTACCCAGAGCACAATCGTTTTATTTAGCGTGAAACAGACCAACCTGGACAAACATTCACGAGGACGAATAGTCGACAGTTTAAAACAGCTCTGTGACTAGAACTAAAGGATTTATTTGTGTGCGCAACTGTACTTTTCTATGTTGTCAAATCAGAACAATGCACTGCTGTAATAGTAGATTGTTAACCGAGGGTGGAAAGAATCACTTGGGCGTCTATAGTAGGAATTGATTCTTTTACCCGTGTTATACACTCTACTTTTCATTTCGAATATGAGAAAAACAAAACTAGTTGTTTATCTAAACTATTAATTGATAATATATACTATTATTAGTAGTACCTATTTAAAATTAATTGTTAAATTAGGACAATTCGTGAAATTAAAAGTTTTACAACATTTTAAATACGGAACTCACCGCGTAATTGTTGCGGCTTATTCCGCTCAGAGAAGTTTTCGCTAAATTCACACTGGCTGTTTAGAAACTCACATGGCCGCAGCATTTTTTTTATTAGTTTTTTTTTACATAAAACTCTTCACAGCTTTTAAAGTTCATTCCGGCCCTTAGGTGGGAAGTAATTTGTATCAGTTTTTCCCTCTCTATGGAGGGAAGCAGCATTTTCCACCCAATAATCAGATCAAAATAACACTACTTTCCGAGTATGAGAAATGATAACATAATTTCAGGCTTCAAACCCTTAGTTAGACGTCAATGACCGGAATAAGCTCCCAGAATTGCAGCAGTCATTATTAACCTTTATTTCTGTTGCACACTGACATGTGACCGTAATTTGACCAAAACGGGTTATCCTGTGACCACTCGGTGAATTCGTGCATAATTTATGAAATCCACCATTCTGCACCATTAAACAATTCAAATGTGTTCGCATGAAAATACAAACGATCTCACCGGATACTACGGATGCAAATAATTGTAGTTTCGACTGTGTTACTTTATTTGCCTAGAAAGTTGTCGTAGTATACCATTCTTCAGTCTGCAGAACAAAATGTTATACTGTGACAAAACCATCGATCCATAACCCGTAATTGTGTTGTGTGAAGCTTGAATTTCTACCCTATCCTTTTTTCTGATGTTAAATATTTATTTGAAAAGAAAATTAGAATGCCCTCCACGTCGGATTGGAAGTGAAAGAAAAAGAAGCTGCAAACTCTTCCCAGACAGGCTGTAGAAGCCAATAAGTGGGATGAGAGGATTTTGAAGTACTGTGGGCGAAAGGCTCACAACCTTCTCAAATTCGCATACATGACTCCAGTGCAGCGTGGTAAATATGCAGTGAAGTGTACAACAACGGAGTCGATAGCATTTCAATTCACGAAATCCAGACAAGTCCCAACTCCTATAAATTCCCTACGGTAGTATTTGCTGCAGCCTGACCCCCGAAAGATATTTATTATTCATCTATAAGGAGTACTGCGATATTTACTCTCCCATTACTGTGGCCTCCGAGTCGCGTTTTCGGCATTAAAAATTTAACATAAGTCCGTCTGGTTACGAACACAAAATAAGCAAGTAGAGAAGGATAGTTTGTACAAAACTAAACGGTGTCACTAATGTTATTGAGCGGATGGAAGGGCTCAGGCGTGGTGGGCCCTAAGTTCCGGTTTTGGGACTACAGTTTCATTCCTATAGGAAGACTAGAGGAAGACCTTCTTGATCTTTTCCTGCGTTATAAAAGGAACCTTTGTGCCAAATTTCAACTTTCTAGATTCAGGAGTTTGGGCTGGGCGTTAATGAGTCAGTGAGTCAGGAATTTCAATTAAAGTTGTAAGTATTTGAAAAACAGATCTTCAAGTGTAAGATTGTCTTTTAGGCGAATCAGTTAACGTTTTAAAAATTATCAGAAAAATCGTTTTAATCAATACAATTATGAAAATAATACACCTACGAGTCTATATCTGTTTTCTATAAATTAAACGTATAACAGTTTAAATTAGGATAGTTTCTGCAAGGGTTAGGGTAAAACCCGGAT
Organism: Aproaerema taeniolella; assembly: GCA_949987775.1. Lineage (NCBI taxonomy): Eukaryota > Metazoa > Arthropoda > Insecta > Lepidoptera > Gelechiidae > Aproaerema > Aproaerema taeniolella. The sequence continues at coordinate 10,257,109 of OX465251.1, read as the reverse complement.
AGTCGCCATACTTTTCGAAAAACCTGTGTTAATTAAAATCCTAACAATTTATTCAGTTATACTTAACGTGTATTAAAAGAGTGGTCTTTTATCTTTATTTATATCATATTTTTTAAAACAAAAATAATTCTGTTTTGTAGTAAATATCGTTTTACTAGACCTCTCAAAATTGGGATACTTGCCTACTGGTAAGGATAGTCGCTTTTTTGTAAAAATGCTTCGGGGGATACTTGCTTCAGTGTGGGATAGTCGACTCGCTTTAAAATTAGTATTGTTTTAAAAAAAATATTACATACAGAACGTTAATCGGTCTGTATTAGGTAACTATTTATTAGTTACTACATAAAAGGCCACATTTTTTTAACTTTATTTTGTAAAAATGTTTTGGGGGATAGTTGCCTTAGTGGGGGATAGTCGATTCGCTGCGCTGTGAAATTAGTTTTTAATATAGGTAAATAAAACGAAATATTTTTAATGTGATCAGTCTTTATTAGGTAGTTATTATTTTTAAGAACTAAATATTATTAATCAGTCTTTCATAATTATTGAGATATTGTTCATTAAAACCTTACAAAATACTAAGGTGCAGCGGGGTAATCCCAACTACGGGAAATTCATACTAACCGAAATAATTTTCATGTTTTACACGATGTGTGATAACGCCATCTATAAAACTGTACATAAATAACCTATCGTGTAAAACACGGAAATTATTCCGGTTAAGTTGGAATTTCTCGTAGTTGGAATTGCCCCGATGCACCCTATTTAATTAATTAGTGCGTTTCTTTTTTTAGTGGTCTTCCTTTTCCATTATGTTACATTGGTCGCATGGTGAATTATTAAAATAGAATTGTACAATTACCTGCGCATTACCTGCCATCATAACAGAAAAGGAACTGTGCCGTAAAACGTACTCAAGTAGGTATTTCCTACATAAAAAGGTAAAAATAAAAACTTCAAAAGGTAAACGTTTTAAACGTTTCATATTCTAATTAACGTGTTTAAATAAAAATAACGAAAACAATACTTCTGAACTTCACAATAATTATCATCAACATAATTATCTATCTTCAAACGCCAACGCTAAATCTTCTTCCTTCCAGCTTCTCAGACGTGGTACCACGCCTGGCTTGCGCTTATATTTGCGCGGCATTTTGCCCACCTGAAATTTATAGAACCGAAGTCAGGAACAAGTCCTAATGTGTTATATTTTATCAGCAGGGCAATCGCTCTAAAAAAAGTGGATTGAATCGCAATTGAAACGTAGCTGGGGAGCTACCACCTAAGGGAAGTTGATGCTGGGTAAACGAATGGAACGTTGTCGATTGCTTCTTTATAAGGAGACCTTGATTAACGACATGAACCAAACACAGCAATGTACATCATTCCATTCGTTCCATCAGCATCAGCTTCGCTTAGGTGGTAGCCCCCCAGCTACGTTTTAATTGCGATTCAATCTACTTTCTTTAGCGCGATTGCCCTGCTGTATGTTAGTCATGAAGTTTCTAGTTAATTTTTTGTAACAAATTATTTAAATGTAACCTGATGTGTACAAAAAAGAATTATGTGCAGCGGGGCAATCCCAACTACGGGAAATTCTAACTAAACCGAAATAATTTCCATGTTTTACACAATAGGTGATAACACCATCTATGTACAGATAGCGTAAAAGATGTTTCATAAGTTTTAAAGATGGCGTTATCACCTAAAACCGAAATAATTTTCATTTTTTACACAATAGGTGATAAACTGATAAAGCCATCTAGGTACAGATATCGTAAAAGATGTTTCATATGTTTTATAGATGGCGTTATCACCTATTGTGTAAAACATGGAAATTATTTCGGTTAGTTGGAATTTCCCGTAGTTGGGATTGCCCCGCTGCATCTTATTTGTTTTTGTACCTACTTTAAAAATAACCTGTGTGTAATATTAGGTATGCTTTTGACACTTCGTGAATAAAGCTAGTAGACCATGTACTGTGCAATGTAGGTAAGCAATATTAACTGTCGTTTTGCATGTCGTACATAAAAATATAATAATTTGAAACGGTGACGGATAGTTGCCCTAGGGCAAGTATCCGTTAAATTTCGTTAGGCAACTATCCTTTTCAGTACGGATAGTTGCCTTTTAAAATATAAAATAAACTAAACACTTATTAACAATATAATTAACAAGGCCTTATAGTTGGAAACCAAATGCATAATGATCAATAAAAAAAATCCTCAAAATCCAAGCTTATCAAAAATTATTCAAAAGAAAAAACTCACGAAAACATATTCGACGCTCGCCGGGGTCTCGCCGCGGAAGATTTTCGCTCACACTGACGAAACACGCGCGTCCTGTACAACGACTGGCGTGGCAGTGAGACCAGAGGGGGAAGTAGTGTGTATGAAAAAAGAGCACTTTTACCTAGATCATCTCAACATCGAGTTTTTAAAACTGCGGCACGTATCCCACTGCGGCAAGTATCCGGATTTTACCCTACATAAGAGAGCCTTTACAGGACCCTCCCCGCGCCTTACGCGTATACTGCTGTATTTATCCAGAGATAACCTATGAATAATGGTGGATACCCTCACGGGCCTATTAGTACATATTGAATAAGCACCTATTAGTACATAAACCGGCGTTTAGCACCTATTAGTACAGGCGTTTAGTACATAAACACCACCAAAAGACACGGCAGAACACCCTGGAAAAATCCTTGCTGATATGAGGTCGCTCTACGAAGCCTGCGATATCCTCAAGAGGATTCTGAGCTTCTGAGCGGATCTGAGGTGGCTGGTAGCCACCGACCCACATGAATTTTGGGCCATATTACAGTTTAAAGAATATAAAATTAAACTTACTCTAAATGAATATTTTCTCATTCTGTGGCACAAACAAAAAGTTAACTTACAAAATTAAATAAACATCCTCAAAGGTACCTACTACCTGAGAACCATCGCCTTGGCACCGTAGTCAAACTATTACGGAGTTAATTGGGTTGTTTAGACGGTATAACGTCTCAAAAGATATCTGAATATTTTGCAAGTTTCTTTGCACGTTGCCTTCTGAAAGCTTTGTTTGTTATTAAGTTTATATATTTTACTAGCTTTCTGCCCCGGAACTTCGTTCCCGTGGGAATTTGGGAAAATTATGTAGCCTATTCCAGAGTGTCAGCTACCTCCATACAAAATTTTATCAAAATTGGTCCAGCCGTTTGAGTGTGAAAGAGTAACAAACATTCATCCATCCATACATACAAACTTTCGCGTTTATAATATTAGTAAGGATCTTAACTAAACATGATTATGTAATGAATTTTTGTTCCCATACTTACTTGTCCATAAGCTATACAGGGCTTTAGGTAAATCTCTTTCAACCTCTCGGGTGGTTAATCAGTCCATGAAATCTGAACAACTTTCCCAAGGAACAGGTCAAAAAACGAAAAAAAAAATTTGAGTTCCCATTTTTTTTTCCAGCATATAGCGCATTTTGTTCATCAGCATATAGCGCATTTTGTATGGGAGATCAAAATTTTTTTTCGTATTTTGACCTATATTTCTTGGGAAAGTTGTTCAGTTTCATAGACTGATTAACCACCCGAGCGGTTGAAAGAGATTTACCTAATAAACCATCTTCATAATCCGGCTAATAAATCAAAAGCTTCTTCACATTATTATAATATCTTAATGAATAATAAAAAAACATTAAACCTAATGAAGGGCATTTAAATAAATAACTTTAAATAAAAAATAATGATAAAACATTAGACCTCTTTTAATCATACCTATTTAGATACAATTGTTCAAATTTTTTTTTTCGAAAATAAGACTTCTTTTTTGTCGTGTAGGTGTTAAAGGTATAGCCATATGGCAAACTTGGCTAATAGACTAGAAGAATTTTTGAATTTTACAACTTTGAACGGCATGGAATGTAATAGTTTGACACCAGGTTTTTTAGACTAATTCGACCCTGCTGAGCGCGATTTTGCCCGGTGTCAGAGCAATTTCCCCCCCCTTTTCATAGAAAATATGTCCCTCGCAACAGTTTTCTCCGTTTTGTACAAAAACTGTTAGATCTAGAAAAAACTGTCGGTAAAAATATTAATCTACATTAAATTACCTACCACATGATATAAATTTTATTTTTATAGGTCTTACAGTTTTTGAGTAACATCTACCCAAATTCCTAAGTTTTTAATTTTAACTATATTTTCGCCATTTTATAGGAAAACCGCTGAATGAATCAATCTTGATGTAATAACCTACAAAACAAGACCCCATTAACAGTCGTATGAGTTCCGTTCACTTTTGACAACTTACAGCGCCAACTTGCGAATATGAACAATACAATTAACCCTCATAAACTACCTACTTTATATTTCTTAGAGGTAGGTTTCTAAAGATAAACAAGCAAATCTTTTACAGAGTGATAGTCAACGATATATTTGTGTTAACGGAAATGTATGAAATCCGACATTGTATAAAATTCCTAGGAATATAAAGTAAGTAGTTTATGAGGGTTAATTTTTATTCATATTCGCAAGTTCGGCGCTATACGTTGTCAAATGTTAACCAAACTCGTACGACTGTTAATGGGTTCTGGTTTTGTAGGTTAATACATCAAGATTGATTCATTCAGCGGTTTTCATATAAAATGGCAAAAATACAGTTAAAATTAAAAACTTTGAAAGGGCAGATGTTACTCAAAAACTATAAGACCTATAAAAATAAAATTCATATCATGTAATAGGTAATTTAATGTAGATTAATTTTGTCATTGACAGTTTTCTTCTAGATCTAACAATTTTTGTAGAAAACTGAGAAAAACATGGAGAGGGGCATATTTTCAATGAAAAGGGGGGGGAAGGGGGAGGAAACTGGTCTGTCACCGGGCAAAATCGAGCTCAGCAGGGTCGAATTAGTCTAAAAAAACCCGATGTCAAACTGTTACATTAAATGCCGTTCAACATTAAAAGGAGAAGGCTTTTCAGATTATTCTTCTAGTCTATAACCCTGGTGCCACCAAACGGCCTCAAATATCGATCACCAAACTTAACGTAATTCAATTGCTTCAGTTATACTTATATTCTCATTCAAGACAATTGTCACTTACAGGAGAAGAGACCTAAATGTTATAAATTCGTTCACTTTCACATTTTAGGGTAAATACACTTCCCTTAAATCGCTCATTGCTTCAAACTTTTTAAGCACCAGTAAACATTTTAATACGTTATCAGTATCATAGACAGAACGTAAACACCTACATATATAAGGGGAATAAAAATAAATATTTTTTTATTTTAGAAACGCAGAAATACGCGTCTTGCAAATGGTGTTAAAGGGTACTGTTACCAAGTTTCAAGTCAATTGGACTAAGTATATTATTTTATTTCCATACAAAAATTTCTTTTTTTTTGTCCTTATATCGATGTAGCTTGAAATTTTTGTATGAAACGATATCAAACAAATAAAATAGAGACCCGTATTTTATTTGTTTAAAGTACTCATGTACAAAAGTTTAACGTAGTTTTGTAATAAATATTTTTTATTTTTATAAATATTTTTTAACTTATGTTAAACTTTATGTACAAAAACTTCGAGTAGTGATTTAAAAATCACCTTGAATCTTTCAATAATTTAATATCATCACTGAAAAAAGTCGCCGTCATTTATATCCACTCAAAATACGGCAAAATAATGAAGAAACATTCTGTAAATCAAAACAGACGGTTGATAAATAACGCATCAGTAAACCGATATTAATGGCAAACGTAAATCCAGCGAGCCAGTCGAAAAAATAAAAACAATTAGCGACGGACGGACCACAAAACCTATACTTGGATAATTTATTTCCAATCGCTGCAAGAACGGAGATATTACACGCGGCTTTCCGGCTAGTGTCTGGGAAAATCCGGAAAATTCTGCCATTCTCCAATGCTCGGATTTGAACAGACGACCGGATTTGATTCGTTAGAATTAAATTCAATTTAATTCCCACTATTTGTAATATACTGGTAATCGTTCTATTTTTCCTAATTTAAAGTTTTGTAATGAAAAGGTTGAATCTCAATATAGTTGATATTACAATTGCAAGAATTTTGAGAGTGTGCAGACAGCTTACCTGAACTTTTTTGGCGTTATTTTTTAAATTAAAAAAAATTACTAACTTCTGTTGGATCTTTGCCAGACGCTCGCCACATTCAACGGCTTCAAAAGATTTACCCTCGATTTGATTAAGACATGGGTTCTAATTTCGAATAAAAGCAGTATTCCATGTTGGTACTGATTTAATAGTTAATTTACTTGTTTTTATTTAAAAATATTTATTATACTACTGTACCTCCTCAGACGGTTTGTTCGCCCCTTACGTCACGAATTCAAACGTTCTTGACGCTCCAGTAATTTTGTTACCAATAGAGGTTTTTCAGGTTTTCGATATTCAATTCAAGTCGAGATTCCGTGGACAGATCAGCAGATATGGTTCTAGCAAAGTCTGAAAATTCTGAAAAAATAATCGAAACTGTTGTTAGTCGTGGATTCGAATCCAGGTCAAGGGGATTGTTTCAGATAAAAATCAACCCGGACAAGATTAGCATTTCGATCAGGGAAACATTGGTGCTTCATGTTTCCAATTCTTTCTTTGTTAAGTGCTTCTGTAGCTCTGAATACAACGGTTAGCTAAATAAGCTTTTGTCAGGCTAAAAAAAATGTTTAAATCAACATTTGCGCAAAGTATGTTTTTTTGTGTTGCATTTATATATCAAGCGATAGGACTTCCAAGATTTTAGTCTCATAGGAATTTCTGAAAATCCAGTCCTCCTGGTATACATGAATAGGAAACTTCAGTGCAATATTTAATGTACATACACAAGTCCAAGGTTTTCTAGTTAAATAAAATAAACTCACCATTCAATATTCAAGAGTGTAAGAATAATACACCTTATGTGTAGGCTCCAAATTAAGTGCTCTATGGTAGGTTACGTGGCGTAGACAAGGTTCCTGTGCTATCTAGATTCGATTTGTCGAAGTAACATGTAAGCTCCGTATACCAGGAATCCATTCTAAACAACAACGTTGTTATTAACCCACCGAAATTGCTATTGCTGTATTCTTGACCCAGGAGAATCTGGGTCAATGCAAGATAGACATCGATCCCCTTGAAATGCATCCCGTTGGTATGAGCTCGGTGACCCATGCAGCACCACTAATAACCAGTGTACAATAGACAACCGAGACTCGTTAAATCAGCGATGTAGAAGGAATCCGGAGTTGGAATGGGCCCAAGTTGTCGAGATTGCTGCGATTTATCCGACCGGTGACGGTTAAGATGTCCGTTCTTATAAGTTATATCTTTAGGGTCCTTATAAATAGAGACGCTATTTATAGGATTCTAAATGCTGATGCTGGGTACTCCCTGAATCTATTAAATAAAAGAAAATGGAACCTTTTGTTATCATTTTTATAGAAAACTACTTGAACTATAAAAGGGCGCATTACAGCCAACCGACAATACCTACACGCTTTTTACGAAACGGGCCAACCATCTAGCAAAGGTAGCGGGTAAATTTTAAAGTCCAGCACTGTACGGCTTGTAACCGATATCATAATTCATAATCATAATTCTCTTTTCTAGGTGGCTTATTTCATTCTTTTCGATTATGATTATTGTTAAATAATTTTACCTATTAAAGGGATTTTGGGTAAGGATTTTGAATAACCTTCTAAACTTCTAACATAATCTGTCAGAATTCTTCCATTCAGTGTTCAACTGTTCATAAGTAATTCGCTGTTTGTTGTCCTTTGTCTTGCTACAGACGCAGCACTAAAAATATCCTGTCGTCACTTCTCAAACCAACTAAAACATTCAAGGGCACTGATTCAGGAACTGGTGTTCATAATTGGATAGAAAAGGGTTAATTCTGTACTCATCCGTTTTACATCACCAACAGAGACCATTAAATACTTCTGCGCAATTAAGACGAGTAACGGGTATCCGTAGGCCGCAATAACATTGCGAGGGAAGCCGACGACTCTGATGTGGGCTCTTTAATATATCGCGTCAAATTGGAGTGCAGATAAATTATATGCAGAATTGCTGCTTTATCGGACCTCGTATGATAAGGTAAAGATGGCAACCGGGAAATCAACGCGGCGGCGTGGTGAAAAAACTTAATGGTTTATTTATCCTTATTATTTTTTAACGGGACAACCAGTCTCTTACTATCCCAAGTGAATTGACTTGCAAGAAAAAAGCTTTGCCTGCAGGTAAATATTAATTTTTAGTTTGTTTTTATAATGTTCAGTTAGTTTTTATTATGTTAAGTTTGTTTCATCATACGTTTGAACGAATCAAATTTCATAACAATTTTGCCTACCCGGAATTAACAATTGGGTTTTATAGCATAGGCATTCTTGTTTCCCTATAGTAATTTAGTATGTTTGGTTAAACGCAAATTAGGCAAACAGTTCCGGTTTATCTAATTAGGAAAACGGTTGTGTTATGTTTGTTTTGGTTGAGATCTCGCTAAATATATTCCAGCAATGCTCAAAATAAACGGTTTGTGTTTTTGAAATTAATGTACGTCGATTATTTCAATATAGAGTTTAACAGTAGGTAAAAATTACTCTTATAGATTCGGTCGGATTTACAGCAAACTTTGTAAAGCTATCTTGACAGATGGATTGGCAGTACATGTAGAGCCTAATCTTTTTTTTTGTTTCGTTTTTTTATCTATTTTAGTGGAAAACTGAAATCTTTTCCCCAAAATATTTCTCCCTCCATGAAACCAGCTTAAGCTAATTACCACAAACAATTAGACCGCATAGCGTCCCACAAAGGCAAAAGAAACGATCACATGAAAAATGCGAATGTGGAAATCTGTACAAGAGTCATCAATTAAATATTTCTGACCCATTAGCGCAGGTGGCGGTCTACGTAATGGAAGCCATTAGACTCGCTCGCCGCATTATATGTGTGGCTACCGTAAATCCCGGTACACTACTGGTACGCTTACCCTATTATTATAGGTGAATGGGACGATTCTTTCCAGAGAAAATTCTATCAAAGTAGTGGCTTTAATTTAGGTCGGTTTACACTTTTTCCACTATTTATAGACGATTAGACGATTGTAGTTCCCTTTTACCACAATATAGTAAAATATAGTGGCCTTTTACCATGCTACTTTACACCTGTGTGATCGAGCGAAGAAACTGTTAGTATCAAATCTCTTTAAATCGAGTTGAATTCTATTGAATTCAACTCTCTTGGACTAGGTATTATTTCCTTAATTATTGCTATTAATTCGTATTTTCGGACATAAGTACCTACGGTTTTTTTTAAAATTACAATTAATAAAGAGATAACACTTAAGTACTCAGTGGTGAGGGAAAACCCACGTTTTGGCGCGGCGTGCTGTCCGCCAATTCGTATTGAGCTAGATAGGTAGCGTTGTTATTGGACTGAGGCCTAAACCTTCTTCACTGCGTCGAAGGGAGGCTCTGACGGTGGGGGCTGATAATGATGATAGTGCAAAGCTTTTTTATTTTTTTATTTATTACTTATTTCTTTTTTATTACTTTTTTTGCATCATCAAACTAATTTACGATTAAATTATGCCCTAAGAAGGTAAGTACGCAGCGCTATTCTGTGCTGGTTCCAACCGATAACTACCTCATATTTAGTGGTCGTTAATTTAATTTAAATACACGAAAAAGAAGGAATTTACCTCAATAATGCAGCCGTCGGGCAATTATAATTCAACAGAATTATTTTATTAAGTAAGTCGGTAACCCAATCAGCACCCGTATATTCTATACTAGCTTCCCGCGCGGGACTTTGTTCCCGTGGGAATTCGGGAAAATCATGTACCCTATGTCCATCCCGGATAATATAGGAATCTAATGGTGAAAGAATTTTTCAAATCGGTCCAGTAGTTTCGGAGCCTATTCGATGCAAACAAACAAACAAACAGTCAAATCTTTCCTCTTTATAATAAGATAGATATAGAAGATAGGCATTCTACACTATTTAATTCGATACCGAGTATCTATTGTCGAATATCCGATTAGAATCGAATGATGAAGAATGTTGGTCCAAATAGAAAAGCCAACAAATTTATATAACCAGTTCAATTACAGAAACTAGGTAATGATACTTTATGAACTAAAAACTAAATTACTGAAAAACTGGTCTAAAAACATAAGGTTTAGTTTCCTAAAAAGCGCCATCTAATGAATTTACTTAGAAATTTTAACTTATACCGCCATCTATCGTCAAATAGTCAAATCAAGCTTCGAATAACGTTAGTAAGTAACGGTTATTTGGATATATTTGAAATGGTCACACTTAAATTTGTCTATGATTTAGAATTAAAAAAAGTAATGTCATCTTGACAAATAGTCGACAGCTGCTGTGTGTTGTGATACGTTTTCTCTCCTATTTTTCCTAATTTTTCATTGTTTCAAGAACGTAAGCTGCTAAATATAATTCAAGTGATTCAGTTGGGAGACGTAGATTGAGTTTCGGTGCAAATAACCACGACAATTGTGTAACAAATAAGCAAAATGTCTCATCAAACTGGAATACAAGGTATGGTGATAGAGTTGTACAGTTACATTTTATTTATACAATAAAATTACGGTTCTATTATCTCATTTAACTTTCCCTACGTTTTAAACCAGACTTTTTTGCTCAAATATATGAAATACAGTCAATATACACAGTCACTTGCAGTAAGGTTTTGAAATAAATTAATCTGAACGCCCACGAAAACACATCGCACCTAGGTGGCTAAGATAAAAAAGAAATGCGTGGTATAATGTTTTACAAGCTTCAAAGTATGTATGTTTAATGAAAATTTTCTTTTTTCCTTTCTCTCTTTCACTAGGTTTTAACATTTGGTTTTTATTTTTGTAAAAGTTTTCTAAGTCTCATTTTTCCATTTTACCTTCATAACTAACTTGTTTTCATAGAACATGTATTCTACAGAAGTGAAATTTAATAATCAGTGGATTGAAATGCTTACTTATAACTCTGGAATAGAAAAAATCATATAACCCCTGACATTAATCACTTATAACTCCTAAACAGCGGAACCAATTTTTATTAATAATATAGAAATGAAATGAAATATAGTTTATTGATTCATATAGGTAAGAATCATCTCAATTACATCAACTTTCAAATCTAAAAAAAACACTGAAATTGGTCGGCTAGTTTAGGAGCTACAATGCTACAGACAGACACAGAAACTTACTTCAAACTTGTAGGGCTGGGCCCTCTTCTTTTTTCGGGGGTTGATAAACGATACCATTAGGAAGACAATCAACATAGTATCAATACCACCATTCTCAAACTATTTACTTCCAAAAATTGATTACAAGGTCTTCATAACTTATTCTAATTACCTGCCAAAATTCAGTGTAATCCAATATCAGAGTTACTTAACTGCTTTACAAATATTGTACCAATCGTTGTGCATTTACTTATCTGATACTTAGTGTGTATTGATTGATGTGGAATAAACTTTTTAAATCAACAAACAACCATTGTTTTCTGATAAGCTACACTAGAATACCCAATATTATCTTATCACAATCTGTTTTTTATTACTTGAAAATAACTGCTGTCTCATTATAATGTTTGTTTTTGTATTATTTCAGCTAATGCAGAACTAAAAAAATACTTTGGTAAATGTCGAGAAGGAAAGCTTCGAGTCATTAAAGTCAGTATTGAAGAAGGTAAGCCTCCAGCAATTAAATATTTTTAAACATAATTTTGTAGTGTAGGTATTGATTTTTAGAAAATTTGAAGTGGTGTGCCTAATTTTGGCAATTTATTTTTAACACTAGACACTCAAAGGCCCACAGGGTTTTCCCTTAGTATTACTACAATCTATGAATCTACCCGCTGTCTGCAATTTCAAGCTTTAGGCTTTGCACTTGTTCCTAAGTGCTAAAGCAGGTTATACTATAATAAAGCTTAAAATGTTTATGTAAAAAATATATATATATATATATAAATATATATAAAACATGATACATAAAATAAATGTAACTGTACCTTACTTTTGTTGGAGTGCTATAAAGTATATTGTATTGTATTGTTACATAATTGTGACAAAATAGGCACACTTATTTCCATCATAATTGGTGTTTTCGAAAAAATTATAAAAGAGGTAAAATAAAGACAACATTTAAAATTTCAGAACAGCTGACCTTATCCAAATATCTACCTCCAAAAGGGACCTGGGAGCAGGATTTCGACAAATATGTTCCTTCATTAGTTGTTGAAGATCTACCCTGTTACATTTTGTACAGGTAAATTTATTTTATTACTATCTAGTTTATTACTACAGAAAATACAGTGTTTCTACTTTTATTGTGGTTCGGCAAATTTCGTATTTCTAATAAGTAAGTAGATTTTCTAATGTCAAGAACGAGACAAACACTGTTTGCTGAGAGACATTATGAAAATAGAAGCACTAGTTTTAAAGAAATTGAACTTTTGTGTATAGGCAAGCTCTAACATAAGACTATGAGAATTGGAAGGATGTGATGCCCTTGCCCAGCAGTTGGATCCATTAGCTAGAAAATGAAAAGACCACAACACAATATTACAATGGATGATACAGTGTTAAGTTTAGCCAACTAAACTTAAGTTTTTAGCTGGCTAAAACTAGGTGTAACTACACTTCCGGTATTAGTCATAAGATATACATTTCTTTCTGCTCTCAACCTGGCTAGCATGAGGGTGCTTTTAAGGCGATTAGATCCCTCAATTTCCGAATATTGAGCATTTTGTAAAGCTTACTTCTCATTTATGACTGGCCAGGGAAAGTTGAAAAAAAAATGTGAAACATCTGTTCAAGGACTACATGTGGAACGTCAGTTTTTTTTTTACGTCTTTGTATTGTATTTTTAAAAAAATACCACGAGACATCGATTTTTGACTTAAATTCCTTACTGCTCCTAAACGGCTATGATATATGGAAATATTCTTATACTAATTAATTAAGAATCCCTTTTTCTTGAAACACAACGTTTAAATTTTGTAAATTGAACAATATTTTCATTCAAAAGTTACGAAAAACGGAAATCCGAACGTTTAGTTGCAGAAGGTGGTCTGCGCGGGCGCGGGCGGCAGTCCTCCGCTGGCATTCCGACGGGACGGCTGTGTCACTCGTATCCAAACTTTTACGAGCGATAAAGCGTATTTTTTGTTTGCCTGTGTGCGTTGACACAGTATATTTATGTATTAGTGTGCTTAGAGAGTAGTGCCGTCAGACGATATTATTGTGTTACGGTATAGCTCGCGCGTGGACGCTAATTGTACCTACTATTATAAGTTTGTAATCTAGTCGTAATATTTGATTATTTTGCGCTTATAGACGTTTGACGAAATTTAATTGTATTAAGTACTTATGCGGATCTAAATCTATATGATTGAATATATATAATATGTATAGGGTGTTAAGTAATTCGATCTTATCCTCTCAGGTAGTGAATCAGCCCATGACACTGAACAATTTTCGAAAATTCGCTTGTCACACCCGGAATCGAACCAGCTAAAATCCAAAAAAGCACCCTGTACTTTAATAGTATTGATCGATAGGGTCAATCGTAAGGATAAATCTCCCTAACAAACATAGTAAATTAAGTGAAAGGAAGACCATTAAATCTAAGCTTACAAATTTGATGGGACGTGTTAAAGCACTTTTACTTAAGGGTCCCATCGTTAGGTTTTATGTAGTTTAATGGTTCTCTTTTCATCTAATTTACCATGTTTGTTAGAGACATTTGATCTTTACGATTGACCCTATCGATCGATACCATAAAAGTACAGGGTGTTATTTTTTTGAATTTAAGCCGGTTCGATTCCCGGGTGTGGCAAGCGAAATTTCGAAAATCCTTGAATGCTGTTTTGTTTCTTATACAGCGGGACCTATTCGTAAAAAAGTCTTCAAATAACGATTTTCGTGGGACTTACCTCCGCCATACGAACTACTGGTATGTACTTATTCGGCATATTTTCCTGAACACAAAAAGTGCGGTAGTCACTTTCTAAGGGTATGGAGGGGGTAGCTATGACGTGCTGTATTTTATTTACGCTATATTTAGATAACTACTGGACAGATTTACTTAAATAGGGTCTCAAATGAAAGATAATTTAATAAACATTGCTTTATTTTAAAGATTCATTAGTGTAAACCTAGTAACAAAATAAATATTTTCAAAAAACGACATTATGTAAAATTAAACTTTTTTTACTGTGTGAAAAGAACAGAAACCGTTAGGATTACGGTAATTTAGCTCATTATAAAAAAATACCTACACTTATCAGCATTCTAATGAACCTAAAAACGTTTAAGTCGAGCTATAAACAACGGAACTGCAGTCGTCTAAGTGAGCGTGGGTAGCGCCGAACTGACTACGGTACTTAGATTTGGTACGAATAATCTTGAAAATAACGTGACAAAACGGGTAGAATCACAGCAAAATGAAAAAGTATTATGAACAGGCATAATTTTTATTAACAGGCATTTTTTTTTGTCAAAAATTTTTATTCGTTTTGTTACGAACTATTTTCAAAAATTCTCGTAACCAAAATAACGCTTCGTATCGTATCGAAATAAAACTCTTCATACTTGCAAGTACTTGCGTTATATTTTAAAACAAAGGACTCAATGGTACTGGTCTGTACTGATGGGTATGAGAGTGTTAACGTCCGCATTCGAGGCAGAGGCAGGTCGCTGGCGTGCGAGAGTGTACAGCCGCCATTATATTTTTTACATCGGCAACACTGAGATTCATTCGGAGGAATCCCTGCACCGTGCTGCGACGTGAACTTTGGCACTTGTCGCTTCATTCATTTGAAATCATTTGGTCAGGCCTATGACACTGTTAGTACCAATAGCTGCGAAATTGCGCTGCTATCGCCTTTAATTCGCCATCTTGTGACGTCATGCTGTATGTCAAGATAACCTCAAACTGTCATGATGGCGTCTTGTCACTGAGTTAAGTGCACGCTAGGGTTACCGACTTTTTTTCATGAAATAAAGTATATTAAGGTGGGAGAAGGTAAAAAAAAGGTATTAGATAAAATAAAACAGCATTCGTTATTGTTTTGAACTTTTTGCTTACTTTTTTTGAACTTTTTGCATATTTTATTAACTTGTTGTCTTTTTAAAACTTTTATCTGCCTCGATACAGTCAAAATTATAATTGAACATATTAAGAGTTAATTTTTAATTAAATTTAACATGGCTTTGTTTCTGTCGTCTCTCCATTTAGTCTTAATGACTGAAAAAACTCTTTCGGAGAAAGCTGACTGAAGTAGCAGGGACAGAATATAGGAATGAGATTTTTTTTTTATTTACAAATTCTTGGTCAGTGTTTGTGTTTGACAATGATAACAAATGGCACCAATTTTGGTCGCTTCTCATTTCTATAAAATATTTTTCTTATAAAACTTTTTCAATTAATTTGAAGTTAATTAATTATGAATATAATGCATTCATATCAAATGAATATAATGCAGTAAGTCTATGCTAAGTTTTAATGACAAACAGCTTCTTAAACACAGCCAGTTTAAGGTCCCATATTCAAATAAAAATATATCAAATAATTTTGATCATAGATATAAAAATAATTTATTTTTAAAATTTTGGTTACGATTTGTTGCTTATTACAGCATTCTACAGATTAACTCCTTTGCCAAAGTAAAAAAAAAAAACGATTGACAGTTGGTTGACATATAACCTATACCGTTGCGTTTTTGAGTTTAAGTTCAACATTTAAGTTTCAATCACAGACTAACTAGAGATACGTTTCAATGTACTTACGTTTAAATGAGCCTCACAGCATTTTACACCAACTTTCTTTCAATTCCTTTGGAATGGTAACAAACGTCAAATCTGGGGAGTTAATGTCAGTGTTTGAACAAAGAGGTATAAAACATTTTTTGGTTCTCTCCACCGCTGTAACTCGTCAGATGCCATGTTGAGTAGCAAAGCCTACCTACTGCGCTGTCGTTATTAGTGTTATTCCACAAATCCGAAGAGTATTAATCACTATCGTCGAAGCAGTTCTCGGAGTCCGGTATGAATAAGGTGTAGTCGTGAGAAAATCAGTCAAAATCTAGCACTACAAGTCCGTGCAAAGTTAAATCGTAATCCGGTATGCGGTAGCAGTAAAAGACTTCAGAAAAAATTAACCAAAAGCAAAAATAAAACTCAAAAATAAACAACCAAATACAAAATGAAATAGGTATTTTTTTTTTTATTGACATGACAGCTTGGCAAAGACACGATTGTATAATGCCGTATTTATGATTAGTTTACCCTACTGAGAAACTTTTAATTATTATATTTTTATTTCAAAAGATAGATTTTTTATATATTTTTTTTAGGAAACGGGACCTTATTCCTTTACGTTAAATAAAAAATTAAACGAAATTAAAAATATTTTTAAAATGTCGTACATAGCCCATTCACGGCGCAGCACGGTGCAGGGATTCCTTGGAATGAATCTCAGTGTTGCCGATGTAAAAAATATAATGGCGGCTGTCCACTCTCGCGCGTCAGCGACCTACTTCTGCCCCGAGTGCGTACGTTTACACTCTCATGACCATCAGTACAGACCAGTACCATTGAGTCATTTGTTTTGAAATATAACGCAAGTACGTGCAAGTATGAAGAGTTTTATTTCGATACGATACGAAGCGTTATTTTTGTCACGAGAATTTTAGAAAATAGTTCGTAACAAAATGAAGAAAATTTTTTGACAAAAAAAAATGCCTGTTAATAAAAATTATGCCTGTTCATAATACTTTTCAAGATTATTCGTACCAAAATCTAAGTACCGTAGTCAGTTCGGCGCTACCCACGCTCACTTAGACGACTGCAGTACCGTTGTTTATAACTCGACTTAAACGTTTTTAGGTTCATTAGAATGCTGATAAGTGTAGCTATTTTTATAATGAGCTAAATTACCGTAATCCTAACGGTTTCTGTTCTTTTCACACAGTAAAAAAAGTTTAATTTTACATAATGTCGTTTTTTGAAAATATTTATTTTGTTACTAGGTTTACACTAATGAATCTTTAGAATAAAACAATGTTCATTAAATTATCTTTCATTTGAGACCCTATTTAAGTAAATCTGTCCAGTAGGTATCTAAATATAGCGTAAATAAAATACGTCACGTCATAGCTACCCCCTCCATACTCTTAGAAAGTGACTACCGCACTTTTTGTGTTCAGGAAAATATGCCGAATAAGTACATACCAGTAGGTCGTATGGCGGAGGTAAGTCCCACGGAAATGAACTTTATTATCCTTGGGTCCCGCTCTATTATTAAAAATAAAGGAATGTTTCCTTTGAGTAAAATTTTCTATCTACAGTATTTACAATACACAATACAATACAATATTCTTTATTGCACACATAGGATTACAGAATATGTTTATACAGCGAATTTGAAATAATGTATACAAATAGGCGGCCTTATTGCTTAACAGCAATTTCTTCCATGCAACCTTATGGTATAGGAGTTATAGATTGAAATGCGGGAAAGGCGCAAATATTAATGAAATAATAATTATAAATAAGTTGACTATTTATGCACTAAAAATATATCACAAATATATATTTATTAAGATTTTTATATATTTATTATATTTATTTAGAGTACTTTCCCTCCAGGAGACGTTAAAAAATTCCACCCTGTATATATGCGACCGGTGAGAATGCCAGAATTGTCGAATAATAGTATTACGTCGATTGCGGCAATCAAAATAATTCAACTTAGATTAAGTATAATTACTTACATACACCGACATCTTTTGTTATTAGCAGTACCTAGTTAGATTCATCAATACAAACTCAAGTGATAGGCAGTAATGTATGGAGTGCGCTTCTGTACATTCTACGCCTGTGTATTCTTTGACCGGTGTTTTCTTGCGGGGTGCGGGTTGTGGCGCGCGGGACAGAGGGCTCAAACGTCAAGGTCATTGACGACTCTAATCGCCTTAAGCTCTTCAAATGTATATTTAATGATGTGGTTTTTACATCAGAGTTGAGTGAATTCTATACCCTATTTTCAGATTTGACTCAAATAACTCCCTTGGTTATGAGTGGTTACTCCTCAGTTGGTCACCCGACAGTGCCCTGGTCAGACACAAGATGTTATATGCTTCTACGAAAGCCACCTTGAAACAGGAGTTTGGCTCAGCTCATATTAAGGATGAAATGCATGCTACTGTTAAGGTGAGTACTTCACATTTTTGAATTACCAAATCTGACACTGTTATGCAGAGCTTTAGATTACTATTAAATAGATGAAGTAGAAGCAAGGACTTTTATGCCTTAAGAGGACTGATAATCGCCATTTTAAAGGTCTTAGCTCCTATATTTCAGACCATGACTAAATGGCGTTGCATTTACAGCTGACTACTTTCTTATCGCTCGATGGCATAAATCATGCTTTTTTGACCCAGTATTCAGCCACATCAACGGCACTGTCAGTAGTGGCCATAAATTCTTCTCGAATGCAGGTGTTTGGGTATGCAGAGCATGAAGTCAAATGAGCCATGTTTTGCGCAGGGAAACCACACTATTTTACTGATTATTGTAGCTGGCTGTTTTAAATACCTTCACTTACAAAAGCGCTACCACAGGAAAGCTTTAGAACCAACAAAGCAAAGTCATTCCACATTTAGTTCCGACTATTTCTTCTAGATGGCGTTGATTGTCTAGAAAATTTAATAAATTAATGTAATTAGGATCCATTATCGAATAAAATGCTGTACACGCGACAACTTCGGAATGAGTTACAATGTTAAATGTGATGATTGTCCTATTATATTATTCCATGATAATAGAATTACAAGAAGTGTCTACATGTAATGTTTTGATTTGAATTTCTAGGAAGAAGTATGCCTAAGCGGATACAAGGCGCATTTGAGTGGCATCAGTGCGCCGGCGCCACTCACCGATAGGGAGGAAGCTTTGAAAGAACTTCAAGAGAGCGAAGTTAACACCAATTACGGAACTGATTCAAGGTAATTATACCTGATTATCGAATTTGGACTAGGTAATGATATTTTACTCCAGATATGTCACGCTCATACAAAGCTAAAACGGAAACGTGAATTCGTCGACTAAAAATGTTGCCAATAGACTGTCACTCCCTATAGTTGTCATCTGTATAGCTATAGCGGAAGAGAAAAAATGTACTAAATACTGACTTTCGATGCTCTGTAGTATCGGATGTATTTCTCGTAGTTTATAGACCTATAGAATAGATGTCTAGTTTTTTATGCTTTAACTTCGTCACTACATACTCATAGAAGGAGGGAAAACGAAGATACTTTCCTATAAAGTTGTTCAGTTTCATCCCCCTAAAGTTTCACTAGGTAATTTAGAGTCACCCTATACAGGGTGTAAAAGACAGCTTAGCAAAAACTGATAACGTGGACTCAGACAATCATTCTGAATGATTTTCCAGTGGAATTTTTCTCTGGAAAATTTTAATTTTTTTTTCATGTTTTTTAATATTTTCTGTTTAGACTTTTTATTTTTAATCGAATACACTCCATTTTGCAATAAAAGACAATAAAAACAACGTAAAACACAAAAACCGGCCAAGAGCGTGTCGGGCCACGCGCATTTTAGGGTTCCGTAGAACTACGGAAAAAAAACCATCGCCTTTTCACGTGTATGGGAAACACCCGAAAACATTTTTTTTTTCAAAATTTTGTATTTTAGATCTGTCGGCGCAATCAATATCCATAACCATGCCAAAATTCAGCTCTGTAGTACCAAGGATCTTATATTATACTAGCTTTTCGCCCGGGACTTCGTTCCCGTGGGAATTTTCCCGTCAATTTTCCAATGTTTTTAATAGTTATTCTGCTATTCGGAACGGAGAGAAATACAACAAATCAAAAACCATGGCAATCGGTCCAGCCGTTCTCGAGTTATAAGTGTTGTAACAAACACGACTTTCTTTTATATATAAGGTCCTAATTTATTAGTCACTTACCTTCTAAGGCGTTATTGTATAGGTTGATAGTATTTCAAAAAACAACATAAAAATTAATTATCTGAAAATTAAATTTTGTAAAAAAAAAAATATTGGTTGTTTGTAAAGTAGGTTTACGATCGAGATGTTTACGTGATAACGTCTTATTGGTGAGAGAGACGGAAGATCGGTCCACTCACTCGAACGCTATGCCAGCCTCCGCTCGTGAGGATTCCGCGTGACAAGTTTCACGGAATGACTGGCAGCGCTCGAGATGAGACGGGAGATCGGTCCGTCTCTCTCTCGTTATACCTGCGATCGCGCTCGTGAAGTTTTGGTGTGACACAAGTTTCTGAACATGTCACCCGACTAAAACGATTTTAAAGACGTTATCACGTCAAAATGAATTTTCCATTTAAAGATAAAGGAATGGTTCTCTTTCAATTATAGCCGTCCACTCCCCGCTCGCCCGCTCTATTACTGCCATTATGCATTATTATTTACGTTTGAATGGATGGGTTTATTCAACATAGTAATGAAAAAATATCATTAAAAAAATTTACAAGACCTTTTAAATTTAATATTATGCTTTTGTTTTTTGACTCAAATGATATATTTTGACCTACACAATAACGTGTTAAAAGGAAAGTGACTAATAAATTAGGACCTTATATATAGATTAGTAAATATATTCTTATTAATCCCAACAGTGTTTGGCACTTGGTCGACTATTACTCGCAAACTTGAAGGACCAAGTTATGTGTGATAGTTTTCCTTTTAATTTCGTTGTGTATTCTACCAACGTGAATTTTTTCACATTTTTAGAAACAACCGTTTAGCAGGTATAGGGGGGGACACTTGTGTTTGACAAAAATTTTCACTTTAAAAATTTATATTTCGCAAACGGAGTGCTGAATCGAAAAACGTTTTTAGTAAACCTCTTCTATCTTTTAAAATGCTATCCTATGACACCCCATTCAATGATATTGGCGAGCAAAAAAAATCATCGCCCTTTCACGTCTATGGGAGACACCCGAAAAAAATTTTTTTTCCTAGATTTTACTCTACAGTTCTGTCGACGTGATTCATATTTATAATCATGCTAAGTTTCAGCTCTGTAGTACCAAGGGTTTCTTAGGAAACCTGCGGACAGACGGACATGGCGAAACTATAAGGGTTCGTAGATTACTACGGAACCCTAAAAACCAGCAATGTACTGTACATCGCACTCCGATAGAAGCGCGGCGCGGGGGGATTGCGCGCGGGGCGCCGTTTCACGATACGTCAATAATGAAAACTCCATAACAATAATGAAAACACCATAACAATGACGTTTCCGGGAAAAAAATATTACTTACTTATAGCTGATGATATTTATGGGTAGATTCCACCATTTAAGTATTTGCCCATAAGCCGTGTCTTTACGTCATTATGCCGTGTGGTGATCGGTTGAGAATAACACCACCCCATCTCTTTCCGTGGGTGTCGTAAGAGGCGACTAAGGAAACTCAAATGAGACCTGCCTCCTAGCAATCCATCCCAGACAACGACACTTCATTTTTTTCTGAATCTGAGGTGTCGTCCTATGGTCTCATGCGGTGTGGTAGGCTCTGTAAAGGGCCGTCTGGTTCGCGAGCACCCTCCTACCGAAGTCCGACGCCAAACAGCTTGCTGTGTTCCATCGGTGCGTGGGAGTACCAGTGCCTTTATAGGCATTTTCCGGGTTGGCTCGCTCCATCGTCGACCTCATCTTTGACCTTATGGTCAAGTTTGAAGTCAAGAGTTAACCCATCTTATAATAAATTTTAAAAAAGCCGAGTTAGTAATTGAACTGCTCATTCACCAACTCGAATTGGACGAGCGTAGCAGGTTAATCGTCAATTTCTACTTTCCAATATGACAGACACCAAAGGAAAGGAAACCACAGACTCAAAATAATATTAATACCACTCGCTATGCCCCAACGAGAAGTCACATTAGAACTGTATATTACATTTAAGACCTGTGAAAGACTGTGACAGGCAATCTTCTAAATATATAAAAGGAGAAACTGACTGATTGACTGACTGACATATCAACACACAGCCTAAACGGCTTAACGTAGGCACTTGAAATTTGGAAGGGACGTAGCTTAGGTACCGTAGAGGTGCACTAAGAAAGGAATTCCCGAAATTCCCACGGGAACGGGAATTAGCGGAAAAATCCTTTTGTATGAAAAATCTAAACCGCATAATTTAGACGCTTGAAATTTGGCATGAAGGTACCTTAGTAAACTTAAAGCTTAGTTGCAACAGGATATTGCAAAATTCCCACGGGAACGGGAGTTAGCGGGAAAAAACTTTTGTATGTAAAAATCTAAAATAACACGCAAACGAAGTTGCGGGCATCAGCTAGTAAATAAATATAAGGGTTGAAAAATTATGTATCAAATTACTTAGTTTTAATTTCCAGACAGTCGACTATGGGCGGCGTGGCATTCCCCATCACAGAGGCGGCGAAACAGGGCATTATCGACCTACAAAGAAATTCATACAACTATTTACAATTTAAAATCGGTAAGTATTTGGTGGCTTAGGCTCTTTCACAAACCAAGTAATAATTACTAATCCTTACTTAATATTATTAACTAAAGGCTCCACTGAACTTCGTTCCCGTGGGTATGTTGTGAATCCTTCCTTATTATCTTATTGCATCGAGAGGTTAAAGGAGCCTTGGTGCTAAATTTCAGCTGTCTAAGTCCAATGGTTTGGCCTGGGTTTTGATGAGTCAGGACCTTCAATTTTATACGTATAGTATGAATTTAAATTATTTAGCGAAACTTAAAGGGGTAATTTCCCTGAAATTACCCTGCCGGGCTATGATGATCGCAACGACATATTATCTCACGCGTTATCTCGCGGTCACGTGACTGTTACGACCAATGAGATTACGAGAAAGCGTCACGTGACCACGAGATAACGCGTGAGATAATATGTCGTTGCGATCATCATAGCCCGGCTGGACTAGTTTTCCCGACGAACCTATATGTAATTCTCGAAAAAAAATCGCCTTCCCCGTACAAAAATGCAAATCAGCTTACCGCACAAGTTGTATTGAGGTGCGAAATTTTTATTTTTCATATTTTGACCCATGTTCCTAACGATTATTTGTTCAGTTTAGTGGGCTAGTTCGCGCTAATTTATAATCACACAATAATGAACTGTTTTATTGGTTATTCCAGATTTAGAAGAAGAAAAAATTCATTTATCGAAAGCGGCGAACATCTCACTGTCCGAACTTCCCAAACAAGTTCCCGGAGATGAAGCGCGCTATCACCTATACATATTCAAACACACACACGAAGGCGATCATATGGAGAGCATTGGTAAGAATAACACTTTTTTTCACAAGATGTTTGTTGTGCTGACAACATCTCACCACTTACATCATATTTTATCTAACAACCCTCTAAAACGTGGCATCAAGCGGTTTTAAAACCACTGATGCTCTACCTACCCCGATAAGGATTAAAGACGTAAGATAATATATTGAAATGACAACGCCAGAGGGCGAGCAAGAAGCGAGCAGGGGTGTGTGGTGTCGTAACACCTTAGTGCTCCAAAATCGTCTTCCTCGCCTGCTAGTGGTGCACCCTGCTGAGCCTGCTGAGGCTCTGACGTACTACAACCTGTGAAGGGTTTCTGTAGGTACTTGATATTGGCGACTTCGCCATTCTATTTTAATTTTTATTAAAATACTCTGACATTGGCAAAATAAAAATTGTGGACGCCATTGAGCAACCAGAGGTTCTCGCAAACAGTGAGCGCTACTTACAATTACTAATGCACCCGATCCACGCTAGATGGCACTAACTTTCCTCCTGGACTCATGTAAATTTGTTTAATTTTTTTCAGTTTTCATCTACTCTATGCCGGGATACAACTGCAGTATAAAAGAAAGAATGATGTACTCTAGTTGTAAAGGTACCTTCCTCGAGATTATTGAACAACTGGGAGTACAGATTGAGAAAAGGGTGAGTTATTGTTAAAAACTATTGTGATATTGAATTCTTGGGAGTAACGCTGATTTTATTTATAATAAATATGAATTATTCCTTTTTAGGGCAGTTGCCAAGTTAACAGAGTATACCGTCAAGTATTTTTTAATGCTTACCCGCGTGGTATGTTGCGCCAAACATATCATTCTTTCCCTAAAAAATATGAGAGAATACTGTCTTTGTAGGAAAGCTTTTTTCCTGGAACATTTACTATTTTAATACATTATTACAAATATGAAACTGTCTGTCTGCTAGCCTAAACCGCTGCACAGATATTAACGAAAGTTTCTATAAAAATAGCTTGAAAATTGTCTACACGTATACAGCCACGGGCGGAAAGCTAGTTTCGCATAAAAAAGTAAAATATGGTTGTCAAGGTTCCAAGGAATTTTTACCAAGATAATAGGGAACCCTGAAGTTATAGTTGTAATATAATTGAAATGGTTTACGTTTGTAATCTTAATGTTACTATCGCGTGCGATTGCCAAGATAACATAGAGGGTTGATTAACAAAAATGTGCATCAAAGTAAAGAATGTATTTTCTTACTAGTTTTAAACTTGCGATTTTATTCATGTGGAGAAGTAACTTGTCATTGTCACCCTCCGTTTTCTGGCACTCCCTGTGCCAATAACGTGACCACGGAATAGATAAAAGAGGTTGGAAAGGAAATTGTTTGCCATTTGTACTAGAACCAGTGTCGCCGCTTTTTCGCCCACTCCTGACTCCACTACATACACAGAAATAATAGGAACGCTTAATTACACACACAAATAAGCATTTCACACTTCGATCACGCGTCTGCTATTGGTTCGCTCGCACAGCACTAACTCCGAGCGGCGAGCAGCGGCTCGCTCGCGAAGTAGCCAAGTAACGACAACGTAGAATAGAATAGAATAGAATAGAAAATGTTTTATTCAGTAACATTACATGCTTACTATCACTAAACATAAGACATAGTTACATCCAAAGTAATGTACTAAAAGGGGTTGCCAGCTCAGCATACTGCCGTGGTGAACACGGCGCTGATTTTCAGCTAGTCCCGAAAAATAAACCTAGACTTAAAATACTTAACCTAATTACATAATGTGTGAGTGTATGTGTATGTGTGTGTGTGTATGTGTGCGTGTGTATAAGTGTGTGTGTGTATGTGTGTGTGTATGTGTGTGTTCTGTATGTTGGCCGCTCTTGCATGTATGAATTTGTGAGAATATTGTGCGTGGGGTGTTCATGTGTGTGAGTTTTTGTGCTGTATCAAGTCTATTCGCTGTACAAAACCATGCAAAACTATGTGTGTACTTAAATATATTATCAAATATTATATATATATATATATATATATATATATATATATATATGATCAACCTTTCACGGTAAAAGTTGATCCAGTACTGATTTAGAACAAATGTTGATCCACCTATTTTGTGTGTACATTAAGCTCCGGATTCAGATATAGCTGTATAGCTCGAATATATGAATTCAGCGTGTGACGTCAGTGGATGTGCATTTACCCGTTTTCGATAAACTCGTCATAAAATTTTAAGGTAATTGTTGATCCACTAACGGTCAAAAAAATCATACGCAAGCGCATAATGTGGCTCCGATTTTTATCCGACTTAGTGGTAAATGTGGCTCCGGAGCCACATATGCGGTGAATATGAAGGGTAAGTACGGCAACGTCGCGCTATTGTGCAAATGAAACAAACATTGCGTTCTTACTTCAAGTTAAAGTGAGATAACATGCTGTCGCGTTTGTATTTTACTTTACTTGAGTCAGTCTGGTCCGAGCTGTCAAGTAAGTTAGTCTGTGTTCTGTGTTCACGATGGCAACAGATTCTTCAGGATTTTATAGTGGTGAGTACCGAGTTTATTGTTTTTTAGGTGCCGCTACGTACCTACTTTATCTACAAATTTAAGTAATTAGTTTCAAATGAATTCGAATTAGGCATCAAATTAAACTTTGAGTCGTATCGTATTAGAATTTTGTATAGTTATTCATGTAAAGTCATACTTTAATGTTATGTATGTATTTTGTAATGAAAGTGTAAAAACAAATCTGTGTCGGTAAACCAGGGCTCATGATGACAGTAGGTGATTTATGTAGGTAGGTATCTTAAACTACACTTCTTCTATTATAAATAAAAATCCTTATAATATTAAATGCGAAAGTAACTCTGTCTGTCTGTCTGTCCGTCTTTCACGCCTAAACTACTGAACCGATTTTGATGAAATTTGGTACAGAGATAGATTAGAGCCTGGGAAAGGACATAGGCTACATTTTGTCCCACAATTGGGCACGATATAAACTGTAGTGCACGCGGTCGGAGCCGCGGGCGGAAAGCTAGTTAGTTATAAACTCTATCACTTCAGTCTGTAGATATTGCAACGGTGTCTCTTGAGGGCAATTAATTTAAACAGCTTGATTCCTTTTCAATATATGGTTATAATAAAAAAACTGTAGGTACTTCCGTTACAATAATATTTTACTTTCCGTTACATCCACAGCTGTAGAGTTAGACACCGCTTATTAAGTGCTATTGCACGCCTACGAACGTTTTTTACAACTTATTCCGCGAGCTCACTACAACGAATTCACAATAATCAATGAATGGCGCAAGACCAGATCTTCAATCATTTCGAATCATGACATTGAATACCATTTCAAACCTTTTAAATTGATATTCGAATTATCTTCTACGAAATGGCCGAATGAGAAAGAAGTTGCGTTATGCCTGATCCTCCGTGAAGGTCTGCATACTACAACTGCCTCCCCCCCATTGAAAAATTTTCGATCGGTCGAAATTTTTTTTTCAACAGGCCTACCTAACTTCCTATACGATGGCCCTAAGTTTTTAATCCATCGATGGCCTTGAAGTAGCATCTCCCTGGGCTGCATTGGATCAGGTGGTCGGGTCGGTCTTCTTTCTTCCGTCAGGATAAAGATCTTCTTTGTTCGGATGATGGGGAAATATGACCAAATATTATAGCTCCTATCAAACCCGCACCTGTCCCTAACTAAAAATTTAAAGGAGTAATAAGTGTTAGCTCGACGCTGCACAACCGGGTACTGCCTTTATGAACATGAAGCCAAAGGTCACCAGGTGCTGGTGGACCCTGACCCCAAGTCAAAGACGTGGACTTAAAAAATTCAAAACCGCACTTTAACACACGCGCCTATCATCGAAACTACGGGTGTCTTCAGCGTCGTTGCTCGAAGTCCATATGACATGAAAAAAAGTAAAACAGATCAGAACACAATAACAAAAATCTGAAAACAGAGCATTAGTGAAACTTGAATAACATTTATATGCATGTGCACTTCCTTACATTGCACCTTTACATGCATTCCCATAATGCCCTATATTACCATAATGCCCTTATCACTGTATGCCCAAAAGATTATAACATGTGAGTGCACAAAATTGCATTGACCTCTCCCTCACATGCATATTTTGTCGGAGTGCCCAAGTTATGGCCTCAGAGACGGAGGACCACTGAGTATGAGGGCCAATATTAACCCTCTGGGGGGGAGGCAGTTGTGTAAATAAGATTATTAATCATAATATATGATCTATAGGAAGAGCTATTCCCATTATTTATTTTAGCTCTAATATTAATGCAAAATTCATCATTTTCTTGAGCGTTCACCTTCACATGCATGGATACATCGCATGGAAAAATTTCCAAATCATCAGGCACAGCCTGAACCTCCGAAGTGATAGATCTTTCCTTTTCCAATGGATTTCGGCTTAAGAAATCTGCCACCACATTTTCACGTCCCGGGCAGTGTACAACTTCGAAATCCCATTCTTGGATGGCTAATGCCCATCTGACCAGTCTACCAGCCAATTAGAAACTCTTCAATAGAATCGTTTGTGCCTGTGAATTTGGTCGACACATCCATATTAGAGTAGGTTAATTTTTAATTAATAAAATAAAAAAATTTAGGTTTACTTAGCTTATATTCCTGAGATCGGTTTTAGCGCCTGACACCACTTGCAACGGTGTCTCTTGGGGGCGATTAATTTAAACAGCTTGATTCCTTTTCAATATATGGTTATAATCAAAAAACTGTACTTCCGTTACAATAATATTTTACTTTCCGTTACATCCACAGCTATAGAGTTAGACACCGCTTATTAAGTGCTATTGCACGCCTACGAACGTTTTTTACAACTTATTCCGCGAACTCACTACAACGAATTCACAATAATCAATGAATGGCGCAAGACCAGATCTTCAATCATTTCGAATCATGACATCGAATACCATTTCAAACCTTTTAAATTGATATTCGAATTATCTTCTTCGAAATGACCGAATGAGAAAGAAGTTGCGTTATGCCCGATCCTCCGTGAAGGTCTGCATACCACAGTGTGTAGGTATGGTTTCTTGCATCTTTCTTGATATGGCTTTCTTGAAATGATGGCAAATGACAAGTTTTGCAAAAACTGAGGTAAAACGCACAACTCTAACCACAAACTTTGTTTTAAAAAGAATTGCACCTATCAAGCTTTTATGCGATTCAAAAACTTGTTAGGTATCTCGTACAGAATCTGACACGACTTTACAAGTAGACATTGTAAGAACAGAAAGACTCATTGTCCTTAGTCCGCGTGGGTCCGGTAAAGAATAGATCTACCCCATATCTTCCCGTGGGTGTCGTAAAAGGCGACTAAGGAAACAAATTAGAGAACGGGTAGCAGCGTTCTACTTAATACCACTACCATCTTACTGCGATCTCCAATCCGCCTGCCACGCGTGGAGATTATGGCATAACCCCAAGAGGCCCGGACAATACCTGGACCAGACGAAAGGAGAGGAAACCATGCGACCGCTCGAGCCAACCGTATAGGACTGGCTCGAGCGCGTTCAACGTCCCGCGACCGAAAGTGGTGGAGGCGAGGTCATCCGTCCAGTGACGGACAATTGCGGTCCTCGCCCCCTGCCGAATGGCCTCCCGCTCCTCTAGGGCAGGGCGCTCCCCGAGCGCTCTCCGCTCCGCCGTCCACTCGTACAATGTCCACGCCTCGAGCTCCCAAGACGGGGTGCCGGCCAGAGCGCACGCAGCCGCGAAACTCACGGACAGGTAGGCCACCGCTACCGGCTGTGCAGTGGCTCTTGCATTCTCCCTTCTATGGAGACAGTCCGCCCAGATTGGGAGCCCGTAAAGGGCCATGCTCCCCAGATTCGGGAGGAGCCAGGAGAGAGCGTCTGCAGCCCGCTAAATTCAGGGCTGAAGCGCCACCTGCTGTCTAGTATGAGGCCTAGATATTTCACCTGGGCCTTTACTTCGATCCTGACGCCCTCCACAAACATGTGGAAACCTCTCCTAACCAACGACACGCCAAACAACCAACTATCCAATAACTCGTTTCGCCGAATCCCACCCATCTAATAATCGCATTTCATTTTCAAATTCAAACTAATGCATTCTTATATTAATTAAAAGTTCGATTTTCAATTCACAATTTTATGCTCCATGTTCACAACGGATCAACAACTGTAGTAAGCGGAACGGCAACGTTGTATTGACTTCCATCGGCCAATAACGGAGGAAGTAATAAAGTGCTTCATCCTGATTGGTCCGTTTGAATCGGATCAACATTTATCGGAGCGGATTTGTATATCAGATCAACATTTGACAATGTCAAATATTGATCCGACAATATCAAATGTTGATCCGATCGGAGTCACATCAGTATGAGAAAAAGCGTAATGGATCAACATTAGGCCTCCGGATCAACAATTGTTTTCGGATCAACAATTAACTGATTGTACGTCTCGAAAGATCAACATTTACCGTGTTGGTATATCTATATATATATATATATATATATATATATATATATATATATATATATATATATACATAATAAAATTAAAATAAATACTTAACTGAAATTGGAATAGACAGAAAATACTATACAAAATACATTTATTTATATAAAAAACTCCGCCGGTCTGTGCAACTGTCTGTCTAGTCACCCACCCCAAAACGTCACCCCAAACGTGATACATTGCGCTCAATCAATGTATTTACAGTGGGTGCTTACGTACTTTAACACCAATGTATATTTTTTTGATCTAATTTGCAATAATACCATTATTCTAAGTAAAGTTTCATAGTGAAACCCGCCACGAAGAAATTTTAAGATTTCAGGTTAGAAAAACTAACTATTAATCGATATTTCTAGCTTACCGGTGATAAGAAATTGATCCATTCTTGAGTTTTGCTGTCGTGTCATGGTTTCTGCAAGTTATGATAGCACATGTCGGCATTTTAAGCAATTTCGACCGCTTGTTTACCCAATGGCGCTTCACAACCGACTAAAACAATGATCGCGCGAGTTCGGTTATTAGCGTATAAGTGCGGCGCGCCAAAGACGCCTTCGTTTCCTTTCCAACCTTTTTTATCTATTCCGTGAACGTGACACAGGAAGTGCCAGAAATGTCGATCCGCTCCGTTACGTTTCGTTGCACGACACAAAGGAGGAACAATCAAACCAACTTTCACTTGTTATTAGTAAGGATCGCTGTCTAGATAACAGAGAACCCTGACTGTTAAAAATTAATTAGAAGTAAATTCTTACCAAAAGCTAAGGTGAGGGGGGGACACGTGTCCTATCTTGCTTGTGAGAGAGAGAGAGATGGAACTAGTGGCGTGACTGCGCGCGCGCAAAATCACAGAGATGTTATGAGAAACTGATCGCCCCAGATCTTACTTCTATTGGTTACGTACTCTGTGTGCTAATATTATTATTGTTTTTAACTAGAAAAAAATATATTTATCGATTAGATTTTTTATTAAGTTTCATAAGCACATTGTCGCCACCGGTTTGCGGAGTACAAATGGCTAACATGACGTGCTGCTGTGTGCACCTACCTAATATACAGGGCTTTAGGTAAATCACTCGGGTGGTTAATCAGTCCATGAAACTGAACAACTTCCCCAAGGAACATAGGTCAAAATACGAAAAAATATTTTTGATCTCCCATACAAAATGCGCTATATGCTGATGAAGTTTGTATGGGAACTCAATTTTTTTTTGTATTTTGACCTATATTCTACTGTGAAGTTGTTCAGTTTCATAGACTGATTAACCACCCGTGAGGTTGAAAGAGATTTACCTAAAGCCCTGTATATTTATACTTTTTTGTTTTTTTTTACATTACAGTTAGAAATTGACGATGGTAAAGAATTAACAGAAGAGTTCCTTTATGACGAGATTCATCCGAAGAGAAACCTGCACAGACCAGCTTTTGCGAAACCAAAGGGACCTCCGAATAGAGGAGCTAAGAGAATCACTAAATCTCAAGCTACTCAGCAATAAACTTGTTAGAAGCCTAGGTATTTATGTCTATATGTAATTATACAGGATGTAAAGGACAGCTTAGCAAGTACTTAAATGGTGGAATCTACCCGTTACTATCATCAGCTACAAGTAATTATTTTTTACCGGAAACGTCGTGTTAAGGAGTTTTCATTATTAACCTACTTTGGCGCTACGCAATGTATCGTGAAACCGCGTCCCGCGCGCGATCCCCCCGCGTTGTACGTTGCTGGTTTTTGCGTTTTACGTTGTTATGATTGTTTTTTATTGCAAAATGTAGCGTATTCGATTAAAAATAAAAAGTCGAAACAGAAAATATTAAAAAACATGAAGAAAAAAAAATTTTCCAGAGAAAAACTCCACTGGAAAATCATTCAGAATGATTGTCCGAGTCCACGATATCAGTTTTTGCTAAGCTGTCTTTTACACCCTGTATAGGGTGACTCTAAATTACCTAGTGAAACTTTAGGGGGATGAAACTGAACAACTTTTCCTAAGAAACCCATGTTCCCAAAAACAATTTGACTTAAATGGAAAAGCGAAATCTTTTTTTTTATGTTTCGACCCTTGTATTCCTAAGGCAAAATTGTTCAGTTTAGTACGCTGATTCATATCCTTGATTTCCTCTAATTTAAAGTCGCCCACTAATAAATAAAATCAAGCGTCATTTTGCGGAAATCCATGCTCAAAAACTTTCTCAGACCCTACCATAGTGATTATTTGCCCTTGTGTATATTTTGAAATAAGCGAGTTCCTTTGCGTAAGTAGTTGATTTTTCTTATTTTATGTAAATATATTTTGTTTTAATAAGTGAAACTACAGCGCAGTAAAGTAATGCGTGCTTGGTTCTTCCCGCACAAAACATTACGATACCTAGCCACCGTTGTATGATAATAATAAATAAATAAATAAAAAATTTTATTTATTTTATTATTCTGAGTCTTTATGTAAGTACAGTCAGCATTAAAAGTGTTGAAGGAACTCTAGGTGTCTGCATAATGCTACGATACCTAGCCAACATTGTATGATAATAATAAATAAATAAAACTTATTTATTTTTTAATTTTATTATTCTGAGTCTTTATGTAAGTACAGTCAGCATTAAAAGTGTTGAAGGAACTCTAGGTGTCTGCATGATGCTACACATTCAAAATGACCTTATAGTCATTTATTAAAAAAATTGGCAGCAATGGTCGTAAAATCTATGCGATTTATTATTATTTTTTCATAAATGAGTTGTTAGATACTAGCGACACACATTACTTTCTATATACCCTTTCAGAATAATTTGGTCGTAATTGATGAATTTAATTAAAAAATTTGGTGCTTTTTTGCAAATTTTCTGAGTGACTGTTTTTTCTATAAGTTTGTAAGTACATAGGTTTTGTGTACTCCTCTTTATGTATACATAATACCTATACAGTATAAAACATAAAATCAGTATTGAATACCTAACTAAATAATGTTATTATCTAAAAAATCTTTTAAGATTTTTGTAGCTGTGCAAATAATTAGTAACATGATCTTAATACTATAGTATTTATATCCATTATGAAGTAGGCAGAGATAACAATTATGTTGAATTATTAAAATTTACAACCATAAGTGTTCATTTTTTGTTAATGAATTAATATGACTGTCTTGCCATTTTTTAAATCAAATTATAACGTATCAAAAAATGTTACATTGACAACTTTAAAAAGCTGTATTTTTATACTTAAATAAGAAATAGTGAAGCACAAAATGTCAGAACGATTTGTAAATACATTTTATGTATTTTTATATATTGATTGGTTAACTTTAACGATCATAATATCAGATAACGGTTTTTTTTAATCTGTCAATAAACTGCTTTTACAAATTTTTCTTTTTAATTCAAATATTTTTTCCAAACAAATTTTCTTAGTCTTCCAATTTTCTTCAGGTCTTAATCAATTACAAATTACTATTCGCGTGGAAAATTTACCTTGCTACTTCAACCCTGTTTCGAATTTTTGGATCTATTGTGTGCAAAAAATTACGTGATGAAAGGACAAATTATGAAAGCCTTCGCCGGCGTAATGGCTCCTCTATAATTAAAACTCAATCGTCTTTTACATAGGCAACAACAAAAGTAATAATATCAAAACAGAGATCTGAGAGATGATCACTTTAGATGTCAACTGTACAAAAGTTGTACAATACAACACTTCCTAGTGTTTCTGAGTAAAAGAAAAATCTAGAATCTGGGCCTTGATGCTGGTAAACCACAGATGTAAATGTTGTGCGGTAAACAAATATTTTTTTGTGGTCACTCTAGGTAAATAAAAAGTCTAAAATAAAATAATTTACTATTTATTTACAAATTATACAATAACATACATGAAAATCAGCTAAATTGGTATTAGCTTCAAAATTCATTTAATATTTGTTTATGACTGTGAAAATGTATGTACAGACAGCAGCACAGCCGGTTATCCATTTGCACTACGAAAGCAGACGCTATTACGAGCGAGATAAAGGCGACGTCAAGATCAACATGTATAACCTGATATGCTGCAGTGTGTACAAACGAAGATCATGCAGTGCAGAGTACACAGTGGTACGATCTAAGAAACACTTTTTTAGTTAACGTCATTTTAAAAACGGTTAATTCCATAGGGACACCTCTTTTCACATGTGTTGTGTTTATGTAAGACAATGTCATTTTCTCTTGGCTGATCTTGAATGTATCGTCCGGTTTGGAACTAGCGATTTCTAATATCGAAATCTGGATAAAAATCATCGATAAAAATTTTTGACATCTTTCAAGATATCAGAAATACTCAAATATTTGAAAAAAAATTGGAAAGATTCTAAGTCAGAAGCAAAAATGTCATTTATTTATGAAAAAAAATGTTACCTAATTAAAATTTAACACTTTTATATTCCACTGTACATGATTAGTTTACCGAGTTTGTGACTATTGGTCATCGGAATATTGCTTATGAAAATAAGGTGATTTCGGTGTAGTTAGGGTTGATAAACCCAAAGATAAATGAGATTACATAAAAACCACCTTACATAAAAACCTTTTAAGAGGTGCTGTTCTCTTTAAAGAATTTATGTCGATGAATTTTCATTCAGATTACGATATATATAAAAGGACTTGTTCCAAAATGGACACATTCTATAAGCAGCTGTCTCGACTTGCCTGTACAGTCGGCCAAAAATGTGGTCTACCACCTAGATTGAAATTCCGTTTGCGTGACATAAAACAGCAAGGTTGATTTTCTCTTGCAATAATGAACTGACAGTTCATGTCATCTCATTATAACTGCATCATAATACGTCATAATTCTATCTCTTTCTTTGTAATATTGTGAACCTTAGCGATATTTTGGTTACACGGGAAGTTCTGTGAAAACTAATAGACCACTTTCTTGGCCAACCGTACCTTTTGATTATCTCCATAATGATCCAATTATCTTTCTTGACTGGATTGGATCTAGTCGCCCTAATATGCAGGTATCTACACAAAAGCATCGGGTAGTGTGCAACTACTGTATAATTCGGTATGTGGCGGAACTAGAGATCGACTGTACCTTAGATACCATTGTGTCATATATGATGTAACACAGTAGGCGTCGTACGCGCGTTCGAAATTCTGTCGAAAAGAAACTTTAACTTTTAATAAAAAGTTAAAGTTTCTTTTTCAATAATAACTGATAGTTGTTAGGTTGTTACCTTATCTTTTGAAGGACTTATAAACCGACGAAATTGAATAGGGGGAATTTTTACAATTTACTTTTTAAATCGGTAGGGGCGCGCGACCTAACCTTCACCTGTTAAGTTTAAGGCCCATATGTTAGAAAATAAAAGCTTATTACTGGTATTCTTATAATTTAGTAGTCATGTAAAGCAATATTGGCAACACCGGTCAACTTCTGTCACTTCTCTCTCTTGCTGCTCGCTCGCTCTATATGTAATACTTCATGTGTTAAGTTTTACAATATAATTTACCCCTCAAGATTTCTGCTGTTTAATTCATCCAAGTAATTAATAATCCCAAACAATCGCGGATTACTACGTGCTCTGCATATCAGGTTCTGGGACCAGACTGATTTGGGATATCGCGCCGACCACGCCGTGCCGCATAACCCAAAAAAATGGCAAATCCACCTCCAACTGATAATACCGCAACGCAATGCAAGGTGAGAGAAACACTCATAATAACCTGATTGATAAGTTGGAAGGCGTGGCAAACTATAGCACGTGGAAATTTGCCATGCGGATGGCGCTTACTTGGATTGACTATAGCAAGTGACCATCGGAGAAGAATCCGATAATAATAAAGATCAGAAGGCGCTTGCTCGGCTCTGCCTAAGCATCAGACCCGCGCTATACCAGCACGTGTATTCGGCCAAAAGTACCAAAGAGGCGTGGCAGATACTTAGTGCAATCTTCGAGGACAAAGGCTTATCCCGACGTGTCATTTTTCTAAGACAATTGCATAAAATGGATTTTACCAATTACAGCAGCATGACTGAATATATTAATGCAATTATAACCGTCGTACAACAACTTACTGACATTAGCAGGCACATAGAGGATGCTGAAGTCGCCGAGATCATGCTTATAGGATTACTACAAGAGTATGACATTTTGGTGTCTGGTCTGGAAACAGCATGCCTTTCCAGTACCTACTTTATCAAGTGAGCTCTTGCGCACCAGACTGCTACAGGAGGAATACAGAAAGAACACGTCCACATAAAATGATACAGCACTAGCTGTAATTCAAAGAAAAATATATTTTGTAATTTCTGTAAGAATCCGGTTCACCTGAAATCAGTGTTTCACACTGGAAAATAAGAAGAAAACGAACGAAACACATTGTTGGCTTCAGGCGTCGGCGTCGTGGCTACGAATGACTGGTTTCTGGTTGCTACCAACTCCAAGGAATGGCTTAATCATTTTAAAAATAATAATAGCTATAGCCAATAGCCAAAAGCTTTCGAGTATAGGTAGTGGTAATGTATGTTTAGATATTAATAGTAGCAGTTGGGTAATTAAAAATACTATGTATGTGCCAGATTTGTCTGAGAATTTATTATCAGTAAGTAAAATGGTTGAACGAGAAATGACTGTGATATTTAATAAGGATGGATGTTCTATTTATGATAAACTAACTTTACGCCCGGGACTTCGTTCCCGTGGGAATTTCGGAAAATTATGTAGCCTGTGTTAATCCCGGGTATCAGCTACCTCCATACTAAATTTGATCAAAATCAGTCCAGCCGATCATGAGTTATAAGTGGTGTAGACCACTTCGCTCTAGGACGTACCTTGCTCAAAGGATTTCGTTGGCCATACAGCGCGGGAATGTGGCCAGTATCATGGGAACCTTTGAGCGGGGTGAACTTCGGGGGGGCTTTTTTGACTAGGGTTTTGATTTTGTATATATTTTTAGGTTTTTTTTTTCGGGGCTGACGAAGCATGTTGCTGATTAATTCTGTCTTAGTTTTTAGTTATGACGCAGCCTGTTGCGGATACGTTTTTTTTTTATATATTTAAATAAAATATAAGAATTGTGTAACAAAAAAAAAAATTTAAGGAAATATAAAATTAAAAAAAGTGGTGTAACTAACACAACTTTGTTTTATATATTTATAGATGTGATATAAAAGATAAACGCCTGTTCTGAATGCCAAGTGTGATAAATTATCTATTATTATTGGGTATTTATAAATAAAATATATCTGCTCAAGAGTATGAAGTGCAAGAGGCAGAGAGTGCAAGGTCTGCTGCATGTGTGGAGGTATGGCATAGGCGGTTAGGAAATCTTAGTTCGAAAGGACTTCAAACCCTGTGTGTGTGAACAATAATCATGGAATTTTATTTCAGAAAAATAGCATACAAAAAGAAGTTCCATGTATGGCTTGCATTGAGGGGAAGCAGGTGTCCAAGGTATTTCCAAAAAAAGGGGAAGCTCGACGATCAAGCCGATCTTGGAATCATGCACTCAGACGTGTGCGGTCCCATGAGAGACATCAGAGTGGGGCCAGATATTTACTAACCTTACAGATGATTTTACAAGAAAATCATTTGGATATTTGTTGAAAAGCAAACATGAAGTAATGTCTTGTTTTATTAAATTTAGGACCAGGTAATTTAGGAATTTAGGGTTTTTGCGGAGAAACAGACAGGTTTGCAAATCAAGTGCCTACATACTGACAATGGAAGTGAATTTTGCAGTGCTAAATTCGAAGAGTACCTTACTCGAGAAGAAAAGAGACAGAAGTTGACCGGTGTTGCCAATATTGTTTTACATTACTACTAAATTATAAGAATACCAGTAATAAGCTTTTGTTTTCTAACACCGTATTACGGAAGGAGACTCAAGTATTGATCTATACTTGAGTATTGATCGTCTCTTTTTCTCACTATCAAATTTACAATTTGACGACTGCTATCTAAGTTTAGATCAGAGTCTGAGTCATGTAGGTGAGACATGTCGCCCGGAGAGTTCTTGCATATTCAGGTCAATAGCTTGTAATCACAGATTGTGAAAATATTAACCTATTACTTACTAAGAGCGGCCGCATACATTCTGAAACGAGTAACGAGCACACATGTAAGTCGTGTATGGAAATAAAGGTACCAAATTAATTGGATTTACATGTATGAGGATTCCGTTTCAGAATTTCATCCTATTAATGCCTCAATATTTAATTCAATTAGGGATTGTCCTTGCAATACTGAAAGCATGGTCACCTAGTTTCATCAATGTATGGAAAAAAAAAGAATCGCTTATATTTTTGGGCTGCATTTTGAGACATCACAATCGAACCATCATCGTATTTATCATCTCTGTCACATACCTTTGGTCTAGATTCCTCAAGTGTAGCGCACTTGAAAGTGGTAGAAACAGGTGGTTCAGCTGGCCTGACTTTTTCCAGCTGAACCATTTAGTTTACTGGAATATCTCAAAAATGCATGAGTTATGGGCCCGCAAGTTCAGAGTGAAATGCGTTAGCGAGAAATCGACGAAAAACAAGTGGATCAGCTAACCGGATATCAGGCTGGCTGGACACTTGTTTTTCAAGATTTCTCCAAAAGTATTGCACCACGATGGATGAAATTAGTTTAGATTTCTGTCACATACGTGAAACGTACCTTTCGATCAGGAATGAATCCCGAAAAAACTTTAGGAGATGAGATCTGATGTGCTCCGAAAAGTGCAAAATCCGGCTGGCTGAACCATGTTTTTTTTATTTTTAGGCGAAAGTATACCGTCACAAACGATGAAAGTTTGCTTGTTTGTCGTCACATATGATTCGCTATCGACCTGAATATGCGAGAACTCTCCGGGCGACATGTCTCAGCTGTCCTGACCTACATTCTGAGTCGCGTTTTTTATTAAAGCCCTAAGAGGTCTTGCGAGTCCAACTTGGTAACCAATAAGCCACCAACGCTAGTTATATTTGATGATGAACAATACAATATTTGTTCTTATGAAGTAGTGTTATACCTATCATTCAAGATCTTTTATATCTCTTCAACTTTTTTCGCTCCTTTTTCTTCTACAATAGCGTCGTGGTGTAACGTGAGGGGGTCATTTTTTATCTCGGATGCCTTTTCTTCTGCTTGTTTGTAATTGTCTTCCCTGTAAATGTTTCAGTATTTATATAAGTATAGTTCTCTAGAAAGAGTGACAAAACATCGCGTCGTTCATTCTCACAAAACAAATTGTGTTTATATAGGGTGTAAGGGACAGCTTAGCAAATAAGTACTGAAATGATGGAATCCACCCATAACTAAAATCGAACGCAAGTATTTTTTTTTTTACGGAAACGACTAGTTTACTATTTTTCGTTGTGTACTTTGGCGCTACGCAATGTAGCGCGAAAATGCGGCCTGCGTGGTTTTCGTGTTTGACACTGTTATTATTGTTTTTTTATTGCAAAAATGGAGTGTATTGGAATAAATGTTTTTATTTTAAAGCAGAATACTAAGTATTAGGCAGCTTAGCAATTACTTAAATGGTGTAATTTACAAAGATATTTTTTCCCAGTAACAACGTCAGGTTAGGGAGTTATCGTTATTTACCTACTTTGGCGCTACGCAATATTTCGCGAAACAGCGCCCCGCAATCAGTAGGTGATGTACATTGTACATTGCTAGTTTACGAATTTTACGCTGTTGTGATTGCAAAATGGAGTGCATTCTAGTAAATAATATAATTTTGAACCAGAAAAAAAACTTTAAAAATTATCCTGAAGGAAATTCCACTAAAAATTATTCAGAATGATGGTCTGAATTCAGGGTTTCAATCCCTTACACCTAGTATATTGTAATTTAATAACAAGAAAAAAAATTGAAAAGTTATTCAAGGAAATTCCACTGGGAATCATTCAGAATCGTGGTCTGAATTCAGGATTTCAGTTTATGCTAAGCTGTCCCTTGTTTGTAGGATGATAGACTTTTAAGGTTTACCGTGATAGTTTGATTCGGTACAACGCTCTTCTAATGTCACTCAATTCGGCTCCAGTAATTTTCAAGAGTCCAAGAATGGCTAGACCGCCAATAGTACTTAGAACAGCACCTAAAATTAAAAATACAGACACCTAAATTAACATCATTGTATTGTATACTACACCTACTCGGAAAGTAGGTACATATTTAATTTACGTAAAAAATTTGAATAGCATGATAGAATGATATGTATGAGAGAAGGTAATAAAGACAAGTCACAAAGATACAATACTTACATCTTTCTTTTTTGGTATACAGATGACAGTTGACAGGTACAGTCTTGTCAAACATTTGAGGCAATAGGGATGTTGACAGTGTTTGATTTTATGAATTATTGTATGTGAAACAAATAATAATGCTAGAAATATATTAATGTCCCAAAAACAGCATTAAAATTGGTTTATAAATGAACAAGTTATTAGCATTAATATTATCGTAAGTACTAGCTATCTCGTTTTGTGGGGAGAGTTAGCTATCTCGTTTTTACCTACGCAAACAAATGGCGGTGACATCATGTGCCAGTAAGTGCATCTTTTTTTCGTCGTTTGACAGTTTCCCCCTCTATTGAAATTTAATAGCTTGTAACTTTTTATTTCTTAATAGTTTTCAAAAATTATTTCGGTTTTGGGTTTTGGATTCAGTTCCTTTTTAAGATAAACAATTAAAAAAAAAAGTCAACATCCCTATTCAAATGAACCAGGAAAAGGGGGCAGAATTACCAATAACATAAGCATGTCCTTGTTTGAATATACTTTACCTAAACAAGCTCCAACAACCGTAGCAGCTAAGCCAAGATTCATCTTGTAAATGGCCCCTGTCAATGTCCCAGCTGCTATGTATTCTACCAATGACGTATTGCCATGATATACTTGTATTGTAGTTGCTATTAAACTGAAACAAAAAAGTATACTTGTTGTAAGAGGGACAGCGAAGCCAAGTAATTCTAATATGTAGTTTTTAACAACCTATCGTCAATTATATACTTGCACATGTCAGCAAGCTTTGTATTGGTATTATGTTTCTGTTTATTTTAATGTTTATTTATTTGTTTGTTGATTCATTTTTATATATTTGTTGTTTGTCTATTACTGTGTTGTGCTGCTTCATGTCAATTGAATAAAGTGACAATCTATTTATATAAGTGCAATTATACATCTAAGTCCAAGTACTTACCTAAACATTCCTGTGAAAAAACCAAGTCTCCAGCCCCACTCATATGCTCCTTTACCAAAAGCAACTGTTACAAAATCTTGTAACCTTTTCTGAAATAATTAATTTGACAATTTATAAGATGAATGCATTCTGTTTGTAAAATTATTTGGGTAAGAAGGCAGTGATAAACAAATGGATAAAGCCAGTGATAAAAAAATTCAAAGTCTGTGGCAAGAAGTGACTGTTTAAATTTCTGCCCACTTTTGAAGCCACCAACACTGCTTTGACAACTTATATCTTAGAAAAAATTATGCTTTTGGAACATGTCCTCTTAAGAAATTATGATTGCAATGGTTGTAACGTTGTAACTATTAATTCTTGCATGATTCATGTATGGATGACATTCTGATGGTAGGCCAACTTCAAAACAACTTCTTGTCTTGATTACTTTACCTGAGCTTCCCTCGTAGATTTGAAGATAGTAGCTTGATTGTTTTCAATAAAATACATATATGCATTTCTAGATCTTACAAAACCACCCATGCAGGCACCAATGAAGCATCCGCATAAGCTGGATTGGACTACTGTGTGTAATTCTATTGAATGTTCCCCATATTCACTGAAAGAAACAAAAAAATGTAAATCCATCACCATCATTATCACACTCAGTCCATATGGTAGAGACACATGATTTAATCACGTTTCGTAAATTAAGCTTTTTTGCCTTCCAGTAGCGATGGGCGAGGTGATTTAGGTTTTAATGAAATATAAAAATAGTGTATGGCCATTTTACAGTTTCATATACTCATACCTTGAACCATCAACAAATCTATTCCTTACTATTCTTAAATTTGTGTAACTGTCTTTGTAATTACTTTGCATCGAAACAGAGCAACAGATTAATATGAAATTTTGCATACCTAGGTATAGTCAGAGTCGTATTTCGAAGGGATGCCCGTGACATTAGCTAATTTTCCACATAAGTGATGTCGAGCAGAAAACTTAACAATGCTTGAAAGTAACTAATGCAAATGATCTGTTTTGTAATGTACAGAGGGCCACACATCAGGTTACCGCATGCGTACTGTAGAGGTTCTATTACCTCTACGTTTACCATCTCCTTGTATGGCCTTTAGCCGATGGTTCCTACTTTAAATGATTCGGGTCATTTCGCGCCTTTTATAAATAACTGACGTAGTCCCTTCCGCGGCTTTGGCCGTGAAGGTCAGGTTTCCTTCTAATAAATTAAGTCAACCAGTTAATTGTCTTTCCCTAGTTGTCGACCCTCTGACCCGGTCACCAGCTCCCTCAGAGCTACGCCACAGTACACTCTGAGCTATTGCAATAAGAACGGTTTTGCAATGAAAATGGGGTAATCAGATGCACTGGCCTCTGTACAGGGTCAACAGAACATCATGATATCCAAAACTGTCAAATTTAATTTCTTCATCTATTTTTCAATTTTATCTCCAAGTATTAGAGTTTACTATCCATTGGGGAAATTACAGTTTGTGGTAACCTACTGTGCTGTTGACAACAATAAACTAGAATTTGAGGTTATCTCATGGAATTTAATACTCGCATTTTACTTTTACACAAGTACAAAAGCCTTACTTGCTACTGAACATTTGCTTGACCCTCTCCATGCCAGTTTGGGGTTTCTTTGGTTGAATGTTGATTGCATCGTTATCATGTGGATTGCGACGCTCAAAAATGGGGAAAAAGAAAGACGGTGTCAATCTTAAGACATTCCTCAGCATTGTGACGGAGTACATCATGAGAATCACTAAACTCTCACGATACTAATTTTCCAATATCAAAACTGAAATTACTAAAGAATCAGATTAAAAATAGGGCTCTACAAATCGCAAATCTAGGTCTACTCTACCCAGTGTTGCCAACACCGTGTTTGCATAAAGAGCTAGTAGGTTATGAAAAAAGAGCTGAAAAAGAGCTAATTATTTTAGTGAAAAGGAGCTAAATAAAAACAGAACATGAAATCAAAATTTTAGTAATTATTACACTTTTAGCCTAAATTATTTAAAAAAAGGTAAACCGTTATTGTTAATTTTCATCATCTAGTAACTATTCCTAGTAACTTTGTTACACTTATGTCTGTGCTTTCATCAAGCAATAAGTTGTATGGTCCAGCTCCAATATCATTTTTTAAAACGGAATTAAAGTGTGGCGCTGGTACATTCTTTATAATTGCCGTGCACTTTTTTGTTCGGTTGAGTTTAATTTCACTTTTAAATTCTTTTTTGCACAATACTCCGAGGTGATCTACGAGTAATATAGAAGTATGAACAGCTATGAATAATGATAAAGAGGCCTCATTTGAGCTTTGTATAGCATCATATTTTGGTTTGGGTACAAAGGTCAATTTTAATTGTTTATTCGAAAATGGCTCTGCTGCTTTAACGTGTTTTTTCTCGTAATGTGTTTGAGTAAATAATGTTTTCTCACATTTAATTCACATCGACAATAGCTGCAATACGCTTTGGTTTTGTCGGTGCTTACTTCTTTCAACCAACCTTGAAAAGCCGGCTCAGAGAGCCATTCTTCACGAAATTTTTGACTATATGGCTTACTTGAAGACATTTTTATGGGACCGTTCTATTTTTTTACTTATGTGATTCAAATTAGACACACTGCTACACAAATAAAAACAACCAACAACTCCAACAAGAAACGCAAACACTCCAAAATTATATTAAATTTAGATTGTCAGGGAATTCTCCAAGGGAATTCCCCACATATTATTCACGAACAAAACCATAGACAAGATTAGTTTGCTTACGATATTCGGATATTCATCTTTCTTAGTGAAAAACAAAGTCTTTCTTGGTATTACAAAAAAAGAGCTATAATTCTATTATAAAAGAGCTAAGGAGCTAAACAAGTATTTTTGGAGCTTACACAATGTAAAAAGAGCTGAATTTAGCTCTAAAAGAGCTAAGTTGGCAACACTGACTCTACCGACGAGGCTATTTCTACTTCTACTAACCTTTTTTTTAAATTTAGAATTGGCAAAGGATTATACGAACGTACAGCCACTCTTTTTTTATTTAATTCTGGCAAAGGAGTAATTCATTATACAGTCACTTCTACTTCATAAGGTTCCGTACCCAAAGAGTGTATAAAGGGTGTTTCCGTCCGTTCGTCTGTCACCAGGCTATATCTGATGAACCGTTATAGCTAGACAGTTAAAACTTTCACAAATGATATATTTTTGTTACCGCTATAACAACAAATAACTACTAAAATATCTAAAAAGCCAAGTGCGAGTCGGACTC
Source organism: Aproaerema taeniolella (assembly GCA_949987775.1). Taxonomy (NCBI): domain Eukaryota; kingdom Metazoa; phylum Arthropoda; class Insecta; order Lepidoptera; family Gelechiidae; genus Aproaerema; species Aproaerema taeniolella. Next base: position 10,212,787 of record OX465251.1, on the reverse strand, counting down.
TGGCTCCCATACAACGCTTTGCATTTTTTCAACCAAAATACTCCCGAAGAATTATAGATTGCCTTTGGTATTGAGTAAAGTTTCAGGCATATAAGTATTCTACCTATTCATAAAGTGGTAGCTAACCCAACAATGCATGAATATGCCTATTTTCCATGCCTTTTACAGATGCTACACTGTGTCTAGCCTCGCCGGCGTGGCATGGCAGAGGCAAGAATACTTATTTCGACACCCAGAAAGCCTTTCTAGAAGTTTTTAAAGCTTTTGAAAAGCTCCAGTCCATGCCTTGCCCTTGCGACATCAGCTCAGAATCAATACCAGTGTTGGAACGATTTGTTATTTTAATGTACATACGACAAAATGAGTGAAATAGAAGATAGCCTTCCACGCTGAACTAGGGGTGCAAGAAAAACTTAGAAAGTACCGGCTGCCAATTCTTCCCAGGCATAAGTACTATAAAATTCAGTCTTGTGTACCCGATGATGAACGAATCCGCTTTCTTAGGACACTCCCCTCTGTGTCACAATCCTTTGCTCTCCTAGATACTGATTCTGATGAGGTCGATGCCATAATAAGGAATCTAAAAACAGAAAGCGCTCCCGGCTGGGATAATATACCACCAAAATTTATAAAATATGTTAGGGATGAAATCAGCCCCGTAATGGCACATCTGGCCAACTTATGTTTTAAAAACGGTGTCTTCCCCAACCCTTTGAAGTACTCAATTATTACGCCGGTGTACAAGGGTGGAGAGAGAGACGACGTTGGTAACTATAGGCCAATATCTGTATTAACTGTTCTGTCCAAAATACTAGAGAAACTGCTAAACCGTAGACTCTTAAAGTACCTGACTACCTACAACATAATATCCCCTAATCAGTTCGGCTTCAGAACAGGTATATCAACTGAAGACGCGGTGACATCTCTAAGCTCACTAGTGACTGATAGATTAGACAAAGGTGAAAAATGTATAGCAGTGTTATTGGACCTCAAAAAAGCCTTTGATACCGTCTCTCTCCCCATCCTTATACAAAAGCTGGAGAAAATTGGTGTGAGGGGTCTACAGCTTTCAATATTTATTGATTACTAGCTTTCCGCCCGCGGCTCCGCCCGCGTGGACTACAGGTTATATCGTGCCCAACTGTGGGATAAAATGTAGCCTATGTCCTTTCCCAGGCTCTAATCTATCTCTGTACCAAAATTCATCAAAATCGGTTCAGCGGTTTAGGCGTGAAAAGGTAACAGACAGACAGACAGACAGACAGAGTTACTTTCGCATTTATAATATTATATAGTAGGGATCTCTCAGAAAGACAACAGAGGGTTAAGCTGGAACAGTGCACCAGTGAAGACGTTGGCGTATCGTACGGCGTACCTCAAGGAAGCGTCTTAGGCCCGACATTATTCCTTATCTACATAAATGACCTATGCAACATGCATATTAATAACGCGAACAAATTTACGTATGCCGATGATACAGCTGTCGTCTTCACTGGTTCAACATGGAGCGATGCCAAAACCAATGCTGAACGAGGACTTTCTTGCGTCGTCAGATGGCTCAAATGCAACCTCCTTACACTGAATGTAGCAAAAACAAATTATATCTGTTTTTCTTTATACAATCGCACACAACCTAGTTACGATTTTTCTATCAAAATACACGATTGCATAGATTCTGTGGAAGGTAGTTGCGATTGTCCTCAAATTGAAAAGACTGATTGCACCAAATATTTGGGCGTGATGATAGACCAACGATTATCTTGGTACCCACAAATAGAACAGATTGCGGGCAGAATAAGGAAGTTCGTCTGGATGTTCAAGTCACTTAGATATATAGTTCCAAGAACTCCGAACGAATCAGCTTCTTCCAAAAATATTCTAATCCAAATTTATCTAGCATTGGTACAATCTATAATCGCGTACTGCATACCTGTGTGTGTGGGGGGGGGTGCATTTAAAACAAGGTTTTTGGATATTTTTCGTTACGATTGTTCTCTGAGTGATAAAAGCATGAAATTTTTATCATACTCAGGGGATACAACAGTAATTATTTTAAGATGTGGAGGTAAGCTGGATTTGACCCCTATCGCATTTTAGAGGTCAAATGGTAATTTCGATGACGTTTTACTCCGTTTTCTGTATTTTTATGAATCCAATTTGGAGGGTTATTAGAAATTTACATATGATAACACATCTACACATCACCTGCTTTCCAATGAGACCTTAATTATCAAAATCGGTTTATTAGTTTAGGCAAGAGCTATTCCCAAAATAATAGAAATTTTGTTAGCGTAGTAATTATACCCATTCTCGTATGAAGTCGACCCATATTTTTTGGATAGAAGGATGAGCCTCGGCACACTTGTTCCTTAGGTAGACTAGTGTGGTAAACGCCCGGGAGTTTGCATCTATCGTCCGATTTTGGGGGTGGGGGGAGGGATGAACTTCTCATACGCCGCGCGCACTTAGACTAGTCATAACCGCAGGTTTCTAGCTATTAGGGCAAGTTTAGTATCGTTTTCAACTAAATGAAAGCTGCTTGGTTGATTACTAAAACAAAAACAAAGCGTTTCCATACAAAAAAGTAGAATTACAGTCAAAAAACAAAATTCAACAAAATTTTTGATACTCACCATAAACTTTAGAAATGTACTGTTTAGTTTCACAAAATATATTTGAATTATTTATAGTCAACTCTTGATAATATGCTCTGTGGTGGATTTTGTCTTGTCTCGCACTTTATTTTATTTTTTCATTCTGTTCATATATCGTATATTTTGTTTTTTTTTCTTCTTTTTTTCCGTATGAATCAATAATTAGTATAATTTAATATAATATATTATATTTACATTTATTTGAATACGTCTATTTATGTATCTTATGTTTACTACCCACGTAATTTAACTACATTAAATTACGTACATTTAACTAGTTTTTGTTTATTTTTGATGATGAAAAATCGACTTTTTTTTGAGATTCAACATGCCATTTTTTTTTAGTACTTAATGTCATAATATTGTATTTCTTCCATTTGTAATACGCTGTTGTTATCCTGAATAAATATAAAATAAAATAAAAGCTGCATTCATACAGATTCCAAAAATATAAGCTTTGTTGAGATATATACAAAAAACATTGTAAAAAAAAAACATTAACTCAACGCGTCAGGAACGCAAAATTTATAAAAAATACAAGACAACTCTAAAGCACTTCTAGCAGATATAGCCGCGAGCGACCAATTTAGAACACAATTGGTGTTTAGTGTACCTATGAATAAAAAAAACTAAAATATTTTGCAGTTGTAGTCCAGTTTTCTAGATACATAAACTGCATAAATAACTTTGTAACCTTATATATTTATATCGGATTACAAAGTTAGTTATGCAGTTAACTTTATCTTTTTAGTTTTAAAACCTTATAGTATTTCTGGAATCTGTATGAGTGCAGCTTTTCAAATATATTTTTTAAAACTAAATTTCAGTACATTTGTAAAGTTTATGGTCAGTACCAAAAACTTTGGTGAATTTTTTTTTGTTTTAATTTGGCTGTAATTCTTCTTTTTTGTATGGAAACGCTTTGTTTTTGTTTCAGAAATCAACCGAGCAGCTTTTATTTATTTAAAAACGATACCAAACTTGCCCTCGTAGCTAGTTTGCAGTTATGACTAGTCTTAGTGCGCGCGGCGTATGAAAAGTTCATATCTCCCCCCTCACCATCAAAATCGGGCGATAGAGGCAAACTCCCAGGTGTTTACCACACTAGTCCACCTAACCTATATATGCCCAGAACTTTTTTTGTCTCCGATTTTTACAGATTTTTGATATGTTGCTACAAAATGACCGTAATTAACAATGTCGTTTTTAATTTTTAGAAATATTGACTGAAAATTGTTTTTTTTCAGTGGGTCGAAAACGACCCCATGGGTAAATAAGGTCCCTAAAATTCAAAGTTTAGAAATAGAACAAAATTAAGCAATTAAGCTTTATTGAAATGAATTAAACCACAAATTAGGCATGAAACCCTATGAAACATTTGTCATGAAGGTTGACACCACATTTTTGACACATTTTTACTGTTTTATTATTACACAATGCACATCTTTTTCTCGTTTGACCAGTGATGATCATGTGCTGAGCGCTGTGTGTTCTAATGGTACGTGGTATATTGAATACCATTTTCTGCGCTTCAGGTCCAGGATGTATTTTGGCAGATCCATACTTCTGCAGTAAAGTTCTTGCAATAGATCGTCGGAATTCTAATGTGTCGACATTTGCTCCCCAAGACCTGGCTAATAAAGCACAGTTATTGACAGGTACATCAATCAGCCACATCCATATGGATACATACCATTTCTTTCCTCTGATAGAAATGCGGTAAACGCCAACATTAGCGTCTAATCTGTCCACACCGCCCATGAACCTGTTGTATTGATGAACTACATTGGGTTGGTCAATATCAATCTTTTTATGTTCAGCAACAGAATATCTTTGCGCTTTTTGAACTGGATGGACTCCAAACTCATTAGACAACAGAGTAACTACGCTATTGTCATTCCAACGCACAGCAGAAATATTATCATTGGTGTCCAGCATGAAATCGTAGCTGCCTCGAGGTTGTTTTTTGCAAGCTTTGACATCAATCAAGGGATACTTGTCTACCCTGTTTTGTCGAACAGTTCCTGTAATCTCCGCGATCTTTTTGCAACTGCTGTTGAAGATTATGATGATGGTATCAATACATTTATATCGTCAATAGACTCGTCATGTATAGTACACTCGGCAAAGGAGTTCGGTATGCAGGCCACACTAGTACACCAGCGCCAATCTGAGTCATTTATCTTTTGGCTGTTTTAATTTATATAAACTGTAATAATATTATCAATTTACTTTACCATTTCAATACTCGAAACAAGAAGCAACAGAAAAATGAATGAATAAAAGTTTTCCTTCACCGAGGATCGATCGCACGCCCACCTGCTTAAAAACTAAGCGCTTATCCACTGGACCACGCAATCAATGATGAATGCGTTGAAATTTTGTATTGGTTGGTGTTCAGGGTCCCCTACTTGATTTCGAAACTTGATTATACGAATTTTTCTACATCGATGACCATTCACCGATAGTTTGTAAATGCGATACATTGCTTCTTCGTTGACTTATTACTTCGGACCTTTATTTCATCGATGTAACTTTACTTCGAAAATGTTACTTCAACTATTGCTACTTCGGTGTCTCATGACGCCGGAATTTTGTTTGTACGAAAAACGTTACTTCGATTACTATTTCTGCGACTTTTTGTATAATCTTTGTCACGACAGTTAAATTGATCACATAATTTCCGCCTTTTATTTAGCTGATTTAATCAATGGGACTATATGGGGTAGCTGTGTGGTGCCGGCCATGAATAGTACTACCTCACCTTACTGGCCATGAATAGTACTACCTCACCTTCAGTCGATAACGCCCTAAACCCTGGTAAATCCAAGTTTATGGTGCTTGGGACTAAGGCGCAGGTTGATAAGATCGTAGGTCAGTCACCTGTGATTGCTATATCGGGAAAAGTGGTAAGCGCGTGAATGAAGCGAAAAACCTAGGACTTACTTTTGACAGCTTGCTGCGTTTTGAGACGTATGTGCTGGGTCTTGTGAGAGCTTGTTTCTTTAGAATTAAAATATTGTACAAAATATTGTAGAGGTCTAATGTATCTCTATACCAAATTACATCAAAATCCGTTCAGTGGCTTAGTCGTCAAAGCCCGACAGACAAGTTACTTTCGCATTCATAATATTAGTAAGGATAAGGATTTCACTAGCTTTCCGCGCGGTACTTCGTTCCCATGGGAATTAGGGAAAATTTTGAAGTCTGTTCTTCCCCAAGGTTTAATATATCTCTACCAAATTTCATCAAAATCTGTCCACTAGTTTTAATGTTTATTCTTTACTGGTTTTTAGTATTTGTTGTTATAGCGGCAACAGAGGTACATCATCTGTGAAAATTTCAACTATCTAGCTATCACGGCTCATGAGATACAGCCTGGTGATAGACAGACGAACGGACAGACAGACAGACAGACGGACAGACAGCGGAGGCTTAGTAATAGGGTCCCGTTGACACCCTCGGGTATGACGGAACCCCGTGGGAAAACCGTATAAAAACTTTTCTAGGTAATATAACATAGAATAAAATTACATCGATATAAGAAACCACGAAGAAATATTACATAGGTCAAACAAACATCGACAGGACAAGCTGTCGAAGTAAGATTTTCGAAGTAACGTGACAGTGAACGAAAGATACACCGAAGAAGCATTGTATCGCATTAAGAAAGTATCGGTGAATGGTCATTGATGTAAAAATTTTCGTATAATCAAGTTTCGAAATCAAGTAGGGGACCCGGTGTTCATGCATTTTAGCATGTTTAATTTTACGCTGAGTTTTATTCTACCCTCCATCTACCCTCTTTTGTATTACTTGTTCCTTTTACTAGTTTAACTTAAAACTGCCATTCGCTACGCCAAGCTTCGGTCGTTTGATTCTATTTTTCCAGTTTTCTTAATTTTTTATTGATTTTCAACTCAATAATGGACAGGCATCTGACAATATTGAAAAAAGCGGAAATAATTGTTCTATATGAACAAAATATTTCTATTAGTGAAATTGCGAGGCGTTTAATGATATCGGTAAGTTAGAAATTTTAAAATAATAAGATGAATATAATTTTTATTTATTGTTGACATGATTTCTCATTATAATTTTTATTTACAGCGAAGGACTGTGCAATTATGGGTCCACCGATACGCCGAGTCAGGAAGCATCGAAGAACGTCATCCTGGCCCAAGGCCTGTATCGTTTACAAATGCATCACCACGTCACCTGAATATAGTTGCTGCTCATGCTGATGACCCGTTCCTCAGCACCCGTTCTACAGCAACAAGACATGGCGTGTCTTTACAAACAGTGCGGAATCATTTGCGTGCTGTTGGGTTGAGATGTCGTAGGCCAGCCAAGAAGATCGAATTGACTCGCCAACATCAGCTAAATAGGGTGCGCTTTGCTCGTCAATACCTGGACTTTGATTGGTGCAATAACGTTGTTATTTTTAGTGACGAAAAAACTTTTAAATCATATAAAGATGGAAGAAAAATATTGTGGAGAAAAAGTGGTGAACGTTATAATGAAAATAATATTCTACCGTGCAGGGCTAGTGGTCGCGTTACTTTGGGTTATTGGGGGTGGATATCGTAAAAAAAAAAATAACATTTCATTACTTTTGTTTTTACCTTTTGAATGCATTGAGCTCGGAAACGTTAATGATACATTTTTTACACATATTAGTTAGTGCACTATCTTACTTATTTTAAATTGAAGGATAACAATTTAAATATTTAACAGGTTAGAGATGATTTCAAACGTGTGAATGATGTTATTGTTATGATGTTAGAATTTATTGGAAGTTCTAAGTAACTATTAACATGTTGATTCATATCACCATTTGGAATTAAAGGGGCGCTAAAGGGCGAAATCTACTTCTTTTTATTAAGTATTGAAAAATATACTTTATTTTGTCAAGGGAAAATACACCTTATGAAATAATGTAGCTTTAGATAATATGAAATATGGTTGTAACCTATAATGTGAATAAATTTTATTTGGGAATTTTTCCTGTTTTATTTTGTTTTATTTCTTTTTCATTTACTCTTAAATTAAACAAAAAGAATATTATATAATGATTTATTTGTCTATAAAAAAAAAGATAAAAGCAAGAATCGAACCGATGACCCACGATTTATCAGTCCAACGCTTTCATGACAGAACTGTTCAGTTGTTAAACCAGTAGCCGAATTATAGTATCACTTTTAACGAGAATGACTAGATGAGAAACCGAACAAAACAAATATGGGTATGTGTGTGTATGTAACATTGATATGATGTGTATTCAAGATACAGTACACAAAGATCAAAGTTACGTTGGTGTGTGTTAACTACGCAAGCTTAATGCAAACCGATCTCCTTTGCCGTGTGTACCATTTAATTCATCATCATCACGTTGATGAACTATAATCTCCGCTGTAGCTAGTAGCTGATGTCTATTCAAACGATCGATATCGTTGCAGTCTTCATCACCTGAATCGCCATCGGATAAGGCACCATCACCTGGTGGGTCTACATAAACGTCAATATCATTGAAATCTTCATCAACGAGTAACTCAAGAGCTTCAGCGATTTCATGAGTCTTTAGAATACGTCGAGACCTGGAAACCGACAAAAATAAGCCTAAGTCAGTGTATTTGCCCACGGGGTCGTTATCGACCCAATGAAATGTAGGTACGTATTTTATTTATAAAATCTAAATTGATTGCCAATAAAAGTAATTATATCATAAAAGAAGGGATTCATTTTTCATATTTGATAAACAAAACTATAATATAAATGAATAAAAACAAGTTACTCACATTTTTGTCCGCGCGTGTCACACTTTTACCACAAAATCAAATAACCGATTTTTGTACAGTGAATACGAGCGTCTTATCAAGTTAACAGGTCACTAATGTGCATTCCATTACAAAGTAAAGTAAAGTCTTATAAATGAAAAAACGAGGGTAGTTTTGTTTATTTTACAACGATTCTCACAAAATCATTCATAACATATACCCACCTATTTTGGGTCGTTTTCGACCCGCTGGGCATATATAGGCTAAGGAACAAGTGTGCCGAGGCTCATCCTTCTATCCAAAAAATATGGGTTCCCATACGACTTCATACGAGAATGGATATAATTACTACGTTAATAAAATTTATATTATTTTGGGAATAGCTTTTGTCTAAACTAATGAACCGATTTGGATGATTAAGGTGTCATTTGAAAGCAAGTGATATGAAGATGTGTTTCCATATGTAAATTTCTAATACTGCTCCAAATTTTATTCGTAAAAATACATAAAACGGAGTAAAACGTCATCAAAATTACAATTTGACCTCTAATATGCGATAGGGGTCAAATCCAGCTTGCCTCCACATCTTAAAATAATCACTATGGTATCCCCTAAGCATGATAAAAATTTCATGCTTTTATCACTCAGCGAACAATTTTTCAAATTTCCGCCCAACTATATATGATCAAACGAACTTCTCAAGCGAAGTTCGATCAATATTATATGAGTCGCTTCGTTCGAAGATATAATTTACCAGGTAGTAGTCCTTTAAGCCTACAAGGTAGCTCGCACGATTTTCAGAGATTAAAACAATTCGAATCCTACGCACTGCAGCACTGTCCCCCCTCCGTACCAACGTTCATTCTTTTAGAGACAGAAGTAGGGATAGCAAAACTTACATCCATGGGTTAGGGTGGGAGGGTGATTATATCTTCGAACGAAGCGACTCATATAATATTGATCGAACTTCGCTTGAGAAGTTCGTTTGATCATATATTATATTTCTTCGCTTCGTTCTTCAGATATAATTTACCAGGTAGATGTTTAGAGATAAGTTTTGCTAATAAGATATAAAATAAAATATACATTAAAAGGTTGAAGTTTTATTTTAAATCATCTTAACTTCATTATGAAGGCAACAAAAAGATACAAATTCTTTAATTTGTAAAGAAACACAAAACATTCTTATTCATTAATCTGACACACAGATTTAGCAAAATCAGTAACCTCTATAATTGGACGGTTGTAATATTTGGCAAACGTCTGAGACGTATTTTTCCAGCCGGCGGTCTTCCGGATCACATCAACGGAGACGCCAGAGGAGGCGGCGGCGGACGTGGCGGCGTGCCGCGTGCTATGCGCGCTAAACGCCGTCACGTCCACGCCACTTACTGCCAGTACCTGTTTGGTCCATCTGCTTAGTGTCTGTGCTGTCGCACCCTTATAAGGGCGCTTCACAGTCAATAAGAGATGGGATACATTGAGCGGTCTGTCCGTACTTGTGACCTGAAGATAATCTTCAAGTGTGGTCGCGGGACAGATTCGCGGATTTTCTCTAAAATATGGGAGAAACAGCGTGGGCTGCTCACGACCCGCAGCAGACGTCTTTATAATATCTTTGATTGCTATATTTGCACCGTTTGTGTGGAAACTAATGTTTTCTATTTTAATTAATGAGAACGTTTGCATACGGTGAGCGGTACATAAGGCTAAAAGTATGATAAGTTTTTTAGTAATATTTTCTCGGGTTAGTTCTCTATTAGGGTACCAGTTCGTGATATAGTTAAGAACCACCTGAGGGTCCCAAGTACTACTGTATTTTGGGAGGCTCGGTTTTAATTTATAGACCCCTTTTAGGAGACGAGTAACGCGATCATCTGATCCGACCTGGTTACCTAATAGCAAGGACAAAGCCGAGCGATGAGAATTTATAGATCCGTAAGATGCGCCTTTATTGTATTGCTCACTTAAAAAATCTAACACTTTAGGAATAGAGCATTCAAAGATATTATAATTATTATCAGTACAGTACTTCCACCATAATTTAAGGGAGACATTGTACTGTTTTATCGTATTCGCTGATAATGATGCCAGCATCAATTCTAGCGCTGCGGTCGGAACGTCACGCGATGAGAACGATTGCCTGAGAGCACTGCTGCACCCAGGGTAAGAGGGTTTCTGCAACAAGACAACACACCGTGTTCGTTAGGGTTCAGCCAGATTATATCTGAAGCTAACAGATTTTTAAGTAATGGATACCATGCTTGGCCTGGCCAAAATGGAAATACTAATATTCCAGTAGCATTGTCTCGTTCAATTTTTTGAAGGCATTTCAAAAGCAGTGGGAACGGGGGAAAGGCGTAGAAAAAATGTTGGTTCCAATTTAGAGTGAAGGCATCTACTAAGATGGCTTCTGGATCTTTCTTCCAGGATACGAAATTTTGGCATTTGGCATTTGCGCGAGAAGCGAATAAATCTATACTTGGCTGTCCTAGTTGCTCTGCAATTAGTTGAAACGCAGAATCAGATAATTCGCATTCTGTATCAGAATTGAACCTCCTAGATTCTTCGTCCGCTTCATAATTATCTTTGGTATTTATGTAAGATGCGAACAGCCAAATATTTCGCTCCTCGCACCACTGCCAAATGCGTCTAGCTAAATCATTGAGATGAGGAAACTGTATTCCCCCCATTCGGTTAACATAACTGATTGCTGTTGTGTTATCAACGCGCAGTAAGATGTAAATGTGTGTCATATTACTAGCATAGGTTTTGAGCGCCAAAAATACAGCTAAGAGTTCTAAGTAATTGATGTGGAATTCAAGTTCCTCGCGTCTCCATGCTCCATGGGACCTTTTTCCATTACATACTGCACCCCAGCCTGTGCGGGATGCATCAGTATAAATTTCTAGATCAAAATTTGACGTTACTAAAGAATTCTTAACTTTAGTTATATTAGTTCTCCACCAATTTAAATCTTCGAGAACTATTTCGGGTATTTTTAAAGACTTTTCAAAATCATGGTGTTTTTCAATAGCTAAGTATTTTTGTCGCTCCAAAATCTTTGTATAGACCCAACCATACTTAACTGCAGGACATGCAGCCACTAGAACTCCTATAAGTTGTGCAAAATCGCGTATTGTGCAAGTGGGTAACATTGAAAATTTTTCGACTAATTTTAAAATTTTTTGACGTTTTTCTTCTGGCAAAGATATAGTTTGATCAACCGAATCAAACATAAAGCCCAGAAATTTACAAGTCTGTTTAGGAGTCAGACAACTTTTGTCGTAATTTATGACAAAACCTAGGCATTCCAGGAGTTCTATGGTCGCATTTACATTATTTAAGCAATCAGCGTAGCTGTCGCCAATGCATAAAATGTCATCTAAATAAAAAACATTTTTATAGCCTTGACATCGAAGGTAAGTTATCACTTCTTTCATGATTTTAGTAAATGCTCTAGGAGCCACGGACAGTCCGTAAGGTAATGCGTTAAATTCATAAGTAATCCCGTCAAAAATAAACCTCAGATACTTTTTATCAGATTCCCGCACAGGAATAAGAAAATAGGCTTCCTTAAGGTCGATCGTAGCCATATAACCGTTTTTAGGTAATAGTCTAGCCGCAGTCCTGTGATCCTCCATCTTGAAATGTAATTTGGCTACAAATTTATTAAGCTTCTTTAAATTCAGAATAAACCGTTTCCCACCGTTGGGTTTCGGTGCTAAAAATATAGTTGAAATAAACTGTTTTTCAGATGGATCGCAAGGACTACACGAACCTAAATTTAATAAATTTTGAATGGCAACCGTCATATCGGTTTTTTCTTGACTTGACCAGGGTGTTTGCGGGATGTATGTTTGTGATACTTGAGACTCAAAGGGTATTGGAAAACCAAATTGGATCCAATCTAGTATGACAGGATTACTTGTGATTTTAAGCCAACAATCATAAAAATGGCGTATTCTGCCAGCGTGTGTATATACCTGAGCTAAGATCGTGCCGGAGCACGCGGCTTGGCTTGGTTCGCAGACGTTGATGTCGATGTCGATGCCGGTGGCGGGGGTGGTCGACGGTTCTGGGTCGCTGATGTCCCCCGCTGACCCCTGCGCCCCCCCCTGTTCTGCTGGTAGCGAGGGGGCCCGGACCAGTTTCCCTGGTTCGTGGTAGAGGACCCTTGCTGGTTTTGAGGACGACTATTAGTCGTTGTTTTGTCCGTAGACGTCGGTTTCTTGTTGTACTTTTTTATCTGTAATCCCTGCTTCTCAATAATTTTAGAAGCCTTTATCTTGTCAGAAAGTTTATTCCCATAAAGGGTATCGTCCCTTTCACAATCTTGAACTACGTTCAAAAAAGGCTTGGCTAAAGAATAATTAATGACACTAATGCGTGCCTGTGTCTCCTGATAGTGGAGGTCGGTGAGAATTCGGCATCCCTCACTCAGTAACTTTATAGCTTCTATTTTGTTCTCGCTTGTGAGTAAAATAGTCATTGCCTTACTAATGGCCGTGATGCCATGTCCCAGCTGTTGTTGATCCGATTTCTTGCGTTTGTCGCGGCCTCGTGCCGTTTCTGATATCGCGGCTGCAACTTCTACATTCAGTTTTGGCGCCTGAAGGAGGGTACAATTCTCTGGAACAAGATGCTCTTTGAGCAATTTCTCACGTACTTCCTTTTCTAAACCCTTTTTTAGTAAGGGTTCCCACCTATCAGCCAATGTTTTATGGATTTTATCACCAAACTTTGGCTTGTTGCTGGTTTCGTCGCCGAGTGCTAACAAAAGCTCTGCGTCAAGCTCTGGAAGGGCAGCCTCTGGGTTAACATCAGGAGTTGGATTATTTGTAACGTCCGGGTCTGGAGTAACGTTATTTGTAACTTCCGGGTTTGGAATAACGTTATTTGTAGCATCCGGGTCTGTGGGTGGGTCCTGCGGGACCGTCCCTGGGTCCATTTCGGGATCAAGTTCGTCCAACTCCATTGCGTGATCTATAAAGATATGTAACCATTTAAGGTACTTTTTTATCAAACAACCATCGTGATAACGCACGGTTACCCGCCAGGCATGTATAAATGAGCAATAGTAAAAATATTACCAGCATTTCTAAGCTTGATTATATTAATATGTATGATAAAAGTTTGTAAGGGACTTTATTCGTATCTCGTATGCCATCGTGATAACTCTCGGTTAACCGCTAGGCGTGTATAGCAACAGCTATGATTTATTGCTTAATAAAGCATAAAACATTAATAAAGATTAAATATTCCACAGGAAGATTTAATTAACAAGTACAAACTTTAGTACTTAATAGTACGTTTAGTGACCATCGTGTTAACTCACGGTTAACCGCCAGGTAATTATTTTCGTATGTCAATATAAGAATTACGATTATGAAATAGGGGTAAAAGTATTTTTTCTAAAAAAGGCCATCATGTTAACGCTCGGTTAACCGCCAGGCTGTTAAATATTGTTGATTTCAAACAATAAAATCACCCCATACAGTAAATGAATTTTATAAAAGATGAAATTCGAGGGTAGAATCAAATATGATTACTAACCTGATTCAGATTCCGATGAAGATTGAACAGTAAAACGCTGTCGTTTCCTTCTTTTCTTTTCTAATCTTTCTATTTTCTTTCTATATTTCTCGATTTTGTCGAGAGACGAATCACGTTTTCTTTTCGGCATTTTGAGCTGTGCGCGCGTGCGTTCGCTACCTCGCACGGAAAAAGAATGAACGTTGGTACGGAGGGAGGGGGGACAGTGCTGCAGTGCGTAGGATTCGAATTGTTTTAATCTCTGAAAATCGTGCGAGCTACCTTGTAGGCTTAAAGGACTACTACCTGGTAAATTATATCTGAAGAACGAAGCGAAGAAATATAATTACAAGTAATCGCCCGAGTGGTAATTGGTCATGTAAAACTGTTTCCAGCTAGGGTACCATTATGTGCTGCTGCGTGTGACATTTTTTGTAAATAAACCACAAATATATTAGTTACTAACTTAGGTACCTACCTAAACTACCTCCCATGGACCATAGCATTTGCGAAGATAATTTCATTCGCGAAAAAGTACTACATTTGGCAACACTGCACAATAAACTATGAAGCAAGCAATGGAAGTTAGCACATTCAGCCACTAATTTCACTTCTGGTTATGGGCCATATGTTCCACATCAACCCGTTTTTCCTTTGCTTACCTTCGACTATCACTTTGTTTCAGTTACTTGGTGGGTACTGAGTCAACGGTCCCTGGGTTCGATTCCTGCATCCGTATTCAACACCATTCGATTCGAAACCGACGAACGGAAATACTCAGTGTATTTCTCTCTTGCGGTATCTAGATGACAGTGTCGGGTATAGTCTTGTTGAATATCCGATTCGAATCGAATGATGTAGAATACGGATGTTGGTCAGGGCACACATTTGTGTAAAAAGCAGATGTTGTTGGTACGTGGGACCGTGGGAAAACTTCAGTATGGTCCTTTTGAGTGGCGTTTATATTTTATTACTTATAATAATAATAATAATAATAAATCTTTATTGTAGCTTAAAACATTGATACAAGGAGACAAGAAGCCCTGCAGCCTGTGCTAGCTTTGAGTAAAGCTGTGTTACAGACTGCAGTAACTTCCTCAGTGAAAAACAATTGCAAACAATAAAAACTAATTACAAACAAAGTTAAGGTAAGAAGACTGAAACCGTAGTAGACAGATACAAATATTGTAACACGTCTCTTGTCTTCTACCCTTGAACAAAATTCAAACTACATACTAAACAGCATATGTGTGTGTGTGTGTGTGTGTGTGTTTGTGTGTGTGTGCGTGCGTGTGTGTGTGCGCGCTTATGTGTGTGTGCGGTGACTAATTTATTTTATGAGGTGACTAATTTATTTTCCCCATTGAATTGAACAACTTTTCCTAAGGAACGCATTTGAAATTCTCAAAAAGCTGATCGCTCAAGTTATACTTACCTATTGGGTGACTATAAATTAGTTAGCGAAAAGTTAGTTTCCCCAAGGAACATCTAGATCGAAATAATTAAAATAAAAATTCGCCTCCGAATACAATTTTAGCGATCAAATTAGTATGAAAAACCGAAAATTTAAATTGTGGATTTCATATGGGTTCCACGGGGAAAGTTGTTCAGTTTAATGGCGAGAAACACTTCCTAAAGGTTCGCTAACTAATTTAAAAACATCCCATATGGACAGGCAAAATGGTTATAAATGCTCATAAATATTTCGAATAGAATAGAGTTTTTATTCTGTATCGTACATCATTCATCGCGTTCAGTGTCATCATGTATCATGTACATATTCAGCCTGTGTCAGTCCACTGCTGTAGGTACATGGGCCTTTCCTATAGCAGGCCACTGAGCTCGCTCTTCAGCTCTCCTCCTCCAACCACTGCCCGCTACTTTACGAATATATATACTCCACATAGTTAAAGTGGGTAACAGCGCTGATTTTCAGCTGATCCCATATTGCGACTTTATTCCTTATTGCGATCCTCGGTTTTAGTGGGCTTATTCGCAAAGTAATTTAAAGCCACCCAATAGGTAACATCAATTCACATAACGGGGGTATGGCGAAGAATCACATACTGGGTGAAAACAAACCTCCTAGCTATATTCAAAATTCTGAACCAGTATCACTCAAAGAACACATTTATGAAAAAAAATATATTTTTTCAATGGGAATAGTTCATTTTTTGCCTAAACGTAGACATAACCTCTAGCTAGGTACACCAGGCACGCGAGGGATATTGTAAGTAAGTAGCTGTATGTTAGTTGCGACGGTCTTCACGCAGGAATTCGACGACTCCAGCGATTGTCGCTGCTATGACATATGTTTATGCTGCTACTTTTGTGGCATAATTATGCCCACTACTCACAAACAATCCTACTCTTACTCATGGATTCTACAGAATGGAAAAGGTTAAATTGAAACAAAAATGCCATTTTCAACTATATTTTATTATAAAATGACAAAGAATAAATCTAGAGTTCAATAAGGTAGTTACTTGTGTAATGTATTCACTTAACTGTATGTTATGTCCATAGATAATGTGCTAAGTCCACAGGGGACCACAAACCGTCATCAAAATAGCTACAATTTCTTTAAATGTGAAATGCTCGTTAAAGCTGAAATAACGTCATATCAGAAAAATTATACATAGTCAAAAGGAAAAGTATTATAGATCCCTGTTTGATTGTCCCAATAGTTTGGTCTTTGGCATATTTTGTTATTAGACTAAAACATTGACATGTTAGAATTGTTTCAGTAAACTACTACGACAGCGAACAAAGGATATGGATGTGCTTTTAATTAAATGAATGAGATAATTTTCCGTTACTTGAACGTTTAACATCTATTTAACTATTTTTAAATTTACACACAACCCTTTAATTTGCACACCAATAACTCTGAAACAACTAAACGGTACTTAAGACCAAAATTTGAACATAGGAAAGTATCATATATTCTCTAGGAAGATTTTAGGAATCAACTATAGAGTGACTACTGAAATTAGGACAGGATATTTTTAACTAGGTAAATCTTAGTGTAATGATTATGTTAACCTTTACTATAGATCCTATAAATTTAATTTGTAATTATTAACATAGTTGTGTATAATATATTTACATTCGCAGATTAATTAACACGCGAATAACTGCCACTTTATAGGTTAAAGATAACATTAGTTTGAATAATTTAATTAATAATGAGCATTTTTAATTTACTGTTTGTTAATAGTAGGTATTAAGTAATGTAAGACATTGTTTTATGATCGAGAACTAAAGGATGCGCTGTTCGTACTGTTTTGGCCTATTAATTGGCAGTTAGACATTTTAAATTTCGCTAATTCAACGTTTCAAAATATGGAATGGCTCAGTTCTTTTACGAAGGAGGAATAAGGGACATGGCACGGACACAAATTACCGACCCCGGACAAGGGCGGTGATAAAATTTATTCACATTATACCCTGTGCGAGATATATTCCACTTGATAATATAAAACATATCATTGGTAATATTTAAAGTCCCTTACTCCCTTTACAATTTCAACTAAATTGCAATTTGCCTAAATTCATGCGCGAATGAGAAGGCGAAAAGAAAGTTGAAAGGTTTATTCACAAGGTGCCCGAAGCAAAGAGTAGAGCAACAATTTTAAATGCGTTGGAGTTTAGATACACGTGTGAATAGTTAGGTCTATAAGTACGAATATGTCTAGAGTACCAACTGTGTACAAACGTACTTCATTTTTTTATATTGATCCCCATTAAAATTTATAGATTTATTTACAAATATTTTTTAAATCTTTTTGAGTAAGTATTTCCAAATAAGTTTAAAATTTCAAATGATTTTTTTTTACATTTACCTACAAGAGTTTAGGGTACCTATCTAGGTACTTCTAACAAATCAAATAAAAAGGGGGGAAAAATCAATACTTACTTACTTACCTATGAAGTAGTAGTAGGTAGTAAGTAAGTTGTTAAGACATCGCATCACTGCATTGTTATTATTTAAGGATATAGGTAGGTAACATGCATGAGGGCAGAAAAAAAAGAACAAAAGCTATCAATGAAAATAATAGTTTAATTATGAAATTAATAATAAGAATGAAATTAAAACACACAAAGACTTAACATTAAAATAAAGAAAAGAGACGACGACATCTTATAATTACACACAGGTGTATAATGAAGTGAATATCATCGCCAGACTACTATAGAAGTTGAAGTGGGAAAAGTTAGAACAACATTTGCGCCTTAGCCAAATTTCTATTCATTGATATGTCGGCCTTTATTGATATCATCATTATTTATATGAAATACCAAGTATCGAGTACAGCTAACGTTTAAGAGATAAATATGAAGCGCAATAAAATAAAACGAATGATATGCCCAGATATGTTTTGGGTGAAACAAAGGAAATAACACGAAGTAAGAAACAACTGTTTACATCAACATTGACAAATTGTTATCGCACAGACGTTGATTCAATGAAAACATTCGAAAACAACTATCATCAACGCATAACTTTAACTAACAAATGGAAACAATGTTCACTTACAATGAATAAAATTGCGTACCTATATTGCGCTTAATAAAACTCTCAAATATAATTTAACTGTAACATTTTCATCAACTTTTCAATAAATGTTAAGTTTACCTCAATTACCATTTACCTAAAATAATCTGTATTGACTTTAAATTTGGCATCTCGTTCTAAACACTGATCTATTTATTATTTTTTAATAATAATAATATTACCATATTATCTAAATATTTAAAATACTTTTCTAAACACGTAAATTCCTATAATAATTATCTATTAGTCAATACCAATGTTACTGAGAAAATCTTAGGCCAGAAAACGCTACACACATTATGTCATCATTCTGCACGTTTTGAGCACAAGCAAAAATACGACTAAGTAATGTAATGTAATGTTTAAAGAGCAAAATATTGTTTTCAGCGCGTCACTACTTCTAAAAAGGAACCGCAGGATGTGTGTAGCGTTATGATCTGAATACAGCAGATATGTAATCTCCTTTTTTGTGATTTTCATTTAATAAAGATACGTAAGTCGTAATAAAATATTTAAAATTACAATCGATACGCCATCTCTCCCAAACAAGCCCCCACCAACGTCCTCTTCTCGTTCCAATACTCAGGCACAGAATCCTGCACCGTATAGAAAAACATTTTCAAAAACGTGCAAAATATCACCACACCCTGGTCACCTAACATTATCTAAACCAAATAACTACTGTTACGTTCTTATAGTAGATAGGTACCTACTGATTAATACAATTTTGTATGATTAATTTTTCTTTTCTATTACTTACACTGTAATGACATTCTAATTTTTTTCAGTTTTAATCTTCTTACTAAGCTCTATTTTTTATTTCTTATTTACGATACGTGATATATATTTTACATTTTATAATAGTGTAAATATGTTTGTTTTTTTTTTTATAATGACTGCATAGATAATAATGGCTTCTAAAATAAAAATTCAAAAAATTGATTTTTGTGACATCAGATAGGGATATGTTGAAAATGATCGATCAAATTCCAAAAAATATATGGCCATAGAAGATTATATGTTATCCAGGATGCCTGGTCTTCTACGACCGGAGTCAATTGGGACCGAAATTACTTGGCCAGTGGGTAAATTCTGCCACGTTTGCGTGTTCAGCTATTCAATCGTTCCCGTGCAAGTGCCGTGTCACTTCATAATATTATATATATTACAAAGCCAATCCGATCCGAAGACAGGCTGTGGCATCAAGATATGTAAAATTCTGACATGTATCTGAACTAACAATAACTGGGCGAATGGCATCGTAATCTACTCGTCGTAAATCAGGTATCTGTTTCACGCATGCTTTGCCTAATCACATAAACTGGACGTTAGTAGAACTGAACACTTAAAACTGGTCCTAAATTTGTAAGAGTGGATTTTTTCGGGCATCACTCTCAAGACCAATCCCTTTATAATAATAATAAATAACTTTGATTCTCAAAAGCATTTCTTGTCATAGTCGAAATATTTGAGATAATATTAGATTTCCGTAACGTAATCACTTATTCCACAAACTTAATCTCTTTTGCATTGGACTAGAAGCTTTTTTTAAATTAATTTAAGAAGGCAAAGATGTGTGAAAACCAATCGAGAATCCAGTAAAGTGCTGAAAGTTCAATTCATCGAAGTGGAGCGTGTTTATGTACAAAATTAAAATCAAAGGAGAGCTATTCAACTAAAATACTGTTTATAGTGAAGTTGTTGTGACCTAGAGTAAATACTGCTGATTATACATGTCATAGTGCAAATCAGATCTCGCTAATACTTCGTAAGCTGCCATCATCATTGTCGGCACCTGTGTGCCAATACATGATATATATTGAACAATATTCTAAAGAAATACGTTATCATGTATTGAGCACATCGCGCGACGTACTCCGCGACCAGAGGCAAATAAATAATTACCTAAAATTAATTGCTTAGTGAAACTAATGCACGAGCATTTATTGTATGTTGTAGCTACCATTAATATAAGTTAACATCGAAATAAATGCATCATGTCACTTTATGTCACTGAACATAACTTTGCAATAGTGATAAATACCAACTACTTAGATGCTTAGCGTAAAATGTGATATGATTAAATTAACTAATCGAGAAGAGTAATGATTTGAACAAGAATAGATTCTCCTATTAACGAAACGAGTATCTATGGAAGCATAAAAACTGGCCCGACCGGACACAAAAAAGGCAGTTACATCTAAAATATATTTTAAAAATAATTCTTTAAAATTAATATTGCACACACATACACATTTCTAAACATAACATTCCAGTAACCATAAAGTAAGAAAAATGTGTATGCGTACAAAACTATATTATTTACTTAAAAAGAAATGCAATAATAGTAATTGTGCATACTTAAAAAAGTAATTAGAGCATAAAATATATATCTATAAAATATGATATTATAGCAATAACTGCAAATTATAAATGTGATAAAGAATTATATTTTTAACGATACCTGTGTCCACCACTGTGATGGACGTTCAGTAGGCGTTAATATTGCATTACATAAATTCAAAAATTGGATTAAACTTAAATATAACTTGCCACACAAACAACCATCAATGGAAGCAATGTTTAACATTGCATTTTTGCATAAGTAATGCCAAACGAAAATTAATCTAGCGCAATCTAATTGCAGAATATATACTTTCTGATATTTGATTTATATGATCAGAAATTGTCTGACATTTTGATTATGAAATTATATTTTAAATCACTGGAAATTATTACAACTCTTTTATAAAAATAAAATATGATAGGTAATTTAATAAAATATGGAATGAATATCACACAAAATAGTGATCCTCTCTGGTTTGAAATGGAAGGGAAGTTATGAAGTGTTACAAGAATAAGCACTTAACTGCGGTTAGAAAAGTGTTGACGATAGTATCTTAGATTTAGATGTATAGTAACAGTAAAACGTACGTATTTATTAAGAAAATAGAGCACTTAATCTCTAGACTGATCCAAGTAAGCGTAATACAGATTTATATTTAAAATTTCAGTCGAGTGAAATTCTCGATTAGTGTGAGAGGTAAAAGATCGCGGCAGTCGCTTGGAAGTGCGCTATTTGCTGTTAGGTCTTTGCCATTGGATAAATAACAAAAATAATTGTATTGAATTCGTGAACTTGCAATTCAAAGTTAGAACAGTCAGGGGTATTTTTTAAAATCTCTGAAGTATGGATTTCTCAAAGTTCAAATTGATCAAGCCCAGCCACAAAACGTTCATGTTATACTATAGTGTGAATTTAAGTTAGCCAGCAAAACTTAGAGACCTGAATCTTCTCATAAAACTGAACATCTTTCCATAAGTAAACTAAACCAAATTCTCAAAAAAAAATACGAGTTTCCATACTAAAGCATTGCACAAGTAATAAGTATAGGCAAATTTTTGTTTCAAGTTTCGACCTATCTTCCTTTGGGAAAGTTGTTTAGTTTTGTAAGCTTGATCATCCTTAATTTTCGTCAACTAATTTATAGTTTATAGAGCTAAATTGGGACTATTTTCGTAAAATAAATATACAATAAGAGATCCCCTAAAATGTCCTGAGTGTTTTTAAAACAGCATTGTTAGGAGCGCTCGCGACTGCCAAATGTGTGATATTCTTGGCTTGCAGCTTTAGATACTTGATTTGGAGAAGGACACTCGAAGGTGGTTAGACTCCGAGAGCTGATAGTTGTGCATCTTGATGAGAGCCGCCACAGCGTCGTCGATGGACGGCAGCTGAACCAGTGCCATCTTGCGGTCTTTCCTATAAAAGTGAACAAAAAACTTTAGCCTAGGGAACAAGCCAGGCAATTGATTAACATTTCTTAAGTCTAGTTTTAGTCTGAAATTTGGGAGCTACGATCCTTAGTATTGCGATAAAATACACAAGAATACACAAACACAACACAAGATATAACTTAAAAAATAGTGTACAACAAGTCGGCCTGGCGATCATCGGTCTTCTTGAGGTGTATTAGTTTATGGTATAATTAAGTTCGTTTATACGGTTATATTTATTTTGTATTAATCTCTATACACCCGCTCCGAAATTTCCTGTCTCAACTCCTTACTTAAGACATCGCTGAATTATCGCTTTGCGCTTTATTGAGTTTTCACACTGACTTTAGTTATTGAAAGTCAATTGATTTACTTAAAATTTATGAAATCACTTACGGGAAGAATTTGAACGCTTTGATAGTGAATCCCCTCTTTGTGAACGCCTCCTTGATATCATCCTCCGACACCGTGGCCCTGTAATAAAAACAATGATATTGATATCCCAGTTAACCTAAAGGACTATCGATCGGTTTATTGTTTTTATCGATTAGTTGGAGACAATAACAAAAATATATTTCCACTAGCTTTCCGCTCGGGACTTCGTTCCCGTGGGAATTCGGGAAAATCATGTACCCTATGTCCATCACGGATAATGTAGGATTCTAATGGTGAAAGAATTTTTCTAATCGGTCCAGTAGTTTCAGCGCCTATTCAATGCAAACAAACAAACAATAAAATCTTTCCTCTTTATATATGTATAGATAGATATAGATAGATGAGGTAGGGTCACAAAATATACTTACGGAATGTTGGAAAGATGAAGAGTGGCGCTCGGCGGGTAAATGTTCTGATAATTTTTGCTGCCTGGCTTCTTGAATCGGTGGAGGGGGCTCTGGGAATAGTCCCTGAAATAGGCCATGCTTAGGTAAGTATTTTTTTATATTTTTGTGAAATGTTACGTTGGTGTCATGGCAGCTATTCTCAAAATATGTTTCGCGGAACCCTAGGGCTCCGCAAGGCCTCTGTGCGGGCTCCGCTATTAAATTAAAAGTAGATACTGAAATTCATAATAATAAAAATCTCATTTTTCCATCTATCTTAATATGGAACTGCGAGCGCAAAACTTTCAGCCACAAGCTTGACCAACAGTTCAACTCAACCAGTCATTAATTAGTTAAGGGCTCTGTCAAATATTTAGTGTTCCAAAAGGGGTCTGTCGCCAAAAAAGTTTGAGTACCGCTGGTATAGAGGCTTAATCTAATTGCACACGTATGACTTTGTAGATGTAAACTTAGACGATGTTTTTTATTACCAATGGCTACAGAAGCGTATTTATAAAGGTTCAAAGATAAATTATCGTATAATACGTAGCGCAGTATGCAATCCATGAAAAATAGAGGCAGCAAAGGGCCTAAGAAGCAAACAGGCGGTACATATGACAGCACCTCAGACTACACTTTTGACTTTAACATCGCCCTTATGACATTTATATTGGTGACGATGAAAATTTGTAAACTGACGATTGTTTGGTCATCCAGATCAAGACATGTCTTACGACGCTATGTATAGAAGACCTTAGGAGTTTAGCATTTTTCTATCGCTTTCCCTCGTTTCTTACTCCGGGTACGCTTGACCATGATCCAGGTTTTGGCTATTACCAAATAAGGGAATATGATCAAATCTATGGTTAGGTACATGTTCAGCTGGGTTATCACCATGTCTTAAAACAGCCTTTTTTATTTTTATATTAAAGTATCCTTAAGGGACAAAGCTCTACAAGTATCACTGAAGTAAGATTATTTTAATTTCATTATGACGTGGTAGTCAGCCTGCAGTTTTCTGTGGGTAGGATGTTTCGTTTTTCTTAGCATGAGAAGTGAGGATTCTAAGATCCGCATTACAGAACGCAACTCACTATGCTTTAGTAACAGTCGTCTTTGTAATTTTGATAGTGAGAGAAAGAGACAATCAACACTTGAGTATATAACAAGACTTGAGTTTCCTTCTGTAATATGGGCCTTATAATTTTGATTAGAAACTTACCTGGTGAGGCCTGCATCAGGCTGACCCTCCTTGGGTAGCTGCACGGTCTGATGCTTGCTCAGCATCACGCGCATAGCCTTGCCGAACACACGCAGCTTATCCATGTGGGTCATAGCTGCAAAATAAGGGATAGTAAGCATTCCTATATCTTGCTAGAGCAAATTTTCGATGTAGTAATCAAATCTTGGTGTAATAAACTAAGCAAGTGGAAAATTTCTTTACCACTATCAAAAGTTAAGTGAGACTCCATCGTCATCAGCCTATGTACAGACAGCTGCAGAGATACCTGACCACCCCTATGAAATAAGGATGAAGTTATTTTACGAAATGTTTTAGGTATTTCAATGATATTTTGTATATTAAAATAGTTTTTTCAACTAAACAATTACGCTTAATCACGATTTGAAAATTTTATGTTTTGTCAAGGGTAACTTCATTTTTATCCGGTAGGGGTGGTCAGGTATATCTGCAGCTGTCTGTACGTCCCCACCGAAGGGCACGGGCCTCCCTTTGAAAAAGATTCAGGCTTATTAAGTCTTTTATCAAGTAAAACTTCTAAGACCTAAATTAACTTGTGCACTTTTTAGCTGCAATTAAGTCAGCAATTTTCCTATTTTTTTCACTTAAAACTAAACAGGGAAATCCGTTTAAAAATGGTTTAATTCAAAGGCGACAAATATAAAACACAACAGCTAACCATCAAATTATGACTTCAAGTATAAAAAATAGAGTTAAAGTAATTATCAGATTCATCTAAGTATTTATGGTGGGTCCCACTATGTATTATCCTGTTTGCCACTATTTTTAATTTAGGCAGCAGCATGCTTAGGCCGTCCATTAATTTCTCGTAGAATGTAAACCACTTTGAGTAATAAAACCCTTAAAACTAAGTTTCCTTGTAAAACGGGGCACTTGACTTAATAATTAGTGGGTTCAGTGTAAAGGAAATGTAAAGAGGGGCGCAAGATTTTCGACAGTCCTAAACAAATAGTTGTCGAGATTTGGACTTAGTGGACATTTGAGTGTAAGGTTGTTACCGTGACAGTGTTCTGCTTCGAAAAATGATGTTTAGTTTCGGTTTTCAGGACAATAATGACTGTTTGTTTTAAAATAACTTAGGCGAAGAATGCAGTGGAAAGTACTCGAGAAGAGTAAGAGTTCTCCAATAGAGGTTCTATTCTAGCAAATGTAAATTACCTATGGAAAACGACAGGTCTGTCAGGTATAGTATGAATAGATGGACGAATATTATGGTCTAACAGATTAGATGGAAACTTATTGGTGGCCGGTTTGGTCGAGTGGTAACGCTGCCTCTTGATCGACGGGTCCTGAGTTTAATTTCCGTCGGGGCAAGTATGTGTGTACAAAGCAGATGTTTGTTCTCGGGTCATATATGTTTGTGTCTGTCTTTGTGTATGTTCCGAGGAACCCACAGCACAAGGGAAAACCTTAGTGTGGGCGTAGGACACATAGATGTGCATAACGTTTATTTTATTTTATACGTTATAAGACGGTGACAACGACCTTTGCCCAGCAGTCGCACAATATGGGCTAAAAAAGTATAAGTGTCAAGACGATTCATTAATTATTTCTAAACTTACCTAGATGAGCCTGGTGGGGTTCAGCCATTTGGATTAGAGCAGAATCCTTTTTGTTGTACAAGATCTTCACCCGTTGCACATCACCATACACGCCTAAATAGTAGAAATTATGTCTTAAAATGTTATCAGTAGTATATTCTATAATGTATGTACTTCAATCATATAGCTGCCTCAACCGTGTGTAGTATTAAAATATTTTAATGTGTGAAAATAATTGTATATTGAGTCTAAAACAAAATTGAGACTGCCAATATCTAAAGCCTATTATTGTTAACTAAACTGTGGGTTACTACATTGAACATGTATGTTACTTGAATATAGTACACAGTATAATGTAGAACTGTATGTAATACATAATAATGTCATGAAACTGGACAGTCGGAAAATGATACAAGAAGAAAACAATTCCAAGCTCTAAATTGGTCACGTAAGCTTCAATTAATGATCTAGCGGTTAGCGGAGCCTGGTTCAATCGGCTGTTCTAAGCAAAATAACTACAAACAAAAATATTAGGTCTCCCTGCCGAAAACCGGCACTGTTTCTTGGAGACTTGAACTTGGAGTCTCAAATCCGAAATTTTGGTCTAAATTTAATATGACTTCATGTTACAAAGATGCAATATTACATCTGTCCACATAAAACTGGTATGTGACGGGAAAATAATAAAAAAAACAACACTGGGTAGACATTCTAACTTAGCTACAGCTAGGCGTCTGAAACACAAATTGTCATACAAGTTAATAAAGCAGATTTGATAGAGTTATGAAGCGAAGCGTCGACACAGTCAACAGATGCGGTTACTAGAACAGAAGTCGAGAATGTTAGCTGACAATTTGTCTTTCAGGCGACAGGAGCATATTATTGTTTTAATATAAAATATACGGATGTGCACACGTACCGAAAAGGGTAAAGAGAGCATCAGGCGTGACCATCTAAAACAATAGGAAAGAGAAAGAGACAGTATTATAAATAGTCGTAAAAGATATCTGACATCATATCTATAAATAATTAGCAACTTATTTTTAAGTGAGTAGAGTATATAAGTGTAATAGCCCGTAACGTTCCTCGTATTAGTGGATGCATTAGTGGTATGTAGGTACCAAAATTGTGAAACCAAAAAAGGTGGTTGGTTGGTGTCTTGAAGAGCCGTTACTGACTATTTTGTTAGCGTAATGAATAAATTTGCCAATAAACGTGATGCTACCAAGTTGGAACTATTTAAATGATTGTAACGTTGAATAATCAAGTACTCGAATTTAAACTGTAATTATGATGACAAGATATAAGGAATGAACTCTTCTTTTCAGACGTTATATTTAGCATGAATGTACTGAAATAAAGCTTTTTGCTTTGCAACTGAATCTTATCGTCCTATTTGTATCTAATTTTTCTAATGTAGGTTCAAAATATAACATTAATACACTACTAAAGGTTTCACAAACTGTGTCGTACATAACAAAAAGGCGGGGTCTATAAAACAAAAGACGTTCTCGTCCTGTGATTGGTTGACTTTCACACAAGTGATTGTGGGTGATACTAACCTCCTCATTGAGGTTGGAGACGAGGAGTACGGTGGCGAGCGGCATGGGGGGCGCAGCGAGGGCGCGCAGGGCAGGTGACGCCGGAGTCAAGGTGAGGGCCCCGAAGCCCGGCAGACCGACGCCGCCGACGCCGACGCCGTACGGCGAGGCCAGGCCGGAGCCCAGCCCGAGGAAAGGT
Source organism: Aproaerema taeniolella (assembly GCA_949987775.1). NCBI lineage: Eukaryota > Metazoa > Arthropoda > Insecta > Lepidoptera > Gelechiidae > Aproaerema > Aproaerema taeniolella. The sequence continues at coordinate 10,185,123 of OX465251.1, read as the reverse complement.
GGAGCCAGTACTCCACCACCTACACATTCATAGTCCGTTGAGTGCTTAAAACCTTAGTGTTACCATCATCTATAATACTTTAGCCACCTCCCGTGTTTGTCAAGAAATAATAAAGGTCTAGTTTCGTGATCCGACGAGCACCGCTTCCGTAGATCGAATTGACATTAAAAACACACATAAATGTTCGCATTAATCCAGAAATAAAAGAAATGGAAATACGCCACAACAAAAGTAACGAATCCGCAATACCGGAATGATCCCCTCATATTATGTACAATCCTCTACGGTGCAATACGGATTTATGAGAAGTTATTAGTCACAGCGGGAATATTTAGCATTGAATTATGAATGGCAAACAAGAAAAGAGCTAACGTGGAATAGCAAATGTAATTTAGAAATGTTGCTCTTATGTGATTCGGTGCCGGAGATTTATTTCATTTGCAGAGTGGCTACGGAGTAGGCGTAACTCAAAGAATATAAAATCGCCTTGAGCAAAACAAAAGATTAAAGCCAAATTCTGTGAGGTCGAGGAAGCTGTATAATTTAATTAGCCATACGTATAATGATAAAATGAATTATCTTGGTAATAAAAAAACCAGGATGAGATACCGAATGATGAAAATTAGCGCGGCTAAGTTGAGCTAGGATATTGTAATTTTTTAAAAGTAATTTATGATTTTAAACTTAGCATCTAAGTGAAAAATTGAGGAAACATTGCGTGTCTGATAATACTTAGCGTTGTAAGATTGTTTTTTTTAAGAGTAAGAACACGATGCAAGGGCCTGTCGGGAAGAGTCTACGGTGCGTAGAGAGAGAGCGGTGTCCGTAGGGTGCTTGGGAGTATTATGGGACTAACTCATCCTGGCCGCGAGGGTGAGGGCGAGACGAGCTCGGTGCATCAACTCACTGGTCAACAGCTGGTGCGCTTCGCCGTCCCCAGATGGAAGCGTCGGGTTGGTATAGTCTCTGGATTTGTCATTGTTATACTTCACGTTCAAGCACGTCATCTTCGAGTAGTCGATGCGAAGTGTGCAGCATCCGTTGTAGATGTTCTGCCCGTCTAAGGCCTGAGGACAACGATAAAATTCATTGTAAGTTTTACAAAGCTTTTATTTCTCTACCTTTCTATCTATGAAAAAAAGAAAACTCAAAATGAATTCGACTGGAAGAAATTATTTTTCTTGTTCAGAATAAAAATATCACTTATTGTGTCACTATTTCATTTAGATAAAATCTCTTTGACATTGCTAAAAGGCTTTGTGTAAAAGTACAAAAAACCTGGGAGAAAAACAGGAGCACAGCAACATAAAAATTTGCGATGAAAAATCTGTTTTTATCTTTTCTTTCAGCTCGTCGCTGTTGGTTCGATACACTACCTTTAAGAAGAAAAATCAGTATAGGGTGGTGTCAGAATGGTTACGTTCCCGAGCAACAGTTATTTGTTTGTCCGCCGCGCCTGCGGGAGGCTGATAACACCGCATCGCGATAGAAAAGAGAATTAATTAAAATGCAACAGCACTCAACCCATTCCTGCGAACTTTATGCTCTCGGCTCACCGCAGTGTACACGTTATTTTTATAATGAAAGCGTAGTGCAACACGTTTTTATGTTTGGAAAAATGGAAACGGAGGGATGAACGCGATGCTGTTTGCTAACAGCACCACCCAAATGTTTTTAGAATCTTCGTACTGTTTGAGAGAGGATTTGCAGACGAATTTTTGTAAGCTGTGTACAAAGAAGACGCTGGATTCTCTGGAGTTTATTCAAACGGTTCAACTTTCGTACCGCGGGCGCTTCCTACGAAGCCGTTTCATTAGGACCGTCAACTTCGCCTGCGGCCAACTCTCTCTAAATCGAAATTATTAATTCAACCAATTAACAACACTGTTTTCTCGAGTAATTAAAGTATTTTCAAAGATGCCAAGGGATTTAAGAAATCATAGGTATTAAAAGATTCATCTTGATTTAAAAAAAAAGAATATCACAAAATACGTAAAAAAGGTAGGCATTCATGATGGCAAAAATGGTTTCTTAATAAAAGACAAGGAATTAGAATTATTTAATTCCTCCTAGGGGTAACTAAGTGAAAAGTAACGTTTACGAAGGAGTAAAAAAAAATTCAATTTGAAAAGCATTTTTCTTGCTTTGTGACATTTGAGTTGGGACCCATTAGCCAAAAAAGAATGTTATAATGATTTAGTTTTTGTTAAGCAAAATGGGAGTTAACCTATTACGGTAGGTCTAACAATTCAATTGAAGCCAGCGGAAGCGCGCGTACTTTTTAAGCATGCAAATGGGCTGGATATAAATCACGCCCTACCAATTTGTATGTGCGGTTACGTTAGACCTCTTTTACAATCCAATAAAAATATCAAGAGACGAAGAAGCAAGAGTTCGATGTCGGAACGCCGGATATTGGCTGTAGATTTAATAAATTTCTGTTCTATATGCAAATGTGACCCCCTGATGTGTAGACGTGAATAGATTGGCTCGTTTAAAGCTCAACTTATATGGAAATGCGAAAGGCACGTAAGAAAGCGTGGAAGATCGGTTCGATACGTAATTAGTTTTATAGACCCTCGCGCCTCCAATACCATCTCGCGAATATCAATGTGTGCGAAAAGCGTAATCGAACGAAACGAGTAATTAATTTACAATTCTAATTCATATTATCTTTAATGCGACAGTATCATTAAATGAAAATTTAAAAGTCAAATTGAGCATAATCTTCTTCGTTTACAGACTAAGTTTCGAGTAAAAGAAAAGAAGGGGACTCGGTCCTTCGTATTTCATTTCGGCAATTTCACGGAAAATTTATTCTGTCCAAATGCAGAATATTTCATTAATTATGCAATCATTATTTGAGTGCCTGATGAAATGTATACCATTTAATTTAATTGTCCGAGAGACTGCTGATCGATTATTTTAATCCATTACTTAGTGCATTCAATAAATGTATAGTTCACGTCTATAATCCCTGACGGGGTAGACATATTATTATGTGACTCACATGACGCCATTTGACATACATTCTGACGGTCTTTAGATGAAAAATGTCTATACTGGTAAGACGTCCAACTAACTGGTTTCTTCAGTATGCCTGGGAAGAGTTGGCAACTGGCACATTCTAAGTGTTTCTTTCACTTCCAGTTTAGCGTCGAAGTCTGTATTTTTTTTTTCGTACGAATACATAGTTTTTTGTACGAATATTCGGAATAAATGTTTACCTATTTAATATTGCATAATTGTATAGGTATATTCTACTCTAAAAGGAAGGAAAGAAAATGTTACAGTAAAAGGAATGAAAGATTTTGAATTGCAGATTAATTTCTTTACTTTTATAAGCTTTTTCAGGCGCACTTTGAATTTAAGTCGGTCGTTATTTAAGAGAGGAAAAAATCTGAAAAGTTAAAAGAAATTAAATTAAACGATTTTCAAACGCATTTTTTTGGATGACTGTTGTTAATCAAATATTAACGATTTAGTTTAGTTTTACTTCTTTCTTCTTCCGAGCGCTTAGTCCCGTTTCTTATTCGGGGTAAGCTTGGCCATGTTAGTATTTAGAATTTACTAGTTCATTTTTATTTACAGTTAAAACTACAAAAATTAAACAAGTTAAATAAATTAAATGTCACATACTTATAAGGCCAACATAAAATAATCCCAAGGGACACAAACACGAATAATCGGACTCGAAATCGAACTTTTTACACAAATGTTTTTCCCGTCCGGGAATATGACTCAAACACAGTCGACTCAGGGCAGCGCTACTACAAAACGGTCGTCAATTATGAAATAATGTCATATGTCGTTGTCGACATCGAAGCGCTCGTAGCCCAGTGGCGCTTGCTGATCTTCACTGGTCAGTGAGGTTAAGCGAAGTACACAGAAGCAGGGAACCTGATGGGTGACCGAAGTGCCATTCTATCACGAGCCCATCTGTGCTTCGGAGGGTCCCGGCTGTTGTCGATTGACTGCAGTCGTTAAACCAAGTCAGGGGCCATTTGGCGGTTCAAAAACTCTTACACCAGAGTTCGACACACACTTGACTATACCTACACGATAGTGAGGAATGCCTATTGATCATTGCCAGATTTAAATAAATGTGATACTTAAAGGTATATTGCTCAAGATCATTGGTCATTTCAGTTTCCTGCGAGGCTGATATAAGCGTAAGTTAACGCCCCAAGCCTCGTCAATATTCTGTTTAAAAAGAACCTTTTGTAACTTTGACTTTTCATACACCAGAGATAAGGCGTGCCTTTAAATACACCGTCTCAATGTCGATATTCAAGGCAATTTCATTTAAATCTCCTGGAACGACTCTTCGCAATTGCGGAGGCAGTCGTAATCGAGGAAAAAAAAATTAGGACGTCTGACAAGGTGATAAAATGACAAACGCCACGCCCGATTTGATATTGGGGAATCGGGATGCCCCTGAAATTTCTCCCTTTGAATTTATTTAACTTGAAACGTGACTTATGAAAAAGTTTCTTCGTGTGTTTGTAGATTAAGACTGAATAGACTTGATAAAAGCAAATTTCGTGTTATAAGAAGTGTTTATTTTGTAGTATATTATCTTAAAGATTATCTCTGTATATATAGAAACTAAGATAATTTATTGTGAGTGGGATCCAGGCTTCGCATCAGAGTAAGACGTAACAAGTGTCCTCCGTATCTCTTAATCACGTCCCCGGTAATTGTTTTATCTTTAGCTCGTTAGAACTCGTTTAAGCAAAGCCTTCTTAGTGAAGGATTAAGTGCGGTCCGCCTTAATCCACCCCCTGCTGCTAATTCTGGCGGTTTTTCCACCAGATAAACGTTTTTGTTGGGGTCCCCCGCTACTTTTAATATTTATAAGAGACCACGTGGCTTAGTTCTGCTGGGTGCAAGGATTACGGAAACGGATGCATTTTAGTTTTTGCAGCGCGTGACGGAATAGAGGTGGAGGGACTCTAATAAAAAGGTTTTATATAAAATACTTCGTTTTAATATCCGGCTTGTTCATGTTAAAACTTTTTTGTCCAGGCTCCTTCGGCCTTTTTTTATTTTATTCATGGTTTGTTATTCCTTCACGCAAAAATTACTAGACGGATTTTGACGAAACTTTACAGTAATATAACTTACATATCAAACTAACATAGGCTACATAATTTTTCCAAATTTCCTAGGGAACGAAGTCTAGGGCGAAATGTAGAACGCATCAGTAATAACTGTTCTATTGATAGATCGAATCACTAGTGGTAGGTACTTCACACAGTATGCTGATGACCACGGATGAATTAGTCAAGTGTATCAAGACATAATTGAATCTATAGCGGTTAGAAGGCAACTCAGTCTGTAGTGTAATGCAATGGCTTAATTGATCGGCGGAGCCTGCAGTATTGTTTCAGAGGGGACACCGCTCCATTAGTCACGGATAAAAGATCACTTATCCGATGGAAGCCCGGTGCTTTCAAAACAAACACCACTGAGAGAAACAAGCTTTTAAAACTATTAAACAAAAAAAGGCCGACGTTAGGGAATTTATCTCTCCATCCACGCATTTTCTGCAAAATTGAAAAGGAAAAATTGCCATAAACATAATGCATTTCCATTCATCGCACTTCTACGAATTGCACTTTGATGCTTTTAATTTTAAAATTATTCGGATGAAATTTGTCTGAATGCATTTTTATTGATTCCAGTAATGAATTTTATCAACATTTCCTTTTTTTTTAGGCTAACCTGTATTAAAAGACTAACTGTAGTCATTTTAAGGACTTGCAAGCGCGATCGGGTACCTAAATGGCGCGACTAAAAGTTGACTACGAAAAATTTAGATTGTTATATTAAGACACGCGGTAGCGTGTCAGCCAAGTTAAAGCAAAAGAAAAGCAAAAGAAACTGGCGACTCCGCACCGTGTGTATATTTACACGAACTATTTCGAGCGACTTTTAACCCCTCCATAACTCAAAACCTATTCAACTGAAACACATCTAATTACATACATTTATTTATATTCATAAGGGGCCATCCATAAATTACGTCACACGAATTTTATGATTTTTGACCCCCTCCCCCTCCTTGTCACAGCTGGTCACATTTGTAAGACTCCCCCCTCCCTAGCGTGACGTCACATATTTTGCATATTTTACATTTTTTGTAATTTTCTAATAAAAGCAGTACTTAATAGAGTTGTTATTATTTTTTGGGAACTCAAAACACATTGTCTCAACCAAAGTAAAAACGTAAAAAGAGTGCTTGGGACTGAGGAGGTTAAGTTTGTAGTTAATAGCTAACAAGTTTTGAAATGTGACGTCACGAAACTTATGACCCCTCCTACCCCCTTGTCACACAATGTCACACTTTGTCGACCCCCTCCCCTCCCCTTAACGTGTGACGTAATTTATGGATGGTCCCTAAAGGCCACTTGAACCCCAAATTTTATTAACCTAGCTCAAACGGTTACAAAGATAAATTTTATTAACACCAAAAACATAAATGTGAAAAATGACAGCCAAGTTCAATAATAAGAATATGTTTGGTAGTGGACTTCGCCGAAAAAAGTATTGAGATCTAAATGAGCGCCAAGTTCCACAGAAAATCCTGAAAATATTTAAGAGAACAAAATAACCATTATAAATAAGCAAGTATGCAACTCTATTTCTTGTTGTATCATTGTCAACTACAACAATGTCTGTTAATAAAAAATATGACATTTTAAATTGAATGTAGAATAATTTACATGTACTAATTAGATATCACTTACGATGAAATTAAGCTTCAGATTTGACTTGGCTAGTTTTTAACCTAAAAACAACATTAAAAACGATTAGCCAAATAAAAGATGAATTATTAGTGAAAACTGGCAAAGTCAAATCTTAATCTAAATCTTGAGATCTAAAATCTCAATACTTTTTTCGGCGAAGTCCACTACCAAACATATTTTTATTATTGAACTTGGCTGTCATTTTTCACATTTATGTTTTTGGTGGGATATTGTTATTCCAGTAAATGATTGCTGACCAGCGATAAGGCTGCTTTTTGAAGTGAAAACTTCTTTAGCGGCGTTGTGTTGAAGTATGGGTAAAAAATGTTAAACTCGCGAAAATCCGAAAATCCGTAAGGCGGAGGGGTGTTTAATAAATATAGGAAATTAAAACTGCAAAAGTCATGTTGTCACGGAGGGGTTTTTGATAAATATAGGAAATTAAAACTGCAAAAGTCAAGATGTCATCCGGTGTCAGCATAGAAAAAATTAAATTAAATATTAATGCACAACATTAATGTTCAAGTTTTCACTTCTGCTGGCACTCCCGGAGTGCAACCCATTGTTTTTTCATGTTATTCGTATTTATGGGCGTTATTAATTTAAAGTCTAAATCTACAACAACAGCGATAGAAAAACAAAACAAAAAAAAAGTAAGTCAAAGAACTGTAAACGGTAAGTGTAAATAAACTTCAGTGAGTTGTTACAAAAACAGCGCTTTCATAATAAATGATACTAGGTTACCCATCACAATTAGGGTATGTACACATTCCAGCGCGTCATCGAGCAAACGGCGGCGCTCGCTCCATTAGACAATGTAATTAATACTTGGAGGTTACCCCTAATTGTGTGTGACAGATAGTGACGACCGAAACCGAAGCGAGGATCGTTCAAAAACCGCACCCCCTGCGTAAGCGTTGGCCAACGATATTACTATTGCCAATCTCACTGATTTGCCACTGTTTATGGAGATTCGCTTAATCGTCGTCGATATATGAAAAGACTAACTGTAGAGCATTGGTAAGAGTTGCAGATACTAGCCATAATTTTTAAGTGTAGGGAAAGAATATATACAGTTGCATAATTGTAAATCAACTTCAACATTGCATTGTAGGTGCCCCAAAAATTCAGATATATAAAAATTATAAATTTTAATTGTGGCTTTTTCGCTATGATACTCTCTAATTTAATTATACTGACCGGCAATTTCTGCGAATTTTGAGGTTGGAAACTCGTGAAAATCTGAAGGTTTTATAAAATGAAACCGCGTAGCAATGAAAACGACTTTTGTTACATAATAAAGCATGAATCAGTATTGTTCCAAACAATTTATTGTTCACGAACATAATAGAATTGTTCTCGTGTTAACATAACAGTCACTACAGATAGAAACTTAATAGACATTTTCTTTGTACCTAGAAACGTAGCGTACTTCAACTATTATGTATCAGACTATCTAGTGGCCTATAAAATAGACAAAACTTATTTTATTAGAAGTATGCAATATTTGCTGCAGTCACCAGTTCTGTCAAAACCTCAAATATTTTAAGTATCACATCAGTTTCAGCTGAGTTAGACAATTGATTTCTCAATAAAGCTAGTATAAATCTAACCACGTTGGGAGTACAAAAGATGCAGTGTGTTGATGCATAAGCCATCCCCGTCTCATGAGCTACCTTGGAGGCATGCACTCAGAAAGTTCGCACCGAAAGCTTGATTGTTGGCGTACCGACGTGATTACAGTAAGCAAACTGGCCGCAGAACACTAACAAAACAACTGCTAAACAATGTTTGACACGTAACTAGGTGATGCAGAGTGCAGCTCAACCTCTGTTGACGCAGCCCGTAGGAATCTAAACACGGAGGGCGATGGGACGTGCAATTTTAAACGGGACTTGGTCGTCGCCTGCAGGTTCATGTTTGATAGCTTTAAATTTAAATGAGGTTTGACCGTCACCGAACTAACGAGACGCGACCGTTGTTCTCAAATTTTCACGATAACATTGGAAATTCAATGTGAAATTGAGATGGGAAACTGCACTATGAAAATAAAATGATTGAATTGCTTATTTTATTAAACCGTTACCTTTGTGTTCCTTTGGAAAAGTTGTTCAGATTAGTATGCTGATTCACATCCTATAATTTCGCTTTTTTAAAGCCACCCAATATGCATATAACAGTAGTTACTAACAGCATCCTAACTAATATTATAAACGTGTCAGTGTTCGCTTTGTCCTTATACAATAAGAAAGTTTTTACATGCCAGCGAAAATTCAGATTACCATGGTAACGACGACTTATCTGAACTCATGTTCAAAACATCGAATTATCAGTTGCTAGATAAACAAAATACAAATCTCAAGAAATCGCTGCATAAAATATTGTTGCGATAGACGGCTCAAGAAAAGATATAAAATTTTTGACTGTTACATTGTTTGAGTTGTCGTCTTACAAAGGTAGGGTTGTCGGTAGACGCCGCAGTGCAAAGTGCAATTTTAAAGAGTAAACAAAGCCCGCACCTTCGGTCCATAAACGCTATCTCGGATTTCACCTTATTGAAACTTCGCGACGAAGAATAATCTTGTCTTTTCACTTCGTTTACATGGAAAATATTGAATATACGTGAAACTATGTAGCGTTCTTTTAACCATGCATTTTATAAAACGTTTTTGTTTTGTAGATCTTTCACTAAACTACGTCGGGCTTGTTATTTTTGATACACATAATGATATTTACACAATGTTGTACCAATATTCATTTTTTTATTTTTTTTTATAAATTGCAGGTCCTGACTGACTGACTCATTTACGCCAGGCTAGAACCTAAAACCGAGAACGCTGAAATTTAGCCCAACGGTTCCTTTTTTAATGTAATCAAGGTTTAAAGAAGGATTTACGAGTACGAAGTACGAAGTCCCGGGCATCCTCTAGTTAATGACTAATGCCTTATTATTTTCTTGAAAAAATCTTGCATAACATAATGATTATCATCTCTTAGTTTTATTATTATTACTAGTAAACCTGCTGATATTTGTTTTTTTTTTATCAGCTCATATACGTCCCGACGCATGGGCGTCCCTTCGAAACACGAAGGGGATTTCGGCCATAGTCCACCACGCTGGCCTAATGCGGATTGGTTGACCGCACCAATTTTCTCAGACGTGCGGGAAAAATCTTTACATAAACCCGAAAAGACGAATTTAGTTGTACGGGCCCGCACCAGGGTTTGAACCCGCAACCTTCCAGTTACAAGTCTGACTCATTACCAACTGAACTTAGAAAATAATTACAAAAACTCTACTTGGCATTATTCGTTTACAGCAGGTTTCCCCGAAACCATTGAGGGCAAAAAATAAAATTCAAAACAAAACATCTAACTAAATCAGCAAGTGTCTAAATAAACGTCAAAGTACACACCTTGAATAGTATTATGAAGAGTGATTGCCAGAGACATTGTATTCGGGTTATGGATGGGCAGAGTAAGGGGGCGAGCTGAATCACACTGCTATCCATCATAACTTATTGATGGAGCAGCTCTGGTTAGCGCCATTCACTAATTACTCCTAACATAATACAGCTCGCAAACTAGTTTCAAAATTGTATTGAAAAATTACTTCTATGCTTACGCAGCCACGAGGACATAATGATTTTTATGACATGAAGTTTAAAAATAATTAAAATGTTTAGGCGAGTTTACCATTGACGAGGCAATGATCGCTATTTTTTTAACATTTTTTTTACGGCTAGGTTTTTTTTAAGTTAGTTTTCATATAGGATTAACCAATATCAGTTTCGTCGAAGTCCCACTTCAAATAAATTTCTCAAAAATCATAGTCGGCAACTTATTGTTTATACGGCTCGAGCTTGAAAGAAGCAAATTGACCGCAAAATTTAGAAAAGCGAAGAAAATAACTTAAGAGATTTTCTCTACGACTCTGTTTTCCTTTTAACAAACTTTTACGGATAACGTATCGCGGTGTGCGACATGTAGTAGAATTGAGCGCATTAAGAGCGTACGGTCATGTCTGCGTATTAGCCGCCCGCTGAAAAGATTTGATGGCGAGGTTAGAGATTTATGTCAAGGATCATAGAGCTCGGGATCGGGGGATTTCAGCTCTCCTAACATCCAACTGTACCTTTTGTGGCTGGAGCACTATTCGGCTTCACTTCACTTTGTACCTTACTCCTGGCTGCCACTTACCTTGCGAACGTTTTAATTTCGTTTTGAGAAAGATGTGGGACCCCCGAGGACGCGAGGGAGCATGTCTATTTTTAAGTGAATTGTGGTCGAAGTTTGTGATTTAAAGTTCGTGTGCATTATATGGATGAAACTGGCTGGGGCATAGGTTGGTTGGAGTAGTTTGTAATAAACAGAGCCGTAATAAAACGGTGTGCTGACATTGTATGCTCGTTAGTTCAGCGTAGCGCACGGTGCTAGATCCGGTAACGAGTGTAGACTTATTACCGTCTCCACGACTATTACACTACTAATGCCTTGTTATTACGCTATCAATAGCTCACCTTTACGTTCGCAATACGAGCATATCATGATAATGTAATAGGTTGAATTTAAAGGTTAAAAGTTTGATTTATTAATGACGTGATTTAATTTCGAGTAATTTGTTGTTGAATTAGTTGGAGGTGATTTTGAAAGGCACCTATATAATTTAGTGGTTGATGCGAAAATGTTTTAGGGCGTTTGATTGAAATATTGTTAACGAAAAACGCGTTTGAGTGGACGCACTATAAATGAAATTTCGTTAACACTGTTGGACTCTAGAAAACATTAATTTCGGGCATAATTTACAGCAACCTAAATAGCTTTTGTAACAAAATAATGTTGATTTAACAAATGAAAAACATTTTCTGATTTTTCAACTTCCAGGCATTTTTAAAATTTAATAGCGCATTAAACCGTTTTGGTATATAATTACGTGAGAGCTTATATGTAAGTAAATAAAGATAAGACACTTATTGGTTGTTTAAATACATTTCTTAATACATAAGATTTTTTTATTGAAAGCAAGAAACAACAAAAACAAAAATATCAAATATACCCTGATAAATATAAATAATAAGAATGGGTTCGCTTTTAACCACAATCTAGCTCAGGGCAAAGATGCGGTCGAGCTTATAGCGAGCTGACCCAGAAGAAGTTTATTCACTCGAACTTTGTATGAGTGTTATTGTTATCACTGATAACAGTGTCAACACTATTACATATTATTATAAAAGTAAATAACAAGCAACTCTCCGCAAAACTGTGTGGGTAGCCAATGATGCTTTGGGTCAGTACTTCTGAAGTCTGTACGCTACGCTACTTAGAGCGCTCGCTTCCTATTCCGACACTAATCAGCACCGGCAGCGTTGCTAAGATTTCACCACTCGGCCCCAGTGATAGCTTAATTTGGAAAGGTTTCTCGTTTATCAGCATTACCTAACATAAGCTTTTTAACCTGAAAATTAATCATCCATGCTCTCAAGAGATAATTTTGATTTAAAATTGGTAGCAAATTAATTTAAATTTTAGTTTCGAATTTCAAAGCGGATTTTTGAGTTGCCGCTTCTAGTTAGTGGTTTGCTCCAACAGTATAAAGCTCCACAGGAATTGGGCGTAAAGAGCAACTAATTAGGCCGGATAGTCGACTCGCTATTGTAGAATTCATTAGCGAATTGTACGCCACGACTCGACAGAGGTATTAGGCAGAAATTCACGGAATTTGAATAGAGCTCACATCGTGAAGCACGTTAAATGCTATCTTTGTTTGAAAGTTGAACGACTATGATTTCAGGACATTATTTTAAAGAGGAAATTGGTTAATTTGCTGTGAAATATTAATAAATAAACAAAATAGGGATTCCCGTCGGCGAAAACAAAGTTATCTGCTACGATTCATAACACGGAGCGGTGGCGTCTAAAAAAACAATGAAAAAACTCGATAATTATACTCGTAAAGCGAGTTTGCGGAAGCCGCAAAACGAAATTTAATTTGCCCTGAACGCTGCATCAGAAATAAAGTTAAAACAGTCGCTACTGCACGCCCAACTTCTAACGCAAATGAATAGCGAATGGGAAAAGTTGTTGGAGAAAAATGATGTCCCACTCGGCGAGTGGAGTATTCAGGGCATTGTCGCGACTCGACTCGACTCGCCCGCGACGGTTCTATCGCTATTGTTATTCAATGTGCTCTACTATTTACCTGTATACACTTAACTAATAGGTGAACGCTAAATAATACTATCGGGCTATGATTTTAAAAACCTTCTGCTTTAGGTTTAAGTTTTTCAATATTAAAAGTTTAGCTAACTCATGATAGTCTTCATAACTATCGGTGTCGAAAAATTCAGATAAATTATTTGCTCTATTACAACGTTGAGGCAGGATAAACAAACAAATTAAGAAGTACACTTTCACAATTACATTATTAGTAAAGTAGATAAATGTGTTAGATATCAGTTTAGCCGAATAGGTATGCCCTAGATACGTTATTTGCACTTGAATCGATTATAGTCAATATCAAAGTTTTGATTACCTTATTGAAGTCATAAGCACTAATAGACAAGAGTGTAAGTACGATTGACCACCTAGATAAGTCCAGCATGATTCCCTGCTAGTTCGCGAGCAAGTCATTAAAGTGAATGAAACGTGCGGCAATAGGAACTTTGTTTTATGGCTTTACTTTACGAACGGTTAAATAAAAACAAAACTTTTACTACTTACCGTTTTCGCCGTTTGTGCTGATACAGTGTCTGGGTACTGGATAAGCGCTTGGAATGAGTCTGGAAATAAAAAGAAATAAATATTAATTAAAAACTCACATTCTGCTTAAATTTATTTTAGAAAGGGCTAGTAAAATACGGTAAACGAAAACACTCTTTTGGGTATGAAGAGCTATAGTTATAATACAATTTCTCCAGCAAATTAAGGTAATTTTCGCTGATTAATTACTTGACTGTTTGTTATATGTTTTCTGTGGCAATATAGTTCCATGTCTGAAAAAGCTCAAGTTACAACAAATTATCTAAACCATATAAATGTAAATTGTAAGTAATAGGATGTATAAAGTAACAATTATATTAAATTAGATTTCAAATCAAATACAAAGAAACTGTACTAAAAGAACGTAATTAAGTAAGGCTAGTATTTAGCCATTAGCAGACTGAAGCATCAATTTATCGTGTTGACAGACAATATTTGGTAAAGACGCTCACAAGGTGAAATTGGCGGAGCAACTCGAGGAGCTAGTGAGCGTCGCGTCTCAGGTGCACCTCAGCTATTTTATCATCCACAACACTTTAGCAAATATGCGAGTAAACAAGTTTCATGCCTATTTTACTTTCGTTATAAACTCGAACGTCCAAATTTATTGCTTCCACCGCCCTGCTTGCTCTTTGTTGACGCCGTTGAAAATTTTGATGGATCGTGTCGAAGCTGATTTCAAACTTATGGCGCCGTAAAGCTTAGATTTAGTTGAGCATTCAACAATGTAAATTGTAAATTTATTTTTTACAACTATATAAACTTTCTCAGTTTCTGTGTTACTCACAAAGTAAATCTTAGCACGGCAGTAGGCAATAAAAGAAAATGGATAAGTGTTGTCAAAATCCACATCAACGTGTAAGACAGCCATAAACAATCGGGCGAACGAGGGGAAGCATCGAAGTGGACGGCTCTGAAGTAATATAGTTCGTCGTCAAGTCTATTTACTGCGAGAGGATAAACGTTAAACCCCCTAATTTAAGGCATGAGCCGGCGATCATTGCCGGCCGCTGGGCGAGCACATAAATTCACATTTTTAGGAAACATCCGCCACAGCAACACCTGCCCGTCGCGAGTGCCACTCACCACTTTTGTTAATGCACGACATTTTATCAAATATTATATGGAATAAAGAAAAAAAAACTAAAAGCGCAGCACGAGTGCTAGTGTACAGCACTCAAAATTTTGTATCTAAGTTGTTATGCAGAAGTGGCTAAGTAATTTTGACCTAGATAATGTAAAACTTACATTTCTAAATTCCTCTGAAAGTGTCGTTTTAGGAACTAACTTTAAATAACAAGTTCGTAATAAAGTTAGTTTGCGAATGAGTGGGATTAACATATTATACACAAAATTGAATTAGCTCATTGTTCTCAAATGTAGTCAGTATGTAATCAAATGAATGAATAGTCGTTTCTGCGTTTTGCTAACCCTATAAGTACACCTCCCTTAACAATATTGCTAGCGATAAAATATAGAAAGTAGAGCCACTCAGGGCAAGAAACGTCGACGTAAATTAAAAGTAACGTGCTGTCTCCTTCATACATAGTTAAAATGCTCTTTAAGACCCCATATTTTCTTTGGGCCAGCCATTTGGGAACGTTAAAATGGAATGCATAAAAGGCTTACCGCAAATTGGAGTTTTTATGTAATTACATCGTGAATAAGTAAGCGAAAAGTGTTTTATGGCGGTGAGACGAAATTGAAAGAAGAATGGAAGTCAACTGGGACTGTGCTAAGAGATACGGCGGGTACCAGCTTGAGGGAGTTGTTTATGTAGTAAACAAGTAGGTTACTACGTGGTATCGGTATTGTGATATGCAGTCTTTGCCGTAATGGGACTACATACCACATGCGTCAATGGCTGTCCCCAGTTTCTTTTTTTTAGAACATCATAATAAAATTTTGAATTCAAATTAATACTTGCTGACAGCAAACCCGATCAGCCTGTGACACATGTGGTATGCAGTCCCATTAAGGCAGACTGCATATCACAGTATCTAAATATACTATGAAAAACTCGTTTCTATTTGATGAATACTCCCTCGAGATAACAGGCAACGCGCAAGAAGGTCGGTAAATATTCATTTCGCAGATAATTTCAATTTTGCATAGTCTGGTTTCCTAAATCTATTACTACTGTAATTTTTTTCCAAGTGCTAGAGGTAGAGATACCTTCATTAGGTTGAGCGAAGATTGTCAAGGGCACAGATAGGTTAAATGGGACTCGGCTCTTCAGACGTATTAAAACAGCCGAATAGCTCGGAGCGATGCTTCGTTTTCTTACATCAATAGCGAATCTTACCACTATAAAGGGCCGTACACAGTAGGGATTTGTTCTCTATGAGAATACGACACGAAAGTTTATACCCTCGGGATAAAGACCCTTTTTCTTATTCCTTTCAAGGATGTAAAAGCTCCAAGCATTGCTATCATCCTTGAAAAGCTTTTACATCTTACCATGTACGTTTGTCTACCCGATCTTTACAAAAAAACAATGAAACCTAATGCGGGTTTGATAGTTTCCTTTGAGTTTATGTATAAGAAAATATGTTATCAATCTTCAAGCAAAAACACTTTTCTAATATTTTTGTCGTGAGATGGTAAAAATGATTGATATCGAACAAAGCTTTCAAAGTGATCATAGCAGATGCGTACGTATTTGTACAAAGCATTTTTATTATTTTTATATCATAACACAATGAGTTTCCAGGAATTTGGAGCAAATGAAAGTACCGATAAATCAAATAATAAATTGATTGATTAAATTTACTTCTAGTTTGAAGTTTGTTTCGGAATTCAACTGAATATTTCTGTTTCCACACTTACTCAGCACTTATTGAGAGTTTATTTATCTTGGAGGAAATATTAGAATGTTAATCCAATAATCCTGTTATCCGATTGGCCGCAAGAAATTCAAATCTCCCAATCAATCCTTCCACTCCATAATGCTTCATTAAAAATTCAACCGGAATACGCAATTACTTTATGAAATATTTAAACGTCAATGTCTGCGTAAACAGAAGATGGAAGTTGTGGGTTTAAATTAAAATTCCGTAATCCGCATTTCGCTGTGTAGCAAAGAGGTTGCTTCCGCTATGTTAATATTAAGCGGAGAAGCGTCCGCCGGCCCACCGATTACTGTATAATTTGATATCTTAAATCTCGCCGTCTGCTGCGAGGTGAGCGGGCCCTGCCTTGCCCTGAATGCGTCCTCGTTCACAATTTACGCGCCCTTTCAAGTCTGTGCGCTTTCAACACTCAGACACTACTTGCAAATGCTAAATACTTGAATAGTTCCGGCATTAACGATGCGTTCCATTTCAACGCACCCGTGCGGAAACAACGACTTAAGCGTTTGGGAACAGTAGCGCGGAAACTAAGACGCAGCAAAGATGATATCCGACGACGAATCAAATCCTTAATTACAGAATCCGAGGCGACATAGACACGACACCTACCGCAAACAGGGTACGCATAATAATTGTAGCGGTCTGCTACACCTTAATAAAGCCAATCGGGCAAGGCGCGGAGGTGCAGGGTGAGGTTAGGGGGCAGGGAGGGTGGGATTACGGCGACTCCGCGCTCTTCATTGAGATTTGTTTCGGGATTAGGAACGCGTTTGATGGTAACCTCGCCGTCAGGCTGCGGCCACCGCGCTAACGGGATGTACGCGCCCGAGAAATTATCTTCCATCATCGCTTTATACACTCTTCATCTCTACTTACACATTTAAACGATAAACTTAACTAAATATTATTTGAATACATTCTGCTTTGAGCGAAATTCAAGCGGAAAAGTCAGGATTCAGAAATCGTAAACTTGTAAATGATTAAAGTTATATTTACTCGAGCAATGTTGTATGAGTAAATAACGGTGAGGGCTGAAGTTAAATATGAAATCTCAAAAATGATGAAAGCCGCGGTGTTTATTTGCAGTCACGATTGATAACGGTTGAAAGGGTGCTCATTTTTGCCGCCCTGTCAGAAATAATCGACGTGTAAATACGTTTCGTAA
The DNA here is from genome assembly GCA_949987775.1 of Aproaerema taeniolella. NCBI lineage: Eukaryota > Metazoa > Arthropoda > Insecta > Lepidoptera > Gelechiidae > Aproaerema > Aproaerema taeniolella. Next base: position 10,167,595 of record OX465251.1, on the reverse strand, counting down.
TCTCGAAAAAGGTAACGGAATTCATTGAATTTGACTGTAACTTTCAGGATAATAATACAAAGTAAATTATATTTATTATTCAGGAGAAAAATTGGAGAAATGATCTCTTTTGGTGAAAAGGGATAAATCGTAGGTAAGAAACAAATATTGAGGTCAATAGAATAAAATACAGCGTCATTATAATGTTGGTAAGTAATAAGTAAGGTTAGCGGGATATTGAAAGTGAGATAGGAACGAAATACGTGGTTTATTTGCTCCCCACGAGACAGGATAATTGAAGTAAGGATTTATACGTTTCGGATATCTACTTGCGTTCGTATTTGGGTCCGTGGGCAAATTCCAAGTTGATTTTCAAATATAATTACTTTTTTTTTTTTTTTAATATAAAATAACATTTCTTACTCCAAATATTCTTAGTTTTCCATTCGGCTTGGGTTGCCTGGAAGAGATCGCTGTTTAGCGATAAGACCGCCCTTACACACTTTTGATTAATAAGTTTGTATTACATGTTTTTTTTCCTTACTTTTATAAATATGCAATGAAGTATTTATTTATCTACGTAATATATGTATCTTATTTTACAGCAAAAAAAACCCAAACAATTAAATGATTCGGTTTAAGGGCGGTATTTCAAAAACCAAGAAAAAGGTAAGTAACAATAACGATATCTTATTTAGAAAGGATGAGGAAGGGAAACATGAAAGTTGAATGCAGAAAAATAGTTGCTGCAAACAAAAGCATTTACAATAGGACAATGACGAATGCTGTAAAAAGCAACAGTCGTTTCACAAACCAAGGTGGAGCGTAGAGTGAAAACTTGCGACCTGAGGATCTCGAGAATAAAAATTAATGTCTTTGCCATTACATTATTTAACTAGAGCATGCCCGGGACTTCCTCCCCGTGAGAATTTCGTGAAATCCTTCCTTACTCCTTGCCTACTTTATAAAAGGTACCTCCATGCCAAATTTCAGCTTTATAGGTTCAAGAGTTTGGGCTGGGCGTTGATGAGTCAGTGAGTCAGGATCTCCTATCTCAAACACAGCAACACTAGGATGGTCGTATCGCGTAGCTGTAGCATAAGTGTCTTTGGCAAGGCACTCTGAACGAATGAAAAATATGATTTAGTTCCACCTATTTATTTGATATTTTTATGCGACCGGTTTCGACCGGTTCAGGCGTGTTTTAGATTAACTGTTTAAATCTAACTGATTGAAACTGTCTTTCATTGGTAATAATCAAAAAGCAACAACACAAAGTGTAAACAACATTTTGAACGTATATATTATGTGATAGGGTTTGTCATCTCGCTGGGCAGCCGGGCACTCGCCGTCGGAAATTGAGAACGTTGCATTAGCGAGCGACGTCGCGATACGCGCGAGTTATGAGTACCGGTATTCAGATTTGCGAAGACGATTACCTTCGAATAAATGACCGAATTGTACCTGAGTTACAGGTGCGCGGAAAAATTTCCATATCGAACTGTATGTTGAGCAAGTGAAGTTAAGTGTTAAGATAATGGGATTAAACCAGGAATTGTTGTCTGAATTGAAGCATGAGAAAGAACAATGCCAAAGGTCCACCAACCCGCATCGGGCCAGCATGGTGGACTATGGCCTGAAATCCCCTTCATATCTCTAAGGGAGGCCCATGACCTTCGGTGGGAACGCATATGGGCTGATATTAATTTCACGTAACAGCTACGCCGTAGTTATTTACTACGAAGCAGTGTAGCAGGCTACGCCAATATTCGATACCTAATGTAAATAGTAACAAATGATCAAAGCGTACCAATACCTACCTACCGTTGTTAATTTACTTTGAGTAATAAGTACGTATTAACTATTGATACATAATTATTGTGACTACATGTTTCTGTGCCGCCAATTCTTTTATAAATGTTCGAGATATTACAATATAATCACTAATTAAATATTAATATGAAATTGGCATTATTTTTAGCTAATATTAGAAGTGAAAGAAAAACATAGAATGTGCCAGCTGCCAACTCTTCTCAGGCATACTATAGGAGTCAGTGATTGGGATGTGAGGATTTTACTATATTGTGGGCGAAAGGCTGACAAGTAATTACCACTTTACCCATGTTCTAATAACCCTCAAACTGTTTGTCAAATGTGGCGTCAAATGGTAGGTAGTAGAACTACATGATGCTCTGCCTACTTCACCAGAGATTAGGGGCCATCCATAAATTACGTCACACGAATTTCATGATTTTTTTGACCCCCTCCCCCTCCTTGTCACAGCTGGTCACATTTGTAAGACTCCCCCCTCCCTAGCGTGACGTCACATATTTTGCAAATTTTTAATTTTTTTGTAATTTTCCAATAAAAGCAGTGCTTAGTAGTTGTTTTTTTTGGAACTCAAAACTCATTGTCTCAAACAAAGTAAAAACGTAAAAAGAGTGCTTGGGACTGAGTAGGTAAAGTTTTTCATTAATAGTTAAGACGTTTTGATACTCATAACACATTTTGAAATATGACGTCACGAAACTTATGACCCCTCCCACCCCCTTGTCACACAATGTCACACTTTGTCGACCCCCTCCCCTCCCCTTAACGTGTGACGTAACTTATGGATGGTCCCTTATAGGCGTGAGTGTGTAAAGGATTCACAGATACACGAACCCAGAAAAAAATTACATCGTGTAATCCACGTAATTCTCGTCCCAATTAAAAATGTAAGTCCCTACATCATTTTGTGATGAAAATTTTTCCACGCAATGAAACTCAGGCTGCTCGGGGCAGGTTTTAAATAGAGTTGATTTGAGGTTTTCAACTAGGTGTATAATTAGCCGGGAGTGAGCAACGCGGCGGCCTCCTGAGCTTATCAAATATGTACCTACCTACCGGCTCGTGTGCCAGCGGATTTATTTAGGATATGCATGAGGGTACGATTTAAATTTTAAACGGATTGCGCCCTTGGATTTCGGACCTGTGTTATGTTTGTTAAATCTATCACTATTATAACAAGCGGCCGGATTCAATTTTAAAGCCGAGTCCATTCGATTATTAATACATGCTTTGCTCACTGTAATCCTCGGCCTGCCGTGCACAAAGCGGTTGATGAAATGTTTGTAAAATAAATATTTTGGTGATGCGTCACATTTGGCCTGATAGCTCAGTCGGTAATGACACTGATCTGAAGGTAGCGCGAGTTTGATTCCCGACCAACACAAACATTTCAAAATCGTAGTTTCAAGTATTTGTGAGGATCCGGGTATTTATGTTAATATACAGGGCTTTAGGTATCTCTCTTTCAACCTCTCGGGTGGTTAATCAGTCCATGAAACTGAACAACTTCAAGGAACATAGGTCAAAATACGAAAAAAAAAATTTGATCTCCTATACAAAATGCACTATATGCTGATGAAATTTGTATGGGAACTCAAAATTTTTTTTTCGTATTTTGACCTATGTTCCTTGGGAAAGTTGTTCAGTTTCATGGACTGATTAGCCACCTAAAAGGCTGAAAGAGAGATACCTAAAGCCCTGTATAAGTATTTACAATAAAAGTAGTATATTACTTATCTGACCCAGTAGGAGTCTTGCTTAGTTTGGGGTTAGAATGCGCTGTGCGAATTGGCAGAGTTATCGCGTAACAAACATACTTAACAAAACATACAGTCGAATTGAGAACCTCCTCCTTTTTTTTTAAAGCCGGTTAAACATTCAATTTGCTCACTTAAACTGCACGCTCGCGTTTTCGCATACATTTTTGAGATAGAATACTTAAACATTAAAGCAAAAACAGTTTCTGAAGCGATAGTGTGCAAGTTTTCCCGAGAAAATTGCAGTATAACAAGGTAAAAAGGCCCACTTTGTCCCTTTCCCGAGCTTTAGGATATAGCGTTACGAAGTGTTGTATCATACTGCCAATTCGCAACGTGCAAAGTTTGTTGTTGAAAATTTTCACGCGATAGTGTATTCAACTGTACCTCATTTGTAAGTGCAAAGTTAAACATTTTCTTTTGAAGTATTTTAGTTACACAGAATGGCTTTTTACTCACTGTTCAAAAACATATGGCAATAAGTAACTATAATTCTATTAGAAAAACAGACCCGTACAAAAATTCAAGCTAGATCACCCAAAACATGAAAATACTTTTAAAATTTGGTATGAGAAAAAAAATCGTCCAGTTTATTTGAAACTTGGTAATAGTGTTCTTTACTACAATTCTTGAGAACCTATATTGGTACAGGTCGCGTCATGTACAAAAAAAGAAGGCTGGTGGTCAAGCTGCGCGTTAGGCGATTTATATTTTATCTAACTGATATATAATTCAAAGTCAATAAAAGCTAGTTAAAAAATAAAACAATAGGCCTAGTACGGACGGCCGCAACTCGCTACCACACGCGTGCACTCTGTGCTGTTGTGATAAGAGCAGTTTTGCAATTAAAATGGAGTAACCTACGCAAACCTCCTCCACTTTTTTCCAGCGTTCTTTTTACATGACGCAACATACGTAATAACAACATTAGAAAGTTTAAAAAAATATCATTATTTATGTTCTATCAATGATAATTATAACGTAGAAAAATGTGACTAGTGAATAACAAGTCAATCTGTATATGCCTAGCGGTGCGTTAGAGAAGTAGGTTATTATATCCATGGACAGAAATGGTAACAATTAATAAAACAAGTTTATAAAGGCGTAAAAAAGCTATCGTGTCAAAACAAACGTTTGTACAATACTGCTACGAATAATAAGCTACGGGCTAGCTACGCGGCTGTAAACTCGTAGCATATTCGTAGGCGACCGTAGTATAGTTATATCTGTAAGAATTTAATTACAAGTAATACTTACTATTTTTGGTGAATGTGACAATCTTGAGGACCTTTCCGTATCGCTGGAAGATGGAGTAGAGCACGTCGAGCACTATCGGGTATAGCATGTGTTCTATGATCACACGCAGCACCGTGTTAGGGCCACCCTGTAGACAAAAATAACGATAAAATGTAAACTTTTTATTTCTACAATCATTTATTACTTAAATTAGCAAGTGAAATAGAAGAAACTTGAAATATGGTTTGGATTGTTCCTTTATAGTACACAAAAAACTAAATAAGGACACAGGAACAAACAGTGATAAAGAAGATTTACAATTTAAGGTTTATCGAAGGGCTATTACATATTTTTCATTATTTCATAACGAAAAAGACTAAAATAGTCCTGGTATTAGAAGTCGTAAATTTTGCACTCCCAGTTTAGAAGAGACATTATGCTATTTTTTCATATGAAATCCCTCGGTACACGCGTATCACGTTACGTTTACAAATAGAAATGCCCACGTAAGGTGAGGCTTAAGGTGTTGTTTCTATTATTACGAGGTGAGTAGGATCACTGTCACTCAATGTTCTTTACGGTTTTCTGTTCGATAACACACGTGTTTTGTATTTATATTTCAATACGAACGTGACAAATGGTGACAGTCCGAAAACTTCGTCATGTTGTTTCAAGTGTCACTATTTGGGCTAACGTACGGTCGCTGACAGAATGTCGTTCTCAGAGTTTTCGGTTTCTTTACATTTTAAACGATTAATTAACACGTTTAATGTGGGGCTCTACCATGCTCTACTTTATTTCTACATATCTCTGACTACGGTAAACCCTCTTTCATTTATGAAGTTAATTATTACGGTAAAATAAAACTCAATTTAGAATCGCGACGATAAAGCTCTCGATAACTAATTAATAAAATAAATTGAGATGCTGCTTTCAATCGCTTATTAATGAAATAAATTAATAATGTACTAAATTATCCTATGAATCCATCGAAGAATCTATATTATTAGTAAGATTTAGCCATCTCAAAAATTTCGAAAGCTCCAAGTATTCTCTCATGAAAGAAACAAATAAGAGTCTTCAATTTGAAAGGCTGTTCACTGTTCAACCTGGGACTGTACGATGTCGACGTAATAACAGCCGGGAGCGATAAGGGCGACATGTTTTTTAAGTTTCACGTAAAGAGCTCGTAGAAGTTACTGTCGTCGCAGCCAATTAGGAATGAGATGTCAAATTACGAAGGCACGAAGTTACTTTCGGATATACGGGTATTGTTGGATCAGTGTTTTACCTTATTATTCTATATTAATTTAGGAATATTTGGATTATCGTAGGCTATAGGTACAGTGGAAGTAAAACTGGTTTTAAAGCAAAGCTTTTATTTTAAAAAGTATTTCTATATTTTTAGTTGAACAAAACACCTAGCATGCAGGTAAAAAATGTTTTTTTTTTTATTAAAATTAGTGATGTACTTTGCTGTTCTTATTCAATTTTAAGTCTAACATAAAGAAGACGAACGTTTTTTGTATATTTTAAGTAGATTTCAAAATTCTGAGAGAAACTCTTCTTGCAGTATTGAGAAAATATGTCACTCTGTCTTAGAAATTAAAAAAAATATTTTAAATAGTTGATATCATTATAAAGGAGAAAATTTATGCTTTGCAAACTCAGTGCTAATTAAAACATTTCAGTAAAAAAGTTTTCAGACTAGGCTTAACGAGGCATAAGCGTAAGTCATTTGCACAATTGTAAACAAAACTTTAGTTTCAAAGCCTAAAATAAATTAAGTCCCCTCTTATTTATATCTTCGGTAGTTACTCCTTTATATAAAAACTTTAATAATTAAAGTCGATGTCTTTGGATTAAGTATACCTTGCTTCCTAATCTCACGGAGTGTTTATTTTGCAGACTAGACAAAAGCAATATCCTCAAGCCAGGAATTAGGTACTCAATTTCGTAGTCAACTTTAAGTTTCCTAAGTAATTTTCTGAACACTCTGTATACCTGTATAATTATAATTCACTTTGCAGTCGGAGACAAACGTGTCCGTATCATTTACATCCCTTCTTAGATAGACTGATTAACCCATTCAAAGTTTTTGTGCGCATTTAAAATAAAGGGTTTGAAGTTGAAGTTTTTTTACTTTAGAAAAACAGTTTGCTTGAAATCTGTAGGTTCAAGATCGATACTTAAAGAGTATCGAGCTAAACAGATGACAGTGACAAATAGTGACAAATATTGTATATCGATCGTAAACTTACTTACGATCGATATACAATATTTGTCACTATTTGAATATTGAACTATTGAATAGAAACTCTGGAACTACAACTAACAGGTTGCATGAAAGTCGTCAACTTACTGGTTCTAAGACAGAAAGTACGTTTCTAGCACGTTGTATTTCGGCCAATTAACTTGTAGTAGATAGATATATCTTGATCTAAAGCTCTTTGTATCATGAATAGTCGTAGCTAGTCCCTGTGCGCTTAGTACTCCCCGTAGCATCCTAGTTCGGGGCGTATTGTGATATTTAGGGTAGCCTTTGTAATCAGCTTTGCGTTTCAGTGAGTTGTATTTAGTGGTTCAATCTCTTAGGTATTAAATATTAGAGGAAGCTTCAAAGCCCCATCACATCAGTATAGTATTATGGTTAATTTCTATTTTCGTAAGTATTATCATGAATAAGTATTAAGTCAATTAATAAACCAGATTTATGTACAATTAGCTAGGGCTTTGTTACGACAACAATGATGAGTTAAACCCAAATAAAACAAAAAGAAGCGCGGAAAAATTTCATGTTTACATTTGTTTTTCTCTAAGATATATTTCTTTTTTGTATTAAGTTCTTTACACTTGTATTATGCCTGTTTTACTCGTGCCCTTGAAAATTAAGGCTCGGGTGTAAAAAATAGTGTTTTTTTTATTTATTTTTATAAACGCTATACGCTCAAAGGCCAAAACTAAGGTATTCCCTTGTGTCGTGGGTCCCTTGGAACACACATAAAGACAGATACGAACACCCATGACCCATGAACGAACATCTGATTTTTACACTAATATTTGCCCCGATTGGGAATCGAACCCAGAACCCGCCGATCAAGCGTCACTACCACTCGACCAAACCGGCCGCCTTTAATATGTTTAATATGCTACTGATCTACTTGGTATGTTATTATATGCTCACAAACCATTACCATTTCTGCAAAAATTTGTTAGGTGTACAACTTGAGCATGAAAATGAATATAGGTACCTGTATTTCTGTGCCGCCATTGGCAGGCTGGAGAGCGGCGCCGGCGCCTGCGACAAGTGCTGCGCCTGCGCTGTTAGAGATAGCTTGAGCAGCCTGCAACGCCGCTTGAGCTGACGCCGACTGAAACAAAAGAGAAAACTGTTTAAAAAAATAAAAATTTGAAGTTCGAAATAAAATAAACTAATACTATCGTTTATGGAATTAATTATCTATTGCCTATGAACTCTGTGACTACTACGGATAGAAGTATTTTCTTTCGTACAATAAACTTAAGTCGGCTATCTTTGAAATTAGTGTCTTTTAGTCGGTATTATAATAAATTAAAAGGTTTTTCATTAATGATAGAAGAACATTTGCTCTATTAAGACAGCTAATAACAGATAACAGTTGCATTTACAGACAAATACACACCCACCAGTTACAGGCTGTATAGGAAAAGTTTCAGGAAATAAACAAACATTTACGGTCACGTAACGAAAATAAACATGTCCACTAATCTCTCATAACTCTGAACAATAAAACGTAATGCGGGGAAAGGAGTTATCTCGTAAGCGCGTGAGCTACCTCCCGCGTTCCAAGACCAGCGATAACATTGACCACATCAAACAAAGGCAGCTCATAAACTCGTTTTTAGGTAACAACTCTGTACTTTGTTAACACGTATACGCCCATTGTCGCGTGATAAGAAAATTAATAATCTTTATAATTAACATTAGACTGTTTTTTATACCGAAACCAATGTTTTTATTTTAAGAGGCATTTTGGCACTTCCAAAAAATATATAAGGTGTCTTTAAAGCTAACAAAACTTTAAGATAGTTAACTACCCATGAACCTGGACATTCTGAACAACTTCCCCCAGCAAGCCATTTCAAATTCTCAAACTAAAATTAGTCGCAGTTATCTAAATAAACCCTTATCTTTAAAAAATTGTATTATACGCTAAAATACATACAGCACATGCACTCTCGCCTATGTAACCCTGTCAGGGGATCATTTGGTTTTTTAACCACTTGAATGCCACGTTTGATGTGTATTCAAAAAACGATAATAAAAAAAGAAAAGTTATTATATACCTATAGTAAATCACGACGACGTTCAAAGTGCTAGTACACACTCCACCATTTGTAGCAAGTTTGTAAAACTGCCTAAAGGGTTGGCGTAAGGTGTAAAGGCGCAAAAAACAAAGCAACGAGAAAAAAACGGTTGAAGGGGAACACGATCACACACAGAACGTGGTACACTTTGATCCTATATTTTCACATGGCTTTGTGCCCGACGACAACCTGACAAGCGGGCAGGCCAGACACAAAAATAAGGCTTTAACCGTGTCATGGTAAGCCTGCCACCGACGGCAAAGGCTCCGGTACAAATTCGCATTGACTTGCCGCCCCCTTCCTTTCCTCTGTCACATATTCTCCGGTATATCTAACGCGACAAGGATATTTGTGGCTCCATAAAAATTCTATTGCGTTATTTTCCAAACCACAGAATACGAATTGGACTATTTGTTTTCGATATTCGAACTTGTCTGACTATTTTTATTTTGCTCCTTAAAACTGTTACATTTTCCTACTAATTTAAAGATATTTTCGCACACAAACATGAGCGTTTAAAACGTTGCAATGAAATTAAAAAATACATATTGGAGTTATAAAAATGTGATCTAACCTCAATTTAATACGAAACAAATCCTTTTTGAGAAACGTTAAAAGCGACATTCGGAAGCGGCGGGTATTCCAGCTATTTTCTAGCCAGTTCGGTACCGAACTTGAGAGTTATTTAAAAGGTATTCGAAAGGCGCAATCTCTCACAACGCCAGACGACGACGCGACAAAATAACTCCGTCCAGTCGAGTTCTATTCACCGACCACAAAAACCTTTCGCATCGCATGATTGATCAAAGTCCTGCATTCAATGTGCTCGTACATTCTTTAAAATGCACTCTCAGGTAAGCTTTCATGCAATTTTCACAAAAACGTCATCTCTCTCACAAATAACGAGATGATCGATGAAGTTGTCGGTTCATTTTTTGCAAACGTAGGGTGAAATGCCCAAAAAGTGCACGCTGCACCAATTACCCATGCTTTTTACTCGAATCAAAATGCGCCGTTCCGTTTGACTAAAAACTTCAATATTTTGATTCAGTTTGATAGCCTGAAAGTTACGGTTCGAAAATAAATAAGTTTACGAATGGCTGTGAAAAAACTTTTTTATTGTACTACTTCAACAGCCTAAGGCCTAAACTGTCTGTATATTATGTTTTAATGGTTTTTGTACTTGATTATAGTAATCAGCAGTACAGCTGTAACGCTCTATCATCCATGTATAGATAATAAAGCTCATTTACTGGATTATTTAGAGCGATTCTCAATAACAATGCGAAGTAGACAGTCTGTCTATTCGTGGATCCCTCATTATAAGTTTTAATAGTGCACGGTACAAAGAGACGCCAAATTTGTGATGACAATACAGCACGATTCTGTTCATACAGTGAATAAGGGATATCGATGTTCGACTGAGACAATATATGTACTTTCGCGGCAGTTATGTTAGTCAATTAATAATTTTAAAATTAAAAAAAAGCAGACACAATGATATGCAGACACACAGAAACACACGTCAAACTTAAAACACCCTTGTTTTTTGTCGGATGTTAAAAAATAATTCTTAATTGAAATAATTCTTGATTATCACTTACAATAAATTTCTAAACACTTCACTGGATATCAAAATGAGAAAATACTAAAACATTAATACTTATTTGTATAAGTTTTTATATCACTTTTATTTTATATTAAAAAAAAGACAGAAAATTTACAAAATCAAAAATACAGTTATTTGTAAATGCAAATAATGTCTAAGTAATTATGTATCTCACGACCCAAGGGAAAAGCACTAACTAGTACACAGCACGAAAGAGGATAAGGCTGTATTTGAAAGACGATCGTTAACTCGTGATAATGGCAACCAGACGTTCAGTGGCATCGTTATAAGTATCGGGGAAATTGAGATCAGACGTCAAAGCGTACACTAAATTAGGTATTTTATCCAACTATTATGAAGAAGAACGGAGAACTTGTGAGATGAAGAAGATTCGAACTTTTAGTGAGGTTATAAACGATTATAATGGTTTATACGTATCTTTATGACGGCCGGTTTGGCCGAGTGGTAGTGACGCTGCCTCTTGATCCTGGTCCTGGGTTCGATTCCCAGTCGGGGCAAATATTTGTGTAAAAATCAGATGTTCCGAGGGGCCCACGACACAAGGGAAAACCTTAATGTGGGCCTTTGAGTGTGAAGTGTTTATTTATTTATTTATGACTTTTTTAAATTGAATTTAAATAACGAACTCGATTCTAAGTTGTGTTTGTAAACCCTGTTATGCTTCTGGAACACAAGACTATATATTTTAATTTTTTTTTCAGTTTACTTCGCTATTAACATACAAAAGTCTCCAGTGAGTCACCCCTGCACTATCTTCACCAGCGCAAAACTATTCCTTTCGCTAATCCTTCAAACTTTTGAACTTTAACTTTAAAGAATTGATAGAATGGGAGAAATTTAGTTCTAAAACGAAAGTTTGTGAAAGCTGAGCTTTGAAAGTGAGAGCAGTGATCTGAGAGCTAATATGTTGAGTAAGAACTATTTGTGAGCTTTAGACAATATCTATCTATATATATATAAAAATGGAACCCGATTTTCGTTGTCACGGCATCACGCGTGAACGGCTGGACCGATTTTCCTTTTGTTGTGTTCCTTATTGTCAGGAGAAGGTTCTTATGAAAGAAAAAACTAAAAAAGTGCCACGGGAACGAAGTCCCGGGCGGAAAGCTAGTTATTTTTAAAACCTTAGGAGAAAGACCACCTATCCACATGTATATTTTGTGAGTTTCACGATAAAGTAATTTGATATACACTTTTTGCAACATTCTTCTGTTTAAAATAATCTCCTTTTTTTAGTTTATGTTTAATATTCACTCTGCACTTGTTCCATCGGTGTTAATACAGTAACGCCTCAGACGTCGTTCTTAACCAAACAGATAATAGTTAGCTAGTTGTATCAGTTTTCAGTTTAATCATCACATTGATTAGCCGTTGTGTTGACAGAGACGGCTGTTTGCGTGTTGACAATTAGCAGCAAACAAGCTATTATAGCATTAATTAATAAACAATGTTCTGTTGTCTCACTTCTCGGTTATGGATTAGAATCTTAACGTATGTTCTCAACTTATTTGCTCTGTACATACGGGGTGTTTATTAAGGTTTCGCAGCATCACGTTCTTGTTTATCTGTTTATCTTGATCGGGATATTCCACGCGAAGCGGAGCGATATTTTTTATGTTGTTTCTATTGGATTCTGATACTTGATTAAGAAGGAAGATGTTTATTTTGAATTATTTCTAACAAACTTTTTTCTACGATTGAACAATAAATATAGTTTTTATATCGAATAGGTTACTTGCCAAAATCTGTATCATAAACATGGTGCAAAATTTAATTTAAGGTGAAGAAAGCAAATTATGATCTGTCTATCATCCTTCGAACAAAAATGGTTACATTGGTTACGTTTAATTAATTCCTGTAATTTAATTCTCCTTCCGCGATCAAATTGCAGAGCTCTCACCAAATTTGCTAAAGAACCATTACCCATCACTTGATATCATCAGCCATCAAAATGGTAAAGCCGGGGATTGGTTTTGATAGGTTTCTTGGATAAACGAAACTAATTACGCGTTTTAATTAATCCTCCCATTGTGGGTTGTTTTACACAAAATATTGATTTTCATCCATAAGGCCATTTCTGTCAAAGATGAAGATAACTAGGTTACTGTTGAACACGTGTAGTAGACCAAAATAATTGAGCGAAATAACTATACTAAGCAATGAATAGGCTGTAAAAGAAATATATATCTTATTTATCCGAAAAAGTTCAACTTACCGAGCAGCCGACGTCACGAACGAGAAGCTAGTAAAGAAATAAAAGTGTAATGAATAACTCAGAGTATGAAGGGCCAGAACTAAATGGGTTAAGCATAATTTTTAGTACTAGAGACGTTGACAGAAGAGTTTAATTTTATACAAGCCTTGCTAGCTGGCTCGGTCGAAAGTAAGTTTCAAGATGAAATAAAAATCCGTTTAAACGTGACTTATTTCCATGCTAACTTTGATGATATCAAGTATAACTTCAAAGTTTTTATTTATAAATACATTTTAATTTTTTTCCAATTTGTACAATGAGTAACTGAGAAATTATTTTTCATTATAATTTCTCCACCAACAATTTGGCTAGCCTCAATCAAGGGGCAAAGTAGTCAAAATATCAGTGAATATCAGTGTGATAGCAGAATATCAGTGTTTTTGTCTGTAAAGGCAAAACGTATGCTGAATTAACGTTTGTGACACTTTGACACACACACACACACACAATATTTTATAATACATTTTTACTTTTACTATATTTTTTTAAATATTTTTTTTAAAGTTATTTTGTAAATATTGTGCGTGTGTTTGCATATAAACTCTTTATGTTATTTAAAATACATTACTGTCATATTTGTATCGTATAATGAAACAAGGAAGCTATGGGTAATGTCTAGGTCTATATTTCTTGACAGATAATTTTAAGTCCTTATTCATAAACGTGATTTAAAGTTAAGTGACAGTTAAGAGCCTCGCAAAAGCGTGTAAACCATGTCTTATTTAAAAAAGAATAAGAAATATTTTTAAACGCACCCACGAGGCTTTTAAATGTCATTTAACTTTAAATCACGTTGATGAATAAGGGGATACATTCATAAATGTTAATTAAAAGCATTCAATACTACAGTTGACTTTGGAAAGGTTAAAAAAGAAATAGTCGATGAAATAGAATATTATTTACAAAATCGCGCATTCGCGGCACGCACCCAACGGATGGTATCGAGGGCGGGTCGTAGAATAGACAGTGGTAGTTTGGTAACTCAATCAAATCTGAACAACGTTTAGTAGGTTCCGACGCGGCATGCGGGTTTATTGAATACTGTTATCTAAATTGCGGACTCTTGATGCCCCTAACAAAGATTAAATTAACAGGTCGCCTGCAATCCGCGAGGGTGAAATTTCCCAATTGGTACGTCGGCTTTAATGCTCTATCGCATGCCGCACTAATCCGCTTGTAGTTGTAATAGGGCTAATTGAACTATCGTTACGTTGTTAGGAGCGAATAACGTTTGCCGAATACCATGTTACTGGTTTGGATTTCAGTTTTTTTTTTTTATAGAATACTATAAAAAAAAGATAAATGGTGATCGCTTGACATTCCAAATGTAAAATGCAATATCCTTAAATTTTGGAATATTTGCTTTGGCTGACTCAATAAATAAAAGGACTTCAGAAGATTTTACTTTCTATAAAAACAATTTACTTTTAGCACCATATTTCCTGTAACCTTGTTAATTTAGTCAAAGTTGATTTGTTGTTCAATAAATTTGAACTGCATGCATTTTGATTTATCAAATTAGTGAGCGACACTTTAGGGAATGATTCTTCCCAATAAACTCAATAACTTTCCTAGAAGAACCCATGTGCAATTAAAAAAATATATTATAGGGGCAAAAAAAATTAAAAGGCGAAATTTTTTTTCATATAACGTAGGTAGCGCGTTCCTCGAGAAAAAAAATTTAAACTTGGTGCTAATACACATCCTTGATTTTCCTTAACTATTTTTAAGTCACCCAATATATGACCCAGGTAATTAAGGTAATACTTATCCTTACTAATATTATAAAAGCGAAAGTTTGTATGTATGGATGGATGGATGGTTGTTTGTTACTCTTTCACACTCAAACGGCTGGACCAATTTTGATAAGATTTGGTATGGAGTTACTGACACTTTGGATTAACACATAGGCTACATAATTTTTCCAAATTCCCACGGGAACGAAGTCCCGGGCAGAAAGCTAGTTAATTATACTTAGAAGCCATTTAACCTGGAGTTTGGCCACATGTAAAGCCTAGGTTAAATTAAACCATTGACAACACAGTAATTGAACACAAAGTCATGTCTGTTAATGTATAGTTTACATCAAGATAAACTTATCCATATTATTCTAGATAAAAGGACAAGTCTATCAAATTGTGAAAATTTTTGTGATATTTTTTTTGACAGAATTTTGAAAATCAGGAATTGTAATTTTAATTATGTGACTGATGTTTATTTATTTGTTCTTGTAGAGCCAGTAATGTGTCTGTGTCTATTCACCATGTTCCTGAGGATATGCATGAATTTTGCAAAATTTTTCTATAGCTTTTACTAAACATAGCTTAGTGTTTATGTTATTTGTATTTTTATTTAATTCAATTCAATTACTAAATTTGTTATTTAATTCAATTTGGTTGAACAGTGGAAAAAGCTTCCTTCGATAAGGAATTCATTGTTGATGTAAAAAAAAACGTGGAACATTAATTTGCGCATTATTGGGCCTTTTTATAATTCGAACGGCACGGCACGGCAATTCAAATTTTGAATTACCATTGCCCCTTATGTTCCTAACTACAAAAATCCGTAGTATGTAGAAGGCAATAGTAATAGAATTTTGCCGTGCCGTTTTCGAATTATAAAAAGGCCCATTTGCGCCGTTTCATACCAATCATAATGCGATGTTGCTAGCTTGGGTAAAGAGTAATACAAGCTAGGTAATTTACATCCAAGCATTTATTTTGTATGAAAATGAAAAATAATAAAATGTATGTGTCCATGATGAAAAATGACCAATTAAATGGTCTAAATAACAGACCAATGTTAGTGCGTATCCTCAGAAACACGGAGTATAACTTTTTGCTGGTTTGAACCGGCCCTAGAAAAATTAAACTAAATTGCACCCTTTATTAGGTGGAAACTTACCGCATTGCTATGCGTCTGATCTGTTTTGAGCTCTTTGTGATTGGAGAATTGCACGTAGACTGCGCGCCCGCGCAGCTGCGCCACGCATCCACCGAAGTACGCTACCATTGCCACTGCCGATATTTCCTCCGCCATTTCGAGGAACGCCTGTTAAAAAAAAAGTATAATGTTGAGATAATGCCGAAAAATATAAATTAAATTAAGGTATTGGGAACGGTAGTCTGAATGAATTACTTTTAAAATCTATAAAAACTACAGGGAGTTCTGAAGATCCTTAATAAGTCTTTAAATAAAACATCTATGAAATTTAATCGATACACCAAAATCCGTTACAATTGTAAAGAACGCAGTAAACATAGAGTCACAACAAAATATTTTCGTCCCTTTTACGGTTTCAATTATCCTATTCAACAGCCCATTACCGCACATAAACTGTCGGATAAACAACTAGGGTGTATCAATCCGTGAACATATGATTTCAACTGGAATTTCGAGGGAATTTCGGCAAATATCTCCAAAATAGTGTCCTATTTCATGCGGGAGCACTACCGACCGCAGAATCCTGCTTTTGGCATTTGAACACGGCTGACCAACGGACGAAATTCACCGCTACAGGCGTAAGCCACAAATTAAACAGAATATTTAGCTGATACTAATTATAAAACACATGCAGGTGGTGAAGAGCGAGCGAGGAAATCCAAACAGACCAGACTATCCATCTTTGCTGCAAAGCTCTTAGTATATTTATGCAGAGTACACGAACTACAGACGTAGCTGAAGCAATTCTAAATATTTGCACGTAACCTCAGAGCTATCTCTATGTTTACTTTTTTCTGTTTCCTTCTATATAAATAAAGGTTGGATGTTTGCAGAGTTGGGAAATGTGAAGAAAACTTTTGATTTATTTTCGTATCCATATAGGCAACTTGGTTTATTTAAAATTAAATGAAAAAGGTATTTCGCAACACACGTTACAGAGATCAATGTGACCACACTCGTATATTAATTGAAGCGTTATCATCGAGTGGCGGCTGCTCGTAATGTCAACGCCTCTTTGGTTTTAATCACGGGAGTGGAGCATTGTCTACACTCATTTTGTCCGATGTTTGCACACCTCTCGGCCTTTGAAACTGGACTATGTCGTTCCAGTTGCCACCATCTATGATACTTTTCATCATTCTCGCATCCCATCAAATCGTGGTGAGTGCATCAAAGTTTTAAGTGGTATAAAACTCAGACTGACATCTAAAGCAGCAAGAATATTCCTTACAGCAGTAATATCAGCATGTGGAAAAATAAACATTTGCAAATATCTCAGTAAATTCGAATTTGAAATTTTAAGTCTACCTCAAACGTAGAGGTAACGTACAACGAAACTTCCAATTAAACGTTTCACCGGAAGATTCCTACAAGTCACTGAATTTTTGCGACGATTTAAATCTTTCAGTGAACGGATAAAAACTTATGAAACATTTTCCAGTGCTCTGCATCTCGAGCTTGACATGAAAAAGATGCGGAATATTTTATGACAAAAAAGCAAGCACGGAAACTGTGACCGTTCATAAAAAGGGATTCGACTTGTTTCTCGTGCTAGAAGAGAGATTGTTTTCCTTCACGCCGCGATATGCGGGGGTGGATGTCATACAGGCTATTTATTAGACGGGATAACATTGTCGCGGCGACCTCGCAGCCTTCGCGTAATAGGATTTTCTTTTTATTATTTTATTTCTGGGTTGTAAACTAACTCATTTTTAATTTGTCAGCGGGTAGCTGTAAATTTCGCATTGCACGTGCCGAGGCAGGGTGGGATGCGGACGTAAAGTGCGCCATAAACCGACTGATGTCGTCTTATGCCGGCTAGAATGTACTTCACACTCGTGTCCTGATGCGTCCATCTCAAACTACACCGTACAATTGTACAGATAGATGGAACGCATCAAAGCACTAAAAAACTTCAAAAATCTTTTAAATATTTGCATATCTAATGAGAAATATTTCGGAAAATAAACAAACCCCACCTTTGCGCTATCGTGATTCAGTCGCAACCTGAGAAGAGATACGTATCTACATCTACACTCATTCATTGAGAGCCCTTCTCGACCCAAATTGAAATTTATTTTAGACGGTCGCCGTCCCTTAATTTCCGCTAAAATATGATTTTAGATGCAATCTCCTGTTTGGGTTCAATTCACGAGTTTAACAGATGTTTATTAAAAAAGTGGCCTCAAAAAACTCGATACGGTAATAATACCCTCTTGTAAATACCACGAGTTTCCATTACTTGACTTGTTTAATATGTTTGACACAAAGTCATCGGTTTGATTTTAAAACTAATACAAATTGATTCTCAATTTTGAAATAGAGTTCTTAGCCTGGAGTGGTAGACACGCGCCGATTCCATCAAGACTTTCAAAGCTATTTTCGAAAACAAACACGCTTCAATTTAACCTGTCTTTTGCGGCAATTTTGTCTCGAGTAGGTAAGAGTGGGGCACGACGGCATGGCCTGCTTCTGTGCGCTATCTATAAGTGAAATAAAAGAGACAAGTAGGTGGAGGGAGGCTCGGCTTGCACAATGGTTAGGCGGCCTATTTGCGCCACCCACTTGTTGGTGTTCCGTTGTTCCCGCTATTGTATAACCTAGTTAGTTACCTGACCGATTTATTATACTATCAATGATTGTCTAACAAGACATTAAACAGAAAACGATAAACTTTTGAGACTAAAGTTCTCGCAAGGGCAAGAAAATGTCACCTGAATACGTGGCGAGCAGGGAAGTATCAAGTCAAATTTGAATTCCATGAAAAATCATTATATTTCTACAATGTCGAAGTAGACTTACAAAGGAAAAGAAGGGTTTGAAGTAGACCCACTTATTTTATAATCGCTTATACCGTTTTAAACCCAATAAATGAACCAAGTCCCTACTTTTTTTTTAAGGAAACTAATCATCTTGATTGAAGGCTGTCCTTACCTGATTTTTTCCTTTGAGCACGAGCACGTTAGTGACCCTACCAAAGGGCAACCCCAGCTGTATGATCTCCGCTTCTGTTGTTTCATTCGGTATATTCCGTATGTGAATGACGCGGGACGGCTTGCCCACATTTTGTTCCAGTTTCACCTGTAACAATAAAAATATATGAATAAATCGGCATATAAAAAAGAAGATGTCGATTACTTTATAGTTTGATTTATGTCTATGATCTATTTAAAAAAATATGTAGATTCAAAATAATCTTCACCAGGTAATGTTATTTTTGTAACTAAAATGTCCATACTTGTGACGTATTAAGAAAAAGAGATGTAAACAAAATAAATCCTTATTAACCTCCGAGTAAGCGTAACAAAAGTGAAGAAACTAAGCGTGAAAGGTAAATTGAAACAGGAACGTGTGAGTGTTGGATGGTGTCCAACAAATGGAGTGCGTCGCTAAACGGCGGTACAAAATGACCGTTCTAATATACGTAAATAAAGCTGGCATTGTTCGCGAGAAGAGCCGGTTGGATAATTGAAAAGTCGATGTAGTATAATTGTCGAGGCTTATCGGGCCCGACCTCGATGTGGGCGCCATTGTTCCCCCGAGAGCCTTTTGATTACGGTGGCGGGCCGAACCAGGCTCCCGAATATATTGTAGCTTTGTATGACACTTCACTTTCTATTGAAGTGAAAAGAGCGAGCCGAGTGGCAATTTTTGCAATTATTCATGAGCTGAGCTTTTTACGTGCACACGTGTAACTGCAGTTCGTAATTCAGGTATTACACGATGTTGTGTTGTGAAACCCTTTGAGCGTACAGTCAGTATTTTATTATACAATATTTATGCTGTGATGTGTGTGACAAACTATTTATCCGATTTAGTTTGTCACACACATCACAGCATCAATCGGATACATGTTTATATTCTAGATGACTTTGTCTGCAACCCTTTTCCAACTAACTGAACCTATATGTGTCTTAAAAGGATTACACCGACCCAAAGTTATCGTTAGCGGATCGAAAAAATATCTCTCTGTCGAAGTTTCCGTTCGGAAATGTGAATCGTTCAGGTTTGGGAACGTCGTGAACTATCTGCCCCCTTTTTACGTTCGTCTTTGGCGGGCGGCGAAGCGTGGAGGTGTAACAAATGAGTCTAATGCCTATTAGTTCGACATTGTTAAGTTCAGACAAAGTGAGCAGCTGCTCCTAAGAAAGGGGGAAAGTCGAAACAGTTTGCAAACTATTCTTATTGCGGTCTCGTAATCTTTTAACTCTGAAACTTGGCTTGAACAATGCTTCTTTGATTAGATATGATTATACATATATTGTAGGGTTTCTTTACAAGAGATATTTCGTGACTTTGAAGCTGTTCCTTTATAATCTCCCTTTTTACAACCTTACATTAAAAGACAACCTTCACATTTTTAATTAGGTTATTCCTTTGAAACACTACCTCTACCTCTTACATTTACTGGATATTTTTCGTAGTACGGAAACTGTGTTGTGGTGTTTAGCTACCCCTGAGGCAAATTCGCCTTACATTTTTGTACATTCAACCGAATAAATGAACGACCCTTTTCGGAAAATTTTAATGATTAACAAACCGCTAACCAAAGAAAACGTACACAAAGATGACATTTTCGAATAATCCGAACCCTGTTACAATCGACATCAAAAGAACCAAATCTCCGTAAATAAACAAATAAAAAATATTTTTCCAAACTGCCTTGCAAAGGGAGAAATAAATCGTGGAACCTACTCCACCTTGAGGGTACGAATGGGCAAGGAGAGGCGACGACGGTTTCTTGTCGATATTTTCTCTTCTCGTGAAAGAAAACAACTGATACGTAAAACGTTGAGAAGAACATTAGTTTCGTTGGGTCAGAAAATCCGCGAAAAACGATTTCCACATCAGGCACTTTGAATCATCCGCTCGGTCTCACATTTCATCCATAAATATTAACTGTTGGCTCGAGAGTTGGAATAGAAAAAAGAGATATCGTATGACATTTTCCTGTGAGGATTTCCCGGAATCGGTCAATTTTCCCGGTGATCGCGCGGGTCGTGTTTATTGAAACACTATTTCTCAGTTGGCCGCCTCCGTTCGCCCCATCATTAAGTATGTCACCGATCGTAACTGCGGTAATGACCCCACCAGCTTCTCAGAGGGCTTGTAATAGAAAACAAAAGATATTCATCATAATAACGTAGCGCTTTACCACCACGATGATATAAAACTTTACAAATTAAAAGGGGTCTGTTTTGTCTGGAAGTTGATAAACTGCTCTTCTAAATTGCAATTTAGGTTGAAGTTTCTTAATCACGGGCGCTTATCAAGGTTCCCATGGTAAGTCCCGTGTTGAGTTTAATCACAATATTACTTACATTTTTAAAGCATTATTATAACATTTCTCGAATAAAATTCGGTTCCAAAGGAAAATGCACTTCAGATTTATAAGAAACACAGTTCAGAAACAAGCTCTGAATATTTAGTTTAAAACTGCGAAGAACGAGTCTCTAAGTTGAAGTAAGCTTTAACAGACAATTTCCTTTTAAGTGGAGCGTGGCTGGATGTGTTGACACTCTGTACACGAGTCGTTGAATTACGAACACACAAACCACGTTCTTGGTAAGTATCCTTAGTATCGTGCTTACGATCTTGACAAAATACACCGTCGTCGAGGGGACTTGTAATCCGCTTGCGGTTGCAGGTCAGGAACGCCCAGCAATGGGGTTTATTCGACGCTTATACCATAGGGACGGACTTTATTCTCGCCACCTCAAGATTACGTCATCGCAGGCATGTTTTATTTAGAAGCTATTTTGCTATAGAGTGAAGTTGAAGTTATTTTTATGACTATATGTGTGTACTTTTTCTATTCAGTCGTTCCTAATGGCGTTCTTTTGTAAAATATTTGAACCAATATTCAGCACATACGTTATTATAAACAGATACGGACACGAAATAATAATATGTACTTATGTATGTATTTAAATCCTTTATTGCAACTTTGACGTAAGTAATCTTAACGCCGTATGGTCGGTTGAGAATAACATCACTTCATTTTGATATTGTAGTTGGAAATGTCTTTTGGGCGGGGTCGGTATAGGGCCTCATTTCACAGAAAAGTGTGATCTGCGTATAGCTCCGTTGGTAATATAGCTAGGATAGTGTATGAGGGCTCAAAAGATGCATATTTGCGAGGGCTACATTATGCAAAAAAGAATTTTGAAAAATATCAAAAACCATTTATTTTGGATTTTTGACTTTTTTTTCCTTTCGAGTCCAATATCTCGCAAACTAAAAGAGATATCGGAATTTCGAAAAAACAACCTCTAAGGACATAGATTGCGAACATTTTAAGCCCAAAAAACTGAAAATCGATCGACTAGTTTTTCCACAACGCTTACATAAAGGTCGACTGCGTGAATTCTTAGTTCGCGCGGGGCTGAATTGTAAACACGTGTGCGATATGAGCGATGGAAGTTATTTATAGTTTAGTTTTATTTAAAATATGAAATTCATTTCCAATGTACTCTGAAATCATGTATGGCATGAAATCTGTGATTTTTTTTCCGTGGGTGTCGTAAGAGGCTACTAAGGAAACACAAATGAGACCTGCCTCCTATTAATTAGACCTGCACCCCAGGCAACGACACCTCAATTTGTTCTGAATCTGAGGTGGCGTCCTATGGTCTCATGTAGTGTGGTAGGCTCTGTGAAGGGCCGTCTGGTTCGCGATCATCCTCCTACCGAAGTCCGACGCCAAACAGCTTGCTGTGCTTCGTCGGTGCGTAGGAGTACCAGTGCCTTAATACACTGGAGAGCAAAGAATCCAGGTCACTTAAAAAATCCTAAAAATCTCGGAAACTAAAAATGCTAGCCTTATTAAATAAATTGTGTTTAATAGGCCATTTAATATCCCTTAAATGAAAGTAATAAAATGAATGATTTACTAAATTTTATTTACAAAAAATTATTATAATTACATAAGACAAAAAACTTCTGATCTCGCCATAAAACAAAAACAGAAAACATGACATTTTTGAATAACATTACGAATTTCTTGAATTTTCATACTTCATATTGCCTTCTCGTGCTTCCATTACTGCGTTTACGCGGTTCGGCATCCTGTACACCAAGTTCCTGTTAAGATTTTAGGGAGGGATTCGTTGTTTTACGCATCTCCCTAGCTCGTCCCAAGCATGCTCGATCGGGTTGATATCCGGGCTGCGTGCTGGCCACTCCATACGAGTAATGTTCATCTCTTGAAGATAGTCATTCACAATCTGACCTGTGTGAGGTCGGGCATTGTCATATATAAAAATGGCATCCTCACCCAAATTGACCATAAATGGACCAACGTGATCATTTAGGATTTTTCCACATATCTTTCGCTAGTTAAAGAGCCGTTCTCTATGAACACCAGTTCTGTGCGACTCTCAGAAGAAACTTCGGCCCACACAAGTACAGACCCACCGCCGTAGGCTACTTTTTCTTCGATGCATGCTTGCTTGAACCTTTCCCCTGGTCTTCTATACACTCTGGGTCTTCCATCGTGCTTGTGGAGCATAAATTTTGATTTGTCGGAGAACATAACTTTTGACCAATCTTCAATATTCCAATTCAAGTGGTTTTGGGCATACCTTAGTCTTGAAATACGATGCCCACGCTCCAATTTAGGGCCATTTGCAGGTCTTAGTGGTTTCAAGTTAGCCTCAGCAAGTCGTCGTCTTACCGTCCATGCGCTTGGGTTACTTCCTCCGAGGTGTCGAAACTGATTTGTAAGTTCAGTTCCTGTGAGAAAGCGATTACGAAGCATGATGTTCATCAAATATCGATCTTCTCGTGCTGTGGTACACCTGGTTCTGCCTGTTCCTGGTCTGCGTAGGTTAGAGCCAGTTTCCTCATAACGTCGGAGAACTCTTTGTACTATTGACAGTGACACACCGACAGTTCTGGCTGTATTGACTCAGGCCAGTTTTCAACATTGTGAGAATTCTGGTGCATTCTTCAGGTGAAAGAGACATGAATACAGCTTGAATAATAAATATTGAACACTATCAACATGGTATATATGCTTTCGGCCACCATCGCAACTGTGTTTCGCAACCAGTTGACTGCAAAGATTTTTTAATCTACCCACTTAAATGACAGATTAGAAACAAAAGCAAAAGTAAATGCAGAAAGTTTGAAAGTTCTATCTTCGAAAGTCTCCCTTTTTCAAATTTGATTTTTTTTCGACATAATTTTACAATAAGTAAAATTAATACCTTTATTTAAGGAGTATTTAAACACAATTTATTTAATTATTCTAGCATTTTTAGTTTCCGAGATTTTTAGGATTCTTCAAGTGACCCAGATTCTTTGCTCTCCAGCGTAGGCATTTTCTGGGTTAACTCGCTCCATCGTTGACCTCATCTATGACCTTGGTCAAGATTGAGGTCAAGAGTAAACCCATCTCATAATAAAAAAAGCTATTTTGACTTGACATTTTTTTTGGGCCCAGTAGAAACGGTACCATATAAAGATGTCGTTATACCCTAAATAAATTAGGCGAAGGATTAAGTTTAAATGAAACCGGAATCATAAAATCATGCGACTTTATTACAACACGACATTCTTCCGGTTTAAAGTCAAAGCATAGGCGTTAAACAATTAGTGTAAAGAAACGTTGGTGTGGTTAATATAAAAACAAAATCAATCATTTTTATGAGAAGATTATGTTTAGACCACGTTTTATCTACTTTTATTTGTTTTAAGCATTGGAATGTCAAAAAAATAGTATTTTAATTCAATTTTTTAAGAGTTTTGCTAAAGTGGTTATGTAGTAAAGCCGTTGAACGGAACGCAGTTCCGTCTTGCCCTTTGACAGTTATCACTGACATTGACACTAGAGTTGCATAACTATCGATAGTTGACTTTAAAAAACAGTAAGAATATCGATAGGACTATAGACAGTATCGATCGACTATAGTTTCCGATACTATTGATGACAGACAAAACTACCGATAGTATCGATGCTATAGAATTCGAATACTATCGATACTATTGATGATAGACCAAACTATCGATGGTATCGATACTATTGAATTCTAATACTATCGATAGTATTCAATTTCAATAGTATCGATACTATCGATAGTTTTGTCTTTCATCAATAGTATCGCGAGCTATCGATAGTATTCGAGTTCAATTGTATCGATAGTATCGATATTATCGGTAGCTCTCACAATATTCTTACTGTTTTTCAAGTTACGATAGTATTGATAGACTATCGAAACTTTCTACTATTTAAAAAATATTTAAAAATTAATCAAAACTTAATCGACAGTTTAACCTAAAAACTTCTTATTGGTTATTTATACAGGGCTTTAGGTATCTCTCTTTCAACCTCTCGGGTGGTTAATCAGTCCTTGAAACTGAACAACTTTCCCAAGGAACATAGGTCAAAATACGAAAAAAATTTTGAGTTCCCATACAAACTTCATCAGCATATAGCGCATTTTGTATGGGAGATCAAAATTTTTTTTTCGTATTTTGACCTATGTTCCTTGGGTAAGTTGTTCAGTTTTATGGACTGATTAACCACACGAGAGGTTGAAAGAGAGATACCTAAAGCTCTGTATAAATAACCAATAAGAAGTTTTTAGCTTAAACTGTCGATTAAGTTTTGATTAATTTTAAATATTTTCTTTAGAAAAAAAAAATACTAATAATATTACTAATGTTTTCTAGAGATAATAAGGAACAATTTCATTACTATACGTCACAATTTTTTGGTGGGCCCATCCTACATACAATTAAAAATTTTCTTCTTTAGCGCTCGGAAATCCAACTAAAATAATTATTTAAGATTGAGGACTAATTAATTATACTGCTGCCTGTCGCTTTGTTTAGACCCTGGGTTCCTAACCTAGGGGTAATTCCCCTGCGGGGGCAAATCAGCTATTTTACGGGGGTAACAAAGAACCTAATTATTAGAATCGTAAAAAAAAATTATGAACCATATTCGTGGCAGTGCTATAAACTCGAGATTCTTCAAAGTTCTATGCGATAAAATTGGTGCAAAATTTAATTCTCTTCTATACTACACAAAGGTACCAAACAGAGAACACAAAAAGAAAAAGAGTTTTTCTCTAAAATAAAAGATTAAACATTGTTTTTTTTGTTTGATTTGATATTTTCTTGTATTGTTTGATTTGATAACATTTTAAAGGGGAGTAAAATCAGTTTTCCTCATAGGCTACAAGAGTAACAATATTAAAAAGGTTAGAAGGTTAGGAACCACTGGTTTAGATGGACCTTGATGTTCCTAATCACATTTGGGCTATTTTTTTAAGATAACCATCGGATTTAACGCTAAACATCGATGAACGATAATGGCAATAACTTTCCGATTCACTCAAACATGAGCAGTTTGCTACTCAGGTAAAGTTCGCGAATGCCGGAGTGGTACGATTTGCCCAACTTTGGCGAAATTTATGAAGTTGAACTGTAATGATCTTGTTGTTATTTTTCAATACAAATATATACGTACGGCTAGGGATACGCATTTACTTATAGGTACAGGCGCCCCCCGCGCCCCTGTACCCCTCGGGCGAGGACTCATTTAGACGGTTTACATATATAGCCGGCTTCCTGGCTAATTAAGTCCATGAAATCGTTACAAAACTGTAGAATTATATAAATACTCTCGTTTGGTACTATGTTGTTTATTTTTTAAGTTTCATTACATGTATTTTTTTTGCTGCGTCGTTAAATAGCGGTTCTCGCTTGAGGGGGCATAACATAATATAATAGATAAAATATGAGACAAACAATTTAATTAAATATTTGATAAAAAGCAATCGGTCATTAAAGCCTCTAGATAACAATATTGCTTCTTGAACGTTAAATTGAGGATCGTATCGCACGCCAAAGGCAAGTGAAAGAAACATTTCAATAGCAATAAACTATTTCAAATAAAATTTTGCAGAATGGTTTCCTTAATGATATAAATAAGAAATAAGGCTAGATTATTCGAATTCTTACAAAAACAAAGTCTCAAGCGTAAAATAATTTTTCAAAAAGTTTGCCCATAAAATTAAAAGTACTTGGCAAATTATTTTATTTTTTTGTTAATTTTGAAGAATTAATCGTATCGTATTTGATGTTTAGAGGTACAAGCGATGTTAACAAGTTTCAACAGCATTACTCGGTGTAACGGAACAGAACATCATCTGTTCGTTAGTTCTCAAACATATGAAACTTAAACCTTAATGAAAGGAAAATAATTAAATAAGTATTTCATTACAATCAGTTAAGATTAAATTATTCGTAAGTAAATCTAAAAACAAGAATAACCTTCATTATAAAAAAATAAAATACTGAATAAAATCTCATTGGTGCTGCCATGTAACAGAGTAAGGATGCTAAATAGGACCGTATTACGTTGGTTTATAGTTCATATTGCTGTGTTGGAGAGGAAGGTGGAATGTACGGAGAACAGCTGAGAAAAGAGATGCAAAACTAAAAAAGATTCTATTGAAGTCACGATTTACAGTAGAGTAATGGAATGATATTGAAAGGTGAAATACCATGTAGGTTGTATAGCAAATAGACGAATGGCGCGCTTTTTGGCTGTATGGACGGCTTAGGGAGGGAAAATAAAAAAAATCGACGCGATCTTGTCTCCTCGGGTTTTGTGGAATGGGTTGAATTTTCTTAATTTATTAATTTTATTGTTTAATTTTGTGAAATATCTTGTTTTCTTTGATTATAAAAGTTGCTTATATTAACCAAAGTAAAATCTAACTATTTATTGTATGGGATAACAAAGGAAGTAATACTATCCTTATCCCAAATAGGTATATTGAGTTTGGTTTTGTTAGTAAAACTCAATGTTTCTGATGAGGAGGAAAGATTAGTTAACGCGACGTTTGTCGTGGTTGGATTTATAGGCGCCTAACGGTGTCAAATGTCTATAAATTCAATACAACGCCTTATGGCGGGACCTTGTTATGAGACGAGCAAGGGATTGATTTATAATTCTATATTGTAATTCGATCTGTAGTCTCCCAGTGCAGTCTTAGTTTGCACAGTGATCTCGGGGAACTGTCGAAGAAGATCCAGGCCTTAGGCACCGAGCATTGCGTGTAAATTACTACTGTTTCTGGTCTCCTATATATCTTACTTATTTATCCGCATTTTATACATGCCCGCATTTCACACAAACCAAAGTTCTTTACGGCCGTGTGAATGCACATACACTCAGCTTTAGGGATTAGGTACTCGAGGAAAGCTGCCTCAAACTTCTACAGTTTAGTCAGGAGTTTCCCATTGCACCGTGGAAAACTACATAACTCACCACACGCACATGTTTAAAGTTAAATGTGAAGTAAAATACTTCTAGCTTGTTTATTTCACAAGAAGATAGACTAGGAATCTTATTTAGGCAGAAACTAGGCAGGTAAAATCAAGTACATAAAGGTAAATAGGATATTCTTAGGTATTTACTAAATTTAAGAGAAATCAGTCTAGGAACTTTTCTGAAATAAAATATAATTAATTTGGAATCATTTTCTATGAAA
Source organism: Aproaerema taeniolella (assembly GCA_949987775.1). NCBI lineage: Eukaryota > Metazoa > Arthropoda > Insecta > Lepidoptera > Gelechiidae > Aproaerema > Aproaerema taeniolella. Next base: position 10,139,110 of record OX465251.1, on the reverse strand, counting down.
ATGTCTTAATAAGAGATTCAGCGTTATGAGATAGATTGCAATATTAACTTCCTTATCTATTATTTACTTAACTTAGATCTGAGTCTACGGCATATGCTTGTTTCATTTATTGTATACCTGAGCTACGTGCTCACGTAGGGCCTTGACTTGAATAAGTCAAGAACTTCTTGGGTGGATGTCCTTCGAGGGATCATGGAGGCTCCACTCTTTAGATAATGGATGTTCTCTGTGGAAATGAGGAGACTCCATTTCGTCGAGTTGGTATATAATGTGTGAACCATCATTGCCAAATTGAGACCATATAATACTAGCAATATTAATTTTATGATATGACCATGTAAGGAAGACTAAATTGCATTCTATTTGCATAGGAAGGTATATAAATCCTTGAATCTGAATAATGTATGTGACTAAACTTCTTGGTGAAAAGTATAACCGAAGATTTACTAAAGTATTTTGAGAAACAGCTAAGATTACTTTTGAAGAAAGATCTGGCTTTACTATTTATGAATATAAATTAAAGATGGGAAACTTTTGGAGAAAATTCCATCTCTTCGAACCATGTGTATAATTAAAGATAGAATACTTTTGAAGAAAATTCTATCTTGCCTACTACTATTAATAATGAGAACTATTCACCAAGTTATAATAAACATACATAATACAGATCACTGTGAAGAAAGATCTAATTTCTACTAATTTTATTATTCTGATTAACCTTAGGAACATTCTTCTAAGATATTGTAATAAATATATTTATTTCATTTGTTTTTGTAAAATTGCTTGCTTTGAAAAGAAAGTCATTGACTCAAAATAAAGTAAATTATAAGATTAGCATCTCCTTTTATGGGTATGTATATAAGTATATATGCTTAGGATTCCTGTAGTCACCAGTCTGACTTGGCTCGACTTACTGACAAAGACAGTGTAAATTTACTGAGTCAATGCAACTTGACTTCCTCTCATCTTTTGCTGTAGAATACTAAACTATCTGATTGTTATTGAAAATAGTTAAATACTCTTCCCCCCCATAAAAGGAGTACAGCGGTGGGGTGCTGTCCAGTCTTTGGTCGAGGCACACAGTTCTAACAGAAGTTAGAGGGCAAAGCCCTGGCGCGGAGGTGGAGCGCTGACCTAAGCCGCAATACATAATTATTGAGATTTAATTTACCTATTTTTCATGTTTAAAAATACTTACTTTTTAATCTCTCGATATCTGGTTGAATGTTCCTCATCTTAGTACTTAAGTTTAATATGAATACCATTCTCACTAACTCTTAAAGAACCCAGGTTACTCATAAATCACAACGTAGGTCCTCTAAAACTAGAATTATCACTTGGCCAAATCTAGATCAAATGAAAATTTTTAGTCACTTCTTAAAGGTTAGGTTAAGGTTCACTTAGTTTAAAGATAGGTAGGATGGTAAGGGATTTATTTATTTATATCAGGGGGGGGTTGTTACAATTTGATGCGCAGTGACCAGGATTGTTAGTGAGTTTGGTTTTTGTAGGTTATGTTGGTTTCATTTGATCTAGACTTCTAAAAAGTGGCGATACGCCACAATTTGTTGCCGTGAAAAAGGAAGGGTTATGAGAATGGTATTTAATTTATAAGGTTGTAAGATTAGGGATAGGGAAGGGAATAAAATAGGTAAATATTTTGAGACGATTCACTATATTAAATATGAATATTACTGCACTAAGTAAGTTGTACTACGCATTGGTGTTCACTATCACTATTATGCCCGTTTTCCGAATCGCCGACCGGTTCTTGCATAGATTTTCTAGGATTTGTTTTTCTTTATAAGCTGGTCAGTGGGTCCTTTTCGGGGTTCTATTGGTTGTAAATACTTTTGGTGAATCAAGTGATTGTGTCTGATCTTGTTGTAATTCGTGAATACACGGGGTTGACACATCATTGGCACAATCAGTAGGTACAATACATGCTGTGCAGGCTTCGTTTGCTGTAAAATGGAGTACTAATGAAGTGTTTTCTCAAACTAAAGTTGCAGTCAGTTGCACTGGTGGAAAAAGTCTCCTGGGCTGCTCCTTTTCCGACACGCCGATCTGTTAGGTACGTGTTTAGTTGAGTTAGTACTTAAAACTTCTATGCCCAACTGGCAAAACATAACGTATAAGTTAAAAAGTAGAATTTCTGTGGTAGGCAGTGTTGCCACATGAAGTAGACGTGAAATCTGTATTTTCATTACAAAAATCCGTATAAAATCCGTATTTCTGTTTTTATTGAAATTCCGTATAAATATCCCTTATTTTGATTGAAATTCCGTATGAATTCCGTATAAAAATGAAGCGTAACATTTTTGAGTCGAGATTTAAATCAAAAGAGGGTGATTTTCCCTAAAAGTTGTTTAGTAGTAGCAGGTCCGTTATCGTCGAGGTACATAATTTATTTCTTGGTTTCGTCTTCATTGAAGAAATTTTGCTGTACTGCCGCACTACCGTGGAGCAAACTCACCAGCGTTGTGACGAAATCGGTCAAAATTAGGTAAAGAAGGCTCGAAAACGGGGTCCTTTTGAAGCTAATTCTGTGTTTAGAGTAAATCCGTATAAAAATCCGTAATCTTGATTCATCCGTATTGAACTTGCAAAATCCGTACAAATACGGACAAATCCGTATATATGGCAACACTGGTGGTAGGTCTAGTCTAGTAGGGAATATTATTTTTAATTTATTCACTCATCAGATAGGCAAAGGTTTAACGAACCAACCATACAGCCATGAAATAATTGTCACTGTCAAAAATCTATTATAAATATTTTTAATAAATTGGTTATTAAAATTACCTGGTACACATAAAACAGAAATAGGTGATTGATAAATATGAAATTTAGAACAGTTGGTAGCTAAATTGTACACAATTAGTGAAAAGGGTTCTATTCATTCTTTGCTGGAGCCGAGGGCGGGAAAATAGTTCGTTTTAAAATTACAGAAGTAAGATATCAGGAATTGAACTTTATCCTCATAGATTTGATTTATCCTTCTTTCTTGTTAATAATGAAATTATTATAAACTATAGTAGGTATTCATTGTAGGTGTGTATGATGTATTAATCAAATAATTAATTAATGTAGGTAGAAATTCATATAATTAAAGCGAATACGATAACTCAATAAATTAAGTGTATCTATTAAGTACATCCATGACTAGAATACTTTTATTTATAGGTATAGGGTATAGGTGAAGTCATGGGTGACAGTAAATTTCTTGGGACCTGAGTTGGAGTTTTCTAGTCAGGGGGTTGTCCTGTACCCACTGTTTAGGAAAACAATTTGAGTTCGATTGCAGTTTATAGTTTAGATCAATAAATAATTTTTAGGGAAAGAAAAGTGTCCGGAATGTTTGTGTTATGAACTCGTGATCTTAGGTTTAAATTGTACATACCTACTATGAGGTAGGATTAGGAGATAGGTATACTTAAATTAAGATTTTGTTGGGAAAAAAGAGATTGAATTGATATAGATCGGTTTATCTTTACATAAAAGGTAAATGTAGTTCTTACATTACATTAAATTCTAAGGTTTGTTTGTCCTTTATTCCGTTTATATTCACATAATCAAGTAGGTAGGTAAACCGCTGATTATCTCCATTAGGCAAATGTAGATAGATCGATAAAGTTAAGATTTTGTTTTATTGGCATATTATTTATTCATCTTTTTTGGTTCATTGTATGTTAAAGAGGTTGATTTCTATACATTGGGATTATTATATAATTTATCAGAAAACAGGTTACATCATCTAGCGGAATTTGATTGAACTTTTTCAAATGACAGAAGATGGAATGCGGAAGTATCGATTAGCGCTCAGCTATGAATAACGGGTTTATGCTGAGTTAGTATACCAAATCGCGCATAGATGACTCTAGTTGTCTCAAAAGTAAACAAAATATCATTATACCTAGTGGTTATCTAGCGGATTTAAGTTAAACCTATTTCTGAGTATCAGAAGCTAGAGATGTCTAGTGTTAAGAAATAGAACTAAATAAGTAATATCTAAATTTTATAATTTTCATCAAATTAGTTATGTAAATGTATTGTTATTTTTAGTTATTTTTCTGTTTGTGTGTACAATAAAGTATATTTGATTTGATTTGATTTGATTTGATTAGTTATTTATTACTGGAAAAACTAAAAAAGGTAAAAAAAAAAGATTTATGCTGGTGAACTTTGACACAACTTCAAAATATAAGTTAAAGTAAATGTTTTAATTGTACTTTCCGTGCTTGTTTGGTTCAGCTTTATATTACACAGTGTGTAAGAGCATTTTTGTCAGTATTTTTGAAGTTTTAATAATGAAAGATAAATGTATGAGAATTTGTAAGATAAATGTTTGGAAGAGATTAAATGTTCCTGAGGGTGTTCTATTTTGCTATTCTGAAAAGTACGGGAAAATTTATTGTCTTTTGATTCAGAAACATCACACTATACAATGGCTTTTCTATTTGATTAAGAGTTAGGTTAAGTCAGTAGACATCAGTGCTAATACTGTGTCATTTAGAAAAGTCATACTACACACGAAGCTAACACTTAGCTTGCTATACTCATCGAGCGTCCACTCCACATGCTCCGTGTGACAATCAGCTTTTGTGCTCGGTGTAAAATTTAAGTTGTTGCTAAATTCATGGAATATTAGGCTTTTACGCTATTAAAGTCATCAAGTTATAGAAAGGATATACTAATGAATCTGATCATCAACACGCGTTGGTCGTGATTGGGTTCAGATAGATTAGTGCACATTGTCATTAGGACTGAGAGTGCCTCACAACCACTCTTTCTTCCTGGAGCTTGATGTCCTTGTGTAAATGAATTTTATTTCATTTGTTGAAGTATTCTTCTTCTATTCGGTACATATCAATGGAAGATAGAAGTAAGCTTAAAGTTTGAACCGTCTTTGAGTTGTTGTTTCATGGTTTAAAAACACACTACATTAATAACATGTCTGAAGAAAATGATTATAAATTAAAAAAAAAAAATAGTTATTCATTAAATTTTAATTCGTGACATATGTTTGCGCAAGAGTGAGAATAGAAAGTTTACTTCGGTTGGATCTTCGATCACCTGTGTAAAATTTTGTACATAGTTCACAATTTAATTTAATTTTATAATAAAAATTCAGCAGAATTATTTTACTTTAAGTTAAGTTATTTTTGTACGGGTTTTTAGAATAGCAAAACGGTGAACTAAAATAAATGATAAGAGATATTTATTTATTAGAAGAAAATACCAACTTTTATCACAGAATAAATAATAGCACCTTTTAAAAGATCTAACAAGCAGTCAGAATGTGTAGAGCAAATTAGGTAATTTTACTATTTAAAATCAATTTTTATAGCATTGCGGAGGAGTTGTTTTAGTGGTGTAAAGAGCAGTTGTCTTAGGTTTAATTCTTAGTGCGGGGATTTGTTGCAGCAAATAATTGTTCTAGGGTCAGAGTATTTGTTTTGTCTGAGTTTGTTTTCTGGAAAACTACGATGTGGGAAGACTTAGTGATAGGTACCTATTAAATAAATAAAAAAAAAGGGAGAGATGAACATTTCTGTTTAAGTAGATTATCAAGGCAGGAAGGTAAATGTATTGTAGTAATACTTAGACAAAACTCTTAAACAATTTTAGACGGACGGCGGACAGATTGGCCGCGTGGTAGTGACGCTGCCTCTTGTGCGGCAGGTTCTGGGTTCGATCCCGGATGGGGTAAATATTTGTGTAAACAAAAATAAAAACACGTGTGAGTGACAAACTGTAGTCTCGCCTATTACAATGGGGCAAAGGCGTGAGCTTATGTATGTTAGTATGTGTTCGTGCACGGGTCATAGGTGTTTGTGTGTGTGTTTTCCGTCCGAGGGACTCGCGACACAGGGAAGGGCCTTGGTGTGGGCCTTTATTGGGAAAAACTTATTTAAAAAAAAATATAACTTACTTATATTGTTAAAAACTTTAGGGATTACAGGCGTGAGCGTATGTTTTGTGTGTGTGTATATATATGTATGTAAAAACTTTAAAAACACATTAAAGTGATTACCCGTGCAAAATTAAAATTGATTGTTAGAGTTATTTAAAAAAAAAAAAACGCTGAACCGATTATGGGAAATTTTAGGTTTTGAAACTTAACCAAACGGGAAATAAGTAATAGTCTTATGTCGGAACTAAAGTTATAGGAAATATTTGAATTGTTTGTATGTTTGTTTTCATTGAATGGGCACCGGAGCTGCTGAATCGATTGGGAGTCTTCTTTCACCATTAGTATATAGATGAAGCACAGTAATAAGATAAGTTATAAAAACGGTCAAGTGTGAGTCAAACAAAGCAAATCATTATTTTAAAAAAATTTCACATCTTAACACTTAATAGAATTGAACAGGAGTTATAAAAACAGTCAAGTGTGAGTCGGACAACGCAAATTATTTTATAAGTTTCTCATATCTCAACGTTTAGAAAGAATTGAATATGATAGATAGATAGACGAAGCATTGTATTAACATAGGCCTCAAAACGGACAAATGCAAATCCAATCTCGTGCTTTGTTTGGTAGTTTTGGATGACATTTGATAGGGAGAAAGACGATGCGGTAGAATAATACATAGGCTACAAAAACGTATTAAATTTAATTCCTAAGGTAAAAAGAAGTGTTACGGTTTGAGCGAAAAATGAATAAAGTGTTTATAAAAGGCATTTACATTTTGAATTTTATGGCATACGAGAGCAAAAACATTGGAGGAAAATTTATATTGTAAATTAGAAAATATTCAGAATTAATAATATGGCGGTAGTAAAATGCAGGTATAGGTTAAGTGTTTGGTTTTAAATGTGTACAAACTGGGGGTTGTAGTGGATATTTAGTATTTCAATTTATTAGGCTAAATAAAATAAAAAATACAAAAAGAAAATAGGTATTTATTCGGAGAAGTCTACTAAGTGAAAAAGTACTTTATTAATATAAGGACTTTGAATGTAACTGCATGTTCTTATGCCGTTGAGATTTTGTATCGTGGTATTATATTTTTCAAAATAAAAATTCAGTTGACTATGTTGGATTTAGAAAAAATGAAACGGTATTATAAGATACAAAATTCTGCTTATCACATAGGGATTAACGATGTTGTTTGCAGTGAAAATTATGTATGTTTGTATATTGTAATATAGTATTGACAGATAAGTTTAGGACTTAATAGAGATTAATATTTTCAGAGCAGATTAAATCAAAATGATTAATTTTGTTCCTTGTTTAAATCGCTAATAGGAGGGATCTCAGGTGTGAATTTATGTACTGATTAAAAGTATGTATTTAATTTTCGAAAAAAAAAGGAACAATTCATAAATGTTTATCTGTTGCGTTTTAGTTTGAATGTAGGTGTGAAAATATGGATAGCTAAAAACATAGAATATAAAAAAGAGCCAAAGAGTTGTAAAAGAAAACAGGATACTTATACTTTCGGTCAATTAAGAAGATTTGTACCGTCCTATAGTTTAATATGAATCTGTAGCTCTATGCTTCTACATTAGACAAATCAATTATAAGAAAATATTGTAGGTTTCCGACTGCGACTTCGTTTGGGTGTACCTAGTTAATTTGTAACTTTTCGGGATTGTGTGATAAAATAAAGCGTCCAACCTCGTACGGACGACTGCAACTCGGGTAGTCACACGCGTGCACTTTGTTGTTGTCAAAGGAGCGGTTTTGTAATGAAAATGGAGTGGCCCGATGCGCTGACCTCTGTACGTTGAATTGTAACCCCAAGCCGTCCAGATAGACAGAAACATTCTTAATATAATACGTTTATGAATTGGGAATAAAATGATTGAAAGTGGTAAATCAATAGTCATAGATCTCAGATAGTTAAGTTGGTAGTATGGCTGTTAAAAAAAAAGTGTGATAAATCATGAACAGGGTGATCCTGGCAGTAGGATAAGTCAAGTTTGCTGAATACTTAATTTGTTAAACTTTCAAATTAAGGAAGAAGGAAGAGGGATTAGATGTTCTTTAGGTCTTGTTCAGCAGTGGGTGAGGTGTTAACTTTTATTTAGTCGTTCAAATAAATTATCTCTTTGCTCAGCAGTGGGTGATTGTTAATTGTTTATGTATGCATTACAATAACTGTTATTTATAAAGGAAAATGTCAGTGCGCTTAGTAGTGGGTATTCCGTAGATAAGTACGTCATTAAATTGGCTGATAATTAATGTTAATATCTGCAGCGTTCTCAGTACAGTAAAGGGTATGCGTTGATAAATTAGTCAGTGAAATAGTGGAAATATATCTAGGTATAATTATCTACGTTCAGTAGTGGAAATGCGATGATAAGTCAGTAGAAAAGTTTGGTATTGTGATAAGATATTTTTAAATTTATCGAACAGTGGTGGATAAAGCGATGATAAGTCAGTAAGTAGAACGGATTTTAATTGAGGTTAAACAAATTTCTACGATGGGTTTTGTTTGGGGTGGGCTTCGAAGATATCGTAAAATAAATAGACGATGAAAAGTTTACAAATCCAATATGAGTCTTTGCCCAGCAGATGGAGTAGATTAAATCGGTTATTGTTAAGATTAGCAAGCATTCTTATTCTGCAGTGGCCTTGGTGTTTATAATTTAGGTGGTCATGTTTAACTTTTGATTGGAAATAAAATAATTTTATTTCAAATAATTATTTTGATAATAAGACCATCGTTATAGTAATTACGAAATTATAAGTGTTTTATTAATTCTTTGTTTGAGACTTCAATGGTTCTTCTTATTTTGAGAGTTCAAACTTCTTATAGTTTGAATTAACCTTGCTTGGCAGCGTGTTTTATTCATTTTACACGTAGGGCGTTTATGTATATATTAGATAGGAATTGGATGTCCTTCGAGGGAACATGGAGGCTCCATTCCTTAAATTCTCCGTGTTCTTGTTTAATGAGTAAACCAGCATGGCTGAGTTATTAAAGGTTTAAAAATTAGATGTAATAAAGTATTACTATTTAATATAGAGGCAGCAGCATATTAGGTTACATGATGCACTTCAAAAGCGACAAGTGAACGAGATAAGGGCGGCATCAAGATCAACACATATAACCTTAAATGTTGTTGTTTGAATTATGTATACCCAGAAGTTACTATTGTTGTCGAAAATAAAGAGGGAAAAACTGTTATATTTTACAGTTTTATATAAATGGGCAGATAATAATTTTGATTCAAGACAATTTTGCGTGGGTGAACAATTTTTAATTAAATAAAACGAAATATTAATGTACTTCCAAGTTTTCACATTCCAATTAAATATGGAACAAATTTATTATCGTTTGGTTTCAGAAACATTACACTTAACAATGACTTTTTTATATGTTTAGGTGTTAGGTTAGGTCAGCGGACATCAGTGCAAATACTGGATCATATAAAAAAGTCATACTGCACACGAAGCTAACACTAGCTATGCTTACTCGTCGAGCGTCCACTTCACATGCTCCATACAATCATTTAACTCTTTTGTTAGATGTAGATATTGGGTTTTGTACTTGACTCTTGGGTGTTAAGGTTTCTTTACTGATACAGTGTTCACAGTTCTGTAAGGGTGCCCTAGTTAATCGTAGAATAACTTCATCCGAGAGATGGGGCGAGATTGAATAGTGCATTGCCATTAGGGCTGAGGGCTGCCTCACAACCAGTTCCTTCTTTTCAGGGCCTCAGCACTGCAGGGGAAATAATAACTCCTAATTTTTAGAGTAAAAGAGCTCAATGTTTGGGTCTTCACTTGAGTTAACTGATTTATGGTTTAAAAGACACACCACATAAAAAACATGTCTGAAAAAAAAACCGAAAGTAAATTAGTGACAAGTGGTTGGAATTAGCTTAATTCATATGTTTGTGAATAGAGTAAGAAAAATTTACTTCGGTTGGATCAATAATTGATCACCTGCGTAAAATTTTGGGGGTTGATTGTAACGGAACAGAACATTGGGGGCTTAGCCAAGGCGACATTTCTGTCGATCGATTCTATTTCTACATTCGTAAACGCCGTGGCGTTTTCAAATTTTCTAATGCGTGATCATGCGTGATACGCTCGGCTCTATGGTTTTTCTACAATTCGAGTGTCAAATTTCGTTTGACACGTGACGGTTCTTGCGCATCTGAGTGAGGTAGAAAGAAAAAAGCTACATAGCGTCCATAAGAGCGTCTTTTTCTTTCTCATATACTTCATCTTAAACAAAAAGTAAAAAAACAGTAGTTACCGCAGCATAGACATATAGAAAATAGTAAAATTATGTTTTGAAATGTTTGCGCATATAGGTTAATAGAAAGAGACAAAGCTAGAGGAGCTTTTTTATTCTTTCTCAAATACTATAACTTAAATAAAAACCAAAAAAAAACGGCATTTTGTCGAATGCGTGGATCAAAAATTGCTAGCCAAGCAGCTCTTTTTGACAATCGCTATAGAAAGTTAGCGCTTCTATCAATAGAAACTTGATAGAAACGCTACAGAAAACTAGCATTCACTGAAACCCTGCAGAAAACGAGTAAAAAACGTAAATTATTTGTATAAAACGAAACAAAATGGTTGATTTAGATACAGAGGCAACGATTAAATTTTATCTAAGATTATATAAACTCATATTTTCGGTAATTAAATAGATAGTGCCAAATAGTCGGGTAATTATTATTTAGTACTAGCTAGGGCTGTCCGCCCGCGACTTCGTTTCTGAACTTGACATTAAGGAACACAACAAAAAAAGGAAACATCCAAATCGATCAAGCCGTTCTCAAGTTATATCATAACTAGAAGAAAAAGGGGGTTCTTTTTTTATTATTATAAGATGGGTCAACTCTTGACCTCAATCTTGACCAAGGTCATAGATAAGGTAGAGGACGGAGCGAGTTAACCCAGAAAATTCCTATCAAGGCATTGGTACTTCTACGCACCGATGGAACACAGCAAGCTGTTTGGCGTCGGACTTCGGTAGGAGGGTGGTCGCGAAACAGACGGCCCTTCACAGAGCCTACCACACCGCATGAGACCATAGGACGCCACCTCAGATTTAGAACAAATTGAGGTGTCGTTGTCTGGGGCAGATTAATAGGAGGCAGGTCTCATTTGTGTTTCCTTAGTCGGCTCTTACGACACCAACGGAAAGAAATGAGGTGGTGTTATTCTCAACCAACCACCACACGGCTACCGACTTCAAAAAAGGAGGAGGTTCTATGTTCGACTGTATGTATCTTTTTGTATATATACACTAGCATCCCACTCGAGACTTCGTCCCCGTGAGAATTCTGGGAAATTTGTAGCCTATGTTACTCAGTCTCAAGCGAACGCGGTGCTATGTAGACGTATTGCTAAGTGTAAATTTATTCACAAATTATTTGCAGCTAAGCGCGGCGTCAGCCGTCGCTTGAAATTTGTTGCCATGAGCGCAAAACTTGTGGTGAACGAGCTCCTTGCATTCCTTCAACAAAAGCTGGATGTAATGGACGAGGATAGTGCTCTCCAGATATGTCAGTCGAACTTTAGTGAGGCTGACATCGCTGAGGCGAAGAAGCTTTTGTTCATGTCCACCAACAAGCTGGACCAGATGGTGTTTCGCCGGCGTGACGGGACGCGGAAGAGTCTACAGGACATCACCACGCTGCTGAAGGAGACCAATCCTGACGACGTGCCTACGTTCGTGGCCCAGAAGCTGCACAAGCTTCCTCCTGTCACGTTCGACCACGTGGACGTCACATGCCTCCTGAAGGATATCGTATCCTTGAAGGCGAATCAGGCGCAGATGGTGTTGAGGTTCGAGGCATCGGAACGCACCGTGAGTGAGTTGCGCAAGGAGGTCGATACCTTGCGTGCGTCACTCGCGATATGTAGGTCGTCACCGGACGCCGCCGGCCCGAACATCAACTCGAGGCGCGGAGCGTGCCTCAGCACGTCACTGGGGTCAAGTTTCGAGTCGGCTGGTGCGTTACCGCCCGCTGCTGTGTCAGCAGCGCGCGCTCCGCCGGCCGCCGCCGCTTCGCCGCCCGTGCCCGCCCCGCGCCCCGCTCCCCCGTCCGAGCCACCAGTCCGGCGTGCCGCCACGGCTTCGCCCGCCACGCGCGATGCCCCGCCGCGGCTCGCGGCGCCGGTGACTGCCGCTACCACCACGCGAGCGTCCAAGACGTTCGCTAAGGTCGTCACGGCCAGCAAAACACCAGTTGCTGTGACCCAACCTCCTCCAAAAGTGGGACACCGTGACGAAGATGGCTTCGTCAAGGTGCAGAAGAAGCGCAAGCGATCGGGTAACAAGAATCGCTGTGGGACGGCAGCGACGGACCCGGAAGTGAGTCTGCGTGCTGAAGCTCCGAGCACGCCTGTGTACTTGTCGCGACTGCACTACAGCACTGAGCTGCAAGACGTCGTCGAGTACATACGGCAGAAGACAAAAGTTCCCTTAGGTCTCCAGAGAGTGAAACCATTGGAATTGCATTACCATGCTAGTTTCAAAGCATTCGTGGTGCGGTTCCCGACGTTCATGCTGGAGACCGTCATGAAGGAGAACTTTTGGCCGGAGGGCGTGGTGTTCCGCCGTTTCCGAGGGAGATTCCCGGCTGCAGACACCCCCGGAAAAACACCCGGGAAATAGTGTTACTTAGTTTTATTTTATTTTGTTAATTATAATTCATATGTATGTTAGTCTGTAAGGTATTTATCTATGGGCCTTAGATGCCTGATAATAAATGATTTGATTGATTGATTGATAATGTAGCATCCTAATGGTGAAAGAATTTTCAAAATCGGTCCAGTCGTTTCGGAGTCGGAGCCTATTCGTTACATACAAAAATAGAAATCTTTCCTCTTAATAATATTTGCATAGATATATAGATTAAGTTTCAATTGTAATGGTTAGGTATTCTTAGATAAATAAACTAATAAGTATAATGATAATTATATAATTAATTATAATATTAATACAAGTTGATAACATTTTTCAAAATCAATTCTAACAATACATTAAAATAAAATTAAATGTCACAACTTAAAACTAATAAAATTAAATGTAAAACACAAAGTTCAAGTTAAAATCCGGCCAAAGTCTCACCCAGAGCAAAGGTCCACATCACGCTCGCAGCGTTACCGCCGCGTCGAATCGCGATGGAGAGTCTTTGGACCAGGAAAGACCCGGCGCGCGGATCAGCCCCTCTGTCCGTTAATCTTTTGCCGGTATCCCTGACAAACGCCGTGGCCTATCTGCCCCAGGGTCCCGCGGTCTCAAACGCGACGGGTAGAAAGGTATAAGTGGCTTTCTTAGCCGCGTATTTAACAGTATATTAATTAATGTATTAATTTTTTGTTTACCAGCCCATATATATACTTATTACGTCCCCACCGAGGGGCACGGGCCTCCCTTCGAAACACGAAGGGGATTTAGGCCATAGACCACCACTCTGACCCAATACTCGTCTTTCGAAAATTTTCTTGAACGGGCGGGTTTCATCACGATGTTTTCCTTCACCGTTGAGCAAGTGATAATTAGCAATCCGTTCATAAATCCGAAAAGACGAACTTAGTGGTACAGGTCCGCATCAGGATTTGAACCTACGACCTTCGGATTACAAGTCTGCTAATTACCAACTGGGCTATCACCGTCTATAATTAATATTATTTTAATTTTGATCTAGCCAAATTTTAATTAATTTTTTAAAGATGAAAGATGATTTAATTTTACTAGTTATACCTACATTTAATCAAATAATATAAAAATGAGTCACAAAAGATTCAAGTAAAGGTATTCTGTGGTAAACTATGTGTGTTCTGATCACCTCGGAGCCACCATAGGGTGCAGGAAACGCAGAAAGACTGACGTAGGCTAGATTGACCTACCAAAAATAAAAGGATCGAGCTATCATAGCGCAACAGCTCCAAAGTTCGAAGATAGATGGACACTGGGACGAAAAGCCTTCTCCAAAATGTCGCCCATGTATTTTAAAAATGTATTGTGGCAAGCTGTACAGAGGCCAACGTATCAGGTTACTCCATTTTCGTTGCAAAACCGCTCTTATCGCAACAGCAAAGAGTGCACGCGTGATATGTGGCCAAAGAGTGATATGCATCCCTCCGTACATACGGTAATCACCTCTTAAAAAAGTTTTGTTTCTTTTTTACACTTCAAAGATTAAATTGAGAAATTATATTAGGAATCTAAGCTAAGAAAAGTTATTTATGTGAAAATAATTTTAATGAGGAATTATCTGGGCCAGCTTTGAAGAAAATTCCATAAAAGGCGCTGTCTACTACTCGGCTGTATGGAGTTCAATTTTACTTTAGTGAGATCGAAATATTTTTTTAAAAAACCGGCCAAGTGCGAGTCGGACTCGCGCACGAAGGGTTCCGTACCATTATCTATAACAAAGGCAAAAAAATCACGTTTGTTGTATGCAAGAAACGGTAGAAAATTTATGGGACGCAAGTCCTTAAAATTCGAAGGATTGTCTACCTTGGGTAGAGGAGTAAAAATGGCTGCTTTCAACAACGAGGGAACAACTCCTAATATTATAGATCTATTTACTATGGCCATTAAAATAGTGAGTGTCCGAGGTAGCGTGAGCAGAATCATCTCTCTGCTAATTTCGTCTATTCCAGTAGCTTTCGATTTAATCTTCACTTTCTTCAACCGGTAAAAGTGTCATTGTGGATTTTCAAAAATTTTGAAACTCGAAATACGTGAGTTCTGATAGAGAAACCGAAGAAGATCCGGGAATGTCTAATTTATTATTTATCTTATCGGGATTACTAAGGAAATGAGTTCCAATTCGAAGGATTGTCTACCTTGGGTAGAGGAGTAAAAATGGCTGCTTTCAACAACGAGGGAACAACTCCTAATATTATAGATCTATTTACTATGGCCATTAAAATAGTGAGTGTCCGAGGTAGCGTGAGCAGAATCATCTCTCTGCTAATTTCGTCTATTCCAGTAGCTTTCGATTTAATCTTCACTTTCTTCAACCGGTAAAAGTGTCATTGTGGATTTTCAAAAATTTTGAAACTCGAAATACGTGAGTTCTGATAGAGAAACCGAAGAAGATCCGGGAATGTCTAATTTATTATTTATCTTATCGGGATTACTAAGGAAATGAGGTAAGCAATTATATTTATTAGAAACAATAAAAATATCTTTCAGATTTTTCTAAAATGTTTTAGGATTATCAAAAATACATCATCTGTAAAAATTTCAACTGATACAGCCTGGTGATAGACAGACGGACGGACAGCGGAGTCTTAGTAATAGGGTCCAGTTTTTATCTTTTGGGTACGGAACCCTAAAAAAACACTTAGTTTTTTTTAAGGTTTTTAGTTTTATGGTTTACAAATCTAATTACCAGAAACAAACCTTTAATAATATGTTAGAGTCAGATAGCAATCATTTTGATTAATGCCTCTTTCCTGTAATTCCTTTTAGTTTTTATTAGCTGTATGGCTCTCTACTTTGCCTATCGTAATAGATAAAAGAAAACTACTACTATACTATCTTAATCAAGGCCTACAGTTCGTTTTTTTTAAGTATTAGAAATATATTTTTTAATCTAATTTTATTTATTTAGGGTTTTATGAAATGTCACCCTCATCGTGACACTCATATAGAGGAAACTTAGCCTAGAACCAAAATTAATCCCTCGCTTCTAATTTTTCATCTAAGAAATCATAATAAAAACAGATAAGCATCTTGGCCAAACCAGATTCTGGAAGGTCCAAGATGCTGTTCACCATGCCGATATTGGGGCTACGTATAACAAGCTGCGTTCTCATCGCTTTACTCCGACCACACTCCATTGTAATTGTAACATGATATATGTCTTCAACTCTAAGGTAGCAATTTGGAGAAGCTTCCTTACGCATCATATGACCGAAACTATTCAATGGAATAGTTTCGATCATATGATGCGTAACAATCACTAAATCCTGGTGATCCAACTCACACGGGTTAAACCACAGGAACCTTGGAAGACTAGGCTGGATGGTCTTATACCATATGCCTTTCGTAAGCGACCTTTCGTCAAAGTATTCTGCCCATCTCTTAAAACAATTATCCCGAACTTTACCAATCACTTCCGTAAACCATGAAATATAGTGAAATGGGATCCCTTTATAGACAGCATCCTTTGCCAAAAGGTCTACTTCGTCGTTCCCTACAACACCCCTGTGAGATGGAATCCACTAAACTACAACAAGCCTTTTAGACGATAACAATTTCAGAATAATTTTAATATTCGAAAATGCTAATGGAATGCCACGAAAAGGAAATGTGCACCGACTAAGAAATTGCACCGTACTTTTTGAATCTGTGAAGATCACAAAATTGTCATGAGGAACACTTTCTATGTACAACAGCGCCTCAAAGATTGCAATCACTTCTAAAGCTTTAATAGAAATGCCGGAGTCAATACAAAACATCATATAATCCTTTGTTTGCCAATCTAAAAATGCAGCACCATTTTCCCTAGATCCGATTTTGATCCATCTGTAAAAATGTTGTAAGAATTAGAATAGGTCCCACAAAATGCATCCATGCAAACCGACTTCAACTAAGCACGCGTATATGCAGACTTTGGCTTAAGCATCCCACCTATTTCACGTTTTAAAACATTTGTTCGGTCTATACTGGTAACCCACATTTCCAAAGAAAGCATTCCAATCACGTTACTGGTATAAACAGGCACAGTTGAGATATTCTCACAAATATCAATCAAAATAAGCTTGTTTTTCCAAAAAGAAGCTTCCGAAGAATTTGAAAGTTCTGTAATTTCACTCAACATATTTTCAGTAAACAACTTACATTTTAACCAAAATCTGCCTGCAAGATACCGCCGACCTACCGCCGACGTATGAATAAAGAAGGCAAAGAAAGCTCAGCCTCCATAACATGAATTGGCGTGCTCTTAAAATCCACCAATCACACGTAAACAAGCATTCTGAACCATATCAAACTTTCTCAAATGAGACATTGCACTATGAGAATATAAGAAACTGGCATAAACTAATCCACTTCGAACAATTGTTATGTATAAGCGTCTAAGCTGAGTAGGATGAATTCCAAAACCAGAGCCAGCAAGCGCTCTAAACACGTTCACATACTTTAGAGCCTTTTCTTTAATTTCATTGATATGCTTACTCCACCTTAAACCTTTATCCAGCCAAAGTCCCAAGTATTTAACCGAATCCACTCCTGGCAAGGGCTGATTGTGAAGCTAGATATCGACATGCTCTTTTTTAAACCCACTTTTAAATAAACACATTTTACTTTTACTTGGAGATATTTCTAGACCAATTTCAAACAATAAATAACTTTCTAATCAATTCAACGACTCTTGGATCTTCACCTCGCCTTCAGAAGCAAACTTGCAGTAGCAGTAGACCACAAAATCATCAGCGTATTGGGAAATAAAAATTTTCCTTTTAATAAGCATTAGAAATCATGTAAATATAAACAAATAAGCATTGGTAGTAAACATTTTTTTACAAACAAAAAACAAATTAAAGAGTTGAAATAAAATTATCGAAAGGCCCAAACTGTGCCACTAATCATATCTTTTTGTTTTACTCTACAAAATTTATACGCCAGTCATATTTAACACGAGTAATGTCTAAACCAACAAACTAACGGCTAATTCTGATTTTAATATATGTTGTTAGGACCACTTTCCAGTACCTATACAAGTTTGCAGCTTTGAAAGACCTGTGCTAATTTTGCAGCACTCGAAAAACCGCGAAATTTTCGCATTTTTTTAGTATTCTCAATATTAATTCTAAAGTATGCGTTTAAAATTAAAACTTAAACTTTTTTAAAGATCAAAATTGCGAGAACCTGCTCTGTACTAACCGAGAAATTACAAAAAAAGTATTATTTTTTTCCAAAGAAAGTGACATTTTAAAAAAACCTGATAAAACCAGGTGGCTGCCAAATCTCAAACGAACAATATGTTTTTAACCAAAAAAATGCTAAAATTTCTCGATTTCCCTAGTAATTTACCTGAAGTCTACGGAAATTTGCACAGGCCTTTCGAAGCTGCAAACTTGGATATACGATACTGGTAGTGGTCCTAATAATTATATATATTAAAAAAAAACAGAAATAGCCGTTTGTTTGTTAGTTTAATATTCGATATGACTGGTGGGGAAGACTACACCTTTGCCAATAGGCGTAGAGTCAGTAGGGTCAATAGAACGAATGCGGATGTATGTATTTAAATCCTTTAATGTATGTTTATTATGTACCTATTTCATGTAATCTTGACTTGTTTTAAGTGGTATCCTGAATGTCCTATAAAATAAAGATTTTTTCTATTATATTCTATTCTATGACTTTTAATAATTGCTCTGAATATAGAGCGGAGAAAAAGTTGAACATTGCTAAACAGCAATTTTTTCAAGGCAACCGGAGAAGAGAAACAAAGAAGAGAAAAAGCTAACTCTAGATATTCAACCTGAGCTGCCAATTATTATGGTCTGTGTCTTGCTGGGATTTACTGAAGGCCAAAAGAGGAAGATCACTATTGGTGATCTTCCTCGCAAGATCACTATTGGTGGTAACATAAAGCAAGATCACTATTGGTGGTAACTATAGCATCAGCTAGATTGGCCAGAGACCTGAGTGTAGATTTGTAGGTCGTCTGCATACATGTGATAAGTAGGAAGAAGAGAGTGAGGATGTGATAGAGCTGATAAAGATGGCAAAGAGAAGAGAAGACAGCACGCCACCCTGCGGGACGCCAGAAGCGATGTCGCACTATGACGACACAGAGTCGTCGATGCGAATTCACTGCCGTCGTCCGTGCAGGTAACTTTGAAACCAGGTAATCACTGTTGGCAGTTAATTAGGTGAATCCAGCAACCCTAGCAGAATGTCATAGTCAACGGTATTGAACGCGTTGCTAATGTCAAGAAGTGTAAGAACTATTAGGTGTCGGTTCTCCATTCCCGAACGAATGTCGTCAGACCGCGAAAATGGACTCTGACTTAGTTTTAACAAATAAAATAGGTATAACAACAAATGGAATTTTATGTTTGCAACCTCTGCTTGTGTGATTCTTTATGAGACTTGTCACAAAATTTGACATTCATGTTCGCCAGAACTGTCAAATCACGCATTCGTCACAGCGTTTTATTTGTACGCGTAAGCTTGTCTACGAATTGACAACACAAATCTTCATAGCGAAAGCGAATGTAGAAAACTAAATTGTATTTTTTTATTGTATTTGGAGTTTATGGCCTCGTTACAAGACCTTTGGCCCAGAAATTATTACTTTTGGAAATATTTTCGAGCATGGAAACAAGTCGTTTTGGCATCTAACCTTATTTTTTCTATGTCTATGACTTGTAATCTTAATAACAAAAGTAGGGGAAAATACCCTTTCCACAGCTGGCGCCAAACTCTAGCAAGCTCACTTAATTATCTATATTTAAAAAATAAATCACTAAATCTGTTGCTAAGCGCAAAACTCGAGAACAGCTAGAACTATTTGTATGATTCTTTTTGAAGTTATACTTCTTTAGGCGCGTTATGAAAAAATGATGAGAGTGAAATTTTAAGATGCGCGCGCATCTGTGACACAAAATTAACAGTATGAAGCTAGGCGCGTTATGAAAAAATGATGAGAGTGAAATTTTAAGATGCGCGCGCATCTGTGACACAAAATTAACAGTATGAAGCTGTTAATTTTGTGTCACAGATGCTTAACCACTCAAAGAAGTATAACTTCTCACGCGCGTACATAAGTACACGCACCCATTTTTTATTTTGTTGTGTTCCTTATTATCACGACCAGGTTTATATTTAAAAAAAAAGGAAAATCCACCGTGACAATTCCAACGAAAACGAAGTCGCGGGCGGACAGATAGTAGATTATAATAATTATAAACATAAGCGGTATTAATGTAAACAAGTATACTGTAATTTTTTTGCAAAAACTAAACACCGCTTTTCTTTTAAAATAAAGTGGTTGTCAGTAATTTGGCGGGAAGTAAGTGTAATTGCAGTTCGGAAAACTTTCCACCATACTTGAACAATTTTTTTAAAGCAAGCAACTAATTAAAATATTTTTTTTTGCTTTAATGCTAATTGAAATTATTAAGATTTATGTATATGTATTTACAATGTAGAATAAATTTTCAAACATATGATCAATATTTACAAATATTTTATTTAATAAATATTTTAAAGACAGGAGTCAGTATTTGGTATTTGGTTGCGAAATTGTGTTTTGGATTGCATTGCAGTGTTGAGAAAAATGGTGCATATTTAAAAGCGTCTAGTTTTTGAATATGGGTCGATTTATGCAGAAATGCGAAGTTTGTAGGTACAGGATCTGGAAGCGTATGGCTTAAAAACCTCCCAATTTGTGAGTTCCGCTCTCGATATAATTTTCAAGATTTCTGGTCATTTAATGTAACTCATTAATATCCGAGGGTTGCACCCTCCTAAGTCCTGGAAACTTGCTAACCCAAGAAGGGTTGTCGTGCTGACCCCTTTAACTACCGTCCTATTGCCATCACTTCCATACTCTGTAAGGTTATGAAAAGAGTACTGAACAGCAAGCTGCTGACATACCTAGAAGCTAACGTCCTGTTCAGTGATCACCAATATGGCTTTCGCCGGGGAAGATCAACTGGGGATCTTTTAGTGTAGTCACGCACTGCTGCTGCTCGGGCAAAGCCATCGAGAAACACGGTGAAGCTCTCGCCGTGTCACTTGATATCTCGAAGGCTTTTGACAGGGTTTGGCACGCAAGTGTCCTGCGTACGGCGTCCCTGCCAGTATTTGTAGCTGGATTGCTGACTTCCTAAGTGAACTGTCGATCCAAGTAGTCGTCGATGGGTGCTCCTCTGACTTTATGGCTGTTAATGCCGGAGTTCTTCAGGGGTCTGTTCTTTCTGCGACTTTTTTCCTGCTGTATATCAACGACATGCTTTTGCCTGGAATGGTTGCGTACGCGGATGACAGCACAGTCTATCTGTCTAGTGCAAGAGCTGGTAGGGATGAAATTCGAAATGAGAGGGAGGTAATGGTTGAGCGAGTAAACTCAACCTTAAGACTTGTCTCCCAATGACATTAATTTAGTGAGTTTTAATGCCGCCAAAACGCAAGCGTGCCTTTGTCCGCTAAAAGGAGTCCATTCAACATGACTCCTACTTTCCGGAGTACATTTTTGTCTATAACCGATGAGCTAGAACTCCTTGGCATGAAGTTGTCTGCCAACTTTAACTTCTGCACCTCCATCGAGTCTAAGGCTCAGACTGCGGCCAAAAAGCTGGGCATCTTCAACAAGGCTAAGCGATACTTCACGCCAGATCAACTTCTTATCCTATAAAAGGCACAGGTCTGATCGTGCACAGAGTATTGTAGCCACCTTTGGGATGGTTCGGCCAAATACCAACTAGCTGAATTGGACTCGGTGGATGCAGAGCCAGGCTGCTTATCGGTGATAAAAATCTGGTGAAGGATAAGCTCCAAACTCTAGGTCATAGACGCAAAGTAGCCTTAGTGTTTTTTTATAAGATGTACAGTCACGAGCAATAACATATATACGTTGTCACAGTGTCTAAAATATCTGGACCTTTACCAATCCAGAATGAAGTGTACAACAATGTGTTTCAAATTTATCTAACCATTAAACTATGTCAAAATTAGGTATATATTTATTCCATAATAATATATTCGAAACAAGATCAGAAATAACTTCTCATTCCAATGTCATTTTTAACTATCCATGACATTTGTCATTAATATGTATACATTTGTATACATTCAATAGACATTCTAGTGGATAAATATAAAGGATATTTTGTAACTTTAGTTATTTCTTGACCATCAAGATGACTGATGCTTTGACATGACTTTGTCATGACATGACAGCTATAAAATATTTATTAACTTCTATTAGTATTCTTCATTTGTTTTTTGAAACCTTTGTGGGTACCAGTTGCATTGTATGTATGTCGCTAGCTAGACCAATGTTATGGCCAATTAAGTGAAAAATCCAATCCTTTCTAGAAAATAACTCGAAGAAATTGCAGACAATCGTAATTTTTTTGCTCGAACAGAGTTTTAACATGGATTCTTTGGATGACAAAAGCGAAACTACTACTGCAACTAGTATTATCGCGATAACACGAATATGGCTTAGCATTAAACGTAAATAATTGCGAATTCGACCAACACGAAATCAACTTCCTTGGTTATAAAGTGATAAGTGAAGGGATAGCACCGACTGCAGAGAAAGTCGAAATTATTTCAAAATATAAACAACCAACATTGTAGGCACACGCATTGGACTGTACAGACAGCGCACTCAAGCGTATTATTTCTCCCCTACTCGACTCTACCATTGTCCAACGCTGGGACAACACTCTCACACCTTTATTTAATACTAGCTTTCCTCCCGCAGCTGCACTTGCGTGGAACACAAGTGTTTTTGTATTTTTTCATACATACACACACAAATCTTATAAAGGTGTTTTCCCGATTCTCAGACCAACCCAATATGCACACATTTCATAAAAATCAGAGTTTAGTAACATACACCGGGACACAAGAATTTTATGTATTAGATTTAGTAAAAAAATTTTGAAATCAAATACACCCTGTCCCAAAAAATTGTGTCAAGCGGAAGTCCTGAGGTAGAACACCCTTTGGTGCATCCGAAACACCCTCATGTATGTTTTTTATAGTTTTCGAGTTATTTTAATTTTTTGAGGAATTTTTTCAGACAAGTAATTTTTTCATTCGTGTTCATACTTATTTGGCCTAAGTCATGAGCATCTTAAGATACTTCCAATCAATCTTATTGCAGTACATAAAGGACGCTATTGTCAAACTTCTCGTGCTCTTTACTGTAAAGACAGGGATCCCTCTCGGTAGGTAGGTATAACATAGGTATAAGTTAAGAAATACACCACCGAAAAATAAAACGGATAGGTTTATTGACGTGTCGTTGAGTCGTCATGTTAATAAAAATAATAATAATCGTTTCGCACTCAAAGGTCCACACTAAGCTCTTTCTTATGTCGTGGGTCCCTTTTGGAAGGTACACAAAGAGTTGCCCCCACTGGGAATCGAACCCAGGACCCGTCAATCAAGAGGTAGCGATAAGCCTACTTTTAACCTAACATATAAAAAAATAATAAACATTGTATGTTTACGTGGTGGCTGGAGACAGGGCAGGAGGTGGCTGCAAATGGGGCACAGAAAGCTGGAGATCTGGAGCCTCTTGTCTTTTTGTTAATTTCACCAAAACAATGAGTTCGACGTTAGTTTTATTTTATTTTATTGTATATGAATAAAAAGACTTTGTTTTATGATATTACATCCAAATGAACACTTATTTTACAATATTTCTAGTATTTTTTGTTTATTGTTTGGAGAGATGGGGGATTTTCCACTAATTCATCCCTTGTAGGATCCTTGTTCATCCCTGAACACTGTTAATACAAAATTTTTCAAGAGGAACTTGAGGCAGCTAATTAACTCTGCTTTTGAAGAACAGATGTTGGTGTTCAAAGGCAAATTGGCTGTTAATCCTGGAACAGAAGAACATGCATTTTATAAAATTAATAATATTATTATTGAGTATGGTTCTGACAGAGTCAAAAACTCTGTAGGTACCTAAATAATAAATATTCTTTCTTCATACAAACTGTTGTTCTGAACCTCATACCTATTTATGATTACCTACTTATTGTATTATGTTTTATTGTGTAACTATTGAAACGATTTTGATGAAACATGCACTGTTCCTAAGTTGGGAATAACGCATAATAGTAAAGATATGCTCGGACATTCATACATAAATAGACTTATGTGGAGCACTAATATTAGACTAACATATACCAACAAAAACCTTTTTTAATGGAGTTGGTTTAAAACAATGATTTGAAATTCTAAAACACATAGGGTTTATGGGAATTGGAAAGTTATAGTTAGATAAATACACCTACTAAAATATGTTGCTAAAACTTACTTTTATTTGAGATCTTTCTTGCAGAGTTATCAAAAGTAAATATTTTATAGCTAAAATAGTTGAGGGCATCATAAAACTTGTTTAATTATTGCAGCAGATCTTTTTCCTGTGCGTTTATTGTTGGTCTGATACGACGTTATTGTCA
Organism: Aproaerema taeniolella; assembly: GCA_949987775.1. NCBI lineage: Eukaryota > Metazoa > Arthropoda > Insecta > Lepidoptera > Gelechiidae > Aproaerema > Aproaerema taeniolella. The sequence continues at coordinate 10,115,001 of OX465251.1, read as the reverse complement.
CACAACTTTAAGCGTAAAATTCCTGAAAAAGCCAAAATTTGTTTAAAGTAAAGGGTAATACGCAGGCACAGACACGTCCACAGATTACTATTTTATAATATCTTAATGAATTTCAGTAAATAACTCTTGTAGAATTAATTCAGGTTGTAAACTCACATTTGCTTATTAAATTATGTTCCCAACGCATATTTTGACTCTTTCCTTATCTTCATTCACATTTATGCTTTCATTTTTGTTAACGTAAGTCGGTCAGTGGGTCTTTTTCGGGGCGGAATCTTGTAATCTTCATAAAAAACAACTTTATTTTATCACAATATAATTGTAAACAAATATGTAAATGACGTAGCGAAACCAAGCGTCAAAAAGTACGCATAAACGCCTATTGATAGATAGCGCATGGCTAGCAATTTCTTAATCTATGGAGGCTCATGACGTTACTTTTCTACAGTGTCCGTCATTCCCATACATTTTCAACTTTCTATTCGTTTTCTACAGTCGCTGTCAAAGCAGCTTGTCTAGGTACCCAGTTCGTTAGTTCTCAAACATATGAAACTTAAACCTTAATGAAAGGAAAATAATTAAATAAGTATTTCATTACAATCAGTTAAGATTAAATTATTCGTAAGTAAATCTAAAAACAAGAATAACCTTCATTATAAAAAAATAAAATACTGAATAAAATCTCATTGGTGCTGCCATGTAACAGAGTAAGGATGCTAAATAGGACCGTATTACGTTGGTTTATAGTTCATATTGCTGTGTTGGAGAGGAAGGTGGAATGTACGGAGAACAGCTGAGAAAAGAGATGCAAAACTAAAAAAGATTCTATTGAAGTCACGATTTACAGTAGAGTAATGGAATGATATTGAAAGGTGAAATACCATGTAGGTTGTATAGCAAATAGACGAATGGCGCGCTTTTTGGCTGTATGGACGGCTTAGGGAGGGAAAATAAAAAAAATCGACGCGATCTTGTCTCCTCGGGTTTTGTGGAATGGGTTGAATTTTCTTAATTTATTAATTTTATTGTTTAATTTTGTGAAATATCTTGTTTTCTTTGATTATAAAAGTTGCTTATATTAACCAAAGTAAAATCTAACTATTTATTGTATGGGATAACAAAGGAAGTAATACTATCCTTATCCCAAATAGGTATATTGAGTTTGGTTTTGTTAGTAAAACTCAATGTTTCTGATGAGGAGGAAAGATTAGTTAACGCGACGTTTGTCGTGGTTGGATTTATAGGCGCCTAACGGTGTCAAATGTCTATAAATTCAATACAACGCCTTATGGCGGGACCTTGTTATGAGACGAGCAAGGGATTGATTTATAATTCTATATTGTAATTCGATCTGTAGTCTCCCAGTGCAGTCTTAGTTTGCACAGTGATCTCGGGGAACTGTCGAAGAAGATCCAGGCCTTAGGCACCGAGCATTGCGTGTAAATTACTACTGTTTCTGGTCTCCTATATATCTTACTTATTTATCCGCATTTTATACATGCCCGCATTTCACACAAACCAAAGTTCTTTACGGCCGTGTGAATGCACATACACTCAGCTTTAGGGATTAGGTACTCGAGGAAAGCTGCCTCAAACTTCTACAGTTTAGTCAGGAGTTTCCCATTGCACCGTGGAAAACTACATAACTCACCACACGCACATGTTTAAAGTTAAATGTGAAGTAAAATACTTCTAGCTTGTTTATTTCACAAGAAGATAGACTAGGAATCTTATTTAGGCAGAAACTAGGCAGGTAAAATCAAGTACATAAAGGTAAATAGGATATTCTTAGGTATTTACTAAATTTAAGAGAAATCAGTCTAGGAACTTTTCTGAAATAAAATATAATTAATTTGGAATCATTTTCTATGAAAATGTCTTAATAAGAGATTCAGCGTTATGAGATAGATTGCAATATTAACTTCCTTATCTATTATTTACTTAACTTAGATCTGAGTCTACGGCATATGCTTGTTTCATTTATTGTATACCTGAGCTACGTGCTCACGTAGGGCCTTGACTTGAATAAGTCAAGAACTTCTTGGGTGGATGTCCTTCGAGGGATCATGGAGGCTCCACTCTTTAGATAATGGATGTTCTCTGTGGAAATGAGGAGACTCCATTTCGTCGAGTTGGTATATAATGTGTGAACCATCATTGCCAAATTGAGACCATATAATACTAGCAATATTAATTTTATGATATGACCATGTAAGGAAGACTAAATTGCATTCTATTTGCATAGGAAGGTATATAAATCCTTGAATCTGAATAATGTATGTGACTAAACTTCTTGGTGAAAAGTATAACCGAAGATTTACTAAAGTATTTTGAGAAACAGCTAAGATTACTTTTGAAGAAAGATCTGGCTTTACTATTTATGAATATAAATTAAAGATGGGAAACTTTTGGAGAAAATTCCATCTCTTCGAACCATGTGTATAATTAAAGATAGAATACTTTTGAAGAAAATTCTATCTTGCCTACTACTATTAATAATGAGAACTATTCACCAAGTTATAATAAACATACATAATACAGATCACTGTGAAGAAAGATCTAATTTCTACTAATTTTATTATTCTGATTAACCTTAGGAACATTCTTCTAAGATATTGTAATAAATATATTTATTTCATTTGTTTTTGTAAAATTGCTTGCTTTGAAAAGAAAGTCATTGACTCAAAATAAAGTAAATTATAAGATTAGCATCTCCTTTTATGGGTATGTATATAAGTATATATGCTTAGGATTCCTGTAGTCACCAGTCTGACTTGGCTCGACTTACTGACAAAGACAGTGTAAATTTACTGAGTCAATGCAACTTGACTTCCTCTCATCTTTTGCTGTAGAATACTAAACTATCTGATTGTTATTGAAAATAGTTAAATACTCTTCCCCCCCATAAAAGGAGTACAGCGGTGGGGTGCTGTCCAGTCTTTGGTCGAGGCACACAGTTCTAACAGAAGTTAGAGGGCAAAGCCCTGGCGCGGAGGTGGAGCGCTGACCTAAGCCGCAATACATAATTATTGAGATTTAATTTACCTATTTTTCATGTTTAAAAATACTTACTTTTTAATCTCTCGATATCTGGTTGAATGTTCCTCATCTTAGTACTTAAGTTTAATATGAATACCATTCTCACTAACTCTTAAAGAACCCAGGTTACTCATAAATCACAACGTAGGTCCTCTAAAACTAGAATTATCACTTGGCCAAATCTAGATCAAATGAAAATTTTTAGTCACTTCTTAAAGGTTAGGTTAAGGTTCACTTAGTTTAAAGATAGGTAGGATGGTAAGGGATTTATTTATTTATATCGGGGGGGGGTTGTTACATCGGTCAGAAAACGTTGTACCAATGGCAAAACTTTTAATTGGCATCCATAGCCAGACTGCCCCGCATCATTGATACAGTATTCAAATTTATTGAATTTCGTTTAGCTCTAGTACCAGCAATTTACGACTATTTTGCAATTGATTATATCAATTTATTGGTGAAATGGATTTTCACTCGAAGCCAATTACATGCATCAGATTTCTTATTTTTTACAGTTTTCTGCGGCGATATCATTTCAGCGGCAAAGACTCTTAATATATTTAATTTTCTTCATGGCATCGCTATTTATTTAATTTTATTATTTTAAGATAATTATTGTACTTTGTAGGATTTTTTTCTGAAACTGAATTTATTACTTTTTCTTTTTTTAATGTACTAGATGTGGCTTACATTCTTAATAAAAAGAAAATAGCCTTTCTGAAGCAAAAAGGCAATCTTCCATCTTATTAAGAAGTCACTTAAGGGGCTAATGCAAATAAATAAAGGACTAGAACGCTCCTCGTTAATAAATTAAGGTGGCCTAGCAGTACTTAGGGGACATGCTTAATGAAACATTTGATAGTCATTTTCCTTTTATCTACTTTTCAAGTGTGATGCGTACTTGCCAGGTGAGAGTTAATAATAATACGACATTTTACTACTTCTTTTAATTTAAAAAAATAGGTGTTTGCCCTTGAACAGAATGTAGCAGAACATGAGATCGAGGATGTAGCAAGTTCTTCTCAAAGAAAATAGATTTTATTTCCTTACTTTAGTTTCATTTTTTTGAAGTGAAAACTTCTTTAGCGGCTTGGGGCACTTTTAGTATGGGGAAAAAAATTTAAACTCGCTTAAAATTTTAAAAAATTTAAAAAATTTAAACGTGACCCTGATCGAAAATGCGTAGGATAGGGTTGCCACCTTTTTTGAAGTGAAAACTTCTTTAGCACGTGGTATGGGTGGAAACCCGGACGGATGGCAGCCCTATGGTAAAATTATCTCTGTGACAGATGTCAACGATTGTTCGCACATAGCGCGCAAATACCGATAGACTATTTTACTGAAATTGATAATAATCAGTTTGGTCGAGTGGAAAAGTTGCCAGATTGTAAGCAACAGGTCGAGGGTTCGAAACCACGAAGTGAATTCAAAGAGTCTTTTTGTATTTTTGGCCGAGTGGTGAAGTTATCAGATCGTAGGCGAGGCGTCGAAGGATCGAATCCTGAGAGAATAACGGACTCTTTTTGTGTATTTTGTTTTATTTCCAAATTAATGCACAACGTTAATGTTCAAGTTTTCACTTCTGCCGGCACTCCCGGAGTGCAACCCGTTGTTTTTTTTACGAGACGAATTTAAAAATCAATTTAAAACACGTAAAAATGACTAAAAAATAAATAAGGAAAATTCATGACCTCCAAAACAATTAAAACCTAATATCAACAATGCAGAGCCAGGAAACTACCTAGCTCACTGCATAGTTTTTCCAACAAATCACTTGAGACACAACCACCATTTTGCGGTTTAGCTGTATAGTTGGCGGTAAGCCTAAGCGGTTAGCTTGTACAGGTATTACAGCTTAGATATTACGGCTTAATTGAGCTTTGCTATCCTGTAACAGATTTATAGTAGGTGAAGTTTTAATAACGCGCCTTGCTCCAGCTCCAGGTTTATTGCTTCTAGCAATACTTGTTGATGTTTTTCATTAAACTTCCTTAGATCTTTTAAAATTGTGGGTATTTACAAATTGTCAAATATTACAACATTATTAGAACAAAGAAGTTTATTCATATCTGTTTTAAAATATTTCTGCAAAACGATGGAAGTATTACACAAAGATAGCCCGTTTTTTGGTTATTTTGGAATTTATATAACAGAATAAAAACTTTCAGCGAGTTTCTGACTCCAAAAGTGCCGGTGTTGTACAATGTGCAAAAACATATATTTATTTATTTAATTTAAGGAAGACCAACAGCTAGTAAGCTACTTAACTACTAACATACATAACACTAGCATCCCGCTTGGGACTTCATTCCCGTGGGAATTTGGGAAAATTATGTAGCCTATATTACGCAGGGATAATGTAGCATCCTAATGGTGAAAGAATTTTTGAAATCGGTCTAGTAGTTTCGGAGCCTATTCGTTACATATAGATATTGTATAGACAATATTTGTATAGATAAAGCAAATGATAAGTCCTCAGAATTATTTAAACGAATACTGATAACTCAAAACTTAATGGTAAATGTAAGTACATTATAACTCTTCAACAGAGGACTTCCTAACTAAATCTTTGTCCATAAACCTATTTCAAACAATATTCTAAATCACTTTGTTTCATATAAGTTTTTGTTTGGACAAGTCGTTTTGTACGCTGTGGAGTCGTAAAAAGAGATGGCCAAATGGTTTTAGTGTCCCTAAAACTAGCAGTAAAATAGTAAGTGCTGCAGCAATGAATATCTTTATGGCATCATTTGATTGATTACCGAATTTTCTCGGCAGTAGATATTAAAGTTTCATTAGGCGGCAGACTTTAATGATATTTGGTCTACTATGAACGTTCATTGTCTCTGCTACAGTTGTGCTCAATCCTAGTGTAAATAAATTCTATTGCTCAATTAAACAGTAGTTAAAATTAAAAAAAATATCCAGGTACGAGTACCTGTTCTCCATAATACAATGGACGTGCATCGTACAAAGCAAAGTCGTAACCCGACAAGACAAGCTCGTAAATGCTTAAGGAGTGGTAAACGTAGGGCCCTTAAGAAGCATCCTCTGATTTGATTGATCTCCAGAGCGGCCCTCCACGTTTTTACAGGCGGAGACGTCAGGAAAATGAGGGAAAAAACGGGGAACATAATTAATTACTTTATTTGGACATTAATGACCCGGTCAAAGAGGACGAGGGTTGATTAGTGTGTTTTCTACAGACGTGCTCTGTCTGATATTGGAGTTTGCTGGACGAAAACAGCCGGTTTGCTAATAAGTGTCAGTGCGTGAGGTCACTGCTATTTTTACAGCCATATCTGTGTAAGAATTTTTTTTTGTTCGAGTACCACTGAGTGATTTAGTCATTTAACGGGAGATCCGTTCAAAATACATTTCTTTTGCAAACAGAGGCGTGTTTCCTTCAATATTGTGACAACACGAGGTACACCTACTCCGCACAAAGGAGATTGTAAAAAATACTTTTAAAAACGACTCGCCATTCCGCTGATGGGTCCAAAATGAATATTCAGAGCGACAAAGAAGGGGTGAAGTCCAAAAAAACCAAGTGAATTTTTACGACGAAAATGGCTACGCAATCGCAAAACCATAAAATAGCAAATAAATAAGAAACGCAGGGACACGTCCCTGTTTAATTATGAATTAAGGGCGGGCTGTAACGAGATCACAATGTAATTAAGATTACTGCGGGAAGGTTTTTCAGGGCGGCCCAAACAAGTGAGAGTAAATGGACGGCAAAACAAAACTAACACAGCGACCTTGTTTGGGGCTTTTTCTGTCCCTTGCTTAAAGGGAAGTAAATATAAGAACGGATAAAGCGAATGTACGCGTTGTACCATAAATCTCGTCTTTCAGACATTTACCTCAAGAGTTTCAGTCAGTGTCGCCATATTTTCAAATTATGAAAAGTAAGAGTCCATTTGTGAAGCGATTCGCCAAGTGAAAAATATTTTAATGTATATTTCCCATTCGTTTTCCTTAGAGCCGACGAGATGGTCGGTGACAGCGACAGCCTGGGGCCGAGAGTAAGAAAACCGCGCCTTTTTAACGATGCTCTTTATTTTAGCATATTATTTAAAATAAATGTAAGGAACCAGGTTTTACTTGAGTACTCTAAAAGCCATGATTTTTAATAATTGCATACAAGTTTGGTTTCGACGTCTTGAATAGAGAATAGATACAATTAATTCAATGAATCTTTTGATGTGTTTCTACTTATATTTTGCAGGCGCTCTAATAGTATATTCATTCTAGATTTTTTAGCGGCAAAATTTATAAATAAGTTTTATTGTTTTTGGGTTATACCTATAGGTGAGTACGTTATAACACACAACTCTCCCGCCCCCCCGCACCCTGCCTCACCCCTCCCCCCCTTGAAAAGTGTCGAATTGAAAAATTTTTGCAATTTTCAGGAAAAAGATACAAGCTAGGACAAAATGGCCAGTGACTAAATTGTTTATTGACAAATTACCTATAAATAAGTGCTGTTATCGCAGCTTAACAGCCGAGATCGCAGCTTAACGTGCCATCCGAAGCATGATTACGCTTGTGATAAATTACCACTTTGGTCACCCATCAGGTTCCCTGCCTATGTGTTCGTTGCTTTACCTCACTGATCGGTTGAGATCAGCGAGCGCCACTGGGCTACGAGCGTTTCTTGGGAAACTCACTTCTTGATGGTTCTTGGGAAACAATAATCAATGTTATTGATTTCTAGATGTTAAATGTCAAATTTCGGCTGCGCAAAGATTTTTAGTAAACTTTGACACATCAGTTTTTGGAAACTATAAGTCGTATCAAAATTAATGTTTTAACTTATTTATAGGTAATTTATCAATAAACAATTTAGTTACTGGCCATTTTGTCCTAGCTTGTATCGTTTTCCTGAAAATTTCGAAAATCTGGAACACGGGACACTTTTCAAAGGGGGGAGGGGTGAAGCAGGGTGCGGAGGGGATGGGAGAGTTACGTGTTATAACGTACTCCCTATAGGGAACCTAAAATCAAAAAAACTTAATTATACATTTTGCCGCTTTGCCCATACATTGAAATCTAGAATGAATACACTATAAGAAAAACCTAACAATATTCCAGCATTTCTCAAAAATTTTGAATGAATTCGTACAAAAGTCCATATGTAAATCTCTATCCTTTTGCATCAGGAAGGAAAAACGCGAAAGAAAGCATCGAAAAGAAAAATCATTGGCTTTATGTTATGTTGTTGAAAAGGTGGTAGCAAAAGGCAAATATGGTTTTGAAAGCACATATACGTTACCTAATACACGAATAGCATCAATTCATAGTGATCATGTAATCCATTTGGCGCTCAGACAAACAACTCTTTTGTTTGTTCGCGGTACAAAGTGTGCACAACAACTAACGTGCTGATGTAAATACGAAACGGATACAAAATAACAGATAGAAAGGAGCAAATGCACTCTGTATGTTTGGTTAAGTTTCATAATTCGACGAATGAATATTTTTATAGAATGTTTTTGATACCTAATGTGATGAACTGATGAATTGGTGTTTTATAAAGTAAAACCAAGTCCCCCGCCACTTCTATCTGTCTGTCTGAACACGATAAACTCAAAAACTCCTGAACGGACTTTTATACGGTTTTGGAGGAGCGATTTAGGAGGAAGAAGGAAGGAATAATTCATGTCCGAACGAAGTCCCGAGCGGGAAGTTAGTAATTTTAAATAAAATGACATCGCTTTGCAATGGCTACTTAATATCTATGATCAAAAATCCCTAGAAATTCAAAATTTAGCGTTACAACATTTTCAAACTTAGTCTCAAGAAAAATGAAGTTTTGCATAAATTGTTGTTTACACGCAAACTAGCATTCTGTGTTTATGTAAATACGCGATGAAATAACTGCGCCGGAGAATCAAATTCTACCAGTTTATTTATTTTACTGAACAACATTTTCGTTTTGCGTGCGATATATTAAATTGCACTATGTTATTGACTATTGACTGTTTTTGAATGTTTAGACTTTTTCATTAGAAACATAACCCTTGGGTTAAAGATACATGTAAAAAAAACATAATTTCTAAATTACACAGTTAATTTTAAGTCATTCTCATAAACTGTGCTTAGTTTTCCATAACACAATCATACAAATACTAAAGTTAACTTAGATCGAGAGATGAGGCGCACGTGTAGAAAAGCAAACTTATAATTGCTACGAGCGCGAGCGCCTACGCAAGCTTGTAGACTTGTAGCAGTTTGCGTAGCACCGAGAAGTAAACTGAATGATGCAGTATTGCTACGAGTTTTACTTGATTTTATTTTGTCTAAGCCACACATATTATTTAATATAGAATGAAAATGTAGTCAGACGTCTTGCTATGAAACGTAAATATGACGTTCGTGAGATATTTTAAGGACGTATTCTAAAAAAGACATTGTCGATTTACTGTTTTGGCATTCCTTTGTCTTTCTAAAGTTTAAGGCCCGTATTCTCGATGGCGTAAATGTATCGCAGTGGAATGTCAGGAATATTCAAATTCAACAAGTTTTCGTAATTATCATGAAAAATTTCTTCGCCGAAAACGTCCATTGTCTTTCAAAACACACCAAAATCTCTTCTCAAGCGCGCCCTCACGTCAACGAAGATCAGACCTGCCAAAATCTTCAATTGAGCGAAGATTTATGATTATGAAATGTCACCTGAATGTCATTCAGCAGATGTCACTCATCGGAACTTTGATCAACAAATCTTGTTTCAAGTGACGTTCTAGAATAAAATCTCAACTTTAAACGAGTTCTAAAACTAAATTCACGACTGAGACGCCATCAAGAATACGGGCCTATGACTTTAACCTTAAGAGAAGTAAAGTTAACCTTTAAGACTTTAAGATTTAAATCCGTTTTCGATGTACGAATTCAAAGTTTATAACTTAGAATCTATCAGTGTGTATGGAAACATACACGCTAAATAATTGTTTAAAATACAAAAATTTATGAAATAGATTTCATAATGTCATTCTTACTATGTACATTTTTTCACTAAAAACATTACTATGATTATAATCGATAATAATATGGAAGGATCAAGCATAAATACCAGATTTCATTAATTAGAAGATCAAACAAAACAAATTAATAGAAAACTCCAAAGTTTCATTTATAACCATATTGTACAACCATGTCATACCTAACATATTGAATAAATACATTTTATTCGCAGTTAAAACATCTTTTAGTTCCCTTATTCACATGTGATCTTGATTGACATTAATTTTTCATGAGTATAAGACAACAAACAATTTACCGGTGGTAATAGCTCATCGCATTGCAAACTCAATAAATTATCGTGAGAAGGGAAATGAGAAAATGTTGAAAGAAATAGGATAATGGAAGTAGTGCCGGTGCCGGCGCACCGTATTATGAGAATTGAACAAAAAGTGCACTTTGCGACCGCATTCGCCCGCTAACTGAATGTCTGCACCGAATGCTGTTTATCAGGTCGTTATTTTTCATACGAGTAGATAATTTGATTATCGTATATAAAAAAGGGGCGTCCCTCATTAACATTTTCCACATTTACATAAAATAAAATAAAGTAAATTTTTGCTTTAGGAGGAAGAAGTTTAGGAGGACTTAAAAAACATTAAGTCATCAGTTTCTACGTACGTATATTGAAAAAGAGGTGACATCAAATCAAGGTTCCCAGATAAGATATATTATAGATATCGAAATATGGAATTTCGAGGATCAAGTAAGATGCATCTACACTAAAAATGAAAAGTTTTGGTGGTTAGGTGAATGTTGCGGTTATTCAAAGAGCATTGGATCTCAATAGTCTGGCCCTGAAATCAAACTCCGACGGGACCAAAACCATGCATTCTATCCAGACATTATTGATTAAAATACCTAGCCTTATTGTTTAAGAGTTCGAGAAAGTCTAAAAATTTTAAGCAATTTCATTATTTCATCATTTCAAAAAAGCCATTATTTCATTCATTACTTTCTAGTAGAATTATTTAATATTACTTGTAAACGGCCCCCACGATACAGGCTCGGCCTAATGTGGGAGCCATAGTGTAAACATTGTACACACGACAGCACATCAGGCTATACATGTTGACCTTGACGTCGCCCTTATCTCGCTCGTAATAGCGCCGGCTTTCGTAGTGCAAATAGATAACCTGACGTGCTGCTGTCTGTACAATCGCAACTGATAAATAAAAGCATTTCAATTTCCAAAAAAAAGACACGGTTACAATTCACGTCAAATAACACCGTGTCACAGAACAGCGATCGACACGGTTCGCTGCACAAATGCTCCATAGGATTCATTTTCTGAAAATTATGAATTCAATTCGATTCAATACGTAAGAGATCCGTCCGGCATCCAACGTCAGATTAATAAAAATTTTGCCCCGAAGCCGCCGGGGATGTCCCTTTATGGCACGTTGGCTTTTTATGAAAGCCCTTTTATTTTAATACTTATTTAGGTTTCGCGATTTTGTTGATTTATCGTTTCTCGTATAATTACACTGTGAGCTGAGAAAGGGTTAACAGAAAGAAATTAGCGTGATTTACATTTTGTAATATAAAGAAGTCAGATGGTTGTAACAGTCAGGAAGTCAAGGTTGTTGCGTGGCCTCTTTGATTTTTAATGAAGAGCCTTAAAATGTTTAATGCAGATCCCTAAAAATTATTTACCTTTTTTGCTGCGGAGTCCTGATTGTTGTTGTCTGCGTGATGCGGAGCGGCGGGCGCCATGACGGTGACGCCACTCTGCGAAAGAAGCTCGTCGGAGCCTCTCTGTAACAAAAGAAATAAAAATTTAGTAATGTAAGGATAATATACCTGTGTCAGTTTCCAGGACCGAGAGACTATTGGCCAATCAACATCTATGCGCTAAGTATTTCGGCACTACTTCAGAACTTTTTAAATTTTGCAGTATTTTTCCTCTGAGATAACTACAAAGATAAAAACAGGGCAAAAAAATAACAAAAGTGCGCTTCAGCAGCGCTACAATCTTTGTCGCAAGATAACAATTACAATATCAAATAACTTCTGCCTACAAATGAAACGGTAGCTCACGATGTCGATTTACGCAAATGTGCCATTTTCTGCGAATAACAAAACAAAAAACAATTTCACGTGATGCCAACACACGTCACCCTTACGTCCCTGAGATCAATCTCAATTTAAGGAGGCGAAATGACAGACCTCAGCAGTTAAACGCACCGGGCCGAGGTATAAATCACACGGCGTAATAAAGCAAATGTACAAATGACTGAGATTGAGACGACACGAGAAACGCGCAAGGATTTTCTAGTCACTCTCGCGTTGAAGCTTTATGAGCAACAAAATGTATATAGAAGACTGTAAACACATAAGGCCTTCACATGTGTGTACTGCGATAGATTTATCTTCCACGGTTTTTTTTTTAATTTTAAGTAAAAAAAAAGGCATTTTAATTCCAGATAAGTTTTTAATCCTGTCCTGTACCCCTAATCCTGTAAATGGATCGCGGGGAAAACCTGGACTAGACTGACCTAGGACCACAAAGGATTGGCAAAAGAGAAAGGAGGCTTATGATGCAATAACAGAGCTGTGGAAGAAAAGGAATCTGGTATTGAGCCTAGAGTAAAACTGGTGTAAATATTAATGGTACTAAATTCTAGTATTCCTAGTAATAGTCTAACATTTAACAGATGCTGATTTATTGCTTGGGAGGTAAAATACAAATGGTCCGTTTATGTAACCCCCTGAGGCTAAATTACTATAAGTTTTCCAAATAGATTGAATATTTCTAGTTGTCTTTATCGCTACTATAATATGAAGTTAGGTAAAATAAAGAAAAAACAATGAAAATTATACCCAGTAAGTAATTATGAAACCTAAAGATGTCTATGATTTCACTGTAACGTGTAAATATTTTCGCTCATGGCACGCCTCCACGCATATCTGTCATACACGACACTTATTAAGCCCGCACGCATCATTCTTGCGTCTCTGAGCGAAAATGACAGATGAGCGATCAAAAATCGGCGACGCGCGGCAAGCTAACTCTGTTAGCTCAAACAACAGATGGTAGCAGAGAAAAGATACGATTTTATTCAGTAGCGAACTTAAAAAGTATTCGACAAAAGTTTTGACAACTCTCTAAAGGAAAACCAATCCATTAGCTTGTCAAGATTCCAAACATTTCGTTACTTTTGCACGAATGTTACAAAATTAGAATCTTGCTTGAAGTAGAGTATCAAGGGGTTAAGATATTAGAAGAATTATTTTAAAGCGAGTTTCCATTATAACTTCTTAAATATCTAACAGGATATCTCTTATTCAAAAATGCATAATATAATAAAAGACAGATTACGTTAACAGCGGGAATCCCATTTCGCGGCATAAAGCTTTCATTGTAGAAAAAAGAACCGTTTTCTCTGAAATAAAACCAACATTCGTAAGGTCCTATTCCTTGGAGTAATTTCGTAGAGCGCGAGTAATAATTGCCCGAAATTAAATAACATTTTTCACAACAAAGAAACAACGCGGATGGGAATTTTGAAGCGAAATGGTGGATTGTGTTGGAAAACAGCGCACTTTTCGTTTCCATAATAATTTTTCATTTTAATGGAGAATGATGTTGGATGCCTTCAGGATGTGAATGAGCCAAGTTATGACGCCTTAAGAAAATATCAATTCAAGCTTGATGTTAAATGCCGTGTAGAGTTTATTTTAAAATAACAGATCATACTAGCACACGTTATAAAAATATATGACATACTTTTTGAGGTTGATTCTCTACGAACACAGCCTAGTAATAGATAAAATAAATACGCTGAAACCGTACAGAAATAACTAATGTAACAGACGTAAAATATGATGTTTGAATGGGACTGATGCGAAATCAATCCCTTATATTGGCTCTTCGAAAGATGTATTTGGTTTTACTCACGAAAGAAAACTGTGGATCTTTTCTCGATCAGAACATACTCAAACGTTTCTCCAATATGTCATTTGAATGAACGTGATACAAGGACCCCTCATATCAGAATATGTCGAATAAAATATACATGAAAGGTTTACTCACAGAGAGGACCGGTCTGGGCCCTTTTAGAGATAGTGGGGTACCGACTGATATGTTTACATGGTCAAAGACGTATCAAAGTCTATTGTTAGCCAACGATTCCGATAATCTATTAGATATATTAAAATACATTGCGAAAATAACAAGAAAGATGGGTCGGGTAGATATTATTGTTGTTTCTTGACAGAGGATTCATTTTGCAGATTGTTTAGGTTAATATAATTTTATCTTTTTCTTTTTTTTGAAGTGAAAACTTCTTTAGCGGCGTTTTTGTGCATTTTTGGGATGGGCAAAAAATTTTAAACTCGCGTCAGGATACGTGACCTGATCGAGAATTCGTAAGACGGAGGGAGAGTGAAAGCTCCTTTAGCGTGCACTTTTTGGGATGGGTAGAAAATGTTAAACTCGCGTCAGGACACGTGACCTGATTGAAAATTCGTATAAGATGGAGGGAGAGTAGACCGCAAGGAAGTAATTGTATGTAAAAGGAGACTAATCTACATAAGAAATAATACCTAACTTAATCAATAAGACTGTTTTCTAGCGGCCGAATACCGCATCGAAATTTTCTTAAATCAAAAATAAAATAAATAATAAGATAGGGATATAATATCATGAATCTATTTTCAATAAAACTATTCTATCAAAGCAGAGACCCTCGAGATTTTTACGATGGCTATAAACACGACTGATAACCAACTATCGATGTCGTATGAAATATTTAAGTATCCCTAAAGCTATCCAAAAGCAATTTAACGGATTTTGAACTGAAAGGAGTAGGTATGAGAAAAGTTATTTCGAAAATATGGGCGTATACCTTACGTTCTTACCTAACACATATACCTTAAATGAGAAATAATAAAAATACGGCAATAAAGTAAGTAAAACATCGTCAACACTAACTTTTAACCAAGTGTATAAACAATTGTGATTCGTAAGTATAGTATTTAATATGAAATGACTGGAAATTATATTATATATTTATCTAAGTATAAAAATTAAAAGTAAATAACTAAATTAATATCAGTTATAATTGCGGTTTTGTTTGACCGTTGCAATTCATTGATTGGAGTGTCCCTAGTACGGGTGCGGTAGAAATAATGATAAATTCATATGTGCTGGCGTCATTGTTTTTTGTGGCCATAAAACGTGAGTGTCGAGAAACCAGCATTTACGACCCGAATGAAAAATCACTTCGCCATTTATGACGTCATTGTTCTTCAACTCCGTCTAATATGAAAAGGAATAAAAAGAAGGTAAAAATGGAAAAGCCTTGCGACATCTAATAATTTTATTTAGTGAATCACGAGCTTACAGTCTGATTTAACTCGGCGTGTGTAAATTATGTTTTAATTTAATAACCAACGTTAAAAACGAGCGTAAAATGTTTTTATGTGAGATAATATACTTTTGATTAAGAGTCATATGTTGCTCGCGCAATTTTATATTCAAGTTTTACGAGATAAAGTAACTGGAGAGGATTGAATGGTTATACCCACCGAGCAAATATGTATAGGGATGTGCGTTAGATATATTTCTTACAAATGTAGCGAGTTATAACAAGATATCTCAGGTTATACTATGTTTTTTTGTTCACGGTGAATCTCTAGATAATATACTGTACGGTCTCTGCAGGATTTTTTAGGACTTAGCTTAAAAGCAGTGATAACGCCAGCATTAAACAGACATTCAACAGTCCAGCATTAAACAGTCGACGATGGAGTTCGTCGCCGGTCTTAGTAGTGGACACACGTACTTCTCATTCATCTTGCAATTTTTTAATTAAAGAAGTGGGTTTTTTTCTTAATTCCGACAAGTATTTTACTTAGTTTGAAAGATTGGGCAATTAGTTCAAAAATTTAAGAAAAATATTTTAATTCGGATTACGCGTTCGCGAGATATCTCAAATTAGTTTTTTAAAATAATTATTTGGACCCTGACCTACCGCACATTAAGTGGCTTATAACGTACACCGGTCGCTTACATCGGAGATAACCGGTTCCGGCAGCTTGATCGTCAGGATTGTCGAACAATAGAACGTGTGCGTTAACACAGCTGCACTAGGATCCCGAGGTGTAACTACAGCGGCGGAAGAATTTAGAAGTGAATTCTAGCTGCGAAAATTGTGACGCAAGTATACAAGTAGATAATATGAAGTGCCTTTCATGCAATAGAGATATCAAATATCCCACCGAATCGTTAGCCTGCACTAAATGTCGTGGCCTGTTCCATTATGCTTGTCTAAATATGACGAGTGCATACTACAATGCAAACAAATCAAACTTAACCAAGCACTGGCTGTGTCCAACCTGTAACTATCCAGGCACACGCGGCAATAGGGATAACACACCTGTTCGCAAGGCCCTCGCAGCTGACATGAATATATCGTGTGACGATAATGGGCAGCAGGATACAAAATTCTTTGTGAACACGGACAGTCGGGTGCGGGGCCAGGACGGTGCCCCGGGTATTGGCTCACATAGCTCGTTCCTAGATAGCAGCGATGATCCACCGGCTGCCCTACCTCAACCTCAACCACAAGAGGAGGAGTCACTACAACAAACGATGCGGCGTTTTAGTTCTATGTTTGAGGTACTTAACACTAGTATCAGCGCACTCAACAATTCAATGCTGTTATGCCGTGAGGAGATTTCTAATTTTAGGACGGAGATATCGGATATGAAGAATAAACTAGAGCGACTGGAGCATATGGAGTTGGAGGTTGAAGATTTGCGGGAAGAGGTGAGGCAGTTGCGCTCTGAGCTGGTGCAACGGGATAGGATGCAAGTTTTGAATAACGTGGAGCTCACTGGAATCCCAGAGCAAAAAGGAGAAAACTTGGGCCACATTATTGGCGTGATTGCTAAAACACTTAATGTGGAAGTTGACCCCAGAGATGTGGTTCATGTGTCTCGCGTGGGCCGGTGGCAGGCGGAGGGGCAGGGGCAGGTCGACCGTCCCCGCCCCATAGTGCTACGCTTGACACGTCGTGCACCGCGAGATAACCTGCTCCATGCTGCTCGTGTGCGGCGCAATCTAAACACTGAAATGATCGGATTGCCTGGGCCGCCTCGTTCATTTTACATCAATGAGCACTTGATTAAAGCTGATCGTCGTTTATACGGCATGACTCGATCATTCGCCAAAGAAAGTGGATTTCGCTTTGTATGGAAGAAAAATGGTCAAATCCTTATTCGCAAAACGGAGAACAGTCGCATCCATCGTATCGGCTCGGAAGTTGATTTGGATGTTTTAAAAGATGAAATGAAAAAAGATACTCCCTTTCCCGGTTGACTCACAGCGTTCGAATACTATGCCCGATGGTGTTCCTTCTTTACCTTCTAAGATCAAAAGTCTCAAGTTTTCTTTACTGATGGTATATTTCATCACCTCTTTGCTTCTTACTAATCATTATGCTTTTGTCAACTCCACAGGAACTGTAAATGCTTTGCTTTGTGCACAATCTTTTCATATAACTAATTTCTGTGGCCTGTATTTGCATGCTACATTTTTGTACGAAACCGGCTTTTACATATTGTCAAAATGTCAAGAAAAAGACACACACCGAACTATTTATTGTAATATTGCTTTCACGCTTCTATTTGTAATTAGTGTGCTAAGCATTGCTTTATTTACATTTTCCATATTATGTATCTGTTCCAAATTGCTTGGCATATCCATTAGAACTCACAACTTTCTTCCAGCCACAATATTTTGGTTTTATATTATATTTATTGAAGCATACACCACACATGTGTACATATCAAACTGCCATCCTGTAACAGTCGAATTTAATTACGCGAAATCTTCAATAGTAGCATGTACTCAAAAGACCACACTGCGATGCATTAAACGTCACGAGTCCCCTGGGTCACATTCCAACATAGAACTGCAGTATGCTGATACTGTTACATGTAGGCTTTTTATTTATTTATTCATTATAACAATTCAACTATTTTTACCCGACTGCCAAAGAAGGAGGGTAATGTTTTTCGAGTGTATGTAAGTATGTATGTATGTCTTTTCCTTTGTGACCTCCTGTAGCCTAAACGGCTTGATGGATTTTGATGTATGAGGTATCGTTAGATTTGTCTTGATTACGGGAGTGTCATAGGATACATTTTATCCTAAAAGTCCCACGGGATAAAGACATAATAATATTTTTTAGTGTGCAGTCGGGTATTTTTTTTCTTGAAAAGTTTTGTTATTTTTATATTTTATGTCATAGTAGACGTATACGTTGTACAACAGTAGTACATTTATATAAAGCTCTTTATACACTCAGCCGTCATTCATGTTGCAAAATGAATACTTTTATTTTGATCACAAACGCATTAATATGGTCCCACAGGTATGTTTCGACTATTTACGTTGGTAAAACATAAAAATTAATTATGTTGCCTAAAAGTAACCTATTCACTATTAGTGTGTATAATGCTCAATCTTTAAACACCTGTGGTGACGAATTCATACAAACAGTTCTGCATTGCAAACCTGATATTTTGGCAATAAATGAATCATGGCTGAAAAAGGGTTGCGAAGCACTTGCGCCCCGGATTTCCACATATAAATTTAAAATGTTACCTCGCTCTAATGAGGTGTTGCGGGGCCGTGGGGGTGGATTGGCTTTTTACATCAGGGATGGCGTTTCCGCTAGAACATTACAACATTCTGAATCTTCCGTAGAGCAATGGTGGCTTCGAGTTACAGTTGGTGGTTTGAGACTGGTTGTGGGCACGGCTTACCGTCCTCAGTGGCTAAGTGTGGATATATTCCTGGATGCCTTAACTGAAACACTGACTTCCTTGACCCATTTCGACAAAATTGTGCTTTTGGGAGATTTTAATATAAATCAGTTGGAGACTCACAGCAGTAATTATCGTAAATTTAACGCCTTTATACAGTGTGCGGGATTGCGTCAGGTAGTAACCGAACCTACTCACTTCACAAATGGTTCCGAGTCGCTGATTGATGTTGTCTGTACAGATGCCTCAGTAAATAAAGTGTCTGTATGTGGTGTTGGAGGATTGTTGGGCCATTCCATGGTACATGCAACATTTAACATAAAAAAAGAAAAATTCGTTCCCAGGTATGTACAGTGCAGAAATCTTAAGTCCATTAACATGGAAGTTTTTAATGAGGAACTATGTTTATTCGATTTTCAGGAAATCTTAAATCTTACTTCAGTTAATGACGCGGCAGAACTGCTCAAATCTCTTATTTTGGATATCTTTGATCGGCATGCACCCCTTAGAACTATCTACATTAAAGAAAAAAGTAGACCATGGGTTACAGAAAACACCAAACTTTTGATTTACCACAAAAATAAAGCACTAGATAAATATCGCAATACACGTCTTGAATCTGATAAAGAGTATTATAAGAGCCTCAAAAAACAAGTAGAAATCACTTTACACAGCGAGAAGAGAGCGTTTTTTAATCAGGATATTAACTATTGCAAAGATTCCAAAAAACTATGGAAAAACCTTAAAACTAACATTCTTGACGATTCTTACCACAATGATAGACTTCCCCCTCATCTTAGTAACCCCGATATCATCAATGACTCATTTCTGACATTACCTTGCTCTGATTTCGTGGCAGATACAGAACTGGCATATTTTGATTACAACAAATTTGTTGACAAGATCTTCAGGTTGGATACGGTAGACGAGTCTCAGGTTGCCCGAGCTATCTTGTCAATCAAATCGAATGCTCAGGGAATTGATTCTATAAGTTTAGACATGATTTTGTTGACATTACCGCACACGCTTCCTTACATAACCTCTTTGATAAATTTATCCATTTCCACTTCTACTTTCCCGGAGTGTTGGAAAACTGCGGTGGTCATGCCGATTCCAAAAGTTACGTCACCTACTACATTAAAGCATTTAAGACCAATTAGCTTACTACCATGCCTCTCTAAGGTTCTGGAACGTATTGTGTATATTCAGCTGTCAGCATATTTAGAAGACAACAATATACTACCACCCCATCAGTCCGGTTTTCGTAGGGGAGTCAGTACTTCTACCGCGCTTTTGGATGTTGTTGACAATGTGTTGACGGAACAGGACCGAGGTATGGCGACTATTCTGACGTTATTAGATTTCTCGCGAGCATTCGATTGTATCAGTATCCCTCTTTTACTTTCAAAACTATCCTATTATGGGTTCCACTACAGTGCTGTAGCGTGGTTTAAAAGTTACTTGACGTGTAGATCTCAAGTCGTGCAAGTTCAGCTGCCTAATGGCACTAAGACCACATCTACTACTAAACCTGTTACAAGAGGCGTACCGCAGGGGTCTATTCTTGGGCCAGTTCTGTTTATTTTGTATACGTCCGATATCATTAAAGAAATTAAATATTGTCATTATCATTTGTACGCTGATGATGTTCAAATCTATGTGCACGTAAAACCAACTGAAATGGTCCCCTCTGTAGATAATCTTAACTCCGATCTTAATCGTATAGCCCTTTGGGCGACTCGAAACGCGTTACTGCTTAATCCTCTTAAGTCCAAGTTCATGGTGTTGGGCTCAAAAAAACAGGTGTCTTCCATCTTGTCGCAGAATCCGAATGTAACTATAAATGGGACTCCGGTGGAACATGTAGTGATGGCTAGGAACCTTGGTATCCTCATGGATTCCAAACTCCGTTTCGAAGATCATATAGTTAATGTGGCCAAAAATTGCATGTTTCGTATTAAAGTGCTATACAAAATACGTCACTTATTATCTGAGGAAGTCCGTTTGCTGCTCTGTGAGTCTCTGATTCTATCTAGGTTAAATTATGGAGATATCTTGTTGGGACCCTGCCTTCTTTCTACATCGAAGCGACTTATACAGCGAGTTCAGAATGCTTGTGTGAGATTCTGTTATAAAGTCCCGCCTAGATCGCACATCACGCCTAAATTAAACAAGGAGGGCCTACTGAACATGGAGTCAAGGCGGCAACTTCATTTTGCTAGTTTGGTCCATGAAATTGTCAAATGCAAGCGTCCGACGTATTTGTACGATAAGTTGTCTTGGGCTCGCTACCAATTTAACTCGAGGAAAGTAAACTCCATGATCTTGGTTACACCTTTCCACAAAACCAGATCATTTGAGGGAAGCTTCCGTTACCAAGCTACCAAATGCTGGAACAACCTCCCACCACCTCTAAAACTACCTATTTCAAAGCATACTTTTAAATTCAAGCTTAAATATCTATATTTGGAGAAGCAGAGGTTGCTATGATGGCGGTAGCATTAATTACATAATACATACATTAAGACAGGCTTATTATTATTATTACTATTACATATATACCACATAAACATAAATATTTATATACATAAATATACAAGCTATATATACCTACTTATATACATTTTTTATTTTATTTTTTATTTTTATTTTTTAAAATATAAAACCAAAATTATCCTTTCTATTCTTTTTATGAGACTATTAGAATTACACCCTTGTCGGTACTACAAGTATTATTATTACGTCAGTGTTTTATTGTTTTATTTTTTAGTTTTAATTTTTATTTTTTATTTCTGTGTCGCACTATTTAGATCTGGGACGACCCAGGGAGCAGCAGAATACCAGCGTTTGTGCTATTTATATAGCGCAGACACTATGCTGAGCTGCACCCTATGAAACTACGCTGTACCCAACGTCACCTTTAGTTATAAGAACTTACCTATCTTCTTGTAAACAGTGTAGTGAAATAAATTTATTTTCTTTCTTTCTTTCTTTTCAAACAGAAGACGCGGTCTACAGAATAATATTAAATTTAAAAAAATAAATTTTAAAAATATTAAATTAAATTTTAAAAATAAAAATAAAATAGTATAAAAAAGCCAGTACAGTATATTTTTGCAGAAAAGGAAACAAAGAAGAAAGCATAAAAGTAAAATGTAGCTGCTATTTATTTAGTAGTCCTAAAAGTGTTGAAATTAAAAGATACTCGTACTGGAGCATAAGAACGAGTTAAAACAATATTAAAAATGTGTACTCACTTAATTGCCAGCTCCCCTTTGCTGTTCTAATTATTTTAGCTACAAAGTTAAGCGACCGACAAAGGGCAACATATTGGATTAATTACTAAAACGTTACAAAGGCTTGCACTAACAAGGCGATGCGCGGAATCTTATAGGAGCTCAAAGTAAGACCTTATTTTTATGGCACCTAGCTAAATTAGTATAGGTTTACGATATACCTATTATATGTCATGTACTTATTTATTTCCAGATTTAATTCTGGGAGCTCTTTTTAACAAGATTTCCTTTTTGGGTTAGTCTATATCATAAAAGCTCTCCAATTAAATCTTAGCGAACAACACCAGGGGAAGCCCGTACACAATGGGTAGAGACGTATTATTGTGGGTTAATGATAAACAACACCAAGTCAATCAGTTATTTATTTACGACGCGACGTGTACTATGAAGTGACCAATATTTCTTGATTCAGTTGATTCATTCATAAAACACTTTTCCGCAAATTTTAAACCAATTCTGAGTGCTACGTTCCCTTGAGATGTAAGTAGACGTAGAAATTAACGATCTTGATAATATTTGTCGGCTCTGCGTTGCCGCTACGCCAGTAATTAATTGCATCAATTTGTTCTTCGCTTATAACGGACATTTGTCAAGCACCCACCCGCGCCCGATGATTTCCGCACTAACTTCATAATCGATATTTCCCAAGTATCGATTATCACCCAAACTCTTTGGCCCGTCGTATATTAAGACCTTCCCGAGTAATTAATAAGACGTAACGACCGCTATTTTCCACCGTTCAAAACGATTAAGCAATTCCGATTAAAGATAAAGTTATTCTGAAAACGCATTAAAAATTCAAAGCAGCGATGGCGATAAATTGACCAGACACAAGACAATGTAAAAGTTAACAATTCTCATCACAACTAGGAAGGCAAACCTCTTAGCCCCAGAACAATATAAGGAGACATTACTCGCTGTCACAACTCTACTTTATAGGGAAAGTAGGAGTACCGAGTTTGCGCCGACTAAGTTGTAGGGTCCTGGTTACTTGGTAATGAATAGAGACGTCAGGCGCTAACCGCCACTCGGGCGCAACTCACATTCCATTTTAACTTGCTGCAAAACTATGTGCCCACTGCGCCGCGCCGATACGGGTAACCTCTGTTATCATACTGCAATTTAATATAATTGTTCCAGGAGTAGAAGTTGCCTTTAATTTATGAAAAAGTCGTAAAACAGATCGCATCGTTACAGTAACTTAGTCTTAATGGACGCTCAATTTACGATATTGTTAGAGTAAAACTAATCTAGACTCAGGAAAAAGTTGGACGATAAAAGTGAATAGAAACAGAGCGGGAGAAACAAAGAGCAGCATTTAGAGGCGACGTTCATTTGCATGCGAGACGATTTGAATAAATATCGCGCAGTGGGCAGGCGAGGCAGCTTTATGAGTTTCATTATTTCATAAGAAGTTTTGAATTTGCCACATTTTTCAGGTATGATATGATGGTGGATAGGTACAATCTGTGGGTAAATCTCTTTCCAATAAAACTAGCCACAACCCTACTGTTTTCTTCCCATGAGATTGAGTTACTTCCCTGGATCCAATAAAGCCTAATGTCACTATAAGAAACGTGTTAATGGTAGCTATTTATCGTCCAGAGGTGAACTACGCGTGAGAATAAATGCAGACCGACGCATAAAATAAAAAGCATAATGTCGTTTGTAGCGTTGCTATGCTAGCCGCTTCTTTTTCAAACACTTTATTTAATGGTAATGCTTACATTGCATACCCTGGAAAAAACGTTGCAAATGAGGTTAATTTTGGTTTCTTTTTCTGCTTTTAACGAATAAAGTCAGTTGATAGAAACTACATGCTTCGGCTCTATTATTTATGTTTAGTCAAAATCTAATTACTTAAGACGTCATTAGGATTATTCAAATTCATCGCACTTCGTCAAATTGCTAACGTGCGAAACAGTTTTCATTCGAATTTACACACGCAGAAGCACTTTTAACTATTTGGGGTAATAAAGCCAAAGATACACGAAATTTGAAAGGATAAAACTTTCCATTACCTTCGGTATTGGTGTTAATACAAAGTGTAGCGAACTGGCTTACAAGCTCGGCCGGCTCCTAATGAGAAACTATCAAACTCCAAAGGCACATTTGTCTTGTTAATGCTAATATTCAATTCTCCCAGCGACTCTGCTAACTAGGCTTTTAGTTAGGCGAGTATCGATACAGTCTACCTGCTTGTACCTACTTATTCAGCGCTACTTATTCAGCCTTCGTTAATACTTACTAACTTTATTTTTTGTTATGAAAAATATTGTTTCTCATTTTTCTGATATCTAAAGTTCGTATTTTAGATCTAGAACATCTAGTCTCTAGTTGATTGTCTTCTTAGTCTATTTTGTTTTTTAATAGAATAATAGCCGCTGTATTATAGAACCGATATTCTCTTGTAATTGCTTGTTTGGATAATAACTACATTCATTTTTTGTACAAAATACGCGAAACAAATAATGGAAACAAATGAACGAACTTATACTCTTACAGTGTCATTTCGGTAAATCCGGACGAGATACAATCGATATCACCTGACTGGAAGAAGAAAAACAAATACATTCTTTATAGCAATGTAGGAAGGTAACAATTCACCTCTCAATGGGCCTTACGGAATCTAAAGCGATCGTAATTTCGTCGGGCAATATTCCGCCTTTTCATATTTTCCTTTTGCCTTCCAAATGTTATATCGTGCCCGATACACGGCCGCGATTTCGTTTGTTATTTCAAGTCTTCTTGCGCCTCCGATTTAGTATATTGACACGTGAAGCATCAGTTAAAATAAATATGAAAAATTGGCTTAATTTGATTCCCGATAAGCTTTTCTTTTCTTCATTGTTTTTATCGTGATTTTCAACTTTTTGTATTAATGGAAAAAACAACTAATAACGTTATTATTGTCTTTTGTATATTTCATGTTATTTAAAATTAACTGATAGTATTAATTCTGGTCATACTTCTCCATCCACTTTAATAAAAGCAAGTGCTTCAGCTATCATAATAAGCGGTTCAGTTCAAATCCCGCGATACAGTGAATAAGTAAGTTTCTTGCAGCAGAAAGTGTTCAAATATAAATGATGTATTAGACTTTGAAACGTGAAGTAGCATTGGAAGTGCAAAACACGCTAGAGCAAGCTTCTCTTTCTCTTTGAAGCTCAAAACGTTATATCCCAATAGATGTAAACAAAACAACAACTCGTTGAATATTTCGATAACAGTTGCAGTCGCGTGTAGAAAAGAATGCAAAATGTGACACCCCTTTAGCGATGCTGAGTCAAAGAGAGCCGACTCACGGTTTATGCTGATATGCATTCTTTGAAATGTATCTTTTATATAAATTATGTATGTAACCTTTTGTTGCAAATGTGTCTGCTGGATTACACATATTTTTCTTGTTTCAGGCACTGAATGATTTCACTTTGAAAACATTGCTCATTTTTTAAAAGCTGTGTTAATATAAACTTTCTAACGCTATTAGCTAAATTTATTTTCGTGTCAACGACATCTTTAAACCAGCTTAGCCAGGGCGACGGTTTTTTGATTAGCCTGGTAGAGGTCCTTCATCGATGCAAGAAACTAAGCAATCGGGACAAGATAATAAGTGCTCCATTTTTTAAATTTTGGATGAATGTAAAACCCGAAATCGTGACATGTTTGACGTACCTATACAACGAGCGGGGTCAAACGTATAGCCAGCGTTCAATAAAGACAAATAAAAGATTTCAAATTTAAATACTGTTCCGCAAGTTTATTTTTATACATTTTTCCTTTGATAAATTGTTTCTTTGCAACTTTAAAAGTAAAAAGTGGAAGATTTAAATAAAATTTCGTTTTTAATTTTCATCATTACAGAAAGTTATGGTACTCGTATGTTTATAAATTTACAGTTTTAAAGCACCCTGTTCAAGTCGTCCTAACTAATATTATAAACGCGAAAGTTTGTATGTATGGATGTGTGGATGTTTGTTATTCTTTCACGCTAAAACTACTGGACGGATTTTTATGAAACTTTACAGTAATATAGTTTAGACATCAGAATAACACATAGGCTACATAATATTCCTAAATTCCCATGGGAACGAAGTCCCGGGCATAAAGTTTGTAATAGATATAATTTGAACTAGCCTTACGGAAACTACATCATAGATAACTCCTTCAATAACTTGCGTCTGTAGTAGTTTATGAGTAAAAAAAATAATAATTTATTCTTCTGTCTAATAACTACAAAATGCTTAAGGTAATGTATTTATTTAGCATTAAATACTTATTGAAGCTTGTAAAAAAAAAGTCATAAAAAACCAAGTCTTTTACTTTCAATAAATTATCAGCGTTGCTCTAGTTTCATTGAGAACTAACCATAATATCACATCAACCATATACAAAACTATGTTAAGGCCAAAGCAAGTGGACAGAATGCAAGCAGTTTCAAAAGCCAAAATTGATAATAAAGCTAGTGCCGAAAAGGACGGTAGAAAACGAGCATGAAAACTCGACCTAATGTTAATAGACTAAAGTCTGGTGGACAACTTGTTTAAATGCTTGTGCTTGAAACAACAACCGTGTTAAGAGTTTCTAATACGTAAACTATGTATTGAAGGGACGAACACAAAATATTCTTGTTAGAGCGCTTCAAGTATTATCTACTCGGGAACTTTTAGAGGAGTGGTCACGTCCATTCTCTGGCTCTTGATATAACTTTGACTTTTCGTTTTGGTAAGTTGAAAATATAATATATCGTTGGATAAAATATCTTACAATATCCTCATGTATGATCTTTCATGTTATTCCTGCTTGGGCTAGAATTTATTTATTCATTTAAAAAAATATTTTGGATGTAAGAAAAAAATATTTGAAAATGAAATTTTTACTACTTTAAAGGAAAAAATATCAGAAAAAATTCCCAAGCACTTGAGTTGGCATAGCACTTTGTGAGGTTCGGTGGTCAACTTAAAAGTGAGCTGAGATTTGAGAGCTAATGTTCTTAAATCGGAACTGGCGGGTAACGGGCCCGGATAAATATTTTGCCACTTGGAAGCGTTACCTGACCGGGAAAGTGGCCGTGGGCGCGCCGCGGGGAGACAAAGTAAATATGTCCCCGTTTCCCGGGTCGTCCCCACATTTTATCGGGGAGCGATCGGCGCACGGGTCGGGAAATGAATTTAAAACGTGTTTGCGGGTAATCTGTTATCGGTCCCTTGTCTCTGGCTCGAATATAGACGTTCCACGCCGGCCCTATATCTCAGTCCCTGATTCTACGCCTAAAAGTAAACTAAAATAAATAAATGAAAATTAATCGTAAAATGCTATTTTTTTAGCATGGCTGTCAATTATAACTATGTATGTAAAAACTAACTCTAACTTAACATGAACCCTAGAAATCAAACGGAATCTGTATAGGTAACACATAATTTTGCATAAGTATTATATAGTTAAATAAATATCTAAATATACACGCAATGACTAAATCAGCTAGTAAACAAATACTAAGTAGAAAATTGAAACAATTAAACTACACTGATACTGAGAAGTTGCTTGAAATCATCACTTAAATAAAATGGATTGTGGCAATAAAATTGTGGTATTATGGACACACACAAGCAAGCATACACACACACGCACTTACACACTCACACAAACACACACACATTCACACACACACAAATCTACTCTCTTTCTTTATAATATACTTTGAACAATGTACTTGAATAGTGTTAAGATCAAGATTGTAATCAAACAGAGGGTGGGGGCCTGGTGATCCATAGTACAGAATTTTATTCTAGAATGGACACCAGACTCTCACAAAGGTATTTACGTTGAAT
This sequence comes from Aproaerema taeniolella, assembly GCA_949987775.1. Taxonomy (NCBI): domain Eukaryota; kingdom Metazoa; phylum Arthropoda; class Insecta; order Lepidoptera; family Gelechiidae; genus Aproaerema; species Aproaerema taeniolella. The sequence continues at coordinate 10,087,031 of OX465251.1, read as the reverse complement.
AACTGTACGAGTACAAATATACTTAAGATATACTTTTCTGTAGAGTGGAATAAAATATTTTTTAATTATTTTTATTTAATTAGAAGCGTGACATAATTTTGTCGTGTTGTATGTAACTCGTTCCTCTCGTTCTAACGCATAAAGTCAGTACGGAAAAGGCAAATGTATCATGGCAAATGGAAAAGGAATCGGCGACATTTGTTAAGATTTCTTAGGATTTATATGAATTTAAACATTTAAGTTGAATAAAACATACAAGACAAGCAATTAAATGTTAATGTGTAAGTATCAAGTCAATGTAGATTGTAGGTGGGGGAAGGTCTAATACGAGCAACACTGGGTTAATTATTTCGTCACAAGAGCCCTCGTAAGCCACTGTAACAGCGCTTCAGCAGAGCTTGGGGGCCATAAAAGCTACATAATACGCGGCGACGTAAAACTCTTATTATTTTAGTATCTGCGAAACGGTCGCGGAAAACATCTCGTAAAATAAAACCTGTCGCCTCGTACAGAGAAGATGCAGTCCTCTGTCTCAAAGGCGCCGTTCAGCCAATGAGCGTGGTCTAAATCCAGGTGGATTCAGTGTGGACACCGGTTAGGATCGAGCGCACCGAGTTAGGTGGATTTCTATGGAAAATGCAGACTTTATGGTAGCCGAGGGATAAGTTTCCATTTTAAATTGAAGAGAAACTCTGAAATGTTTCCTTGTCTCCCGCCGGAGCTAGCTCGCGTAGCTGAATAAAAATTCACGTCAGGTAAGAGCACGGAAATATTTACACAAACCGAAGAACTTACCGAGGGCGAAGTGTTTATACACCTAAATAAATGCAAAACTTATGGGCTCCGCTTCACGTATCTATCTCTTGACGCTGACTGTAAAGAAAGTTGAAAAATCTTCAACAAAAAAGTAAGTTGAAGTAACTTGGGAAGTAAGTTGAAATAACAGAAGGAACGGCTTAAGAACATCGCGAATTCAGGTGAAAATTTCGAACAACGAAAATTATTCTCTTTTTTTGGTAAAAATGCGACTAAGTCTCGGAAACGCCCATTTACATAGCTGATGTCGGCGCGATGGTGCGTGGCGACTTCAAATGGGAATTATAATACCAAATTGAATACAAAACTTTCCTTTCAGTGCCGAGTAATGGAGGAGACTATGCACCGGAACAATCGAAAAAACAAATAGAAGGAAAAGGAGACGAGACACTCACTCTGTAGAAATAATAAGTTCTTGACGTCTTTTTGACATTTCTAACGCGCTTTTTTTGAAACGATAAATTTTTTACGCTTTGATCTTTCCAATTCAAATAGGCTTTTTTCTCGTTGAATCAGAAGTTATAGGAATATTTCAAAAGCTTTAAGTGAGGCGACAGAGCGGATTTTCCTTTCTATACCGGCTATATCGTTCTGATTGAAATGCAAATGAAATGTGTCCATTCGGAACGTATTTTTTCTTCTAACTTTCGGTTAATCTATTAAATTACAGATGATTTTTTGTCAGCAGGATTAAAAAGAGGTTAAGCATTAAAAAAATATGGCCATGTTAAATTAAATGAACACCAAAGCCGTCGTTTCGAACATTTCGGAGCGAGAGAAAATTTGCGATATTTTAATCTTTTCTTTACAGTCGTGAAATGACAGGGATTGTTTGCTAAAGAATCTGAAGCGGTTCATTATTCCGTTCCGAGTTATTTGGCGCGCAACGAGGAGCCGTGTTCGCTCGGCGGAGAACATCTGATGAATCACCCGCGGACTCGCCTCCTCACCACCGCACTTTTAAACTCCCATCTCATCCTCGTAGGCACCTCAGAACAATCTAGCATAATGCTTGACAGAGTTGTAACTTCAAATCCGAACAAGTTACACAACGAAACAAGCTGCAACAAAAACATTTGCCTATGCCGACGTTAGTGAATTGTTCTCTCGCTCGTGACTGGGTAATTTCCATACATTTCAAGTTCTATCGCCTGCGGGACGTTCGTTCTTTTGTTGATAAATGTTTGACGGGAACTCTGGGGACGCCATTAAAAGTTTTTTCGTGAATAATTCCAGTTTACATACGCAAATATTTACTTGTGAGTACAAGTTCACCTATTCGGTGATTTCTTTCCATAAAGGCGTTTGTTCGAAGTGGTGGTTTTTCTTGGAGTTATTGAATAGGTAATTGGAAAAGTTTTTGAGTTTTCTTTGTCGTGGGTTTAGTTTGTCCGCAGGGTATGATGGTTCGAGTACGCGCCAGGTAAGAGTTGTAGACGACGGTACATATTATTTATTACATTGACATTTGATTGATTGCTAGACTATGCAAAATCAATATTTTAAAACAAATGTAAGTGTGTTGGAAAGCAGTAAAGTGTGGCTTTAAAATTATGGGACACAGTGTGCGGGTTAGGAAGTTGGCGGCTATATTTCACTGAGAAGTTGGCGATCAGATTGTCTCCAAACTGGAGTCTGTCTCAGAGACAAAAAGGTTCCTTGCCACGGCGAGTTCACTGCGTGGATAAACGCGCGTGACCTCACAAGCTACTCACTTTTGTAATTTATTTCTTTGACTTCTAAAGAAAAAAAGTTGTTCCGTAAAATGAAGACTTAAGTCATAGATCGAAGTTGACGACATCAAGTTATACTTAACGGCTTTCTACAAAATTGTATTTGCTAAAATTTATTAAGTGACTTGACTTCTTGTTCTGCCGCACTCTGCTGAAAAGAGAAGTCAGATCTCCGGTTTAAATTCTGAAACAGATTTTAATCCTTTCCTCGAGGAAATTAGTTATTTCTTAATTTTGTCTAATCCGTTGATGTTCAAGTCTAGACGATACAAAATGTTTATTCTTTTGTAAGCATTTTAAAATGGAGGACATAACAGAATCTGCCCGAGATAGGTCTGAGAGATTTTTCCAAATTCATTTCGGCCAAACGATAAATAAGCCTGAGCCTACACTGCTTACGTTCACAATTTCCTATAAGCTCTTTAGGTAGGCATCGACATGGCACATATCACGTAATACGTATTACTCCGTTGATGTGTAAACACATTTCCTATTAGGGCGCGCGTACAGGGCTACAGAAATAATTTTAAGGATCAACTTGTATCTACTTACCTCGCGTAATTATTTCTTGCTTACAAAATTAATAAAACAGGTTTCAGTGTGCGACGAGCTTTATTCAGTTACGGCGGTACCGAGGTGGAAGTGAATATTTTTAGAAAGCTGCTTTTTAAAACGTGCATAATTAATTTTTTAATCTTTTTTATTTACAAAGCTCGGATTTTATTAATTAGAATAACAAAACGAAACTAAAGCACGGAAAGATATTATAAGCCAAATGCTACATTTAACTTTTATAACCCCTGACCCTGAACCCTTGAAAATCCCTAATAAAAAACCTGCATAGTAGTGTATGAGATACCTTTAAAAGTCAAATAAAAAGTTATCCTTCTCATTTTATTACATATTGCGAAAATATTTAATATTAGTAGTTCACGGCAAATACTTATATCTTCACTAGTTTATATATTTTTTAGTATCACGGCTTTACACACGTTTATGAAATATACTAGCTGATGCCCGCAACTTCGTTTGCGTGTTAATTTTTTTTTTGTACAGAGTACACAGATTGAAAACATCTATCTTACGTGATTTAGATTTTTACATACAAAAGTTTTTTCAAAACTCCCGTTCCCGTGGGAATTTTGCAATATCCTGTTGCAACTTAGCTTTAAGTTTACTAAGGTACCTGCATGCCAAATTTCAAGCGTCTAACTTAAGCGGTTTAGATTTTTCATACAAAAGGATTTTCCCGCTAATTCCCGTTCCCGTGGGAATTTCGGGAATTCCTTTCTTAGTGCACCTCTGCGGTACCTAAGCTACGTCCCTTCCAAATTTCAAGTGCCTGCGTTTAGCCGTTTAGGCTGTGCGTTGATATGTCCGTCAGTCTAGGTATAATTTCTCCCGTTTTTTACACATTTACCACTATATCTTTGCTCCTATTGGTCATAGCGTGATGTTATATAGCCTATAGCCTTCCTCGATAACTGCACTATCCAACACAAAAAGAATTATTCAATTCGAACCAGTAGTTTCGGAGATTAGCGCGTTCAAACAAACAAACAAACAAACAAACAAACAAACTCTTTAGCTTTATAATATTAGTATAGATAATATTAGTATAGATTAGTATAGATTCAAGGAGTCATTGCATTATGGCAATGAATTTTGAATTTAAATAAAGTTTCAAATCAATTTAACATCACTTTTTATTGACAATTTACGTGTAAAGTAGAAACCAATTCCTTTAGACCTTGTAACACCTTCGAGATTATACAAAGATAATGTAACTGTTACAGTTAAAACTAGTTAGTAGTTAGAACGCGTTTTTCCTAGTTAGAACTAGTTTTCACTTGGTGCCTTTGTTAAAACTAGAATTGACTAATGTCTGAATCAAATATCAGTTAAAACTAGTTTCTGCAAGACAAAACGCGTTTTCCCGAAGCGAGTCAGTTAAAACTGTTCCGACCGAGGTTAGAGTTCATCATACCTTATTCTGATTGGCTTGAGGTTATGTTGTGGGTTATGTAGTTGTTGTGCTTACCGTTTAACGCAACCAAAGTCTTTTCTGGCACTTCGCCGGCCGCTGCCGCGGCACGCTCGCTTCGCTCGCTCGGCTCGTGCGTTGGGGGTCGAAGTTCTAACCTTTTTTTTTTTTACTTGGGGAAATGCCCACGCATACCCCCCCATCGCAGGGGCGATGGAAGGGTTATGTCGGACTCGAACCGACTAAAACCCCAAGGTGTTCCTTCTCCCGCCTGGGGTGGGGTCACAGGTATCGCGTTAGCATTCGTCTGTGACCCCACCGGGCGCTGGACCGCTTATATTAGCGGACCCCTTCTCGCGGGGGGACCAGTGCCCCCCATGTAGCCTGCTGTTTGAAGGCGTGCATGGAACACGTTGCATGCCTTCCGTCTCAAGGCCTTTGCGGCCGTCACCAGGCCTCTTCTATGGAGGCATCAGACGGGCCTCGGCTCGTCTTCTGCGTCCAGGCCTTCTGCGGCGGATAGCGGGAGCACTAGCGTCCGCCTCTCTTTCTCTCTCCGCCGCCTCCTTCTGAGAAATTATGTCTTCACAGAAGGAGAGGACACTGTTCCATGACGTCTCGTTCTCGACCATAGTTCGCACGACAGTCGCCAACGAGAGGTCCGGGCCTGCTGTTCGCAGTTCTAACCTAACCTAACCTAACCGACCCTTAACGGATTAGTTAGGCTAAGCTACTAACAAACCTAACCTACAGTTTCTGCCCCGATATAATCTCCGCGGGGGAGGAGTTTTAACTATAGCTAGTTTTAACTATAGCTCGATGTGACAACTAGTTTTATCTGAAAATCAAATATGTCAGTGGTAAATTCTAGTTTTAACTGATTATTTCTAGTTTTAACAAAGGCACCAAGTAAAAACTAGTTCTAACTAGGAAGAACGCGTTCTAACTACTAACTAGTTTTAACTGTAACATAACGATACCTAGGTTACAAAGTTTTTAGACTACCTACTGGTCCTCCATCTAGTTTATTTTTTCAAAATTGTGGTCACTCATGAAAATTACATTAATTGTAGCTAAAACATCACACAGAAACAAAATCGTAAAGACTTTTGAAAATTATTAAAATAAGAACAAAAATCTTCCAAGGCCAGTGTTCACCAAAAATTTTTGGTGAACACGGCTTAAGCCCCAATTTCACCATACTCTGTTAGTTATTTAACAGACGATTAGCAGCTAACCCGAGATTTGACAATGTCATTTTCATACTTTTTGTTTGACGTTTTGTCTGATTAACTTCTTAATCGTTGATTAACTATCTAACAGAGTATAGTGAAATTGGACCTAAGCCCTACAATGGTTTCGAGTAGGTAATATACAAAAAATCTGATACACCTGATAAACATTAGCATTCTTGATCAATCAGGCAAAGTCATTTCTTTGTACAAACAATAAGCGAAAATACCTTTACATTTTGACTTTCTTCAAAAGTTCTGACGTTGTGAAAGTATTTTTAAGTCGAAACAGGAAACGTGTTCAGGGATTAAACAAGTCAAATTCTAAGAAGCTCGCCATCAACAGGGCGTAATCTTACTGTTTTATTTGGTGTAAAGCACTGTAGCAAGAACAAGGTTCTTTTTCATGGAATAAAACATTTTTGTATTTTACATTATTTTTTTAGGGAAACTTAAATAGTTTAAGTTACAGGAATCAAATATGTAGACCGTGAGGCATCTGCTATTAAGACTGAATGTCTTGATCCAATCTGGTTAGGTTTCCCAGTGAGCAGGATCAATTAACTTAGGTCATGCTAGTGTGATTGTTATAAACTTTATTTCTTATATTTTTAAATGCTTCCCGTGTCGAGGTAAATATATTTACATAGAATTTTTGGGAAAAGGTTTTTTCTTTTGACGCTATGTAATTTTCTAATATGTCCTAGTCCACCAAGTTATATTTACTATTATAAAAAACTTAAAAACCATAAATTAAAAACACTAAATTAAATTAGTGGACGTGATTCACCAGCTTTACAAAGAATTTGAACTGTTCCGAAGTAATAGTTTATACGTTTTACATCACAGTTTATAACCAATAAACGTCGGTAAGTATATCAGATCAAAAGACGAAGCAAATCGAGGGTGTCCGCATCAAGTCTCGTACGACAAATTATGTGCTCGCGAACAGATAGCGATATTGTCGTCCCTGAAAACACTTTTCCCTTGTTTTCCCGAAAATGGGGAAGGAAGAGCGCTAGTTCGGGAAGACAGCTTGATCCGGAGCGACCGTTCGAGGGGCAGCAACAAGTTCCACAAAAAACATACGCAAATATATACTCTAATGCCTAAACCACAGAGCTTGTTTTGCCTCCTGATGAGTAACAACATAAAAGAATTCATACGTGTCTAAATATATTGAAAGTCAAAGAAGAGATAGAAACTTAAAGTGATGGAGCGTTACGTACATTAGGTAAATTGTTTGTAAGGAAAACAGAAATGATACTTTGGATTATCCTTCGATATCTATTGAATGCGAAATGCGTTGCTGTCACTATATAATTTGCTATTGCATACTGTTATTTATTGAGAATTTTTTAACAATAATAAGTACTTAAGGTTGCGGGTCTAAATCCTGGTGCGGGCCTACAGGCCCGCACCAGGTACACCACTAAATATTTCTTTTCGGATTTATGTTTGCATTTTTCATAAATTATCACTTGCTCAGAGGTGGAGCAAAACATCGTAATGAAACCCGCACGTCTAAGAAAATTCGTTTACGAAAAGCGCTCGGTCCACCAACCAGCATCGGACCAGCGGCAGCGTAGTGGACTATGGCCTAAATCCCCTTCGTTTATCGAAGGGAGGCTCTTGCCACTTTGGTGGGGAAGTATGAGATCTGATTAAACCTCACATAACGACAAAAAAGGTTAAATGTTATATGGAACATTGCCGACCCTTATTTATAAAACATAATATTTTAACTGTGATATCACTCTACATTTATTTAATTAGCGTATACATTCATAAAGACATAAGCAAATACCAAATTCTAAAAGATGTACAACATTATAACTTAAGAAATAACAATCGGTTAGTTTTGCCAAAATCAAATTATGTTAATTATTTTAATAGCTTTGTATATACAGGATTGAAAATATATAATAATTTAGACTTAGACATAAAGAACTGTGATAATAATAATAGCTTTAAACATAAGTTAAAAACTTTTTTATTGAAAAGGCCATTTTATACTTTAAATGAATTTTTCGGAAAGATCTATGATTAACTTGAAAATTTATTTATACACATTTATTTTTTTAAATATTGTTTTTAATTATTGTTATTTTTTGTGTAAATTGTTGCTTATTGTTATATATTGACTGTAAATGTATTCCTTATCTTATGAAATGTATGTTCTGTAGTTAAATTAATTTTGCATGGTTGTAATTAATTATGTAACCGTATTTGCAAAATAAACGAATTTGAATTTGAATGTAATTTTGAGCCAGTATTTGTCTACTCGCATTAAAACGACCTCGAAACGGCGAGAAGTCTCCAAATAATATACGAAGAATAAAGTAGAAAAAAAATGTGAGGAACCAATTGTACATTCCCCTCTCTTTGTGAGAAGCCCGAAAGATATAGGAGGAAGGACGAAGACTACTTGTTAAAAGAGATAGTTATGAAAGGACGAGATTCGTGAAAAAATCAAAAAGCGTTGAAAACAATAGCATCCGCAGTCGACGATTGCAGGCGTCGGCAGAAGTTTCCGATTAACAACAAACTTGCGGTGGAGGACAATCATTTAGAAAGTTGGAAACGCTTGTACACTAAAACTGCGGGCGGAATGTATTTTTTGGAAAACTGTAAGTAGTTTAGTTGGTGGTCAATGAAGTGCACAATACGTAGCTTATGTTGACAAGTCGACAGAGGTTTTGGAACGCTCGCCGCCTGAGTGGGTTAAATGGACCGTGGACGTGGCGAGCCCCGTTGCACTTGTTGCAATTTCACTCTACTCCACAACTTAATTGTACCGAGAGAGGCCCTTACATTCGCTATAGACGAATGGCGTTAATTTCACCCAGGAGGGTTACTTCCATTACACTAATTGCGAGCCACATTTCGCTCAAGCATCTCGGAACTTTGGCCGGCGGCGAAGACTCCTCCAACAAACTCGAGAAAATTCACAGAAACCGACTACCAAAGAGTATGGAAGCGAACGAGACTTTGCTAATATTCGCAATTAAGCTTTTAATGTAATTGAAGAAGCGGAGACACGTCGAGATTCAAAGGAGTCTACGTCGAAGTCGAAGTATCTGTTCGTGACCAAAAATACTCTTAAACAAATTACTAAATGTGAGTTCGGTGAGCATACAAATCGGCTAGCTATTCAAGATATTTCACCCCAGCAGCGGAACACTCGTTCGACTTACACACATTCTTAATAGGTGGGGGAAGACGAAGTCGCCCGGCGGGAAAGAAGCGGCGTGCTTGGAAGTTGGTGAAAATTAAGCTATTTCCGTTGTAAGGAATCGTGTTTCAGCTTTATTACTAATCGAGTCACGTCACGAAAAGAATTTCCGATATGCAATTAAAGGTGAAACGGGTGTCGGAATCGGGGAGCTGGTACAAGTTTGGTGTCACGGAGGCAAATAGCCGGCGCGGGCACCTGTGCTCGATAATGTGCCGCCCCGTCTGGTCCAAAGGGCGAGGAATCAATTAGGCCGTTGCCGAATTGCGTAACGGCTCTAGTTACGAGCGCTGCGAGAAGATCCGCAGCTGCTTTTTGCTCATCCAACCTCTTGTTATTGCGCAATCGACATCCGGAGCCTCAGATTAAGATATTACGTATTCATCGAATCTTTTTCTATAGTTTTATTAGATCTATAAAAGAGGTTTATAGATCTATCAACTTCGGAATTTTTTCCGGTGTGTTATACTGGATAATGTCATCAATATTTTTTAGGGAGTGCACACATTTATTGCCTTCAACAATAAATTTTAATGTTGATTTTAAGTTATTTTTGCATAAAAGATACATGTAAAAGTTACTGTATTTCTTGTGTTAGTCATTGAAAAACTTATAGGTCGCTTGTGGAACAATATCAATTAATTAATCGCTCACATCGGATTTGCAGTACCATGTCCCGGAAAAACCGGGCCGTGTTGAAAGCGATGCGGGTGAAAAACGCATTTTAATAGGATTGCGACTGCGGATTTACATCGATGATTTGCTGAATACGCGCCATCATCGCTGCCGTGATTAACGGATTGCGGGTTTCGATTCTTCTTTTCAGTTTCATTTGTAGTATTTGGCGCGTAATACTTTCACTATATGACACAAATACGTATACGGTCGGGGTGAAGACAATTTTAGCATCAATCAACTGCCCAGTCCTCTAATAAATTGGTCTTATTGGAATTACTTTTTTAGGGTTCCGTTCCCAAAGGGAAAAAACGGGACCCTATTACTAAGGCAATTTTTATGGATTAACAGTTCCTAGAATATTTAAGGGGGCTCCCATACAAAAAAAGTTATTTTTTGCTCGTTTTTATAGAAAGTCTGTCCGAGGCTGTATCTCATGAACTGAGATAGTTACAAGGTTGAAATTTTTACAGATAATGTATTTCGGTTTCTGCTATAACAACAAATACTAAAAAGTTGAATAAATTAAATGTTTAAGGGGGCTCCCATACAACAAACGTGATTTTTTGCCGCTTTATAGAGGTAATGGTTTTTATAGAGTCAGACTCGCACTTGGCCGGTTTTATAAGTAATGGTACGGAACGAAACCCTTCGTTTGCGAGCCTGACTCACACTTGCCCGTTTTATTTTTCAAAGGAAAAGGTATGAAAGCGGTAGCAAATGAAGGGTCGAATCGATGACGTCTATAAAATGCAAATGAGAGCAGTTACACCCCCAGGTGCAAAGCGTTAGGCAAAGCGGTTCATTAAAAAAATCCAAATTAATTAGGGCGAATGAAGTCATCAAACGAGCAAGGTCGTAATTTTCGCCGTGTCCGTTGTAGATTGCGGCGTGTGAGGGCAGTCGTATGTGAATTATTTAGAGGCGGTCGCGCGGCCGACTGGGCCGCAATTAATGAAGTGGCCCTAGTCGTTTGTCAATGTGGCGGTCTGCAGCGGTCGCCCGTGGTCGCCGCACGCCCGCCAACCCTCACCTTCGCCAATATGTATCTAAAAACTCTACTATCAGCTTCTTCTTCTTCTTATCGTTTAGGTATAGTCAAGTGTGTGGCGAACTTGGCTAACCCTGGTGTCAGAGTCAGTTGCAACCTAAGGTTTCTCCAAACAAGAGAAAGTGTAGCTTCGACAATTCTAAACTTTTATAATTTGCACTGCTATACCATACTCCTTGAGGTCCATCATAATTTCACTAATATCTATCCCGCGCGCTAATGTTATCGCGGTGCCGTGAAAGGAGGATTATAAATCTAGTGTAGAGGTCGGAAGCGGGCTGCCGAGGTCGCCGTTAATTTTAATGGCGAGATTTATTTGTCCCCGATTACACAGAGTTTGATCAAATTCCGAAGCGGGTACAGCGCCCTCTCGCAACGACATTAGGCAGAGCCGCGACCCGCCCCGTCGCGCCCCCGTAATCGCTCCGTTTAAATATAATTGCAATAAGTTAATAAAATCCCACAGCGCTTTTAATTAATTTGTGGCGACACAGGCGTCCAATTAAATGGGGATTTCGAAAATTTCATAAAGCTTTGCTGTGAACGCTATTTTTGTAGCAACTTGCTTATATGCGGTTTGTTTGCGAAAGCGTCGCGCGTCAATGCAAATGGGAAAGGTAAATATGTGCTGTAATGATTTTCATTTATAGTGATTGGGTGGTCAAAGAGGGCTCTTTAAAACACTAGATTAAATTGGATACTTCATTACGGTATGAGTATTATGGCGTGACTGATGAGTGATGACGCTTTATGAGTAATAAAACGGACAACGCCGGTCGATAACATCACTCAATGCTGGTATAGTGACTGAACTAATCGTGTGGAAGGAGCGATGAGCATTGTATGTAGAGGTTCAGTAGAGGGCTCTTATTGTAAATATGCATTAGGGCGAATGGCTTGCGGGGTGTGGAGAGGGCGGGCCGAGCTAGGTCCTCATTACGGCGATGCTCCGTCAAAGACGCCGTCGATACGGACGAGAAGTGTCCCGCACAAGCCGCTCAATTATGTTAATGGATTTCCCAGCATTCCCGTAACAACAGGACTGCCTTCAGCTGATTGACGTTCGCTACGTTGCTGTCTTACATTTAGTGATTGTTACGTGGAGTTACATGCTCTTTGTACTCGTGTGTTACTTGTTTGTATTCGGTTAAATATTCAGATAAACTTTGCTTGATTTAAAAAAAAAATATGTAAGATTTTTGTAAAGAAAATACAAATAAAACAGTCATGTTACTTTTACGAGTATCTAAGCTAGGCATCAGTCACTCCATCAGCCAAAATCAATAGCTAAGCACCGCAATAAAACAAATACATTTCATTTCTGGACGAGCCTAGCTCGGCGCAGGGGATGATTGATAGTGTTTTGAGCACACACTGGGCTTATTGAACGGACCAGTAGGGGACGTCTCAAATATTTCTCTATTTTCATCACACAAACACGGGATAGATTGTATCAAAAATTCATCAAGCAAGTAAAGATGATTAAATGTAAACTCCCGGAAGCAAGAAATGGGTCGCCGAATTCGAAACGTGTTTGCCGAAAGCATGAAAAGGTTGGGGGTGAAAAATAGTATTCTCTCGCTATCAACAGTGAGTCGGCAGAAAGGCAACTCGCTTTACTATTATTTATACAATGCGTGATTTTCACAACAGTGGTGGAAGAGTCGCACACCTGCGAATATCCCGGTAAGATTGCCGACAAAATGCCGAATCACGGGGCCGGTATACGCTTAAATTACGCGTAAAGCCGAACACAAAGGCTATGCGTATTCAAATTCCATTAATCTCCTGCCCGAGGGAAGGTGGGGTAAAATGAACCGGCGCGGACAAAAACAATGCCGCTAGCAAATAACCAGCTCAGCATTGTTCCGGCAATTAGAAAGCTTTCCCATGTAGCGACCGTGTATAAAAACAGTGTAACATCAGCACGAATCGCTGCCTATTGCTCGTTACCGTTGATGTTTATTACGGTTATTAGGACTAAGCCGCGCGGTTCGATATTAATGTTTATGCGGTACAAGTTCCTTTTAATTATTTACCATAACACTACGTGGTCAGCAATCAATGTTTTTAAATGAAATGTAAATTAACTGTGGGCTGTATTCCAATATGACACAAAAAACTTTTTTCCAGTATTTTATTCGTATTTTTATCGGGTGGTTGTAATCTGTAGGAGATCCGGCTTTAAGGTTGGTATATCAGCGAATTAAAACTGGCCGTTACTGATGAAACAATGACAGCGTGTGAAAAAATGGTATCAAAATTATTCCAAATACGAAATCAATGGCATTGTTTTACAAATCCATGAATGTGTAAACTAATAATCTTTGTTAGTTGTTTAAATATATGTCGGGCTCGTAAGCAAAAGATATCGAGTTCGATTCTCACTACTACCGCCATGTAAATCCATGACCATGCATTTACTGAGTTTTGTACCTAAAACAGTTACACACTAACTGACGCTCTTACGGTTATTAGGGAAAATATCGTGATGGAACCTGCATTTTCAGGTGACTGAATGTGTAACCACGGAGGTTAGAAGGCAGTCGCTCCAATATTACGACTTGTGTCTTTTCCGAATGAGAAACGGGACAAAAACGAAGATATATGTTACTTTATGTGCGAAAATTTAAGTTTCCAGTTTTGTTTTTGAAGCACTTTAGACGAATAAGTACAGACCATATTTCATTAGCTTTTTAGTTTTAAGAAATCTTTTGAAAGAAAATGAGATGATAGAAAAAAACAAAAATAGAAAAAAAAAAATAGGTAAAAGATCACCGAGCGTTATCTGCGGGTTCTCAAAATATAGTGAAAATATTTAATTTCTTACTTGATTACGGATCTACTAACCATTGCTGAGGAACCGAGAAGACCGCTTACCTGTAACAGAAAAAAATATAACTTAGATTTCATTAAAAAAAAAATTACATTTATTATTTCTTTGTATTCAGGAAAATAACCAGTGAACACCACTCATTTTCATTTTCTTAAATTTTTTGGCCGATTAACACACGAAATTAAATAAGTAACTGAAAACAACAAACGAATAGAAAACAGAGAAAAGTATACAGGGCTTTAGGTATCTCTATTTCAACCTCTCGGGTGGTTAATCAGTCCATGAAACTGAACAACTTCCCCCAGGAACATAAGTCGAAAAAAAGAAAAAAAAATGATTTCCCATACAAAATGCGCTATATGCTGATGAAGTTTGTACGGGGACTCAAAAATTTTTTTTTCGTATTTTGACCTATATTCCTTGGGAAAGTTGTTCAGTTTCATGGACTGATTAACCATCCGAGAGGTTGAAAGAGAGATACCTAAAGCCCTGTATACTCAGTCTGAAATTCTAATACCAGTTTAAGCGTAGAATATGAAACGACCGTCTCGCTTGCAAATCCATCGCGGTTCAACCCTAAACTGCAAGTTGACACAACCTGCACCGTAATGGGAACAATACGCTTGTGTAGCGCAATCACAAGGAGCATGCCTGCGCTATTGTTTCCCGCTGTTATTGCGGCGGCAATAAGCCGTGTTGTTTGTTCAGGCTACTATTGTACCGGGTTATTAGGACACCGTGGCCCGCGGCGCTCGCTGAAGGACAACTCCTGAATTTTCCACTGCAGGAAAGCTCAGGGGTGATACTTAAATACCAATATTGAGGACGTTTCATCGGAGCGTTTCATTTACAATATACGTGGATGATTTTTTTGAGCAATAAAAAAATTATACGTGCGATAACTTAAACAATGAACAATTCCTTATCGTTCTCGCTTATATGAAATCCGAGTTGACATCCGCGGTAGTCCACCAATCATAACTTACAATTAGGCCCTCATAATGTGTCTGAAAATAGGTAAATTATATTCACATGCGTACGTAAGGCTAGACGAAAATCACCCCCAAGTGCCTAACCTCGACATATTTCCACAAATTAGCATACTTGGTCTCATTAAACATATAATTTGAATTTTAGTAATAAAAATGGTGAAAAATTGCGAAAAAATTTAAGTTAAACCTTCGCGTGCTTTTTGAACACATGGTGTACGAGATTTGTATCGCACGCGGCGTAAACAAGCACGCGACAGATCAATATTTACCATATGGAATTGACGCACTGTTTCAAAAGCAACCGATAGATATCTAATAAACTTCGACAACAATAAAATAATAGAAGAAGGGATCGCTATTTTACACAAAGTCACACAACAATTTTTGTAAGTCTTACGCGTAGTCCGAATAACATTATTTTTGTTAGGGAATATAAAGTATCTTTAACATTACAACATTCAACTTCCTAATTGGAAATGACAATTACCACTCTAATCAAATAGAGACCTTCATTTATTTTAAAGTTCAACTTAGGAAAGAAAATGTATGTAATTTCATTGAAGCCAATACTCTATAAATTAAATCTGATAGATATGGAGGTATATGTTTAAACATAATAATATGAATATGTGTAAGTGGTTAGGGTCGGTCGGACTCGTGGCGAGCTGTGAAATAGCCACCACCACGCGGTTAGCCGCTATCACCTATCACGTTTGTCTAACGGTTTACTACATTCTCATGATATTTTGTTTATGAAACTTTTTCTTTAACATAGTATACGTCTGCTAGAAGTTGTTTCTTGATAAATTGTGCTTTTTGTGCCCATTCTTTTTATCTATAATTGGATTGAGGTTTTAGATCTTAATATTTTTAATATTCATTAAAATTTGATGATGAAAATTTAAGTCACATAAAATGGAATACAACAGACTTTTATCATCTAAAATACCGGCTATTTGCTGATTAGTTAACATTATTTTTTACATCTTAAAATTATTAACTACACCTGTGGTTTTAGTCTTTAAAATACACCGCGTTTATATATCTGTCTGAACGCGATGAACTCAAAAACAACTGAACAGATTTTTATACGGTTGTGGACCCTCGGAGTGGTTTATGTGTATAATTCATATCCGAAATTCCCACATAAAAATATCCAGAAGATTAATTTACAAAACATTTCATTCCAATTCATGGGAAAAAGGCCAATACCGGCAGACTATTGTAAGAGGACAGGTCTATACAGTTTTAGAAACAAGAAAACGTTAGTCTTTTCAAGCGGAAAACTCAACTCATTTATCAAATCACCGTTGTCTACATTACGTCGGGGCGTATTGTGAGTAGGCTAAAAAGCCCGTCGACACAAAACGGCGCGTGTTCCGACGACACTTCCACTTCCCCAAATGCCACGCAAATTTCAACCCAACCCCAACATTATTAGCTGTTTCCTCTTCACCTCAACCTAAGGTTGTAACGCAGCGTCGTCGGTCGATCAGAACAGAATTTCAAGCGTAAATTAAACGAGTTAAATTAAACAAATATAATTAATGATTGCAAAAAGCGTTGCGATTTTCGAAACAAACACATTAGTCTACAGACTTGGTATTATTAATAACTATATATTTATTAAAAAGAGGAAGATTAATTGCGTTTCACTTTTATAGATTACTTTTTCTTGACATTGTAAAATGCCTGAAAAAATAGGCATGAGCCGTAAGTAGCAGCAGAGTAAGGAAGATTCTTTACATTTACCTAAGTTGTTGATTATTTTTAATATTTATCACAAATACCAACATACTTCAATCATTTAAAATGATTTTCAGAATTACTTGAAATTAAATTTAAAACACGTTAGGCTACGACAATTTTCTTTTCAATGTGATTGAAAATTTCAATGTAAGTAATAGTGATTTTAAACACGTTTTACCATAGTGGATTAGCATAAATGGTATTAGGTGTGCGAATGAAAAGCTTTTTTATTTGTTCAGGAACAGCTTTGCATCCTCTTAAGTGCTCTAACATACCGTAAAGAGGTTGAATAACGTGAGCGTTGCAGCGAGCAAAGGCGCACTTAAAAATTACCTTAATTTCTACGACGAACACGTACGCTTTAGCCGTATGAGTGCATTCTCCATTCCGATTGGGAGGTTTGCGGCGCAAATATTCTCCAGTGTGGAGATTTCTTAAGCCAATTTTGTCTTAGTGCTCGCACCATTACTCCTCCAATACTTGGACACTCACGCTTTCGGGACGTGATTAGGAGGTAAGTAAAATTTATTTTATCGAGTCCCTACCTTGAGTGTGTTGCGTACTGCCATCCCTAATGGAACATTTGTTTTGTTTACATTGAAAAAAATGAGCAGAAAATTCTTTGTAGCTAAGTTATAGCAGCGAAATTTGTACCTATCATTGGTATCCACCTTCCTCCATATAAAAGCTTCCTTCATATTTAGCTTCACCGCAAACTTGCTGAGCTATAAGTCAAAGAAAGAAAAGTTTGTAATTGAAAGATAATCCGCTTATTCTTTTTTAGCCCTTTATTAAACACAAACGCGCACTTAAACAACTTTAAGCTGAATGAAAAAATATTTTCTCCACATCCGCTTTGGAGTTTTCACGTCAGAAACTCATATAAAAGACATTTCGGGGGAGCTCCTTGCCTATCGACGGTATTATTCAAATTAATTTAGCGCGGTGAAGCAAAAAGTGCGCGCGTTGGGAGCGCCACCCCATATTCATAGAGCTGCCCTAAATTAGCATCACAATGAAGTGTTGAGGCGCGGGCGGCAAGCGCTTAATGCGGTCTGCGTCTTCTCACGCGAGTATATTACATACTAATGAATTAAGTATAAAACTTGGTAGCCGCAAATTTGTTTAAGATTCTACCGAGCTCCTAAAGACACTGAAAATTACAACTAGATGAGATGGAAATTCCGGTTGTTTGTTTACCTCTTCTTAACAAGTAACGAAATTTTCAGAGATTAATCTTACCTTTTAGCATGATATTATGATAAGTGTCGAGAAGGTGTCGAGAGTAGCGTGGCAGCTGAGGTGGCAGTATATTGTTTTTTGGACCACCCTTTTACGCTTTCCCGCCTATAAATAAATCAAAATATTCAGGAAGGGCTCGACTTTAAGGCAGCTTAGCAGAATCGTAAAATTCAACAGCGTTCGCGCCGCCCCGGGGTTTATCTTTCGGCGTCGCCGTGTTTTTGCTTGAATCGTAAAAGAGTATCACAGTATATGAATAGAGAGCCACCCTCCCTTTTACCGCGGACATATGGAGCGGAGCACTTTACAAGTTTAATGCTGAAAGCAGATTATCTGTTCACAAGAAATATTTCATGTTTTACCTAAGTACTTATTTCTGAACGGCTTACGCATGAAAAACATTCATATGTTGGGATAAGCTAAAGTGCTCGATTTTTTTTCTAAATAAATTAATATAAGGTTTACATTGTTAAACTATTAGGTTGTGATGATGATGATTGGGTTGTAACATATTTGTAACAAAAATGGTGAAGTAATTCTTCCATGCTGGACTGAGAGGGAAACAAAAACTTAGAATGAGCCAGCTACCTACTCTTCCCAGGTAATACAGTAAAAGTCTGTAAGTGGAATGCAAGAGTTTTGCTGTATAACGGGCGAAAGGCTGACCACCTTTCACCATTATACAACTTGTTCCATCTGATAACCCTCACAATTCCTGTCAAACGTGGCATCTAGTGGTTTTAGAACCACTGATGCTCTGCCTACCCCATTAGGGATTATGGGCGTGAGCGTATGTATGTATGGATGTAGTTTTTCGTCTAGTACTCGCATAAATTTGTACTCGTTTTGAAACTCGTCAGTTTCAAACTAACGACGACTTCAAAATATAAGATGGATATGGAACAAGAAGTCCAGGTGGAAACTGAATCCTCGGTAGATTGTTAAACAAAACGGACGGCTATTATCACACTAACTAGGGCGCGTTTTGATCATTAATAACAATTTATTTTGCACAATACCGCAATTTTGTACCACCAATGGTGAACCTTTGGGAAAACGTAGATTTGATATTAAATGGGGAATCGTTTGTAAATTGATTAGATAGTTTGTGATAAATTATACAAGTTTCATCTGGGCCGGTTGTTTTGTACTGTCATTAATAATTCTGATACATTGGTTTTGTTTTGTAGTTGTTTAACATTAAATTAATTACGAATAGTTTTGGCAGTTAAACTTCACTTTTAATGAAATTACCATACGAGTAGTATGAAAAACACGTGTCAATTAAATAAATCAGCAAAATGGTACTTATTGTTTAGAAATAATGAAAATTTCAATAACGTATAAGATATCGGTGTAGATAGAAGGAGAAAAATTTAACAAGCCTGGTACTTTTTGTAGTCGCAGGGGGAGCTAAAGTTGTGGCTCCGAAGTTTCCCATTCACAGCGCGCGCCCGGCCATTGTGGCTAATTCAAGGCTATAATTAAATTTGTTTACATAATATTCTGTTACGAGACGAAAACTTTCCAAAATGCGCCTTGGGGTTCAACAACGAAAAGTTTAAGTTCTATTTTTTCATTATTTTTTTAAGTTTACGTTATTTTATTTGGTTAAATTAGGTGTTTCTGTTTTCAAAAATTTATAGAAACGATTCAGTGTGATGAGGATTCAAGAAAGTGCGAGAGCTTGCGTACTTCTGGGAGGACATTGGCTTGCTCAAATAGCCAGCCCAAACATATCGCACACAACGGCCCAATCGAAAGGCTAAGTGCGGAAAACGTCCGATAAACATATCATAACACTATCACATTTCATCCCGTAAGATCTCGTAATGGCTTTAGATTTCATCCACCTATTAAAGACCTATTATTTAATTATTTCAGTTTCAGTTTTTTTGTTATCTTATCTTATCTCAATATCTTGAATATCTTGATAACTATTATTTCGAAAAAGTTACGTTTGGATGTAAATATTTATTTTAACTACGGAAGATGAGGAAAAGGATAACTTTGTAGTTTAAATATTTGAAGTAAAATGTATTTCAAATACTCATAACTTTGTTATCAATTATGTATCCTTAAGAAACCAATTTATTTTCGTTTTGGTTTCATTCATCTGTCGTTTCACAAATTAATCAAAGTAGTTGACAGATTTAATCTAATTATAACAAACTTTGAGATATCCTTTCTTTCTGACTTCCACAAAATCTGATATTCGAATTAAATTTACGGAAACCAAAATGAATTTTCAAATGGCATAAATCTACATTAAGATTGTCCACGGTCTCACAATTCCATCAGCGAGAATTTTAGAAAAATAATGAAATTACCCTTGGAACTAAAGTGACCCGCCTGAGGAAAAACAACAATATTCTCGGCCCTCACCACAAAGAGACCAGCATTTGTATTATCATTCCATTAAACAAAAGTCACCGGAGTTTCGAGTGAAAACACAGAACTCATTATTCTCGGGGCAGAGAAATGATTTCAAATGTTAACAAGATTCCTCATAATAGAGTTGTTCACAGAGAGATTTAAGAAAAACAAGTATGAGCTGCGGGCGCGTCTCTGCCTTTTCTGAAGAATTGTGTTACTCGATAAAACCGCAGCCTTTACCTCTCCCTACCTCACCCTTTCAGTTCTTACTAATATACTGTTTCTTCGACAACCTACTGAATATTGTTTTATAATCTTTGTTCCAATTACGTTACGTACTCCAATATCTCTATTAACCGTTGTGAATGTAGAATAAAAGGATCTCTTCAATTTTTTTAGATGGATACTAGAATTACTTTGAGAGTGCTCCAGAAAAATAGAACAAGTTTTTACGATTACATACTCATTCGTTATTAACTAATTTCGTAAATTTTTAAGCGTGTATCGAGAGCTGAATGTTCAGGTTAGTTATGTGAAGATATTTTCTTTCACTCTAACAACAACACAGGAAAAGAGAAGAACGCACCGCAAATCCTGTACATTTTCACGTTGCCCCTAGAGGAATTCCTATATTATATAATACATTGGGGAGGATCATTCTGCTCGTTTACTGCCGGATATATCTGTGAATGCTCGTTTGTCAAATACACAGTCATTTATTCAATGAAATATTTTGTGATTCTATTCATAGCTAAACAGAGGGAATACGCGACGGTAAATTTACGGAATTTCAGAGAAAACATAGATTATTTTAAGTTAGCGTGCTTGTTCTGAGTTTAGTTTTACAAATCTATTAGAAAAAAACGTTTTGTTATACAATTTAGAATATCGTATCACCTGGAAGGATAAGGATTTAAGAGAACATAGACTCCTAACTGCTATATCAGTAAATCTAACTCGGCTTACTGCAAAAACAATCGTTTATTATGTACTCATAATATATGTATGTTTAACAACTATATTATGAAACTTCTCATAAAGTAAACCTTGAATAATGTTTTAGATTCAAAAATCACACCTAATCATTATTTTTTGATTAGCTTTCAATCTGACGAAGTTTATTAAATCTAAGCATTTCGTTTGCAAAAGAACAGTGAGGATTTTTTAAAATGCTTATTACTACAAATGCTTTCAATAAAATACCCATATGTGTTCACATATCAAAACCATTAGAAGACGCTTGCTTAAAACCACTTAGCTTGTACAATAAAACACGAGCTCAAAATCCAATCCGAGTTGAAATCCCATAAGCCCGTTATATCCAAGCAACAGATTTAATGCATGTACATTCCCGAGTGGTATTGCGGAGTCGATCTCCTAACTACTGTTGGCCTTTAGGTACTCGGAACTCCATACATGACGCCATTCATTTGACCTGCTGCTTTGAGGTGCGAAGGAAGGTGGACTCGATATTGAAGAGTAAATTTTGTTTTTTGGAGTGCCGTTTGTGGAATGATGCGCTGATGCTCTGCCTACCGCATTAGGGAGAGAGTATGTATGTATGTTTGTGGAATTCTGGATCTAATGTATGATCTTAACGGGAACTATTCCGTGCAATTAGAAGATACTAGAAGTTTTTTTTTAATGCGTCGGTTTACGAAATTTAAAAAATAATAGAAAATGACAATATTTACTGTCGCAAACAGAAAATTGTGATTGATTAAGTATAATTTTGATTGCCTTAATTTAAACGGACATGTTCCTAAGGTAAATATACCCGCATCACTAATCACAATATTTATTACCAAATGCAACAGAATTAGAGCTACATTCAATTAACCTGAAACCCCTTTCAACAAGCCGATTTAGCTACATGCTTTACAAAGGCAATTGCGGCAGGAACAAACCATACGTAAAACTTATCCGTTCGTAGTTCCGTGGCCAGTGGGTTTCGTCTCACCAATCAAACAGTGGCACTGAAAGCGGGCGTGCAAAGGCTTTGTATCTCATAATAAACCGGCATCCGGGTGTTCTGAGCAGGAATTGGACCGGTTTACACGCGCTGTGCCTCTACTGTTATACTCTGACTGATTACACTGCGGCCTACTGCTGAAGTCAGGGATTTAAAAACACGCATCGCATGTGTTTCGTGCGTATAGAAACCTACATTTTCGTAAAGTCTGTAATAGAAAAATCAAATATGTTTATATAAACTCTTTATAATAGATAAACTAACCGTAGCATTAATTTGGTCGACCCTATGGTAGTAGGTACACACAGCAGAACATCAGACTACACAGGTTGACCTTGACGCCGCCCTTAACTCCTGCGTAACAGGGTCGGCTTTGGTAGTGAAAATGGGTAACCTGACGTGCTGCTGTCTGTACCTTATCCCCGCTATAAAATGCACAGTAAAGCTGAACCTACATATTTATTTGTATTATTCGTTTAAGGCCTCATAAACTTAATAAAGGGTTTTTGTAACAACAGCAGTGCGTCCGAGATAAGCTCGAAGTCTCGTCGGGCTGAAATCTTTTAAAACGTCGTTAAAACCAACCCCTGCCGGGCAGACAAAGGCCCAAGCGGCTAATTGTTGACGAAAAATATTCTCGATGCAAATTCACACTCTTTACAGCCCATTTGGAATTTGTACAGACCCGAAAGAAGTTTACGTAATTAGCCCCGCGGTCGGTATTCAGATTTTGTAAAACAAGCCGCGATGTTACGGGAGTAGGTAACTTTGTGAGCCTCTCGTGTTATTGGAAACCATTACCTTTGTTTTGCTTTTTAATTGTTTAGCTTATTAACTACGTCTTGCTTGGTCCATGATTATAAAAAGTAATTTTCTTGGCTTGGCATTTGTATGTTTAGGATTTGTTGGGTCATTTTCTAATTACTTCTTTTACTTCTTTAATTCCCAGTACGTAGTTGATACACCGCTTTATTCACGATAGATTTATTCAATAACAGACGAAAACTCGTTATTATCTACAGACAATTTTGGTCTATCTAAAACTAGCACATATTTAAGTGATACTAAATGAATAAGTTTTTATAATGTTTAGCAATAAATTAGATTAGCTAGGTTAATTTTACTTAATAAGAGTTGTTTTCTTTCTTTCTAAATATCACAGTCATACCAAATAGGCAAAATTTTGTGCTTTGGATGTGTAACCTACCCATGAAAATAAAAATCCTCAATAATCTCAATTTCTTCGCAAAAACATCTTTCCTTTCAGAAATCAAGACGAAAATTTTATATCTCTGCACTAATTCGACTTAGTATTATAAGCTACTTGTAACACAGAGGTTGCAGTTTCATAAAGGGATGCCTTAATAAAGTGACTTGTAGTCGAGATTGGCTTGTTATTAATTAAATTCTTCGGGCTTTATCCGTCTTGTGGATACCTCTAATTTGGATTCCGGAGTAATGGAACGTAATGAAGACCTTAGCTTGGAGACAGCGAGGCAAAGGCCAGTAGACTGACGACGCTAATAGCAGCGGACTTTAAATGTACTAAGTTGACTACCGAGACAGTGCTTACCAAACAAGACTGCAACCTGATGAAATAAATAATTACTTGATTCAATTTCAGATATTAATTATTTACTTCAATGCATTTTCTTCCTGGTCCAGTCAACTAAATCTAAACAAAAAACGTACAATGTCTGGAAGAGAACTAAAAAGCCGCCTTTTGCAGTTTGTGTAATATCCTTTTTTTGTTTTGTATTTATTATGTAATAAAGTATTCATTTATTCCTTTAACGTTACTAAAACTAATATTCTTTAGATTTTACAAATAAATTCCTATCAAAACACCTTTTAGGTTTCAGTGACTTTTCTGCGTCATGATCGCAGAAAAAAGGCCATTGTTTTCCAATAAGTTAGTAAATATATTTTGGTTCAAACATTTCCGTTTACCCGGTTCCATTTCCCTCGTATACGCCTTATTGTAATTTCCTGGAAATTATTTGATCCCTCAAACCTTTTGTTTTATATATTTAACACGCACCGATACATTTCGCACGATCACAACAAAAAAATCACATAAATGTTTGAAATAAAAAGGTCCAATCACAAGGTCTTCAATAATTTGCCAATTTTAGCCATTATTGATTGCAAAATTTATGGAACAACACAATAGGGCACTCGAGTGCGATGCTTCTGTTAATTGGTATAGGTATCTAGAGAGCTCATTGGGCACACTTCTCCCCAAAGACAATGGTTCTAGAGTCCTTGCAATCCGATCCGCCGTGCCGCCCTCTCGGTAATTTTCTCGTTAACGGAATGAATAAAACATTTCATTCCTTACCTTTCTTTTGTAATTGTTAATGGTTGATGGGTTTTGAAAATTTATGTTCGGTTTCTTTCTTTAAAAGGCCTTGTTTTGCAGAGTCATTTGTTATTTGATACTCTTATTCAGATTTAAGGTGACGGCCTATCTAATTGTCCTTTGCTGCGATATTGGAAATGCGAATCTGTCAACTCGTCGGGCTTAGCGGGACTGTTATTTTATTATTTCCTTTATCAGTAGAAGCAGAGACGGTCGAAAACATATTTCGGTCGGCTTACACGACGGGCGAAAAAAATAATAAAAAGGGTTTTGCTGCCGCGATAGACAATTTGCAAAGAAAAATACATCACGATAAAAAATGTAGCTCTAACGAGAACCTCAAAATGGCTCGTAAGCAATGAAACAGCGCAATTTCATGAGAAAGGCGGCCCGCAAATAAACCAAAGCGGAGCACATTCCCGCCTCCATAAAATGCAGACTGAAATAAACGTAACAGACTCGGTTCTTTAAAAATCTGCCCGGCGACAACCGCAAAGCTCAGCAAAAATCTCTAGTGTGAGTCGAGATTCCAGTGTAGGAATTTTCATAACCGGCGTGTGGCGTCGGCAGCCGTCGAGGCGTTCCAGGTGAATGATACAGAATTTATGTCCCGAGGCGCGGCGCCCGCCGATCTGATCCGACGCAGCTCGCAGCCCGCGGCCGCCCGGAATTCGCGCCCCTTCTTTATTAGGAGTATTCGAATGCCGTACAACGTCTCGACCACTTCCCCTGGCAAATATGTACGGCCGCTACCTTCGATCACAATAAACACCCCATATAAGAACTCTGTCCGCGCGGAATGCTTTATTGCACCAGGTGTCATGTTTATGCATGCGTATAAAACGTAAATGCATCCTTTCCTCTTTATAACATCATGGAAACTTATGTAGGTAGAAGTTTTGCACCTTTAAACCCAGAGCAAAATAAACAGCGAAGTTAATTTTACAATAGAAGATGATTTTACAAAAACGACGCGGGCGTCAAGTGCAGGATATTGTAGACCACACCCTTCGAAGATTACCCGAGTTTTTCATATAAAGCCATTCAGCCAATTTCCTCATATCCTACACAGGAGGAGAATAAGGGAGGCTTTTGTGAGGAAAAGAGGTTCGTACACCTTCAATGCGTGGGCACCGTATGTATTCGTCCTTGAAAAGGGTAGAGACGCAATATTTGGTTCTCAGTCGGATCGGATAACTTAGAATATTTAGGGTGCCGGCGACGATAACAAATAGAGGTACCTAGCCAATCAACCAAAGCTTTTCTTCAGAATGAGGAGTAAGGATAAAAATCCTGTTTATGTGTCTGTTGCCTAAGTAGGCACAGTACATAAGTATACAAACTTAACTTAAGTAATAACATAAATAAATAGAATATTTTCGCAATAAAAAACATTAGAAAAGGGCAAAAAAGAAAAATAATTCAAAGAAAAAACTTCAACGCACTTACACACCGCTCTTCGAGGTCGAAATCAAATAAGTTACTCATTCAACAAGGCTTACCTGTAACAAGAATAAGATTAAAATAAGTAAATTAGAAATTTCATTTTTTTCAATTTGCATTAATTTCGAGTGAGATTTCATTTGTGTCGAGGCCAAATTTTTCAAAAGAAAAAAGTAAGACTCTTCTTTTGAACTGAAGTTATTTATTTCGGATTACAATATATTCATATGTCAACGAATAAAATAAATGAGAAATGTGAAATAAATTAAAATGTCCAACAATTACAGAAATAAATAATAACTCCATGTCAACTAGATGTAAGTAGAAAGGGTAGCCCTGGCTTGCAGTCCAACCCACCGCTGCATCATAGACGAGTCCCACCGCTCTCGGACAGCGAGTTCTTTTAGGAACGTTGTTCAGCTTCATAGGTTCCCATCCTAAAAATTAGCCAACTAAAAGCTACTCCATGTGTTGTTCTGTTGCTTTTATGTGTTAAATATCAAGTCCTTATGTAACTTTACATATAGGTATTATTAGGTATGTAACCTTACGTTACATAAGGTAAGGGTCGTTACCGACAACAGCTGAGGTTGACAGCGGCCGATGCGGTTTGCCCTAGTCAACATGAGACATGGTCATATTAACTATTTCTACTAGTAATATAAATATGAAATTAAAAAAGCATTATTTATTTTTAGTTCTTATGTTCACACAGATTACTACAGCAGATTTAAGCATATTTTTATATGATTTAGTAAGTAATTATAAATTGTACTTTACGCTCCTACATAACCACCCCAAACTGCGAAAATAGGTACCTATTATACTACTTAAGCTTTTCATTTTTAATCAAATATTTGCACCACCCGCTTCTGTTTTACTTACTTATTATTTCTCCTTTACCCCAAGGTTGCCTGGAAGAGATTGCTTTTTAGTAATAAGGCCGCCCTTCTGTACACTTTCTTGTTTTGTTTGTTTTTTTTTTACAAAAAACAAAATTTTATTTAAATATCTAAAAAAAAAACAAAAACGTATCCGCAACAGGCTTCGTCATAACTAAAAACTAAGACACAGACAAAAACTGTTTACTACAGCAGACAAAAACTGTTTGTTTTTGTCTGTGTTCTATTTATGTGTGTGCAAATAAAGAGTTATAGATAGATAGATAGATAGATAGATAGAAAATGTTCCTCGATATACTTTTGTAATTATTTCAAAAACTATTTAAAAAAAAAATGTTTTTCCACAGGTAACTAACTTGTAAGTATATAAAACTGTTTGGGTGTTTTCTGTAATATTTCTGGGTAATAAAAGGCAGAAATATGAAGCGAATAAATGGGAAAATCTAAATTAATGTGTTTCGCCCACCATCTAATAAAACATCGAACATATTTCGATACAGTGGTGGGTCCTCGCGGAATGTATTACAGAACGACCCGCGAACAGAACACCGTACAAAAAATTCTTCGTACGTTGACACACAGTAAATTTTTCATTTTTGTTTTTTGACACCTTTTTCAACACAGTACATTTCAAATTATAAATAATTGTGCACTTAGACTTAAGAAAATTATATGTTACTAGTTAATTTGTTATGTTTGGATTGGTAAATAAATGCGATTTCATTTCAAGTACGCACTTTAGTGCACTAAATTATTTTTAACCCCCGACAGAAAACCCACTAAATTATTTTAACCCCCGACAGAAAACCCCTATTAACGAACGGTTGAGGGTAGTACCAAACCTAAATCATAGCCTTTATTAGTCGACCGGGTTCAGTCAAGGGAAATTTTTTCGATAAAAAGTGTTTTTTTTTTGGATAACAGTCGCGCATTATAAATACCAAACATACGAGCACAAACAGTTTTATTAGCTTGGTTACTGTTAAATTGGTATATTTTCGTACAAAACAGTTTATCTTCATAAGGTAGTACTGTATATTCATATACTGTCTTCAGGGTTCGGAGAGCGCCATTCCGGCAGTTATAAATCTCTATAGACGTGCCGATCGACCACTATAGACCTAAAACTGTACCTTAAACGCTAGATTTTACTGTACAACTAAACGAATAGGCAGTATTTCCCGTTTTGTGTGGGTCTGAGGCACTATATACCACAAATTAGATTTCACAGTTTGCCACACAAGGTTTTAGAGTTCATAAAAACAGTAGGTTCTGATAGACAGTCAAGAAATATTGTAGGATACCTAAAGAGTAATTAAAATTAATTTGGTTGATTTGTTTGTAGTGTTCATAATTTAGCAGGACAAAAGATATGAAGGAAAGTTGGAAATTACACCGGGAAAATTCCTATGCCAGAGTGAAGTCGCGGGCGGTAAGCTTATTTATTTTAAATATTAGTTATACTGTTCGTAAAACAAAGCCTGCAAACTTTTACGGTTGTCGCTTAACATATAGGGCTATAAAACGTGAGGTACCAAAACTAGACGCACGAGACATAAACAACGGTCATTTCGCAGTTCGTTACGTAAATTGGAACATAAGTTTATGTTACTTTACAAGAAGTGACATGTAATCAGGAGAAAAGTATTCTCTTTGCTTCTCGTTTCATGGATTTATATTATTCACAAAAGAATAAGTCATAAACATGACGGAGGCTTAGGTTTGTTTTAGCACCTAGTTTTAGACTATGTGGCGGAGAAAATAGGAATTTCCTAGCTGCATCGTTGCCAAAAGTGTAGCAAAATTTTAGTTAAGACTGAATTAAGTTATTTGTTTAATACAATAAAATTAAATCATGTTGCCCTATTTAAACATCATTTCATAGTAAAAAATCTGTTTCATGGAACTAAACAAAAAGTAACCGACACAAACGCGGAACGCGTTTATATCATTGGGTTTGTTATTTACAAAGAGTACGTAGTTAAAACACAGAGCATTTCAATATGGGCCAACGTTCAACAAACATTTCACACAAATTACTGCGTTTGCGATGCGCATCGGGTTATTTTTATTTAATTCTAGGCAGGTGCGCCGGAGAGCGACCAATATTTTTGCTCGATTACCATGCTGATGAAAAGCCAACACAGACGGGCCATGTTCCCACGCATGCCAGCACTTGGTTTTATTAATTCTACCGTAAAGCCCTTTGTAACACGTCTAGCTTTTAACAAAGAGCCTAATTTCTACTTTAGATCCAACACCGTTTTAAAACGCGGTTTTGATGGTATCAGTTTGTCAAAAGAAGAGAATATACTTAATGCTTAAGTGGTAGGTAAGTAAACAAACGGTACCTATAAGCTTTTTGGTTTTAACGTGATGAATACAATAAGGGTTTGAAAACAAAGCCACATACTCACTCTCAGGTTTCACTGAGACGTAGGAACTGAAAATTGGTCTAAGTGATGGAAAAATATAGTCATATTAGCTAATTCTTTGCTTAGAAATTACGTTTTATTGTTTGTCAGATCACAAGTCGCCACGTGTCGCACACAAAGTATTAAATTTACTACAATATTATGAAGAGAAAAGATTTGTATTTTATATTATAAAGAAGAAATATTTGTATTTTTGTAACGAATAAACTCAAAAACGAATGGACCAATTTTGAAAAAATATTTCACCAATAGAAAGCTCTCTTATCAGCGAGTGACATAAGCTACATACTTTCGAATTCCCACGGGAACGAAGAAAGCTAGCCAGCATTATTTCTATCGATTTCAGACATTGACAGTAAACCAATAAATAACGATATCAGGAAACGGTTTCCATTAAAATTCTGTGAGCTAGCATTTAAAAGAAATTGTCGTAAAAACTGAATATAAAATAAATAGATTTAAATTAAAAAGAAAAAACAAACCCGGATAAATCTTACAATCTTCGAAGCAATATGGATAGAACGAGCGCGGTGGTTTCCCCAATAAATATATTGGGATGAGACCAAGATAAACATATCTGGACGCCCCGGTTTAAAATATACAGCCTTCCGCTCTTCGAGGAATACGTGTAAATATTCTGCGGTAAATCATTCTGTGACGAGTTTAAAAGACAACCGTGGTATTTTTTTTACATTTTTAATATATTGGGTGATATTAACTTAGTAAGTGAAAACTTAGGATATGAATCAACCCACCAAACTGAACACTTTCCCCAAGGGAAAATTAATATGTCGAAATATGAAAAAAAAAATTACCTATCAATACATGATACAACCAGAGGGAATCAACTGATTGCCGTAGCATGAGAAATCACATTTTTCACTTTTTTTATTTTTTATTTTTTTGGTGAAACGATAAAAACAAAAAACTACGTTAAACTCTTTCGTAATAATAGGTCTTTACCTATGAAATTGCCGTTTTACATACCTACCTACAACAATTTTGGAAAACTGAATTTTTCATACTAACTTTTTTGGATTTTTCTCGGGAATTAGAAATCCAAAATTAACAAAATTTTGTAGGAAGGTTTGGACAAAATTAAGTTAATTTTCATCATACTGAAGATACTGAGTTAATTGACAGTTGTAATTGTAGCAAAGGTACAGCAAAAATAAGCAATGAAACGGGTAACAGATGAACCGAGCTATAAGCATCGCTTTCAGTAAATAAATCCAAAGTAAAAAAATATTAATTTTACTCAAAAACTCCGTTATATGACGAAGTTCTTAAATAGAAAACAATTTAAGTAATAGCTATTCAATTAAATCATTTTTAAACAAAATAAGGTTGAGAAAAAGTCTGCGATTTAATTGGTATGATGTAGGACCTAAAACAATGACACAGTTGCTAGCTTCGTAACACAAACATCGAATATGACTAAATTGTGTGTAAAACGCGAATTCATGTATGCAGCGTTTCTAAAAAAAAGTGATAGGTCCATCGGTCGTTGACGATCTATAAAAAAACTAAAATTGTCACATACGGTAAATTCATATGCAAATAACTGTACGAATGCGCAGCCAGCGAAAGTTAAACGGCGAGGATAAAAGTTGTGCATGTGCAATATGTTTATTTGAGCGAATAAAAATTATCACTGGTAGCTACCGGTGTTGCCAGCGATGTGAGTGCATATGGGCATAGTAAGCGCGATAAAACATACCTCCTACTTCTTATAAATTATCTTCTAACGTTGACATTTATACAACGTCGAGAAACGCGATTTGAAAGAGGTTTACATTCATATTGAAGCTTGTGTATGAGATAACTGATAACACAGCTTTGACTATCGTTGAAGTAGTCCGACGTAATTAAAATCAAAACAACGTTTTTTTATGTCAGCTACCAATCGTTCAACTGTTAACACTAATTTTCGTGTACAACCTAGACTAAGAAAAGATAACACAACACATTCTCCGTTAAATTGGCAGTCAAAATCGAAATTAGTAAAACCAGATACCTACAATAAAATACAATAAACTTTATTTGCACACAAGGACATACAGCACAATCAACAGAACATAAAACATAGTGTACAACAAGGCGGCCTTATTGCTAGGTAGCAATTTCTTCCAGGCAACCTTAGGGTAGGACAAAAGTAAGGTAAGAAGTAGTAGGTGGTGCATAAATATATATAATTATTACAAATATATATATATACCTACAAATACCTACAAAACCTACCTAACCAATACCTACCTATATATGTATATTTGTATATACCTACAAAATGTATTTAAATATATTTTTACCTACTGTACTATGAAGAAGTGTCATATATTTTCTAAACTTATTTGCAATTCCAAATGAACAACGCATGAAGCTCACAGCGAAGTGAGCTCCGCGAGTTTCAGCGTTGCTAGCGGAAGTCAGTATGCAAGTAATATATTTTTTAATTGATGCACCTCCGATGTGTCGAGCAAACATTTACGCGTTTATTACACCGATGACAGAGCACTCTTTGTGTTAAACTCGCAACATTAATTGGTGAAAAAGTGCGCATTTCAACATGTTTAAACTTTCTGGTACAATTATTTACAGCGTAATTAATTACGGACTTGATTGTGTGTTTCATGTGTTAATGTGCTGGAAACTGTGTGTTTCAATTAAATACGTAATAAAAACAAAGCTATTTTGTTACGCGCTCACATGTGGATACCTGATTAAGTAGTAGGTCAATATATACTGAAACAACAAAAATCATGCGAGTAAAAATGTCCTTATTGATTATTGTAGTGTGCCATTTTTTGACAGTCCCGACCTAATGACACTGCCGGTACTCAATATTCACAGTGGCAGTTTTTTTTTTAATTTCTGCTCAACGTTTCTTCTCCATTATTCAATCAACTTGAATAACACCTTCAGAAAAAAAGGAGTACCTAAAAAAAACTATCGACGTATTTAAAAACCAACCACTTACTTCTGTCTTTGGAAATAATTCGAAAAAATGGTACGTTATACACGATCCGAAGAGCGCAGGTGTTGTGCAGGGCAATACAATCATTTTTAATTTCCGCAGAGCGTCCAGTGCACTGAATACCAATTACTACTGACGTAACTAGTGAACATGTGGAATTCTAGGCTGGGTTAGCTGGATTGGTACTAAATATGCACTACGCCATAGTGTGAAGGATTAGGTATGCTATGAGGATAGATCAATTATGAGAAGGCACTTAGGGAGAGCATCAGCGTCTTGGAAAAGCTAGATTGCAATAGCTGATGAGGAGAATAGGGTGTATCGTGTAAGCATTCAAATTAGTCACTCAGGATCTATTCATAGCATAGTATGCAATAAGTGGTGTAAGAATATTTCAAAAATGTCAAGAAATAGGAAACAAAAACTATATTAATAAAAAACAATATGGTTTTTATAGCTTAAAAACAATGTTTAAAAACAAACTAATAGTGTCTTGTTACAATTCCGAGTCACTTTAAAAATCACTTTAAGTCACTAACTGAAAATTTTGCGTAATAAAAAATCATGGTTTAGAAGGAATAGATGTCTTTAGAGCTATTTTCTACATTTATTGTTAAGTTTTCTCGCGGTAACTTTCACTAGTTTTAAACATATATTGTAATGGGTTCTTACCACGATTTTTGTTATAAATGAGTATTGGATATTTCGGGGCTGTTGCAAGCACCATGAAAAAAGATGTAACAAAAATATCTAATAAATACGAAGTCTTTGTGTGAGTTAACATTACAGTCTGTATTGTAGAAATAAATAGTTCTTAGTTTGTAAGATTTAGTATGAACAGGATGCAACAAAATGCAGTGCTAAGCTGGCCAGTACTTTTAAGTTTTAAGCATCGACTGTACTTCGACAAATTTAGTTCCAATACTCTGGTGCTGCAGAAGACGGGACGACGTTATGCAAGTTACAAGCAAAGACAAGATTACAATTGTTCGAATGGCAAGTTAAATAAGAGCGATTTGAATTAAACAGGGTTATATTGACTGGGGGATCTTTTTAACTTAAAAAAACAAAAAAAAAATAATGTAAGCCTTAGAACGTGAAAAATGAAATCCTCATAATATGTATACTTAATCATACATAATTTGACTTGTATCAAAAGTTAAAAAAGCAGGCCCTGGCCATTTAAACCAATAACACCAATAAATATATCAGTATTATATTTCAATCAAAAGAAGGAAAACTTCTAAGAAAATTTAGGTTTCTTGGAGCAAAAACTCGTATTGTTTTAAATATTAACAGAGGGGACTTTATTTATAACTTTGTTCAGAACTGCCGAGAAGAGAGTCGAAAACAATGGAACTATCGACAGCAAGTTACGTGGACTTAATCGTAAGTATCTAAGTTTTACTGACAAAGTTTTTAAGTTATTGAAATTTAGGTACTTTTGGGATTGTCAAAGCGCATGACGCCGTCCTTATTTTGCTGCAAGCGCGGAGTGTAGTGGCTAAAGTTTTTACGAGGACCCGTCCACCAGAATATTGTAGGTGCATTAACGTTTAATGCCCTCCACTTCACTGTCTCAAATTTAAAATTGGTTTTTAGAATTGTTAGGTGTTTAAAAGGGATTTTTAAAGGATGAGTGACTTTTTAAGTCGACATGTTGCGACAAAAACGCGTCATAACGGTTACCCCCCCGTACAATTTCATATATTTAAAAAAAAACTTTACAAGAACACTATTGTAACGCAAAATGAAGCCTCAGCTTAAAAATATCACTTTTAGGATTAAACGTTTTTGGCTTCGAATTCAAAAGTATTCGCAAAAGTGATCTTATAATCTACCATCAAGTTACTTAAGTACTTAAGCAACATGAATTCAATAAACAGCTCTTACCAAACGGATCCAATCCAAAAGTTACGAATTCATGAATATTTTGCTGCCCGCCTGCCAAAATACTAAAGGCGGCAATCCTACTCAGAATTTTGAGTGGAGTAAAACTGGCTGTGTCGATGACTGTACCTGTATTCCTGTCCCGGCTTTGTACCAGGCTTAATAAATATTTGAGGGGGACACTGGGTCCGCCAGACCGGTATCAATTTCCGGGTTTCCACTGGCTTTTGATTTATGTTTGCGATGAATTCTTTTTGGAAAATATGTACTACGCAGATTGTTTTATACTTTAGGCTACGAGTGATTTAATAGCTTGGCAGGTTTTTAAAATATTGACTCGTCATGTTGGATGTGTAGTTGAAATTCTGAAAATAGTGAAACAAATTACTACTAGCCGTCTGTGTTAACTTGTCAATCTTATTTGTTGGTTATGATTACTTTTTAGAATGATTAAAATTAATACGTAATTGAATACATCTTTTTTTTCATTATAAGATGGGTTAATTCTTGACCTCGGAACACAGCAAGCTGTTTGGCGTCGGACTTCGGCAGGAGGGTGGTCGCGAACCAGACGGCTCTTTACAGAGCCTACCATACCGCATAAGACCATAGGACGACACCTCAGATTCAGAAAAAAATGAAGTGTCGTTGCCTGGGATGGATTACTAGGAGGCAGGTCTCATTTGTGTTTCCTTAGTCGCCTCTTACGACACCCACGGAAAGTGATGGGGTGGTTTTATTCTCAACCGATCACCATACTTCTATTTTTATGTGGTTATAATCCCATTTTAGTTCCGTTTCTAATTCGGGGTACGTTTGACCATGATACAGGATTTTGCAGGTCAAGTCATCATAATACAATATCTTAAGCAAATTGCTTACAAAGCTGCTATGTTTTTATTATAAAAAATATATTGGGCAACTAACACACCGCCATCTAATCCCAAACGTGCTTAATACTATACTATGCGTGCCAGACTATATTTACTGATAAGTGTAATGATGCTAATGAAGTGTTATATGACCTAGGTTCGACATAATATAAAAACAAAAATATAAAGAAATATTAACAATTTATCCAATTACTACAATTAAGCGGGTATGCATGAATCACGCGAAGGTTTAAATGCGTTTTAACGCAATATTTTCAAACACCACAATAAGTTTTTTTTAAAACGAATGTGGTCGAGGAAAAAAAAGTTTTTTTTTTGTTCTTAATGTGATTTATTTGTTATAATTATATAATATCATCTACAAAGTGCATTTAATTGAATTCTGTTACCAAACTATTAGAATATATCCTGTAAAAATATCCATTCAACTTAGTGATACCAATTCATAAACAATCTTAAAGAAAAACAACAACATCCATACCACACAAAAAGTTCTACCACATTACAAGAGCAAACTTCTCACTGTTAGAAAACAGTTACCACTGAGGTGTTGGCAGCGTACGTAACTATTCAGTGATTAATGTCCTCACCATGACGAGGCCACTAGAACCATGCCATAAGTTTTCCCGCCATAACTAGACAGGTAACTTGTGGAAGAATTCTGACAAAGCATTCGCTACTCATGTTGTCAAAAATAAAAAATTGCCACGTAATAGTTCTGATCTCTTTGAGAAGCTCGAATAAAATGGATCTTCAGAATGCATTCCAACCCATCTGTCCTACGGATACAAAGTTATTTTACAACAACAAAACATTGTCAAACCCGTAATCCAACGAAACCTAACCGAACCTAAAAAAGCCCAACCTTTTTTTGGAGAAATATCTGCGATCCAGGTACCTAGCCCCCGGGGGATGAACTGGGTTAAACCTAACATAACCTAATTTCATGCAGACGACTTCGCAAGCCAAATGCACATATGGTGTGCGAGATTATTATCTTAAGCGGCGTAAACAATCGCGCGACGGGTTAAAGTTTCGTGGAATTGTAATTTTAACCGGGAAATTGTAATGTCGCGGGTGATTATATTTCAGTAGTAAAATTTTAATATTACGGTTTTTACAATTTTCTGGTGATACATAGACATTCATGTAAATGAACAGCTGCTAATAAACGTTGGTTTAACACACAGAAATGATTACATTTTAATACTTTCACAAAAAAAATTGCAGTTAACAAGAATTTATTTGTATACTAGCTTCCCGCGCGGGACTTCGTTCCCGTGGGAATTCGGGAAAATCATGTACCCTATGTCCATCCCGGATAATGTAGGATTCTAATGGTGAAAGAATTTTTCAAATCGGTCCAGTAGTTTCGGAGTCTATTCGATGCAAACAAACAAACAAACAATCAAATCTTTCCTCTTTATAATATGTATAGATAAGAAATAACAGCAGTTGCTGTTACAATTGAAAGGAAATACTCGTAGGAATAAAAATCACAAAAAGACTGCCATTTAAACAGCTTTGTATCTTATGAACAAAGATTATTTTCGACATAGGTGTTGTATCGTCTCTGATATGAGAGGGGAAATAAGACATATTCAAGTTTAATATTTTCACTAAGTTTCGTAAAATCCAAAAACAAAACAAGTAGATAAAGCATTTTTATCCTTATTTCTTTTTATGATACAAATAAAGTAATTAAATCTTATTAGAACATTACGGGGTCTAGAAATAGTTTATTAAAAATATGTTTACCTCAACATCCGCAGCTCTTTCATCGTAAATATAACGCAGTCTTTGTGAAAATCTCAACATATTGCGTAAACCAAGCACCATTTTGATATTTCACACAACTTCACAAGTAACAATTATATTAAAAAATCAATGAAATAAGCAGAAAATAAACAAAGACAATAATTTAGTTACAAAACGAGTACAAGTGATAGCGATAGCATAAGAAAATAGACTGAGACGGTTTGGGCCGCCAAAATTACCTCCCAAACAAATGACAATCACGCGTTCTTATTACTTTTTAAATTTTGGATTCTGGCAACAGCATCTGTGAGCTGAGTAGCAAACAGCCTATTGAAGAGGTATGTATTTACTTTGTCATATAAAAATTAAATTTGGAACAAAAATAAGTTTGAAGTTCTATAACATTCTTTTTGCTTTGTCATAGAACTTTTATGAAGAGATGAATTGGTTCTTCGTATTGATAGATATTTTTGAAGGTATTACATACTTTATTGTTCAAAATAAATAATACTGTATTTTGGTGGAAAAACTATTCATCACAGATGTTTCGAAATTATTTTCTCCAAATACGTAGAAGCGCTCGTAGCGCTCAGTATTCAGAAAGATTAATGAGGTTAAGCAACTATCGTGGGGCCACCAATTTGATGGGTGACCATAGACGAGCTTATCTCTATGTTGCGAAAGGCATACTGTCTTGTCTTGGTCTGACATTAGGGTTAATAAAGTTGACTACTTTCATGACTGTACCTACACGATAATAAGAACGGTAAATAAATGTAACTTCTGTTCATTTTGCATGAGTAACAATACTTTGGTGGAATTAAAATAGTAGATTGTTAGGCGAGGGTGGAAAAAATCAATTTCGAGTAGGAATTGATTCTTTTACCCGTGTTAAACACTCTACTTTTCATTTCGAATATGAGGAAAATAAAACTGGTTGTTTATCTAAACTATTTATTAATAATAAATATATAATAATATAAGTAGTACCTAGTTTTTGAATTCAGTTACAGATATGTAACAGATTAGTATTCCGCCAATTTATGACGACTTTTTAAATTTTAAATATGGAACTCACCACGTAATTGTTGCGGTGAGCTCCATATTTAAATTCCGCTCAAAGAAGATTGCACTAAGTTCTTACTGGCTGTTTAGAAACTCACATGGCCGCAACATTTTTTAAATTAGTTTTTTTACATAAAACTCTTCACAGCTGACAGCAGTTCTATTTTTAAAGTTCATTCCGGCCCTTAGGTGGGAAGTAATCTGTATGAGTTTTTCCCTCCCTATGGAGGGAAGCAGCATTTTCCACCCAATAATCAGATCAAAATAACACTACTTTCCGAGTATGAGAAATGAAAAATTACATTACCTTATTAGAACTCGAACAAACAAGAGTTGAAAATCCCACTTAGTAGATTCCAAATTACTGACATTACTTGAACTAAGATTTCCATAAAACAAGATACAAATTATTTAATATGAATAAAATTACTTTCACGAATTTAAAAATCACTCAAAAGACATATCAAAGCTATCGAACTGCGCCCGAAACGATGAATAAGGCTAAACACAGACGGACCTTCAGGAAGTGATTATTCGAAACAGCTGTCAATTACGCCGCGTCGGGTAACATTGTGCTGGAGTGTAAGCGGCGAGATTGGATTCCGATTGCAGGCGAGTCCGCTAATGAATGTCGGTACGTGCATACCCCGCCTAACGTGCCCTGACGCCTACGTGTCTATGCATTCCTGGTATGCTGATGTGTGAAATACGACAATCGGCTGCCTTCAGGTATCAAAAAAAGGCACGTAAATGAATTTTAAGCTTCCATAGTGGGATGCAATACAATACTGATGATGACAAAATAAGAGGATATCTACAGTTTGGTGTCTTAGCTAAATATCTATCATCTACCTCCAACATTTAGGTAGGTACACCATTTCAGCTATTTTTAAAATCTTTTAAAATCTGCCCCATGCGAGACCGTAGGCGTGAATAAAGAACAACAGAGAGAAAAAAATAGTTATGAAAGTAAATTACAAAATGTTCGTAAATATCGGATAAAATAATATAAACATGTGGACTTTTATTTGAGAAATGAAATCCCTCAATTAAATTAGCGCTCATAACCCAGTGGCGCTCGCTGATCTCAATCGGTCATTGAGGTTAAGCAACGTACACAGAGGCAGGGAACCTGATGGGTGACCAAAGCGGCAATTTATCACGAGCGTTTCCGTGCTTCGGAGGGCACGTTAAGCTGTCGGTCCCGGCTGTTGTCGATTGACTACAGTCGTTAAAACCAAGTCAGAGGCCATTGTGCGGTTTGAAAACTCTGACACCAGGGTTTGCCAAGTTTGCCACACACTTCACTATTAGACCTACACGATAAGAAGAAGAAGAATTAAATTATTATTATATTTTTTTAAATAACTGCAAAATTAGCTTTCCGCATATGAAAAAGTTTGCTTGGAAAAGTAGCGTATATCACTCTTCAGCCCTCCAACCATCACTGAACAAAAATCACATCGATCCGTTTCCCCGTCTCGACGTGAAAGAAGGACAAACAAACAAACACATTTTCACATTTATGATATTAGTAGGGATTCTATTAAATGAGTACTCCAAAGGGTTAAAGGTGCAGTAGAATAAAGTATCCACCAACACAGACACAAAGCCAAGGACATAAAAATAAGATAAATAAATAAAGAGTACTTAACCAGCAATATCATTAACAAAAGTAGCTCGCTACTTGGCGTATACGACACGTAAATTGACTTAAGTATTCATGGGCTGATGAATAAGTGATGGCTGAGGGGATGGGATCAGATCAACCTCGATTTCAATGATCGGCATAAGTTTCTTACGGATTCCTCTTCACCTATCTCTGGCACATTACTAAGATAGAAAGTACGTTTCAAAAGATTATACAATAGATTTTTGAAAACATTTTGGTGAAAATCATTATTTTATGTATCATCATTTAATAAAAATTAAATTGAGTTTCTTGCTCTAAAATTTTGTTAAAGTTTGTTAAAAGAGCACCAGAAAGTTTTTATAAGAATCGTTTGAACTAAGTGGCGATAGCTGAAACGAAATTCTGACGCAGGTGAGAATTTTGCTGAAAAACTCATGCGTTAGTTAATTAGAGATAAGAGTACAAAAAAGTGATGGCAAAGTGTTTGTGCCGTTATTTCGGTGTTTGTATATTTTAATGTTTTTTAAACAATCGCGCTTCGCTAGCCTAATTTCGATAAGAAAATTACAAAGTAACTCATCACAACAAGTATTCGATCATTAATTTTAAACATGTTATAACGGGTTCTTACCACGATTTTTGTTGTAAATATCCGCGAGACCCTTAACATTACACAGTGTCGATATTTCTATGTGGCTTTTGTATAAATCGCTCAGTTGTATTTTTTCAGATCCAATTAACGATACCAGTTTTTTTAATAAGAATAAAATTAAAAATCGTTTATCTATTACAAGTAATTGTGTACTTAATAGAAAGGGAACTAGGTGCCATGAAACCCTGTTTTAAAGCTTATCCCTGTCCTTAAGGCGGAATTATGAATTTAGTTTACCAAAATGACTTCATAACGCTTTCGCTACTGTACATTCAGTGATCTGAATGCCCGGTCTATAGACCTTCCAAACTTTCTCACAAGTTTATTGACACAGGTACGAAATCCTGAAATGTGTACGTGTTGTCAATTAGAAGTCCCGATGTTGATGGGACGGCTGATAACCTACTAAGTTTGGATGTTTTAGCCTAATGGTGGCTTTGCTAATTTTACTTTAGTACTGTCGACAACACAACACATGCTGGAAATTTCGTTGAAATAACTACTAGGTACAACAAACAGCTAAGTTACTTCAAAAAGTAAATCAAGAATATCAATATCCGTACTAGAATCACGCACAATGGCCCAATTGAGAGGCTAAGTGCGGAAAACGCCCGACAAACATAACATAACATCCGTACCAGAAAAGAAATTTCGTAGTGTTCAGCTAATAAAAGTATAGTCAAGAAAGTGGTCAATTCGATTGACTCTTTTCAAATTCAATTTTTT
The DNA here is from genome assembly GCA_949987775.1 of Aproaerema taeniolella. Lineage (NCBI taxonomy): Eukaryota > Metazoa > Arthropoda > Insecta > Lepidoptera > Gelechiidae > Aproaerema > Aproaerema taeniolella. Next base: position 10,046,405 of record OX465251.1, on the reverse strand, counting down.
TTGTATCAATAGTAAACAAAATGCGAACCATGCAAAGCTGGTGTGAGTCATATAAACCTTGTTAAACCTCTAGTTTAGGAAAACGTAAAAAAATTTAATATATTATCTTCAAAGTGGTACATAAAAAGCTAACAGAACCTTTTTTGCAAAGCAAACTATAGCTAGTTGAACGCATTTGTATGTAATTGCAAAAAGATTGCTCTGAGACAGAGCAAAACAACAAAAGTAACAAGGGGAAAATAGTAACACAGAGATCCCATCACAGCGTAATACTCAGACATATTTCTTACATAAATTTTGCACATGCGTCAGTGAACAACACAAAGCACGCGAAAGCTTCTTTAAATATTCCTTTCCTTGGTAATCAAAGTGCTGCGTTTGGTAGATAAGAATTCCCAACGCTCGAGCACGTTGGTTGTATGAGGTAATCGTTATAGGACGAACAAAATTATTTCTGTGAGCTATTTATAAAATTCCGCGCGAAAGCGACCAAACGCTTCATTTTTACAAGCCAGTCTCGCAGTTCTTACGCTTTCCGTAATTTATGCACCTAAGCTCCAAACTGCGGTACTAAGGGTTCACAAAATCCTTTTACCGATAAAATGATGTATAAACTTCTTTATAGGAGTTATCTGAGAGGTTTATTACTTACTTTTTTCGCTGCGTTATTTTATGAGTAACATTTTAAGTGTACAATTGATTTATCTATCTGCAAAAATAGTAAAGATGAAAGATTTGTATGTTTATAACGAATATACTCAAAATTTACTGGACCGATTTAAAAAAATCTTATAAAATATTATTTACCAAAAGAAAGCTCTCCTATCAGCGGGTGTCATAGTGCCGAATTCACACGGGAACGAAGTCCCGGGTGAAAAGCTAGTTATTAAGGCAGTTTAAAATAGATTTATCATTCTATAGCCACTATTTATTTTCACTTACATTTATTAGAAATATTAAATGTCAATCAGTCAAAACCATCTAAGTGGATTTTAACATTAAAATAAAATAAATCGTTATTTGAGAAGATAAAATAACATCATGGTAGCACAACAACAACATTATATTTTCTAATCACGACCGCGAGCGAAAAGTAGCTGAAAACCAAGCATAAAGTATAAAAAACCGTCAAGTGTTAAACGTGTCTTACAGAAATTGGTTTTGTTGTGACGTGTTTTGTAGATTTTGAAGCTTTATTCATTATGTTTCTTCTAATTATTTAAAGTGCAAACGACTAAGTAACATTAATACCTTTTTATTCTGGGAAAAAAAAATCACAAAAATGGACCAATTTTTTACGTGCAAGTCACGGATGCTCTGCCTATCCCAATGGGGATTATAGGCATGAGCGTATGAATGTAGATGGTACAGCTGACATATTGGTGCGCTTACGATTTTATCTATAAAAAAACATAACGTAAATATATAAGCGATTAATTTCACACCCATAACACAAAAAGTTACACTACACTGACAATACGTACTACAGACGCACAAAAGTTAACAATGACTTTTTAATATCAGTGATAGGTAAACAAACATGTCTTAGAAAATAAATATAAAATAAATTAATACTCATTTTTATTTCTCTCAACAATGTTAGGTGTACTAAGGGCCTTAGCAATTATAAGATTAAAATATATTTAACATTGGTGAGAGACTTGGCTGTGATAGGCACTTAGCCTGTAGTACAGACCACTAGGCCCCCATCCTCAAAACAAACACAAGCCACAAGCCAGCAGTTTTCGAGGCTCCTTCATCTAAGGACCCCTAAAACCAAAGTTAAGTTGATAAAAACGACATCCGAGGATTATTTACAGCGACTCCGGTGTTCCAATGAATATCTTTAAAGCGTGCAGATTAAATATAGAAAGTTTTTGTATTTGCTTAGCTCTTCACGGCTGATATAAGTAGATTGCAAAAGTTATGATGGGAATAAAAATATAAGGAAAGAAATTTGTATACTTACTTACAGTGTTACTTTGAGAAACATTTTACTGGAGATTTTTTTCATACTTGAATGTCTCGAATTGCGAATTTTCATAGATTTTTTGAGTTCAGCATGTGTGAGTTAAGATATGAATTAAGATAGAGTTGTCGTGGGGTTTAGTACCTTAAGGAATGCTAAGTATAAGTACGTAATAGTAGATTGTCAACCGAGGGTGGAAAGAATCACTCGGGCGTCTATAGTGTTAAACACTCTATTTTTCATTTCGAATATGACGAAAATAAAAATAGTTGTTTATCTTAACTATTTGTTGATAATATGTTTATTTATTGTACAAAACCAACAGCTTAATTACAAGACGTGTAAAATAATAATTGTAAAGCCAATTACAAGTTTTCTAGTTTAAACAGGAGGTGGAAAACGTTTGCAAACCTAGTACAGCTACCAATGTGTCTAAATATTAGCAAAATTAAATTACTGTATAAATTATTACTACTAATTTAATAATATTAGTAGTACCTATTTAAAATTAATTGTCAAATTAGGACTCTTCGTGAAATTAAAAGTTACATTTTAAATATAGAACTCACCGCGTAATTGTTGCGGCTTATTCCGCTCAAAGAAGTTTGCCCTAAGTTCACACTGGCTGTTTAGAAACTTACATGGCCGCAGCATTTTTTTTAATTAGTTTTTTTTACATAAAACTCTTCACGGCTGACAGCAGTTCTATTTTTAAGTTCATTCCGGCCCTTAGGTGGGAAGTAATTTGTATGAGTTTTTCCCTCCCTATGGAGGGAAGGAGCATTTTCCACCCGATAATCAGATCAAAATAACACTACTTTCCGAGTATAAGAAATGAAAAATATTTCACTAAATTTGTTTTAGAATGTCCCGGTAGAATCATCTTGGTCTTTACTTTTGAAGACTAAAAGTATCAGATTGTAAGACCAACTTTTTCTCGACGGGTCGTACTATACTAAACGTATTTAAAAACCTCTTGTCTGCGGTCGTATTAATCGCGCAGGCCGGCCAAAGTTATAAGTCTCATCCCCCAACATTATGCGGCCCTCCTATCTCCATTTGGTCCCGTCATTGTGCTTCTATCACAAATTAACGATCTCCACGAGTGGCCATCTTCGTCCCATGAGTGTAATGACACCGCATAAACTGTTATTTTTGAGTGACGTGATATGCTGTTTTCTTTGTTTGATGTTAATATTTTCTAGGTGTTTTTATTGAGTTTTCTCTCTGCTTTTGGGTAATTTTCACCCGGCAGGTTTATGAGAAAATTATTTTTACAACGCTCACTTCAATTTATAAATATAGTGAGAATGAACGCAAACGATAACTACTGATCGACACTAAAAAGCGATACTGGTAACTTTTTCACGCGAACAAAATCTCGTACAAAAATCTAAGTGTCGCTTCGAATCTATTAAAATGATGTGACTTTCGAAAAGAACGTAAACGTTTAAAACTAGAATAAATTACTAAATACAGACAGCAGCACGTCAGGTTACCTATTTGCACTACAAAAGCCGGCGCAGCGCTTTTATGAATTTTTCAAAAAATATTATCAGCAAAATTGATTTTATAATATAAAAAATTTTATGTAACAATAGAAATGCAAGTTTAATTTAAATCAATTCACAATCCGTTTCCGATTCACGGCTTGGATATCCGATAAGTAGAAGCTGGAAGTGGAAGTAACTAACTAGCGATACTGTAAGCAAAGAAAATAATATTCAACCAGCGAGAATCTCTCAAGCGTATTTTGCTCTTACTAATTGCTCGCTTTTCTACATTACTAAATATAACGATGAAAAATTTAATAAGTTTATTTAATGTTTCATTTATTCATTGGTATTCTCCATACATTTTATAGCTGTTTGAAAATATTATGATTTAATAGAGGTATAATGTTTTTGAAGGTCATCGCAATGTTAGTAAATTATTTTCAAATTTTTAAAACATACTCGTATTGTCCAAAAATGTTTCTCCGGAAAATTTGGTAAAAGCCGACTATTATTCCTACGGGGAATTATTTATTTTTATCCTAAGCGGTACTATAAAATTTGAAGAGAATCCGCGAAGACAGACTCTAGTAGACAGAGGACAAGGTCGACTTTGAAACTGTACCTGGGGTAGGTTATACCATTCTAAATATCAGGCTTGTCATAGCTCAAAGTATTTCAAATGTTTCAAAAGCAAGCATCACTCTTCCAAATGTCGACGAAAACGTGTATGAATAAGAAGCAATTTGAGACGATTTTCCGAGTTGTCGACTCATGGTACGGCCACAGTCAGCCAGATGGATATTATCTATTCATCGGGAGACCCAGGGCGTTGCATAAATGGCCCACTCGCGAGGAGAAATGTATTGAAATCACAATGCGAACATTAACCTGCCGGTTCCTTCAAAAAGGAATCAAAAAATTTGTCCGTTGTGGATTGGACTTTGTAAATTATGGTTCTGTAGAATAATTATTTTTGGGAGTTGTTTTTGATTTTACTATTTAACAGTTAAATTTAACTTCTTCTCGTATTTTTAACCTCCGACGCAAAAAGAGAGGGGTGTTATAAGTTTAACGTGTCTGTCTGTGTATCTGTCTGTGGTATCGTAGCTCCCAAACGGATGAACCGATTTTCGTTTAGTTTTTTTTGTGTCATAGATAATTTTATCCCGAGTGTTCTTAGCCATGTTTCATGAAAATTCGTTCAGCCGTTGAAAAGTTATAAGCAATAGAATGTCGAGGATGATTCCAAAATTTTAATTTTAGTGTTATATTCAACCACTTTAAAGTATCCTATATTATAAATGAATTGACTGACATGTAGTGAAAAACCGAAGCGACAACAAATTATTATTTTTTTACAAATGAATACCTTTTCTAAAACTTACTCGTAAACAAATGCAGACCCCCGAAAAAGGATATTTATTTAACAATAACATTTAAAATAAATTATTTATTCTCAGCACGTCTCTCCCCTTTCTTTTGTTAAGTTGAAAAATTGATTCAAGGGTACAATAAAGCGAATGAATGAACGTATTTATAAGCTTAGAGAATTTAATTTCAAAAATCATGGACAATTTAGTCGCTATCCACGTAGAGCCTTGCATCAAGACTGAGCAATAACCATGAATGTGTATACTAAAGTTGGAATGAAATGATGATGAAATTATTTTATTTGTTTTTGATAATGTAATAGAAGCATTTGTTTTATGTAATAGTAATTTTATTATTTTGAAGAAGGTCTATGTAGAGTTTCGTTGATAAAACCACAAAGTTGGCACGTACCTAGTTATTTGTATCAGTCTTGCATTTGTGGCCTGATATATAATTAATAAATAACAATCGATTTAATTATTTAGCGTCAAGTTTATTTCGACGGTATGGCAGACGAATAAAATGTATACAAACAGATATCGACTACAAAACGATTCATCACATTCGCGAGGTTTTAATACAATATTCGTAGTATCGAGTTATGGTTTAAGCGCCGATTTAATCGATAAAACGAAATAAAATAATGAACTGACGGACGGTGCGTCCATAAAACACGATTTTATCATACCATAGGGAGGGACACGTTTTCGAATATCGTAATAAAAAAGTCACAGATGTCAAATTTATGACATTGAACCATTGTAAAGAGATTAAAAGATTTACTACGGGAGCCGTGCTACGGACTACGTGGCTACGGAGTTCTACGAAAGCAATTTTACAAGTTTAATAAAGCCTTTGTAATAAAAGCTTTTGTATCAGTCGATGTCAGGATGTTATTCTTTTTCTTCACTCACCGACGCTGTATTCAATACAAGTTTAGTGACGTACCTGTAAAAATAGAAAACATAATTAATAAAATTGTTGTTATTTCAAAGTTAACATAACTTTTTTTACACTTGTTGCCTAGTGAGGTTACTAGTGATTGCAAGAGTTTATTTTTTGTAATTTGTAAAACAATTTTCTCTTATCTGGTAAAATTGAATGTGGAGCTGACAGCAGCCGCGGGATACATTCAGTAGAAATATACAAGCTATTTATATACAGCAAATGTTGCACCAAAATATATTTGTAAATGTACTGACGCGATACGAAATCTGTTGAATATTATTTATTTTAATTAAATTTTAAGGTAAAATATATTAATACTAGCTTTACGCCCGGGACTTCGTTCCCGTGGGAATTTCCCCGTCAATTTCCAATGTTTTTAATAGTTATTCTGCTATTCGGGACGGAGAGAAATACAACAAATCAAAAACCATGGAAATCGGTCCAGCCGTTCTCGAGTTATAAGTGTTGTAACAAACACGACTTTCTTTTATATATATAGATTATAATATCATAATCATACGTCTAAGTCATTAGACCCGTCATATCTTACTAATATTAAAAATGCGAAAGTTTGTAGGAATGGATGGATGTTTGTTACTTTTTTACCCAAAATTGACTGGACGGATTTTTATGAAAAATAGCAGTAATTTAGCTTGGATATCACTATAATACATAAGCCACATAATTTTGACAAATTCCTACGGGCATAAAATCCCGGGCGGAAAGTTACGTAAAAGACTTTACTGTGTTTTTTATATGTTTAAAGATTAAGATTGGGTGGCTTGATAGGTTTTATTAATTTATAAAATTAATTAGCTAGCACTCTTATAATTATTGGAAATATCAACCCCGCCTTTCTAAACTTCCTATTATTTTTAACTTGTTATTATTTGTATACGATAAACAATACATACATACAAACGGTCTTGTAACTTTTCCACTTGGTTTATAGTCTATGGTCGCCATCCCGTCCCTTACATTGGCGCAGACGAATTATGAAAAAGGAATTTCCCGTGGGGAGGCAATGCCTTATAAACGTCTGTTAACTCTTCGAATAAATCACGGTAAGCGCCAACGCCGCCAAATAAATAATTTTCTTTATTCATCAAAATTAAAACAGGAAGTTGACAAAGAACCCTCTTTAATTAAAGACTGCTTACTTTGACTTAAGACGGTTCGATTATCGACTTTACACCTAGTTTGTTTATTTTTATCGGGTAAGTAGTTAATTTAATGATAAGATTTTTTTTAGTTGTAGTGAGTAATCTGTACTATGGATAACTACAAGTTCGGACTTATAAAGAACTAAACCAGCAATTCCGCCGCTTTAAAAGATTTATTTAGTTGTAACCGTGTGTTCTGTACAAGAGAACACCGGAGTTTTCAATTACACAAAGTGATGGCCGCAGCGTAGCGGGCACGCCGAGAAAAACGCGCGGTTTTTCTCGGCCCAGCGACTGTTCTCCGCCGCGGTAAAACAAACCGCAATAAACGAAAATAAGGTTAGTTTTCAAACGACACAGTCCCCGAGCTGCGCGAGTCGGGGACAACTCGTTTTCGAAAGGTTGAAGGAAAACTCGATCGCTTTTCCAGGGGGAAGCTCTCAGTGGTTTATTGCGTTATTACCTGGACGTGTCTGCCGTACCGGGACAGCCGCAATTTGGGGAGAAAAGAACGATATGTTGGAGGAAAGGGATTTTATAGGGCTCAACAGCGCACCGAGAAAAGACCAAGTACCTATCCACGCCTCAAGTAATTTTCTTTGATCGAAAACACCACACGACACTACTCAACTTTTTTATTTTTTATCCAATCCAATATTGTTGAACGGTCTGCAGGATGCGCTTCGCACCATTTGCTCGGATTTTCTTCGGGCTTTGTTGTTGCATTCAGGTGAGTATTAAATAAAACGAAAGGTGCTTCTTGAGGAAAATCAATTCAGTTCTCTAGCAAGCAAAAAAACCCATGATTGTGCTATTCTCTGAAAATAGTTTTGACTAAAAAGAAACACGTGTAAGTTTTACGGCGACCCTATGAATCAAGGGCGAAGAATTCGTTCAATAAAGACGTAGGCGGGAAAGATTTGCTCCAATAATCGGGTGACAAAAACCGTAACTCCAACTAAGGACCTATGAAATAAGAGCGGATGTCCATAAAATAAAATAATAAGCGGTCAATAAAATCGTAGGGTAGACCCGGGCGGGTAAATCTGTCAAATACGGAGGAGGAAATAAAAGAAACGTCAGAGGGCGAGAAGTGGTCGAAATTTGATCGGTGACGGCGCCGCGTCAATACTTCAATCCGACCCATCAATCGGACGATAATTGGAAGGATTTTCTGTCGACGGTGCGATACTTCAATCTAAAAATATTGACCGATTAATCTCTTCGATGTTATCTTAAGATTATTAGTTGCCTAAATTGAAAAATGTTGAAGGGTTACTTTCAGCGAAGTAACTTTGGTAATTGCGTTAATAGCGCGGTAATATTTATGTAGGGTAATCTATCTTTACCTAACCCGCCTAATTGGACGGGTGTAACTGTGAACGGATTGGATTTTTCACTTTAAAATGTTAAAACAGTCCCTTGAAAAATTTTTACACAGTCCCTTAAAAAAATAATTTTACATACAATGAAAATTTACATCGCTTTAGAAAACCTTGGTTCTACCTCCTAGCGTTTTGTCCCTATCCCCATTCAGTGTAAGCTCAAAATACAGTATTCGGGGCAAAAACAGCAGTTTCCAGATCTCCATTGGAATCAATGTGGGTGCATAACAATCGGTTGAAATTGCCGGTCCAGTCGCAATACCTGCTTCTCATTATGCAGATTGCTTCGTTCTAGTATGCTAGTTCACTAAACATCTAAGAGGAGCGCCACATATGGTTGAATCTGATCTTCTACTTATGGGAGTAAATCGAGGATATTGAGACAATGTCCAATTGAGGTTGTAAGAAATTTATGATGTTTGAGATATAGGTTTTTTTGTCGCGAAAGCAATAACGTTTGCAGTTTTTTGGATTTAAACAATCCGAAATTAAAAATTAAAAATATTACCTTAGAACATAAACTTTTCATCAATACCCAAATTAAAACGTGTACATATTTAAATGAATTCATGCCTAGTTATTTTTAGAAACAGAAGATGTAAAACTGTCGTCCTAAGAAAAAAAACAAGGGCCAATTACGCTATGAAAGAAAATGAAAAATATTGATTTTACATTTTATGTAGTTGCTATGACCTTCTTTCAGTGTAAGAACCCTGTGCCAGAAAGCTACAGGGAATGAATGCATTTAAATGCAATATAAAGGTAAACAACGCTCTAATAAGTGCATCGGGGGAATAATCTGCATAATTGGAAGTCGTAGGATATGGGAGCCATCGTCCACGTGAGGCGAAGCAATTTTCTGCGTCATTTCCGACGTCCCAGCCGCCGCTAACTGAAATTAACGTTATGTGTAATGTCCTACCAATTAAAAACCTCATCACTGTTTATAGGCCATCGTGAAATGGCAAAATAATTGGACAATATCAACGCTTTCAGGTTAACGTACTCATAATCGAGCCGTTTTCAATATGTCCGCGAAGCGCATTTGGGTATTGAAACTTTGCAAGAGTAATAAACTGAGATGTTTTTTTACATGATATAATTAAACAATTAATAATAAGATATATGTACCCTTGTGGTAAAAAACGGAAAATAATATGTACAATTAAACCTAAAAGAATAGATGAAAAGGTGCTGATGTAATAAAGCGAGGCGCGTTTTTATCTAAAACGCTAAAATAATAACGTTACCCGTCATCAGTGATGAAAGTTACATTCGAAAGTTTATCTCTGGAATTGAATGTAAATGATATTTTTGCTGGGTGCATTAAGTATACTAATGGTGCACTTAATTCACCCAGGTGATATAAGTCAGTTGAATTGAGTAGACTACGGGGATAATTTGCCAAAGTGTCACAGTTAATTCAGCAATTCATCGAGAATTAATCAATTCAATTTATTGACAAAATGTAAAGAAGTACAAAGGTTGCCAGTAAGAAACGTACGTATTTTTGAATACAACATTAGCTCGCGTCACACACACTTACACAGGATAAGTTAGTTGAATATCTCGCAGATATTTACAAAAGTAGAAAATAATGACAACACATTATCTCGCCGAATCTCACGACTAGACAACGAGCAATTTTTAAGCTCCTATTTGATGTAAAATTACGTAAAACTTAACATTATTTTCCTGAACCTTGTATACGAAATTTTCCCGGGAATTCAGGTAAGTAGATAAAATATTAAAATGCTTTAAGAAGCAGTAACAAGAATGTAATATGAACTGACAAACAAAATAGCATCTTAAGTGGAATGAGAATTTACTACGAAAGAATTCCATTACACGGATACATTATACGCATATAACATAAATTGAAAATGCTTTACTCAAAAATGTAGAATATATTTTCACTAGAAAAAGCTTTTTAACTATGGTATGACGCGATGAAGTAAAAATGCTGCACAGAGCTACAAATATTTAATTTTGTGTCAAAATTTACTAGGATCAAAATTATGTTTATTTAATTAAACACGGCCCCAAGTAAACGTCAGTCATAATGTCGACGGGCAGGAATTTGTGCCCTTTGATTACGTTTCTGTCTGTCCATGTTTCGCGTCCGTGCTAAAGAAATTTTCGATAACAATTTTGTAACTTTCGCTTGTGATAAATAAATTGAATTCTGATATTATTATAGCAGTCTATGTTATATTTATTAAAAATTGACATTTATTTTGTCCATAATTTATCTTATTTTGAAAAAATAAATTCTGACAAAGACGTTGATTAAATATAATGCCTTCCTTATATCTAAATCACGACCAAAAGCAGTAAAAGACTTTGTTACGAAATAGTGAGTAGGAATTATCAGGATTAAAGTTTTTAGCGTAATCATTACACAGTTTCCGTCCGTCACCTGGACTTCAACGGGGCGTCACCGCGTTCCGTCCCACCACGATCGATTCTCTCTCATCTTTGCACGCGATCTGCCGTGCCACAGCACGTTTTTTCATCCGATGAAAGCATATGAAAGCCCCTATTTATAAAACTCTTTTTGCCCGTAGAATACTTTCAACGGACCACTGGGCACCTTTTTACAATGCGCTCAAAGATGCGTTTACTCTGTTAATTAGTAAGCAGAATCACTGGATTATTAAACCCTGTTTTTGTTATAGTGTTATCCGTTACCAAGTGTAATTTTCTGTAATAATTACTGCTCTATGATCATTGGGTTGGTAAAGATATATTAAAAAAGTTGCATTACTGTTTAGCACAATTATCATTTTCTTATATGTTTACCAACCTGCATTAAAATCGCAATCAAATGTTAATTTCCATTATTATTCCAATACAAGTTAACATATTTTCAAACGCATTTTGATGGTAAAGCAAACGTATTTCTTCGGTAGTATTATTTTTTTCAAGTCTACATTAAGAGATACATACGATGCCGATGGTATAAGCTCATAAGAGCTATCAGTTCTCACACCACTAGTAGTTTTTTGTGAAAATCACAAGTCTGTTTTCATGAAGTCATACTTTGCTCATATCCAATGCTTACAAAGTGCTTTACTAGAGTCAGATATGAGTTTTTGTCATATATTGACTTGCAATTGATAGAAGAACAAGGATTTCCAATTGCTAGAGGGACGAGGATGGAAAAGACATAAAACAGAGGTTGGTTATTTTAAAAATCGCTCTGACCGGGACGAGGTACGTGCGTGTAGCCATAGAGAATACAAGCGCAGGTGTCCAAGGATTACCGCTAGATGGAGTCACGTCTCAGGTTCTGAAATGTGATGACATTGCAATCCGGTGCAAGTTGCACAAGTGTGCAAACGGCAGTTAGACATAATCTCGCTCTAATCGACTTGGATCCACCCGCACCATTCTAATAGTGGCTCTAGAGTAATATCCATACGTTTCTATTAAATCCTTTTTGTTTTTTCTTAGTTTCAAATAGAAAGTCTTGGATGGAAAGTAAAATACCCTTTCTAGTAGTGACATGGATTTATCTATACATGCAAGCAATGAGCGAACGTGTGCTTCTTGTGAGGTTGAACGAGAACAGAGGACCGCATATCAGATTACCCATGCGTGCACTATGTACTGTTGCGATAAGAACGATTTTACAATAAATTGGGGTGGGGTATCTAATTATAAATGTAGATTATGGCTTCAGATGGCAGCTTACAATTTTTTTTATAATTTTTCAAGGATAAAATTAAAAGGAATTATATTTTATATTAAAAATAATAAGAGATGATTTGTTTTAGTGAGTGATTCTAAGGAACAAAGTGATTAGCTTGTATTTTGTGTTTAAAATATCTTCTTAGAGATATTTTCGTATTCACTCTCGTGGAAAAGTATTGTATTATAAACTTTTTCCAGCTCTAAAAAACAAGATGTTGTTTTTACACTAGCAACATGATTTAAAAGCCAATATTCTCTCAAAAAAAAACTATTCCAATACCCCGGATCCTCTGAAACTTATCTACTAAGCAAAATTAAAGTGTTTACGTTGGAACATTAACCGGATCCCCGGAAACTTTCTCTTAATTAATCTCTTAAGCTATTTAGTCAAAGAGAAGTAAATTCCTTACCCGCTTTATTGAATTCTAAGACTGGGAAGTTGCTTTAAATAAGAAAGCATCGATACCCAATGTTTGAGCTCGGTCTTTAAACGATTCCCTAACTTAATATAAAGTTACAAAAGATTGTCTTAAAGAAACTTTGCTGCAGAAATAAACCTTTAAGAATGTTGATACAAATTTCTGTTTTCTTTTTAAAAGAAAACTTTTAAACTTTTAAAAGGTTTCTTTTGGTTTCTGTTCCAAGTTTTTAATAATCTGATTTTTAATGCGATTACTGGGAATCATATTTATATTTAGTCATATAATCGTAGCACAGAAGTAAGTAAAGTACTGCTGATTCCCATGTAATAAATATGATATTTACATTAAGACACCACGATCTCAAATTAGCCATGCAAATTACTATTGTAAATAACTGGAGCCATATTGCCGATATTGAATTATAAATGAGGTGGATTCATCCAGTTTTTTCCAGCTTTGAATCCGTTGGGAAATTTCCTACAACAGTGGTTGCAAAGCCTTCAATTTATGCACGGGCCGCATTGAGTCTGTCTGGATGACAATCTTGACACAGCAGGGATGAGCAATGCGGTTTTACGGGCTTAGGCAGACGTCAATGTGACATCTCTAGTGCTCTCTCTCCCATAAGGCTCTTCGTAGGTGAGACCGGAAATTGGTTGAAGTAGAGAAGTACTTCTATTTTACAATTTAAGAGTTTTAATAGCAAAAGCGACTTCAAAGAGCACTGACTAGATCAGGGGTGACGATCCAATAGCACGCGACAAAATATTTTGAGCACGCCACCGAATGATAAAGCTTAGATAATAAAATACTTATTAAACTTCGATTAGTACATAAATTAACAAAATTCACTATGCAATTCAACTATCGAACTTAAGTGAGCCTACGTTACGGAATGTTAAGTTTAATTTTAATATTTTCACAATAAGTCAACATTATTTGATGGTACGTCAATCCATAAAGGTTCACCATCCCTGTACTAGATGGATTCTTTATAATTTTAATAATTTTTCACTTTATAAAAACGTATGAGTCACCGACTTCAATCCCAACAACAGTTCGCACAAAGTAGATAACTAGTATTTTTGCATGCCTATGAGCAGATAACCACAAACGAAAATGTTACTCACTTATTTAGATGATGTTCTGGTTTGTAGTATTTTTTTGTTTTGCTGAATCATTTTCGATAAAATGTATATGGGACCACCTCTGAAGTATACTCTTTCTAACAAAAAAAGAATTTTGAAAATCAGTCCATAATTGACGGAGAGATCGGTGAACATCCATAAAAAAAATACGTACAGTCGAACATAGAACCTCCTCCTTTTTTGAAGTCTGTAAAAACTGATTGATTTGTTTATTCAAATAGCACCGTATTAACAAAATTATGGTGACTTAATAATAATATGAATGTCATACAGCTCAGCTGTGACGTTGGTATTCTATCGAAACCTTAGGTACTTTTGCAAGTTATGATCAATACAATAACTGATTTGAACTAGGAACCGTTTGCTGCAGAATTAAAATTCTGAACCAATTCTTTATATTCTGTGCATTTTTATAACTACAGCGTTCTCAAATATAAAAAATTTCATCAACCTTTCCGGGAGCATGCAATAAATATGATATCGAAAGGCGTAACAAAGGAATAGCTCACTGTTTTGTGAATATAATAAAAAAACTATTAGATTTGCATGCAGCAGGCATTCCATAAAACTACAAACAAAGCTTTGATTTCGTTTTTCATGCCCTGAAACTGGCTTTACAAAGGGTGGTACAAATGGAAAATATGCGTGGTGTTTGTGTTATAAACCCAGCCAATCACACTGGTGGAGCGTGCACAATGTGCGACTAAGCGCCAGGCTACAAAAGAGCCGTAAAGAATGGCCCACCAACACACTCTCGCTAGTAAAATAGTTCGGCGCAACAGGTTGCCCGGGTTCGCTCCGCCAATACAATGGAAATAGTACGAATGTACTACCACCTACGTGTCTCTATTGCCCTAGTACCAGGTTATACTCCAGTTTTGTATGTCTTGATAAGTTAATGCCATTTTTATCCAGCAGCTGTATTTATATATTTTTTTTAAATATTGGGCTCTATCTTTTTATGATTAATGTACAATTTTTTTATGATTATTTTTCTTTTTATTGTAGGGGACTAAGAAAAGCTACTTTTCTGCAACTATACAATGTTAAATGTTGGTGCGCCATTGCACGCTTTTTGTACAAAAAGCAAATATATGTTCTTTCGGGTATTGGTGTACAAAGGATCCACGACACAAAAGAAAACCTTAGTGTGGGTATTTAAGTATGTAGCGTTTATTAATTTATTATTTACTGTAGGAATTTAGCCTCACGAACGACCTCACTGTCAAAATTATATCAGTGAAATGAAAGGCAAATTACAGTAATTACATTAAACGGCCAGTCACCATTTTATATTAAATGCCTTTAAATTCTTTGTAATTTGGTAAATAAATATAGTACTCCTAGATTATTTCACACTTCCTGTCAGTCTTAGCGAGTGCCTAATCTCTAACTCGAGGCCACAGATAGAGCAGTACGAGTGTCTGAGAGCTAGTCCACGAAAACGTTGCCAAACAACCTGGTCGCCACGATAAGAAGAAGGATATAATTCCAGTTTACAACCTACTTATAAGTATACACTTTTACACTAAATATAACTTAAAGTCAGAAGACCAAAGACTAGGTCCCTTCCCCATGCTTCGCTGCCCTTAGAACATAACAAACCAAAACACCAACAAGAAAATGGGACCCAAAAGGCCTCCCTAAAGAAACTCTGTGAGACAGAAGGCCGTTAATTCCCTTTTCGTGTGTACCTTGCGGTCTCAGAACGGGATTTACAAGTTTCTTCTATTGGCCCAAACGCTTGTTCCTAGTTAGCCAAAGCTTAGCTAACTTTCTGGACATTGTTTTCGTCTAAGTTGCTTTTGGCTCTTGATACTTTGCCAACTTGAGACATGTTTTTGTGATCTATACGGCGCTTAAGCTTGTTTAAAAGCAATCGAAGGGATACTTTAAATCAGTCTTTCCCAACGTGGGCGATAACGCCCCCTTGTGGGCGCTGCAGGCCTAAAGGGCGGTAAGAGACCCAGAAAAAAAAAGGGGGCGTTGTGTAGGGCTTTGGGGTCGATTTATAATTTCATCTACCTAGCTAGGAAGACTCTTAGATACCGACTGAGCTCTCGACTCTCGACTACATCTTGTGAACATCAACTAATATTAATTAAGATATAGCTCAAACTCGGTTCGATATAATAGACCGTGGGCAATCATGTGTTAACAAGTTTTTGTTAAATAATCCGATTTGTACATTCCTGTATCAATCGGCTGGTTCTATAATACTTGTTCTTGCTTGTCGAGTACGATTGGGCGTCGAATGAGATAAACGAGTTTATGCACGTTTGTCTTATTCCTGTTGGTGCGTGCTGCTTATGCAATCCTATATAAACGACGTAAATTTATTTTATTTTCATTTGCGGTTTCGCGCATAATAGATAAGCAGTACTTCATTATACCACTTACGTATTTCTCAAAACAAAACAATGTCGGAAGTAAAAAAGAAGAAACGGCAATACTCTGCGGAATATATTAAATTCGGATTTATTGAAAATCCCACAAACCCGTCGTCGCCTTTGTGTCTTCTATGTCTAAAAACATTTTCGAACGAAGCAATGAAGCCTTCAAGACTGCAAGGTCATTTGAATAAAATGCATCCAGATAAGAAAGACAAGAATGTAGCATATTTTCAAGACCTAGAGAAGAAGCATAATACTCAGCCAAGTGTATCAAAACTATTTTCGGCGGCTGCTAAGCAAGATGACGACGGACTTCGAGCTTCGTACAATATCCCTTTGTTAATTGCTCAAAAAGGCAAACCACACAACATCGGAGAAGAGTTAATTTTGCCAGCAATAAAGGAAGTAATAACTACTGTGCTTCATAAACCGGCCGCAGATATTATCCAAAAAATTCCTTTGAGTAATAATTCTATGCAAAGACGAATTGATGAAATGGCTGAAAACATTGAAGAATCATTGTGCAATCATCTGAGGACTAGTCAATTCTCAATTCAGCTCGATGAGTCCACTTTACCAACTAATGAAGCGTTGTTGCTATCTTACGTGAGGTTTATTAAAGATGAGAAAATACGTGAAGAACTATTGTTTGCCAGAAATTTGGAGACAGATACAAAAGGCGAAACCATATTCAATACATTGGAAAAGTTTTGTGAAGAGAAAGAGATTCCTTTGAAAAATATTATACAAGTTGCTACGGATGGCGCTCCGGCTATGACAGGGCGCCATAAAGGCTTCATAGCGTACCTAAAAAATAAAATTCCAGATGTCCTTGCTATACATTGCGTTATTCATAGACAACATTTGGTTGCTAGAAACTTAAGTGAACGACTATTTCAATCACTGCAATATGTCATCAAAGCATTCAATAAAATCCGTAGCAGCTCTTTGAATGATAGATTATTTCATCAGCTTTGTGTTACTAATGACGAAGATTTCAACCGTTTGTTGCTTCATACTGAAGTTCGTTGGCTGTCAAGAGGAAATTGTCTGATTCGATTTTATAACCTGTTTGACTCTGTGATAGAGTTCTTGGAAACTAAAGATACAGAACTGCGCAACAAGCTCATAACATCAAAGAATGATATAGCTTACATGACAGACCTGTATAAATTGTTCAACGACGTGAACCTCCAACTGCAAGGCGATGAACTAAATTTAATTAAAACAAAAAATGTCGTTGCTGCTTTCGCAGCCAAACTGCTTCTGCACAAAAAAAATATGGGCAGACGTGAGTTTCACAATTTTCCGAATTTATCAGTATCCTGCAGTAACGACGACTTGTTTGCCTACTGCCAACATTTGGAAAACCTCCACATTGACTTCACCGAACGATACCAGGACATTTTAAACTTGGAAATACCAGACTGGGTGTTGGATCCATTTTCAAATGTCAACATAGCAATGTCACCTCAGCTGGAAGAAGAACTTATAGAATTGACAACAAACGAAGAAATAAAAATCAAGTTCAAAAATGGATATCAAGAATTTTGGCTACAAAAACCGATCCTGCAATTGTACCCTGGATTGTGGTCAATTGTTCAACGATTCTTGATAGCATTCCCATCGTCATATTTGTGTGAACGTGGATTTAGTGCTGTGGCAACGCTGCTTACTAAAAAGAGAAATCGTTTGCGTGTTACCGAACGTGGCGACTTGCGGCTGTTTTTGAGTAAATTGGAACCTGATATCAACAAACTTATTGAACAGCATCAGATTCAACCTTCACATTAGTTTTTATATAAGAATTGATTATGTTTGTTTTATTTTCAATAAAAGATACTCTGTCCGAATACTATAAAGTTGCGTTTCAATAATCAGTTATAAGTACTTAGCGGTTTTTAAGTATGTTTAAAAAGGGGGGCGTTAAAAAATAATTTATTCTTAAAGTGGGCAGTAGACAAAAAAAGGTTGGGAACCCCTGCTTTAAATTAAAAATTTGCGTTTTTGAAGTGAAAACTTCTTTAGCGGCGCTGTGCATTTTGAAGTATGGGTAAAAAATGTTAAACTCGCGTCAGGGTCACGTGTCTGTCAATGCACAACTTTAATGTTCAAGTTTTCACTTTTGCCGGCACTCCCGGAGTGCAACCCGTTGTTTTTCTTTTAAAGAATCACTTTTAAGAAGATAAGAACTTGGGCTTCTTTACATTGTTTTCCTGTAATTGTTTATTTGGAAAAAAATACTTAGAGGAGCTTTTTGACCGAGCGAACGCGAAGGCCAAGCAAAGCGACTCCGTTTCAGTTTGGGCAAAAATGCTTTCATACGACCAGCTGTTCTCCTTTACAGGTCCCATTTCTAAACCGATTCTCGTAAAATTTTGTAAGCAGGTTCGATAACTACCTATAAAAATGTTTTTTTCGTTAATTCGGTTTTGCAAATTTTTCAAAATGGGGGACCTATGTGTAGGGAGTGCAATCTTGCAGCAAAATCATTAATCTCGGTATTTGCAAGATTTCAAAGATCTAATCTCGCAAGATCTCGGTATTTGCGAGATCTCGCTCTTCTGCTAAATACAGGGCGGAAAAAAGTGTAGAAATTAAATAAAAAGGACCTAAAATTATTGTACCAGAAATAGTTGCCAATGAATGCGTTTAATGTCAAAAATCAACCTTATACGAAGAGGCTAAAGCTTCATTTACTGTCTAATCATTTTGGTCGGACTGTATTTTAATTATTATGAGTATTCTATTGAAAGTATTGAAGCTTGATGAACTTTTGTTATAGGTGCGCAAAAATGAAATAATATTATTAAGTACATGAATCATTTATTTTTTTAAAATATGGTTTAGTTTGAAAAAACTCCTTAAAAGTCTAGAGTGCCGTCAGCTAACTGGCTTCGGATATTTCGGGCTTTATATACACCCAGCAGCAGAAAAAGTCCTTTTTGCTTCTACGCTAATTGGCACCACACCACTGACGACAAGCACTGGTAAGCTGACTGCAGGTGCTGTCCTTTTGGCCCTCCTGCTTCGAAGGAAGTGCATGGAATGCGTTGCTGCGCAATCTTGCAAATCTTGCGAGATCGCGCGGGATTTTAATGAAAGTTTGATCTCGCAAAAATAGTGCGAGATCTCGGTATTTCGAGATCTCGGAATACCGAGATTGCACTCCCTACCTATGTGGGTTAAAAACGAAAAAAAATTGTCATGTTTCAGCCATTTCGAAAAATGTTGATTCGCGAGGTCTGCCTGCAGCTCATAGAGACACTAATATATTTGTATAGGTACCAATCTCATTTTACGATTGGCAATACTTGAATGTACTACATAAATCCAAGTTCCTATATTTTAAATTAAATTGTGACCGTGAATTAACCAGGATAGTTAAGAATAGTTAAGTATGTTAGTGTGTCATGTTAGCAAAGAAAATATAAATGTTCGTTCAAACTTCTTGTTTTCAACTCCATCTTGCTTATTAAATTAATTTGAGTGCAAAAATATGGACAAAAATTCTTTTGTGGTCGTAATTAAAGTCAAAACACCATCTGCCATTGAATAAGAAAAGCTAGTATCTAATAAAACAGAAAGACAAAATATTTTATTTATTAAGTTATGCGTAAACAGAAGCTGACAACGTTAAATGTTCAGCCACAGTCTGAGAAGAACAATCTGTTAAACAAAACAAGTAACACGCGGCAAAACGGCGGTAAGTGAGGAGTGACAAAACTTGACTACGACTAATTAGCAATACAAACATGAATCAGAGGCTATTAGTTGTAATTGAATTGTCTCCGGCGGCGAAGTTGGCGGCGGCAAATTTAAATATCACGCTTTAAAACGAGGCACTTTTAACGTCGAACTTCCAACTCGACTCGAGACGAAATTTTCCAAATTATACAAGTAGATTCCGAAGGTAGTCGCGTGTGTAACCGTAATTACAAAGTTTGTTGTAATTTCGATATTTGTGAAAACATGTCATCCAGACGGAACATTGAATTTCAATACGGTCATTGTTTTCGATTCGGCTAATAAATATTCATAGAAAACAAATGACGGTAAATTACTGCGACAACTTTGGACCGTTTGGGATGGTTGGAGCTCTGGAGAGCGCGGCTCGCCGACGATTTTTCATCGAAATTTCATAAAACACTCTCGTTGCTCTGCGAAAATTATCTCCCCCATTGACTAAAATTTTTCACGGCAAGTTTGACATCAATCCATTACTTTTTTTCACTTTTATCGCGAAGCCGTCTACTGGAGTTGGATTGTGTTAATTGCGGGGTGGTTGGATACTTTCAGCTTGTCGAGGATATACGATTTACGCGTAAGAACTTTTTTATGCAGAAAATCTTAAAATCTTTAGCGGATACTTTCCAGTTTTAAATGCGGAATGTTTCTAAATGATTCTTCGTAGTTAAAGAAATAAATATTTAAGATAGAGAGATTAAAAAATAATAAAAATAAGTAGTCAAAGTGGAAGTTGGAAGCATGCAAAGAATAGGTAAGAATTTTTTGAAAACAAACCAAAAATGTAGTTATATGTCATAGGACGGCAAAGATACTTATCTCGAGTATATCCTAAGTAAACAAATTGTATAAACGCAATAAAAAATAGAGATTGACTTGGCCAAATAAATATCGATTAAAACATTTTATGAACATTGTTTAATCAAAACAGTAACCAAATAACACTGCGTGGAGGTTCACATTGTATTTACAGAATAAATCTTAAATTGTCCTTAGTACTTGTGTGGAAACCATAAGTAAAGTTCAAATGTTGAAACAGGGGGATGAAATTCGAGTGGTAATTTATGTTTACCCATATGATAATATTATTAAAGGGATGATGTGTGGTTGGTTCGTTCCTAACTTCTCTTTTGTATTCACTAGTGGATAAAATGACGAAAACTATACTTAAGATTTAAAAAAAAAACTTGTTTTACTGTAATTTGGTAGAGGTTGTTTTCTAAATTAGGAAAATTAATTTAAATTCATTACACCTCTCCAACAATAAAATCAACATTACGCAAGTAGGTATATGGATCTAGTTTTTGAATTGACTTCCAGAGAAGTCCTTAGACGAAATGTAATAGAATAGTTTATTTTACCGAAAAATTACAATAAATGGAAAAATTGTCTAAACATGGGCTCTTAAATGTTTTTAAAGTTGTAAATCAAAAAATATATATAGTGACGCCAGACGCCTACATGTTCTATAGTTGTAGACATTAGCATTAGGTAAGTCATCACATAATTGCTTGACGCCAAATTTGACAACAATACTAATGTAAAAACAACTTCTTCTTCTTATCGTGTGGGCATAGTCAAGTGTGTGGCGAACTTGGCTAACCTTGGTGTCAGAGTTTTCAAACCGCACAACGGCCTCTGACTTGGTTTTAACGACTGTAGTCAATCAACAACAGCCGGGACCGACAGCTTAACGTGCCCTCTGAAGCACGGAAACGCTCGCGATAAATTGCCACTCCGGTCACCCATCTGGTTCCCTGCCTTTGTGTGCGTTGCTTAACCTCACTGATCGTTTGAGATCAGCGAGAGCCACTGGGCTACGAGCGCTTTCTCATATAACAAAAACAACTTATATGAGAAATACAACTTTCAGTTTTACGTCGGGAAATATGAATAATGAAATTTTAATATAATGTCGACAAATACCAAAGACTAAACTAGGTAAGTGGGTTAAACTAGTAACGTTCATGTAAACTTACATCTATGTATACTTTAAAGCACACAGAAACTAAGACGCCTTCCCAAGACTAGCAATATGCAGAATGTTCTCTAATTAGAACGACGGGTAACACGTTAAATGCTCTTACTGGAAATGTAATTCTCTTTAAGAAACAACTCGTACAGACGCCGTCACGTAAAAGGGAACATGGTTGTAGAAAATAACTTTTATAACCGTGCCGTAAAGAGCATCATACGTCCGTAATACTTAAAGAGCGGCGGTCTTTGTATCTTACAAGTTCTAGAGAAGCTGTGGTTTGAACTTCTACTCTAAGACTTGATATTCATTCATCCTATGTGCATATTAAATGAAGGAATTCTGCGAAACCGAGAACTTAGAAAGAGAATTAAATAAACCTACTAAATATGAGAATCGCCCTAGTTACCTTTATTCTGATGATGCTTTCATAGAAAGTTGCTTATGTGTTGAAAATATTTAAGTTTCCCAAGGATAATCATACGCATTGTGCTGTTAAAATCATAAATTTTCTGATTGAAGGCTTTAAAACTCTTAACCACAACTATGCTGAATATTCTCTAATATGATCGTTTGGATTTCAAATCCTAGTTTAACTATTAGCCAACCTCAATTACGGTTGAGCTATTTAATTCAGAAATCTGACTGTCTCTGGTCTAGAGCAAAGCAAACCAAAGCCGGTACGCTGTGTCAATTAATCTGAAGACTGCAATGGAACAAAATGCCCTGAAGCATTTGTACAGAGAACAGCACGTCAGGTTACGCATTTACACTACGAAAGTCAGCACTATTCCAAGCGAGATAAGGGCGACGTCAAGATCAACATGTATAGCCTGATGTGCTGCCAAGCGTACTATGATCTAGAATCTGGATAACCTGAAGACCTACATTAAGTAGTTTAAAAATGTTCTAATATTTTAAGCATTTTCATCATGGAGACTTTCAATTTTTAAACAATGTGCAAAGGAGATAAACACGTTCAATGGGATATTTCTACATCGTGACATAAATATCACAAAAATAACTTAATGAGACTGCAACCCGATAGGCGCTTGTAAAAATTTGAATTTATTGAAACTCTATCTTTATTAAAAAAGACTTAATACCTTCGCGTAAACTAACAGTCTCACAATCCTCCCCGCTGTGTTATCGTAAGCCGTAACACAGACAAGAACTACTTACTTAATTCAGCTTCTATAATAAAACAGGAGACAGTCGGTCTCGAGAGCTGTGCAAACTCTGACTTGTTGCATTTAAGTTAATTAACCCAGGCTAGATCTGATAAGTCCGGCGAAGGACTGTGGACCGGCCCCTCAGACAGTCAAGTTTTTGATGGCGATGAAAGAAAGTATCTGCGAGGCAAGAGCTGAAGAGACGATCTCTTAGACTACGGAAAAAACTGAGTCTCTACTAAGAAACTCTTTTTTTTTATTGAAGTTTGTCCTCTGAAATACTGATGACCTTAGACTAAGTACAATTAAATAAAACTACGATGACTGTTTCCCAAATTATTACACGTTTCAAATGTGATCGACAGCTTTTTGTACGGGAATGGGAAAAAAATGTTGCTCGAAAAAAATTATATAAGTATCGAAGAAAACTTTATTCCGTAGGTATAAAAGCCGGGTAAGCATACTCGCGTGATATAACTTTACATATGACAAAGTTATATCACGTGCATCTGGTAAAGCTGAAAATGGCACCATTGAAATCGTTTGGACCAGCAACATTCCTTTACTTACATAAATGCAAGTGGTACATACATAATTGTAACTATAGATATGTATCCCAGGAATGCTGTGGCTCGTTTCCTCGTAAGGATGTTTGTCCGCAAACAACGCATTGCCGATTTATCGGAGAAGCAATCTGAAAATAAATATTATTCCGGTTTCACGCCGATCGGTTTTAGTTTGTCGTGCTCAGCTGGCAACATTAATATTTTTCTTACTTATTTCTATGTAACAAAGCCCTGACGTACAAATGTTCATATTTATAGTTAACCGAAAAATCACTTTTTTGACGTGAACTAAAAAAAACAATCAAATACTAAACAATCTCAGCGTGTACAGTCAATATTTTAGTCCAAAAGGATCACTCGATCCCGATTGAGGCGATAGTTTCGTTATTGGTTTGGGCTCGGCGCAATCCGTACATAGAAAAGCAGAGTAGGTCAAAAGCGTTGAAAACTCGTCCGTTTTTCGTCCAGATACGATTGATTTGAAGTGGAAAGGAATGGTGGGGATATACGGAAGCATCCTAATGACGGGCTGGACTACAATAGCACGTGTGGCCCTTGTTATTGGTATCTGACCTGACCGCTACGAGCGATTTGTCTAAATGAGATCCGGACCGCTCCGAAGCGCTTTGTTATTTTTTTCTATATTGCCCGCACTGCTTGTGACGTATTGGGTTAAGAATTGCGATACTACCTCCATTTCAAATGACCGCTTAGAGTAGTTTCTTGTAAAGCTAGAAGTTAAATTACAGTATACAGCGATATATCTAACTACAAAAAATGAATCGCCAATTCAGTATCTAACTGAATAGGTTTAACTACTCGTATATTATATACAGTAGGTTGTTGGCTAAAAAATTAAAAGCACTACGTGATAGGCCTAACTATTTACCTGCCGCGCAAGGTTACATTTGCAAATAAAGTGTAGGAATTTGGACCTTAAATCTGAATGGGTAAGGGATAGTGAGGGTGAAGTGTTGATGGTTGGTGCACGGAGGTAATCCGTGGACCGGCGATTAATCTTCGTTCTGGCTCTCACGAGGTGGTTTGTTGTGGGTAAATTTGTGGCTACGGCCACGATTTGCCGGCCATAGGCCCCTCGGGACGTGTACGTCATGCGATAATCCATTGTTGGCTAATCGCCACTTTTATCGGTGAGATTAGTGAGCTGAAGATATCGATACAAGCACAATTTGGGAGGACGAGATTTTCATACAAGAAAGTTATTTTGTTATTATCATATTCAGCTATACTTGTGAGTTTTGCACTATGATATAGTTAGGTTTTAGAAAGTTAAAAAAGTGAGATATAAAGTGTCTAAAATATTTATCGAATAAATTTCGATACACGAAAACACGCGTAGACATAATTTTATTCGATAATTCGGTCGGTGCGTTTTATTGTAAGGCAAGTATCACGTGACTCCTCGCCCCGCCCGCCTAATGTTTCCCCCCGTATTGTGACAACTTCCACATTTTACCAAATTGTATTTTCGTGTTCCACCGACTTTTCCTTATATAAATACTGTCATTAAGACAGCCACGCCGCGACAGGTGCTAATGTTTGTGGAAGTATCGAACCCATTTGGGGTGTAATATAAACAATACGTGTTATGACGCCTTTGACGTTTACTGACAACCGATGTAAAGATTGGATCAAATACATTCACATCAGAAAATTCTAGTAAAATTTCGAACAACATTGTAACGCACTCACACGTTTATGATTTTAACTCGAACACATAATTTAAATAAAGGGCGACATGGGGCTCGTACATTTGAGAATACGGAACACAAATCACTGAAGTAATGATGAATTGGATGATGACTATTTGATGTTGACTTTTTCACAAACACGCAGTCTTTATAACAGTCCAACACTCCCACAACGTACTAAATACACCGTTATACAAAATTTTACCGCAATGAAGACCTTATTTTTCTCAAGCATCAATCATTCCGTCATGCAAACTGGGCAATTTCCAAAGCCTCTAAAGTTTCGTGATTAATACACAGAGCTCATTTCCAAAAGAAGCCTTTAAATTTTAAAACGAATCGCCAAATTAATATTATCCGGCGAGACGTAACAATCGGCGGAAAGTGACAGAGGAAAGTTGATTGAAACATCAAACAAATTGACAGTCGACACGGCTTCCGAAACGGCATGTAGACGGATACGCGATCTCATAGGTGAAATTGATTACAGAGAGTAAATTGTATCGCTCGATCCCATATGCTGCAGGTATTAAGTAGGATACAGAGTAAACCCAAGTTGGACGCGACTATAAAGGCAAGAACTTCCGCGAATAAATTACAAGGAACCGTGAAGTGGGCACATCGCTTGTTATCTCCATTCGCAATTTAACAGCTTTAAGAGAACAAAATCTTGGAGTAATTATTAGGATTAAGAATAAGAGGGTGAATAAAAAAGGGATCCAACAAAAAGGAACTTCAGTAAAAGTTGCGCGGGAGCTAGCGAGCAATTTCTGATTCGTTGGAGTTTGTGGATGTTCTGTTTTTGAATTTATATGGTTTAGTGGTGTGTTTTGCGGGGGTCATGTCGCATCTGTCCGTGAAGCTGCGTACAGTTAGAGGAACATTAAAGTGGGCTCTAAAGGAAGGGTGGTGAGGGAGAAGGTGCGTCATTACGAGGCCCCGCGTCATTTGTTTATTAAACATCCTCTGAGGTGGAACAGAATAATGGCAGAGTAGACTTTGTCACGGCCGCTTTCCCTTGGAATTAAATCGTAATGATGATGCGCGTCACTCGCCGCTGTTTTGGCTCCCCTGTTATGAAGTCCCGTCTTGAGGTCAAAATGAGTAGGTTTCTTTAAAAGCTCGCCCTGTGAGTCAATTGTCACGTTGATGAAAAGAATCTAGAACGTTGGACGATGCTAGTAACTGATAACTGTGTGTCTCTACTGTTATTATTATCAATGTTTAATGAAATATCTCCTCAATTTATATAGCCTTCAATGGGGTTTTTTTATTAAATATTTACAGGTTTCTTATTGATTGACTGAGTCTTTCCAACATATCGTATTGCTGGTGGTTATAAAAGTAATCGTGAAAAATGACTTAATATATATCATAAGGCCTTTCTTATTATTATTTTGTTCCTTATACTAAATATTTTCTTGCTCTCATAATGACAACAAACTTAAGATTAGTATCATGTTAGAACCGTTATGCAACATAAAAACGCAAAATACTGGAAGGTAAGGATATTCCTTCATGTGCGATAAAGTAAATGAACAGAACACATAGCGCTGAAGTAATTAAAAGTAAAAAAAAATTAAAGCAGTCTACAAATGACGGAGTTTTGAGGTAACAAAGATAAAAAAATCACCCAGATTTTTTTAAGTCGGTTAAAAAGTAGGTAACGAGTAATATTAGAACTAAAATTCCGCCTGCAACTTAGTTCCAGAGACTTTTGTCTTTCTTTTAGCCCTAATAAATATTTTACTGCGTTACAAGAGAAATGCAGGACAAACAAACATTATAAATTAATTGACCGAGCCAGCTCAAAGCGTCTTCGTCTCAGCTTGGGCAAAAATGCTTTCGTATATATGTCTGTCCGGCGGATATCCGGCTGTCCAACTGTTCTACTCTACAAGACACTTTTCTGAACCGGTTCTCGTGAAGATTTGTGAGCAGGTTCGATAATTATTAATATTTTTTTGTAGAATCAGTTATCGGAAACTTTTTACAATGGCGGATCCATGCGGGTTGAAAACGTAAAAAATATCATATTTCAATTTCGAAAAATTATGATTCGCGATGATGATGATGATGATGAAGATGGCTCACAAGCCATTAGAAAACATTTTCTTTAAAATGTATTTTGAATTCCTCCAAAATATTTTACATGTAACTAATAGTTTCTCTCGAGTTTTACCGAAAATTTTAACTATGACAAAATATTATGAACGACAGGACGACTCATCTGTCAAAGGTTTAAACATTAAATATCTCTCGGATTGTACTCGTACAATGTTCGTAATGAGCTCTGTAAACAGACGCCACTTGTACAGACTAGTGATGTGCCCGATATCGAGTAGTTTTTATTTTAAAATTTGCAAGTAATTTCACAACTTGATATTAATATCTGTATGCGTTAGTGCCTAGTAATTTAACCAAATCGTAAGTGGGAAAGTTACGTTTAAAGTTTTTCTGAAGGATTCGATGGCATATTTATTTATTTAATAAATGCGTGAAATAACGCTCATGATAGCCTATAGGACTATTCAATAATAAAAAGTCCTGGAAATCAAGAAGCTTTCGTAATTTCCAAGACTTTTCTTACCTAAAGGTAAAACAAGCAAGACTCATAATCAGAAATCCAAAGAAAATGGTTAAACTGTAAAAATGTTGTCTTGTCATACAATATCTACAACAAAAACATCTGGTTCAGTCCACGTTCCGTAAATAATGGGTTCTACTTGTAAGGTTACCTTCAAAACGAAAAAAAGTAAATAAAAATGAAAAAAAAAAGTTGAATAAAAACTTTTCACTTTTGGTAAAAAAAAATACAATTCTTATTTTTAATACTGGCAAATGGCATCACTAGCGCGATAGCACAGTGAGACAAAATTGAAACAGGGCTATGTTGTGTGTGCTTATAATGACACATATCAAGCGCGAGAAATAGGGTAGAAACCGCATTGTGTATGGCGCGCTTTACTGTGAGCTGAATACTCAAAAAGCCTTTGCTCATTGAGTTTTGTAAAGGCACTTCACTCGGGTTACATTTCACTTAACGCCCGATATTTTTTGAAATCATAAATTGATAATTTTATTAATTACTAGCTTTTCGCTAGTAACTAATAAAATTTGTTCCCGTAGAAATCGGGAAAATTATGTAGCCTGTATTACTCAGGGATGTTACATTCTAATGGTAAAAGAATTTTAAAAATCGGACCCTTAGTTTTTGAGTTATTCGTTACAAACTTACAACAATAAATATCTTTGCTCTTTATAATATAAGTATAATTGAATTATTTAAAGAAGAGACATGTTTGAAAGACCTGGAGTAAGAAATATGTTAACTATGAGAAAAATATCAATAGACAAATCAAAGTAGCAAGATATAAAATACCATTTACTATATTAGTTACCCACGCCACGCTAGTACGATTCTCAAAAATAAATAACAAAAATATCAGCTGAAACGGCAACAATATAAAAACCGTTAAAATTTTTACTTCATTTATAAAGTTCTTTTAGCAAACGTCATTCCACGCTAGGCATGTCAATGTCATGACCAACGATATAAAATAATTTGAACAAAGAATAAATTAAGCAGAAATTATTCAACAAATGTCCATGATTTTTATCGCTATTATATTAATTTTACCCGTCATGAGTTAAGATTTTTATGTTTTTTCTCTTATTCATTAACAACTCTTTCACGAAAAATAAATGACCTGTTTTATTTAAATTTTATTTTAAAGTTTTAGTCAGGCCTTCCTGCGCAAAGAAAAGATCTTATTAACCTAAGGTGACCTAAAGCCTCGACCTATTTCTAGATTTAAAAAAAAAACCTAAGAGTAGTAGTCAAATAATTGTATTACAACTATCCTTAGTTTTTTATAGCCCAAAAAAAAAAACATTACAATCAAGCAATATATTCGCCTTTATCACCTATTTAAGAACATTTCGCAATAATTTGAGTTTCATCTATAAGCCGGAAAGATTTCTTTCTGTACTCCCAAAGAATTTTAATTAAAAAGTTGCTGGGAGTACTCTCCAAGGAATATGTAATCTTTTGTAAATTATTTTATAATTGGCTGCTAACTGTATGGAATTTAGACGTTAGGTAGTCGAAACTTTTTGAGTGTCGCTTTATATTTTCGTGACAAGATTGACTTTTAATTTGATTTCCATTATTATTTCCCTGCAAATGGACGGTGACGTTCGAAATCCAAATTATACTAAATTAGTAACTACCCAAAGTACCCAGTGGGTTTTGGTATCTAACTTCACCATCTTTATCATGTATGAGGTTAATATTTGTGTTTAGGCAGTTATTATTTTTAAGCTGATAAAAGAAAGTTATCGATTTGCGTGCTACAAATTTAAAACTTTATGAAACCTGCCAATAAATAAGTTTTGACGTCGAAAATAGTTATTCCGCCATCGATACTAGCTGCAGACGAAAGTTTTATATAAAAGAGAGCAAAGTTTTTCACATATCGTCAGAAATTTCGAGACGCTATCCAATAAATTTTTAATCAAGCTCCACATATCCATGTGTGCATCCACAACATGTATTATAAACGTGATAAATAATTAAAAGTGGCTCTTAGCTTTAACGTTCGTTAGTACAAATAATTAGAGATCGTAAAAACTAAGCATTAAGGACGTATAGGTCGCACAACAAGAGTTGAGGCGAACGTGGTACTTTAAAAAACATAATTTTTGCATTTAATTTATGTTCGTTTAATTTTATGTTTTATTAGCTTTTCGCTCGGGACTTCGTTCCCGTGGGAATTTTCCCGTCAATTTTCCAATGTTTTTAATAGTTATTCTGCTATTCGGGACGGAGAGAAATACAACAAATCAAAAACCATGGAAATCGGTCCAGCCGATCTTGAGTTATAAGTGGTGTAACTAACACGGTTATCTTATTCCATTTACATTGGAATAGGATAACCGACTTCAACACAAGGATGAGGCTAGCAATCGACTGTATTCAACGTGCGCCTAAACTTTCCTCAGCCAGTGTTGCGTGACCTATACTTACGGGTGATACCTATAGTAACACATTTTTGTTTTAGTCTATACGTGAGCTGTTGGTTTGGGTTGCGGGTCGATAGCTATAAAATTGAATTTTATTAAAATTTGATGATCTCGAACTACGGTACTAAAAATATACGACAAACAATATTATAGCGACCCTCGCTTTCAATTAACTGAAGTGATTAAATTTTAACGCGACTTAAAAAATACACTCCAAAGTTACGCTTTCAGAAGTATTTCAACGATTTTATTAGGAAAAAACCTTTACGCGAGTATAGAATTTCATGACTTTATATTTTAATGGAGAAATTATGTTTGGAATACTTTCAGAGATGCTATTAAGCTCGTATTTTAGGGGCATTGAAACTGTTATGGGTGGTCAGGAAAGATGAAATGTTATTCGCTAATGATGCCATAATAATCCAAGTAAGGCAGCTACGCTTACAAATATTGCAGAAAGTTTTAACAGATTTTTCAATAAAAACCATATAAAGGTAATTTATTACCGCAAGATGACTTCAACACAAGGATGACTTGATCTAAGCTTACTAGAGAACTTGGGCGAGCAAAGCAATTAGATGTTACAGGATAGAAAAAAAAATGCGTGCATTCAACTTTTTGTATTATTTCACGACACCCATACACCACTCGTCCATAAATCCATCTACTAGTTAGCAAGAAGGGCTTCTCATCAGACGGGCCAACCTTTATCAGCAAGTCGAAGCACCATAAATCCCAGCAAGCTTCCTCAGGGGAATAAGTGTGGAGTAATTTGTGAACACGAGCGTACCCGGCGTCGCGAGCATTAACTATTAAATTCGTTGCATATTAAACTACATTCTGAGAGTGGTGTAATCCAGAATCTACCTGGTGTACTCCTTGAAAGAGTACGTGAAACGTTACAATTACTGCGGAAATCTCTAGGAGATTTCTTTTTCTTGAAACGTTTCACATTGAAAACAAAGCTGTGCAGTTTATTGCAAAAGAATTGAAAACACGCGACAACAATACTATAGGGTAATTGGTTGAAATATTGTTATGAAAAAGCTTGCTTTCTTGGCTTGACAGGCAAGTTTACGAATGCCTTAAAATTATTAATAAGTCTACATACATTGAACAGATTTACGTCATTTCATTATCGAAATCATGGAAATTATTTAGTCATTATTAAAGGTAGATGTAAGTAAAAACGTTAAATAGTTGTAATTAATTAGGTGAATGTTGTTCAAAAATAAACAAACCAATAACTTTTTCACCTCAAGAGACGAAATAAACTGGAGTGACAAGAATAAAGTCTTTCCCATACTAAAACCCAGTGAAGACTTGTTACGTAACGTTACTGTAAGACAAAAAGTCTGAATGCAGGTTCAGCCTGTTATTCATAAGTTTAGTTAATTCCTGTGTAAGCAAGACTTCATTATGTCTGATGTCTGCAGAGGTCGTGAACTTAACCATAAGAGCCCGCGAAATACAATTTCTGCTTCATTCGCAAACAAGCTTCAAAACGAATGGACGAAACTCCTCAACGATAAATCTCAGACGATTTGAAGGTTCTTACAATAAAGGGGGATTTCCTAAAAATGCCTTTGTTTTCGATGGCCAACAGGCCCTCTCGCCATGTCGAGAGTTCGAAAACCCACTTGACACGCTTCATTTTTACCTTCAAATTGAAACTGGAGCAAAGGTGTGCTTTCTATGCACAGCGTAGCTTTCATTACGAATTAACAGGATTTTTAATGCGAAGCTCCATGTCATATTCACTGTGGCGATTTTGGATTTGAGAAAGCGATATTCTTGCGATTGCATCAATTTTACAGAGGTAGTCGGTATTGTTTGTTATTTATCAAAGCAAATTTGCAACGGTACTCATCCTATTTCCCACAAATTTTCCCATGTTGGTGCATATTCTCCATCAAGAAGTACTTTTCCCATCGGGTGCGGCGCACTGCGGCCGTGGCAATGTACTTTCGCTGACCCTTTGCCTCCTCCCACGGAAGAGTTCTCTTTTACTCTAACTACTTTCTTCGATCCTTTCTCTCGCTTGCACTCGGCTGCGCCTGCGCTTCCCGAGTACCGAGGTAATAACATTCTACGACGCGGTACGCCGCCGGAGTGGAACGGGTTCTGTCGATGACTTGGACGATTATTTGTATGAGAGACAATGGTCGACATGGATACGTTTGACTGTTTGCTCTGTATCAAATTCCAATTAAAAGAAATGCTGATTCAGCGCCACGATTGAAACCGATGAAAGATTTATCAGTCTTGCACATCGAAATAAACAACCTAAGAAAACAGTAAGAAGCATTCTAATTCACTTTACAAGAAAACTCGTGAATATCACAATAAGTACGCCATACGTGTTAAATTCGGTTTTCGTGAGAACATTTTTACAGCTGAGATTTTAGCTCCACATTTTCTGGGTGGTGACGTACGACATGAGCATATTTTTCGTAAATTTAGGTAAAATCTGGTTGCATCCAGAGAAGATATATTTCTAAAAGCAGCTCATAACAGCGGGAGTATGTACGATGAATGTTTCATTAGAACGTAGTGTTGACAGCTCAACACATCGTAAGTATAAACTCGGAGAAAACAACGGTAATAGTCTAATGAAAACAATGCACCACAGCCACCTAACGCTTAGAGAATGCACGTTTAAGCATTTCAAACGGTTTACTTTAGCAAGTTTTCTAACACAGGCGGTACTGTACTGATGCTGATAGATATACCTACTCCGGCTTAAGTCTTTGTCTAATAACCTTTGCGGTACGCTACGGGTCGTAATTAAATTTTGCACGCAGCCTCTTCGGGCGAAACACAAAAGATAGTTTCTGCTCCGGACTAATACAATCCCTTGAGAAAGGCGTGGATCAAGTAGATATTACTCAAAGTATAGATACCTAATAAAGTAACTAAAGAGAATACTTAATTGTGAATGTTTTTTTTTGTAAGATAACGAACTAAACATTGAAAACTTGAAAAATATCAAAATTGAAAATTATAAGTTTTTTCAAGTTTAAGTCGAAGTATCGCAAGAATGGAGCACACCTTTGCTCAAGTTACGGATTACGTGGGAGTGCGGAGGAATGATCCCGGGGAGTTCGAAAACGGCATGTCAAGTACGCAATCGAGTGCCATACGTATTTCGACTCTATCCATAAAAAATTTAGGACGACATTCGTTAACATCACCCTCGAGGGAGCGACGTTCTAGTCTTACAAGCATACCATCAGATGTAATCCGAAAGGTTTGAGGGAGGAGTTTCTGCAGTTGTATTTTGACGGTTATGTCTGAGGGTTTAGGTGTACGTTCTAGTGCTCGCGCGGGGTCCATAGGAGAGCATGCGACTGGCAACATTCCATCGCACAATGAGTAATTTAAAAATTCAAAAACTCGTCGAGGCTTGGCGCGCGCCGTGCGCGACCCTACGAGTGCTCTGCAATTGAGACTGTTATCTGCCTGCACGCTACACAACACCGGCAACCATCAGCCGCATGAATAACACGGTTACCTAAATATAAACACCGACGATACCGACTCCAGACGGGTAAAAATCAATTGATTGAAATTGCCAAGACAAACATAAGCTTCGTTACCTACTCTCATTTTTAATTCAGCGAACCTCGGAGTAGGGGCAATGCTTTCTGTATTGGATGAGATACTTGGATCTGATGGTGGAGGAATGTTTCTGCCCGTGGCCCGCGTGCCTCGTGCTAATTGGTAAACATTCACTGAACAAATGCGAGAGAGCTCGCCAGCGTTCTCCACTATTTTAAAATGAAATTCTTTCGACGCAAATATTTCCAATAATCCCATCGTTGGTACGTCCAGGTTCATTTTTGGCATGATGCAGGTATTTAATTGGGGTTTACAATAATATCTGTAAAATATGTTGCATGAGTGTGTGTCTGTTAAACGAATTCCTATTTCGTTATTTTGATGTTTAAAATATTTTTGTCGCGAAATAGTAAAATCAATAAAATATAAATAAATAAATTGTTTGTGAATTACATACCCATACTTTTACCATGATCCTACTTTTACTATGAGCATCAATGGAAGGAACGATTTAAAACAAGTTTTTTTCCTATTGGTCTTTTAAATCAAACTTTTTAAATGTAGTGTAAGACCGACTGAAACTCAGCAATGGAAAGAAATATTAAACACAAACTCCAGGTGTACCTTGCAAATTATGAAACTTAAGCAGTCTGAAATAGTAACTGCACTCCGAGGCAAATTGAATGAATATAATTCAACAATAAAGTTGAAAGTTACTTGGCAATGCATCTGTAGACGAAACTGAACTCTAAGAAGTCGCCGGTAGCATTGAGAAGAGTAGCGGTTTTAAAGACAGCAACATAAAATTTCAACTTTGAATCAATATAAGAAAAGTGAAGTTTGCTTGGGGTTTTTCGAAGTTTTTGCTGGCTGGTGCATTCGGAAATGCTAGGGGAGTAAAAACTGGGTTGTAATTAGTCTTCGCGAGGTTCGAGAGCCCGTCAAGTGGAGTGGAGCACGATTCTGACCGCTCTAGTGTTTTGATCAACTCTCTCTAGTTACAGTCGGCAAACATTGCTCGATGCCATTTATTTGATTATATAATCTCGTATTATGGTGTTTAATAGAATCGGTTGTCTTAGGTAAATTCGCTAAAAATAAGATACTTTATGTTTATGATATTACTTTTTACTTTCATGAATTTTTAAAGACAATCTTTAAGACTCTCTCTCTTCTTTCTAGCACTTAGTCCTGTTTCTCATTCGGGTTACACTTGACCATGATCCCGGATTTGGCAGGTCAAGTATTACAGTGAAGCGACTGCCATCTCCGTAACCCTGCTAACAGGGGAACCTGACCGGTTATACATTCAATCTTCTGAATTTTTTTTAAGAGACTAAAAGCTTTATTTATTGTTAATTCATTTATACTTACACGCCTCTTATTCCTAACGGGATAGGCAGAGCATCATGTACTTCACATGACGCCACATTTGACATACATTCTGAGGGTTATTGGATAAAACATGATTATATTATAAATAGGTTGTCAGTCTTTCGCCCACAATACAGTAAAACCCATTTATCCCACTTATTTGCTTCTACAGTATGCCTGAGATGAGTTAGCAGCTGGCACATTCTACGTTTTTCTTTTACACCTAGCCCAGCGTGAAAGTCATTTATTAATTATGTTCTGATAAAACAGTAGAAGTCATTTTGTAGTAAAAGGGTCAATTCCCAGTTATAAGAGTTTAAAAAAAACTTGACTTTAAAAATGTTACAAAGTTGTTTACTTAATTTTTATAAGACCACGATCTAATAAAGTTACAGAAATACCGTCATACTAGTTAAAAAGTAGCAAATGACTAGTACCCGGCTCTCTTTGATACTTGCGAAAGTAAGTATGAAGTCCTGTTGATTAGTTGGACTTTTCATTTTGACTTTTTTCGTCTCATTACAACTTCAGACGCTTCCTCCGAATTCATTCTTTCTCTTTTGCGATCTTTCTAGAACAAGTTTGGTAGGAGGATGTCTTGAGTTAAATATTTAATTATTATTTTCGCTTGTTTATTGCAAAAAGTCTGTAAGAGGGATGCGAAGGTTAGCCCATTATGGGCGAAAGGCTGAATACCTCTCACCATTACGCAACTTATTCCATCTGATAAGCCCCAAACTTGTGACAAACATGGCATCTAGTGGTTCTAGAACCAATGATGCTCTGCCTAACCCATAAAGGATTATGCTGGGCGTGAGTGTCTGGCCTATTTACGTAGTAGTAAAGGAATACACCCAAATTTAAATTCCCATGAGTTTTTATATGTATTTATCGTCTACAATAATTTTAATTCAGAATTATAGTGGATTTTTGTTACTGTTTAATAGATAAGATTTCCAACCTACGAGGTTTTTTTATTTATTTTATTTTTAAAACCAACAGCAGTACTTATTTATATTAAGTACATAGTTTTGATTTAAATTAACACCGACAGATTTCCCTATATTATCAACTATATGCAACTAGAGCTAGGAGAGAACTGGAGGAGCAGAGCTAACATGTATTAGCATCTGAGAAAATTTTTGCTAAACAGTGAGATTCTGATAGTTTATTAATTTAGAAGTAAGTAAATAAAAATTTGTTTTTTCGGGTTTTATTTTACTTTCCGAAACACGAAGTTTGCAGAGTGACATACATAGGAATTAGAAGCACTTGTACACTTGTACAAGAGTTTTAGAGAGAAAAGGTGAGAAAACTACTTAGTTTTCTCACCTTTTCTCTCTAAAATAATAAACAATATTTCACCTACAAATTTAGTTACCTACAAGCATCATTTTTTCTTTGACAAGTTATTATTTTTACTACACGAACGCAATTAAAATTCCTTTTTCCATTCAATATTTTACTTTTCTTGCAATATTTCATTTTCACAAACATTCGAAGCTGAAGTCTCGGTGATAAAAAAGAAATCTTTAAAGTAATTGCAACAAAAGTTGATAAATTCCAAAGCAATATTTTTGAAAAAAGAACTCACCGTTTCGGACGCTGTGTAGCGCCCGTTGCCGCACTCAAGTAGTGAAGATTCACTCACCTGGAACAAACCAAGAGATTTTCAAAATCCAGTTAAAATCTTCACAGGGTTCCTTTAAAATAAATTGCTTGGAGTTTCTTTTAATTTCATTCCGCTTTGGTTAAGTTTCAAGACGGATTAAAATGAGAAATGAATACAATTTACCGCATTTAAGTGTTCCATTTTCGCGGTAGCAGTGTGACCGATTTTTTTTTAAGAGACACTGATCCTACCTGGCAAAGCATTTCCTAAGAAAGTTGAGGAAGTCCTATGACTGTCATCCTTCGCAGTGACATGATAAGATATTGCCGCGCATTTTGTGGTTTAGCGTTACAAACACGAGTCTTGCACCGCTCACAGGAAGAGATGTAGGTCTTGGAAAATATTTCCTAAATATAGATTCTTATTTTAGGGGGCGTCCATTAATTACGTGAGGCGTTTTGGGGGAGGTCGGGCCGGATCTCACTCAATCCCACGCGGGGGAGAGGGGGGGTCTCTACAAATATCACGTAATATTTTCTCCCAAAAGAAATAGTGTTAAATTGTGGGAAAGCTAAGTTAAACCAACTAAACCATGCTGTTCCAGTAGCCACTCTGAGTTCCCGTAGACTGAATTAGAACAATCATTTTTTTTTTTCAAATTTAAGTTGGTAAATCATAGCTGTTGTTTATTGTTCGATTATTAAAAGTTTAAACGTAATTAGGCAAATTATGTAAGTTTTCTAAATAAGCATTTTCATAAATCCCACGTGAGATGAAAGGGGGAGGGGGGGTGTCGAGCCAAATCTCACGAAATCTCACCAGAGGGGGTGGGGGGGGGGTCGAAAAATTGCCAAAAACATCTCACGTAATTAATGGACGCCCCCTTATCCTAGCCTATGTCAGGTCGCTGAACAAAAGCCGGTCATCTCTTAGATTGATAGGCGAATTTTTGATTGTCAAGTTTTTGAAAATATGACATGCAAATTTTCTAATGATATTGTTCGTGAATATCCATTAATCCGTGCTGAACTCTGAGCATGGTTTGCACAAAGCGGTCTCGAAGCGTTTGACTCACTATTCATAGGGGCAGAGACAGCCGCCACAATCTCCGCTTAACTTCATTATGAGAGCGAATTGCTAAACGCTCTATTGTGACCACGGCTTGGACGCTTTGGGCTATCAGATAGATTTAGTATTGTTTGCAATATGTAAAGATTTTAAAAATTATAATTTGTTGCTATCAGCGAAGACCTGTAATTGGCTCTCTTTGCCTTATATTACTTTGCTGTTAACGCTATTGGTTTTCCAAATGTTAATTAAGAATAACCTTCTTTTGTTTTATAGAACGATGACGAATTTTATCTGTTGTAAAGCGATGTAATGTATTTGTATTTTTTAAATAATATAATTTGTTTAAAACTCATCAACGAGTGCTCCATATTAAAGCTTATTGGACAAATAGTGTACCAAAGTTAAACCTTGCGGTACCACAACACTTTACTTCAAAGCCACAAATAGCTAAAAGTTTTATAGCTCGATGTCGATTCTTAAAACTATCACGAAAACGTACAATGTACTTACAATAAACACTTCTATACCAAATACAAAACAATTATACCTACATCTGAGAAATGCTAAAGATCTATTGAAACTTTTAGTGCTATCAATCACACAAATAAAATACTAAACTCAATACATTGTAATAATAAAACAACATTATATAGGTATTTATTTGTGTAGCAATTTCTTCTACAACCGGAGTAAAAAAGAGAATTGAATTTACACCATGCGTTACCACATACTCAATTCATAAGGAGTTGTAAACAACATTTTTTTATTATGACCTGTAGTCGTTAAGGTCTACATTCGAATGTTGTATTCGCGTTCTAGCATAAGAACTTCGCAAAAGGTAAATGCTTATGATAATTAAAATCTATGCAGTATTTTGTGAATATGGAATAATTTTAATCCCTTTTGGTAGTACTACTGTACCATTATTAACTGTTTGTCGTACTACTGTAGGTCGCTAGTTCATTCTGTATCGCTGGTGCAAAGCAAATCCTCTACAGTTTCAGCCAGAACACAACACAATGGGGCAGTGTGACTGTTACTCATGCAAATAGATATCAATTCGCCAAGGAATTCGTTTGATGTGTACAAACTGAACGTTTGTTTGCTGAGCAGTTAATTGATTTTAAGATCAGTTGACCTATCACACAAATACCTAGGGTATTTGGAGTCAAATGCAGTTTGGGGAAGAGAGTAGAAGAGACAGAGAGAATGTGGTTTTATCTATGTGGAACTGAATATTCAACGAATAATAATTTAATATTTCTTTTTCAATGTCGCTAAGTAAACAACGAAGAAAGAATACATTTGCTTTATTTTTAAAAAGCACGAACATTACTTTGCTAAACCAAAGTGCCTCATTTTTTACACTTTTTAAAATACAGCGAAAGAAGTAAATAATTGTGCAATTAGAATTGATGCATCATAATATTCATAATTCATAATCCTTACAGTATATAAAGTTCTTTCTAATTTACTAGGTTGGTCATAGACAATTTTTTTCTAACGAAAAGCATAACTATTATTACTAATTTCACAGTGTTATTAGAAATATATCATCACTTAATCGAAAACCCACCCACGTTACGATAATTTGTCGATAATTTCAAAAATGATGTCGTCCTATTGGAGCATGACGATCCCAAGTATGATTGAAAAATTCTTAATATATCAAAAATATTATCCGCCGAATTGAACCTGACCTGCGGATATAATTTATCCGAAAACCGAGTGAAACGAGCTATCCATCTGTAGGCTAAACGATATCTCACTAATAGACAGTTAAAGCACAAAGGACTTTAATGTCGAATTGATTTCGATTAATATTGAAGCTTTATTTGTGATTCTAATCGGGCAAACAGATCGTATTTAAAGAGATGTTATTAACGGTTGTGGTATTTATGTTAGTTAATGTTAATTCATTGAAATGGTGAGGAATCTAATGAAGTATTCGAACCTTTCAGATTATGAAGTTTATCCTACTCTCGCCAAACGAAAATTACATTTGCTAAAAT
Source organism: Aproaerema taeniolella (assembly GCA_949987775.1). NCBI lineage: Eukaryota > Metazoa > Arthropoda > Insecta > Lepidoptera > Gelechiidae > Aproaerema > Aproaerema taeniolella. Next base: position 10,006,587 of record OX465251.1, on the reverse strand, counting down.
TTTCAAAGTTACGCTCTCAAGCGAATCGCTCTAGTAGTTTCACCTTATAATAACAACAGAATTTAGATCTTCATAATAACATTCTGGAATGTAAAAAAGAGCTAACAAAGCAGCCTGTTATGTTACAATCAGACCCAAGAGAGACCGACACAGTCGAAGTATCTACGTATTTCCCCAAAAAAAATAGCGAACAAATATCCCAACTTTCATAACAAAAACATACAAGTTCTCGACAATCGTCCAACAAATCGCATGGCAAATTCAACAGAAGGTAGTACAAATATTTTCGGTGCCATGTAAGCGAAGACGCGTCAAGTGGGACCTGTTACGTGCTAGGCTGAGCGTGAGCGCGCTCTCCGGATCACACGCATTCACATCGCTATATCGATATTCATTTATGTTATTTTACAGAACAATGTTTTTATTTTTTATACGTTAATTGCTATGAAGTTATAAAATGGCGAACGCAAACGAAAACAGGCGCAAAGAAAAATTTATTCTAGTACAAAAGAAAAGAATATCTTATCCTACTGACTGCTAATTTGCTAGAAGACCTAGATGGAAGGTTCCAAGTGTGAACATTTTTATTTTTTTAAATAGTTTGTAAGAAGGAGTCTTAGTTTGGCTCCAAAAAGCGACCAATACTTTGTAAAGTGCTTCTATTTCCTTATTGTGATTCGGAAATTTCGTGTTTCGAATAATTTAATTTATTTATAGGCGAACCAACAGCATAACATATCTATTTTCTATTTTATAATATCAATCTATGAAAAAGACAAGAACGAAAAACTATTTGCCGAGAGACATTAATAAAATAAAAGCACCGTATGTGAGCGTATAAAAAGCTAACTAAATAGCAAAGACTTTTCAAGTAGTTATTACACAAATAATGGACAGTTACAAACGCGGTTCGTCATATGCACAATTGGTATATTCACTATCTTAGTACGCAAATTTACTTATGTAACAAAATTTGCGAGTAGTTTCGCTAAAACATCAAAGTATTGGAGCAGCAGAACGCGGGACTCACTCAAGTTTAGTGCATTAAGTGAATGCAGTCTTGATAGCGCCACAGGCTGATACATGTCAAAAGTTATTACTAGTTGCACCGACAGGTCTTAAACGAAACTTAAGATAACTTAACCGTGTCTTAACCAAGTTATTTCCACAGTTATACGTTTGCGTTGGTATGTTCAAGCACGCGGAGTTAGCAGTTAACAAGGTAAATCTCTACACGAGCGCAATATGAAACTAACTTACATCTATTTTAAACAGCACTTTAGGAATAAATCAAACCTGGTTATGAGCTACGATGGAAAACCTTACAGCACATCATTTAATAGGGAAAATGTGAAAACGAGAAGTTTTACAGCTTAAGTGGCGGAAAAATGCGATAAAGTGGGATAAAATATGCATTAGAAACTTAACGCAATAAAAATAAATATTACTGGCGCGTTTCACTGAGATAAGAAATTTAAGCATCGGTCTCACAATACTTTTGATCCAGACTACAATTTGTACAACTTTTCTTTCAAACATTTTACGCCAGTATTCTCCAAATGAAATAGACAGGATTTCAGCTTACCTATAAAGAGAAAAGACAAGTGATGACGTCATAGCTCTATATAATATGTTTATAGCTCTGAAAGAAAGAGAAAGTTTCACTATGATCATGATTAGTGACAAAGTGCAGTTAATTAACAAAAATGAATAATATCCTTTTTTCTCAGCCAAATGCACGAGAGGCGATGGGCACCAATCGTCACGCATTAGGAGCTCCAAGACAGCCGCAGGAATTTATGCAGACCCCGAAAGAGACCACGTGACAATCTCCATGCTTATAAACCCAACTTGCTGGATATTACACAAGAAGGAGGAGGAGGAGGCCTATGCCCACTAGTGGGATCTAGTCGGCTAAAAAAAAATGCAAGAATCGTCAAGAAGAGTCCAAGTTGACCAACTCTCTCGTTAAAGCCTTCTTTTAGCAGCGAAAGTTTCAATAAAGTCTCACAGCGTGGTTCAGTGTACACAAAGTTTCAGTTTTGAAAAGTGACGTTTATTCTGTTCATTAGGCAGTTACCGTCGGCTTATAGCGTTTGAAACTTTGTAAACTTTACACAATACCCGGAAGATGCGTTGTCAGAACTTCCAAAACTTAAAGTGAAACATCTGGCTGTGTGGGTAATGCAACTCATCGTAACGTTTTCAGGAATATTGAAAAAAAACCTTCTTCGTCTTATATTTTTAGCAAAGCATAATTTACTTAGTAATTATGAACTGATAAATGAATGTAGTCACTGCAGAGACTATTTGATTATTTTGAAAAAGCGAATTTTAGAAGTTAGAAGTATTAATTAGATAGTCCAACATATCCCAGAACATTGCTGTTGAAATTCATTTGAAGTTTTTTAAAACTGAACTTCTAAAGACTAGTAAGACATTTTGACTACCGAAGATAGCTACTGCGCGATTTTTAGAATGTTCAGAAGCGAGCTAAAGAATGCAATGATAAAGTTAAATCAAATTGCGTGGAAACAAGTCAAGTTAACATGACATACCACCGAGACGACCTCACATAGTTCACCGACAAAGACCCGTGTCCAATTTCATTAAACGAACAACAAACATCTGAAGGAAATAAGCTATACAACTTTGTTAACTAGAAATTAGTTGTCACGACTTCAAAGTCAACATTCCTGAGGTAAATAAAATGTTGAGATTAGGCCCAACTCCACTCGACCACCGATTCTCCTTTGATCACAAAACTCTACGACTTCACTCATCAATTTTTCGAAATGGCTCTCTTTGTTCCTCAAACTTGTTTGACCACTTCTCTTCCCTTAGTTCCAATGGAAGTATTTGATAAAGAAAATTAGTCCCGACTAAATGGAAACGCTTTGATTGGCGGCAAACGCGACATTAACTTTTCTGATTCAGCGTCAAACCTTTTAAGGAAATTAAGCGCCTCCGTTTATTAAATAATTTTTTAAAGATGTGCTTCGGAATGAAGGTCAGAAGGATATTGTACGTCGTAATTTTAACGTAAGACAACGTTGTATTATTTTCCCCTTATATAATGTTAAACATTTTTTAAATTGAGCTATAAAGAGAAGCCTTCTCGCGCTACCTGGCCAGCGCAGAAAGAAATTTAATAAAGTAACGTGTATTTTATCATGAATTATTTTTACAAGGTATATTTTGATATGCCTGAAATTAATCCCAGCATTTTACCTCGTGTATTCGAGACATTCCATGTAACGTAAACAATCTCATAATTACATTTGATATTTTTGTTCGCTTTATGAATCCAAAAAAATCTTTCATCAGCCAGTACAAATGCTTTACAAGTTTTCATATTTAAAAATAATCCGTACAAATTATTTTTTGACCGAAATTCAGCGTAAATCCATTGTTTGAAATACCTTAAGTAAACAAACTAGGTCTATTTGTGAGTGAGGAAACGGGCCCAGAAATAACTTGTAATGAACATAAATTAAACAGTGCCGTTCGACTCAAGCCGCCACGTGTTGGTATGGAAGCGCACACGCACTTTACATTAACAGCTTTTATAAAGCAGTAATGTACAAAGGAAGAACTTCAACCTGTCATAACTCATGGATTCTGAAAATTACTTTTATCCTGGAAAACAACAAACTAAAAAAAAACTTCAACTCATGTTGATAACAGGAACTTACTTAATAAAAAATATATATTTGAAAGTAACCACTGACACGCATTGCGTTAGCGCCGACAATTTATATGTTTAACCAGAAAATCCAGACATTTAATTTTTTTTACTTCGATTAAATTATTGTTTAAGTGATATTCGTTTATAATCTAGTTGATCGATGTTAACAGCTATTTTCTAATTATCCTGGGAAGAATATAGTGAAAATCTTATCACTTCTTAAACGCCGTTATTATAATGTGTAGGTACAAAGCAATTTTCTGAGTCTTCTCTAAGCAGCCCATATTCTAATTTATCAATCAAAGTTAAAATAGCTTTATTTCATAGAACGTTCAGGATGAAACTTCAAATAAGTAAAGTAGTGAGTACAAGAATCGCGTGATGGTTTAAAGGATTTACATACATACATACTCAACGCCTATTCGCAAATTTACTGTAACAAATACAATACATCTAAGAATATAAAATATTATAACTATACAATCCGTCAGTCCAGCTTTAATATTTCAATCGAAAATGACAAAAATAAAGCTACAAAACAAAATACGACTTTCATTCATCCCACTCAACGTAATAGGGAGGCCAATAGAATCGATACATAAAAATTATTTCGGTTTGGTACTTAAAACTTGGACGTTACGACCTCTATAAAAGAAACTCTGGAAACAATCCTTTTAGCCGAGTTACGTGACGCCTTACTTTGTACCTGTCTGTAGAAATCTTTAGTGGAAGTGTGCTGAAAAAACTAACGAATCGGTTTAAGGTTGCTGTTCATACGGTCACAGTTAGAAACCCTGTAAAATCAACCCGCTATATTTTTAATATTTTCTTAATATCCGATTTAGTTAAAATTTCTTTCTTTTAAAGGGTTTTTAGATAGAAAAGCTGCAATACCTAAGCATGGAAATCCACTGTATGCAAATATCACACACCAATGCGTCGCATCGCATAATTCATTTAAAGTTTAAGTTTACGAACGAGCACAAAATGCTTATTAACAATATTTTCAAGTAGATTTTTTAAAATTTAACCCACATTTTTTTTATTCATACAATATCGACGTATGTAGAAATTTTCATTTTATTCGAACCGTGGCAAAAATTCCCGTTTTCATTTTGCTTATTGCTTACTGCACATCTCATAATACGAATATGTTTTTAATCCTTTTCACAGAACGATGTTCGTAATCTCTTCTATTCAAAGCGTTCGATTTAAGTATTACCATATAAAGCATGAAATAAGAGACAAAAATTAATAACGATGTACTTTCCATACAGAGGTTTCTGGTTCCGTGGCTCTTTTTTTTCAATAAAACTGGACTTTGAGGTTATGACAAAATATAACTAGATAAATGCAAGCGACTAAAAGCTCTCTTTAATATTTCTCTAAAGTATTTTGCGAATATGGACACGGATTATGTAAGCCTTTCTACTTCTTCTTAGCGTGTAGGTACAATCAAGTATATTACTGTGTTATTTTTTTAACCATGCTTATGAAAAATTAAATAAATTAAAAAGTAGACGAACTGGGTATTTTTTAACCGATTTTTTTATATATAAGTGATCATATTTGGCGATTCAACAAAACGTATCCCTCTATTTTTTTATAGCAATTCCGCCAGAATACTAGTTGATCGTGAAATTTATATGAAAAGCATTGTTTGCCAAGCTCCCGCCGTTGATGCAATATGCCGGAGCGAAACAATACAATGTACTTGAAATGTTCAGCAGATTGAATGTATCAATAAACCGACAGACCGGGTTTCCACTTCTCAACGTAAAGTTATTGGTAACTTCTCATATGCCAAACGAAATGCAATGTAAGAGTAAGTAAACAAGAGTGATACGTAACAGAAGAAATAGAAATATCGGAGAGCGAACCGAGAGGAATGAATAACGACGCGATTTCAATGTTTGCATCAGCCATAATGTTTGTTTAGCATATACAGGTACGAGAGCATTCCAACAAACCACGACGCCTTAGACATAACTTGGTGAATAAACAGTAGAAAATACCAACGGAACCTCAAAACCGCACTTAATACCTTTTGCGTCAGAAAAATGAATCTGTCTAAACGCAAAAGGGGACAAAAGATTAATTGAAAATCGATACAGGGACATACCTTCGCGAATCTATCAAAATACATTCAGTTTGCTTTCAAACGATAACGGTGGACCGAATTATACTGTCAGTCATGATTAATGTAGACTCATGACATGCTTTATTGACTACTCAGAATAAAGCTAACTTTGCAAATAAAAATCTGCGTATCATTCCCAGGAAAGAAGCTTTCCCGTGAAATGATCCCCCTCCCTAATTAAGTAAAGCGGCAGTGATTTATAACAATTTACCTCAGATTTGTGTTAATTCATTTAGCTTTTTGTGTACAGGTACATGTCTTTTCAATGGCCGTTTGCGGTAAATATTCTTGATCATCACGTTTTTTATACTTTACGCGTCATTAAGTTTACGTGTTTAATAGATTATTTCAAGATTAAGTTTACTTGAAATAAAATATGTTATTGTTCATTTTGGGGGTGGACACAAAAATAATTTTAGATTAATTTAAGCTTTACAATTTATTTAAAAAAGGTACTGATGATCAATCAAATTATTAAAGACGATATACATTACACGTGTCATATTAAATTTAATTGATAAACTAATTTTAAAAACTAGTTGGTTATTTGTAATACAATCAAATTTTAAAAAGCGTTATCAGCAATATGACGAGCCTTAGCACTTTTCACAAATTCAGGACCATTAAGCCGGACGGTTTATTTGAAAACCATTAGCAGTCGAATGGATACGGCAAATCATCGATTAATGAATGAATGTCTTTCAATAAAAGTACTCCTAGCAAAATAATCGGCAAAAAGGGAATCGTCCGATTCTTTTTCGATTAGTTTTTATCAATTTTTCGTTTATAGTCGTAGTGCAGCGCTGGTCACTCTGAATTTCGGTTAGATACGGGTCAGTGACTTTTTCACTATTATGTTTAGTTTGATTATTTATTTGCTGAATGTACTGGATAGAAGGTTATTGTAAGTATTTGTTTCTACATGTCAAGCTAAGCTTCATATAAGCTTTTTCAAAGGTTGAAAAATATACATATAAAAGCATTTCCATTAGGCAATGCTATCATTCTCATGTGGCAAATCTCGATCCGACCTCTTGTTCTAACGCAATGTCAAAACAGAATAACGTCGACGTCACAAAATTATCTCACGCGCGTATGTTAGGTCACCATTTCGAAGTCTGCACTAAATAAAATAAAAACAAAGATCCCGACTGGATCCCTTTTGAAAACTTTCTAAATAACAGCGAACAATCTTTTTTATTAAAAATCTCCATGAACCCGATTATAAGAGATGTAAAACGCCTCCAGTGGGTTGGGCTGGGGTATTCGCTGAACACTTAGAAGTTTAAGAAGGGAGGAGTCTAATATAGGGCTTCAGTAGTAAACACCTACACCCCTTTATCCGATTTTGATACTGACTTTTACCGTGTTCTATACAATTACCATTATTTTTCAGCTTCGAGCTTATTTTTCATACAAAATAAAATAAATGGATAGCAAAAAAAGTTAGTTTTACAACACTATTTCGGTCAATTAATGTATTTTTGATATACCTAGTGAATGGCCATATTGGTCGTGTCAATTTGATGTTTTGTTTTTACATTGTATACCTATCTTGACAATTTTTTTTCCTTTTTTTTCTTTTCTGTATGTTTTGCTACTAATTTATTAAAATACCCCTTCCCAGAACCTTCAACTAACGTCCTTCTCATATTAACAGTATGTTCGTAATTTCACAGTTTGAATATTGCTTCTCATATTAATGCTCTAAGTATAACCTTCATGAAGATTTCCGTGGGGTCAAACTTGGGAATGTTAACAGATAATTACGAGCAAGTTTTAGCTAGCACAAGACATTTAACAGATGCTTTATTCGGGAGCGCGCGGCCGCGAGCGCACGATGAATGCTAATGAGAAGCTATTCTAAACGAAAACCACCCTTAAATATAAAGAGCGCAAGTAACAATTTCGGATGCTCTTCCCTTCCTCGGAGCTTTCGGCAGTCACCCCCGTTAACACATTTGGACTCGTGTCTAAGGTTAATTAGATTAGTATCTGACAATGCTTCCAGTCTTATAGAAAAAACAGATTCGCGATGAAAGAGAAACAATTTAATCACTGGAGCGGTTCATTTAGCTATTTTTGGATTTTGTTCCGGGAAACAATGTTTGTAACACGTTCGAGTTTAATTAGTACATTGTTTCTGATGTATTGTTGCGAGTATTGTAACAAATATTCAAGTGTCTAAGTTTTCTGCAAATATGTTAAATTATTATTTCATTTTGTTTTGGGATACTTCATTATAGTTCTAAAGGTTATTTAGTTTACAGAAAAATATGATTTTTTTGCCTAATTTCTGCGATAAATACAAATGAAAACATTGGTTACATCTCACTTTCCAAGCGACGGTATTTTTTTAGAATTTTTCGATATTTCACAATTCTTCAGAGGAAAATTAATAGAAAATGAGAGGGGCTTTGACCAGCAGCTACGTAATTAAAACAGTAAACAACTCACGAAAACAACATAAAACCGTACCTAACCATATCTCAAGTCCAAACGGATATTAACCTTCAAGGTTTTCCAAGGGTTAAGTAATATAATTGAGAATGTTTATGAGGAATCCATCAGCGGTATCTTAGGGATTCTCATCAGAACCTCTGTCTATCAAAGGCGTGCTAAGCTCCTAGCAATTTACATGAGTTGTTGCCGTCATACATCCTTCCTAGCGTTACGGGCCAATTAATTTTATACGGAAACGGATATATATACATATATGAGCAAGGCGCAAATGGGTTCACCACACATATAATTTACTATACATATATTTGTCATACTCAGTTACACTAAGTAATGTTTGCAGAGAAGCCTTAGTTAATTTTCTCATACCGCTGAGAATTCCTACATTTTACAGAGCATTAGTTTTTGCTTCATCTTTATGATGTCTCGAGAGATTGTCTTATTTCAAGGTTTTAGGATTATTTTGGTAATATTATACCACACTTTGCTGACACTGTGAGATGTACAGAAGAAAACTTTTTGAACTATAAAAGCATAATTAAGTTATTTCGGCGGGATATACGCTTTTTCTTTTTCGAGCCAAAAATGGAGACTTATGTATTAATAAGTTATTTCAATTGATTTTTTATGATGTTTTCTTCAAATGTTTTTTTTAAAGTAGGTATAGCCTTCATTATAATAAATAACCGTGTGTGATTTTTGTATGATCTGACTAGAACACGAATCGAGACCAGTTCAATGTTTTTATATTTGTATGTTCAAGTATGGTTCAAGTCCTGGCCGAATAATTTATTTACGAATTTCAATTTTACAAATTGTTCGTTAAAGCTTTTTCCAGTTATAGCGTTTTCCGTCTGTTTGACATTGACCATGATCTATTTGTGTGTAGATACTCAGAAGTATACTTTTCTAGCACAATTGCATGTCTTCAACTGCACTTTATTTTATACTTGTTTACTTTTCAACAAGCAGCTATGTGTGAAATATAATTTACAACCATTTAATTTTTCGATATAATATAGTCAAACCTCGAAGCTCCGGCGCTCCTAGATTTGACTAGTCAATCCTCAGGCTAACGTAACCTAGTCAAACTTAGGATAAACCAGTCATTCCGGGAGGGGACTGCATTTTGACTATGACAGATATACACAACTCTTTATACTTATTAAAATAAATAAAGTAATGCCTAGGCTAAAATCACAGCATTTCCGACTAAATAAGTTGCAAACGCAATGAACGCCAAAACGTACAAAGAAAAGTACAAACAAAGAAAAAAACTAACTGTGAAACAGAAAAAAAATGAGTAAGATGAGTCTGTTCAGTGTTACCTATTTTCGAAATTGCTATGAATAAAGACTCCGTTTTCTACTTATGTATAGTTTCGACACGTGCAATAACTGTAAAAAAAAATGAAAAGACCAAGTTATCTGAAAAAGCATCTGGTCTATAGACGGTAATTGGAAATTAATGCAGGACGACACCCGGAAGGGCAACGGGCCGCGTCATTAGCTGCATAATATGCACATGCATTATGTATGCACTTGAACGCTCAAGTCGTTAACTGGTTTAGCTATGATTACAGGAGTAGCTCTTTTCAGTCGACAGTACTTAAAAAAAAAAAACTAAAAGTTCACAATCGGTAAAATTCCCATTTTGTGACCGAAAATAAACCTTAAAATACTCATAACCATAATAATGCTCGCGAAATTTTGGTAACTTAAACAGTATAAAGTTAAACATTGTCTGTCTTTTCAAGTTTTCGCCATATAGATGCCTAGCCGAGAGTATAAGTCTTAATTTTCTAGTAGTACGAACTGTAATTCTCATTTGGATTCTTACTGAACTGAACATGGGTTGAGGAAAAAGGGTTGTACCATTTACCAGTTTAAATCCATCTTATGGTATTGTGTAGTTCCATTTAATGTCTCCTTGTCACCATAGCCGACTAAAATTCTCTATGGCGCCAAGTTTTAAAGAGTCCGTTCAGAGATATTCTTTACTAAACATATCAGTTTTGGCTAAAGCCAACAACAAATAAGACAGCACAAAACAACATACGTCACACTGAATTTTGTTCAGGTCAAAAAACCTATATCTAATGATGTTTTAGCTGACACAGCTGTTGGAGAGTAGGACCCGATTTCATAGAAACCTCATCCACATAATCTGGTATTAAAATAAAATAAGAATATTTGTTTAGCTCAAAAATACATTTCTAACCATGTATTATACACAGTTATTGGTGGGTAGGACCAGATTTCATAGAAACCCTGGTATCATCCTTTCAAAATACACTTAGTGTGTTCGCATTAGCGCTCCATAATAAAATAATTATACTTGCCCACCTGTTTTATTTCACTCCACAGAGTGCTACTTTAAACTATGCTTACGTTCAGGTTTATTTTAAAAGTTTTAAACAGAATATTAGTAAACTAGTCATAGGATAAATTTAGACAGGAAATTTCTTCCTCGAAGCGCTACATTGTAAAGTTTAGATCAAAGATTGTTCTGAACAATAGTTCTAGCAACTGATTTTGTGAATGCGTGACTTTGTGTTGGTTTTACGACACTTCAGTCTTCAACTAAGCAACATACAGCCAGTGGTAAAGTTGACTGTAGTTCCTCAATTCCTTATCTTAGTTTTTGACTGCTTGCCAAAATTGCTTCTCTCTGATCAAACACAAATTGTTCTTGAGATGTTATGGAATTCATCAAAATATTCAGTCGATATAATACATATACGATGTAGGACATTTTCATTCACTTCAAATCTAGAATTCACTTTGTTTCAAAAAAGTGCTACACAGCTTGTTAAAGCGATATAATTTGATTTTGCATGGTTTACTGACATTAAAGATACAGTTTAGAGTTACTGTATCGCCAATGTGCATTATGCGAGTCCCTACGCAGCTCGTAGTCTTAAGTTGAAATTTGATTAAGTACGTTTTAATTATATTTTATATGTATGTTATTCTTTAAGGTATTTATGTAGGTATGGGCCTTAGTTGCCTGAGAATAAATGATTTTTTATTATTCTTATTATTATCCATCTCCCACTTCCACCATACTTAAAATAGCCTGATAAGGAATTATGTCATTGGATTACTTATATCTTTTTAATATTGCATAGTTGCTTTAAACCTTCGCGTGCTTTTTGAACACATGGTGTACGAGATTTGTGTAGCCCACTAACAAGGACGCGACGGGTTAAATTAAGCATATTTGTATTCAAACACGCACACCTACAACATAGAGTTAGGCTTTTAAAATTCCCATAACTCTTTCTCCGGATCACTTTTGCAGATGTAATTTACAATAAATTATGTGGAGATATTAATAAGTAGGAAGGTTAAGGGTTGGAAATAATGGTGGGGCCATTCATCGTTCAATAAATTGCCAATGGAGACACCGTAGTCAGATTACGTGCTTCAATATCCGCCGTGAGCCGACGACGGCACTCGCGTGACTTGTCGCCCGACCTATCGGTACGCTTAACAATGACATTGTGTTTTTTAAGTTTCACTCGGAATGTTCCGATTTATAGATAAACTTTCGTTTGTTTACTGCCAGTACAAAGGCGTGAACAAACGTTTTTGTATGTTATAATTAGATTATAACGATTTTTTGTTGCTTGTTACGTAAATAAACACTCGCAGACTAAAAGTTTCTAGCCCAATGCAAGGAAAATAATATCGGTGTTAAATATAATAAAATTACCTACTTAAATATAATTGAAAAATATGTTAAAAGGTATTTGGGTATCAAATTCAATCAACAGAAATTAGTGCGTGAAATTTTTTCGTAAGGCTGCGAACGTTCCCTCGTAAAATTTCGACAGCCGTAGAGGAAATTGGGGTAACTTTGAGGAAATAATTCGATCAAATCGCGTTTCGGGCATTTAACACGTCTGGCGAATGTAAATGATGTAAATAAGCCGGCTACAACTGTGCCACGTCACGATTTATTATTGGTAATCGAGGACTTTAATACATTCTTTCTTCATATACTTACATAGTTGTTGCATTTCGCGATGAAAGAATAACATTGAATTTTATCGCACCCATAGTACAAGCATTGCTTAGTTTGTTCTATGTTTATTTACTTATTCATTTATTTTAATACTTTCATTCTTGTTACTTTTATAAAGTTGTGTAAGGAATAACTGGTTTTTGCCATATCCAGTTCATAAATTATACCTATCAACTCCGTTCATGAGAATTTTTAAATGTTTGTCATTAAATTCGAAATTTTAGTAGATAACATTTACCGATTTAAGATTCGATTTATGACATATTTGCGACCTAATTTGATTAAGTGCCGGTTGACTAGACTCCGACGATTAACTTGAACATGTGAGAAATTGGCTTAAATTTCAATCCCAGACTTTCTGTATTGATACAAGATTTCGCATAGGAAATCAATGTAGAGCTTTGTTGATTTAGGAAATAAAATTCTTATTCGAATGATTTAAATTTAAATTTCTCAATAAGGTCACCCAAAAAGCAAAAGAATTGACAAACTAATGTTAGTGGGCTATTTAGTTTACAATGTATTATAATATATTTATTAACAATCCGGGTTATTTTAATATATATTTAATGCTTCGTAGGAAATAAACGCCTTTTGAGATATTTGCATTATAGTAGCATCTAAGTCCATTGTAACGTCAAAATTGAATGACTGCTTTACAAATTATTCGAACCTTTATACAAAAAAAAACAATTACAGGTTTTAGTCAGGCAAAAAAGCTCTAAAAGTCGAACGGGAAAGAATTACATGAAACATCAGTTCAATTATAACTTATAACGGATAGTTCGTAGTAAGCCTAGATTGAAAATACCTGCATCGTTTAGAATTTTGTACTAAAACTGTGACATAAGAGAGCTTTTCTTATCTAAAATTGGCCCATGGGTTCGTTTTTATTAAATGTTTGTTTTTTTTTAAAGAATGGGTTCATCCAGATGTTCATCCAAAGTTTAGAGGTCACCATGTGGCAAATCAATGTGTGTTGTCGCACCAATATCATTTACAGTCGAAGAAGTATATTTCTCGATGAAATCCATCTTCCTGGCATAGTCTATTCTATTTCTATTGTTAACACAACCTTCCGCAAACATATTTTCGTAAAGAAAAAAAAACCACCGCAACCGGAAGAGGAATCAGGCCATTTTGTTGACCAGCTTTATGAAATTCTCATAAGTTTTTTGAATTTGCACAAAAAGGCAAATCAGGTTCGCCGATTTTTTTTTCATTTTCCGACCTATGTTCCTTAGGGAAAGTCAGTTTCCTAGGCTTCACGTCCTTAATTTTTTTGTTTTCGTTTTTTTTTTGCCTTATAACTACGTGCATGATGTGTACTTGTAGTTTCCTATGTAAGTGACGCCATGTCTTAAATAAGAAATAAAGATCTTTAAACCTAATTTAAAGTCATTTATTATACAATTTTGCCGTGTGAGTCCCCGGCAGAGTAGAATAGGACCACCCTCTTTCTTACCGAGGTGTCGTACAAGGCGACTAAGGTAAATATGCAAGCAAATTCATCTGCACACAGAGAAGGAAAACTCTGCAATTATATCAAAACCCTCGCCAACCCGTCTGCCAAGCGTGGTGAGTATGGCATTTACCCCTCATGTTATTGAGGGAGGCCCGTGCCCCAGCAGTGGGGACGTATATGGGCTGATGAAGATTATACACTCACGCCTATAATCGCTTTCGGGGTAGGCAGAACATTATAAAAGGCCGAATAAATGTGAGAGTTTATACGTATATAAACTCTCACATTTATATACGTATAAACTCACATTTATATACGTTTTGAATATTCTGAGAGTTTATACGTATATCATAAATAGCTACGTGAGTACAAAATGTGTGTGTATATGTTCTATTACATCGACCTACCTCAATACACCCACATAGCAGAAGTGGCACAATACCAGAGCACTTTAAATAATAAATCCATAATATACAGTTGTTTTTACGACCACATTTCGCACCGCGAACCCGTCTGTAATGTACCCATTACTGATATAGGGCATCATAAACACAAACTCTCACTTGCATTTTTATTTAATACGTATTGGCGTCACTTTCCGCAAAATTAGGCTTGGGTAGACTTAAAAAAGATAAGTGCATACTTAGTAGATACAAATAATGTAAATAAAGTTAAATTCTTTAAATAAAAGTAATAACCCAGTTGGTAATGAGCTCGACTTATAACCGGACAGTTGTGGGTTAAAATTCTGGTGCGGGCCTATAACACTAAGTTCCTGTTAGAAAACTCATTATCGAAAGGTCTGCGGTCCACCAACCCGCATTAGACTAGCGTGGTAGTAGACTACGGCCTAAATCCCCGGTGGAGACTTTTATGGGATGATAAAATAAACGCTCTTAACTTCCATAGCAGTGATAAGTCAAATGTTGTTGCCAAACCATAACGTAATATGTAGCATAGAATACACATTGTTGAAATTTGATGTGTTATCCTTTGTATAAAATTAATATTTTTATACAAATCAATTTAAGACTTAACCTCCGATACGTCGTGGGTAAGTATACATACAAACCACAACAAAAAGCCGTCAAGTAAACGTCTTAATTTCAAAACAAAGATACATCAAAACACACAGAGGGCGCGGGGGCGTCGCGAAAATTACGATACACTTATCTGACACTGTCACTTCTAGAGAAATTTAATTTTCACACTACGCTGAGAGCGCTCCTTGCATGAATAACGTAAGCAAACAGCCCATAGGCCAGTGCTTCCAAATCTTTAAGGACCATTGCTTTATTTTGTAATTAGCTTCCCGTCTGTTCACGAGGAAAGGACGCTCTTTATCTCTGAAATGATCTCGATTTCAAAAATTAGAAAAAATCATATCGATCCTATACAGAAAAGATAAACAAAAACAAATATTCCATAATAAAGGTATAAAGGAAGTGTAGCGGATAAACATAAACAATCAGACGCGCCTTCTAAACCACGCAACGGATTTTGAAGCGGTTTTCACCATTATGTGAGTAGATAGTTTCTTCCGGAAGGTCCACATCCTAAATAACCGCGTGAGGCCAGAACGTCTCGCTTAGTATACAATCTTTAGCAGTCTAGCAGGATAAATGATTATCAATGTCGGATCAATAAATACTTTTACTGGTTTTCAGTATCAGAAAAGGTCTCTTGGTTTTCTTTAAGTTCTTTAGGGAAGGCTTTTAATAATAAATATAAAATAGTTTTATTTATACGTCCCCACCGAGGGTCACGGACCTCCCTTCAAAACACGACGGGGATTTGGGTCATTATGTCTACCACGCTGGCCCAATGCGGGTTGGTGGACTGCGGGCGAAGACAGATTATCATTTATAATTCTGGACAATTGCCTCAATTCTGACTTAACTCTATATCATTGGGGCACAATAAAATCAAAGGTTTAGAACCATCTCCTTAGGTGATTCAGGTATTCGTATCATGATTCTGCGTTCGCACAATTAGTTAGCGCATGTCTCAGATGAGTTACGAGAATGCTTATGTTAATTAATAAACTGGCAAATATGCGTTTGAGTGAATGAAATAAACAGCTAACTTTTCTTTGTTGGAGGAATTAGGTATTTAAAAGGCTTTTAAAATGGTCAAATAAATAAAAAATAGAGTGGATATGTGCAAAGGAATCTGGTTGGTTTGCCTCTTGATCGACGGAGCATGGGTATTTTTTTATACTAAGGGACCCCGATAGAAGGGAAACCTTAGTGTGGGCCTTTCAGTGTGTAGCGTTTATTTATTTCATTTAAGCACTAACCGAGGCTTGTACTTTGGAGCTGTTGAAGCAGGCAATCCAGTTCTTTTGAAAATCTTCTCTAGCAACGATACTACATGTCATAACGTAACACAGTGGTCAACGCTTTTATAAAATCTTAAACGCGCCTATTGTACATTTATCCGTGTTTTTATGTTTCTGTGATGTCCTGTTTTATTGTGCAATAAAGTATATTTAATAATAATAATAATAACGCGATCACGGTATGTAATATGATCGCTTTTAAATCTGTATGACTGACATCTTTGGGATAGTTAGAAAGGTATCCGAATTCATTGACAGATATCTAAATAGATAGATTGCAGATAAGACACGCAATTAATTAAAGTTAACACCTACCGCAGGTCCTGTCACCTCCAATATTGACATTCACTCCTTAGATTAACGCCAATTTCACTTGCAAAATTTGATAGCTAAGTTTGCAAACAGACCTCGGCTTAAGCCTTAGTAAACTATTACAAAGATCACATAAATTTATCCGCAAAGATTGCTAATACTATGGATGAGCTTTCTGCACTCATCATAAACGTATTATGTAGTTTACTATCCAATCGATTCTGGACTGAAGGTAATTGAAATTTGGTTGAGAATGGATTGAATGGTAAGTAAATCTGTGGTGTGAGTGCGAAATGCGATACGTAGTTGATTGACAGAAGTCACGGTGTTATATTGGAGGGATTGGGGCAAACTTAAACTGTCAGTTTCGTCGGTAAGTTCAATGGGTCCGGGCTTAACTCCGATAGCAAACTGCGCCTTTGATCTTCATAACACCTAATTAATTGGGTAAGAACAGTTTAAGTGAGGGTATTGGTAACTCCAAACTTCGTGGTATTTAATCAATACTTTCACGAGAAACAAAACAAATTTCTTTAGAATATAAAACGAAGATGATTATTTATTTAAAGAATAAACAGACTTAAGCACATAAACAATAGTGGCAAAAAGTGAGCTTTTCTTGAAATCTCCACATACTAAAAGACCCACATCATCCACATAAAGGTTTCCCTTGTGTCGTAGCTTCCTTGAAACAAATGATTTTTTTCCACATATTTTTCTCGTAACTCTAAAACTTATTTAAAGCACCGATGTAAAATGATTACACATAACGAGTGCAATTAATTGAGTGAAATTTAGTAGGCAATTATCGTTTCTGTCTGTAATGGTGCAACGTAAAGGTGGTTGTTTGGTGGCCATTTCATCGTCTACTGCCTAACCAAACAATTGGTGCCCGCCGATAAGTAACTCGCTTACATACGCGAATTTCTAAGGCAAAGAATATGCTGCAGAAAAGTCAGGCGGTTAATTGAGAATTAATATAGTGTGTCAAATTCTCTATTATAAACCTTCGCGTGCTTTTTGAACACATGGTGTACGAGATTTGTTTCGCACGCGGCGTAAACAAGCACGCGACGAATAGATTAAAATACACTCAAATAAAAGTAATTAAATAATAAGAAATTGTTGATTAAATGATCACATTTAATAATTTGGAGTTGCTAGAAAGCAAAGTGAGATTTTTTAAGGAATGTGTACTATTCAGGTTTACTAGAAGCAGTCAATACTGCAAAGGAAATAAATCTCCAAAGTCTGTTGTCCTTAATGCGAACTTTCTTAAAAATTTAACAATTTTACTAAATATTCAGTACCTATAGAGCCAAAAATCTATAATATTCTAAATTCCCGACCGGAACTTCTATTGTACTTCCCATCAGCACACAAGAACAAAACAAACATAGTCCCAACCATACAAAGTGCACGATGCACGATCCCTCTGTGTTAACACTCTGTGGTTCAGGTCGAGGATTTAAGTTGGTGTTGAACTTACACTTTACATGTGTAGGTACTCAAACATAGATCCGTAACGTGAAGACGGGATAAGAACTCGAGGATGGCGTTCGGTGCAGACCATAGAGTTACGAAAGAGTGGAGATATAACAGAGCTACAAATATTTACCTGTGAGCGGCAACTCCGCTATCGCAATGGCGTTTAATTGTGGGGGCATAAATATGGTTGCTATTTTATGCGTTTAGGTGGCGAAATTGAGAACTATCGAATTTTTAATAGATTTTATAAAGGTTGCCTTGACTGGCAGCGCCTATGTCAACTGAATGTTAAGTTGCCAGGTGGTTTGCAATTTAAAGTTCAGTTGGTGGTGGCACTGGTTCTGGCTATCATCAAGTGTTTTAGGTTTCGGTGATTTTCAGTTTCGTCAACTGAACGGATAAAAATATGGTCCCCATCGCCAGTCCATTGTAAAAAAAAACGATACGATATTGGGTCGTATGAAAACCATGTCACTTTTTTGACACAACGGTGCAAATTCCTGACTTTACTCCCAAATGCAATAAAAATTCCATACGTTAAAAAGCGATGAATCGCTATTTGCTCACGTTCGCTATTTATCGTCGGCTTTAATAGTTAGACGTCAGAAAACTATAAAAGTCTTATACTAGCCTCTTCTGTGAGCAAGATTTACTTATTTTATGGGCAAACTGAGCACGCGGGACGACGACCGCAGTATTGTACGTATAATCATGATTCTGTCGGTCATCACCAGTTCCCGGTGATGTAAACCGCCCTAGAGGACACTATTGGATGTCCGGGACTTCGTTCTTGAGGGAATTTGATAAAATCCTGTCTTATTCTTTATCTACATTTTTATGAGTAACTCTTTGGCGTGTCAAAGTTCCGCTTTCTAGGTCCAAAGTTTTGGGCTGGGCATTGATGAATCAGTGAGTCAGGACCTCGTTGTTTAGTCCTTACTAATAATATAAACGCAAAAGTTTGTAAGTATGGATGGATGGATGGATGTTTGTTACTCTTTCACACTCAAACGGCTGGACCTATTTTGATAAAATTTGGTATGGAGGTAGCTGACACTCTAGATTAACACATAGGCTACATAATTATCCCAAATTATCCCAAGTCCCGGGCAGAAAGCTAGTATTAACATAAATCCCTTTATCTCTTCTTGATATAAGAAGAGATCCCACATCCCACAGATTCAGATGGGTTGGTCACAAATGGTATCCTAACATAGCGTCACCACACGGCTAGAAATATGCTGTTCTTAATGTGTATAAACTATCGGAGCGCTCGTAGCCCAGTGGCGCTCGCTGATCTCAACCGATCAGTGAGGTTAAGCAACGTACACAGAGGCAGGGAACCTGATGGGTGACCAAAGTGGCATTTTATTACCAGCGTTTCCGTGCTTCGGAGGGCAAGTTAAGCTGTCGGTCCCGGGTGTTGTCGATTGACTACAGTCGTTAAAACCAAGTCAGAGGCCATTTGGTGGTTTGAAAACTCTGACACAAGCTAGCCACACACTTGACTATTCCCACACGATAAGAAGAAGAAGAATCGGATGGTATTTGGGTAAAAAAAATAAGAGAAGACGATATTCCAAGCCCAAAGTTTTAAAATCAAAGCTCACACATGTTTACTGTGGTTTATGGGGGCAGAACAAGAGTTTGTCGCGTGATCTAATTCGCTCCTAATTCCGTTGCAGTTACTCGCTATAGACAACTGTTTGTTTCGCTTACCAGGAATGTGTTAGGGAATTACTCCCTGTTAGTGGAAGCTTTACATGAGACACAGCGTGGGAATTCCGTATCTAATTCGGTTTGCTAACATTTCCGAAGTTCACAAGTAAGCATTAAATTTTGAATTTTCTACTAAAAGTGTTTTGAAATGGGTTTTATCATTCTTTTACTGTACAACCTATGGCATGGTTTTTCTGTGCATTTATTTATTTCATGTCATCCTAACGGTTCCTATTCCAGCTAATTATGTACCCTGTATATTAAGAGTGAAAAGATAAAACTATATTTACAAACAAATCGTTAATTCAACATTTTCATTAGTCATAGATGTCATGACATGGTAATAAAAATAAATAAAGTGAAGTGTGAGTAGCACTCGTGTTCTGAGGTTCTGAATTTTTTACCACTACGAAAAAGTATTGAAAGATATAAAAAGTAATGGGTTTGAAATTGAGCTCTGCTACCGCAGCATTTCATATTCAACTAGAGGATGCCCGGGACTTCGTTCCCGTAGGTATTTCTCAAAATCCTTTCTTAGTGCTTGCCTACGTTATAAAATACACCTTTTTGCCAAATTTTAGCTTTCTAGGTCTAAGGGTTTAGGCTGGGCGTTGATGAGTTAGTGTGTTAGGACTCCAATTTTGTATATTTAGATGTACTTAACACATCTTAAGACTTCCAAGATATTCTGTGAGTTGAAAAGGATTTTGATGTTTGTAGTCCGCTTTCGTAACCTGATTATTATTATAATACTGAAGATTCCTGATTAATGGTTTCCGTAATCTTAAGCCAACAATTCTTAATTTTGGTCTACCAGGGAACTTATTGTCGTAGTCAAATATTTGTGTAAAGGTTCAGCACGGAACCCTAAAAGTATAAACGGGCCAACGAATCAATATTTTTTATGTTTTCGTTTATCGCAGTATTTTATCGCGTTGTCTGAGCTTTCGAGTGTTTGATAACATGCTACTGATTAATGATAACGTTCTAACATCGGAACTAATGTGGTTCTATTTATTTTGAGCATTCGGTTTTATTTTTCGAACTATCTTTACGCACACAATGGAGATACATTTTTAGTGACCAAAGACGTACTACGAAAATCGATAATTCCCACAAACAATTATGCAATTATGCAAACAATTATACAACCTAATTGTCATGAAAAACGTAGTAAGTAAAAAAGTAATGTCAAAATCGGAATTTCGGAATAAGATATCCGATTGATCGCAGTGATTTTTTGCTATATTACTTTTTAGTCGAAAAATGTTATAATATTACTTTTTTGCACAATTCGTCTGCACCAACACATTTTAGTTTAATCATTGAATGTCAGTCACCCTCAGAATAATTGTCGAATGTGGCTTCAAGTGGTTCTTGAACTACATGACGTTCTGCCTACCCCGGGGGGGATATTGGCGTGAGTGTACGGATGGGGTGATTAAAATATCAGTTTCGCGACCACCCTTCTACCCAAGTCCGACGCCAAACAGCTTGCTGTGTTCCGTCGGTGCGTGGGAGTACCAGTGCCTTAATTGGCGTTTTCTGGATTGACTCGCTCCATCGTCGACCTCATCTATGACCTTGGTCAAGAGTTAACCCATCTCATAATAAAAAAAATATATAAGTTCCATTTTTGAAACAAACGGCTAGCTTCGCTACAGAGTAGAGCGGGATCGCATGGCAATCCATAAATGAAAGGGTACAATAAATGAGAGTGTACAATAAAAGTGCTGCGACACCGCGCGAGCATTAATTGTCCCAGGTGTCGATTACTGTCACACCACTATTTCTGTGTGGCCATTTCGCACTTTTTATTTGAAAACGCGTTTATTGGAATTTTTTGTTAGTTTTATTTATGCTATTCTCGCTTACGGCATAGTATGTTTTATGTTGCTTCAACTCCGAATTTATTACGTTATTCTAAAATAAAATCTTCTTTAACTGATCACTATTCTTTGTATGAAATGCCTTTTTCTAGAGCTCTCCAACGAACTATCTTTGTAATAAAATCGCATCTGTTTTACCTTGCAATGTGAAAGATACGGTTTTATTGATATAAAATACTACCATTACTGATATTTTTACAGATAAAAATGACTATTCATAGGATACTTTAGTAAAAAAAAACCTTTATCAGCAAGACGACGAGTGACTCAAGTGTTAAGGTTAAGTGTGATTTTATATCAATGAATATAAACAGATCAAATTTCATACAAACTTATTTCCAAATAAAGATAACACGACCTATTAGAAGATAGAAGATATTTTCCGGCACATTGATTTGCTAACGTGATTGATTTTTAGGTATATTTTAAAGTCAAAAATAGGTTCGCTCTTAAGCAAAACTAGCAAGCTCTCTTTGAAGAGGTTTGCGTTATATGAACTCGGAAATACAAACGCTATCTCCGTATTTCTGCAAAGTACTCTATTGCAATCCCCTAGAACAAACTGTATTTTACAAACAAACTTAGAAAACAGGCGACAGATCGGTTTGTTGCCGATAAACCTTCAATAGGAACAAAGTAACATACTTAAGAGATAAAAACTAAGTTCGCTCGCCCGAGCTTCGATTACGTAAAGCACAAACTTACTCTATTACCCCCCACTTAATGGTACAAATTCAGGTACCCTCTATTTAAACTGTTGCCAAATACCTGAGCAATACAGGGACGAATTCAAAAACTGAAAGTGTGGCCTCATGTGATTTTCAGCGTGATATTTCTTTTATGTCACATTGGTTTGGCACAAATTATCAGACCTGAAAACGGGGATGCCTAGACATGAAAAAAGTTCTTTTCTAGATTTAAAGTACTTTTTTGTCATTACAGCTTTTTCTAATTTGTATGACAAAAAATCTTTACGGTAGGTAATTTCGTAGGCATAATCAGTATTAAGATATTAACGTTAAATACCTTTTTAATGCAGATTACACAAATATAAGTAAATAGGTAAGTCTCGGCAAAAAAATATTCTATAATTTTTGTCAAAGGTGTTGGTTGGAGTGGAAGAAGTGGTAGAATCAAGTTTTTCTGGCCCCTTTTTTGCGGACTTAAACCGATGTTCAGCCCTGGCGCTTGTAATTTACACTGCGGTTTACACTCGAACGTATGGAGCGTCGGATTTGGACGAAAGAGGGGTGTGATGGGGTGGGGGTGTGTACATCTCAGAGCAGGACGATTTATATACAACTTACTGATCTGCAGCACTGGGAGTCGATACTTTCAATTTAAAGTTAACAGCTAAACGAGAAAGTACTAAAGTAGTAGCTATCAGTGAAACAAGTTTCTGTAAATGTTTTTTGCATTTTTAAATATACTAGAGGTTGCCCGGGATTTCATTTCTGTGGGAATTTCGTAAAATCCTTTCTCATTCCTTGCCTACGTCATAAAATTAAACTTTGCGCCGAATCGCAGCTTTCTTTCCCAAAGGGTTTGGGCTGAACGTTGATGAGTCAGTGAGTCAGGACTTTAAATTTTATACACTGGATGACTTTTTAATCAGTACGAATATTTTTGTTACGGTGTCAGTAACGTTGATAGAACGTAAATAAGGAGGAAAAAATATTATTATTTTTTCCAAAATCTTCAGATTTTGATACCCCTTTTTAACGTCTTACAGGATGACTTTTTTAAAACGCAGCAGAAACACGGGTGTCACTAATTGTGTTGAAGAGTACTATTACTAAGTTTCAAGTTAATTGGACGATGTTATTTTTTTCCATACAAAAATTTTGATTTATTTTCATGCTTGAGACGGTCTAGCTTGAAATTTTTAGCTTGAAATTTTAAATTTTCATAAAGTTTACGTACAAAAAATATGCATACTGATTAAAAAAATAACGTGGTGAAACGAAAAAACGTAAACACAATCTAAATAATATATTATAAATAAAGGCAAGGAGGGTATTGCTCAAAATTTGCCTTTACGATTTGTTTCTACAAAAACATTGGAATTGAAAACTTCCTCCTTTTTAGTTTAACACACACAGAAAAAAGATTTATTAACGCGTGAAACAAAAATTTTACATGGAAACAAGTGCTTAAAAAGTGCATTGGACATCATAAAAATTAAATTCATATTTGAAAAAGCAATTAATTGAAAAAAAAAATCCAAATACTTCAAAACACGTTACCCAGATAACGTACCCGCTTAACTTTGTTTATAAAGATGGTTGCTGCAGCCCCATATGACCCTAAGTGCAAACTAAAACTAAAACTTTATCTGGGAGGTCGGTAAAATATCGAATAGTGCGTTGGTTGCCCCAGGTGTCGCAAGAACGGGACAACTTCGCTAATGTGCGGCTTAAATGATGACAGTGTAGCCAGGACTTAAAGCAAACCAACACAGGGCCGCCAACCACCCGCCGCCGCTTGCGATCGACTTTCGTACTTGTTAGGGATTCATGTCTCCTAATAAACTGTAAAACTGTCCAACTTTAATGTTAGAGAATTTGTTGAGAGTTATTTACTTTACGCTGAAGGTGTTTAGAAGATGTAGTTACCTACACATTGTGTTGGAATTGCAAGAGCGATTTGAATAGAGCTGGTGAGAAAAGAAACAATAAATGTTTGTTAAGAAGAAAAATCGTTTGCAATATAAAACATTAAAAGACATTGATTTCTATAATTTGAGAATTCCCTACAAGCCCAAGAACAGGTATACAAAATTCCAAAACATCATAATCTTTAATTTTTATCTTACTTGTTAAAATGCAAAACATAGCTTTCTTCGGGAGTTTATCGGTTAATTGGATAAAATCTTATACACTGAAACGATCAGTAATTCAATGATCCCTCCATGTATTTGTATATTATGCGAAAAATGGTTGCCTCAAATTTTATACCTAGTTGATTTATCCTTACTTGGGTAGGAGATTGTTTACCTCTTACTCCGTAAGTCAACATTTAATCTACTCCTCTCAAAACAAACACAAGTTTGTTTTTCTAGAGAATATTGCTCTCATAGCTCGCCTCTACAAGTTAAACCGCGCGAAATTTCAGCCTGTGTCGGTGTAGGGATTTGGGCCCTACAGTGATGGATGGGCAACCAACGCGTCCTGAGATATTCAAAATATGAAATACTGTTTGAAATATTCCCGCCCTGCTACCCTCATGGCGAATGTGAATTCTGGTTGGCTTGTAGCTACGCGTATGAAGTCCATTTATGATTCCGTCGCTTCATTATTCGTTTGTAGGCTTCTGTAGTTATGGAAATCACCTAATTATCAAATAAATAATATTTAATTATCAATTGCAACAAATAAGCTAGTACCAACAGTGGTGTGTGAATGGTCCAAGAATAAATATTTATTTATATTAGTAATAATGATTACAAAATTATTCGATTTCAATTTTTGTAATTTATTTTGGTAAGTATTAAAGATACAAACACTACGTAACACAACATTCACAGTAAAGCTACCAACATTCAAATAAGAATTGTCGACTTTTTAGTCAACGAGCTCATCAACTTTCAGTCTAAAGTATCTAAGTACCTATTCAAATCTGATCATATACAATTAAGAAATATTAATAAAAAGAATTCGAAATATCGAGAAATATATTAAAGGGAAGACAGAGATTCTAAAACGAATCACGAAATGTAAAATAGTTTTACTTGTCTCATTTATTGTTCCATTTGAATAGCAATGTGTCGTGATTATGCGACTCTGGAGCGACTAAGCCAACACCAAGCTTTTAAGGCGGCCCTTCTGTAGCAATCGATATCTATTTGAATACCCCACTTACGAATATATTTTAGCCTCAAGTGTTACGTTTGCCGACTGCTAATTTGTCATGTTAATTAAGCCAACTTAGAATTGTAAATAATTTAAGGGGAAAGAATGGGACTTGAACCTACGACCCCAGGATTAGATCTCATGGGGCTCTAACCAACTAAGCTATCATGCCTTCAAGTCAAGCGGCGAAATTTCTCATTCCCTTTCAAAGCGCACATTACGTCGTGTGTGTAAGTCAATGCTATCTGTGTCTTTTATGGTGAACTACAGTCTCATACTACTTAATTGAAGTAGATTATGACAAGGGCGAAATCTTTTCACGGACATTCGTGCCAAACAATTTTCTTTTCCTAAAATTATTTGTGAATATCCCTGACACGGGTAAGCTTTTTTAAAAAAAAAAACAAAGAACCATGTTCATAGATCGTTACATCAGATAATAATTTCGGATAAATTAAATAATAATCAAAAATAAACATACCAGATTTGTGTATTACATATTAATTTCTAAATAAAAAAATCATGCTAAAGTAAATAAATTAAATAGAATGTGGCTGTGCGGAGGTATATTAAAAGCTTATTAAGTATTTATGTTATATGCATCATCTATCTATACAGATACAACAAGCTCTTCAGGTGTTGCATAATGAATCTGATTAGGTATTGTTACTTAATTAGCTTGACCTGAATACGTAATTACTAGTCCTCATACGGTTTGGTGCTAATAAAGACAATTACCTGATATTTTGAAAAAAATCAAGAGTTAAAAACAGTAAAATAAATCATATTTTTTTATTTATTAATAAATGGATTCACTCTGACCACAATTTAACCCAGGGGCGAAATTGTGGTCGAGGATGTAGCAAGCTCACCACTTGTTTTCCAATAATCATAATGATTATTTATGATCTAAATATTTCAAATAAATGTTATGTTATATATTTTTTTATGTCATCCGTCATGACAGGATTTTTCAGTCATGACCTGTCCACCCACTGCAGTTTCCCACTGGTGGGTGGATGGGTAATTCACGATTACCTCTTCACCCACTTTTTTTACAAGGTACTACAAAGTGCAATTGAACTAAATAATACTTTTACGCGAGATTCGATTAAGGGCTGAAGAGTTACATAATAACATGCTGTTTTAAAACAAACAAGGTAACAGATAGAAAGCAACCTATTTGCATATAGTAAAAAAAAAATGCAAAATAAAAACTTCTGATCCACCCTTTTATACATATATATCTAACCGCAAAACGTAGCTCTGTCCTCAGGTGTGAGCAAAGTTCTCAAACCACTCTTAGCTTATTATTGTGTCACCATAAATAAAGACAGAAACTTTGCTAAACTCCACGAAAAACGCACAACTTTGATATACAACATGAAATTTTGATTGCGCAATATACTAAAACAAGTAATTGTACCTACTCCAACTTTCTCTTTCGGGAATAAAATACCTTTTGGACTTACAAAATAATGAGTTTTCTCTTCTAGTATTGAAGATTACTTTTTTCAGGTATTATACGTGAAGTTTTTTTGTGATACTTAGCGACAATTTTCTACTAAGTAATGTAGGAGAAGTGAAGAAGGTTTTTTCATCTACACACTTACCTTTATAATCCCTTTCAGGGTAGGTAGAACGGCATCTGGTTCTGGAACCACTTGCCGCCACATTTGACATTCATTGTCAGGATTATTAGGTGGAATATGAGAATAGTGGTGATAGGTTGTCAACATTTCACCCAAAATATAGCAAAACCCTCGCATCTCACTAACTGGTTTCTACAGTATATCTGGCGAGAGTTAGCAGCTGACACATTCTAAGTTTTTCTTTCACTTCCGTGGAAGAAGAATTTTTGTTGGTATGTTGATACATTTTGGTCGGGTATTTTAGTGTCAGGTTATCTTTATTATCTATTTCTTTATAAAGTCTTAAATAGGTACAGACTGGATATGTTGAGTATACCGATTCATTATTCACAACTGTATCGACTTGATACCAAAGAAATAGAAATTCTGATAACTAAGTGTAAATTATTCAGAGAAATGTAAAAAATAAGCGCCAGGCACTCATATCATGCCCTGGAGTATTCATTTCCATTTATTTCTGCAAGAATTAACTTGCAAATGCGGCAAGGCGTGTAAAGACACCCTTGTGTAAGAAAACTCGCTAGTTTACCTTCGCAACTAACGAAGAAATAGTGACTACGAAGACATTGAAAAATAGCTATTTTGCTAAGTTTTTGACGTCTTGCGAGAACTCGGTGTCCCTAAGGTTTACTTTGCTAAGGAAACCATTAATGCGAAAGTTTCTTTTTAAACTCCATCTAATAAAACTAGCAAGAAGATCTAGATGAAACTAGTATTAACTAAATGAAAGAGATGAGAGTAAAAAAGATAAGTCAAAATAAAAATAAATCTGCTACTTACGCAGTATGAATGAATGAAATCTATGTGAATTTTTCTCTAGCGACACCAACATACCTGTAACGAATAAAAAGTACATTAAACTAAAAGCGAGTTTTAAATTAAGAATGCTTTCTCAAACTAAATTTTTATCCTGGTCAAAAATCATACAAAAAAGAAACAAAATGCGATCGCAAGTTTTCAAATTCAAACGCGACGCGAGTGTGCGTTTGGAACTAACCAATAGGCGGGTAGGGTAACCGCGAGCGCGCTGGTTAATCGCCACAACTAGTGGGTAATCCTTTCGAGTGTGCACACACTGCATAGTGCATACAGTCAGTATTCGCCTCAGCTCCGGTTTTGGTCAAGAGGGTTGCTAGCTCTCAAATTTAGTTTTCGTGCGGCGAGTGGACGTCTTGAAAGGGTAAATACCGTTTAAGGATAGAGTTGGTTTAAAAAAAAACATTTTTATTTTTCAAATTTAAAAAATAAGGCAGTTCAAATTAAAAATGTATGAAACATAAGTTTAACCTATCATTCTACAAATAATCAAATTAAATTGCACAGTAACTGCTCAGAAAATCAAGAATAAATTCACGATGTCTACGTTACTTCTTTTTTTGGTCTGTTCTTTATAGAAAAAAACTTTATATCAAAATAATAAAAATAACAAAAATTAAAATACCAAAAGCTCCTTTTTTAAGTCGGTTAAAAAAGCAGCCCACCTAATTAAAAGTAAGCCTGGGTTTCTAATTTCCTTTTCCTGGCAACCCTATCCGTCTCTCAAAGAGAAATCGCGGCGCTCAAAGCACAATGCTACGATGATGGGAGCGTATCATTGCATGACGAGCACGTCATACTAGTAGCTGTGATACTAGGTAGCATACTAGCGACCGGCATTGGTATTACGCACGCTTCGCATGTAGCTCATGCATTCATTATTAGAGCAAACATTCAGCTAGTAGGTTAGTGTGACAGTCTGTCAGGTTAATCTGATAAAGTTCTGTTCTTTAGCGCTTAGACAGTTGATTTGTTTTTAGAATTTGACGAACGAGTGTCGTTTAAAATATATTACACCTAATTTTTAACGAAATCTCTCGTGAATCATTTCCACTTTTGTCACCGGTTCCCTGCCTCCATGTATGTTACTTAACCACACCAATCTGTTAGTGTTAAAAATTCCTTTTCAACAACAAATGTGATACATCAAAATCTCGCTGGCGTCTCAGAAACCGCAGAAGATCCAGAATCAACAAAAAACCATAACAACGCCCCTCTTTTTTAATCTCTCAATGACACGGCGTCAAACGCGCTCATTTCAAAGGAGTAGATGAGATTACTAGCAAATGAATTCAGCTTGTACTCAATGGGAGGCACAGAGTTGCGCGGGCGCCGCGTGCATTGCCCTCGAATCCCCTCTCCCGAACGAACGCGACTGACTGCATTCCACTGCGCTTCCTGACCAGGGCAAGTGCAGCGGCATTACTGCAAGTACATATACCCCCTCCCGGACTCCTCACTTACGTCTAACGCGCCATAAACATTCGAACACAAAGGCATTTGAAGATTGAAGTGGATTTAGAAGCAGACCACTAATAAGGTTATTTTCAAATGTTGCGATACGCTATATTTGGAATTTTATAACAATTGAATATTGAGGAATTTAAAATGTCTAATGTTGCTTTGTGGGAAAGGCGCGGAAGAGGAATCTTGGAGAAAGGGAAGTCTTTGTCCAGCAGCTTGTCTCGCTAAATAAGATAAGAAAATGTTACGATTTTGTGTGAGATTTACCACTATCCATTGTCCAATTGAGAGTAGAGTCGTAACAAATCAATAAAGTTCTAAAAAAATACTAATGTACAATTCAAGCTTTATCCCTTAAGAAAAAAAATAACCCTTCATTTAATAAACCATTCACACAGCGCTATCTAATCCCAAACTAAGCAAAGCTTGTATTGTGGGTACTAGATATCTGATATACTACTTTTCTTTTGTAAAACGTTCCTAAAAAATAATTCACTTTTTTAAATATTTTGTATTTAAAAAAGTGAATTAACCAGAAACTTTCAGATCAGTAGACATTACTGATAAGCTATAAGGCCAGTCAAAATAAGCAAGTATAAATTTAAGAGTCTATTAAAACAAATACGGAAAAAGGTAACAATCTAATCTTATTCCGTCTCCACTCGAAGAATCTGAACCTAATTATACCATATCAATGGTATTGTTCGACGTTACTGACAAAGGAACCTTTTCCCCTTTTAAAATAATCATAAAAATCTAATATCATAAGACTAAATAAAGGGATCCCTTTGCCCCACCCCCCTCCCTTCAGTCCTTTGTAATTTCATGCATTAGATTATTAGGTTGTTCTTACAGTCAAACATCGACTTATTTCTTTTGAATTTGCCCGGCCTTTATCTGCACATTCGAAATTCGGGCTTCCATCTCATTTTCCTCGATTAATTATGCTTAAAGCTTTTCCTTCTTTATATAACTTGTTTAATGGGTAACCGCACAGCGTGTAGCAACGAAATTATTTTTGATGTGTGTATAGATAAGAGGACATGGATTTCCACTAAATCCGCTTGTTAAATTAAAAATGTTTCATTGATCGATTTCAATGGCATAATTTTTCGAGAATGACATGTGCACACATTTTTTTTATCAGCCCATATACCGGGGGGTACGGGCCTCCCTTCGAAACACGAAGAAAATACTTTTCGTGTTTCGAAGGGAAGACCGTGTCCCTCGGTAGCCCATAGTCTACCAAGCTAAGCCGAATGCGGGTTAGTGGACCGCGCGCCTTTTGAAAAATGAATTTTCTTAGACGTGCTGGTTTCATCACAAAGTTTTCCTTCACCGTTGAGCAAGTTATACTTATGAAAAATACATATAAAAAAACACGACTACGTAATCAAAACTGAAAAGAAAAAACAAGTAAGTCCAATAGTTCAGTTTTTAGTACGCAGGGGTTTTTTTTATTAATTTATTTTATTTTACACCTTTTAGTTAGGGTCAGATATTTAAATTTGTTTATTGATTTTCTCATTAGCTGTATACACACAGGGCTTTAGGAAATCTCTTTCAATCTCTCGGGTGGTTAATCAGTCCACGAAACTGAACAATTTCCCCCAATAATAGGTTAAAATACGAAAAAAAAATTTGAGTTCCTATACAAAAGTATATAGCGCATTTTGTATGGAAGATCAAAATTGATTTTTTGATCCAACTTTAAATCGTCATAGATCCTAAACGGTAATTCTGATTGAAAAACGATATGAGAAACCTAAACATGATTTTTAAATACCTATTCAACGCTACGCCACCTGGCATAGTTTGTCGATTTTGATTTTTGGCGTCCAAAATCGGCCATTTTGATTTTTTCAAATTTTATACTTTCAATGACATTCGCGCCGTCATCACGAATCTAACGACGTATCATTTATCAAAATCGGCCCACGCGTTTGGTCTAAATAGTGCCGCAAAGGTACAAACATACATACATACATAGGCTGATAAACTCATTACCCTCCTTTGCGTCGCGCAGTCGGGTAAAAATTCGAAAAGACGAGTTGAGTGATACAAGCCCGCACTAGGATTTGAACCGGCAACCTTCCGGTTAAAAGTCTGCCTTATTATCCCGATAAAATCATAGTCCCCGGAAACTTTTAGCGATCGTTATTTGTTTTTGTTTTCAAACCTTTCCAATTTCATAACATTCAATCCATTCAAATTGAAAAAAGAAGAATCTGTTAAACAGATCTCATTAATTAAAACTGCGTGTTGATAAAAATCGGGCTCCCTCGCACCAAAGGTTGCAGCAAAAAGCACGGGAAACCGGTAATAGTCCATCTGAAAGCATTTTGCGCGAGGCTTTTAAGCGCTTATCTTGAAATGATAGCCGCGGCCGGACTCTGAAAGGCTGTGACGGCAATTTGCTTGCATTAGGAATATACTCAGACTATCAAAACATTGGATGACTTAAAACCTTTATATGGCTTTTTACTTCCTAGCAAGTTGTTCGGATGTGAATTGTGATGCTGGTCGGTGATTATATGACTGATCAAATTTTTTCTTAAGTGATCAGCCATCAGACGTCATTAATAAATGAATGATAGTTACGTTTTAGCAGCAGTACCGTTCAGCATCTCACATCATAGGGATTATATATTTTTTTGATAACATAAGGAAGCTAGGTCCGTTTTAAAATTGGCATAAAAGAAGGTATAAAATAATCAATGGCAATTTAAAAAATCAAAAAATAACACATAACATAATCAAATCTTTACTCGGAATTCACTCAATATTCTGCGCCACGCGTCATAATTTCTTATATTGCCTTCGAAAAATATAATAAACTTTAATTTTATACGATCATAACATACAAAATACCACATATTTTTTATTTATTTTTCAAACTATTGGCCTTTACTTGATCAAAAGCATTTCCGTGCTTCGGAGGGTTACGCTAGCAGCTCTTGTCGATTGACTACAGTAGCCTACTGTTTAAAAAAAGTTGATACCAGGGTTAGTAAAGTTTGCCACACACTTAGTTAATTAGACGAACTATATTTACTTGGATTATTTAGTTATCAAAAAAGCAAGGCATCTCCCGTAGTTGTTTTAAGGATCGCGTCTGTATTACGCTAAGCCTCTAGGCTAAGAAGAAAGCTACTTTTTCTGCAGTGATTCATACGATGCACTTTTTTATTTTAAGGTCCCTTTAAAGAAATGGGATGATAGAGATCTCCTGTTTTTTAAATATTTGATTGCGATTATGTTTTCTAATGTTTCAAATTATAAAGGAAGGTGAATTAACAAAACAATTCATGACAGGCCTTGTTCAGTTGCCACTAGTCCTGCTTCCAGATCTGACAGAACTAGGTTGGACTCTAGGAAAGGTAAATAATTAGGTTTTGCCAGAGAGACGTTCAGAAGACAGTGACGAAACCTACAAGAACCGCCAATAGAGAAGTAATTGAATTAAAATGGCTTTACAGTATGTGTCCTAAGTGACTGACCTTTTCAAAATCTATCTTGTGTTATATAAAAGAATACTAGAGGATGCCCAGGACTTTGTTTCCGTAGAAATTTTGTAAAAACTTTCCTTAATCCTTCCCTACGTCGTAACCTTTGTGCCTTTCAGCTTTCTGGGTCTAAGGGTTTGGGCTGGGCGTTGATGAGTCAGTGAGTCAGGACCTCCAATTTTACTCCTACATATACTGATTTTATTCAAAGCTGGGTCTCATCCACGAAGTTTACCGTCGACAGCCGAGAATATAATACAATAAGAACCCTCTACAAATCAAAGAATCCCTTCCCTATTATCACATTAGCCGAGATTTTTTTTACCATTATTTGTTCAGCGATCAGCTTCCATTTACGAACGCCATATTGATTGAGGGCAGCCAACTGTGAACCGAACAGATTCAGTTACAGTTACAGACTGGAATGGTACTGTGCAGTTAACAGAACAACTGCTAGTAAATTGTTTTCAGGAACAATACTGCATTGCTCCATTGAAAACAATGTATTAATTTGTTTTTATTTACTGCCTAAATTGGGTGAACTATAAGTTTGTAGCGAGAAAGTTTTTCAATTAGTTTGTAGTGTTGTGAACAACACTACAAACTAATTGGAAATTACATTCTCGCTTTATATAAAAAGGGGTTTTGGTCATGTTTTGTCATGTTTTGGTCAGGTATGCAAGTGATTAAGTGTATACTTACTTAGTGCTGTCAGTTCTTTATGGAACTCGAGTGTAATGGTCCTCATCAGCCGATAAGCCTCCTATGTAATTTTACCCCTTGGGGGGTACGGCACCCTCTTCGAAACATTACATTAATAAATATTTTATTTAATACCATTACATAAGTTATTAAATACTAAGATTTTAGACTTCATTATTAGGTCGTTATCTTTTTCAATAATAATTCTTTACCCAGTCTGAGGTTAGGTCTTCTTGTACATATTTATGCCCGTGTTGTTTAATAATAGCGATTTTAGTATAAAACAATTGTTCCTCGAGCTCTTTCTCATGATTTTTCACCTGGTTACACTTTCTTTAGCACGGTTGAAGCCTTTTTCTTTAATTAATGGGGTTATTTCATACGTCACGTATTAATTTCGCACTAAGTAAATTTCGTATGCGTGTTCACAAAACAGCCTCGTATAAGAAAAAGAAGGATTTTATGGAAATATAAAAAAAATCTGCTTTTGGTCGCCAGTTTTACAGTAAAACTATGACAACATTTTGGAATAACGTGAAACACCACATCGTTGTGATCACAAAAAAGAACCAATATAAACCAAAACCACTTTTTCGCAAATAATTTTAGTTTCCAAAATACCACACAGATTCAGTTTGAAACAATGTTGGATCAAAAATCACTATATCTACTATAGTATGAAGCATGACCTATGGACCCTTAGAATTGGGCTGTTGCTTTTTATTGCGATTTTTTGGCGTATTTGAAAAGTTTGGATCGTGGTGATAGTGAAACAGACGCATTGAAATAGAAACTTTATCGTCTATTGGCTTAGAAATTAATAAAAAAAGTTGTTTATTTAGTGGTATGCGCTTTGGTAATTTACTAATTTAAGTACAAGTGTATTAATTGAGTAAAACGTGTTATGAAAACAATTTGCTGACTTGTTCTTGCCATACTGGAATCTACATATTACTTTTCATTGGAATAAAAATCAAGTCTGACACTCAAATTGTAAATAGGTTTAGTTTGCCAGTTAAGTTTTATTGGTAAATGATCATAATATGCACAATTTGCTTAATAGTTTCAATGTATAAAATTCATAGTTGGGCGTATAATGTGGTTATACGAGATCGGGTCCGCGACTCTGTTTGTTTTCTGTGGCTATTCTCGGACACGGCCGGCATTGTTTCTAGAAATATGGCCGTTCAGAAGGTTAACAACTAACTACCACAAAACGAAAGTAAAAACATTCCTATATATTACGATTCTTAAATAAATTTCAAGAATTTTTCTTTGAAATTTTCAACGCGACGCAGCGCGGCGCTCGGTTTTGTGGTTGGATAAATACTTATTATAAGCTCTAAAAGTTTAAAGAAGTTTTGTAGAGTAAACAACTGGCAATACTACCGTCGACATGCTCGCTTTTAAAAACTTATTTTATGATGAATTTCAAGGGGTTGCATTTATCTAAAACTCTATCAAAATAACCCAACATACAAAATTCCTTTTTTTAACGTTTCCATTTTATGTATCTTCTTCTCTTGTATCTTCTTAACTATGTATTTTATCTCCCACAATACTAATACACCATTTGTCTCCCACTCTAAAAAAAAGTCTTTAAATAACAAACTGCCGTAGGGCTCAGCTCCGCTATGGAGCCTATAATTTTTTTGGCCATAATTTTTCTGGATACGTTCTTCTGAACACGAAAAAAGCTATACTTAGTCACTTCCTAAGAGTACGGAGAATATGTGACGAAGATAGAAATTGACCCTATCAGAGAATAGAAATTGACGAATTAAAGTCGGCTTTTAATAGTTTGAGTTTAAAGTTTGAACCACACTATTATCACTTCATATTAAAAAAAAGGACGCCAAAATCCAAAGTCAAGACCACCTGAGCAACACACGTAAATCTTTCTGCTTTTCAACTGTGCGATAGTTTCCATATCGGTATCGTTATTGCACCGCCGTAAACCAATATTGCCATTAATGGGCACCCATTTCCATGTTAATATATTTCTCCTTTATATTGAGAGGTGAGATTTAGTTTTGTAGGCTATTTTTATAGGCGTTAAGGAAAGAGCGGTGTTATCGTCGCCTACTTACGTACACGAAATGATCAGAGAGGTTAAGTTTATGTTGAAATGAATTCTGATTAAACTGAAGTGGCAGTGATTCACGATATTATTTACTGTGCGCTATAAGGAGTACATAAAATTAACTATTTCTAAAACAACCTGTTTTATGTCAATGTGTTGAACTATGACCTTAATGCTTTGAAGAGATACCCGATGGCGAATAAAAAATATGCACCAAAGAAATTAGGCATTTTAAGCGGACAACCCAAACTATTGATCTCTCTATACTGAACTACTTTTACAGTAACATTATCTGAAAGATTTTGCTTCGCAAGATTCGGTTTGGATAAGAAATTGGAATAGCGAAACGGCACCGGTCATTACCTTCCTCAAGATGTGTGATTCCCCAGCGGGTACCCTGTGGTTCCGCATGGTTGGCCTACCTCTTTTTAACCCTAATGACTTTCCTCCGCAGTTTCCGCCGGAAAAATGTCTATTAATAATAAAGTATGGCTGCTCATACTTACCTAGGATGTAAGGTTTTCGCGGCTATAGTTTTTTCTGGCATACGTGAGAGTTCCGTCAATGATGTATCACACAAAAAATTACTTAGTTTCTGGTTTTAAGGTTCAAACTACAACGAAATTGGATACATAATATATAGCTCGAGCCAATGTTCTATTGAGGTAAACAAGGAAAAAAACTCTTTTTTATGGGGTGGCCTATAGAAGGTAATATTGTTAATTACAAAACCTCGATCGGTTTCCCGTTATAAGCTATAGAAACATGAAAATTAAATATTGTAATGGTGAAAGGGACGAAACAATCGAATCCAAAAATTATTTTAAACAGTACAAAATCATTTTTGAACAAGAATCCACAAATCTAAAACAACACACTGAAATGCACTGAGTGAGTAATTGACTACATTCAATTTGTGCATAAAACTTTTTCTATGCATCATTTGAGTCTGTATTGCATTCGAAGCACGCGCGGTATTTGACCCGTATTGACTGCACATGCATTGCATTAAAATCTGTTATTTGTTGTACCTATAACTGGTACATTTTTTTTCACGTATCACAAAAACTAAAAGCCCATGATGACGAGCTTTAGGTTCTAGCACAATTGAAAAAATTGTTCTTTTAGGTGACAAGTGCCTTATATTCTTAAGCCGTGCCGGAATCGAATTGGTATTTTTTTAATGATATGCAACTGTAGTCTTTAATTTAAAATTTTTTATAAGGAACAAAGAAATGATATGATAAGTACAATGTTCTTTTCAAGAAACTTTGAATTAAATTTTACTCTGTCCATCTCAGTGCCTTTTTTTTAGATTCTCAGAAGATGCTGCTGCGCTACCTCTGACTTTATAGGTTCTATTCAAATATTACGCTATTTATTGAACTTTCCCTCTTTCGCTAGTCTCATTTTCCTCCAACCATGATTCTATGAAAGGTAAAGATGTTAAAAAATCGTTATTCTAATACTGCCTTTACTTCAAAGAGCAGAAACCATAGAAATCCTTTGCTAAGAGAATAAAGGCAAGGCAAGGGGAGGTAAGTTAATAAGCTTATGTACAAGCTCCTTGTCTCACGTTGGCATATTTTTTAAGGGTTCCGTACCGATAAGGTCCCGCAGGATCATACTGCTTGTTTTTTTTAATGATCCGTTCTGTAGCAAAGTGGCGCGTGGCATATCTAGAGTTGGATTTACATCTATTTGCTAAAGAAGCGTTACATTTACTTAAATGCTAAAACGGGTCTAAATTCGCGTATATATGATGATTTACCTATTCCCTATTATATCTGATGATTTAAGCGATATATTACCAGAGGAATATTAGAATTTAAGAGTTCAAAAACGAAGTGCTCTTAATGTTTTTTACTTCTTTGGACCTAAATTAAAAAATAAGTTATAATAGGTACTAAATGACAGCCCACTTGGTGAGCGGTAATAACACAGTTACTAATGAACTGGACTTGTAACCGGAAGGTTGCGGGTTCAAAGGGAAACATCGTGACGAAACTGGACGTTTAAGGAAATTTATTTTTGAAAAGCGCGCGGTCCACCAACCCGCTTTAGCCAGCGTGGTAGACTTTGGACTAAGTCCCCTTCGCGTTTCATAGGTCTATGCCCCTCGGTGGGGACATATAAATAAAAAAAATTGTGAGTGCTACAGAATACGTGGTAGGGCCAGACTGTCTGCCTTGATTAAGTTCATAATCTACATTATCCGTTCTGGATAAAAAAGGCGTCTTCTTACACAAATATCCAGGGGATAGATCAACAGAATTGTTATTTTTCCTAGCGCTTTGTCTTATTTCAGATTCAGGGTATTCGAATTTTTTTCTATTGAAGAAATTATTTTAATAATTCAAGGATCCCATCGACTTAATAGAGACATTGACAATTTAAATCTATGAGCTATATTAGGATTTATGATCTCATAAACACGTAAATCGCCGACGTTGTAATCTCACTTGATCTGTTACTCTTTTTCATTACCTGCATTACAAAGTGGTTTTCCTCTACTCCTTTCTTATCTGTGACGTATTTTTTCTTATAAAGGCATAATAGCAAGTCTAGCTCACCTTTTGTGGAAAACTGAATCCAACCGTTACAAAGACTCGCAGAGTTGCTTTTTAATAAGAAAATGGTGTTTTAATTTATTTAATGGTCCTTTTATGCATTTAACGTTAAAGGAATTTGCGAGAGGGGTAGGTATAAATAATGTACGATTTTCCTTATTGAATAATTTAAGGGGTTCGTATGGAAATTATTCAGGGTGCTCACTTTCTGTCACACGGTAATAAATTTTGAAGTTACACATCAAGCGAGGTACGTACAAGGTGTCTCATCGTAAAAGGTTGTTCTTGTAAATGTCTCAAGCAGTCGTTCTTATACATTTTCGCTCCGACGTACTCAGTGTTGAGTTTATATGATTGAATAGAATGTGACATTAATATTTCTACAGATTAGGCGCTTGAGATCAAGATACAGAGTTACCGAGACAATTTTAGACACTTTCCATTAATTCATTCATTCAACGTTCACTCGGTCAGGTAGATTTGTTTAAATGAAATAAAACTAAGTTGTTGTAAAGTCGCCTAAATGGAAGGGTTAGAACTATGTTAATGTGTTTGGATAATGTTTGATGATTAATGTAAAAAAAAGGACGTCCCCATTCGCTTAGTGATATCATGGTGGCCGAAAGGGACTAATCAATGCCCAACTCAAAACTCTTGAACCTAGAAAATTTAAATTTTACACAGAGATATTCTTTATGGTGTAGACACGAAATGAGAATATTTTTATTTATTCCCACAGGAATGAAATCCCAGGTATGCTCCACTTAAATACATATAGTTAATACTGTAGACTCTACAGTTAAGAGAACTGCGGGATCCATTCTTACAAAGTGCTTCTATTCTATACCAATGTCACAGTAAGAAATAAAGCTGCATTGCCCTCATTTCCATGTATTTTAAAGGATACAAATACAAGCAAATAAATTGCAACTATTAAGACGGTTGAATGCTGGTCCGATATTAATATTGCACAGAGCGGGTTTTATTCAACAATTTAGAGATGGGAAATTATTACTTTAACAAGTGATATAATATTTAAAAGTGGAAACATTTTCCGACAGTCATCAGTAGTTTTAAGTGTTTATTTGAGTCATTATCACTGTTACTTAACTACTGCACTATCTAAGTATTAACGCATCTTCAGTAAGAAACTAGAGTATAACTAAGCTTAGTGGCACTGGTTGTGCTTATGAATCATCTTTATGTTATAAAAGCATGTTTGTACACTTTTTAAAATATCCTGTGCGCCTGAGTGCTCCTGTTTAACGGACACCGTTGAATTCTAATTTCGTTCGTAGTTTGATATAGCTTTGAGGGACATAGACGTTGTTATCCATATAATGCAACAAAATAAAATATATTTAGTAATTAAACATTACGGATCACTATGGATTGCAGCAGGTATGAACTAGCTCTTTTGCATCTTATATCATTTTTGTAATTTCCCCAACTGTGCGGTGGGAAATAGCAGTTAGAAAGATCCTATTAATGAACGTCCTGCTCTTTTGTACACTTGGGGCATTTCACAATCTCCCTGACACCAGTAATTAGGGAGAAAAATTCGCCACGACACCAGAAATAAGTATTTTGAATTGCAACGCGAATTTATTTTAAAGATAGTGGCGCAAATAGTGGGTCCACAATTTGTTTATGTAAAGCTGGATGTTTTTTAAAGCTGAAATTTATGAGCTTGAATATGTCGCTAGTCGGAAAACTGGAAGATGAAAATTTTGTGAGAATTTGGTTGAAGTATGATTAATAAAAGAAAAAATATTCAGTAGTCTTTTTAAAGTTAAACTATCATTTCAATTTGCTTTTAAGGAAACCCTAGCGTTACGAAGACCCATAAAATGAAAAGGTTACTGTAATATAAAAGTGTTTGCAAAATCAGATCGTCCTATCTATTTGTCAATCAATTTTTAGCCCCCGATGCATAAAAGGAGTGGTGTTATAAGTTTGACGTGTGTGACTGCGTAATTGTCTGTAGCATCGTAGCTCCTATAAGGATGGAGCGGTTTTTTTTGTTTGAAAGCTGACGTGATCGAGATGGTTCTTAGCTTAGCTTATCTAGTCTGTCAAAGTTGGTTAAACTGTTTAAAAGTTAAAAGCTATGAGTTATAAGTTATAAGAACTAATTCTTAATAAATTTACAAATCAATAATTTAGGAACAAATCGGGCTAAACAAATTTGACGATGACGGCAAAACACTCATCTGATAAAAGTCAAATATTTAAGACTTATAAAATATTTACTGTCTAATTATTGCCTGATGAAATAAAAATCAAATATATGTCACAAAAAGCCGACGAGATGTATCTGGATAGTATGAACAAAAGCGTATCTACAAATACTGTAGAGCTGGTTTTTTCGCCACGTGAGTCTATAGCCGTTCCGGTTCGTAAGACCGCACAATGACCTTATATCATTTGAGTCACGGTGTAAAATAGTGGCGGCAGCGACCACGTCACATTTCTAAGAAAAGTGTTCCAGGAAAGATTTTTTTTTAAATTTGTTAATTAAATGGCTTTCCAATTAATTATTTTTAACTTTATTTAAATATTATATAATTTTTTTTTTCCTATATAACATTGTTTATTTTATTGACTATACAAATTAAGTTCTTCAATAAAAATCGTGTTCGACATCTACAGATTGACGTTGATAAAAAAGAAAGAAAAGACTCCGGGAGTGCCGGCAGAAGTGAAAACTTGAACATATATTACTTCCTTGCGGTCTACTCTCCCACCGTCTTACGAATTTTCGATCAGGTCACGTGTCCTGACGCGAGTTTAAATTTTTTTACCCATACTTCAAAGTGCACAACGCCGCTAATGAAGTTTTCACTTCAAAAACACATTAAATTACGAGGTAAAAAGGTACTGCCTCTGTTTTTCAGTCAGCACCTGAGGTGACTGTTAACACCATGTATGTAGGATGCGGGATATAGGATCATAACATTAGCCGATGTACAATAACGAGCGAAGTGGATTTTCGTGGAATGGTAAATGATACTTGGTTCGTCAGCGGGACTCAAAAGTGTTTACTTGTAATAGTATCAGGTCCTTATTACAAAACGCGACTTAGACTCTGGCCTATACTTAAGTAGCTATCGTCTTTGTCATCTCGACAGTGAGAGAAAAAGACAACCAATACTTAAGTATAGATCAAGACTTGAGTCTCCTTCTGTAATGCGGTTTTAAATCGCTGTCAGCTGATAACTTGGGGTCAAAACAAACAAATTTTCTCAGCGTTGTCGGTGACGCAACTGGGCCCCTCATGGTGTCTACGATCTTACGACGTTTATATCAAGCCGTAAAGATGACCACTCCTGATTTAAAAAGAATTTTTATAGATACATTAATAATTGTTTACTGTTAAAGGCTGGGCCAAAAGAAACTTCGAGGCTTAAATATTAATTTGGAGTTTTTTTATCGCCTATTCGAAATGTGTTAAGTGTCGGTTATAGTGAAATAGAGTCCGTAATGACTGAAAATCTTAATGCCGCCGTAAAAAAGTATTTTAAGGTAGTATAATTTTGCACGTATATGTTACGTGGGTACACGTCGGTTCGGTCACAAAACAACATGATGGTATTATCTACGGAAATGATCTTAAAAATCGACGGAAATGAAAATGATGTCGTGAACAAGAAAAATTTAATTTAACGCTTGCAATTTATCCTAACCTAAAAAATTTGTATATATATATATAGTCAGATCCTTGTTATTTTATTTATTATGTGCTTCAGGAGAAAACTTGTCCCTAAAAATGAATTTGAGGCAAGTCTCATTAGACACTCAAGTCACGGAACGAATGAAAACTGTGAAATATGATCGTTAATTATTTGTGAATTCAATATCGCCGGTCCCATTTATCATGGCGTATTTGCTAGCATGCGAACCAATAATTTGTTATTTTTCACTAATGAAAACAGTACGACACGAAGGCAGAAAATATTAGAATCGGTGCTGTTAGGGTCAGGGTATCATTGCATTTTTGTTGAAGACGAATAAATTATTTTTAATTGCACTTCTCACCAACTCAATAAGCACTAAAGTCACATAATTAAAGATTGAAATCTTCAACGTCGATTTTAAATCTTATACATATCTTTAGAAATGTTATTAACGAAAAAATGAGTTTCACTAGTGTTTTTTCCGTTTTATCGAATTAAGATTAAATGTAGAAGAAACAACCTTTCGTCGAATTTTAGAAGATCATTTCAATTTATTTTTGTACTGAAAAATAGTGTAATAAGTATTTCATTACCTACACTGCGTCACACTGCGGTCAGTCAGTCAGCGTTGAATTTTTAATAGAACATTTAAACGGTATAAATATCAGAGTAGTGGATGGTTCTTTATTAACGTTACAAGAGAAATTATAATTAAAAAGAGGCTCTTTGGAAGAAGGGTTACAATGTCACTGAAGAAGGGAACCAGCGAAGGAATACCATATTAAGGATTCTTACTCATCAAAATATTCCGAAAATTGAATGAGCTGATTATGTGAATATTAAAATTAATACATACTAAATACTGACACGGTTAAGATTGTTTTGGAGTAACTGTGTCTCCTAATCTGACTGTGCTTACTTTAATTCCCCAAACTGTACCTAAAATAAGACTGATGTTCGTTTTTGTTTATACATGTTTGTTTTTTTGAGTACCATTCTTATTATTATGAAATAATTTCGTAATTAATTGTTCCTTTAATTATTAAATTATTATAATGATCGATTGAATTTTTATTTAAATATAAATACTTAGATTCTAGAATTGTTTGTGTTAACATTTTTTAAGCAATTTAAATCATTGCACAGCAAATCTGAATTTCTCTAAATTCTCAAATCACGCGAAGTCAACAATTCCTAATTGGTGACTATTGGAATAATCCACTTGTTAGTATGAATGCAATTAATTGCATACAGTTGGATGCCGTTGCGCGCGGTCGAGTAGCGCCCGCGCAGACTTTCCAACCAAATTGGCGGTGAAACTGATATAATGATGATGCACGCGATCTAGGTATGCCGAGACGATTTTGCTGTTATTTTCTTTGTTCTCTATATTTGGCTTATTCCAGCTTTGTTGCAGCGCAATTGTAATTTAGCTTTAACTTGACACCTTATCCGATTACTACACCAAACAGACGAGGAGTCGAAATGATCATCATGGCCGAAATCGTCAGAATCATCATCGTTAAGTTAAGCCACCAAACAACATTAACACATTATTTTTGTAAGTTTTGTAAGGTATTCAAAATTCACAAGATAGATAATAAAAATCCGTCATTAGTTTTTAATGGTAAGTCTATGTATAACGTGTGTTAGTACATAAATCGTCACATTTTAAAGTAAATTCATATACAAACTCAGGTTTTTGCTCCTACAGCGGGTAGGTAGGCCTAAGTAATATGCTATAAACGGTAATATTTTATACTGTTGTTTATAACTTTACAATTTACAAGCTACCCGAGGAGAAGTTTTTGATGAGAGACAAGTATTATTGCAGATTGTTAATTAACTAATTGCCTGATATTGCTGCTATATCAATTTGTAATAAATAATTTTACTGTTTGTAATTTCAAATCCGTAGATAAATAAATCATCTAAGAAATAATCGTAATTAATAAATAATCGTAAGGCTTATATAACACTAGCATTCCGCTCGGGACTTCGTTCCCGTGGGAATTCGGGAAAATTATGTAGCCTATGTTACTCAGGGATAGTGTAGCATCCTGATGGTGAAAGAATTTTCGAAATCGGTTGAGTAGTTTTTAAGTTTATTCGTTACATACAAAAATACAAATCTTTCCTCTTTATAATAGTAGTGTAGATTAGTTTAGATGTAGATTTATGTTGCTGAAAGATATGATAAGATACAAAGTAGAGAAGAATGAACTTTTTTTTAAGGTTGTGTTATTATCAGCATTCACAGACTTTATGTCCGTGCCTAGGTCTAGATTAAGTTTTCTTGTTACGGAAATTACATAAACCGTGTGGTGATCGGTTGAGAATAACACCACCCCATCTCTTTCCGTGGGTGTCGTAAGAGGCGACTAAGGAAATACAAATGAGACCTGCCTCCTAGTAATCCACCCC
This sequence comes from Aproaerema taeniolella, assembly GCA_949987775.1. Classification (NCBI taxonomy): domain Eukaryota; kingdom Metazoa; phylum Arthropoda; class Insecta; order Lepidoptera; family Gelechiidae; genus Aproaerema; species Aproaerema taeniolella. The sequence continues at coordinate 9,962,311 of OX465251.1, read as the reverse complement.
AGGCAACGACACTTAATTTTTTTCTGAATCTGAGGTGTCGTCCTATGGTCTCATGCGGTGTGGTAGGCTCTGTAAAGGGCCGTCTGGTTCGCGACCACCCTCCTACCGAAGTCCGACGCCAAACAGCTTGCTGTGTTCCGTCGGTGCGTGGGAGTACCAGTGCCTTTATAGGCATTTTCTGGGTTAACTCGCTCCATCGTCGACCTCATCTTTGACCTTATGGTCAAGATTGAGGTCAAGAGTTAACCCATCTTATAATAAAAAATAAATAAATACATACATAATTATTAACATGACTATGTACATTTGTAGGCAATAAAGAAAACCTAAAAACAACGTGCTAAAGCCCCGTTAATACATGTTTAAAAAATTTTACATGTTATCGCTTCAGTCTTAGTGCTATAATTTCAAAAGCGCCAATGACTTTAAGTTATTATCCGATTGGTACGTAAGTATTACGCTAATAGTGCGAGATAGATAACTAAGCGTGCGGTAAAACCGTTACAAGCAGGCACTTCCATGAAGATATTTTAGCATGGTAATGATTCTGCTTCTCCGGAAACATACACATGCCGTTACTCAGTCGCGACGGCTCTGATGAACGTGACAAACATGCAAATATCGGTGATCATTATTTATTTATTCAATATTGACAAAGATCCCGAGATAATATTTCGAGCATAAAGATTGACCGCACTAGACGGCATAGTGACTAAACTTTACTGATTTTCGTTACTTTTACAATGGAAAAAGTCCACTGGTCTTAATAGAATCTCTGTTTGAATCTGATCAGTAACTCCCATGAATGTATTAATTTTTAGCTACAAAAAACTTGGTCATAGAATTTTTTTTTTGTTTTTTGACTTCAAATTGTAAATTATTGGGATATAAAAACTGTCGATGCACAATCGCGTATTTTAGTATTTTAAATTAACAATAAAGTCAACCAAAAATTATTTTTAACGCGGGAAATCAAAATTTTTAAGGATTTATTTTATTCAGCGGAATATTAACACAGGATATGATTTGACAACCTTATTAGTATTACACTGTGAACGATATTATTACAATATTAGGACTCTAGTCTCAATATTGGTCCTATCATTATTAGATATTTTAAAAACAAAAATATCAATATAGAGCTAAGTGTTTAAATCAAACGAAAATGTCTTGTAGGTACAATTTATAGAACCCGATTCTTGACATCATACACAATTAAGAGCATTTAATTTTGTATCGATGGAAACTGGCATCATTAAAAGGCTTAAAATCATTATCACTAAGACGAAATAAACAAGCAATCCTTAGGTAAAGCGAATCGGATTTGTGAGTGAGTAAATAAGAATCGAAATAACATAAACACACCTTTGACGGATCTCTTAATGAGAAAAGTTTGATGCGACTTCAATTTAAGTCTAACTTCTGTCATCAGCGCTTATATTTCATAGCGGCGGCAACGACGACGGTACCTGCGCCGGAATGAGATAAGAATCTTAGGCAAAATGTAAACAAAACTTTATTAAGTTATCAGGCCCTCCCGTCGATTCCCACCTCTTGCAACTTTCTTTAAGGATTGCATTCGAAATCGTGTTAAAAGTTTACACTGACCAAGTTTCTGGCGCCGCAACTTTAAAACAATGTTTCCAACATAATGTGAAGCCTGCGGGCAATTTAATTGTGTGTACTCGTACATTCCGACGTTTCACGTGTCTTGTCACCGTAAACAAGATATTGAAGTTTTCAATACAATGCAAAATAACTAACACCTCGAACACCCCGCGCCTAAACTACAGCGATAAATTCAGAAACTACGGCAACTATTTGGATGTTGTTGTCATTGGTGCGCGGAACATTACTGCAAAATGATTTAAGGAATGTTCCTCGGAGAAAATCGTGCCAATACAACACGTTCAAATGCCGCATTAGAACAGCTCATATGTTATTATTGCTACGTATTACTCGAAGTATATTAGTTGAATAATTTTCAATACTCTCCAGAGATCAATGTACTCAAAAGTTTGCGGCACGTCGGAGACGTTAATACTCTTAATATATGCGTGTGAACTTTACATATGATCAAAGTTAACCGAGTGAGGACACTTTCCCGTATCTGTGGAATGTAGAGTATTAGGCAGAGTTACACAATTAATATAATGTTTATTTATTTAGTCCATGTGTCAAGTGCGATTGCGAGATAGTCGCGCCGCATTCACCGCATGGAGGGCGATTGTATCGCCACACATTAGTCGAGGCCCGAGAGAGTTATTATCAGATCTTTGTTCGCAACTTGCCGCGTTTTGCTTCGGTGGAAAGTTTATACGTGGAAAGTGGAGACAGCACTTACCATATTAGAGAGCAGCAGCCGCTGGTGTTTAGCAACTTGGGGTTCGAGGTGTTGGAACGGGAATGCGAGGGGCAACGGGAGAGGCAGCGGCAACGGGAGCGGTTGTGGAGCCGGCTGCAGCAGCAGCGGCGGGCAGCAGGCGCACGAGCTCGGCGTCACGTAGGACACGCACCCAAGCTGCGGCGGGAACAGCGTGCCGGCGGCCTCCTCGAGGCCTTGCACTCGTCTCTCACGACCGCATCCGCGGCCGACCACTCAGCGTACGGCTAAACGCGCCGCCGACTTTTGACCGGACCGGTCAAATTTTTTCCAAAATTTCAAACTTGGGAACAAAGTTCCGAAAAGTTGAAAGTCGGGCGCAGGGGAACAGGGAAAGCCGCGAGGGAGCGGGAAACTGAGCGTTCGGGAGAAGCGAGAAACGACGCGCAGGGCTCGCGAGAGTGTGGAGAAAGTGGCGGCGTGCACGGAGCACAAGTCGCCAGGCCGGCGTGTGACGGTGGACTGAGCGGCGGGCAGGTGCGCGCGGGGCGCGGGGCGGCTGGGGGCGGGCCCACCTGCCTCACCTGGGCGCCTGCGCCGACTCAGCTCAGCCTCCGACTCCGCGAACCCGCTCCGCTCCACTCTTCGCCACCGCCACAGTCCGCACCATCATCCGACGCTCCCTAACAACAACTTCCCGCTCACAAAACACCGACGGCTACGACTGTCCACTACCAAACTGCGTTTCAGTTACGTATGACATTATAATACTAAACTTTTGCTGGGGTACCACAGAAAAAGGTTTACGGTAACATCACAGAATAATTAATAAAAATTGTACTGAAAAATAAATAAACTTGCAACAAAAAACTATCTTCATAGGTTTTCTAGAGTACTTAACTAAGCCTGTTTCTACACTTTGAAAAGTTACTTTATTGATTATTTTACTGGTTGATAAGTAATATTACAAAAAATAAGTACGTTAATTAACAAAAATCATACATATTATGACAGGAAAGAAATAGATTGACCTGGGACAAAAATGGAAATGATTTCGGATCAGGCAATACAAGAGAGCTGACAGCGGCTGTGACTTGTCTCACACTTGATTGAAAGAGGGGGATTATTTTGCGGAAATCCCCTACTGAATATCCGGAGAAATCGCATTGATTTCGCAGGTCCTTTCATTAGAGCACATCACAAGCACCCTGTATAAGCTCATTATATACTCTAAGAGCGGATTAGGCACCTTTTAACGTCGCACACTATTTACTTTTAGGACGAGCCTTGGAGTTAGCGGCCGGTAAGTAAATACAGATTCTCTTCTATGAATTGTTAAGCGACGTGACGTTTTAACGGGACTCCGTAAAACTCTACCCATTTCATTAGTCTCTATAAAAGTAATTAAGGGAGTAAAGTGTGCGCGCGATTAGTTTTATTCAAAATTCAGTACAGTGTAATCTCTGCGTCTACAATCGTTTTTGTTCATTACATAACGATAACCCTGAAACAACTTTATTCAACTTCGAACTTAGGATTTTCAAGCAAATTTGATTTTAAATTTTAGTTGCTCTGTTTAAGTGCCGTTAATTGAATTTAATACGAAAGCGCTCAGTTTTAGTTCCATTTGGAAGAAATTATAGAAATTATAAAGTATGTGTTTAATAATTAGTTACTGCATAGAGTTCATTGATTCGGTGAATGTCACAAAAAAATGAAACGTATTTTCAGTGAACACATAGACACCAAAAAGTGAACGTTACAAACAATTATGACAATCAAAACGTCCCAAAATATATGCTGCTGTATGTTGGAATAAGGATGTTTTCTAAGTCATTATTGTTATAGCATCATCCTTTAACAAAATGTCACTTAGGAAAAAAAACATTAAAAATACTATTAAATATCAAAAATTATACTTTTAAATAACTTTTTTAATAAAGTTAAATAGAAACATTTTTGTTTAAAGTAGTCAAGAAGTTGCACAAAGAACTGCACAAAGACGAAAGTGCTTTAGAATGTGCAAATAAGGTTACCTATTTATTTCCACCACAGTTATTTATACCTTGTATCAACAAAGCTGTACAAAGCTTTAGGCTTTCTGTTTTTGATAGCACAGATTAGATTCGATAGTATTAATTAATCTTGTCATCGAGTACGGGATGTAATTAGCAGGTGTGGTAAAGGAACATGTGTTTCAGGACGAGGTTACTGTCTCGTTAATGGAATTAGGAAGCAAGTATTTGACAGGATCCCTTCGTTCTGCTTTACAATGTAATAATATGGTTACAATTCTCACCGCGGAAATTTTCGTTATTGAAGTTTAATTACCTGACATAAAATAGACATACGAGTATTATATATTTCAGAAATAATACAGTTACCACATTTTAAACTCAAACTCAAATATCTTTTTAGAGGCATTATTACTTTGGCACCGTACTTGTTTTGCCCAAGTCATGCACAAGCATGCAAAATAACAATTTGAAGATTAGAATTAAGGTTAATACATTTCAAGTATCAATATAACATTTCAATTATTCCGCATTTTTGCTTCTTATTAGTTAAGAAGCTGGTTGTTCCTAGCAACGACAGATTGAGTTCTTATAAAACATTTTTAGGAAGCTGAAAAAATGAGAGATGCTTTTGTCAACGAAAATAGAAATCTAAAGGGTGTCTCAAGGGGCAAAAACCTCTGAAATAAAGAAACCTAGAAATGGAACTATGCCAGCAATCTAGGATGATTGTATGATGATTTATAAGTTGATGACGGAGCAAGCAAAGCTTGAGATGACTATTTAGTGCTAGTTTTCGGAAAACACAGCAGTATAATGAAAATAACAAGGAACAAAGTGTAGAGTAGACACGTTTTATGAGTCACAAATAACATCACCCCGTCTATATTACAGAACTTTAAATGTAGGCAAAATACCGACCCACATACCTAATCCATGTATAAAATTGTAATGTAACTTACAACTAATGATTAGGAAAGATTTTAGTTTGGAAATGAGTCGTAAATTTTCTCACAGGCCAATATAATGACTATCATTAGAAACCAGCTTCAAGTATGTTAGAGTTACAAATAGGTACTTGTGCCAGAAGTGATGAACCAAATATTTTGAGGTTCGCATTTGAAGCTTTGTTTAATTTTTCAGATTTTCACTGCCGAAATTTAAAATTACAACCCAAAAATAAACTACACTGGGCGTCAAAAATAAGTAGTACAGTTTTAAAATTGCGATTTCTCCCAAACTATAAAACTTAGACCTTTGAAACAAAAAAGGTTAAAAAGAAAATTTAATCTTATTCAATAAAAACTTCATGCATTATAAGAACTTATAATGCTTGACTTTAAAAAAAACGAATAAATAAAAACACTTTTTTTAAACTGTTGAAAGGTGTTGTCTTACTTAGGATTTTTGTGTTTGACACATTCGCTGCTGATAAAGCAATTGTAATTGAAAAGCATAGGTATCTTCAGAGAGTAAATTTGACTAATCATGCCTCTTTCACCAGAAGAATGTGCAAGAATCTTAGCTTTTCTCGAAGTGGGCATCAGTATGCGTCGTACTGCAAGGAGGGTGGGTGTAACTTTAAGAACGGTTCAGCGAGTAAAGCAAAGGTACGAAGAGACTGGAAACCATCTAAGGAGACGAGGTAATGGCAGACCCAGGTGCACAAGTACCCGAGAAGATCGCTTTATTGTTTCCACTGTGTTAAGAAATCGACACCTTAATGCAGTTGAGGTTCAGCAACAGCTTCTTCGGACCCGAACAGACTACATCAGTGAGAGTACAGTGAGAAGAAGACTTGCTGAAGCTAACCTGAAGCCTCTAAGACCAGCAAATGGCCCCAAACTTGAGACAGAGCATCGCGTAGCAAGACTACGCTACGCCCGTCAACACGTACAATGGGGCGAAGAAGAATGGGCTAGAGTTTTATTCACAGATGAGTCTCGATTCTCTTTATACACTTCAGATGGACGGCGGAGAGTCTACAGACGACCCGGTGAGCGATACATTCAAGCTTGTATCTCGGAAAGAGTCCAATATGGCGGGGGCTCTGTACACGTATGGGCTGGTATCTCTTCAGAGAGTCGCACAGAGCTTGTGGTAATAGAAAATGGGACTTTGACTGGTGAAAGATATGCCTCGGAGATCCTCAACGAGTATGCAGGGCCATATTTAATAAATATGGGTGATGGAGCCATCCTAATGCATGATAACGCCCGGCCACACACTGCTCACCACGTACAAGAGTACATTCAGGAGGTTGGCATCAACTTGATGGCTTGGCCATCGAGAAGCCCAGATCTCAACCCGATTGAACACGCCTGGGATGAGCTTGGGAGGCTAGTCAGAAGGCGCAGTCCACCTCCTGCCACACTCAGGGCTCTAAAACATGCGCTGATAGAAGAATGGGAAAATATTCCCCAACACCGCCTCCGAAACTTAGTGTTCAGCATGCCAAACCGGATCCAAGCTGTAATTAGAGCCCGAGGCGGCAACACAAGTTATTAAATTGTGAAAAAGTTCCAAAACGTGAAAATTAAGTGGTTGACATATCGTTAAAAATTGATACTTTTTAGTATTTATCTTAATTTTAAGTTTGAAACTTTATTCATGCCAAATAAAATATAACTTTAATAAACTTCGTTAAGTTTACTATAAACTGCTTTTTATTTCATAAGTGTAACTACTATAGTTTAGGAGTAATTGCAATTTGAAAAGTGTACTACTTATTTTTGACGCCCAGTGTATCTTCATTTTGATTTCCACAGGTATTTAGTGTAAATATAAAAGGAAACCGTTTGTTCTTATAATAAGCACAGGACAGATTCATGGGCCTGAAGAGTTTCTCCTTAATTTTTATTTTTATGCTTTTAATGTGGCTAACGTAGTCGGATGATCTAAAGTCTCATTCTAATTTTAGATTTGAGAAAAAAGAAACTAAAAACAATACTAGCTACAGTGTCTTAGCGCCGTAACTGAGAACAACGTAACTAATTTAAACCGCGTATTAAACTGATTCGTCGCGCTTTGGTTTTGTAGCACGCGTGCTAATGTTTGTCACCATTTACCTTAGACAGAAATGACGCATCTTTTATTAAAAATATTCGTTGTAGTTTACTTGAAATTAAATCATATTTAATGTTAATGTTTCTACTTAAGTGCCTCTTAGTGCGTCATAGAAGAAAGGGCATACTTCCCAAAACAAGCCTTGAAAAAGTTTCCAATTCTCTATGAAAGTAAATTATGAAGAATAAAATTAAACAATACAATTTTGAAGACTGGCAGTACGGTCAATTTAATAATACATATTTCTAATCTAATCACTTTTCTTGTCGTACCTATAACACTGGTTGATAACCCCTGGCATAAGGCATGTGAGTGCAAATTCCGCAGTCGAGAGTTAGAAGCTGAGCGCCCGCGAAGGCCCCGGTCAATGACCCTGCGCGAGCGCCGCCAAGCCGTCTACCACATGCGTTATGTAACGCGACCTTAACATTGAAATTCGGGTGGGTAGAGACCTTAATTGAGAATGCAGGAGACCCAGAATTGGTCAGGTGCTCTCGATCGGCTGTTTTACGAGGTTACTATAACGTACAGAATGTACGAAGGTGTTAAGGCATCGTTTGCAGGGTGATCGCATATTATGGCAGATACAATGTGTCAATTTGATGTTGGCGCCTTTGTAAAGCATACTTTGGAATACGCTTGCACATTATTCGCTTCTTTATAGGCTTTTATATAAAAAAGAGTAATATTCAATCTTACAATTAGAAATATAATGAGAGAGTTACTTAAAGTTTGATTAAATAAAAAATGTGCAGCAGAGTAAATCGACAATTACAAAATAATAATAATTAAACGATACGTTTAAATGGTAGAAAAACTAGATAGGTCCAAATATTTTTTTTGACCGGAAAACTAAAGAAAACATTTTTGACATAGAGGGCAAACAATGATTTTATATGTCAAAATAATATTTTAATATCGATAACACAAACAAACGATGACATAAAAAACGGACAGCGATGAACATCAATAACAACCGAAATTGCAACTGGACACTGGAAAATAACGAATTGGAAAAAATTCAAAATAACGGACGATGAAAAGAAAACATAGTGGTAAACAATCACATTGTTGAGGTAAGACACAGAGTATGAACGTTCAGAAGGTACATATTGTAGTACAAATAGAATTCGGAGCACGAATGAATATTATTTACGTCTAGAGATTTGAACAGCACTTGTATGATACAAAAGAGTTGATAAAAACGCGTTGATACTATACTGATTCTTAAAAAGCTAACCTCTTTCTTAACTACTACATACCAATTAAGGATAATCGCACACATTTTTTGACATAATTCTGCTTCAAAAATTTAAAAAAAAATTGAAAGAATAAACTCGTGTTAGTTAAACCTGGCTTCAGGCTGACATTTTCAATCCTATAAGAGGAACTTAACCAGAGAGTGACGTAGGCAAAATTGACATATTTTTTTTAGAAACCGGTATTGTTGTAATTACTCTTCCTCTGTGTTATTGGTTACCACCATTAACATGGGCATAGGCAACCTTTAACAATTTTTAGGCAAGATTATAATTTGGAAAGTATCAAAATATGAGATAAATGCAAAAAAGTTAAATTACACATCTACGAAAGTAAGACGTCGGTCTGTCTTCGTACTAAACCTTCCATACTATTAAATTTTATGGTGCAGTAAATCGAGCATGCGATCCAAGAAGACAGAATAAATTATTATAGTAAGCTATAAATAAGGTGAAAAAAATCATCTGTGCTCACGCGGTTCCGATGGGTGACCATGGCATTTACGCTCGATGGCTACCTTATATGGTGCCTTGAATTGCAGTTTTTATCGAAGCTGGTTTCTGCAATGCACGTAGACCAGAGACGGATCTAGTTTTAATTAAATTATACCTAAATTAGATTATTTTATATTAGCGAAAATTTTGGTTGTGAATCAGCCCACTAAACTGAACAATTTTACCCAAGGAAAAGAGGTCGAAATATTTTTTTTTAATTCGCCACTCCATACAATTTAAAGAGTAAACTGATTGCCTTACCGCCCCGATTCGCGGTACAGGTACGTACCCGGCCGCTTCTTTCCACAAATGTATGTCCGACTCCCCTCTCACAGTAACGCCCTAAGCCGAGGTTCGAGCTTAGGGCGTTACTGTGAGAGGTTCGAGGTTACTTAAATTTTTTGGGCTAAGAGCCATCTGCGCTTACCACCTGCTCGGTGAAGCTGTGAAGGCCATCAGCGGCCAACAGTGTAGTCATTTAGAAAAAAAAAACTTATTGCCTTACTATGAGAAGTAGATTTTTTTTGTGAATATCATACGGTTGCTTTAGGAAAATTGTTCTGCCTGGGTGTTTGAGCCCGTCTTTGTAAGAGTCCCGAAAGTTTCACGCTACAAGGGAAAACGTTAGTGTAGGCATTTGAGTGTCTGGACCTACACGATACGAAGAACAAGAATAACCTAAAATGAAACAAATAAAATTATATTCGTGAAACATTGATATAAAATTGGAAACAACAAAAAAAAATTATTAAAAAAATTATTACTACCACCTCCATCGCTGCTTAAAACAATTGTACACAAAGTCATACAGTTACTGGGTGCATTGCGTGTGCAACGGGCCGATATGGTGTGCGCTTACGACTAAAGTTCAAGACAGGTGACGCCATTCAAGGGTGGTAGGAAGGGTCGAGTTGTGGTTAATTAACCTGTATGCAATTAGAAAACTAATCAGATTCCGAACCTTGTAAGCCGTTGCTAAGTAGGCCTGCAGCTCGAGTACGATGGTGATAGCGCGCGTAATGCGTCGCGGTACTATGTCAAAATGTCAACATTGACAACGCCAGAGGGCGAGCAAGCCTTTGCGAGGAGCCCTCGCGCAATCAAAGTGAAGTTTCATCGTGATCCGACTGGCGCGCCGCACGAGTTTGTCGCTATCGTGCTCGAGCTGCTGTTACAAGACGCCTGGAGTTAGATTGCAGCTCTTTGCTAAGTACAGAGATAAGTTGCTTGTTGGTAGTGAAAATAACCTTTTGGACCTGAATTGATTGTAGTTAACACTTAGCACAGAAGACGTTTACGAGTAGGTACAGCGAAAGTCATACGTGAAAGTAATGCATATGCGCGATTTGCGGAGAAAACAATGAAAGGGAAAGATCGGGTGGATCTGCTGCGCTGAGATCATCTGTAGAGTAACTTCAATAACATAAGTACTTTAATACACGAACGAAAAGTAATGTGCTCGATGGAAGTCGCGAACAGATAACTAGTAATTAACTTACACACTAACTTTATACGTTGCTATTACATACAGCCAAGGAATAATAAATGAAATATAATAAGCTTAGTTCATTATGGGAGCTTAATGCTCTCGTTCGATACTATTGAATTTGGACATCAAAAACAGGCTTACAAACCACTGATTGTACACGAAATCTCCTCGATTTTCAATTGAAACACGTATAATATTTGCAAATGTATGTCTGTAAATGCGTAGTTTATGTTTTGATCTGCTATTTTCCGCACATAGAACCTTTGTTTAATTAGAGTTTCTTCGTGTAAAAGGACTGATGTACTAGTATGCAACGTTATATGCTCTATATATTGAGAAAATTTGATTATACATTTTTTTAAATTAAGTCACCATTCACTACAAAGGCCTTTGATGATGATCAAGGGATTGGCTACACAATACAACGGTATAAGCCATTTGGATTTTTTTGAGCATAATATACATCTATTATGGTAACTAGCTTCCCGCTTCTACTATACATACACACACCTTGCGATTGATCATGTTATATAAATATATATTCGAAACTTTTTAAAATTTTAATCACTTAGGTTCTTACATTTTTTCTTTTTGACATTTAAAATATTGATATTTAATTTTATGTACTAAAATCATCCGAGCACTATTGTGCATTTAGCACCAAAATGTCAGATTTCTGTGTCTGGTTGATATTCTTCGAGACAGTTTTTATTCGATTTGCTTTATCGCTAAAAGAACCTGACATTATGTTGTCTGCAAGTCCTTATTAATTTATCTCATAAAAATGTATTATCTTTAATCAATACGATTTGAAACGATATTGATACCGCGCTTCGTAATTTTGTATCGAATTTAAAAAGAGAATTCTTGATGAACATTGGGCGTTATCCGCTCTTTTTAGCCGACTTCAAAAAAGGGAGGAAGTTCTTAACATTTAAATGTGAATTAAAATAAACAATTTTATAATTTTCAAACGGCGACTTCTAGTAATTCTTATATGCATTTCTCTGGTTCCATTTTCATAGAGCTATTACAAAATGGAAGGCGGATTAAGTGCAGTGCAGTGCTTACGAGCATTAATTATGATTTCGGGTTGCAACTTGAATTTCATACTAATTTACGTGTTCTATCAGAGCACACATCAGCTCATTGTTATTATTTCATTTTCGATCAGCTTTAAAGCCTTTTGTGTTCCGGTGGTAAAACCTTTTCGAATTAATTAAGCCGCGATTATTTGAAAAAGTAACAGACATGTAAAAGATTATCCAGAGTAGCGAATCAAGTGCCGAGTTTCGAGCCTTTAGTGAAGAGACTTAGGTATAGTCAAAGGCATGTACTGTACAATGTACACAAGACCGCGATCAGGTTATACGTGTTGATATTGATTTCGCCCTTATATATCTCGTAATAGCGCCGGAATTCCTAGAGCAAATGACGTGGCTGCATGCTATTTGATTTCCTAAATAATTTAATACCGATCCATTTTATTCTAAATTTACATTTGAATGAGTTCATAAAGCATTACCGAGACTATTTTTTTTTTCATGAAAGTGAAGCAGCAATCACAGCTGTTAAGATTTTGTAACAAATTGAATTAATTGCTTTCATATGGAATTCTTAAATGAAATTGTTGATTTCATCTATTAGGCTATTTATAACGTATGTGTATTGTATAACTTATGTATTTCGATGTATTTTAAATGTAAAATCTAACTAGATAGTGTACATACAGGGTGTAACAGAAAGGTGTAGTCATATTTCAGGACGGTGACCAGCCAATAAAACTAAACAACTTCCCCAAGGAACCTATGTAAAATCTAAAAAAAAAAATTTAGCCTCTCCATACAACTTGTGCGATCAGCTGATAGGTTTAGTATGAAAGGCCGAATTTTTTTTTTTGAAATTTCAAGTAGGTTCTTTCGGGAAAGTTGTTCAGTCTAATTGGCTGGTCACCATCCTGAAATATGACTACACCTTTCTGTTACACCCTGTATATCTGTATTCCTGGACCCTATCGTGGGCGGACCTAAGTGTTAATTGAAGGTTAGATGCTTTAATATTCCACCCTGAAAGTGCCATCACATCAACGCGTAATATTTCAACGCATAAACTAATTCTCTCTTTGGCACTGCGTTCAGCATCATTTCGTCCTTTTCGCAGTCAATCGAAAGTATAGTAAGATCTTAAACGCTGCGCTGTGGCGCGGCGGCGAAGCGATTAAAACAACGTAAAATGAATCTTAATGGCGACGAGGCAAGGGGTTTTATCGCCCGTCTTCAGGCAGAGGATGTCTCTTTCTGCTTCTATTTTCGGAAAAAAACCTTTGCTCCGTAGCTATAAAGATTTATTTCAGCTATTTCCTATTCCCTTTAAAATGGTATACGGGATCAACGAATATGAAGGTCAGTTGTAAACTATCATTTAAAAACCTGTGTTCTATTTATTTATGTCACTGACAAGAGACCCACAATAGGTACAATGAAATCGTAAGTGTCAGCATTTGACATAATTTATAAATTTTTGCTTACGAAACCTACTTTATAATCACAATATTTCGCTGCAGTGTTAATTTGAATATAGAATTCTGTTTGGGAAAGGAAAATTTGTCGCAAAAACAGGCGTGCGGTCACGCGGCTCTCCCGGGCCCTACGTCACAGTCACAGGGCAAAGTATTGCATTTAATTATTAACGCTACTAATAATAAATTCTGTTTTTAAATTCAATACAAAATGAGATGTCACGGTACAGATGTTATTTATTAATTATTTTATTTATTTATTTACAAGGGGCGCTCTTGACCACAATATAGCATATGGGCGAAGATGCGGCCGAGGATTTAGCAAGCTCACCCAGAAGAAGCCGATTCACTCTAACTTTAAAGAGATTCGGGTTATATGGGCTCGGATATACAAACGCAGGCAGGGTGTTAGGGAATTTAATAAAATTTAGAAAAAAAATTCCGATATTTCTTGTTTAATTGTTTGACATTAAGACATTAAGTAAAAATAAAAGACTAAAATACACATAGCATTGACAAGAAAATAAAAATAATATAAAAGAGATCTTAACCTAACCTAAAGAGATTGTCTATCGCCAACACAGGGAATTCCATTCCTTGGCAAGGCGCAATACTGGGTGAAAAAGAACCTCCTAGCTATATTCAAAATCCTGAACCAGTATCACTCAAAGAACACATTAACGAAAAAAAAAATTTTTTTCAATGGGAGTAGTTCATTTTTTGCCTAAACGTAGACATTACTCCTACGTTGAGGAAACCTCCCCCCCCAAAAAAATAAAAAGCAAAAAAAATAAAAAGTGTTAAGTAAGTGATACTGGTTCAGGATTTTAAAAAATAAAAGAAATTCATAAGTCAAATTCGCCACCCACTTCATTATACTTACACGATAGGAAGGATGAACGATATGGGCATTTATGTAAATGTGAAAAATAATTTAATGTCCTACTGTCCACCCACTATGTTTGTTACTCTTATGTTGATACAACTAAGTTAGCGTACTGCGGCAATGAGGTTACAATTTTGTCCTAACATAATCTCGTTCACATTTTTTAAACCGCTCATTTAATTGAATCTTCTTACAATAAATGTATTCAATCCGTTTCTGTTCCGGTTTTTTGATTAAACCATTCCATTTCGAAGTTTATGTTCAAAAATTATAAAATATTTTCACTGTTTTAATTTTTAGTGAATTTAAACAAATTATTTACTTTTTTAGTAATTGAGTGCAAAAACAAAAACGTATTTAACAAGGTAAATCAATTCAATTAAAAAACTGGGCACTCTTAAATATTTTCCGAATTTAGTCTGTTTTATTGATAGATAAAACAAAAGTAAGAATAAACATTTTGATTGGACTGGGAGTGTATGAAAAAAAATCTTATACCAAAATTGTCGAATGTGCGAGCAGACGCTCTTTCCAAGCATACTTTAAGAGTCCGTCAAAGGAACTCGAATGTTTTACTGTTTGTATGAGGTTGTTTGCCAGCCAATTACATTTTTTAACATAAATATTTTGTGACCAATATAGATAAGTTTCTTATACGTTAATTGAGACTAATGTAAAAACAATATGACGATATTTGTACGCAAAGCTGTCACTTTAATCTTTTTCACAAACTTTTTACTACGAAAAGCTTTTTAAACAAAGTCTACGTAAACTAAAACACGAGAGAAAGTTTGAAACATAATTAATTGGTAAAATATGAAACTAGTCATTATTGCCTAGAAGTTCAATATTTATATATAGATATATTGAAGTCCTTTGAACATTTGCTTGTCAATAAACTAAAAGCGTCCGCAATGAAATTAAATATGAATATTAGAAACTCGTCAAATCATAGATCTCATATGTTTATAATAATGTATTTGTAAGTAATATGCTAAACATAAGTACGATCAGCTTATTTCTCACTTCGGAAGAGATATGCACCGCTCACCTACCACTTACTATTTCCAATCACCCTAACGTAGACTGGTAAATAATGTCATTGGGCATTAAGTAAATACAGGTACATTTTATCCTTGGTTAAGTAGATAACACTGCATTTTTAAAGTAAAAGGACGGGAATTGACAAATATACATAAAGGCAAAGGAAATCAAATCATCCGAATGCATGTGTAGATGTCACCGGACAATGGTAAAAGCCGTAATATTGCAATTTCACTACTGAAATTATCACCGGGCTATTACGATTTTTGAACCAAAGTCACCGTCATAGCCCAAAGAATTGCTAACCTTAAGTGGCAGTGGGCAGGGCACATTGCTCGTAGGACTGATGGCCGCTGGGGCAGAAAAGTCCTCGAGTGGCGATCAGGTACCGGAAGGCGCAGCGTAGGAAGGCCTCCCACAAGGTGGACCGACGATCTGGTAAAGATTGCGGGAAGCAGTTGGATGCGGGTGGCGCAGGACCGATCGAGGTGGAGATCCCTGGGGGAGGCCTATGTACAGCAGTGGACGTCTTGTGGCTGACATGATGATGATGATTACGATTTGCCCATGCCCAGTAAAATTACAATTCCAAGAAACTTAAAGCGTAACTTGTATGAAATTAGGACAAGTTAGGTTAGGTTTTATAGGTTCGGTTTAGGTTAGATTGCATTAATATTATAAAAGTCCGTCATTATAAAAATGTGCAAACAACTGAGGCGGTTCACAAAGCACCGAGAGATTATAGTCTTACTAAGTGACATTACAATATTACGGGTTCGACAATGTTACGGCGACATTCTTGTTGGCTCGGCGACACAACTCTGGTATACCCGTTGCATCTTAATAAGAACATAATCTGGACAGCTTGTAATTTTAAGTTAAGATTAATTATAATATTTTTTATGATAGTGTTTAAGTTTTTAATGTATATGTTAGTCTTTTATTTATTTAAGAGCAAAGTTGCCTTATAATAAAGATTTTTGTTATTTATTATTTAATTCTTAGACCTTTGGACCATCGGACGTCAGTTCATTTCTCCCTCTTCCGCTATACACATGACAGTGACAGGTAGTGACAAGTATTGGTTATATGTCGGTTTACCGACAAGAGATGACTTCACTTTTATTCAATCGGATTCTGGGTTTTGCTCCGCCGATTCTCGTTACGAAGTAGGTATTTCTTAGCGATAATTCTTCATAACAAACTCGGTTCCCTCATTGGGTAATCTTTTGGTAAATAAATGGACTCCTTGGCACCTTGCCTCGACGTGACGCGCCTGAGGAGCAATTTAACATTAAGACATTTTTTGTATTAGTGTCTATTTTTAACCGACTTCAAAAAAGGAGGAGGTTCTCAATTCGAATGTTTTTTTTTTGTATATTTGTTACGCGATTACTCCGGCAATTATAAACCGATTTGAATAATTCTTTTTTTATTTGGTAGGTCATACGTCAGAGGTGGTCCCATTGTCACCAGGTCAGGATCTGATGATGGGATCCTGGGGAAATCGAGGGAAACTCTCAAATTTTGTAGGCATATACACTGTTTATCAGAAATTATCTTAATCTATGTAGATTTTTGCATCTAATGGTCACCATCTGATGTTGCTGAGCTGATGATGAAGCTGATGATGAATGGTTTAGGAGTATGGGATCTCTGTAACAAAATTATGTAATACCATCGAATTTGAATGTGTTTGAGTCTAATTAATAAGGACTTCGATCCTTTAAAAAGAATAAAATAAAATATTTTTAACAAAAAATTGACCCGCCTTCAAAAAGGGTGAAATAATTTTTTAAAGCTATGTTCACGAGTAAGTAGTGGTTACGGGTAAAACAGCAAATAGGTGAATTCATAGCGGAATATGGTAAATAGAGAGGAATTTTTTTTGACGTCGGCGCCGAACAATTACTAGCATGGCATAACTATCTTAGCTTTTATACTGCCAAAAAGCTTGTGCGAATACTTATTTCATTTAACTAGGTCCTGTTCAAACCGGCGCCGACGTCAAAAAAATTCCTCTCTATTTACCATATTCCGCTATGAATTCACCTATTTGCTGTTTTACCCGTAACCACTACTTACTCGTGAACATAGCTTTAAAAAATTATTTCACCCTTTTTGAAGGCGGGTCAATTTTTTGTTAAAAATATTTTATTATATGTATGAAAATGACTTCCTATTTACGTATTTATTTATTTCGTTTTCTTATTTGTTTTAATCAATACTTTTGCGCTACTCCGGTTTCTTGTGTTTTCCTTTCACCTTGGGTTTTACGGAACAGATCGCTGTTTAACGATAAGGCCGCCCTTTACACTTTTAATTGTAAGTTTGTATTGTATGTTTTTTCTTTCCTTTTAAGTATGCAATAAAGTATTTATCTATCTATCTAAATTCTTTTTTCTATACTCATTTCATACTATACTACATACTAAAATATATCTATACTACTCTGTTCTATACTACAATATACGATCTCTATCTACTATCTTATAACCTCAATGGTGTCATCTGAAACGTCCGAAGGTTGAAACCAGGGGTTCTTTTGCATGTGGTGTACACTGAGTTTACTTAGGCCAGCCCCGGGGCAGTTCCCAACATCCCATACGGAATCATGTTTGCTTTGTGACTTGTAAATGCCGTTTGTGAAACGATATTGTTATGTAACTTGAGCCCTTGTGTGCTCTCAAATTTTTCCTTCCAAAACCATTTGAGAATGCGTTGTGGAAAAATGTCAGTACGAGAAGTTTCGACGGCTAGTCAAATTGTAATGTTACCAGTAAGAAGCGCTTTTGGATTTTTTTTTGTCTTTGAAACTAAAAAGTATATACGGTTAAGTACTTTAAATTACCTAAAAAAAAGATGTAACGAAACCGAATAACTTTCCCCCTGAAATATGTATCGAATATGTAGGTCGTCAAAAAACAAAAAATCGCCTTTCCATAAAATTTCAATAAGGGAAATCAATTTTTTTTTGAGAATTTCACTTAGTTCAAATTCATGAGGAGAATTACTCCATAAATACTTGCGATTTCGCCGACAGACATTTTCGAAAAAATGCTAGTGTAATAGGAAGTAATAGGAACCCGTCAATATTGTGACAGAATTTTATAAAGCAGAAAAGGGATAAAATAGGGAAAAGAAAAATAAATGATATCTTTTCACATTAATGACAATTTCGCAAGAAAAAATTCTGAATTTTAAATGTTTTTTGTATTGACTATCTAAGTACATTTCTTTTATTTTAGTTTTCACAATATAGAAACAGCAGGCATGAACCCAAATTAGAGTTTTTTATATCAATTATTTATATTATTACCTATAATAGGAGCTATAAGTATATCACCGCTATAAAGCTCATGCTATACAAACCTAAATTTAAACGTTTAAGCAGATATAACTACACATGTAATAGTTAATTCAATCTGTCACAATATCATCTGGTAAGTGTGTGTCGCGGGATTGGCACATTTGCATAAGTTATGCAGGAATTCCTCGAGGGGCGTCTGTGGCAGAGAATTAAAATAAATGTCACTGGATTTTTAGTGACAATGGGCTAACTACTGAGTGATACAATTTAGAGTACAGCCTTTGTACGGATTATTGAAGGAAAGAGAAGTACGCCTGTACTATGGAAATAAGGATATTTTTTAACACTACAACTTGATGTAACAATTATTTTGAATACGATAAAAACTCCTAAAGTATGAAATAGATAAGTCAATCTAACATAAGATGAAAACATTTTAAAGTAAAATTATTGCTGAATCACTACAAAGTGAAATAGTTTGGTTCTTAAGTGATTTTAACCAAATTACGGGTGTAATGTAAGCTATGCTAGTAGAGGAGCTTCTTTCTCTTAATTTTCTAGAATTTTATCCTCTCCTTCGTTCGATTCAAGTTCGATACTCCAGACTGCCATTCGCCATCTTTATAATGTGAGACATAAATGCACCGAGACCTGCAGAATAAAGAATTAAAAAATCCAGTATTAAATATGGGAGCAAGTGTATGACAGAATCAAACATGTAAAAACTTCAAGGGACACTTTAATTTTTCGTGCATGGTCGCAGAAAGTGTTTTCAAGTGATATAAACGAAAAAGCAGTCTAAGTAGGCGATAGTAATGAATGGTTTCTTTTATAATAAATGGGTTCGCTCCTCGCTCCTCCTGTCTAGCAAAGATGTGGTCGAGGGTGCCACAAACTCAGCCGATTACCAGAACCGATTGTGATTGCTTAAAATTTTATACATTTACCACCCTTTTCCATCCCTTTAAATCCATGTTCAACCCGCGTCAATTAATCAAGTGTCGACGCACATATATGTTTAATCAATTATTAGACGGCTTGCGTAACGAGCTCGCGATTGTGACTCCCTTTATCTGCACTTAACTAACACTGGGTTAAACTATGTGTCAAAATGGCTTTTGTGTATGTAGCTAGCTATATGGCGGCTGGGATAAACTGTGACGTGTTCTCTTTGAACTTTGATTAAAACAATATACGTGTAGGTACGACAGGTTTGGCTAAGTGGTGGTGATGCTGAATTTCCTAAAAAAGGTTCCGGGTTCGACGAAAACCGGTCAGGATAAACTTTTTTTCTCAGATCTTGGTGTAATTCAATGGGCCTTTTTATAATTCAAACGGCACGGCACGGCATTTCAAAATTTGAATTACAATTGCCCACTACGTTTTCAGCTTCTAGTAGTACTATTACATAGGAGGCAATGGTTATACAATTTTGCCGTGCCGTTTTTGAATTATAAAAAGACCCAATGGGTGTCTTAACTTAAGTAAGTACGTATTAATGTACGGGAGAGGGGCCGGGCCAATGGGTGGGGGTGCATATTGGTTTTCTTTAAATTATATACTCTGCTGGCTCAACGACCTAAAAAGAGTCTCAAAAATGTATTTTAAATAAGTTGGCTGAATTTAAGGATACGAATCAGCCCACAAAACTGAACAACTTCTCTCAAGAAACATAGGTTGAAATGAGAAAAAAAATTCGCTACGCGAAGTCTAAATCTTTTAAAAAATGACACATATAAGTTTCTTCTGGATAATTGTTCAGTTTCAAAAATTCTTTTTCATAACGACCCTTATTGCTTGGGGAAAGTTGTTCAGTTTAATGATCTGATTCACATCCTGAATTTTCGCTAACTTAAAGTCACCCTGTATACTCAAGAGTGTCTATGACCGTACAACTACATTGAAAACGGTAATCCTCCCCGTAGATTCAGCGCAAGGTTCCTCCCGGCTTCCGATTGAGGTTTGCTGCCTTTGAAACAAAGTTTTCGGGGTATATCTACAAACACACCTGGAAAACCTACATCAATATCATCTCTAACTAGAGGATTCTACTACGACAATACCTACCTATTTAGAAAGTTAGAAGTATTTAGTCCTTTCTTTTAGGCGTTCAGGGACCACTTTTTCATTTGTCTTTTTCTAGATATGACCAGTTCTGGATTCGACCACTTATTTACAGGACCATTTCTAACGAGGATCATTTCTTCTTTTGACCGGTTCCTTATTTGACTATCTCAAGTACTTTATTTTGAGAGTCATTGGGTATTCCTTGTAATCTTTTGGGTTATTTGGTAAATAAATTGGTGACCAAAAATGGTAACAAATCAACAATCCCAGATTCGAATTGGTGTTAGAAAGGGTTACAAATTCATTGGATTATTTATTGTTAGCCTCTTGTATTGGTGTATGCCTTTCGGTGGGACGAATGTGGGATGATAACAATGTCTGTATAATGGGCAAACGTCTCCGCTTCTTATTTTAAAATTTCAAAGATAAAAAAAAATTGTAAGCAGCAAATTGTATGAAACATATTACCTTTCATTGAGAAAACTCTTACCTGAAACAGAAAGAAACAAACGAACATAAACTTTAAAACCAAAAAACTTCATATTTACAAACTAGCGTGGGGGTGTCGCCAAAGTTCTATCGTCCAAATGTTTTGCAACAGCACAGTTAGGGACCTAGTCCAGGAGTTCTACCTTTGTTATAATTGAGTCAAACAGTAGAATCCCTCCTCTGTTATAATATTCACTTTGCCCCCTCCCCCGCCTACCAAAAGCTCTTAATGCCAAGTCGGCCTGACCTCATGCCAGCGCCATTAAGCCGTTTATACATAATGTATGAATTTGTTATGCCGTTTGATGTAAAGAAGCTTTACCCAGGTAGTGTACCGGCTCCGGACAATTTTCTCTAAATTGCAAATCCTTTTATACGCACATAGTTCAATTTGTAGTAGTTGTTTTTTTTGGATTTGTGTCTCTGATCTAAGGTGGACTTCGTTTAAGGACATTGCACTCCATACAGCGTATAAACAAGATAAATTCAATCATATCGCCACAAATATTATTACACTCTTCTTCCTAGCGGTTTGTTTTGTATTATTTGAAATTAGTTTGACGAATGACCATACATGATGTAAGGGAAAGCTTTAGCAAATACTTAAACGGTGGAATCTATCCATAACTAGGATCGACTACAAGTAATCATTTTTTCTCGAAAACGTCATGTTAAGCATACGCACGAACGAATTCCCGAGAGGAAACCTAGTAAAAATAATAAAGATGCAATCGAATCGAACAGCAATCTATTCACCTTTGCGCTTTTAATCGGTAAAAAGGTACCCATTTCTCTTTGACACTTCACGTAAAATTATTAATTTCATTCACTGAGCAGTTAATACTGTTTAAGCTTGTAAATTAATGAAACAAATTGCTTGCATTTAGCACTAATAGAATCAATACTAGCCATTCTGTTAATCATCGAAAATCAAATAGAAATTTCAATAGAAAATAAACATTACATAATTAAACAAAGTGGTTTCGAAACTGAATATCGGTACTAAGATTAAAGCATAGTAAAGTTGTTTTAATAACTCATGAAACCCTGAACATTAACAAGAGTCGAATTAGTGGGCAATTTCAGAACTCTGTTCGGTATGAGCTCCAACAATTTGAAACTATCACGGCAAACAGACACCGAATTAATGGGCTCTGTTACGGTTTGTGTGTATGTATTGTGTTACTATCCAATTGTTTAATTACTATATCTATGTACGGTAGAACTCTTCAATAACTTTTATATTAAAAATGTTATACCACCCCGATATTCATCGCTTATAACTCTTAAACGGCTAAACCAATTTGAATCAAATATAGCTAGGGAACATTTCGATTATGTCAGCTTTTAAACAAAACAAAACCCAAATAGGAGTTACGATGCCACAGAAAGACACATAGATTCACAAGTCAAACCTCTAACACCCCTTTTTTGTCGGCGGTTAAAAATGGTGAAAAATGAACTCGAAAGGACAGTTGCAAAAGACGGATATGAGGACAGAGGAGCCACAGTTATAGGTCAAGTATTTCGTGGTAATGTGGTTGTGGAGATCTTGTGGTCACTGAAATTGAAATCATTCGGTATTATTCGCTTTGAGAGCTTTAACAAACAACGTAGATCAAATATGAACGACGATCAAATATGAAGGTTTCATCAATGTTTATAGTTGCGGGACCTTCACAAGTTGTTTCTGTTGGGAACCATGTCGCGAGCGGAAAGCTAGTAAGAAATAATAGAAGTAAATAGAATATGTTACAATTCGTTTAGGTAAGTAGTATTACAAGCAGGAAATGGTAGTGGGACTAGTAAAAGCTGATTTCTTATTTAATATTTGAGAAATTAACATTATTATATTTTATTAAACCTATTATAAAAAACCCTTTATTTAGTTTTATCTTGCCCCACGCACTATGATTCATATCACATGTATCGCTCCTCTCAGACAAAAGGTTTTCTGAAAGATATCACTGTCTGAAGAGACCGCCTTTTGCACTTTTGTATTTATATCATTTCTTTGTTTTCAGTTTCTTGTGCAATAAAGTATTCATAAAAGGAAATACAGAAGCAAATGATTCCGAATAGCACAATTTGTAAAGGATACTATTCTGAGTCGAGCACCAATTAAGAGAACTACAAAGTTATTAAGGTTAGCAGATTTTATCTTTGTTCTTTGTCTATAAAAGACTCAGTAAAAGATATTTATTGAATGCAGTCTGTGATTTAAAAATAAATGGCGATATTATAGCTGTTATCTTGCTGTTGAATTTGTAATCTGATACCACCGTGATTCCTTTAATTGGAATAGAGTTTCAACTCAATTAGCGATTCGTTTCTAGGGCTTTATAATTAATGTGTTTACTGCTAACATTAAAGATGAAAATATCAGAAACATGAATAATATTCACATCACTATCTAGGTACATCCATTTTTCTGTCAACATATTAACCTGTCCGCGATGCATTTTTCTTATCAACAGAAAAAAAAGTAGTGTACAACTATCAAAACACTAATTCAACAACTCAATACTCGGTAAATAACAGAAACAAAGACCGCTACACTTCCCGTTTTCAATTTAGTAATAATTTAAGTTCTGTTTAGATGACTTGTCTAACCAACAGTACAGACATTTTAATCGAGCCACTGGTAAGTCATATATCTAGATGCGAAAGGAAATGTAGAACGGTACAGCTGGAATAGGACCTATTGGAGTTGGAAACAGCAGGAAACAGTAAAATGGTTATTTCAAAACATTAAATCTGTCTTAAAAACTTTTCATAGCATTGATTAGCAGTAAATCCAAGTACTGCTAGATTTATCACAAAGGAGCTTTCCGCTCGGGACTTCGTTCCCGTAGAAATTTGGGAAAAATTATGTAGCCTGTGTTAGTTCAGGGTGTCAGCTACCTCCATACCAAATTTTATCAAAATTGGTCCAGCCGTTTGAGCGTGAAAGAGTAACAAACATCCATACATCCATCCATCCATCCATACATCCTCACAAACTTTCGCATTTATAATATTTATCACAAATTTCCTAATAGATAAACAATTATAAGGTTATTAAGGTCTAAAATAAGTAATCAGGGGCGTGATTCTGTAACGTGACGTATTGAAACTCAATCTAATGTTTCCGTGGAAATGACTGATTTTATCGATGAACTTTCATAACTTTTTTGTACAGAATTTTGTATTCTTTCTTTTATTTGTACACTTCATAGTGGTAAGATAAACAGGAACGAAGATATTAGCAAAAAGCCGAAAAATTATCATTTTTCTCACCGTTTTTAGCTGTCAAAAGTTATGCCCACCCCTGGACTCGTGGGACTTTTCAAAGGTTATTCAGGAAGCTAAAAGGTATCTTCAGCTTGGTTGGAATTTTTCCGAAGTGAAATGCTAAAGTTCCTGTAGTATATACTTAGTCAGACCTACTAATATTATGAATGTGCAAGTTTGTGAAGGTGGATGGATAGATGGGTGTTTGTTACTCCTTCATGCAAAAACTACTGAACAGACTTTGATTTAACTTTGCAGTAATATAGCTTAGGCGTCAAAATAAAACGTAATAAGCTTCCTAATTTTCCCAAATTCACAGGACAACAAAGTCCCGGACGAAAAGCTAGTTAATAAGTAAAGGAGGCGAGGAAAAGATAGTCCATCCGCTATCTATAACATAGTCCATCCGCTATCTATAAAAGGTCTCCGGAAACTAAATATCTAAAATGCAAGTATAAAAGCGTTTAGGGATCGTATCTCTATCAGTTTGCCGAGTCTCGCGATGCTGTCCTCGTAACGACCGTGTATGTTTGGAAGACCTAAACGGCGAAATAATCACATCGCATTTGCCTGCAATCTGAAAGTTGGAGAGTATTTCTGCATAGATAACTCAGAGCAGACTTTTAGTGTAGGTTAGTAAAGTTAGTGTGCAAATTCATACCTTTATTCCAAAGGAAATAAAAACCAATAACTCATAATTGTAGCGTAGGCTATTAAGATCAAATAAAGGGTTTGTCAGCAGCTCGAGTACGGCGCGCCATTCGGCAGATCATGAAACTTCACTTGATTGCGTGAGAGCCCCGCGCAAAGGCTTGCCCACTCTCTGGCGTTGTCAATGTTGAGTTTTTGACATTGGACCGCATCGTATTACGCGCGCTATCACCATCGTATCGCTATCGGTTCTGAAAGTTACCTCGATAAGAAAATTACTAATCTTCCTTTCTAAAATTGATGCTTTGAGGTCTATGAGTCTACTTCATTAAAAAAAGTACCTGCAGAATATAATACAACAGTGATAAAATAAACCACCCAAAATTATTATTTTAAATAATTTTGACAGATATTCATCGAGCGGCTACATAACGCAAGCGCAACTGTATACGTAGCAATGCAGGGATTCACGTATAAATTTTACAACGATAAAGCCTCGGAAATAGAATTTCTGAAAATCGCCACTAGATTTCTTACATGGTCTCTCTTACGACTTTCTTTAAGTTAGATAAAATCTTGTTAAAACGTCGCTGTGTCACTTGTTGCTCCGATCCGGAATGCAGTGCACGTCGCGTCTCACTCCACACGGAATGTGGCTACTTCGGGATATTGTTTACGTGCCTCCTGCCTCATCTTTAAAAATATTTTAAAATGAATAAAATAGGTTTAGACACGGTTTAGACGTGGGTACCATTAGCCATCTATGAATGAGTGTGGACGTGTCTCAATGAACCGTTGTGGAGACTAAATTACAATATTGCTTCTGTATTATTTCAAGTTTAAGGCTACTTCGAGAGGAATAAAGTTACTATTAGCCGACTATTATATTTTCTCAATAAATAATCAATCCTTGATTGACATTTAACATTAGACGCATAGTTCATAGCGATAGCCCATAATGAGTAATGAGCCAGACTTGTAATCCGAAGGTCGCGGGTTCAAATCCTGGGTCGGGCCTGTACCACTAAATTCGTCTTTTCGGATTTATGTACGGATTTCTAATTATCACTTGCTCAACGGTGAAGGAAAACATCGTGATGAAACCCGCCCGTCCAAGAAAATTGATTTTCGAAAGACGAGCGGTCCACCAACCCGCATTCGGCCAGCGTGATGGACTATGGCCTAAATCCCCTTTGTGTTACGAAGGGAGGCCCGTGCCCCTCGGTGGGGACGTATATGGGCTGGTAATAAGAAGAAGAAGCATAGTTAATTACGGAAAATACCAACTTAGAATGTCGTCACTGCTAAAAAATGGAAACACTTAGGGCCTTACCACAAAAAATACGACTAACTTCAGACAATGTCTAAAACCGGCATATGTTATGTTTCGTTAGCTACTTTCAAACCAAATTTCATCAAAATTGGTCCAGCCGTTTGAGCGTGAAGAAGTAATACAGACACACACACACACACATCTCACAAATTTTCGCCTGTATAATATTAGTGTGATCATCATCATCAGATTCGGTGGCTTAATGTATGATATTACCGTTTTCTCGTTACAGGGATAACGTATTTACATCGGTAGATATACCCAAATTAAAAATGTCCAGATAAAAATAAGAGTTTGTGTATAGATCTTTATAGAAAATTACAGACGTTCACTTACATTTTACTAGTTTTAACATTTTGTTTCCATTTTTTAAATACAAAAAAAACTTAGTCTACCCATTTTCCATTTAATCTCGGAGGTATAAAATAATCAAAAGTGTAGAAGTAAACGATATCTTGAAGTGTATTTTGTTCAACATTGTGTGGACCAAGCAATCGTATTTTCTTCAGCATTTCTCGACTGTTACTTTATTTATATGGACGGGAATAGACGAACACATTGTATTCCTTACTCTATAGGAGTTAAGACTACATTGTTATTTAACTCTTGGGTATTTTCTTTTTTCTTCGGTTAATTTTGAAACTATTTGATCAAAATAAAAATTCGAATTAATCATGAGCATTGTCGTACTTCGGAGGGCATGTTAAACCATCATCAGAGGCCATTTTGGCGGTTCGAAAACTATAACCCAATTCTAAACTTTTAAGCCTAGAGATCTGAAGTTTTTGGCAGTGCTTATGTTGCAATAGGAATAAGGCTGGATTTTTTTGAAATTTCCATGAGAACAATTTTTTTTATTACTAGTAGGAGAGCTTTGAGCCAGTTTTTGAATGACAATATCAAAATTTCTCCAATGTTTACAAGAACAATTACCTGTCCTGCATTATATCAAAGTTATCTGAGAAGCATAATAATGAGTAATATTAGCACATTCCTAGTTAAATACATTTTGCAAGCCAAAACAAAGCTTTGTTTTAGTAAACTGAAAACACGAAAGTCATACATAATATTCATACGAAGTTAGACATTTCACAATATTAAGAGCGACGGGTCTCACGATGGGATCAAAATGCAAGTTGGCTGGCGAGAGTTGGCCCAACTTGGACCTCTGATTGCGGATCGCAAATGTTTGCTCAAGCTCACGAGAAGCATCAATTATTCAAATATCTGCGACCAACTGACTACATGAGTAATTTTCCTTATATTACCTACGAGAACTATGTAAGCAGAAGGTAAGTAGCTTACAAACTTCTGCGCCAAATAACTTCGAGACACCCGAGAACGGTTCTCATGTATGGCAGCTAAGTATCATAAGTCTGAACTCGACTGTTCTAAGTTTCTAAAGTGGCGGTATTACTTTAATGAAAGGCACCGTGATTGGCCATTATTACGTTGCTTAATAAGAGGTAATATACGACCTGACAAACGCAATTCTTAAGCATTGGTGGAGTAATACGAATAATACAGAAACAAAAAATACGTTCAGAAAAGAAAAAAATATTATTGCGCTTCTCTAAACTTTCTTTTAATAAGAATAAGAAAGAAAATTCTACAGGCTTACTAATGAATAATACTACTATTCACAGCCTGTTTAGTCGAGTGGTAGTGGCACTGCCTCTTGATCGACGGCGAAGGGTCCTGGGTTCGATTCCCAGTCGGGGCAAATATTTGTGTAAAATGCAGATGTTGTTCACAGGTCATGGTTGTTCTTGTCTGTCTTTGTGTTTGTTTCAAAGGACCCACAACACAGGGGAAAACTTTAGAACGGAGCTTTTAGTGAGTAGCGTTTATTTTTTATTTATTTTTTATTTAATAAAACAAAGTCACACGTCTTGTCTATCTAGAACCTCGGTTCCTAACCTGGGGGTAATTACCCCTGCGGGGGTAAATCAGCTATTTTACAGGGGTAACGAAGAATCTAATTATTAAAATCGTAAAAAAATAATAACTGTGAACCATATTCGTGGCAGTGCTACAAACTCGGAAATCTTCAAAGTTCTAGGCGATGAAGTTGGTGCAAAATGTTATTCTCTTTTGTACCACAAGAGGTACCAAACAGAGAAAACAAAACGAAAAATAGTTTTTCTCAAAAATAAAAGATAAAACATTGCTTGTACTGTTTGATTTGATAACATTTTAAAGGGGGTTAAAATCAGTTTTCCTCATAGGTTACAGGGGTAACAATATAAAAATGGTTAGGAACCACTGATCTAGAACATGATAACCTCAAAAACCTTTTAAACGGATTTTCATAGTTTTCCATCCGAAATGATTTAAGACGAAGGTTTATATTTTTAAGAATTATTCATCAAAGATTTGTGTTGGTCGGAAATCGAACCCGCAACCTACCAATTAAGCTATCAGGCTAGTCATCACCAACTGAGCTTTTTTATAATTCGAACGACAGGACACGGCAAAACTGCATTACCGTTGCCTCCTATATTCCCAGCTTCTAGCAAACTAGGAACACAGAGGGCAATGGTAGGTATATAAAAATTTTCCGTGCACTGTCCCATAAATATACTTAAGTGCCGTAGAAAATTGAACTTTATCAGTTATACAATTATAAAGTCTTCTTCGCTCATCCGTATGCAAGAAATAGGCTTCGCTATCCCGTATGTTTCTGGATTGTCGAATTCGCCAATACATTTCCTTAAGAGTTAAATTAGGGATGAAACCAATACGAGGTAGCAGTCGATTTTGTCCCGTATTCCGCATCCCGCAATTTCGCGTCCCGCAATTCCGAATTCGGATTAGGGTTGAAATAGGTCGGTGATTCCGCAATCGTTATTCTGATTAACCTCCGTACAGTCGCTTACGAATTTAATTATAGGTAAGTCGAACTGAAAATCTTTCAATTAGTGGCTCTTCAACGGAGTTAATTCTTAAATAAATTTAATGCTTGAAAAAGGTTAATAAGTTATTTGAATAAATAACCGACATATAAAGCAATTTGCATTTTTTACTTCTATTATATTTATGTACTGCTACTTAAAGACATCTACTGAATTTCAAAGATGGTTTGCATTGCATGCCTTTAATTAACAATCTTTATGAAATCTTGGACCTGTATGAGGACTCCTGGGACCTTCAAATTAAAAACATACGAAATACAAGTGAAAAGGATTACCAACAAACACGAAAATAACACTGACTTTACAATGTTAGCCATTATTTAAAAGTCTCACAACTTTTAAAAGAAATAAGTAACTAAAACATCTAGAATGAAAATCTCCTCCTATATTTACCATTAACATTTTTAATTTCTCTTCCATTACGGTTATATAATTTCAAAGATTAGAAAAAGACAAGGAGTTGTAAAAGCGAGGCACAGTAATCGCCTTACAGAATAAAAATGTATAAACAATCCATGAAGCTATTAAGAACAGAAAGCAGGCAAATTAAATATGCATGAACAAAGGCTTATTTCTTCAAAGAAAATGTAATACTTGCAAGTTTCAATAGGATTCTTTCTAGCTTTGTTTCATTTTTCTAACCAGAATTTTTACTAGGAGAATTTGTGTTGAGTAAGTTCATAACTAATTTAAAAATTTTACAAATGTCTAGTTTTAGTACTAACCGAGCGAAGTCTAATCATGGAATAAAATTGCTTAACGAGGAGTTAAGCCCGACCATCTCTTCATCTGTACCTGTCGATTAAGCCTCTTTGCACTGCTGAAACAAGATTTCCTATTGTATGTCAGGCAAATGCCGCACTTACCACGTAAAGGAAGCCTTAAAATAAAATAAAAATTTACAAAAGTAAGTGCTGTGCACGGCCACGCGGCGCATTTTAGCTGCGTGGATTCATTTGTTTGCCAACGTGTGTCTACGTTTCCACTGCAGTACACGCCGTACACGAATTGAAACCCACGATTTTAGCTACGTGGATTAGATCAAAATCTAATTTGAGCCTTGATGTCAAACTCACTGAATAGATATTCACCGCAGCTAAAATGCGCCGCGTGCCAACCGTGTGTCGCATGCACAGCGTGCATGGCGTTGAGCTACGTGGGCAACATATTCCAACAAGCCACGCGTGTATCAATGACGTCATTTCATGCGTAGCGTGGTCGTGGGTCGCAGTGGACACAATCACATACAGTTTCTTGCAAAGCGAAGGTTAACCCACATGCGTAACCTAAACGTGCGCCGCGGTGGGTCCGCGCCTTAATGTCAAAAACATTAATTCAAACTACAACCTAACAACAGTCTTTTATTCAAAAATCAGATTAAAGTAAGGCCAATCAGTGTATTTTGTGTATCTTGTAATATTGTATTTCATAATAATATAAAAGATCTTGATATAGAAGCGAGTATATGCTTTGCTACCATTTTTACTTTATAAGAGCTCTACATCACTTCCATTACGGTTTATCAGCATCTATGGGCCTTTTTATAATTTGGAAACGGCACGTCAAATTGTATTACCATTGCTTCCTATGTAAAAGTAATACTAGAAGCTGAGAACATAGGGGGCAATGGTAATTCAAATTTCGTAGTGCCGCACCGTGCCGTTCGAATTATAAAAATTCCTCGAATGCTTTTAATTATACTAAATTACTACACACCAACCAACATTGAAACTTCCCACAGAAATAAGGTAACAAACGATTTTTTTAGAGTTTTCTATGGAAACCGCAACACACTTTGTAATTCTCTTGCTTAATATTTTCAGCCGTTTTAGACCACGGAACCAAAGCTCGGTAATATTGCAAGTAAAAGGAAATTTTCATGTTATTTTATTTACGTGAGCCAACGTTTTCTGGCTCTTAAAGTTACATTTCACAGTACTTAAACAGCCAGTACTCAAAGAGGAATATTTAATTTTCTGTTTGTTTATAAACTCTTTCTGTTTAAAGTTAACTGAATACCGCAGGCGACATCGCTCCGTGCGGCTTAGCAACAAAAGTTTAACATCCACTGCGTCTTTGAAATGGTTGTCTATGTTTGTATGAGATAAAAGTATGTAAAAACTAACTCTATTATTTCAGAAATAAGGAACAGAATGCTTCAACTTAAAATGATTTTGATTAAATAAATTTCTGTCATTTTCTACCGGAAGGAGATATGTTTTGTCATTTCCAAGGGGAATAATAACAGAAAGAGTTCTAAAGATAAAAATAAATATTTTTTAAATTGTCTTTTAGCTGATTATAAACTTCAATTAAGTTTAGTTTGCAAAGACAGTCATTTTTAGTTGGACATAATTATATTTCGCACTTAGTCTGCAGCATTATACTTTTAAATCAAATTCTTGAAAGAACCTATTTAAGCTTATTAAATAAGTAAAATAATATAACCTTTTTCTGTGTCAGCTGTGGCACCAAAAGGTGGTTCAATTGAAACTCATCTGTATATTTATATGGATGCTGTATTGAAACTACAATAAAATATTGTAGTGTCAATACAAAACTACAATAAAATAAATATTAAATAAATATACATGTTTACTTTTTTATTAATTTCTAATTGCTAAATATAAAAAGAACTTACATTAAATTGAACACTGACGATGTGTCACAATAAAAATCATTTGGAAAATCTAGATCCAATTTTGATAGAATTTTGTCATTCATGAACCTAACATAATTTGAGGTAAAAATTAAGAAATTAATTAGTGAAGCCTAAGCCAAGGGCACTCCTGTCAGCGAGCTTCTTAACAAAATATACGTATTTTAGTACAAGTACAGAATCTAGTTAATCACAGATTTTGGACCCGGATTCTGTAACTGAAGTTGTTTGTCGATGGAATGGAGGCTATTTTATTCGTTCAGGTGGCGAAATTGAGAACTATTTGTTTTTCATATACTTGCTGACCACCACCCCGACCAGCAGCGCCACCGCCAACCAAACGTAAAGTTACAAGCAACCTTGCAACTGAAAATTCAGTTAGCGGCGGCGCCACAAGTCAAAGCAGCTGTCATTAGATGTATGAAATTAGGATAGTACTCAATTTCGCCACCTGAACGGATGAAATGGCGACTATTCCTTCGACACACAACTTAAGTTACAGAATCGGGACCCTGTACTTTTGTACCCTGACTTGTGCGATCGACTGGACTAATAGCTCAGTCAAAAAGACCCCTACTGATCTGGAGGTTGCAGGTTCAATTCCTAACCTACACAAATGTTTAAATATCATATTTTCAAGTATTTGTATTAAGGAGTCTGGGTGTTTATGTATGATATTGATATGTATGTATTTACACATTATGTAAGTAGTATATCAGTTGTCTAGTACTCATAGTGCCTTGCTTAGTTTGGGATTAAATGGCACTGCTTTGTAAATTGTCTAAGAATATTTATTTGCTTACTTTAATTTTGTTTTACCATAGCTTTTACTTAATACAATGTCGCTGTAAATAAGTTGGAATGCAATAACGTTTTATTATATTGTATTGAACGTTGCTTTTTTATTTCTACCTTAATCACTACTACAGTTTTTAACAACTTACTTTAAAATTACTAACTACAAATACTCAAATCCAAACTTTGGTAACATCGAGATTATAAGTCAATATTACGTTATTATTGTAAAGTTTCATGTAACTTGTAGTTTTACATAACAAAGCTCTATATGTTTCCCTGTCTCTCCAAATTCAAAAGCACGTATTTCACTACACATCATATGTATAGTACTATAAAGTATACACTATTATTCCAGTGAATGCTAACCACAAGTGACAGTCCAGGAGTGGAACAACGTTTTGAAAGTTTGAAAGAAATATAGTCTACTATCTTTAATGTTTGTCGTTTCTGACCTCAGAACCTACTGGCTGAGTTAAACTGTGTCGTACCGAATTCAGCGTTCATTATTAAACTCTTCTTCCATTTAAATCTTTAACCTCTCAATTTTCTGTATGAAATTTTATTCGTGATTTTCCTAAGAGTAACAACCGTTATCCGCTTTGTTAATTTTTTAATTAGAATCGGAAGTTGTAGGTTGTATACCTGACATAGGTACTCGGCTCGAAGTTCACCTTCCATAAACTTTTCATTGTTTATATAACTACGAGAATGGAGGTAAGTTTTCGAACATTGTGGTTTTAATGATCTAATATTAAAGGCAGGGTATTAATTAGAAATTCCGCGTGTACTCCTTATACCCGATAGCTACGTTTAGGCTTAAGCTCGATTACTCGGTGCACAGTAGAGTTCTTCGGAACATTTTAATGATGAAATTATGAGTTGCTTGCAATGAGTTACTTCTCAAAGTTTCGATACCCATGAGATTATTAAGCCTGGGCCTATTAAAAGTTGAGAAGAATCACAATGGTCTTCTCATAGCCGGCCAGCACATCAGGTTACCCCGATTAATTGAAAACCCGTTCTTAACGCAACAACACAGAATGCAGGTA
This sequence comes from Aproaerema taeniolella, assembly GCA_949987775.1. Lineage (NCBI taxonomy): Eukaryota > Metazoa > Arthropoda > Insecta > Lepidoptera > Gelechiidae > Aproaerema > Aproaerema taeniolella. The sequence continues at coordinate 9,928,672 of OX465251.1, read as the reverse complement.
TGGTTAACTTGATGAGCGGCCCTCTGTACAATAAAAGAAACCCTGAAAAGTGGTGTCAAAATAAATAGAAAAATGGTAAAAGATTAAACAGAAAAATGGCTAAATATAAAATGACTTAATAATTTAAGTTCTTACCATAATGTAATAAAGCATCATCTTACCTCGTAAGTGTTTTACAGATTATTCAAAAAATGTCTCAAAAAACTGAAACTAAACATTAAAAACAACATTAAGCAAGAACTTGGTCTCAAGTCCAGAGAACGTCCGATAAAAATAAAAATAAATTTATGAATGTAGGTACTTTTAATTTAAATATAACCCATCTAAGCCATAAAGTGCTTATGACAGTCCGTATTAAACTTGACTGACCTAACATGGACATTAAACAGAAACATTTGGTGACAAAGTATCGTCATAACTTTGTAACATAAGTGCGCGTTTGTTTATTGGCGTGTTACTAGCTCGTCTAGTGTACTACAATGTCACATTTTGTGAATAAAACAACGTATGGGAGTCGTATAGTTGCATCAGATAACACACATGAGTTCTTCCGTTTCGCATTTTAGAATACGAGATGTTAACCCTTTGGGAATCACACAGTTAAAGATAAACATTTAAGAAAATGTTACAGGATAAGAAAATAATACTTAGACTTTTTAGAGGCATCGCTTTTTTATTTCTGATTAATAATGTGTTGGCTCTTGACAGCAGTCTAGCTAAAGGGCAAAGATGCGGTGGAGCATGCAACAAGCTCACCTAGAAGAAGCCTATTCACTCGAACATTAGAGAGAGAGGATGTGGAGAGCTACATTCAAAAAATGCCCTCTGTCTGCACCTGTCTTCCTCATAGACTAGACAAAAAATATGTCCTACCTACTCAAATATTAGTTAAAGCCTAATAGAGGAATAAAAAGCAGCACCAGCACTGTCCATCAATTTTCCTCTTATTGTGTAGGTATAGTCAAGTGTGTGGCAAACTTGAAGGCACAATAAGAGGTTGCATCTATCCATCTACTCACGCCTATAGCCTTTGCCGGGTTAGACAAAGCATCATGTGGTTCTAGAACCACTAGACGCTATGTTTTAAACAAAGAGGAGAAATACCAAACAAAAATAATTAAAAACTCGTTTTAAAAAGGGCCATTGACACTGATTTCCGAAACCCACGATTTGTTTATCTTGAGTTTACCCCGAAATTGTAAGTCGGTGAAAATGTAAGCAGTTTTGCGTTTGACAAGTGTCAGATTTATTGACGCGCTCCACGGCCGACTAAGCCTATTTTCACGGGATCCGCGAAAATTGAAATATCGGTTTTGGCTAGATAAGCCAAGGATAAAACATTGGCAAATATCAAGATATACTAGAGCTAAAAAAATGTTTCTTATTTTCATGGTGTTTAATTCAAAAATATACATCGAATTTTTAATTGTATAAATAATGTATATTTTATGGAATAATCAATATTTTAGTTGCTTTTCCACATTTTATAGTAAACTAACTGTCCGCCCGCGACTTCGTTCCCGGTGGATTTTCTTTTTTTTTGTGAATCTAAACCATCCTCGAATCCACTTGAACACACACAAAAAATTTATTAAAATCGGTCCAGCCGTTTAGAAGGAATTCACTGTCAACACACGTACAGAAGAATAAAGATAGATATAAAAATAGGGTCTTAAATATAAAAAGTTTCTAATACAAAACCCCGATAGGGCACAGCAACGTTAAGATTGCATAGCGCACTTGAAAATCTTTTTCTATTATAATTAATCTGTGTCTTATTAAAAATAATATTTCTTCATTGATCATTACAAATACTTCGCAGAGTGAAATGGGCTTCACAGTCCACGACTGGTCGCGGGCTGAATTTTCTTTTTTTAAATTAACTTTGTAAATATATTACTTATCTATTTTTCGAAAATCATTTCCAGTAATCTAGGATATAAAATATCCACGTTGGAAGTCGTCGTTTATTTGCTGACGCGCCGCGAAGTTAATCCCACCTTGTCAGCCCTGTGACCTGCTTAATCTTTCTTCCTTTTCCAAAGCTATACTTTTAAGGAAGCACATTTTTAAGGCATTATTTTATAAAATAAGGAAAGTATTAAAAAGGGAGACGAAAATATACATAGACTCGTTTTTCTAAGTACCTATTTTATATAGTCATCCCTGTGGCCAACTTGCGTAACTGCGTTTTTGCTTAGTTATAATATTTTGTCTGAAAAATGGTTGCATTTGCAATTACGTGAGTTTGGCAGCTACAAGAGTTTTACTTAGGGATGACGATCATACCAAACCCCAAACGAAGGATATCAACACTAATAACATACAAGCAGGTTTACGGGGGTGCCATTTCCCAGCATTGAAGATCAACGAAACACCTTCAAAATCAATTAATCCACTTACGAATTAGATACGGGTTGCTCAAGACAATCTCAAAATACCAAAAAATTCCTGCGCACCGAGCATACATATATACATTTTTTTGCCACATCACATTGTAAAAATGTTTTCTAAGCGTGTGTTAAATACAGATGAAACTTTCAAACTAATAAACGCGACACACTCAAAGGCCCACACTAAGGTTTTCCCTTGTGTAGTGGGTCCCTTGGAACACACATAAAGACAGAAAGGTAAAATCCGTTTCCTTAAAACTTTTTAAGCAGAGTAACCCTAATGTTGTAGCCTCTTCAAAGAGGAAATGGAAGATGTCTATGTTCATTACATTCTTTGAAATAACAGAGAAATGTTTTACCATCTCGTCAAAAATGCCAGATTGAAGCCTTAAAAAGTAACATAAAGTAATATGATATCCCTGTCTTTTTCGCAGAAGGAATAAAATTCAACTTTCATTATTTCTTTTTGTATATTTAATTTTTAAATCTCACATATTTTTACGAAATGCATCATGTAATATCGTGCTGAATAAAAATAAAAATGTCTAACGAGGGGATACTGTTAATTAAATCATTTTTTAAAAGCGTGAGGGATATTCACAAATAATTTAAATAATAATTATACTTTTTTATAAAATTTTGTCTTTCCCTGAAAATATTTATTAAAAATGTATCACCGACATTCATAGTTTGTAAATTTCAAACGGCTGAACTAATTTTAATATAATTTAGCTAAGAACCGATTTCGATTACGTCAGCTTTCAAACAAAAAACTGCATCAAAATCGGTCGATTCATTTAGGATATACGCGTCAAACTTAGAAAAAGAGAGGTTTCTGTCGCAGTTTTAACATTTCTAAAGTACAAACTTTGATTTACTTTTTGTACACATATCAAACTTGAAGTGTTCTTGGCTGTACTCAACGGGTAATATGCAGCTGATTACGCGTGAAATTAATTAAGCAAACAACTGCCACAAGCACGGTACGGAACCCAGATAGTGTATATTACTTCGAAATGAAACTGATATTACTTTATAAACGAATTTTTATAATAACGACATTACTCTCATTGAAAAACATGAAAAAGGAACGAATAATGATGTACCGTTTCCAGAAAAAGTGACTTTTATGGCTAGTGTATTTTTTTTTAATGATAAAGTTTTTCATTTTGAAAGAAGCATTTTAAAGACCATATCAATAGAAATTCGGTAGACATTTGAAGAGATAGTCTAACTCTTTGTTAGTCTCAGAAACTAAACAATCTTTGTAACTTATACTGTTCAAATGTTTGCGTTCGTTATACTAAACTGTTGTATATTTAACAGTCATTTTTCTTCTTTGCGAGTTGTTTACTGAGCATATACATTAGTAAAAAATTTTCAGCATTATAGTACTTATTGCTGATACCTAATCTAAAAAAACAAACTAAGCTAAAACGGAGCGAAATCAATACGGGCCTTCGCAGTCTTTAAGTCACTTATTAATATTTTTATATACGAATAGATCGAACAAAATGCAGTTTTATACATAGAATCACGTCGTTATTCTCTTAAAGGGTAAGCAAGTTAGAGATTTATTTCAGAATTAAGTCTAGAGTTGACTATAAAAATCGCCCGTAAAACTTCTATGCCCTAAAGTTATTTACTTATACCGTGTACGTGGTCGCTGCCTATGCCTAGAATACACGCTACGGACGGTAGCTAAAATAGTAAAACTAAATGTTTTTATATTTAGCTATAGGTATACACAGGTATACTCGTACCTATAGCTTCAATGAAATGCAAGAGCATCATGTTATTTTTATTCGGTAATACAGAGTGAATAAAACATGATAGCTCCGAAAGCTATCTGTGTGAGCTCAGTTTCATGTAATTGAACAATAAGTAGTTTCAACGTGGACGTGTATTTTTAACCGTACTCAAATATGTTTGCACAGCCCTGTGCAAAAATCTTTCTAGGACTCTTTATCAACGTTATACCTATGCCCGTATAATGCACAATCGGACCACACACCACTAATAATTAGAAATGTTATGTATAATGCATACTTAGAAATACTTATTTATATGTATATCTGATAAAAGCAAGAAACATCAAGTTGCAACTTAATACTTTTATACCATAACAAAGACAGACAGCTCATCAGACATTAACGACAACTCGTGCTACTGCTGTTCATAACTCTGGAGCCATGTTTGGCTAATAATATCCTAAGCTAACCCTTAGTCTGAAACTATTAAGTTTGCACAAACATTTGCAGCCAGGTTCAGCTACTACAATTTGCTACATAAAAGCAAATTAACAAACAACTTCTCAACGCACTTGTGTCCACGACTGCCCGGGCATTCAAACCAGAATTTATTTACCATAACCATAAAAACTTAATAAAGCAGAAAACTATCGGAAATAATCGTTTTTTAATTAAATACCGTCCATTCGCTTAATCCCTTTAATGCAAATATTTGGAGCGTTCTCTGCAACTTGAATTTCAGAGCAAAAATTGTAATAAAATCTGTGCGCTCATTAATTTCGATAAATTTATCACTTTCGAAGTAAAATCAGGATTATCAGTATTCTCTCATTAGCAAAATGAAAAATAAGTTCGCGTGATATGACTTTTCATTAAATATTTTATTAATGTATTCATGACTTAAATGAAGTGACAAGATTTTTTATCTCTTTTTTCACATTTTAAACCGTAAATAAATACAATATGGGTGCGTCAGTAATTTTTTTTAAGGAATGGGTTCACTCTTGACCATAATTTAGCTTTGGGCAAAGACGTGGTCGAGAAAGTAGCAAGCTCACTCAGAAGATACACGTTCAACTTTTTTTTTAATACCTATATCATATAACCATTTCTACATATAACAGTAGAACTATCTGCTATTGACAGGTATTTTGACAATCTCTGATTTATTTAAAATTTTTGTGTGTTGGTGTGTGGTTTTTCTAGAATAACTTAACAAAGACTAATAGTATAAGCAAAAGTGCATCGACGGCAGTAAATTTTCTAGTGACTCATCCACATATTAAATTCCTTTGAATCCCGAACAAAAGTTAATCAAAAACAGAGTATGCACTAGACAAGAGAAAATAGAAAATCTTTAAAAGGACGTCGCTCTTTACAGGTGCTCGTTTAATGCTGAATTTATCTAACTACCAGCATTTATGCTTGCTCACGGTGATACGCTAATAAAATATCGCCTAGGGTTTAATATACAACGGTAAACACCTCAATGTTTTGACTCGGTATACAAACTTCGCATTCAGTAAATGAAGTCTCTCACATGTATTATTTTTTGTGTAAAACCTGGTTGGGTATTTGTTTTGTAAATCTTACGACCGACACTTCAGATTATCGGATGTCTTGCGCTATAAAGATGACAATGACGGGTAGTGATAAGTATCGGTCATTGACAGTCGGAACCTTACAAAATATGGCTCGCGGTTGCCTGTGTCGATTTACCACAGCGCTAACCTGCGTAGGCAGCTGGCGTAAGCAGTTGAACTGAGTCTATTTATTTATTCAGAAAACCAAAATAGCACAATAAACAAAACTCTACTAAAAGGTCGTTCAACTAAACAATATTTAAATTTTGTTTTCCTAAACCATCATTTATAGTATCACTTCATACGATTCTCTAAAACTGTGTCGTTAATATTTGGTGCGGGCTACCATCTTCCTACGTGAAATGAAAGATTTACGCAAGGCGACCGAGATGGCGAGCGCAAAGCTAAATCTTTTACTGATGATGAAGCTGTCAATTTGCCCAACATCATTTGTAAATATCCCTCACGCTTTTAAAAAATGATTTAATTAACAGTATCCCCTCGTTAGACATTTTTATTTTTATTCAGCACGATATTACATGATGCATTTTGTAAAAATATGTGAGATTTAAAAATTAAATACACAAAAAGAAATAATGAAAGTTGAATTTTATTCCTTCTGCGAAAAAGACAGGGATATCATATTACTTTATGTTACTTTTTAAGGCTTCATGCATCAGCCAGATAATTTAAATCGGTCTTTAGATAGTTACACCGCCATAATGAAACTTTACTCATGTATGACTTTAAATAAACTAGCGAAACTTTAGGGAGTGACTCTTTCCAGAAAACTGAAGAACTTTCCCAAAAAAATTTTCCAATTTTTGATCTTCAAGATTGTATGAGGCGATTTTTTTTCGTACAGAAAACCTCGTGCTTTTTTTGAAGTCCGTTAAAAATAAGGTATTTAGGGCTTTAGGGGTTTTAATGTTAATAACCGATGGTGTAGTTACATATTTATGTATGTAGTTTTAGCCCCCCTTAATCCAGTTACATACTTATGATCATTTTTTGCTTGAATAATAAGTGAACTTTAGCACTTGGCTGGCATTTTATAGGGATAAACTTACTTAGATTTAATTAACTTTCAAGTGCACATCTCCTTTGTTCTCTTGGCAAAAGCAAAGAAAACATTAATTTTTGAATCACTGATTGTTCATTTTATATGCATAGAAATTTACAAAAATGTTGCTACGATTTAAACAGCTTTTGGCTATAAAATTAGATATACCTAGTTACTTTGACAGAAAAATCAAATAATTTAAATTGCATGTTTTTTATTTTCCCAAAATAGCAATGGTTCTACAAAAATTCTGAATGGTGTTCCGATCAGATAAAACAACAATCACGAAAGACTGAAAGTACCTACGCGAAAACATTAAAAAAGTGTATACCAAAACGCTCGTTACAAAACGAGTGCTTTTAAAATCGACCCTTCGTTTGCAAGCATAATGACTGCAAGCGAGACAACCCTTTCATAACGCATATTAAAATATTTTTCCCCTTCATTTAACATTGGCTTTGCTTATTCTGAAAACTCTTATTAAAGGTATTCTGTGTCGTCTGAGACCTGTACAAAGAAATTTACAAAGAGAGGTGTAGAGCCAGTTCTGCTTCGGGCTTTATTAAAATTTTTATACGTTGATTATTTCGAGGATATGTAAAATACCTAGTGCATCTGTGTTTTTGTTTTAAGAAAGACCTTGGTGCAGTTTTTGTCTATACTAATATTACAAAGAGGAAAGATTTGATTGTTTGTTTGCATTGAATAGGCTCCGCAACTACTGGACCGATTTGAAAAATTCTTTCACCATTAGAATCCTACATTATCCGTGATGAACATAGGGTACATGATTTTCACGAAGTCCCGAGCGGAAAGCTAGTATAGAATAAGTTTGGAGTGATGTCTACTGTATTAATAATTTGATGTCGTCTTGATATTAAAATGTGTTTGTGTATGCAGTTTACTTATATTACCAACCAAATCATGTAGCGCTACCTAAGTCTTTAAGTTTGCTTGTGACTAATGATGATCCATTGGTTGACGCAAATATTTATTTGATAAGCATTAATTCTTAGGTTTGAGTGTACTATTAACGTGGTTCTTAATTGACGTTCACCGTAAGTAAATCTTTGGTTGACCTGTTTTTAATCATTTTCTCATATTTCCTAGAAGTCCTCACGTTTCCCGATTAACTTCTGCCTTTCCACTCTCAGACTTGACTTATGAACTAAAAGTGTCGGATACTAAAAGTATTTACAAATACTGGCACATAATGAGTGAGTGAAAACTTCGCAGCTCTCGAACTACAAAGCTCCGGATTCATTGAACAGCAATTACCTCGGAGGCCTCCAAAGAGGTCTCTAATTAAATCCTTCTCAGATGACGTCATAATTATAGCGTAAATTGGATTGAGACACCCCTTGTTTTGTTAATTGTTAGTAGAAAATTCCTCGTCTAAATTAATTACTTTATTTCTTTCCCTTTTCAACGGCTTTTATTAGGCGACACTGAATTCCTAATTCGAACGATCCATAAATAAATGTTTACTCCGCGCCCTTCTTTCCTCAGAAAATCTACGTGTGTATTTTTTAAAAGCAGTTTAGTCCTATTCGCGCCGAACATTTTTCTTGCCTTAAAATTGAGTTTTTTTATATATTTGTAATTGATATATTAACATTTAAAAATATGTAAGTTTATCTTTCTCTTTCATACGGGTTTTATTGGTATGACGCTGAATTTCTGATTGAAATGATACTTTAGTATAGAAGTTTATTTTTTAAATTTTCTAGCGTAGGTATTTCCCCTGGAAATACAGAATACCTTGTATGTGTAAATGAGAGCAATAAACTTCAGTTACCCCCAGTCCAGAATGAACATTTAAACCTTATGATTCTTGAATTGGAATCAATAATTAATTTGAGTGAGTGTATCAGTTCATTACAGCCAATTCATTGGTAATCATTAAAGCTAAAAAACATAAACACGACTAGTTAATGCTCTCCGCCGCAGGCGTGGGGCCACAGCGGTGAATATTCATTTTGCTGGACACGTAAAACAATTTGCCAGTCAAATGAGTTTTCTAAAAAGCCGATTAAGCGGAAACTAAAATTGGTTAATTATTTGCCGAGCACACAACGTCGAATAAGCGACACAGAAATATTCGTGCGAATTAATTTCATTTGAATAGCTTAGTCGAGCTAAATATGACAAACAAACGGATCGGTAAAGTCCACGGAATAATAAATGAGGTGAAATTCCAATAACCCACTATTGCAATCTAATTTCGTTGTAGAATCCCCTCGAAAATACACGTGGAGTCCTTTATTTCAAAGCGATAATGCCGAATTTTGTTCTTTTCAAGCGCAAAAGTAAAATTTGTTCGTTGCTATAACTATGAAAAAAAGACTAAGGTAATTAACTCGTCGGGCGTCACCGCTTGAAAGTGCATACTGGTATATCTCTTCTAATTTCTTGTTTTGTTTTGGCTGTCATCGATTTTCCAAATGCTCACGAATTTTATTTATGAACCACAACATTTATCGGCTACAATGATTTTAATTCAGAACTACGTAATTTTTTGATGTTTTGTTAAAATTTCGGAAATAGGTACGAAGTTTTCGAAGACACAATAAGAAAATAGGAGCTCTGTACGTCAATAGTGCCAAGTATGGCGGCATCATGAGTTGGGATGTACTTTCAAGTTCTATGGGCCAGAGGATCGTCAATGTTTTATTTTATTGAACACCCTGCTGGAACCAGTCATTTAGCCGAATATATGCTGACGCTGACAAAATAGCCTCATTGCTCATCTTGCATCTGATCAGAAAGTTGCGGGTTCTATTCCTATTTTCAAATATTTTCCATGCCGTAGTGGTGGTGTAAGAAAGGATGCGAAGGGATCGGTAAATTGGTAGACCCAATGAAAATCTAGTCACAATTATAGCTAAGACTAGCCGATATCGACGTCTTGACCGAAATCTTATTGACCATCGCTAGTCGCTTCATTTTCTGTTACTTAATAATAATGTTTATATTTCGCTACATGAATAATATCACTGTCACATTAAATATTTGACTTATCTTTCTTTAAGCTTTCGTCCTTTTTTCAATTTACCTTCAACCTGGATATATCATATCAAGATTTGTTGTGTTAGCATTGCTTAATATTATTTTTGCTTGTATTTATTCTAAAGATTTTGAAATCTGGCTGAATTATTGATGAGAACTTTTTCTTTGACAAGTGTTGCATTAAGTGATATTTCACAAGCCGAAGGAAATTTATTCAAAATAAGTTTTTGTTGTATAAAAAGCTGTCTTTACCTTTCAATAAGTAAATTCTCCTTACCTGAAAAAAATAAACACAGAAACGTTATTTTTTACTTCAATTTTCATAAATAATACAACATAGGTTAGTCGACCAAATGAACCTTTGTGCAAAACAAAACAAACACTGAAAGATAGTATGGACCAAACCAAATATGAAATTCGTATTGGAATACTGTACCTACAGTACTGTAACTACCTACACCACTACAATTTGTTTATTTGAAATATTACAAATTATAAGTGTTGTTTTGAGATTCTAAAATTACAGTATAAATTTAAACTTCTAGAAAAATGGTAAATTAAAAAAAAAGTTACGAAATAATGGAAAAAAGTAAGACAAAAAAATTTTTAGCACTTTCTTGAATTTCAAACTGAGTGATACCGGAACATTCAATTGCATTCCATGTATTCAAATCTAACTAATCAAGACTTAGAGTTGGAAACACTAACATTTGCACGTAATACCCGTGCGTTTTAGATTTTAGTAATCGTAGAACACTTGCTTATTCTTATTATCTTAATTTCGAGGGATTTTTAAAAAAACATATACTTTTCGATGAGGGCTCGTCCTCTGTTATATACCTAAGGGCTGATGACATGACAATTTACACTTTATGCTTTTTAAAAATTTAACGAAAAATTTGACAAAATCTTGAGTCAAGTTTCCAGTTAGCTGTCAATAACAATTAGGTATTTAGTTGATAAGTTTACACTCATTATTTATTCAAGAGTCGCAAATCTAAATATATAAAAGAAGAAACTGACTGGTGACTGACTAACTGACATATCAATGCACAGCCCAAAGCGCTGGGTCTAGAGATTTCAAATTTGGCACATAGGTTTCTTATGAGGTCTAAGGAAGCACTAAGAAAGGATTTTTCGAAACTCGCCCTATAAGGGGATGAAACGGGGGTTCGAAATTTGTATGGAGAAAAAAAATTTTTTGTACATTTTGACTTCGTGAGGACATACCTTTAAGCAAATAAACGGACACGTGTTTCGCGATTTTTCAAAAATCAAAGATTAAGAGAATGAAATGGGTGACAAAAAAAGTTCTTTGCGCGAGCGAAGCCGCGGGAAAAAGATAGTAAAATATATGATGCTTAATACCTCAGAACTTCTAAGAAAAAAACGTCTATTAATTAAGATCAACCCATAAAAGCGATGTATTAACGTAATTAAAAGCCAAATTCAGTCGTTTACTTTCTAACAACACTCGGTAAATTCCAATCCCTCTGGGCCATCTAATTTATCTTTTGTATATAACTTTAAAGGGCAAACGTTGAAAAGATTTCCAGCAGTAGATTTTAATCATAAACAAGTTTAATTAAAAGCTTGGCTAGATTAATTTACTTGATGATCTCAATGCAAAATTGAATTACGGTTTCTGATCTTCAGAATTAGTTTGACCTAGACAATGGGTGGCAGGAAGTGGATGGTCAAATACTTATCAGAGCGTTAAGAAGGGACCAGGGTGCTTCCCTTGGAAATTCATAAATAGGATTAAATAGTTCGGTTGCGAAACTCCACTTAAATGCAAAACTTTTGCAACTTTTTGCAACATTGCTCCATTTTATGTCAAATGTCGGACTTTCGTTTTAGATTTTGAGTAACAATTCAAAAGACGAAAATTTTTACAGGAGGAACTTGTCAGTTGCACTTTCTAATTTACTAGCTGCCAGATGGGCCTTCTATCCCGTAGGAATTTTGAGAATCAAATTATACACATAAACCTTCCACTTGGTGAAAATCCGTTTAGTAGTTTTTGAGTTTATCGCGTTCAGACAGACAGTCAAAAACACACGGCGAGGGACCTTGTTTTATAAATATAGTATGATATTATAACAAAGGCACAAATCGAAAATCAATGGCAGATAATCGGCCGAACACCCCATTCATATGTCTATTAATTGGTCGTTTGAGGCCTTAAACTAATACCAGGAATGTAGCGTTTAGAATAGATTTGAGTATCTTAGTCAGCCGTACCGTACGAGGTTTAGTTAATATTTAAACCTAGTGATTTTTTTTGTGGTACTTAATGCATTATATTTTTGTTCCGATTTCCTAACACATCAAGTGTTAGGATGTGTTAGGAAATCGGAACAAAAATATAAGGATTGTGTATCCCTAACACATAAGGATTATGTATCTGATAGATTCGATTATCTTATTATTAAAAATGGTTGGCAACAACAATGGAGTAACTAAACCTCAAGCTCTAAGGTCAAATATTTGTGATCAAGTTGGTTTCAGTCGTAAAGCAGAGATATTGTGCCAGTATTGTCCCAAAGATATTAGTTTCCTTAAGATCTGTGTAGTCATTATCTCGATTCAATGTAGGATTATTTGTCTGGATTATTCTGTGAATGGTTGACATTTTATATCAGTCTTCGGAAATTCATATCAGATACAGATTGGTTGACAATACTTACCTATAACTTCCAGAAATCAACTGATTCTTTAGACTCGTGATATTTTAATAATAATTCCGGTGTTCCAGTAAAATAAAACAATGATATGAGAACTGCAGAATCCCGTGTTTTATGATTTATCAAAAATGTACTTTGTAAGAATCTGATCATTGGGGCTCAAAAGTCGTAAAGTTTTAGAAGTTTACACATTGACTGAAAGTTCTCCTGAAACACCGGCCAGCCCGCATAGCCAAACTTTCGTCTGGATTACAGATAGCTATATCAGTCTCCTTCACCTTTCATCACGGAGTACAAAGGAGGCAATTACATCAGTGACATCTGCTGGCTTTATCATTCCCAAGATGTATCCGAAGGGTAGAATACATGTACAGACTACTAAATGGTTGCAATACGAAAACCGTCGCTATTACAAGGGAGATAAGGGCGGTATTGAGGTCAATGTGTACAGTTTAGTGTGCTGTCGTAGGTACTTCGCAACACGTGCCTGTCATTTCATTAAATCTGGAATCACTCAAATTTATCGCTTTGTGTTTCTGTGAATACCATCCCGTTGTAATAATACTAAGGTTTTCGTATTAATTCAGCTTTATTTCTGTGTTCGCAGCTTGATAGAGATTAGGTTTTCAGTAGCTGACGTATTCTGTAAGTTGATGTATTCTTATATACGGGAAAATGACGTCTGATTTTTCATAACGACTAAGGTCAATATGGCTGACATTTTAACACACTTCGGAACACGTAAACGCTCTTGATAAATCAGCCACTACGATCACCCGTAAAGGTGTTACTTAACCTCATTAATCTGTTTCGAACAGAGAGCAAGGGCGTACTAGGTTACGAACATATCTAAAATACGAATTGAAAATATAAACAATTCATTTCAATCACATAACCCTTTCTAATAAACCATCGATAAGGGGATGAATTTGGCTAAGTTCGGCGCATGCGCGAGCTCGACGCGGGTGACTAAGTGATGTATGAGTTAGTAAGGTACATCCAACAACCCCTCAAAGTAGCAACGTAGGTGTACTTTGTGTGATTGTAATAAGAGCGATTTTTCAACAACATTAGGTAGTTTGATATGCTGTTTCTAGGTGCCTTCTGCGCCGGAGCGGAACGCATTACACGGCTCGTTGCCAAATAAAACTGCTGACTTCTTGACTGTAAGTTCGTAAGAAAGAGTTGCAATTTTCACTTTCTAAATCTTTTTAAGTTGGTTTTCCGTTTAGTTAATTAATGTCCGCCTCAAGTATCTTTCTCTTGCCATTATTCTATTTTAATTAAAGATTTTCATAATGAAATGAATCCGTGAATAGAAACTTTGTTCCTTTTTTAAAATATATTTTTAACCCCCGACGCAAAAAGAGAGGGGTGTTATAAGTTTAACGTCTCTGTCTGTGTATCTGTATGTGGTATCGTAGCTCCCAAACGGATGAACCTTTTTTTTTTGCGACATAGATTATTTTATCCCGAGTGTTCTTAGCCATGCTTCATGAAAATCTGTTCAGCCGTTTAAAAGTTATAAGCAATCGAATGTCGGGGTGATCCAAAATTTTTAATTTTAGTATTATATGCAAATACGATCGAATCAAGGCAACAACACTTATTAAGGAATTGCATTTACCTTTTCAACGACGACGCGAGCTTTAATGTACATATTTCTTTTCTTAATTGTACAACAGATTATGAAATTAATTTGTATTTATAGTAAAAGTTGTAACAAACATTCCCTAACTTGTCAATGAACACCTGACAAAAACTCGACCTGTTGATTGTGCAAATTAACGCCTTTGATCAACGAGAGAGACGGCAGAGCTTCGAAATAAAATTGCAAAAATTTGCATTATTAAAAGTCAATCCAATTTACATTCTTGTTTTCATTTGTGAGGCCGCTGCCGACAGCCAAAATCAGCACAAATGATTGTTGTGTACACTTTATTTATTTATTCCACTGTTTTTACACAACGCCCCTGGTTCCAAAATTAAAACATCAATGTAATAATTTTCACTTCATTACTTACGTTTACACAGAGTGTAAATGACAACTTAGTAAATACTTAAAATGGTATAATGTGTACACATAAGTATGCAAAGATTTATTTTTCCAGGAAACGTGACAATAAGGAGTTTTCGTAACTCACTAACTTACTAACTTTGACGATACGCAATGTACCACGGGCGCGGCCCCGCGAGTAGGTCTCTCGCACCACTCTGCTATCAGAATGCGATGTCGCTAATTTTCATGTTTTAGATTGCTAATTTTTTTATTGCAAAACAAATTAATCATTTAATTTTATAGCAGAAAAAAAATCTACTGACAATTCAGGTTCTTAGTTTTTCCCTTACATCCAGTTTACATTTTAAATGAAGTAAGTACGTAATTTGTCATTTTTGGACAGTATTGTGCATGTTTTCATGCCAGTTTTTACCTGACTTTGTTTGATGACTCATGATACCTATTTTTTTATATGGCATAACCAAAGTTAACTCATCAAAATCATGTTTGACAGGCTCCGCTTCATGTTTGGTAAATTTAACCGTCATATAATTCGGATTTAAAAAAATACTAGATTGAGTTATTTATATCTCCTTTATACACGTAACCTCACTTTGATTGATGCTCGTGAATTGCATTTTGAGATTTTTTATTTACGAATAGTTTTTATAGTAACTGTTTGCTTACACTGGGATAGGCCTTTCCTCGTTCTTAGGCGCCAGCATAGTTCACATAGCGTGACATAACTTTGTCGTATGTATCTCTTTCCTCACTCTCGTTCTATCGCATAGCATCAGTAAGGAATAGGCAGAAAGACAAAGACACGACAAAATTATGTTAAGCGTCTCTTTTAACCCAACTGGATTTTGTTCTGGGTTGTCTGTGTCATTCTGAATACCAGTTATGGCAGAGCATAACAGTCAGGCTTTCCCAGTTGACACTGAAGCTAACTCGAGCCAGTAATGACTTCTATCTATTATGAGGCATCGCGAGCCCCGAAAACCATTTTCACTGAGACGAATCGATTAAATTTCATATGCTTCCGCGATTCGGCAAATTAGATCGGCACTCCAAACGGTCAGAAGTCGACACCGCTTCCTTCATCGAACGATATCCCTCAACGTAGGCTTCAGAAAATTTAAAAATATGCCACGGATGATTCACAAATGACTGGTAATGGTTCTGTATTTCACAGTCATGGTTTTGTTTCTAACTTTCAAAGGTAAAGTAAGATAAGATAAAATACAGTTTTTTGCTTCTTAACAATATGTTTACAATGTTAAATCAGAAAATAACAAATGTGATGTGGAAGCAAATAGGACACAGAAATCAGCATACTTGCTGTCTATAATAGACAAGAAACTGATTTTTAGCTGGGCCTAGTACCTGCAGTAAAAATAAAGGAGGTAGATAACAATAGACTAAGTTTGAAAATACGTTATGATTACAAAGACATTATTAGCCTCCTTAGCTTCAAAAGGAGGCCCGTGCCCCTTGGCGGGGACATATATTTATACTGATGACGATGAAAGACATTATGTCGGAGTATTTAGCTATAGTTATTAACGATACTAGTGTCGTAGGTAATGTGTAACGTGAGCCCATTTGAAACACGAGCAAAGCGAGTGTTTTATAGGGCTCCAGTTACACATTACCTAAGGCACGTATATTGTTCAACATTTTACAATGCAGTAGCCGAGGAAACGAAATTAAAAAAAATGTTGTCAAAAACTTACATCGTATAGGTATATCCAAAGATCTTAAAAGATAGCATTTTCAATCAAAATTCACTGAAAACAAGTTACAATTAAACAATTTTTACGATTAAACACAAAAGATCAAGGAATCAACATTTTTATAACACAAAAATGATTTTGTTTTATAGGCGTTTTCTGGGTTAACTCGCTCCATCGTCGACCTCATCTTTGACCTTTATGGTCAAGATTGAGGTCAAGAGTTAACCCATCTTATAATAAAAAATAAAAAAAATATATTTTCAAATGGCGGGCAAAACAATGTCGAGCAAAATGTTTTTCCACATTTATGAGGCAAAGGCGAAGTAAATAAAATGCCAATTGCGCCTACAGAAATTATTAAATAGTTCAATTATTTGTTAGAAATCAGATTTGTTTGATTGAAAAAGTAAAATAAATAATTTACTTTTATATTTTATTTCACTGAAAATCAAGATTTTCGTCAGAAATAATTATTTTGCAGGCATAATAACTCTTTGCTGTCGTTCTGTAAAGCCAGTAAAAGCTTTATGAAAAATGTATTACTCTCACTTGTCAAAAGGGTCACTGAATTATCAAACCAGCTACTTTTTATTGCGTCATACATTTTTGTCAGTATTGTATTCACTTTTTGCTTACTTTTTATGCATCATTTAATAAAAAAAATTACTTTACTGGATCACAGAATAGTCACTGAAGTGGAATTATGTTAAATGAAAAATGGTTTATTTGCTGATTAGTTCAAATATTTTATTTCTTTTATTTTATTCATTTCAAAATTCCATAACATGACATGTGTTCTATGGGGTACGTAAACGTACACTCCGTGGCCATGTTACGGGGTTATTTCCGAGCAACTGCATTGTAAAGTTTTATAAAGACACGCTATCGTATGATGCGTCTTGTGTTATGTTATGTGGTACCTAGCCTTTAATACGTACAACCACAATACATGCCGTTTATGTAGCTAAGTACATAGAACTCCATATATCTCAAGGTATGTCTATCTTGACAAAAACTTTACCCATTATTCAAGAATATGACAGCACTTAGATTAATATGATTCGCAGGTCTGACACCTATCAGCCTACAATCTGCAGGATTCATTTCTAACTTTTCAATATTTTTTAATTATACCAAAGCAGGTAAGTACAGTCTCATAATGTCAAAATTTTACAATTTATTTTTAAACTGCTTTGAGAACCAAGGTCACCGACATAGATCGAAGAATCGCTAACCTTAAGTGGCTGTAGGCAGGGCAACTGATGGCCGTTGGGGCAGAAAAGTCCTCGAGTGGCGATCACGTACCGCAAGGCGCAGCTGAGAAGGCCTCCTACAAGGTTGACCAACGATCTGGTTAAGATTGCGGGCAGCCGCTGGATGCGGGTGAAGCAGGATCGATCGATGTAGAGATCCTTGGGGGAGGCCTATGTCCAGCAGTGGACGTCTTGCGGCTGACATGACAATGATGATGACAATTTATTATCAGTTTTATAATTGAAGCAAATCTTCTCTTTTGTTTCGTTTTAGTTTTTAAGTATACATAATTATATGGTTATATATCTGTTAATCCATTTCTTGTGATGTTTAATGAATAACATTTAATTTCCGTTCCATAACATTTTTATCGACGGATATAAAAGTCAATTTCATTCAAATAACAAAGCGAATGTATCTTTCATAAAGTTCCAATTTCAAAGGAAAATACTGTTATTCTCGTTGACTCTTCCTCTTAAAAAGCCTGTAGAAGGCAGGCCACCCGTCACCTAACAGACAGATAAATATTGAACCAAGATTAATAGGGTTCCGGTACCATGCCTGCGGTACCCTAAAACGGGGAGATTATTCCCTTTTCTCGCGGATCGGAAGCAGATCTCATTTCCTCCGACAACATCAAAGTGGGATAGCAATCGTTTTTTTATTTGAATCAGCAATATTTTGAACGACATCGACTAGTTAGTGGCTCGATCGAGGCGGAGCGTTAGGTAAAGTACTTCCTAACATTTGGGAAGTCGGTTTGTGAACTCGGTAATTTTGTTGCTCTGACGGAAAAATTTGGTTTGCAGAGGTTTGCGAGTAAGTTTCTGCCATTTACATCGGATGGTTGCTTTGCTGGTTAGATTTGGTTTCTCTTTTACCAATCAGCCAAAAAAGGACACTTTTTGTTTTCAAGTAAATCCGCTTTGAGCTCCACACAAGCTCCATTTGATGTGTATATATGTAGTTATGTAATTGGAAATATCGATAACACGGATATATCAAGATAATAAAGAAGAGATCAGAAGTGAAAAGAGAAAGAAGATATTTGCAATTTACAGACAGTTTTTAGTAAATCTTGTTTCAGGCCGAACTGAATATCTGAAGACAAATATCTAGTCTTAAGTAATAATAATATGTAGATGTAAATTACAAGATCACACCAATAACTCTAGCGGAGTTAAGTCTTGCATTCATTCAGACAATTATTTAGGGGAATATTTAGGGCGAGCCTTAAGCACAGGTTTAATGGCAAACTTTTAAGAAATAGCACAAAGTAGAAACTTTAGATCGATTTTTCATTAATTGAAATAAAGATAAAATATTATACACACTATATAAAACACAAAAATTACTTCAGGTATAAAACATTAATCAAAAACGGTAACGGACGTTTACATTTTCATTTCGAAACTAACCAAAACTAATTTAGTGCTGTATGTACACCTACATTCGGAAATTCGTTTCACAAACCAAAACACTCATAGACAACATAATCCGCTTTGTATCCAAATTACTAAAATGATTTGGGAGTAAACCGCATTTAAATTAAACATATTAAATGCAGGGATTAACACAAGACACAGAGACCACATGTTGACCAATTCCATTCGTAATGAGCTTTCACGTGGGGAGCATTAATATATGTAGATACAGATTAACAATATTCACCGCAAAACCTATATTCAAATGAAATATGCTTCAACCGTGTAAAGGAGCAGTTACTATGTAATTTCTTTACTTTTTGAAGGCGATTAAAATTTTTGTGGGCGATGAAACCAAAGGTATCGAGGACCTATTACTCTGCTTACGCATGTCCGTCCATCTTTTTCTCCATCTACTGCATTTGCAGCGTATTACACACATAGTTATATTTTTCACTGTTCATTTATAAAGTGTAAATATGGACGATGCCACAAAATAATGAAAATGTTGAAATCCAAGAAAAACCACGGCGTTTTCGTGGCCCAATTTTAAATTTGTCCTTTAAAGTTTAAAACAGTGATCTTAATTCAAAATTTGTACTATAACAAATAAAGTTGAAACATATAGGGAGCTCCTGCTTTTTTAGAGTATGTTAAAATCGGTTAACTATAAATATCAGAACAGGCACTATTAAACATTTAACCATCAGGTTAAAACGACAAATAAGTTTATGAAGAGACCACACAAAACTGGTATATTAATCGGAAAAATACCACAAGTTTATCTAGCAACAACCACAAACAATAATGAAACATAAGTTAAAACTGAAGTGTTTGTAATTTCATTACATAAGACACCAATGCGTGAGATGTTACAACAGGAAGTTAGCGGGGGTTTACACAAGCGATTTGTAAAATAATTAAACTATTACATAGTTATTAGGTACTTAAAAGTGGTTAGATAAACGACAAACGAGTATATGTCAAAATACCTTACACAAATACCAAACTTTACGAGCAATAATCTTATTAATCAAAATTTATAGAATTTTAAAGATATCTGAATTATGTTACGTGTTACAAAATAAAACATTATTTTAAAAACAGTTTTTAATTATTTTTGCACATTACGTATAATTTTGTCTTATCATTATTACTTAATTTTGATAGATTAAAAAAATATCGTCACGCTTGTGTAAACCAACGGAAAAATCTTTGTGAAAAAAACGTGCGTCACAAGTGCTTCTAATTTTTAATTAAAAAGTCCTACAAAACCACCGATTTGATTTTAGCTGGTGAGTGATTTAGAAATGTATTTACAAAAGCCCCATACACGGAAGGGTTAGCGTGGCGTAAATTGAGAGCAGTGAATAATTAGAATATTTATTCATATGTTTTTTTTACCTTAACCATTTCACGGAACCACCTTCGGGCGAGTATTCCGGCGTGGTAATTCACAAATATATTGTCACTTTTGTACACTAGATCTAAAGTCTATGTCTTGATTCGACGTTCAGGAAAATAGCAGGTCCTGTAAATAATTTACACAGTTATTTGGGAATTATTAATCGCCAGAAAAGTACTGCAAAAATCTTCAGTTAAAATAAATAATATGTAGGAGATGATTTAATCTACCTATATGTGACATTCTTATCGGAGTCTCCTATAAAATTACAACTACAAAGTCGTAGGAACGTCGGAACAAACTTATTTGCTACATACACAAAAAAAAGAAATAAACATTCAAACATAGAACCTCCTTATTTGAAGTCATTTAAAAATATAACACAAAAATTTAAAATTGTGTATCACCCAACATTCATCGCTTATAACTTTTAAACGGCTGAACCAATTTTGATCAAATATCTCCATGAACCATCACGATTACGTCAGCTTTCAAACAAAAAAAAACCACAGATACATATACAGGGCTTTACGTAAATCTCTTTCAATCTCTCGGGTGGTTAATCAGTCCATGAAACTGAACAACTTTCCCTCAATAATAGGTCAAAATATGAAAAAAAAATTTTTTAGTTCCCGTACAAGATATGCTGATGAAGTTTGTATGAGAATAAAAAAAAATTTTTTTTCGTATTTTGACCATTGGGGAAAGTTGTTCATTTTATGGACTGATTAACCACCCGAGAGGTTGAAAGAGATTTACCTAAAGCCCTGTATAAAATGTGTTATTTTCTTCTTTCTTATCGGAGTTAAAATGATAAACTGCATCACAACAAATCCAAGAATATTTATTTTTATTAAGCTAAACTTCTAACTTATACTCGTAGCTCCCTAGGACACGTATTCTTGGAGCACCTTTACTTCGACTTCTATACGGTTTCGTTCTAGTTTCTAAGTTTAAATAACAAATGTTTTCTTAGTTCAGAGAAAATTCTATACTTGTAAACGAGCTTATCTTTTATATTTATTGTTATCAGTTTTTTGAAAACGGTTCTAAGGTTTTTTAAAATTAAAATTCAAAAGGCATTTTGGGTATAAAGGTTGATTTTTTTATTTAAATGCATATTAACGCTTTTTTGGCAAAAACAAGAAATTAATTAGTTCAGAATGCGGCAGATGGAACCACCAACGAACCCGAGCTTCTGCATTGTAATTTTGAAGTACTATACCGGGGAACTTTAAATTATCTAGCGAAAATTACAAGCGAAAAGCCCAATAAACTGAACAACTTCCCATATGGAATACCGGTCAAAATATGAAAAAATGCCCCACAACCTGAGCGATCAGCTAAGTCAATATTGTTTTAGAAAATTTCCTTGGTGAAAGTTGTTCAGTTTCTCATCCCCTGAAGTTTCGCTATTTCACCACCCCATGAAATGATTTCCTACTAGTTTTTGCGCGGTGCGCGACCTGTTAAAGCAGGCCGCGAGGCGGTTGTGCACTTGTTTTAAAAGTTAAAAAAGTTTTTTTTAGTTTTTTGTAATTTTCTTGAAAACGCATGTCGGCCATCTTGGATTTCAAAACAGATATCATTTTCGAAGTCAGCAACCCTGGAAACAATACCCACGGCAAACACTGATGAATCATACCTTATTTTAAAGCCCGAGACGTCTATATTGCTGGATTTTAGTTGGGGGAATCGTGACGCGATGGGCAAAGCCCGGAGCGGTCGGTGGGTAAGATGCTTGGTCAAAGTGCACAACGCCGCTAAAGAAGTTTTCACTTCTAAAAAGGTGGCAACCCTTTCGATTAGGGTCACGTGAAAGTCACGTGTCCTGACGCGAGTTTAACATTTTTTACCTATACTTCAAAGTGCCCAACGCCGCTAAAGAAGTTTTCACTTCAAAAAATTACTCCCCTTAAGCACAAACAATAATTTTCATTTAAATAGACACTATACACTCAAAGGTCCACACTAGATTAAGGTTTTCCCTTGTGTCGTGGGTCTCTTGGAACATACACAGACAGACACGAACACCCATGACCCGAGAAAAAACATCTCCCTTTTACTAGAAGCCTGGACCCGTCGATCAAAGGCAGCGCCACTACCACTCGACCAAACTTAATATCAAGCGGCTTGAGTCACTATCTCACGTTCGCTTAAACATTTGTTGCAAGCTATCTCAGACTTCATTTTCCATTCTGACTTGAAATTTCAATGCTGCACAGCACAGCTGATTAGCTTGAAGCGACACAAGGCAGGTTAACTCTTCGGTGTAATGGGCGACCAATTTGGTTGGCTCCGATATTGGTGTGCTTTTTATCTTTTTAACTGAGCTCCGGTTTGCTCGCGGAATTAGTTTACGCGAACGTTTGATCCGATTTTCCTTTAAAAAGTTAACTGCTGGCGGAAAATTTGTATTGCAAAGCACAGGTACAAATCTAGGGAGTGAAACAAATTTTCACTACTCAAAGTTTAGGCACTGGACGAACCCTTAACAAATGATACACTTTTTTTTTTGAAAAAACTGGGAAAGATAGGTAATTTTGTGAGCAGCATTGAAAAAAAAATTTTTTCTCATTGGCTAAAATCAAAGGCATTTTATTCAACACTCCTACTTCTAGATGAATATCACAGATCAAAACAAAGTATTAGGGAAATAGTATTCCGTTAGTGCGTAGCTGAAATAAAATGAAAAGCTTTCTGAATAAATAACTGCTGTAGAAACCTTACATACCTTCATAAAATGTTTTTAAAAATTATAAAGTTTCTTTGGCGAATTTTTCCTAATATTTCGACCTGGTTCTTTGGGCAAAGTTTTTATTTTATTTCATTAAAGGTTTACTTAAAAACTAGGTAAAATAGCTTAGTTAGGTTATTGTGGAACCAACATCGCTAGCCACGGATTACTAAGTAGAACTAAGTGAGTTATGGACAAATATTCCTTACATTACATTTTTTAAGTAAATATTTATTAGTAATAAGCAAACTCAATATTAAATTATTATTGAGTAATTATATTATAGCGATTATGTGGATTGTGTAAAATTGTCTGTGCGTGTCATTCATATGTGTGTGTGCGTGTGAGTGTGAGTGTGTATGTGTGCGTATGGGTACACCATATCATGATTAATTTTCTGTAATAAAAATAAAATGAATATAAACATTATAATGTTTATATTTCATTTTATTTTTATTTACATGTCTAAATCCTTCAAAGACGCCAGTGCCATCAAGTTTTTCGGTTAAGTTTAGTGGGCTGATTCACATCTAATTTAAAGTCACCCAATATTTATAAATAAAATTCAACTTTTTAAAATTCGTAATTAAATTAAAAATTATTTGAATTAGAATGAAAAATTGAAAAATTGTATTAATTAACATACTAATTTTTAACGCAAAGTGCAGTGGAGTAAGAACTGATTCATATTTAATCATCTTGGCCTTATGCCTGAGTGCATCCCTGTCTTTATGCAAACAACCTCCCGAGATATTTTTAGCTGTAATCGAGTCACCTAGTGATTTTTATTAAATTCACTCGTAAAGAAGTTGTTACTGAACGTTGCCAAACTAATTGGATTTAGTTTCACTTTCAACTGTTTTATAGAATCTTTGCATATACTTCCTTTTTTTAGGGGAGAATTTCTAAAAAAAGACATGGAAGTAACCACATTCAAATGCTAGATAGGTTATTATTTTTTATACACTAAATTATTTTTATTTTTAGCCCCTTTATATTTTTTTCAAAATTATAATAAGCTCCTGCTTAATTCAAGCGGCGGGATAACGCAGTATCACAGTATTTATTTATTGTCTAGGCAAAACGCACTAAAAAGAAGAAAAGCCAATTTTACATTTATTTTCACCACAACTTGGATTGAGGATTAATCTATTTTTTTTATTTTTTTATCAACATATACCTCCCCACCGAGGGGCACGGGCCTCCCTTCGGAACACGAAGGGGATTTAGGCCATAGTCCACCACGCTCGCTGGCTCAATTTGGGTTGGTGGACCGCACGCCTTTTTGAAAACGATTTTTCTTAGATAAGTATGTGGGTTTCATCACGATGTTTTTCTTCACCGCTGAGCAAGTGATAATTAATGAAAAATCCGTACATAAATTCGAAAAGACGAATTCAGTGGTATAGGCCCACACCAGGATTTGAACCCGCAACATTCCGGTTACAAGTCTCACTCATTACATAGCCCAATTGGGACTATCATCGCTCAATTTTTAATTATTTTCTTCAAATTATTTCGAAACCCAATTTCGTCGTGTTGACTTTTGCGGATGCAATTTGTAGAGTCAGGTGCGCACACACAGACCCCTAATGTCGCAAACATGACTTTCTTTGCATTGCTAACTTCAATATTTACCAGAGCATCCTCCGAGAGCTTGAAATTTTTAATAAAAGTTCTGTCTTCTGTTTAGCTTTGTTATAATTTCTTCGCGATTCCCTTGTGGGATGTGCGGAGATCTCACTGCAGTCACTATTTTCAATAGTCATTATGTTTGCGACACAAAATTTTACAAGAGAAAAAAGTTAAAATTGTTTTAAAGTGTAGTCCTAGGTGGCTGATTCTCACAATTGGAAATGAACAACTTTTCCCAAGGAACATATAGAAAATTTCCAAAAATTTTACGATTTTCCATACTAAAGATAATCAACTGATTGCACAAGTTGCACCCCCGGGGATACATTTTTTTCTTTTTACCCCCGACACAAAAAGAGTCCGCCTTAAGTAAGTATCTTTCTCTTGCCATTATTCTATTTTCATTAAAAAATTCATAATGAAATGAATCCGTGAATAGAAACTTTGTTCCTTTTTTTATAAATATTTTTAACCCCCGACGCAAAAAGAGAGGGGTGTTATAAGTTTAACGTGCCTGTCTGTGTATCTGTATATCTGTCTGTGGTATCGTAGCTCCCAAACGGATGAACCGATTTTCGTTTAGTTTTTTTTTGTGTAGTAGATAATTTTATTCAGAGTGTTTTTAGCCATGTTTCATTAAAATTTGTTCAGCCGTTTAAGTTATAATTATAAGCAATCGAATGTTGGGGATGATTCAAAATTTTTAATATTTGTGTTATTTTACATTGCGTTATACATTTTTTTATATATTTCGACCTATATTCAATACGGAAAATTGTTCAGTTAGTGGGCTAATTCACGTCCTTAATTTGGCTTCATTGACAAAACAATAAACATCTAGCCGCGATAAAAATAAAAATAAAAATAAAACATTAACCGTAGTGACTAATCCCGTTTCGGATAATTGTTTGGAATCGTTGTTCACCTTCTGAGCGATGAAGAAAATAAGTGAATAAAAAGAAAATATGATATCAAAACAACTTTCTAGAGAATACCTAGTTTTCTCAAAACAACAGTAGAACTTATATTTAATTTACAGCGCTATGCAAAGTTGAAAGTTCACGGACGCGAACAATGCAGGTAGTCAACTACTTTTACGTATTCCTGGGAGCTTCCACTTGTTTAATTTTTAAATTATTTTATTAATTACTCTAAAATTAAAATGTTCGTATAACCCCCGACGTTTAGGGCCTTACCACAAACAATAAAAATAAAATGACTAAAAAGGATGTTTACAATAAAATTTTTAAACGATCAAAATGAAACTTACACTTAAATAATGTTTAAAACCGGCCTCTGTCAAATCACTAAAGTCACTTTTAGACGTTGTCTAGTAGTGTTTTAATGTTTGAGGTAAAGCCAGTTATTGCTTATAACTTTTAAACGGCTGAACCAATTTTTATCAAACATAGTTAAGAACCAGTTACGTCAGCTTTCAAACAATAAAAACCGCATCAAAATAAGTCTATTCGTTTAGGAGCTACGATACCACATATACAAACGTCAAACTTATAACACCCCTTTTTTGGGGAGATAAACATGGCAACTTAATCATGATTCATGACAAAACAACAATGGGTCACTAAATTAATAAGATAAAACAAAATACTAGATCGCGCATTTTAAACTGTAAAATAATTGCAAAGTTAACTGCCCCATCAAATCTTTTGTCTGGTTATGAAAAACAATCGTTGTAGCGATGACTGCGCCGGCGCCGGACACGGCGGGCGGCAAGACTTCCGGTTCCGGGCCAATCGGCGGGACAGCCACTTCCGGGGCAAAGTGGGCTTAATCCCTGCTTCAGGGTCGAATTTAGAAACAAAACAGGGACTCGATTTACTAAGAAGCTGTTACTTCCAAGCCAGCTATTGAGTATCTAAATGTACCATTTAATTAGAAAATATATTATTTCCATACATACCTTTCAAATTAAGTTCATACAAGATTCATTTTTTATTAAAAATTTTACTATTAGGTACGTCGAGCACTAAGTGAATCATACAAACACCCATCACCATCTATCATCATCCATGAATGAATGAATGAATAAATTCTTTATTGCACACGTAAACAAAAACATTATGGAAAATTTACATTAGTGCAAAAGGCGGCCTTATCACCAGTTAATCACGTCTTTGTTTTCTTACAGTACCTAAGCAAAGGTAGGATACATTGGGTGATTTAAAATATTTGTTCAAAGCGGTGACAGCCTAGTTGGTAAAAGCGTTGAAACCGGAAGGTTGCGAGTTCAAATCATGGTGCGGGCCAGTACCACTAAATGCGACTTTTCGGATTTATGTATTGATTTTTCTTTAATTATAACTTAATCAGCGGTGAAGGAAAACATCGTGATGAAACCCGCAAGTCTAAGAAAGCTCGATTTTGAAAAGGGCGCGATCCACCAACCCGCATTAGGCCAGC
The DNA here is from genome assembly GCA_949987775.1 of Aproaerema taeniolella. Classification (NCBI taxonomy): domain Eukaryota; kingdom Metazoa; phylum Arthropoda; class Insecta; order Lepidoptera; family Gelechiidae; genus Aproaerema; species Aproaerema taeniolella. Next base: position 9,901,575 of record OX465251.1, on the reverse strand, counting down.
ATGGTGGACTATGGCCTAAAATCCCATTCGTATTTCGAAGGGCGAGGCCCGTACCCCTCAGTGGGGACATACAACGTGGTAATGGAATAAGTGAAAAGCCCATACGTCCCAACTTATATATTTTATATTAAGTTAATTTCCATTGAGAAAAAAAAATACACAACTCTCATAGGTCTCCTGCACTTTCTGACAGATACTAAGCTCTACATGAATGCTAATGAATGAATGCCTTTCGTATTGATATTTTTCTGCGTGCGTGTGCGTGCCACTTGTACGTCAAGGTCAACTGACGTAAGGCAGTAGAACTAAACATTTTTAGTAGCGGCAAAAACAGTACTTAAATTAAAAAAATAAAAATAATTTAAACCCTATAAAAAAATTTGTGGAATCGATTCTACTCTCGATTCTTAACAAACTTCTTTCTCAGTTTCACTTATTCCGTTAACACGTTGTATATGGGCTTTTGAAAAAACAATTCTAGACTATAAGATAATTTTATGGAGAAAGGAAAACATTATTTTTTAATTTAATAAAAATCGAAACAGATAAATATGAGTAAAATTAAAGGGGCACCACTTCTATGACCTCCCCTGTCTGGTTGCCCCCGGAACGATTAGGCATACTGGAAAGATTCCAGACCACGATAAAACATTTAACAGTCCCTTGTTTGTTCATTCTGTTTTGTATAAAATTTATTAGTTTTCGGGATTATTCGGCTAACTTTTGTACCAAATGGATTTAAGGAGGATAAAGAGAATAAAAATATGTTACTTTACGATTTCATGGAAAAAAATATTCTAAATATGAGAAGGTTATAACTGGACAAGGAGTGAAAGAAAAACTTAGACAGTACCAGCTGCCACCTCTTCACAGGCATACTGTAGGAGTGGCACGCAAAGGTGTTAATAATGTGGGCGAAAGGCTAACCAATTATCACCACTTTACTCATATTCTATCTAAAAATCCAAAGAATAAATGTTAAATGGAGCGTCAAGTGGTTCCCACATTAGACATTATGTCTACCCTAAAAGGGATTATAAGCGTGAGTGTTCGGATATTTTAAATATGGGACAGTTACTAATAAACGTAAATATTCCTTCTCGGCTGATCTTACAAAAGCATGTTTTCTTCGCGTAGACGGGCAAGTACTTTCTGGGTATCGTATCGTTGCATCGCTTTTAAATCTCTAAACACGGCAATATAGAAATCGTTCATTAATTTGAGATATACTTACATGTATTATGATTTTCAATCAAGAACTTGCAGCGGTGATTTTGCTACTGGACTGAGGAGTTTGTATTATTTTCCAACTAGTCTTCTTATTATATAAAATTGCAGGTACTGAATTATAAAAGCCTAGCCTTTGGGCTATATTATAATTCCAATGCCTAGTTCTCTTCATAACGTAGGCAAGGAATAAAAAAAGATTTCACAGAATTCCTATAGGAACGAAGTCCCGGGCGTCCTCTAGTCTTTTGAAACGCGTCTCCCAAAGTATAGGGAAGAACTAAAACGATTGTAATGGTCCGCGACATTTTCAACCTGCGTTTCGTTAATTACTATTTTTGTCATCACCCCCAAAATATCACGATAAAAAGAAATAAGTGTGCTCGATGGACATCGACTGGGTGTAACTTGAAAAATAATGTTTTTGTATTATTGGCTGGCCTGATAGCTCATATTTCCTATTTTCAATAAGATTTTCAATTATATATTTATGCATGTGTTTAGTTTGCGGTTAGAGGACGCAACGCTGGGTGAATTATCAAAGAATATTCTTTAAAATTGTTTTCATGTATCATTTTTAATTTTTCGATTGTCATTTAATTATTCCCCCAGTTCACGTCGTAACCGTGGCGTGCACACCCAATTTAGATAGCTCATATCTAAATAAAAGAAGAGACTGATTTTTAAAACTGGAGTTTTGGAGAGAAACTGGGTTTAAAAAAAAAAACATATACTCGTCCTCTGGTATATACCATAAGGGTTGATGACATGAACATTTACACTTTATGCTTTTAAAAATTTAACGAAAAATTTAACAAAATCTTGAGTTAAGTTCAGGCGCGGTCCGGAGGTCCGCGGTCACAGGGGACATGACCCCCCCCCCCAAAATCTACGGTCAAATTGAAAAATCTCAAAAATTTGCCAAATAAAGGAAATTTCTAGCTATACCCTAACAGCGATAAATTTATAGTTTGCTGACATCTAGTGGTATTTTTATTAACTACGCACGATAACCAAAATAACTTGGAAATGACATCTAGTTTAGAAACAAGGAACCGAACTACGTAGTTTTGGTAATCCTAGCAAAATCGATATGCGTCGTTATGATAAAGATTGTATAACAATATTATAATACAATTTGTCGGTTTATTGTAAAGATTCAAGATAAAGGCTGTCTACTTAGTTGTGAATTGGGTGAGTGACCCCCTCCAAAATTTCAGGCTACGACCGCGCCTGGTTAAGTTTCCAGTTAGGTGTCAATAACAATTAGGTATTTAGTTGATAAGTTTACACTAAGATTTTCAAGTACATCTATCTGTAAGGAGTCTCGGTGTTTATGCGTGTGCTTTGTTTGGGGTTAAATGACGCTGGGTGAATTGTCCAAGAATATTAAAATGTCTTTTTAGGGTTCCGTACCCAAAGGGTTAAAACGGGAGGCTCCGCTGTCCGTCCGTCCGTCTGTATCTCATGAACCGCGATAGTTAGAGAGTTGAAATTTTCACAGATGATGTATTTCTATTAGCCCTATAACAACAAATACTAAAAACCAGAATAAAATAAATATTTAAGGGGGCTCCCATACAAAAACGTGTTTTTTAGGCTCGTTTTTATAGATAAATCTGTCCAAGGCTGTATCTCATGAACCGTAATAGTGAGACAGTTGACATTTTCACAGATGATGTATTTCTATTTGTCCTATAACAAAAAATACTAAAACCAGAATAAAATAAATATTTAAGGGGGCTCCCATACAAAAATCGTGATTTTTTTGCTCGTTTTTATAGATAAGTCTGTCCGAGGCTGTATCTCATGAACCGTAATAGTTAGACAGTTGAAATTTTTATTTTGGTGTTTTGGTAGCCGCTATAACAACAAATACTAAAAAACAGTATACGGTCGATAGTCCTAGATCTAGACATCGCTGGAATGACGAAGACTAACAGACTTCATGTCTATAGTCTTTTAGTAAATGGCTATATTGTTCTATTGCGGTTTAGATGTAATCAGGTGAAAATATCTAAACCTCGTTACAAATTTTACCTTTTGTTTTTAATGTTACATTTCAAAACAATTTTTTATCAAGTTGTCCACTTTCCTGCCCGCACCGTTAAGTCCGTACGAATTGAGCGTGAACCGGTGGTGAGTGACGTCACGCGATCCCCCAATTACAAGTCCACCGTGTTAAAAATTAATTCCAATGATACCTCACTGCATTAACGAGGCTGTAAACACCATTGTTCTATTAATATTACTGTTTTGTTTTTAAAAAAAGTACAAAAAAGGTGCTGAGACATCAGGGCATTTACTACCGATACTTCGTAGCATCGGTTGTTCGTACATATTTCTATAGTGCTAATGCTTATGACAGTGACAGGTAATGACAAGTATCGGTCGTAAATTGGTCGTGCATAATACACAAATCGAAACTGTCTAGGGATATTGCACCGTTTTTCATACAAACGAGGTCTCTTTGAGAGCTATAGAAGCATACTCGAGACACTTGGAGAGATGTAATTTTCAGATTAGCATAAGCTAAACCTGAATTTAGAATTCAATGCTTGAAATTTGTGAAAACGTAACGAAAGTGAAAAAAAAACTGCACAAATTCCACCATTTTCATACAAAAAGCAGGGAAAAAGTGTAATTTTATTTTAATTTCCATAAAATTTTTACAAATTGCAAGCACAATAAAATTGTATCTCTTCAGGTGTCTCGAGTATGCTTCTATAGCTTCACAAACTGACCTTATTTGTATGAAAAATGGTGCAATATCCCTAGACAGTGTTGATGTGTGTAGTTGCCCTGGTTATACGGTGACAAAACAAAAAGCATTATTATTACAAACGAGATAAAGGCGACGTTAAGATCAACATGTGTAGTCTGATATGATGTGGTTTTTTACTTTACTTACTTAACATTAAATGCGTAAAAAAATCTAATGCAACGCAACTTAAAAGAGAAAACGTGTAACCAGATCCTTCAACGCTTTGAAACACACACCCAGTTGCAGCAAACAACGTCCTTTAAGGTTAACGCTACTTTAAAAATCATACTGGAACTTTCCTAATTCTTGGCGTAAACAAGAACAGCATTATATTTAAAGGAGTTTTAACTTAAATTAAAGGTTCTGCAACTGAGCATACACAAAAACAAACTATAAACAAAGTGAAGGGAGTTTTCAAATTCCCATAACTGCAGCGCTTCTGAAAGTTCCACAGCAAGAAATCCAACACTTTTCGTATCTCAAAGTCCGAATTGTGAAGTGCTGTCGGTCGCACAATGCAGCCCGCAGCCCGACGAAAGGCACGTCAGAACGTCAATCCTGAATGTTGCAGACTTGCTGATAGCCAGCGACGTTGCTGGGTGTAAAATTACCTGAAATAGGCTGGGAAACTACACTGCTTTGGTTTCTATAGGATATATTGTTTCAGATATACAGATATCGTGACGCATTTGGAAAGTTCAATTGATATTTAATAACACACAACATTATATAACAAAAACGTTAAATCGTTGTTTCATTGTTTTATTTTGTGGCGTACTGGACTCTGACTCAGAAATCATTGAAACTTTCGACTAGCGGGTTCTATGTATTTAGAATCTAATATTTGTAAGAGCTGCAAGATAATCCCAACAAAATTTGATCAGACAACTATCAATCTGCTCTTGATCATAAACAACTTTATTAGGAAATAAAAAAAAAATCTATGTTGTAAAAAATCAAACTGTTTTATCTCGGTCAAATGCACGAACAACCTAGTATATTTTCTATTGTCACGAAAACCTTCGACAAAATCTCGACAGTAACATTTCAATAGCTCAAACGGCGCATGAGACAGCGCGTGTGCCGAGAAAACCGATAAAGCAAACAAGTTATCCTTAAACAAAGGGATCCTATCTATCCCTCTCGTTACCTTTAATCCGCATTTTGTTTGTTAGTCGTTACGTCTTATTTGTGCCACGTACGACAACTTTATTTTTCCATCCGCGAGTACGTGGACAAAAGTTTTCTAATAAAAAGGGCCTCCCTATAGGCGACTTGGCTACTCGCTTATTGCCCACCAGTGACAATTGATGACGGTTGCTCTTTAACTGACTCGAGAAAAAGTTTTCCTTTGTATTTCTCTTGTATAGGAATTTATATGAGAAATGTGCTTGTACTTACAAATGTGGAATTGCAAGTAGCAATAATTATTGTGTCAAAAAAGTCAGGTATATTATATATGTTTATTTTTTAAATCATGATCTCAGGCGTCTAATTACGCTCATTGCAGCTTCATAGGAGAATTTAAAAATTAAAAAGGTTTTGAAAAACAAGGAGCTTTCCTTATTATAGACATTTATCAATGTCTGAAAGAGGTCGGCTCAGATCTACTCAAATATTTTCACTCTTTTTTAAACACCTAACAATCAAAAGTTGTTCAACAAACAATCAAAGTCGTATTTTTAGAAATTCCGCTTCCTTTTCTAATTGTTTTAAAATTTTTCACATGAAAAGATTACGTTCTTATGATGGTAACACATTTTTTAACTCTTGTTTTTTCTTGGCAACGCAAACGCAACATAAACAGATTTAAGAACCAATTTGAAGAAACTAATCCAAGTAGCAGGCCAATATTAATGAACTTGTTTTTTTTAATGTGCAAAGGGGTGATGAAAAACGAATGTTGTTATCACTTTGAATATGTCTAACGTGGCCGAAATGTTTACAAGCAATAAAATAAAAACATAAGCGCAAAAGGATTTACTTAGATTAAATATATTTCTAATTGTTCCATAAAATATTTGACAAAACCAAACGCTACCACTACATAGTACAGGCTACAAAAATATGAGGAAGAAAGATCACAACAGCTACTTCTTGTTTTAGGGACGGGAATTTTTGGAAACTTAGTCGATACTTTATATTTTGGTACGGCAAGAAAAACAAAAATGCAAAACATTTTTAAAAAGATTTGATATTCCGTCATTAAACTGGCAAACTGCCAGTCCGTTAACCTTCACGGGCAATCCATTTTGTGAAGTTTTTCACTTTCTTGTTTGTTTCGAAAAACAATTCCGCGCAACAGGAAGAGATGTAGGGGAGGGATTGCTTCGCAATGGGATCTTGCAGATTAGAAAAAATGAAAAAAAAAAAACAGGTGCAAACGTATTAATAAAAAAGTCAAAGTCGATAAATTACAGCGTGTGAACCTAAGTATTGAATTAATTTGTTCTGATATTTTTTACTAATTATTTAAATATTATTAACAAGTAAACTGCAAAAAGATAAATGAAGTGTGTCAGTTTTATCGATATCGATATGAAGGCAGCAAATGATGACTAACGGGCGACATTAACCGTCGAGCGGTTATTGCCACAGGTTGCGACGTTATTGTACCACAGATAATGCCCGTTATTTCACCTTATTTCACTTTATTCAACCTATTTCACCTTGCATCGTACTAATACCTCCGCTTTTAGGGGTCGGTACATGGACAGGAAAATTGTCGACTTAAGAAACTTGAGTTGCCTCTTTCGGTATCTTTAGCCCGACTGAGTCTTTGCTAAATTATTTAGCCACAAAGATCAACAATTGTGATAATGGTTTTACTACACGTAATTCTCTTGTGAGATTTGCAAAAGCAAAGTTAATCATTCTTAATTGACCGATCGCTTTCTTTGAATTCGGGAGGTCACGCGCACACACGATTGACTACACAATACTTATATTTTTTTAAATATGAAGTAATTTTAATTAATTGATATTGTTTGGATTTGCAGCTCGATTACGATGGTGATAGCGCGCGTAATGCGCCGCGGTTCTATGTCAAAATGTCAACATTAACAAAGCCAGAGGGTGAGCAAGCGAAGTTTCAGCGTCAGCCGAGTGGCACGCCGCGCGAGTTAGTCGTCATTGTGCTCAAGCTGCTGTTCAAAGGAGATCATGTTAAAATTAATAAGATACGTTCAGTAGTCGTTACCAAAACTGTAAATCGTTTTAAGATGTACGAAACCATGAACACGAAAGTCTTCCTCAGGGCTCTTATCTATCTTATTTTTATATACAGAGTCGCTTCTCGTTAGAAGATGAATAGAATCGCCAGATGTTTACTTGCTATATCATTTTCATGGGAGAAGCGCTTTTCTTTAATCCCTTATTTTGTTGAATACTAAAGGCTGTTTATTAAGTGAATGAAGACCAAGTTTTTGTTCAAAAGGTGTTTTGTTGTAAACGCTAAAGAATTCTTAGGAAAATAAAAAAATGTAAAGTAAATAATAATTACCGGTATGTAAGAAAAGGATTTCAAAATAAAAACATTACTGAATTTAAGCCTCTTGACATGAATTTCAGTTACAAAGAAGAATACCTCAAACAGGAAACGTAAAGACAGATTGATTAATGTTATTTAATGTTGAATTTAAATTTTTAATGATCAAAATAACGACTGAAATTTTATAAGGCAGCCTCTTAAACAACAGCATGTAGCAGAGTTTATTTTGATTTTTTACTACACACTACGATTGCCAAAACACCTTCCAAAGAACTTCTACATAGAAACATTGTCAGTTTAAATAATATGACACTGATATAAAAATGTTCTAATCTCGTACATACATACTATTATACATTAATAGTAATCTCTCTATCCTGGGCCTGAGGCGAAAACGCCTGATATCGACATGAACAACACAGAGATCGACAGACAGACGTAGCCGAGCTTATCTGAAGCCGTAGCAGAAATCGTAGGCAATTGCTACATAGTGAGTTCGTATGTAGCAAATGCCTTAAATGTAGAAATATTATGAAGGAGAAAATATTCCTACATTAATATATTAATTAAACTTGTCGACTTAAACTTCTTTCAAAAAGATTTAAGGTAATTTTTAAAAATGTTTTTATCTTGTATTCTCGTGTTCTCGAAAGAACGTTTGATGTGATAGTATCTATAAGCAGCGTAGGTAAACATTGTAAGATTGCGGACAAAATGTAGATATACAAGTGATTTGCATTCGGCACACGGCGCCGGCCAGTGCGAATGGCAGGGCAAGTCATATCGTCCTATTAGTACGTCCAGAGAGGGTAGCTAATGAGGCCCTGATATTGTGGCTCCCACTCGCCGACGCTCCGGCCTCTATAAATTGGTTCCATGCATATTTATTTATTCAAATATTATGTATGAATTGAAATCTCGCCTGACTACTTAAATATGGCTCGGTGAAAATTGAATCAACAGGGTAAATTAGGTTGACAGCGCCATAACAGTGTTTGGAAAACTAATTCTTTTAGCTGAAACAAGGAGCGTAACTTTAAATAGCTCTCTTGGTATTATTGAAGTCTTCTTCATAAAGTTTACCTTACTAAGGAAAAATTTGAACAACAAATTTTTCATATTTTCCTCCCCTGACGTTTGGGGAAATTGGTATTTAACGAGTAAACTTATGCATCGGAGCGCGCACTAATCTCACTGTTTATGATAATGCTACTTTTAAAAAGTGCATATGTTAAAAGTTAGCTTGCTTTAATAGTTTTCTGATGACTCCTTCGCTGAATCAAGTGCGCAGGAATCAAGATAAAATGTTTTAAAGTTTGCAAACACTGCACTTAGAAGAAAATTTCATTTTGATCAATTTCCGAGGCAGCCGTGTTTTGTTTTTATTCAGAGAGCATGTAAAGTGGAGAATTTTAGAGCAATTTTTCAGTAAAAATGTAGCTTGGTTTTAGTCGTGTCATGAGATTTCAACAGTAAGGGTAAGAGTTAAAATTCTTATTTTTGTGAACTCATTTCGGAAACATTTTTAGCAGCGCACAAAGAGAACGTGCTTACAGACGGATTGAGACAAAACTAAGTTTACATGAAGTTGCAAAACTACAGTTAAACAACATACTTTAACTTCTTCTTTTCGTGTCAATGGCTTGATTATTATTTTATATGGTATTGGCCCAAAAAGTGGCCGCCTTAACTGTAGTTTTGTTTTGCAAAAAAGTTTCATAACTGCAAAATTGCTTTATATCCGTAAAAAGTTTGGGATTATATTGAGTGATCTTTAATTATAGATGTAAATGAGCCCATGAAACTGAACAACTTTCTGCAAGAAACATAGGTCAAAATATGAAAAACAATTTGATTGATTGCCTGTCAAGTGTTTTTTTAGAAACATCGTATATGGGGAAAAGTTGTTCAGGTGATGACCAACTCAAAAACTTGGTCATCACCCCCTCAAATTTAAATTAATGTAAAGTCCCCGCATAGACAAAGTTTCAAATGATTTCTCAGAATTCATTAGATATTTCTAAGAAACAACCAAGAAGCTAGGAAGGTGCAATCTTATAATCTGTCGAAGTCAAATCTGGATATAAATTGAAGAAGACAACTCAAAGGCAGAAACTAATTAAAGTCTTCTTAGAACCAATACTTATAAATTAAGCCGGCTCCACTGCAAAGGTAATTGAGCAAAAGTTCATCTCAAATATTGATACTGGGCGTGACATCGATATGGATATATATCTAAATTTCAGAGGGAAACATACTGACTGTCTGACGTATTATTAATAGATACAGTCCTCCTTACCGTGTAGGTATAACTAAATATGTGGCCAACTTGACTAACCCTATTGTCAGCTCAAGCACAATGTGCTCGCGGTGAAACGCGCCGCGGTCACATGTTAAAAAGTGTCAAACTGACAACGCCAGAGGGCAAGCAAGTCTTTGCTGGAAAATATTAATTAACGCTTGCGCAATCAAAGCGAAGTTTCATCGTCACCTGAGTGGCGTTCGAGTTTTTCGCGGGCCGTGCTAGCTATGCAGAGTTTTCAAACCACCAAATGGCCCAGAGGCCACTAAGTTAAACTAAGTCACAACTTAGTTTAACGATAACAGTCTGAACCGACGGCTTAACGTACCCTCTGAAGCACGGAGAGGCTCGTGATAAATTGCCAGCCAAAGTGGAAAATCACGAGCGTTCCTCTTGCCTCTGTGGACGTTGCTTACCTTCGCTGATCGATTCAGTCAAGCAAGCGCTATTAGGCTACGTACGCTTCATAGGTACAGTATACATAGTACCATTTAATCCTTGGTCAAATTAGTTAACTAATTTAATAAAGTAGCCTATGATACTCTCCACTCTTGCCCTATAATTGCTGTGTTAATGTTATAATGTTGGTAACTTCTTTGCATCATCACGGACGGACGATTGTTTGCAGTATTTTATGTAGATATCATGTGTGAAATTACTAATAGTTCTAATAATTTGTATTAACTTATATTTCAATAGTTTGCTTTACGAGTATATCGTTTAACTTTGTTTTTAGTGCATAACATATTTAAAAACCGGGCAGTGCTATGAAAGTGTTGGTACGATTTCTAAAAGAGTCGATAAATGAGTTCGACCTTTATTAGCAGTGGTGTAAGTGGTTCTCTGACTGTTTGAAGTTCCTTTCTGATTGGCAAAACAGACATAGGTGAACTTGTCAGTGTATTACCCTATTACAATGTTTCTATATTTATTTCTTATTTACTGAATACTGCTCTTTATAATTCAAGTTTCGTCGCTCAAAGTTACCTTATATTCTTTTACTTACTTTGATTATTTAGCTTTGATATATTCGCAATTTAAGTTGCCTGAAACTCTTCGAGGGCGTCGGGATTAAATTACATTTTTTCCTTCTCACGGCAAACGACTTTAGGACGTAAACAGAAAAGTAGAGGGAGAAAATAAATGCCATTTATAAAGAATATTATTAGAGAGTACGCTACAATAATATTTGAGAGAAATTCCTCAGTTTTTCTCACTGAATTCCAAGTTTTCGAATATATGTATTGATAAAATATAAAGTATCTGGGATATTTATTCTCGACTATTTCTACTAAGAACAAATGTTATATGCGCGCCAGAAAACCTATTTTTCTTTTTAAAATTAAATTTATGTATATTAAACAAACAGTCTTTCTTAAGGCCAAGTTAAATACGTAATTAATATACCTACCCAAGTTATTAATACCAGACTATAAAAAATATCTTAGTAGAAATTACTTCGAAAATTACAATTTATGGTTGGTTATCTTTATAAACCCTTGTAGAGTAATAGTACATTATGATATAAGTGCGGTGTGTTGAAAATTACAGCCGAGGCGATATGGCTACAAGAAAGCAGAGGCTGTAATTATCATAGCGCAGGTATGTTATACGACGTTTTACAACATGTTTGCGAGGAAATAAATAAAAACAATACAAAGAAAAGAAGAAGCGCGCGGAATAATTTTTACTTTTCACAAATTAGCGATACGCGCGCATTAGCGCTTTTTTTTAGGCAAAGGCACAAAAAACAGCTAGTATTACTAATAAAGTAAATTAATATTTTTGTGTTTTTGTTACAGATAAATGGTTGTAATTTATTGTCAAAATTAATTAATTAAAGTATTAAAAGTTTATTAATTATATTTATGAATTATATTCATAAAATGTTGAACACTTTTCTGGCATAAAAACTCTTTGCTAAGGTTTCAAAAAGTACCGTTCGTTTTTATACCGAGCATCTTGATAAACCCTGCGTTTTACATTTCATTAATGCACAAGTGCATAGTGAGATAAAATACGATATTGAAATTGGTGAAATAAGAGTACCCTTTACGAGCAGATGTGTTATAAATATTTATAATACACATATACAATTAAACTACTTTTATGTAGGAACAGTCTCTTCATGGAAATCATAATAGAAAGCAACATTATTGTTAAAAGATAATCACCTTTATTCCAATATGGATAGGGAAGTCTGATGCCAAAGCTGGTTGCGGATGTAGGGCCGGCAGCAGCGGCAATGGTAAAGGGCAGGACATCATACTTGCGCCAACCTGTAACAAATATAACAAAAATATTAATTTTCTAATTGAAGGGAAGGTTGTGTATTTGTCCTTCCTTCGTGGAAACGGAGCAAACGGATCGACGAGATTAATTGCACGGAAATAATTGGAAGTGATATAGGCTCCTTTTCGTTTGTGAACGAAGTCACTGAAAGCTGAGATTGTTCAGTCTATAATAATCTAGCCTACTGATCTGAAGGATGCGGGTTCGATTCCTGGTCGACACAAGTCTTATTTTCATGTATTATGTGATGAATCGGGGTGTTATGATATAATATGTATGTATTTATAACATTTCGCGATTTAAACATATAATTATAATAGGTAAAATCATGACATATACGTGAATTTAGACCCATTTATTATTTAATTATGTATGTTTTTACAAAAAAAAGGTTTATAAGTAGTATACCAGTATGTAGCACCCATAGATAAGCCTTGCTTAGTTTGAGGTTAGAAAGCCCTGCGTGAATGGGCTAAAAATATTTTTATTTCGTTTAATTTTTATTTAACATAAAGGAATAAGGTCCCATTTCTTAAAAAAAAACTTTTGAAATAAAAATATAATAATTAAAAGATTCTCAGTACGGTAAACTAATCCTGAGTACGGCATTATGCAATCGTATTTCTTTGCCAAGCTGTCATGTCAATTAAGAAAAAAAAATATAACCTATTTCATTTTGTATTTGGTTGTTTATTTCCGAGTTTGGTTGGTTGTTACTTCAGGCAAGTTGGTAGAATCAGCTCTAACGAACTGAGCGGTATCCATAGTGTCTGAATCCAGTGTATTGCGAAAGTTCGAAAGTCCAGGAAGCCAAACCAAGTCGTCAGTAAATATCAATCCAAATAATCAAAATCACGAAACAGAGGGTAACGGCAGAGTCCAGGTAGCAAATCCAAGTCGTCAGTAAATATCCAAATAATCAAAACCACGAAAGAGAAACAAACTCAACAACCAACAACTCAAAAACACAACGGTTAGGTTATGTGTCAACCAACTGTCAAAAGTCTTTTTTTTTACTTTAGCAAAGGAATTAAACCATAGAATGCTGTAGTAAGCAACGAATCGTAACCAAAATTTTAAAAATCAATTATTTATTTATCTATGATCAAAATAATTTGATACATTTTTTATTTAACTACGGGACCTTAAACCTGCTTAAAATAAAATAAAAAAACAAATTATTTTAAAAATCTTGCACACAGCCCATTGTCCAAGAATATGTATTTAATATTATTTGAAAAGATTTGATTCATGCCTTTTTATGCAAGCATTATGTTCGGAACTAAGTATTAAACAATACTTTGAATTAAAATCAGTTTAAAAGCTTTAATACCCAATCGAAAAAAGTTTCAAATAATTGCATACTGTGCGTGGGTGTATACCAGTGCCTTAATTGGCATTTTCTGGGTTAACTCGCTCCATCGTCGACCTCATCTATGACCTTGGTCAAGATTGGGGTCAAGAGTTAACCCATCCCATGATAAAAAAAATACTGTTTCAAAAAAAAATCAACCTTCTATCTTCATTAAACAGATGAGTACCTACCCTAAAGCTACGTTAGTGTACACATCCACAATTCAATATTTCCCCAGGGATTAAATTCCCAAAACATACAGTGCATCAATTCCTGTCCGGAAGCGTTCGATACGTTTTAGTTAGCGATAGATTCGAAAACCGACTATGCTTGGTAGTTAACAAAGAATTAGTAGCTCGCTACAAGATAAACTGGGAAATATTAATTAACCAAAAACAGCATTTGACCAAAAACTATTTCTACAATACAGTTATTTCTCTATTTCAAATACGTACTGACTCTTACAAGTACGGATTACCCAATAAACTTGTAGATAAAAACCTAAATTAAGTTTAAGAAAGTGGTACGAGTCTGTAGTTCTCAATACGAGAGACAGATGGCGTTAACCTGTATGTAGGATGAATAGTACTAAAACTAATAACAAGAACTAAGAAATTTTGCAGCTTGACTTAAAGGTATTTGACGTAACTCGTTGGGCCTTTTTATAATTCGAACGGCACGGCACGGCATGACAGAATTTTTCAATACAAATTCCATTAAAATTTGTTATTGTTAATACAAATTCATAGTAGGCAAAGCAATGGTAATTCATTGCCCTCTATGTTCCCAGCTTCGAGTATCACTAGTGCGTAGGAGGCAATGGTAATACAATTTTACTGTACCGTTTTCGTATAATAAAAAGGCCCATTTAGTTAGAGCACCAGGAGGTCTAATCCTAGGATCGTAGGTTGTTATTTCATTTTAATATTCATGTAGGTATATTACTAATTAGATATATCGTCTATCTATACATAATTTTTGATAAAATCATGAAAGTACATTTCGAAGAGTTTGCCAAGATACAATAAAAAAAAGGAGCACTGTACATAACATAGGGTGAATCTACCGTTTTAAGTCCATGTCAGATGTTTCGTTCTAATATTCCGTGTGGGCCGCTTTTCCCGTTGAAAACATTATGAATAAAATACGAGCGTGAATGCAGACCCGGAGATCAGTCGGCATTACTCGTACCTTGTGCCGTGACAAATATGAACCAACTACGAACGGACAATTTTCTGTTATTTTATAGCTGGGAAAAGGTAAGCATATTGAAATTTTCTTTTCGGTGAATAACCTCACGTTACAGTACGTACCTAACTTTTATAATTCTTGGTCTGGAAAAAAAACGGGTTTGCTATAATTATGGGGTGACTTTAATTACTAAGTGAAACTTCAGGGGTGAATTCTCTAAACAGCTTTCCGCAAGGAAAAAGAAACATATTTCACACTAAAGGCATTTAGTTGATCGTTCAAGTAGTATGAAGAGGCAAAAACAATTTTATATTTCGAACAATGGTTTCTTGGAGAAAGTCGTTCAGTTGATTCCGCTTTTTGCCCTTGGTACTGGGATAGTACAGTTACTCAACTCACATGCTTAATTTTTGCGAACTAATTTAAAATCGAGTAAAACAAAAAATATTGAAGATATGAAAAAAAAACAATTTAAGAATAAAATTGTTTATTAGTACTTACGTTGACTAAATAAACCATATTTCTTTCTTTCTTTCTTTCTAAAAGAACTAGGTTGAATAAAATAAATTCATGATATAAAATCATTCAATACCTATACATGGGTAATGATAGGCTAAAGGTAGTACAGATAGGCCATTATCATTAGTATCGGTAAAAATAAGTCAACCCAATACGTGGCTTGTATAATACCTATGTATTAATTTACTTTACACGTGATACGTGCCATTTTGTCTACACTATATCTGTATTTATTTGTAACAGTGCAGTTACAAATAAATATAAGCTCAATTCTAACCTATTAGTAAGTGTTTTGGACTATCTCTGTGAACTTATAAATAAATAAATCATTATTATTATTATACTATACACTACTGTTATAAAGAGGAAACTTTGTATATTTTTAACGAATAAACTCAAAAAATACTGGACTGATTTCAAAAATTCTTTCAACATTAGAATGCTACATTATCTTTGAGTAAAATATGCTATATAATTTTCCAGAGCGAAGTCCCGGGCGAAAAGCCAGTATCTAATACTAAAGTTGTACCGATACAACACAACCAAGTTAAAACGATACTATCAAAACAAAACCCACCTCATCTCAAAGGGCCATTCGAAATTGTTTAATCAAACTTAAGTAATCACTAATTGAACTCAACAAAAGTAATTAGTATCGCAACTGTTATTAATTGTAAGGAATAATAGGGTCGATGCGGAAATAGAAATCGAGACGAGGGTTGCGAGTAGTAGGGTTAATTTAATTTTAAAATAATTATAAACGATAGCTATATACCTGCTAGAATGTCGAAGTCAAACTGGGTAATTTGTCCGTGTTCTAAACGTTTGATTTAAGAAATTGAAAAAAAGAGTTAATAAATTTAATAAATAATCGTTTTGTTTTTAATTAAAATTGCTTGTTCAAACAAAAATAGCGAGTAAACAAAAAATATAGTACAATTTACAGAGACACGTTAAGACGAATGTACATTAAACAACTTAGTTTCACAGTCGAATCATATACCTACTAGACAGTGCTTAAACTAAAACGAAAACCAGATCATAGAAACAATGTTTCTAGTTATTACGTAAGCACTATTGTTTCTAGTCCTAGGCTACTCGAATATCTAAACTCAGGCGCCGATTTAATCCTATCAGAGGCTCTGAACTCGATGGAGAGTTGCTTTTGTATACGTTTCCAGATATTGAGTATTGTGTTTGTCATTGCAGCATTTTGTTTTACAGCAATTTCAATATTGAAGAGGATTAAAAACCGGATAATTTACAAATGCATTTAACTTTAATATACTGCAGTAGTTCTGTTTTTATGACGTGTTTTACAAATTGAAATTTTTTATGATTGTATATTATTTTGGATCGTTAAAATCAAGTTAAGTTTTTATTACAAGCTTTTATTTATTTTCATAAACGCAAATATAATAACTACTTGTACATACGTTATTATTGTGTGCCTGACGGAATAGGTATTCGAGAATAGAGAGCATGAATTAATTGATCTGAAATCGGGTTTGGCCAAATAATTATCTAACTTATTTCACGTCAGAGACTCACCGGGCCGTCTTGGTGTAAATAAACATTTACCTGTAATTTTAAGTGTAGGTACATACAGCTTTACCACAACTAACAGTACACCCCGCTCTACCCATACTAAACCCTAATCTTTATTTACATTTTTCTTTATTTTATATAAGCCATGATTTATTAACTCACGCACACATCAACGCTCACTCTACTCTACTACATCCTCTAACTAAAACCAAAGGGGTTCTTTTTACGAACTAAACAGCGGATAAGCCTGAATTTTCAAGATTCAGTCCTAAGTGTTCACTAGCGGATAAATCTGACTGTGTCTAGTAAAAAGTACTTACCGTTTCGAAAATGTACTTAATAAGACTAAGAAGTTATATTGAACGACCCGAAATAACACCTTTTACTAGGCTCAGTTGCGAATATTCGTAAAGTCTTGGAAATAATTAATGATCTTCGATATCCAAGACTTTTCAAAATTAATTATATTCGAAGTTTCCTAAGCCTGATGCTTTAAGCCTTTTCAAAATAAAATAAAAAGTATATCTAATTATATACTAACAATTCGTTAGTCGTTTTAAAACACAAGCAAAACTCTCTGCCTACGTTGAAAAAAAACATAACCTCTTCTCAAATACTCCATTTTGATTGACCGTGTCCCGGCAACTATTCAGGCATGAGCTGGTATTATGACAGTTCCCAACATCATTAATTACTTTAATGAATGCATTAATACTGGCGTAATGAATGGAGTTGCCAACTATTCTGAGGTGAGCCAACTTGAGATGAACGGCATTCTTGCTAAGCGGTTTCATCCGATTACGATGAAAGAGGGGATACTGTGTTACAGAACAGTTTTTTAGTAGTTAGGTAAACTATAAAGTTGATTAAATACATATAAAATTAATAGGAATCACACTGTTTTATTTCTTTTTGGGAGTTTGACAATGTCTATAATGTAGAATTGCCGAAGAAGCGAAAAAACTTGCTGATAAATATGATATCAGTAGATACGTTTTTTTGTATTTCACATAAATACTTTTGCTCGCTCTTTCGCGTCTTATGGTCATTCTTGTCTTTTGTGTCAAGCTACGAAATACTCCCAACGCTCTCAATAACTAAGATCCTAAATAATTAGTATTCTATTTAGTGTAATCGATAGGGGGTTTTTTGGGACTCTCTCAGAACTCTGAACTGTAAAAATTGTGTAAGCGCTACTAATTTATAAGCCGAGTTAGCCATTATAAACAAGTTTATATATATATATACTATATACTATCCAACCCGTTCAATAAACCGTTTTACAAAAGAAGGATATTTTAATAACGCTCCTATAATCATTAATTCCAAGCAAACGATTGGCTTTCTATAATTTTGATGGATCCAATTATTTTATCGTTCCTTTCCGAAGGCTGAATATCGGCAAAATTAATTAATTAACTATTGGTTTTAATTAAATTGTCCCGGCTTCGCTAAATTTACTTTCTTCGTTCTTTTTTATTTAATGATACAAACTTTTGTCGAGAAATGTTCATGACTCGAGTTATGCTAAGAGATTTTTTTTTATTAATTTTGTTGCGTTCCTATGATGTGTCTCTTCATATATTGGGTGACTTACTTAGCGAAATTAAAAACGTGGATCAGCCACTAAACTATGTTCCCTTGGGAACATAGTCAACTTCAAAATATGATCATTTTCGCCTCTCTATACAACTTGTGCCAGCTGATTTGCCTTTGTATTTTTTAATTATAAGATGGGTTGACTATTGATCTCAATCTTGACCATAAAGGTCAAAGATGAGGTCGACGATGGAGCGAATTAACCCAGAAAATGCCTATAAAGGCACTGATACTCCCACGCACCGACGGAACACAGTACTATATATCTTCACTGTTTATATTTGTTGGAACCTTTGATTCTCATACACTGGTTCTTGCTCTGGTATACTTTGGAGAAGTTGGCGGTTGACAAGATTTTCTGTCCAGTTAAGCTTATCTTTAGCAGATTGGTAGTAATGTACCTTATTATTCAAAAGCTGTATTGGATGACTTAAAATTAGTTTGCAAAAATTAAGGATGTGAATCAGCCCACTAAACTGGACTATGCTTTCCCTAATAAAACTGGGCCCCGATTCTGTAACTTCAGTTGTGTGTCGATGGAATAGTCGCCAGTTTATCCGTTCAGGTGGTGAAATTAAGAACCATCCCAAATTTCATACATCTAATCACGGCTGCTATGACTGGTGGCGCCACCGCCAACTGAATGGTTAGTTGCTAGGTAGTTTGCAGCTTTACGTTCGGTTGGCGGTGGCGCTGCTGGTAAGGGTGGTTGTCAGCAAGTATATGAAAATTAAATAGTTCTCAATTTCGTCACCTCAATTCATAATAGTTAAATAGTTCTCAATTTCTTTACTGAAGTTACAGAATCGGGGCCCACTACGAAATATGAAAAAAATCCCCTCTCCATGGCTCTTCAATCTCCATACTCCTGAGCAACCAGTTGATTGCTTTAGTATGAAAGGTTGCCATTATTTTTTGTGAGTTTCATATCTATTTTTTGGGAAAAATTTTAAAAAAATATATGGGGAGAATTCATTCACGCTTTACAGTTTTGCTAGGTTTCCGCCGGTGAATATATTACTATGTAATTCTTCAGCCCTTTAGCAATTTCTATGTCAAAACGAAAACAAACTGAGAATGTTAGAGAGGAGTAGATCTAAGAACGCATACTTTGTGGGGTTCATTGTATCTTTTTCACACTCGAGATTAGCGTTTGAAGCAATCGGCAGCGCATAAGTAACCGATATCAAAATCCTATCGTTAAGACGAAAAATAAAAATTAAGAAAAAAAGAGAACTTATCTGTCATAGAAGAAGCATCAGAAAACAGCAGCGTAGGAGCGTAGACTACAGAATAAGAAGCAAGTTTGTATATAACTGATTGAAACTAGGCAGTGTGTAATGTATTAAACCGATAACGATCCTGCAAACCTTATCAGTAATAAATAAGCGTGAAATTCACTGGTAGGTATACCTTGATTGGAAGGTTTGATCGTTTGTCAATCATTACCTAATAAAGGAAACATTCGTCTTTCTCCTAGCTACATAATTCTTCATAGACGTGTTATAATCTAGTCGAACGAAGTTCTGATTCAGTTGTATGACATATTAAAAAAAATGCTTATTTTGTTTGCAAATCCACACAGTAATAATATTATTCACAAAAATTAAGGGCTTTTTGACCGCAATCTTAAATTTAGGGCTCATTTTACGTACGCTCATTTTACGCGTACGCATAACATGATATGAACGCGATTTTAGACCCGTTTTAGAATTAAATCATGGATAAATTTTTCCAAGTACACTTGTGGTGATACAGACACTGATGTCGAAAATCTTTACAAAGCTCTCTTAGATACGCGTTACGTGATTTACTTCACCCTTTAAAAGGGAGAAGGAAACTTTAATCTTTAATCACATCGACAAGGCAAAAAACGAAAACTGTCCAAACTGTCCCGTTAACAGTATTAAGTGTTATTGATAGTCAAGCAAATCCACGGTATGAAGTGCAGTCACACAATGTAATTCCAATTAATCTCTCGCATGATTAATATCCAATACGGCGTGTCTGCTGAATCCGTTCCGTTAATGTAAGGTATTACACGCTATAGGTACGATGTTAGATGCTACGTATAATCTCTTGGGATGTTAGCTGAGTTTGTGCGTAGTCTCTTTTAAAGGCTTTTGTTTTTAACTGTTTTATTGGCGATATTTCATCCTCAGCCGAAATAAGGTCGCGCCTAGAAATTTTTAAGGTAGTTGTCGCAAGGTAGGCTGATAGGTTGGTTGGAAAAGGTCGATTCCTCGAAATCATAAAAATTGCCTTCACTCCGATCGGGAATTATGTCAAACTGAGCTTACCTTTACGAGTATTATACGATACGGAGTTGATAGAAAAATATTGGAATAATTGAAAATATTACTTTTTCATCTTTCCAGCCTTCCGACGACCCACAAAACGTTGCTATAGAACTACTATGAATTATTTATTTAGACGTATAGTAAAAGTCCTATAAAATGTCTGCCCCAGAGATCTAATCGATTCACAGCTGGTTAATGCTAATAGGTTATCTTTGCAGCTGACTCCGAGTTATTATTACATATAAAATAGTAAATATCTTTTTAAGGCAACATTTCAATATCTAGGAAAGCCCATACAGAAATTCCGATGACAGCTTGCTGGAACAACGTGAAACAGCGCCAAAACATCGGAATTAAAGGTAAAAACAAAATAAATATGCAAACTTTTACCCGTGTTAGTATTAAACTAGGCACATTCTAAAAGCCTGAGAAAGTCCAACGATAAAATAAGCAAGAATATAAAGGATATGAAATTACACAATCTTTTCTAAGTAGAGGCAAACAGCTCCGTAAGAATTAAAGTTGGCATTGAGTTAGCGGTTAAGTTGCAATCGGCCAAGTTGGTTACTGTGTCCCAGTTGCTTGCACAACCAGTAACGGAACACTGGGGCCACAAATATTGGGGCCCAACAAAAGCGGTTAATTTTCATGATGCTAGAATTAAATCTATGTCCATTTCTAAAGTGAATTATGGCTTACGTGACTAAGTATACAATGTTCTTTAAAATACCTAATGGGTTTTTTTGTCAACGTAAATGTGACAGAAAGTGCAGCATAATATTTTAAAGGAAATCAAAATATCCGAATTAGACAGAGAATCGTTTCATTTTACAACATTCTCCTTTCTCAGTTCAACTGAAACCTTTATAAAATCACGGCATGGCGTACGTTAGTACTATTATTTATTCTGGATTTATATATATATGTATGATATTGCACAAACAAAGTAAGAAACATTGTACATAAAAATACTGTATCATAATAATATGTAAATATTAATGTACAATAATGTATATGTCACCATAACATTGTCAAACCCGTAATATTATAATTTTACTGGGTAAGATTATAATCTCTCGGTACTTTGTTGACTGCCTTACTTTTTTACATATTGACGGATTTTATAATAATTTTTATACAACCTAACCTTAACTAACCGAAAAGAACCTAAAAAATTCTAACCTAACTCAACTTAAATTGTCCTAAATTGACGCAGGCGGTCCTTAAAGTTCCTTCAAATTGTAATTTCACTGGGCACATTGTAATATCGCGGGAGATTATAATTTCATTATTGAAATTACGGTGAAATTGAGATTTTTTAAATGTATAAGTATGAATTGTATAAGAACCTTTCTATTAAATGTTTAGCTTCAAAAAGGCCACACATCTGGCTACGTACCTGTGTGTTAGTTCTAACTTACAGCAAACAGCGCTCTGTAAGTAAGTCATATTGTTAGTTTCTGCTTAGTTCTTTACTTTACCAGAAGGATTATATAGTTTTTGTTAGTGCGACATTTCAATTCAACTATTCACTTGTAAAATGGATGCAGGAGTTCATTTAATTTCGAAAGCCTTAATTTTTCTAGATTCTTACATTTTCAATTAATCGCTTATTAATCCTTAAGTTCGGTATTGACTTTCTTTATTTATTGAAGAATAATCAGATAGATAGATATACAGAAAACGAATAAAATAAACACTTAAAACTAAAATTACCTCGTCGACTTCATCTATGACCTTGGTCAAGGTTGGAGTCAAGAGTTAACCCATCCCATAATAAATAAAAATAAATAAATAAATAAACGCTACACAGTCAAAGACCCTCACTAAGGTTTTCCCTTGTGTCGTGGCTCCCTATCGGAACACACATAAAGACGAACATAAACACCTATAACCCGAGAACAAACATCTGCTTTTTACACAAATGTTTGCCCCAACTGGGGATCGAACCCAGGGCCCACCGATCAAGAGGCAGCGTAAATAAAAATAAAATAACTAAAACAAAATGTATATGGGGTGTTTTAAATTAGCTAGCGCAATTTTAGAGCCTGCTTCTCCCCGTGAAACTGAACAACTTTTAACAAGGAACCTATATAAAATTTAAAAAAATATATGAGCAAATTTCTATGGAAAGACGTTTATTTTTCATATTGCGACCATGTTTCTTTGGGACCTATCTTTTATAGCCTTCATTGTCACTAACTTATTAAAAGTCACAAGATGTAGAAAGATAAAACTAAAATAAACATTTACAAAAACGTATGTTCAACCAAATAGAAGTCTCAGATCTTTTTTTACCCAACATCGGCCAAAAGCGTGTTCAAACATTCAGGTGTCGAATCTCCGATTCGCTAAATCTGTTATATTCATTTGTTTTACTTTTAACTTTTACTTCATTGCTAGACTGAGAGTTAAAAAAACAGAATGATGGAACCTGCCTACTCTTCCCAGGCATACTATAAAAGTCAGTAAGTGGGATGCGAGGGTTTTGCTGTATTGTGGGCGAAAGGCTGACAACCTCTCATCACTTACATAATAATTCGTCTTACAACGTTCTGAATTTATGTTTTTTTATTATTATTATAAGATGGGTTAACTCTTGACCTCAATCTTGACCATAAGGTCGAAGATGGAGCGAGTTAAACCAGAAAATGCCTATAAAGGCACTGGTACTCCCACGCACCGACGGAACACAGCAAGCTGTTTGGCGTCGGACTTCGGTAGGAGGGTGGTCGCGAACCAGACGGCCATTTACAGAGCCTACCACACCGCATGAGACCATAGGACGACACCTCAGATTCAGAAAAAAATGAAGTGTCGTTGCCTGGGATGGATTACTAGGAGGCAGGTCTCATTTGTGTTTCCTTAGTCGCCTCTTACGACACCCACGGAAGGAGATGGGGTGGTGTTATTCTCAACCGATCACCACACGGATAAAAACGTGGCATCAAATTGATTTAAAACCACGGATGCTCTGCCTACCCCGATAGTGATTTTAGGTGTGAGCGTATGTATTTATCTTTTTGAAATTGTTTAAACTGTAAGGTGCTTTGTCGGGAATCGCTCCATCAGACCCACTTTTATGTTTCTACAACCGTATTTCTCAGATCTAGATTCTAAGCAAGTACTAACAAACAAGTTGACTTGGCAGACCGGTGACTGAGACGCCTTTGAGAGAATAGTTTGTACCGAAGGAAGCTAATCACAAGACCAAATTGTAATTACTACCTGATCGTCTTAAGCGACTGGTTAACGGAATGCCTTTGGCGCGATCAATGTTGATATTATAAGGTAATCTGATACGGACAAGTTATCTATGTATATTTATATAATTAAGCAATAGTTAATAGTAGTAGGACAGTAGTAATTTAAGTTGCAACTCTTGTTTTATGTCTATTTCTGGTTTGACATAAGAAAAGTTCGTCACGCAGTTGACTATACCTATACGAAAAGGAAGGCAGGGATAACAAAAAGGTAGGTAACTCCTTACTCTCTTGATTTTCAAGACTTCTAACGATTATTAGAAGTTTCTTATAAAACAAAGCATTACTGATGCTTCAAGCCTAAAAAACGGATTAAAATGAATTCCCGTCTAGAAATCGTTACACTAAGTATCTTTAAACTACTATAGAATCATCAATATAATACAAATTATTTTGTAGTGCTCCCTCTCTCTGCTTAGCCTATGTCAACTAGGACATACAACGATTAAAATAAAGATGCTTAAATTTTTCTTTCAGATAATGAACTTGTTAAAAGTCAAGAAAATATGATTACTATAATACAATTCAAGTTAAAAAAAACAGCGAACAAACAAAGAAAAAGAAATGTCACACACAGGGTTTGTAAATTGAAATGCTTATGCTATGGGAGAGGACCGCAATCTAACTTGCCAAATTAATTTATGATGACGATGTTGGGAAATGAAATCTCAAGTTTTTAGCAAAAAATATGTTGTTTTCACTTTTGATATTCCTTTTTGTGACAGTCTACTTTCAATTTTCTTCTTATCTGTACGGAGTTTAATATCTCTAATAAATATAATACCTGGTGTGTTTGTTTGGTTTGGATCATCAATAGAACTAGATCAAGGGCCTGTTCTGTCATATATTGGGTAGGGTAGATAGATAGGTTAAACAAGATTTGAACATGCCAGCTATCCCCAGGCTTACAGAAAGAGTGGTCTTTGATTCAGAACTAGAAATTATACATCATTATTTACCCGGGAGTCTTGAGTTATCTCACCAAATTTAACAACTTCCCTTAAAAATCTGAACAGCTAATGCTACAGTTTGTATGGAGAGGCGAAAAGATGTTTAGTTGTTGTAACGGAATTCCCGGGTACGGCAAATTTGTATTACCGTTGCGCCCCTATGGTCCTAGTGACATTAGGAATATCAAGGACAACGGTAATACAAAGTCGTGCCGTTCCATTCCGTCCGAATTATAAAAAGGCCCAATTGTGTACGGGTCCGTTACAATGGATATTTATCAAGTATCAAAGTATTTAAGTGCTTTGATAGCTCTCTAAAAAACTCGCCATTTTTATTTTGCAGCGATGTTTTCCCCTAAACGGAAGGCAACCGCCCGATAAACTTTTAATGCGTTTTTCACTTCGTTACGAAATATTCCAATCGCTTTAATTAGACTTAAATTGACGGATAATTCATTTTGTTTACAACTAATTTTCAGTCGTTTAAAAGTTCTTGTTTTGGAATTTATTTTTACACCAAGATAAAATTATATTGGACTGAGTTAGCCATGTCTGATGCTCCCATAGGTAAAAATAATACGAAAAGATACAAAAATAATATATTTGGCTAATACAGAAGATAAAAAAAGGAAAATAAATGACTGAATCATGGACAAAATGAGAAAGAATTCCAGTAAAAGCTGTTTCAATCCTAAGTACCAAAATTTTATATCCTTAATGCTAAGTAATACCAATTTTGTGATGCAAGACTAAATCAACAACAAATATTACAGCTAACTTAAGCGCTAACGTTCAGTTGATAAATAATCTAGAAAAAGCATGATTTTTCTAACATAGAATAGACTTTTTAATAACCAAAGGAAATAATCGAGATAAATTTAAATAATCAACATATTTTCACGATGGTCTTTTACAATCATTGAATAGATCTCATTTATGACCTTGGTCAAGACTGAGATCAAGAGTTAACCCATCTTATAACAAAAAATAATAATTAACTATAGATCTAAAGAGATAAATCGCATAACGCAAGCATTTCAGTATAACTGATTATCCAAGCGCACTGTCATCAAATACCCTCAAAGAGAAATACATGTAAACGGAGCAAGCAAAGGTCCGTTTGAATTGCAAACTTGACTTATATTACCTCACCGTTCTAAATACACTATACAGTACAATATTTGTCTAGGTAGCAGCAAAGCTTGGTCTTTTGCGACGGTTCTGGAAAGTTCTGGAGCGCGATTGCCATATTTAGCAACGTATTATATTAGCGAGTTTAAGCGACTTGAATTGGATGCTTCGTTGTGTTATTTTACGCAATTTCTTGTAGCGTTTAGGTAAGAATCAAATACAAATGTTACGAGACACATTAACAACATAACTTCCAAGAAAAAGTTAAAGGTATCCCTGCAAAGCGTTCCGCTAATAAATGGTGTTACAATGGCAGTGAAATGGCGATGGTAACCATTTCATCCGTTCAGGTGGCGAATTTAAAACTAACGAGAATTCGAACTAGCAGCGCCATCGCCAACTAA
Organism: Aproaerema taeniolella; assembly: GCA_949987775.1. Classification (NCBI taxonomy): domain Eukaryota; kingdom Metazoa; phylum Arthropoda; class Insecta; order Lepidoptera; family Gelechiidae; genus Aproaerema; species Aproaerema taeniolella. The sequence continues at coordinate 9,875,241 of OX465251.1, read as the reverse complement.
ATGTTATGTTGCTAGGTAGTTTGCAATTTCATTTTAATTTGTGCGGTGGCGCTGTCAATGAAGATAGCTATCATCTGTTGTATGAAATTACGATAGTTCTCAATTTCTACACCTAAATCGATAAAATAGTAACTATTGTCATTCCGCTGGCGTGCCATTCATTTGCGAAAAAACCGCCCTAAGCTCAGGTGAATGTATTTTTTAAAACTTATACTATAAACAGAATAAAAATGTATTTAAGTATATTTTAGTTTCTTTATATGTATTTATTGTAAACTCAAATGGAGTATAAAATCTGTTGAAAATGTAAAATTAGTATTAAAAATATAAATTATAATAAGACAAGGGCACGGACATCAAGTCTGTGGATGCAAAATTAAGTGTAATTAAAAAAAAAAAAAAAAAAAAAAAAAAAACTTATACTATAAAATTATTTTTTACAAAACTTCTAAACATATTCATAATACACACAAGCTTAAATTATGTATCCTATAAAAGTATTTTGATCAATCTAGAGAAAGTTAGTTAGTATGTGTGGGACAAATCTTGCAAGTTAAATTTGATCTACTTCCCGGTTTCCGATTGAGCTGAAATTTTGCATGCATATGTATAACGCGTGACAATGCAATATATGAGGACAAGGAGCTGATCTGATGCTGGAGCTGGAAGGTGGCCATAGGAACTCCGCAATAAAATTACACAACTCCATCGAGTTTGGACTGGTTCGATTCGTATTGACGAGTACTTTGCTTCTATATGGCAGAAAAGCTTGTTTAAAAAAAGGTTTTTAATTTTAGAGTTATTTAATTATTATTTTTTAATCTGATTTAACAAAAGAAAACGAGGCTTTAGATCACACACGTGTCTATCCCAGTTATTTAATTACGAGTTAGTTTTTATCCTGAAAGAAAGAAAAAGTTAGACCGCGAAGCCATCTGCAATCAATTGATGGAGAAAGTCGTACCAGACATAAATAAGGAACGGAAGGTTGTCTTAAAATAAAATAGAGTGATTCTATACACTACCTTCCCTCCCTAAAGCTTTAAGCATTTCCAGAAGAGATTCGTTTGCGGTAACCACGTCGGTGAAAATCAAACAGTTAATAACTTCAAATGTACAGAAACATTTCTAGTCAAATAATAGCTCAGTTAGTTCTGGTTTTCATGGCATTAAGTGGAGGAAAGTGTGGATGTTAAACCCATAATTTTGATTTCTGAGAAAGAACGATATTATAGTAATGTTTTTTAGTTAAATGAATTTGTTTGACAATGATGCACAAAGAAAGTTGGGATGCTGAAAGTGATACACGCTTGGCAACATACGATGATCGAGCACTGGTTTTGTTATTGGTCACTCCCTTCTTTAGTACAATATCTTATGCCTGGATTTGGTGACTATTAAATCAACAATTTCGGTCAAGTGACTCTTCCTTCAACAATAAGTTTAAACATATAAAATGCAAGTTTTGAAGTTGGTCTAGATAACCACGATTCATTTAATGAAAATTCTTAAAATTTCGCTTACTAAAACTCTCCTTATATTCCTCGTAAAATTTTACAGCAGATAGGTACTAAAAATCTCATAAGACATAAATTAGCTCAAATGTGACCTAGCTCGACTTTGTCCAAGATGCAACTTTGTAGTTTTCATCAAATATTTGAAAGTTTATTTAACTTACATCACTGTCTAAAGTTGAGTAAGAAGAACAATGTTCACAAATTAACTAATTAATAGTTAAGTGAGTTGAGATTTGCAGATATATGGGTTTTTTTACAACATAACGAGGGGGCCTTATTTTTACACATTTTTTTATCATTGATCTAAAACATATAAAAGTTCAAACGACGAATAGAGATGGTAAATATGTAGAACATACCTTTGTTCATTTTTCTTTTTGACTTCAAAATAGGCAGATGAATGTTATACCCGTACGTAATATTCGGGCCGCTATGATGTGCTCTTGCGCGGTGGCCGCAAAAACTCGGGGCCGCACGGGTGATGTTTGACTACCCGCATGTTCCACCGCAAACGTCCTCTTTCACTGTTTATTGTTAACATTACATTTAAATTCTCTCACAAAACCTTTTAATTATCTCTCGTATTTTTTCCACTCTTATTTACAGCAACTCGCTTGATTCTGTATGAAATTCACTACAGTTTTTAAAATATGGAATAGATATTTCTCACGAATCAAACATCGACGTGAAAATCAAAGGGAATCGGACAGTTTTGCATTTAATATTTGCGCTGAAAATACTGCGCTCTATATTCCAGAAAGCCGATGAAATACCAGGTATAAATGAAAGGAAATAAAAATACTAGGACGTGACGCGTAATGTTTATTTTGTAACGTCCACATCTGCCGTGTTCAATATACTGAAGGCCCAAAGCCGACATGAAACCTTTCAAAGTAAGAAATTAACATACAAAAGGCTACATTAAACATTAATCCAACGTTGTTGACATACTCGGCGACATTTCACATTTCAGGAATTGGGGTTCTCAATCCTAAATGAACAATAGTAAAGGCCTAATATACGGGGCACTCTAATTTTCGAATTGTAAATTAAATGGACATTACAGCTCAAAAAGCCTTAGGCGAAATCGCACAAAGGGTTTAGGCGAGCTCTATTATCGAAAAAGGGGTGATCAAAGCCGTATATGTAGTCCATTTTATTTCTATTGGTTCAGGTGTTTTTGAACTCCAATTCCTGGAGCTGTATAAAGTTATTACAGCTGAATTTAACGGAACAGGGAAAGCTATTGTCCTCAGCTTTGAAGCTAAAAAAACTGCTGCAATGTTGGGCCTGTGTTTTGTTGTAGTTTGAAAGTGCCTGAGGCAGTAAATGTAGAATTAAATTGAAATTGTAGAAATTCAGAATTCAAATGGCATGTTGTTTGTATTGTCATAATGACGGGTAGGTTTAAACGTGAAACAAATTTTACCTTTTATTGTAAAGTGAGCATTGTCGGATTCAATTTCGAACTAACTCCGTGTACATTGAATTGAACAAGTAAAATGCGCAATTTCTTTGTTATTTTTTTCATGTTTTCATCTTTTATACATTTTTAACCAATTAACAACTGATACACACTACAATCGATTCATATTATATTATTTAGTTGAGTAAAAATGTACTTTGGGTAACACTATATTTTTAACCGACTTCAAAAAAAGGAGGAGGTTCTCAATTCAGGTGATTTTTTTTAAATTTTTTGTTTGTTACCTCCAAACTCCGTCGTTTGTAGACCGATTTCAAAAATCTTTTTTTAGTTCGGAAGCATCTACTTCCAGATTGGTCCCAAACATTTTTAATCGAAATCGCTTCAGTAGTTTAGGTCAAAAATAAAAAAAACAATGAAATTTACGGTCATATATGTTGATGATAATAGGTCATCATTGTAAACGAAGGAAAAACGAAGTTGTTCCTTGAGACTTTTAAGTTGTTTTTTTGGACTCCTTTGTGTCTTGGGGCTCTACCGTTTAGTGACCGGTAGAGTATATTACCACCACACATCTTTCCTGCCGTCTGGTGATCGGTTGATAAAATAATACACAATCCCATATATTTCATGCCATCTGGCGATCGGTTTGAGAATTGTACTAACCCGTATCTTTCTTGCCATCTTGTGACAGGTTATGAATATCACCACCTCATCTTTCCGTGGGGTGAAAGTAATTGATCACTATATCGCTCTTTAATCTCGAGTGATTTAGTGCTTTATAATAAATCTACGAGGGAGTTACATGAATGATAAATGATAACCTTCAAAAAGGGTGAAATAATTTTTTAAAGCTATGTTCACGAGTAAGTAGTGGTTACGGGTAAAACAGTTAATACGTGAATTCATAGCGGAATATGATAAATAGAGAGGTTTTTTTTTGACGTCGGCGCCCCGTTTTGAACAGAACCTAGTTTAATGAAATAAGTAGTCGCACAAGCTTTTTTTGGCAGTATAAAACTAATATAGTTATGCCATGCGAGTAATTGTTCGGCGCCGACGTCAAAAAAAAATCCTCTCTATTTACCATATTCAGCTATGAACTCACCTATTTACTGTTCTACCCGTAACCCCTAAGTAGTGAACATAGCTTTAAAAAATTATTACTCGAAAAGAACGTGTATTGCGTCATTTGCCTTAGTAGGAAAATCGAAAACATTTTTGTCAATTATCTGTTTCCACATAAATTTTTACATTTTGACGTTCAGTTTCATATGAAGATCTTCATATGAACATAAGCCTTCCCAGAGGATATCCACATTGAACGGTCCCATACCACCCGCATATAATAACTTCCTGGAATATTTACTAGAACTACAAATCCCGCTTCCAGTCCATATTATATTAAAATTCATGCCAAAGATTGAATCAAAACGCAAGCTTCAAAGGCAAATCCGAAAGCATAATTATAATGGACACACCGAACTGACTAGTGACTAATTAAAACAAGTTCTGGCTGATTATTACTAGGTTTCGGCTTTAATGTCGAGATTGGAAATACTAACTTTGACTAGAGAGGAAAAGCCGTTCCTGGTTCTGTATCGTGAAATAGTTTCCCATTCGCTCACACCCCCGACAGTGTACTGAAGTGCAGTAAGGAACCTTAAAGTCCGTATTACAGAACGCGACTTAGACTCTGATTTTTGATAGTAAGAGAAAGAGACAATTAATACTTAAGTATAGATCAAGACTTGAGTCTCCTTCTGTATTACGGGCTTAAGTTTTTTTACCAGACGGACACTGATGTCACGGTAGAGCGCTGTAACACTTAGATATTTAATTGTCTAAGTACAAAATAGCTTGACTTTAACAAAAAAAAAATCGTTGCGAAATAAGTTTTTGTGAAACATGATTACGATGAGGATAAAACAAAAAAAAATGTTATAAGAATATGTTTTTGTTTTCTATAGTATTTCAGAACAACCACAAAAGCTTGCCGAATAAATCTTAATGGGTTCTTGGTTCACAACAAGTCATCAGAGGACTTTTAGGCCTAAGGCAGAATAAGAGGTGCTTTTAAGACGATTTTTTTAGTGGCTGCATGAGTACTGTGATATGTAGTCTTCACCGAGGTGGGACTATGTTTCACAGACGCTACTGGCTGGTCGGAGTGCTGTCAAGTATCGATTTAAATTTGAAATTTAACTAGTTCATTCTAGAATAGAAGTGAAAATAAAACAGGGGACAGCAATCCAGGGCCAGGGGTCATTCGACGAGAGGCGCTCAAGTGTGTTTGTTGTGCGCGAAAGCGTTAGGATGTGTAAGTAGCTGAGTTAGAAAACGAGTCACAGTGTCGCGGTAAATGAAATATACTTGTGTCCATAAGATTTCCAGTCTTCTTCATTAAGCCCCCCTTGCAGTTTTCGCAAACAGCAAGTTATATTGCATCTGGAGCTGATGAGTCAGTCCAGGCATTAATTGATAACAAATCGTAGTATATAACCAATCATTTGTGATTTTTATTTAGAGGGTTTGAGAGGGACACAGGCTCTGTTTCGATGCGAACAAGGCCGCTGGCGGAAAGCCCTTGGAAAAATATTCCACTTCAGACGACAGTTTTAGATACCATACTGAATCTCTATGCACTGTACTATCCCCGCCCTCTCAACGGCTATTGGTGGACTGTACACCTCTGCTCAAATGAATGAATAAATACTATTAATACGTGGAATGTTCGCTGTAATAACTGTTGCTATCGGAAAATTGTATTGAAGGATGCGTGAAGTTCTCGGAAATCCAATTATTGCAAATTGCAAACATTTTAACAGAAACGTTATCGAAATTGCGAACAATGTTGCGCATGGAATATTTGTAAGTGAATTTCTTTTGGTATTTCGATTCAAGCTGTTAGTTTTTATTGTGGTTAATAACAGTGAGAATCCTATATTAATAACTCTGATGATTCGATTTTTATTATGTCTGATTTGTCCCATCGATTTCGGCAACATCGACCACTGTTTTCATTATTTTTAGGTAAGGATCATACGTTACTGAATAGGATACGTAATTATTTTATTAATGAAACTTTGTGGAACAAAGACATTCAAAAGACCAAGCCAAACTTGTCTTTAACGTTGCAATAAAAATAGCTGGTAAATTGTTTTCCAACAACCCCGATGCAAAATGAAGAGCTATCCCATCACGGCACTGACACTTCGATTGGCATTTACATCTTTGTAAAAGTCTGGAAGTTTGTTCGAAATTGAGCTTTAAGTCTTTGGAGGAAGGTGGGTGTTTTGCATACTTTTTTTTCATTTTTGATTGAGTGGATGTTTGGTAGCTGCCACGCGGCTATCGGAAGCAATCCATCACACCGGTGCCTGCCGAACAAAAGAGTGTATCATACGTCGAGCTGAAAAGTGCTGTTTAGAATACGCCGTAACTTTTAATTTTTACAATGTTAAAGAATAATGCCTTTTCGATAACAATAGCAACTTTTCGTGAATTTTCACCGACATGTTCTTAGAAACTGGGTGACTCTGAAAATATGTACTGTTACTTTCATCTTGTGGATGGAAAACAGATTTTTTCTTTATGCCCCAATATCATGCTACTTAAGCGGTACTGTTATAAGTTGGTCTCGTGTGCTAATTACCACACTCACAACATCAGCTATACATATTTAGCCATATCATATGGGTACGTATTACAATACCGAAGTATAGAAAACCGAATTTCATAAGACCTATGGACGAAGGACTGAAAATTATATGGCCGAATGTTTTTTTGACCGAAAGTTTGAAATCCCGAAGGTTGAAATACCTATGACTAAATATCCCGAAGGCTGAAATACCGAAGATTGAAATCCCGAAGGCTAAAATACTGGAGATTAAAATCACGAAGGCTAAAATACCGGAGACTAAAATACCGAATTTCAGTTTTCGGTTTATGGACATCCTGACTGTGGTTGCATTTCAATTTTTAGTATTTTGAACTTCGATGTTTTTAAACATTTCGTGTATCGGTATTTTGAACTTTGGGACATTTAAACATTGGTATTTTGAACATTCGGTCATTTAAATTCGGTATTTTGGGCAGCCGGTCATTTAAATATCGGTATTATATGTTTAGTTATATCGTACATCGGCATTCCAACAGTTCAATATTTCAACTTTCGATGTTTAAAGCGTAGGGTTTTCAACCATCGGTATTTTGAATTTTCGGTATTATAATACGTACCCTATCATATATAGCTCTTTAGGATTTACCAGTTTACTGGACACCGTTAAGTAATTTAATTCACTCTATAACCACAAAAATAATAGTTTATTATTCGACAGGCCACACAAAAACATATTCAATATCAACCAAATCGAGAACGACCATGCAAAAGGAATTTCCATTATTTAAAATACTTTGTTGGTTGTTTAAGTATGATCGTTAATAAATTTGATGCGATGCCGCATTTTAAATATTTTCTATAGTATTGAAATATAAAAATGTGATATATTTATTGATTTACACAACATGCTTTGTAGCAAAGCAATTATATAGGTTGTATGTGAGTAGCGTATACATTCAGACTATGCTTCCCTAAACATAGAGCTTCTTCACTTCTTCTTTTCACGAAAAATTTTAGGGAAAGAAAAATGATCGGCGTGAATGAGATTAGAACCCACCCCCAGGCTTAGATCTGGGAAATTTCGCCGCTTGACTTGAAGGCGCGATAGCTCAGTTGGTTAGAGCACCAGGAGATCTAACTCTGGGGTCGTGGGTTCAAATCCCATTCGCGCCTAACGTTTTTATTTCTCTAAAATTATTTGTGAATATCCCTCACGCGGGTAAGCGTTTTAAAAATCTATACTCCCTCTATCTATGTAATTTCCTATTACCTATACATTTATGCAAAGATAACAGTTAATTCATTCAGAGCTCTTACGGGTTTTACCCACATTATCTCATAGCCGATCCATCAAATTGGCTTTAGAGAGTATTAAAGATTATACGGTCGTATGAACAAAAGCTTTTTAATTCCACAAATTCTTTGTTACACATATGATTCTTTCTGTCTTCTTTTTAGGCTCCGTGTAATTTATCTTTCACAAAGGGAGATTTTCGTGTTTGTGAATAGTAGATTTGTACTTAGTTGGGTAGGCTTTATTTTAGAAACTGAGCTCCGGATTTGGATACGAATGTTAGGAAATGTGAAGTTTGTATACGGGAAAAATATTTTATAATTGATTCACAAAAAACGGCCTTGAAAGTAAAAGTGCGCAAATGAAGTCTTGTAAGTAAATAGTAACCTCTTCAAGAAACTTTTATAAAAATACTGAAATTGAATAATTAAAATGTATTAATTATATAATTACTCAGCGTGACTTTAAATTAGCCCGTCGCGCGCTTGTTTACGCCGCGTGCGATACAAATCCTGCAAACACGGGTGTGCAACAATCGCGCGAGGGTTAATGAAACTTTAGGGAATGATTCTTCTTCTCTCGATAGAATTGAATCATAAGAAATTCTCAAAAAAAAATCTGCCTCTCATACTAAGGCCATCAAGTTGTAAATGAGAGACGATTTTTTTTTTCACATTTTGACCAATTTTTTCCTAGGGCTGATATGTTCAGTTTTATTGGCTCATTCACCCCCTAAAGTTTAAATAAGTTATTTAAATTGAGAGAAAATCAAAGTACTGACATAGAAGATACATTTATGTAGCCAAAAGCTACGCACGCTGTAGTTTTAAGATAGCGCTACGAGAACATGTCATCCACAACACTAAGCAAACCTTTTGTGCACTAATCTGCCTTATCTCAAAAGCATAGGCATATTTAGGTAAGCAAAACCTATTATTTATTTACAAACACTTCTTAAGTCAACTTTAAATTGAAGCCAGCTTATTTCTGAATTTCGGGAACTCACAAAAGCGGTCCAAGGCTCGAGCCTCCCGCTGAAGTCTCCCCACTGTGAGATTTAATTAACAAGATATGAGTCTCTTTTAGACCAACTCTACCCACTTTTTGGTACATTGGAGATTAAAATTCAATGAGCCGCAGAGATATTAAGTATATTAAATAAATCCCAGCGCTCACCTTAATTAATTGAGAAAATAAAGAGGTGTCCATCGCGGTATTTTAATATTTTTAATTTCATAATTCGATTAAACTTTAAACGTTAAATTGTTTTCATTATCCATTTTGTTTGGTACATTGTTTCTCTCTGAATCTCGTAAATTATGAACAGTGTGTTCCCTCGCGAGCCCCGAGGCCAAGTTTCGCTCAGTTAAAACGAATTGAAAACCGGTAATCGAATGCGAGCAATGGGAGCTATGTCAATATTTTAAATTTAAATGTCGAATGGAAATAACAGGTAAATATTTATTCCACTTTATTCACAGAACATTCATCTCATCCAATTTGAGAAAAAGTTTAAACTACCTCTATTTTCGGTCGGCAATATTCGGATTGGAAATTATTGATTGATACAGGATAAAAAGTTGACTATATTTGATATTAATATCAGCGAATATATTTTTTTCGCACTTGATTGACTTATATTCAAAAGATATATGAATTAATACAATTCTTGACAACATGGACTCATGTCTTGCCTTTTTTATGTTATTTCGTCGAAGGAAGGCTTACTAAGGCCGCAGTATGTTACAAAACCGCTTTGTATTTCAAGTTTTTTTGTAACTGAATTGATTTATTATTTCAAAATAAACGTTGTAGGTCCAGCTAGGATCAAGTTTCGAAAAGGTTATGCGTATCGCAGTTACTTATGTGTCACAAAAATGCATTTATCTTTATATTAGAAAAGTCTTGAAAATAAGAAATGCTCTTTGATTTTTAGGACTTTTTTATTATTTTTGAAGTCTCTTATGAGCGAAATTAGACGCTCCAAGCCTCGTTAAAATTGAGATTTAATACACATGAAACCATATAAGTATCTGTGATAACTTGATAAACAATTATAATAATTATAATTAAAGGAGCTTATATTTTTGGAGCTGGACCTTTAGAAATTCTTCCTCAAATTATTTAGTTCGTCATAATTTGTTTATAATTTATGCGAAAGTTTATAGGGATGGATGGATGTTTGCAACTGCTGCACGCTGAAATTGCTGGACTGATTTTGATTAAACTTTCCATTTCCAGCCAAATGGCTACATAATTTTCCCAATTCCCACGGGAACAAGGTACCGCGCAGAACCCACGGGAACAAGGTACCGCGCAGAAAGCAAGTAATAAATGAACGTCACACCGTTATAGGCCCAAACTAGGGTTTTCCTTGTGTAATGTGTTATATAATAATGTGTGGTTTCAAATATTGTTCTTCTTTATCTTTATTCTAATGTATACTTATCCTTATTCCCGTCTCAATAAAGCGTAATTCACTAAAATAGTTTGACAGCTGTAGACCTTCTAAGCAAACGAATTTAAGTCGAGGGCGGCAAGATAAGAACATTATACAAGAACTAAATCATCTCGAAGCCTACTTACACTTATCGTAAACCAAGAAAGTATTTGACAGGCACGTTGGGGAATAAAATTGGCCATTCCACCCTTGGCCGAAAGATCTTTCGCGTCATCTGACGACGCTTTCGGCGACAAAATTAAAAAAAGGAACAGCTGCCCGCCTAATTAGAATTTTCTGGAATCTTCCGAATTACACAACATCTCGCTTACATTATTCCCGGCATATTTTAGGGAGAACAACGTAAAATTGTAATATAGGTGTTAGCGCCCGTAATTTTTTAGGGTTCCATGAACAGTGCCTATTAAAGAACTCTATTAAGTCCGCGAATATAATAAGACTTATGTGCATGATGTTATATTCAGCAGTTTTTTTTTAATAAACGTAACAAAACATTCACCAAACAATGGATTTAGTAGGAAAACAATCATCATCAGTAAAATTTACAATACAATTTTCAATTTTACAGCATCCTGAAAGTGTAGTCTTCTCGATGGGACCTCTATGCTGCAGCGCTGAATACTTATGCCCAGAAGGGAGACCTAGGAGAGTTGTGACATAGCCGATATTTCGAAACCTATCAGTGCTAGCGAGCTCACAACAGCGCGCGTTTCTTAACTCGAGACTTAAAATCACAAACGCGCGCTGTTATGAGCTCGCTAGCAGTTATATAGACCAAGATCCCAGGGCCGCCAGACCTTACTTATTTTCTCATTAACCAAATGTGTGGGAAATAGTAGTACTAGTACGTACTAGTAATGTATGAATACCAGCTAACCTGGGCCGACGGCAAATTTTCAGCAACCAGGTTCTGAAGGTACTTCCAAACATTGCTCACTTGTCTTGAAGTTTGGGTGCTATAAAAAGTATTGTTATAGTTCCCTGAACATCATATACAAAAATCACGTCTCAGATTATAGGTATAATCGCATAATTTAGTTGCGAAATGTAAAGCGTCTGGCAGAAATTACAGCCGACGGAGAGTGTTTGGCAGTGTTGAACATAAATTTTTATATTTAATTAATTACATTCTATAAGACATCAGCAGCCAGACTTCAAGACAATTTTTGGAAGTACTTTCAAAACCTGATAGCTGAAAATTGGCCGCCGGCCCAGGTTAGCTGGTATTCATACATTACTAGAACGTACTAGTACTACTATTTCCCACACATTTGGTTTATGAGAAAATAGGTCTGGCGGCCCTGGGATCTCCGTCTAATAGGTTACAAAAAAATTGACTGTATAACAACTCTCCTCTGCCACGACTGACCTCGAGTCTCCCTGTACTGCTGTTAAACTGTTAGCCTGATTTAATTTAATTCTATGTTATATTCTGATTCTTGTTTCTATAATTATTTAATTTTATCATTGACATTCAAAGTAATGTGGATAGTTATTTCTGAAATAAGGATCATTCATTCTTTCAATAACTACTGGGATAGGTTGAGCTAGATATTTTTGTGACAATATTATGCCATGCCATGCCATAAAAGAAGCGAAAGAAAGTCAATGTATTCAAATTCTTCAAAAAATTCTTCTTAAATTTATTTTTTAAACAGAACCCTCAAAACAAACATGCAAGATTCATAGTGTATTTTTTATATAAAGTTGTAGTAATGTTGCCTCTAGTAATATTTTCAATTTTGCAAGATATATTATCCGGTAGGTTCCGCCTTAAGAGTTCATCACAGTAGGAGCCAAGGATATTGTGAGAATGTTTCACTCACAATATAGAGCCTGACTTACGACGTACGATATTTACCTGGAAATAGAAAATTAAACGTTAAAATGTTACACGGAAAAGAGTGTTTGGTAGGTTTACATTTTTAAAATATAATTTTAAAAAACAAACAAAAAAAGAAGCTATTATTCCGTGTCGAAGTGGTCATAAAGTTACAAAAATAGTAGACGACACAGTTAGCTATCATAATATTATATAGTAATCATATGAATATGCAGTGATTTTATATTAGTGAAACTATTAAATTATTTATATATACGCGAATTTAGACCCGTTTTAGAATTCAATTATTTACAGGTCACTGGAAAATTGTGAAAACCGTAATTTTACTAGTGAAATTATAATCTCCCGCGACATTATAATGATTATGATTATAATAAAATATTTATCAATAAGAAAAAAATTTAAGCAGTTCAGTACACGTCAATTAAAGTTAATGCCACTTTATTGTCATTTCCCATCTTGTTGACGTAAACAAGGATAGCATTGCATTTAATAAAGCTTTATAACTTTAATGAAAGTTTTTGCAACTGAGTGTTACTTTGCCAATCAATAAACTAAAAAATCCTAAATTAAAATGTTTTACCCACCCTTTCCAAGACAGTCAGCTAATTGCAAAGATTGTATGACGAGGCACTTTTTCCTTCATATTCAGTGTTTTCTTCAATTGAAAAGTGGACTATTTTACATTCCTATTACATTCACTATTGAATAAATAAAGACTGTCTGCTAGAGACAATAAAGGTTAAAACAATTTAAGTCACAAAAAGCAAGCTTCTTTTGACAAAATTGAATAAAATTCACACGGTAAATAAGTTAAAGTGGATTATTATAATACTGTTGTAGAAAATAATATTATATTGGGTACGTCGAGTAGTCGTTTTGGTGTCTGGCTCGAAGCCAGCCAAATACACCTGTTGACTGTAAGAGCTAAAGAAAATATGCACATTTTACCCCAAGGCGAGAAATTTCCAACATTAAACTACTACTCTTTGTCCACTTAAGATAAAATAATAAACTAAACTAGTATTTAAAGCTTTTTGCAGAGTATTGTTTTTTGGTGTATGTTAGAGAGTTTTCGGTTCAATCTTTTAGTAGTTTTATTTGTTTTAACATATATGTATCTAAATGTCTGTCTTTCTTCTTCTTCGTTAAAACCAAGTCAGAGGCCGTTGTGAGGTTTGAAAACTCTGACACCAGGGTTAACCAAGTTCGCCACACACTTGACTATACCTACACGATAAGAAGAAGAATTTAGTTTTGTTTGAAATCTGACGTAATGGGGACGGTTCTTAGCTACATTTGATCAAAACTGGTTGATCTATTTAAGAGTTATAAGCAATCAATGCCGGGGGCATTAAAAATGTTCTGTTAAGTTTCATCAAAATCTGTTCCGTAGATTCATAAAACTAAAACAGTAAAACTAAGTCAGAGGTCATTTAGTGGCTTGAAAACTCAATGTTTGTCAAGTTCGCCACACATTTGGCTATACCTACACGATAAGTAAGTATAGAAGAAGAGTAACAAACTTTCATCCCTCCTGAAAACTGTTGCGTTTGTAAATCTTGTAATTTCGTAAAACAGTAAAAGTTAGCATTACGTTCAGTTTGTCCGCAAATTCTTCTATTATAATAATGTCTACTGCAAACAACATCAGCAATATTAACCACGCTAGCAATTTTCAAACAATCTCATATAGAAATTGTGAACTAATTGTATTATTGGAAACTGAAATAATCCGCTTTCATTAAAATTGAATTTTGTGGCTACGTAAGCGACATTTGCTACAGCTTTGTTTAGTAATGATTTTACCCACAGAAAACAGATATTTTTCAGCTGGGTTTTATCGGTTATGCATTATGTTAATGGCTTTCCGCCCGGGACTTCGTGCGTGTTTCATCACGATGTTTTCTTTCACCGCTGAGCAAGTGATAATTATTTGAAAATCCATAGATAGATTTGAAAAGACGAATTTAGTGGTACAGCCCTCAACAGGATTTGAAATCCAACAGTTCCGGTTACAAGTCTGGCTTATTACCAACTGGGCTATCACCGTTCATTGATTAAACGCTAAAAACCATATAAAGTCATTTATTTTTAAGTCACCCTATCAGTCTGTACAAACGCAAAGAAATAAAGGCGAAATTGAAGTAAATCCCGAGGTAATACACATTAAAATTACGGTATCTTATCGTACGACACGCGTAAACGAGTGGATTTAGCCGTAATGCCGAAATTATACGGAACTCTATATTATAGTCGCTACCAAAAAAGCGGGGGAGAGTTTTGGAGAGCGATTGCGGAGACCTTAAATAAATTGCAACTTTGCAATAAGATCGCCTATTTATTTACTTTATACTTGCATTGACTATTTATTTCCTTGTAAATTATATAATCAATGAATATTTGTAATTGTACGACTGTCGCGATCTCTATGAATTTCGATTCATTGCTCCTTTAAGGCTTTCCAGTACCAAAAAGCAAATAATAAAGACTTTATTATTAAATGTGCTAGGTGACCTGTTTGAAGTCGGTGCAGGGCGGACGTATTTTAATCTCATCAAACTTATGTGGATAATTATATTGTTATTTGAGGCCTTTTTTTAACCCCGAACTTATCCACGAAAACAATCTCAAGTTGTCTTGATCTTTTTCTTTCAAAGCACATGCAACAGTTACACAGAAGTCTACGAGACTACGAACTTAAGAACAACAGGTAGGCTGTAGTTTGGCTGTCAGCCAACGCTACGCTTTGTGCTACAAAACCTTTAGTCGTAGCAAACTGCTACGGTGCACTCGAATAAACAGTTGAAAGTGCAGATTTCTTTGTGTCAATTTGGTTGACTGACGAAAATTCAGGAAACGCATGTTAAAATTAAAAGAAGATTAATATATACTACGATTCTCATTAATTGTGTGAGTGCCGCCAAATGGCTTCTGACCAGATTTAACAACTGGTAGTAAATTGACAATAGTCGGGACCTCCGGCACAGGTTTAACGAGTCCTCCGAAGCAGCACGAAACTGGCATATTACTTACTTTGGACCCAGATAGAAGGATTTGTGATCACCTGCCTGTCCAATCTACACCGTCGTCATAAGATTTATTTACCTACGGTCTAGATGATTTAAATTTTACATTGTTAGTTAATCAAGTTGGTCACTTTTAGGTCCCTTTAGGACACAGTAAAATTAAGTAAACAATATTCTAAACGAAATGTACAAAGCAGACAGACACAATAGTAGTAATTTCAAATAAGTCTCCACGGAGAACCCTTCTATCCTAATTACAATGTAATATTAGAATGTTCGTGTTAAAAAGAAACATTTAAATGAAGTAATTAATTAACCGAAAGGGAACACCATTTGTACTGGCAAAAGGCTTAGATTAAAAATAAATACCCACACATTCGAGAAACGTCGTCTCGGGATGTAAAATTAAAAATGTAGGTATTCGCAAATTCACGTGCTACATGGGTTCCTTTTAACGTAATGTATTCGCTTTTATGTTTTGTAATTCCGAGTATTTTTTATTTTTTTGTAATGAGAAAGGTTCTCAAATGTAAAGAAAATGGTCCCAGGGGGCAAGTGCTCTAAATGTTAAAAAAGGGTGACAAAAATTCCGGAATTACTTCAAAAATGTAAAATGTGTTCATTTTAGATCACAACAATTATTGAAAACAGTTTTCCGTTTGGTACAATTATTTTTGTTCTCGTAAGTACACGGGAACTGAGGCGACTCCGACACTTAAGCGAATCTTTGGAAAAGTTTTTACTGTTTGATTGGTTGCAAGTCTCGAACAAAGATGAAGAGAATATAACACCTAACTATTCTGGAGATTGTATCTCGACGACTTACGTCTACATATTCAGTACCTATATGTGCAGGTAACCCTAACAACATCTGTCCTCACCGTGCACCCCAAGACCATCGAATTTTAGTATATACTACAAAGAACCAGAGATCAGTGCATCAGATTACCCCAATTTTATTGCAAAAAATCAAGAACCTAGCTCATATATACCTACTCTTACAATAACAGATTTGGTGTTAAGTTGTAGGAAATTTAATTGACTTTAAAAAACGTGGAAGACCAATCTTCAAAAAATCTGTCCATCAAAGGTTAAAATTGCCGAAAAACAAAAAAAAAGTTTGGTTTTAAACTTGAATTATTAATTGGACCAACATTATGAACAAGTCACCAAGAATTCTAGCTACAGGACTCAGGGAAAGGCCTGAAGATATTACTCATACGGTACTGTATTCATAGCAGTACTGGGCATCGAACACAACATCTCTTGCTTAATATTACCGCTGTATTGGTATTTCCAGTAAAGAAGCATCAGTGTGTCGTCACGGCTTCACGCTTGGCCAGTCTCTTCGCTCCGTTTGGATTCACTCCTAACTAAATTGTGACTGCATAAAAACTTCGACATTACCCAATTGACTTTGTTGCGGGAATCCAAATAACGATTTTAGAACACATTTTGTACTATTTTAACCCCAACAAAGGAGGTGTGTTATAAATTTGACGTGTGTATTTGCGTATCTGTGTGTCTGTGCATCTGTACTTCTGTGTATCTGTGTGTTTGTCCGATTTCCATAAATTCGTTGCAAAAAGAGCCACCCTCGACTGTCTTGTCTGTTCTGCTCTGGGGAAGATTGCACTGCGAATTAAAAACACATGTATTTAACATATTTTTCATTACTCATACTCAGAAAGTAGGTCTGAAGTTGCCTACGGAGCGACTTGAAAGAAATACTTTTCAGGCCTAGGGAGAATCGCTTTCAACTGACAGCTGTCAAATTAATTGTAAAAAACATGTTCCAACTTCCTATACAGCCACTCTATTACAGCGCGATGTAAAATTGAAATAACAAAAGTTAAGTATTTATTAAAGCAAACTCTTTTAAATTACTTTATAATAATTTAATTTTAGCTATTTCTTTATAATAACATAGATTTTGGCAAAATATTTACCATTTTTTTCAATGATGAAAATGAAAAATAATGGCTGAATAGCAGGCCAGTCACAAAAAAAAAAACATAATAGGCGGGAAAGTGGCATTCCGATCTTCATTTGTTTTTTCGAGTTGTAGAGTTTTGTAACTTTCGCTTAGCAGCAATGAGTTCAGCATATTCATGTTTTTATTTTTACTTTCTTTGTATTCGTATTGAAAAGCACAGTGTTTACCTCGGGTGAAAGACTTTTTAGTCCCTCGAACTATTCGCTCCCTCGCTACGCTCGGTCGCCAAACCCCGTCTCGGGACTTAAATAAGTTGCTTTCACCCCCACGATTTCATAAGTATGTTTAACACATAGTATTAAACATACCTATAAAATACAATTTCATAAGTATGTTTAATACTACCATCATTTGATTTAACAAATGGTGGTAGTATTAAACATACTTATGAAATTCAATTTAGAATATCTTTAAAATATCCAGTGAACATTAAATGTTGCTTAAAATATGTTAATTACATGTGTTTTCTTATGTTTGTTCGCAGTGAAATCTTCCCCCGGGTTGAACAGACAAGACAGTCGAGGGTTGCTCTTTTTGCAACGAATTTATCGAAATTGTACAAACACACAGATACGCAAATACACAAATACACACTAGCATACTAGCTTTCCGCCCGCGGCTCCTTTCCCAGGCTCTAATCTATCTCTGTACCAAATTTCATCAAATTCGGTTCAGTAGTTTAGGCGTGAAAGACGGACAGACAGAGTTACTTTTGCATTTATAATATCAGTATGAGTACGGATTAAATACCATCATTTAATTTTATATTATCTACCACCGAAGTAGATATTAATATTAAGTAAGTAAGTAATACGTAACAAAATGAAAGTAAAAATTCCAATTCATTGTGAAAACCCATCGCTTAATTAAGGTTCCTGTGTTGAGATCTTGCCTCCTCGTATTAGGCGCTATTGTGGGTTTCTTTCAAGGAAATTTTAAATCGATTCCTGCTTTCTCGCAACCAATCCCGAGGCACAATAAGCCGTATACAATAGGCGGTATGAAGCTGTGATGGCAACTCCAATGCTCGTCGGGGATTACACCATTTATGTATTGAACCAGTGATTTAGAATTTATTTTCGTACCAATATACTCGAAGGATTGAGGGGAAGCAAATTGATTGTGTAATAGGTCTAACTTGGGAAAGAAATCCAACTAATAGTAAATAGAACGGAAACTACAGCTCCTATTTTGAGACCCTAACGCAAAAAGAGTGGTGTTATAATATTAAAATATGTGGCTGTACGAATTTATGTACGTATTTCTAATTATCACTTGCTCAACGGTGAAGGAAAACATCGTGATGAAACCCACCCGTCCAAGAAAATTCATTTTCGAAAGACGAGCGCGGTCCACCAACCCGCTTTCGGCCAGAGTGGTGGACTATGGCCTAACTCCCCTTCATGTTTCGAAGGGAGGCCCGTGCCCCTCGGTGGGGACGTATATGGGCTGGTAAAAAAAATGTAGCTGTGTGATAGCCCTGTTGGTAAAAAGCGGTGATGGCCCAGTTGTTTAATGAGCCAGACTTGTAATCGGAAGGTTGCGGGTTCAAAGTCTGGTGCGGGCCTGTACCACTAAATTCGTCTTTTCGGATTTATGAACGGATTTCTAATTATCACTTGCTCAGCGGTGAAGGAAAACGTGATGAAACCCGCCCGTCTAAGAAAATTCATTTTCGAAAGACGAGCGGTCCACCAACCCGCATTGGGCCAGCGTGGTGGACTATGGCCTAAATCCCCTTCGTGTTTCGAAGGGAGGGCCGTGCTCCTCGGTGGGGACGTATATGGGCTGGTAAAAAAAAAGTGTCTGTATATCTGTCTGTGGCACCGTAGCTCCTAAACGGATTTACCAAATCGTTCTTAGCCTTTTTTTCAAAATATGTTAAGCATTGTAATTGAGCAGCTCAAGCACAACGTGCAAATAACGCAGTCAAATGTTAAAAGTGTCGAAATAACAAAGCCAAAGGGCGACCAAGTCTTTGCCCTTGGTGGCATCGCGCAATCAAAGTGAAGTTTTACGGTCATTGGAGTAGCATGACGTGATGTCGCGGGCCGTACTAGCATGCAGTATACCTACGCGATTGAGGCTTCCCTTATTCAGTGTTACCATCGCTGTGACGTTTTCGTAGCAAAACAAAAAGTTAACTACTTATCCCGAGTAAATTCGTGCAAAAATGTGTTACGTCATGTAAAGTGAATAAGTGCCCTCTCCAACTTTGTACTGTCTTATTCCTCAACTAGCTTCCCGCCCGGGACTTCGTTCCCATGGGAATTATGGGAATAAATTTTACACGTAAACCTTTATCTTGAAATACTGTCCATTGGTGCCAACCGTATGAAAATCCGTTCACTAGTTTGTGAGTTATCGCTTTCAGATAAACAGACAGAAGGGGCAGGGGGGACTCTGTTTTATAATATAGTATGATAAACAAAATACTCCATTAACATTGACATACTTACTATATTTAGAAAAGTATAAATTATAAAATAAGGGGACTGTTGAAGGTTTATAATAAATAAACAAAACAAAATAAAACCTACTGTGTATATCTCAATCCATTAACCCGACAACTACATCTTGATTGTAATCAAAGGATTCAATTAGTCTAATACCGTATGACCAGGCTAGAACATAACGTCGCGATAGCTATAGATAATTGTTCACACACTGTATATACGGCTTTGTACCTGTCAAGAGCTTAATATTACTCTCAATACGCATTAAATCATCCCACGTATAGAGTACTAGAACTGCCCATGAATCGGTAGAAAATATACTTGAGATATGATAATGTCAGTAGTACACACGACAGCACATCAGGCATTACATGATGACCTTGACGTCGCTCTTATCTCACTAGTAATAGGCATAATGCTGATGAATAAGCTGACTTTCTGCTATCTGTACAGACGACAGCATATTAATCTAGATGTCGCTTTTATCCAGTTAGTTTTTGTCATAAAAACAACGTATACATATAAGCAAATAATGCATGTAGAGCAATCTAAAAATGTGTTTTTGGATCGTACCAGATGAAAATCAGTGGTTAGATTATGCATTATATTAGTTTTCTAAGGCCTACTCAAAACCTAAATCAAGAGATGAACAATCGAAAATTAAAAGCGTGCAAAGCCAAAGATCATTTCCAGTCAGCACATCATCTACATACGAGGTCGCATATCTATTGTCTGTTGCTGTATGTACTTGATTATATCCGCCGATAGCCAACGATAATTATCGTGTAGAAACTAACAGAGGCTTTCAGGGTAACCATATGTAATTAAAATATCAATGCACGGACTATTTAGTTGGAACCGTAATTACAGTATGGGGGGTATCGGGTGGAGATTGCGGTTATTATGAAGGCCTGTATGAAATTGGGGATGTACAATATGGACACAGGTCAGCTGCCTATGTTTTTTATGTAACGCTACACACTCAACACACTCAAAGGCCCACACTAACGTTTTCCGTTGTGTCGTGGGTTCCTTGGAACATACACAAATACAGGCACGAGCACTCGACTAAATCAGCCGTCAATGTACACAATAATGTTGTATTTTAAATTAAGTTGATCAATCACGACTTTACGACTTATGAAAAAAGGACGAATTAATAAATGTCGTTACCATTTCTACACTAAAAACAACTTACTATTGTAAAACACAGGCATTTTATGATAAGAAACTACTTATACATTTATGAAACCATAAAATAAGAAATACATTATGTGTTTTCACAAAAAATTGGGTTAAGTAAGTCAAACTGTCAGCTACGTAAAGCTTGACAACCTTCCCATAATAATTCACAAGCGGAAGAAAAAAAACCGGCCAAGTGCGAGTCGGACTCGCGCACGAAGGATTCCGTACCATTATCTCTATAAAAACGGCAAAAAAATCACGTTTGTTGTATGGGAGCCTCCTTAAATATTTATTTTATTCTGGTTTTTAGTATTTGTTGTTATAGGGCCAATAGAAATACATCATCTTCGAAAATTTCAACTGTCTGACTGTCACGGTTCACGAGATACAGCCTGGTGACAGACGGACGGACGGACGCGGTCGAACGGACAGCGATACTAATAATAGGGTCCCGTTTTTTCCCTTTGGGTACGGAACCCTAAAAATCACACTTCACGTGTTCAGCGTGATTTGATCTTGACTGTACGTACATGTACAAAATCATTTCAAATAAAGAATTGGCTTAGCCTAATGGCACTGGCCCCGCTCAAATATTTAGGACAATCTGCCTAAGACTCATTGATTTATAGAGTCCATTCGTTATGTCTTTGACATGAAGTACTGTGGAGTAACAGAATGTCCTCTAGTGTTGTAAATCATTGAGAAATTCGGTATGTACCGTTTGATGTCAGAATAACGAATAGCATCCAGGGTGCAGTGGCGTGTTTTTGAGATTTCCTCGGCAGAACGATCTATCGGCAATGGGTGGTGGGGCATTTCCAGCATTTTTTAATGAAAAATCTACCACAACCCACACAAGATCAAGGGCAAACATGTGGTCAAGGATGATATGAAAATGGCAAAAGAAGTTCCAGGAATAGGTAGCTGTTTTACAGACCTTATGCTCAATAATTTCTCCAATCTTAAGCTGCACAACCTTTTTATAGAAATCAAATTTGCTTTGAAAATATGTCTACATTAGCTTTCAGCCCGCGGCTCCGCCCGCGTTGACTACAGGTTATATCGTGCCCAACTGTGGGATAAAATGTAGCCTATATCCTTTCCCAGGCTCTAATCTATCTCTGTACCAAATTTCATTAAAATCGGTTCAGTAGTTTAGGCGTGAGAGACGGACAGACAGACAGACAGAGTTACTTTCGCATTTATAATATTAGTAAGGATTATGAAAATCATTGTGATTAAAATATCCAAATAAAATAAAATCATTGTGTTCCCACTATTGATGTTTTTAATTTTAAAAAAACGGAAAACTTATTTGTCATGCAAACATTTTTGAATATTTTTCGGGGATGTAAAATCCAAATATAACAACACTAGCTTTCCGCCCGCGGCTTCGCCCGCATGAACTTCGGGAACCGCATGAAGTTTTTTCTCGCTAACTCACGTTCCCGTGGGAATTTTGCAATATCCTGTTGCAACTAAGCTTTAAGTTTACTAAGGTACCTGCATGCCAAATTTCAAGCGTCTAACTTAAGCGGTTTAGATTTTTCATACAAAACGATTTTCCCGCTAATTCCCGTTCCCGTGGGAATTTTGGGAATTCCTTTCTTTGTGCACCTCTACGGTACCTAAGCTACGTCCCTTCCAAATTTCAAGTGCCTACGTTTAGCCGTTTAGGCTGTGCGTTGATATGTCAGTCAGTCAGTCCAGTTTCTCCTTTTATATATTTAGATTTTTTGGGAAGGTTGGGGCATCATTCAGCTAATTGCCTTATTTAGTTTACTGAAAGTTACAATTGTAAAAAAGTTAAAACAAAAATAAGCATTGAAACCGGATGACCAGTCTAAAATCAGTATCTAAGCCTGGTCATCTGTTAAATAGGTACCCAGAGCAAAAATGTAAAAATTTTGGTCGAAATTTTAATGAAATAACGAAGAATTAAAATCAAAAACAATTTTGGAAAACGCTGCTAAATCAAAGAAAGAACCATGGCAATTCTTGGTATCCGTTTACTTAGATCTATTTACTTATCTCTACAATAATACATTTAAATGCTTGAAGTGTCCCGTATTTTATACCTGACAAAGCCCATGCCAACACTAACACCACCTAAGGCTAGAAATCATATTACAGTAGACCAGTCAACATGGTACCCACTTTACCCTAATGGTGATTGACAATACAGCCCATACCTCAGTAAAGCATTAAGATTTGGATGTTCTTGACAAATTTTAATGAAAATGTGAAGTACTCTCAATTATGAGTCTCTTATAATTTGGTGACACTTATAACTCGAGAACAGCTGGACCGATTTTGATAAAATTTGGTGTGGAGATAGCTGGTATCATGGATGAACACATAGGCTACATAATTTTTCCGAATTCCCACGGGAACGAAGTCCCAGGTGTAAAGCTAGTTTATCATAAAAAAAATAGTAATGAAAATTCAGAGAGCAAAACAAGGCAATGGAAAGCGGATAGGAGACCAATTATAAAGCATTTCTGTAAATATGTGAATCACACCTACTGCTCAGATAGAGCATTGGTTATGTTAATAAACGGTTTTTTTTGCTCAGTGTTTATCTACAGTTGCTTTAAGTTCAATAAACCGAAGGGTAGTGTCGTAAGCTACTTTAACACGCAAACAAAACTGCGTGGGCAAAGCTAGTTTAAAGTATTAATTTGAAATAGTGGTAGTTAATCCTGGCAATAGAAACAGGAAATACCTTGATCTTCCTAGATATGTATGTACGAGTATGTCCGAGATCGGTGCAGGTATTCGGTCTTTGTGCTCCGAGAGGTCCATACAGATTGAATACGGAGCATTTCCTCACTGAAGACTTGATTCGCTAATGGAAGCGAACAATATGACAATGCAGTGATTTGAAACACGGAAATATAAGAACAGAACATCTTCATTTATAATTGAAAGCAATTTATTCGACTTTACGTTATATTTTAGAAACTAAATCCTTTACGGAGTTTTACCACCGGTAAAATTACAGCTAAGAAGGTCTTTGATTTCGGAGACTTTTAAATAAATATTTATGCTTATATGTTGCTTCAGTGCTATTTAAAGTCTTATGAAGCCAACATAGTGCTTTTATTTAAAAACTGATTACAAATAAGAATGCAGTAAATAGTGTTCGAGAAACTCCTAGCATAGCCCTTTCCATCGCTCTTAGAGAGACTTAGAGCCTTCTTATGAGGCCCAATGTAAGCGACCACGTTTCAGTACCGTACGTCATCACTGGCAACACACACTGGTCAAAGACCTTCGTCTTCAGTATTTGGGAGGAGAAGATAGTTCACAACTTCCCGAACGCTGCCCAACCGAGTTGAATTCGCCGATTGACCTCCTTCTGGAAGTTGGACTTACCTAGCTGGACTACTTGTCCCAGGTAAACATATACGTCGACAACTTCCAGAGTAGAGTTTCCAACTATTAAATTAGTGGATACAATATGGGCATTTGCCATGATCTTCGTCTTGTCCATATTCATCTTCAGACCCACTTTTTGTGAAACTCTATTGAGGTCATCGAGCATCGTGCCAAGGTCCTCTAAGGTCTCAGCCATGACTACAATATCATCGGCAAAACGAAGGTGAGTCATGTACTCGCCGTTGATATGGTTGCCAAGTTCTTTCCAGTCCAGAAGCTTGAAAGCGTCTTCCAGCGCAACAGTGAATATGTTTGGGAATATAACATCCCCTCGCCTCACACCTGGCTGCAACTGAATAGGCTCTGAAAACTGTTCCTGAAGGCAAACTGACATGGTGGCATTTTTGTATAATGACTTCAGCACTTCTATGTACCTGTAGTCGATTCGGTACCTTTGTAAAGACCGTAGCACAGCCCAGGTTTCGATCGAATCAAAGGCTTTCTCATAGTCCACAAACGCTAAGCATAAGGGCCGATTATACTCTTCGGTCTTCTGTATAATCTGTCGCAGCGTATGAATGTGTTCTACGATACTAAAGCCTTTTCGGAAACCAGCTTGTTCGGGAGGTTGGAAGTCATCAAATCTGTGCGCAAGACGATTCGTCATGACTCTCAAAAACAGCTTATAGACATGGCTCAGTAAGGGCTGTGCTCGGAGTTTCTCTGCGCGAACGAATCAGAAATGAGGAAATCCATAGGAAAACCAAGGTCACCTACATAGCCCAAAGAATTGCTAACCTTAAGTGGCAGTGGGCAGGGCACATTGCTCGTAGGATTGATGGCCGCTGTGGCAGAAAAGGCCTCGAGTGGCGACCACGTATCGGAATGCGTGGCGTAGGAAGGCCTCTCACAAGGTGGACCGACGATCTGCCGGGCTATGATGATGGCAACGACATATTATCTCACGCGTTGTCCTGTGGTCAAGTGACGCTTGCTCGTAATCTCATTGGTCGAAACACTTACGTGACCACGAGATAACGCGTGAGATAATATGTCGTTGCGATCATCATAGCCCGGCTGGTAAAGATTGTGGGAAGCCGCTGGATGCGGGTGGCTCAGGAACGATCGAGGTGGAGATCCCTGGGGGAGGCCTATGTCCAGCAGTGGACTTCTTGCGGCTGACATGATGATGATGATGAAATAGTGTTCAAATAGGTCATCCACGAGGATCTACTTAACGTGTGTAGGTACGTTGTGCTGATCTGAATTTTTTTCAAGGTTTGGCATCTCATGGAGGGGGGGCTAGTAGCCCTTGGATTTAGTGGTCTAATCCACCTTAATCCGTTGATACTGTGTGTATTTGCATGGTAATAACGTTCACATTAGAAGAAACTTAGGTTCCCCTATTCGGGGCATCGTGCGATGTTTCCATACGTGCCCATTCTATGTCCACGTGTATCAGGGAAGCATTGTGCCTTGCATCCGAAATCCCTATTGTCTGCGCGATTGGTTACAATTACAATTTACCATGTATTGCGAACTAATCGCTCCAAGGACGCGTCGTATGTTATTAGATAGAGCTTAAACGGATTATAATATGAACACTGTAGGTGCATTTTACTATAAAAAAGTTGGTAATGATTAAATAAGGAAAAATAAATAGTAACACTTATTAAAATGAAAAAAAGATTAAATAACTTTACAAAAAAGGATGCCGAAGGTCGAGCTAAGTGAAGGCCATTAAGACAGAAAGTGAAATCTAGAACACGAGTAAGCAATAATTTATGCAAGAATAGGTTTCTTGAAAGGGAAATAGCTACAGAACAGACGTAGAGTTGAGAGAGGGGGAGGGAGAGTACTTCTAACTGTTCTAACTAAAAAAAGCTCAGTTGGTAATTACGTCGCCTACTGATTTAAAGGTCCCCCCATTCCCGACCGAAGGTTCCCGATCACATTTTCAATGACTTTTAAGTATAATATGTATGTGTTTATAAAAATACAAGTATTGTTCAGTTTGGGGTTAGGTGGCGCTGCGTGAGTTTTCCAAAAATGTTATGAATCCACACTATAATATTACAAAGTGAAAAGATTTGTATTTTGGTAAGTTTGTAACGAATAATCTCAAAACAACTAGACCGATTTCAAAAATTCTTTCAGTATTAGAATGCTAAATTATCCCTGAGTAACATAGGCTACATCATTTTCCCGAATCCCCACGGGACCGACATCCCGTTCGTAACACTAAATATTATAATTAGTTTTAAAGTGTTACATTTCATTTCAAACCCTAGTAGAATAATGCTTTCACGGTCTACAGTAATTACCGCTTTGCGGTAATTTTCAATAAACAGGGCTTTGTTAGAGCATAACTTTGGAATATTATCATAATTAATTAAATATGACACGGAAAATATTATATTGGTTGGTGGTTTATTTTGATTTTATATGAATTTCAGGATACTATTATACAGGTATTTACTGTAAAACTTGCTTTTAAGTTTTGGAAGGTATTGTTTGTATAGCCCGAAGGAAATAAATAAATAGTCACCCAGTCATTTGAGATCTAAATGCACCTTAAATTGTTTAGTGATTAAAAAGTCCTACATATAAAATTTCATACTCGTATAAAAGCAAGACATCTCGCTTTTTTGGCAAGCGCCGTCTGCATGCTACGTTAGGCTACGAACTTTCAACCTTCATTTCTACGAAGAAAATCTTTCAAAATAAATTCGAAAGGCGAAACGAGCTGCAAAATTCCCAAATCAAAATCTGATAGCTCACGCCAACATCGTAACTCATGATGGCGTTTCGCTTTCATAAGGTTAAAACCGGAGCTTATGTCACCGGTTTTTACATTAGCACGTCAAGAGTATAAATCGACGACCTGTTGCTACTAACATGTTTTTATTATAACCCTCCGTTTAGCCAAGAAGTTCGGAGACACCATGCAAATTAGATTATGGGATCGAAAACGAACCAGCAAAGCTGCATCGGGGTATCTTGAAAATAGATAGAACGTCAGACACAGAACCACTGAAACTTGACACCATAGTCAATAGATAGTTTGAGGGTAGACCTTTTAAATGTAAAAGCAATAAAGCTCGTACAGTAATTAATAAAAATATAACACGATATAGTTTAAAGTGTCGGAGAAATCGAATCTTCCAATATTAAAACAGCTCTTACATTCTTAAGCATTTTCTAAAGAAAACAAGTTTTTCCCGTTAAACTACCTACCAAACGCTGGAAGTCATTAGACCGCTTCGTGTAGTCTGTGAAATCCTGAAAAAGGTTCTGAGCTTTTGGTTGGAGCTGAGAATAGATTGGTCATTGACCTGCATAGGTACAGAATGGACCATCTGAGTGACGAATTAATGCGAGAGAAGAATATTCGATCACCTTACTAAACTAATTTCATCATCTTTGATAGGGCTTTACATCTCAACATGAACTTTGTAAATTAATCTGTTGACTTTTCGACAAATCCAAAACGACAAACGGTCTGCAAAACGGTTCCTTTTCCAAAGCGATATTTAACCCTCGGAAAAATTAAGGCTAATCTAATCTGTAAAGACTATTATTAGAAAAGACTAATCTAAGCTCCACAGGAAAAACCCAATAAGCAACATAAATCAAAACAGTCTCGGCATAAACATTGTTTACCCTCAAACATATAATAGTGATAAGCCTATTATGCAGGGATAAGCCGCCCACAGTGCTTACAGTATCTAAGACGAAAGTAATGGCTAGTAAGCTTGTAAAGGGAAGATTTTAGCTGAGCTCTTCTGAAGGCAACTGTTGCCAACTTAGGAGTTGACAAAGGTGAAGAGTGAAGACTTTACCCTACTAGCAATATTAGTAGGAATAATTTTTTGTAACTTAGACATTGTATTGTTCTGCTAAAAGAACTGGAGATCATTTCCAAAACATAAAAAACAGTTAATGGACATAAGCGGTTTTTGTCGTAGGAAATACATGAAAACATTTGTTTTAAAACATTTTAATAAACAAAAATAATGTTAATAAAAAAAAACTAAACACAGTTTTGTTGGATAAGCGATTATTGATCTTTCGAAGATGTTTTGTCATCTCATTTTCATACAATCTTTACAGGTGTTTTCACCTGTAAATATTCAAAGAACTTTACAAGGAAAAAAGTTAAGCAGCTTTGTAACGAAAAAGATTTCTTATTCTATAGAATTTTCACAGAAAACGGCATTATTGTGTGTCTTTGAAAAGTTGTATACAATTTTTTGGCTTCATCATCGCTTTTACAATATTATCCGCTTAAATTGAAAACTTCCTATTTATTTGACATTACTTATTTAACAACAAAAGGGAAAGAAATAAAGAGGGGAACAAAGCACTGGTATTAAGGAGCCTTATTTTGCCGTGAAAGGAGGTAGGAGCCATCGAAAACATCGAATAATACTTATTACGGCGTATCGGTCACAATGAAAGGCAAGGTGCCTGTTACACCGACCTCCCTGGCAATTGATTAAAGGAAAACATAAGGAAAATAACGCGATATTTACTAAGGAAAATCTGTATTAAAGGGAATTTTGTAAGATATTGTTTCATCGAACGGTGATGCAAAGGAATAAATCGTGGTCTCATGGTGGGGAGTTGTGTGAGCTACTTCCGCTTTTCTTGAACGCTACCGACAACCCTAATGCGTAGTGCTTGCCTAGAGGCTAAAAAAACAGTCATCCATGTGATCTTGGACTACATGGGAGCGGTCGATCAGCGGGCTAAAACGCTGGAAGTCATTAGACCGCTCCGTGTAGTCTGTGAAATCCTGAAAGAGGTTCTGAGCTTTTGGTTGGAGCTGAGAATAGATTGGTCATTGACCTGCATAGGTACAGAATGGACCATCTGAGTGACGAATTAATGCGAGAGAAGAATATTCGATTACCTTACTAAACTAATTTCATCATCTTTGATAGGGCTTTACATCTCAACATGAACTTTTTAAATTAATTTGTTGACTATTCGACAAATCAAAAACGACAAACGGTCTGCAATGAGGTTCCTTTTACAAAGCGATATTTAACCCTCGGAAAAATTAAGCGGTGGTTCAGTACATAATACTTGTATTGTATTCTTAAAACGAGGAAAAAAGTTATGCATACTCACAAGAAAATTTTTAAGAAATAAAATTCTGACTTTGATTGAATCAACTGCCACAATAACTATCATTTGCGTTTTTTGAATAACTTAAAAAGTAATAATTTTCCACGTCAAAAACGTAAGACTTCAATCCCAAATAATTTTGTTACAGAGATCCCATACTCCTAAACCATTCATCATCAGCTCAGCAACATCAGATGGTGACCATTAGATGCAAAAATCTACATAGATTAAGATAATTTCTGATAAACAGTGTATATGCCTACAAAATTTGAGGGTTTCCCTCGATTTCCCCAGGATCCCATCATCAGATCCTGACCTGGTGACAATGGGACCACCTCTGACGTATGACCTACCAAATAAAAAAAGAATTATTCAAATCGGTTTATAGTTGCCGGAGTAACCGCGTAACAAATATACAAAAAATAAATAAAAAAAATACAGTCGAATTGAGAACCTCCTCCTTTTTTGAAGTCGGTTAAAAATGTTGTATAACTCCTGCAGGCCGAGTACGATAGTGATAGCGCCGCGTCAACACCGCGGTCCTATGTCAAAATGTCAACATTGACAACGCCATAGGGAGAGCAAGCCTTTGCGCGGGACCCTCGCGCAATCGAAGTGAAGTTTCAGCGTGTGCTGAGCGCGAGTTCGCTATCATGCTAGAGCTGCTGACGTTTATAGCTTGTAACTCTAATTTTTATTTTATTTTATTATGAGATTTTTTTTTTATCAAATAAAAAAAGCTACAACAAATTCAGTCCATTCGTTTAGGAGGTACGATGCCACAGACAGACACACAGATACACGTACTCACTTCAAACTTATAACATCTCTCTTTTTTGTCGGGGGTTAAAAATGAAACTAAAAATATCAAAATTAGAAAGTCGTAGATGTTGTCGAAGAACTCGACACAACGAACTCGACAGTAGGCTCGCAGCCGAGTTTAAGTAAAGGCAAGTAAAACCGTTTAAATTTGTAGAATTAATCCTATTTTTTTTTTTTTGCAGAAAGTCACATTTTGATTGCTTTTGGAAGTAGGTCCCGAATATCGAAAGAAACGTCATTTTAAAATAAAAAATCACCGTATGAGGAAATTTCCTAACAAGCTCTTTAGAATTTCTTTCACAAAGAGGAACATCTGATGTTCTTCAAATAATGGAGCTACATGACTCTGAAAGGAAGTCTCGAATAATGCAGAATTTCTGCACAGGTGTTTTCTAAGCGCATTTTTCTGTAAAACGAATAAGGTTCGTTATATCTTGGGGTAATGACGGAATCTAAAGATGGAAATTCCTTTGTTAAACTTGATTCCCATTAGAATGACTGTACAATTTTATGTGTATTTTTTTATTATTTTATACCTGCTATCATAGGGCGAAAAAATAGATACCTGCTACAAAACTCGTACTTACTACGTATATTGTCGAATGGAAATCATTTAAACCAATTGATACCCGCCGGATGCGGGTGGCGCAGGACCGATCGAGGTGGAGATCCCTGGGGGAGGTCTATGTCCAGCAGTGGACGTCCTGCGGCTGACATGATGATGATAAATTGATACTAAAACATGAAATACTTAATCAGTCAGTCTATATTCGTCAAATTTGGTAAGTATCGTTTGGGCAGCGTCTAATTTCCTTGAAAGGTAAAATTCAAAGCCCTTCAAAGGAACTTTTTGACTTCAAAGTAAATTTCTAGTATAAATTTAACAAATCAGATTGCTTATAGTTAACACCCTTTCAATTTGGACCAGTCCAAAGGTCCGTCGAATGAATTTTAATGACTTTAATGTAATCCGGATCAACGTGAGTTGATGGCACTTAAATATTTATTAGTATAACGCCTACCGTAACCACCCTCTATCGAAGTGGTGAAGTGGAAAGGCTATTTTCAGTTAAACAGTTATTAAGACTGATTTCGTAAAGAGGGCAATAATTAATTTGTTTTAAAATCTTATCAAGATTGATAGCTGTTTGTTTTTATCAAGCTTTTCATGTCAAAATAGTTTTTGATTCCGCTCGGAACTTCGTTACCGTGGGAGTTTGGGATATTATGTAGCCTACATTTTATTTTAATGTACTATTTAACTGTCCAATAGTTTTTTGCGTGAAGGAGTAACAAAGATCCATCTATCCATTCTCACAATTTTCGCGTTTATCATATCAGTAGGATTTATTCAGTATCCAAACAAAAAGATGAACATGAAATGACAATACTGGAGACAATTTTAAATTCTAGAAGTTTTTTTGAAGAATGGAATGTTGAGTTCGATAACTCTTTAATCGTAAAAGTGAATCAGTTAAAAAACCACTTCTTAACATCGAAGTCTGATGTCCCTCAAAAATCATTAAGATTACTTTCAGAGTACTTATTTTTGGTTATTCGATACAATGTTGAAGTACATTTGAGTAAACTGATCTCCACCTGGAAGCAGGTAGCAGTAGGAGAAACCACTAAAAGAACACGTTATTTCGCGAGACACATCACGACATTTAGAGATGGGCCGCTTATGTTTCTATCGATAAAATTTGAATGCCTTGTGTTACTAATATTATTACAAAAATAACTCAATATGTAGTTTCAAAACGTCATACACGACGTTCCGTATTCAGAATTATTATTATTAAACGTTCGCCGGTTAGTTGAGTTTACTATGCTGCATCAGTCAGTGATATTAAGCAAAAGTACAGCAGCAACGGTTGATCCTAAAGGATTTTGGTTATTTTTCGAGATCAGTTTTCTGCTGTTATGAAAAATTTATCACAGTTGTTATTAATTAAATGGATGACTAGATTTGGTGGTTAAGCCAAATTAATCAAAATAATCGAAATACACTAGGTGTGTCACGGCAAGCATGCTGAAATAGCTGGTAAAGAACATAGAGACCGGTAAACCTAAACAAGGTAGTCACCCACGTGATGCCACAGTATGGGTAACAGAAAATTTTGGTAATCACCGACAAAATATAAGGCAATCGATAGAGAAAAATATTACAAAAACCAAACAATTGTGTCTTGATAAAATGTCATATTAAGTGACATACTTTTGCAAATGTGAAGCTTTGTAATGTTTTTATCTATCGATTCAAAGTCAAAGTCAAAAACAGCTTTATTTCATAGAGCATTTTTTTTTTTAACTTAATGCACTAAAGTACATGGGCGGACTTAATGCCTAATGGCATTATCTACAACAAATGTTACGTAAAATAAGTCAAAGTAATAAATTGTATTAGTTCTTTTCACACTAATACGCCTATTTGCAACGTTGCAGTCTTCCCCAAAGAAGAATAGGCAAGAAACTCCGAGGGTTTTTTTAATCATACAAACCTTATTTTCTAATTTTAAGTGACTTGTAAACTAAATAACTCTGGAGTTGAGCAATTTATTCCCATAGTTGCTTGTCTAACAGATAATCAGAAATTATAATAATAGTCTTTTTTATAAGGTTTTTGTCTCAATATTTTCTTGAAATTGCCGCATGTTTTATCGGAAGCTACCAAAATTTACTGTTCCCCGTACTGGGGAACCACGTAGATGACCTACCCAAGTTAAGATATATCACTTAGGTTAGATGCTCTTTCGATAAACTGCCATAAAGGCCTTGTCACACCACTAACAGGGCGGGACGGGTAACGGGCGGACGATTAGCCGCGGTGTGTCTGCGGCCACCACCTTGGAAATAGAAAATAAAGGCGCTGTGACACGGGAGCGAGGCGCGTTCACTTGCACTGCCTCACTAGCCACTTTGTGGGTAAGTGTACTTGTAGGCTAGGAGCTGTTAACGAATGTGTCTATGTTGTCGTACGATATCGTGTGTAGATCGTCATTTGTTTCTAGACCAGAAACAAGATATCGTTTTTAAATGAAAAACCCGTAAGGTTATAAACTAGATTTCAAATGTTAAGTTGATAACATTAACTACCTAAATGAAACAAAACAACAAGGATTACCACATTTTATTAACTGAGAGAATTAAATTAAAGATAGGCAATTTTTTGCAGATTTAACGAGAAATTCCTACATAGAGTTCACTGAAGTCTTTTTAGTTACAAATCAGTCATAAGTAAGTAGACCTTTGCTTCTTATTAAATTAATAAACGCTACACACTCAAAGGCCACTCTTAGGTTTTCCCTTGTGTCGTGGGCTTGGAACATACACAAAGACAAGACATGAACACACATGACCAGAGAACAAACATCTGCTTTTCATACAAATATTGAGAATCCAGTCCTGTCGATCAAGCGGCAACGTAACTATCACTCGACCAAACCGGCCGTTCATTATGTACTATTGAACGGCCGGTTTATTAAAAATTCACTAGAAAACACAAGTTATAGCATCGGAGTAAAAAATTAAACAGCTTGTGTATTGGTCGAACGTTAAAAAGGCCTCTTACCGTGATCAAATTAATATTACCATAAACAAATAGAATAACATATGAGCATTAGTACACAATTGTTTTAACAGCCTAAATAACAAGATAATACGCAAATTAATTAGTATGACGTAAATGGACCGCAGGCTTATAAAAATAAATCAATAAAAGTACACACATATAACTGAACAGCTGTAAGCAAATGTATGCCGTATGATATTTATCCACACAAAAACCTTAAAAATGGTACATCGATAAAATTAGTGATGGTGTCTGTGCTGTATTGTGTCAGTGCTTCTTTAATTCATAAAATATATCTAATTATTTTAAAATACCGATGAAACAAAAAACCATATGCGAAAAACAGTATCTTGAAAAGCAATACGTTATTTAATATGAAAAATAGTAACTATTGAAAAGTAAAAAATAAATTTTAAGTTAAAAAAAGCGTGGAAATAAGTTAATCAGTTTTTTTTTTACTTTTTCATTGTTTGTTTTGTACCGTTTGCTGTATTTTATGAGTGAAAAGATTTTATATGTAAGTGTTACATAAATAATTTATTTAAATAAAAGCAATCCTTACAAATATAAATGTTATATGCAAATCTATTAACTCAAATTTGTAAATGCATCATTAAAATAAAAAGATTACATGTACAATAATATTATAAACTATTAAAGAAATTAATGCCTCAGAAGGACACCAAACAGGATAATTAAAGTTACACTAAACTCTGTCCAAATATTTTTTTCGATACGTACGTCGACAATGATTGGAAAATTACAATATTTCCCGATGCTACTAACAATTTGAACAAACATTGTTATTATATTTTAACACTTGATTAAATAATTATTCTATTGACAACTTCATTTTATACTCTGATACTTAAAATATAGGTGTAGAAACAATTAGACGACATTTGAGTTGTGTTTGTCCATCAGGGTATACAGAACTAAAAATGAAAATATTTTTAATATATTTCTGTATTTTTGTGGTAAGTCACTTTCTACTAAAAATCGGAAAACATATTTTTGGCCTAGTGAATAATACATATTATTGGGTGACTTTAAATTAGCGAAAATTCAGAACCCGCTAATCTAAACAACTTTCTACAGGGAATGCAGGTTGAATTATTTAAAAAAAAATCGTCTGTCTATGCAACTTGATTGTCCTTAGTATAAGGAGGGAGGCACATGTTTTTAAATTTAATTTAATTGAGGAAAGTTGCGCAGCTTCATGGGTAGAATCATTCCGTAAAGTTTTTCTAATTCATGTAATCATAATATATTAGTCGTGATTATGTACTACATTACGATGCTGACAAAAAATGAAGTTTCTTTTACTGTTAGCAATCATTGTCAAGCAACTGTATAAATCTTAATACAGTTGCTTGACAATGATCGCTAACAGTAAAAGAAACTCCCTCGAAACAATTAACCTCACTGTATAATTATTTTTTTTTTAGTTTCTTCAATCTGTCCAATCATTGATAGTAAAAGTGCAGGAAGGTTACCTTCGAGGCGAAGAGCTGACGGCCGTTGGCAATGGCAAAACATATTTGAGCTTTAAAGGTATACCCTACGCAAAACCACCAGTTGGACCATTACGTTTTATGGTAAGGAACATAGTTATTTTTAACAATAAAAATAAATAAATAATAAATAAAATTGTTTTTGTTTTCTCTCAAACTTAAGCTGTGTGTACATTCCTTTTTATTATACATTTAATTGGGAGACAGGAGCCTAAACTAGGGTATACCTGTGTCATAGGTCTCCTGGATCCCACCCTCAGATAACAATTTTGAAAATAGAAATTTACATTAGCTATTTAACAAGTAGCAATTTCTGGAGAATTAAATTAAATTAAAATAAATTAAATAAGTAGTTAAGATGTTTGTGTATGTGTGTGAGTGAGAGCATGTATGCGTGTGTAATCGTGTGTATGTGTGTGTGTAAATGGGTCAAGAGATGCCAGCGTTTTCATTATGTTACGTATAGTATGAAAGGAAATGGGTGATGGGAAAGGTCATTTACTTCACAACGGTAATCAAAAGTTCGGTTTCTGAGTAGTCCAGAGACAATAACCACTTAATAACAGTTTTTTTGCACTATTTTTTTGTCGTCGGATATATATTAAGCAGCTAAGCAGCCTAGTTATAAAGGCGACCACTTAAGAAGCTGTACGATCTTTGTCCCAATGATGTTGATACGGGGTAATTTTGACAGACTACATATTTCCGCCTACTGTGCAAGTTGACATGCTTATCGGTGTACCCTATTTCAGTGTGCTTCCTGAAAAATGAACAACTGACTGACTGTTAAGACCTCAGTTTCTTTATAAAGTATATTCGTGGGGTAGAGACGTGGGGTAGAATAGTGTAATAACTCAACGTTTTACCTAAACTCAAATATTAATATCGTTTCAGGCCCCTGAGCCAGCATCATCATGGAATGGACTGCGTAACGCAATGCAGCATGGCTCTATCTGCCCACAATATAATATTTACGAACAGAAAATTCTTCCAGGAAGTGAAGATTGCCTTTTCGTAAACGTCTACACACGTAACTTAAAACCAGAAAAACTAATGCCCGTTATGGTCTTCATACATGGAGGAGCCTTTAAGAGCGATTCAGGAAACACTGACCTCTACGGCCCAGACTTTCTGGTGACAATCGGTGGAGTCGTACTGGTGACATTTAACTACAGGCTAGAAGTTCTAGGTAACTTACAGTTAGACATTCCTGACGTTCCAGGAAACGCTGGGATGAAAGATCAAGTCCTTCTTCTTAAATGGGTCCAAAAGAACATAAATAAATTCGGAGGCGATCCGAAAAATGTAACTATATTTGGACAAAGTGCTGGTGGAGCAGCAGTGGGCCTGCATTTACTGTCACCAATGTCGAAGGGACTGTTTAAACGAGCCATTTCTATGAGCGGAGTGCCATTAACTGACTTTGCGACGCCGTTCAGTATAAAAAAGAAAGCTTTTACACTTGGTTCGCAGTTAGGTTTTCATACAGGTAGTTCGAAGAAGCTTCTCAAGTTTTTACAAAGTGCTCCAGTAGAAAAATTGCTGAATGTTAACACATCTTCAATAATATCTGAAAAGCATTACCATGAAGTAAGCAGAGTGCTTTATTTTATTCCGACAATCGAGAAAAATATTAGTAATGTGGAACATTTTCTGACAGAAGATCCTCTAACAGCAATGAAAAATGGGCACGTTAATGATGTAGACTTCATGACAGGTTTTACAAATGTGGAATATATCAAAAACTTGTATGAGAATGAAAAGGAATGGTTGAATAATTACGAACAGCATTCAGACCTTTTTCTGCCTTTTGAGGTGAAACTAAAGATTCCTCCACATCAAGGAATAGAATTAGCAGATATTATTAAATACCATTTCTTCCGTAGACAGCCTTTATCTGTAGCTCCAATGTTACAATTTATAAATGAAGTTTTATTTAGCACTCCAGCACATCGATTTTTGAAGCATCTACCAAATAGTGACAAGAAAAGATACTCTTACATCTTTTCGTGCCAGTCTAGTAGAAATATTAATTCTAATGAAGCATCGAAAAAGTACGAAATAGCTGGTGCAGCTCATCTAGACGATTTAGCTTATTTATTTGACCCCAAAAAAGCTGGCTTTCCTCTCGATCCACAAAGTGACGAGTATATGCTCATAGTACAAACTGTATTGTTGTTTACCAACTTTGCCAAATACGGGTAAGTGTATCAACTGTGTACAAATAAAACAATTTACACCCTAATAAATCAGTTAGTGCTAAGTATACTTGAAAACCACTTTCAGCGATACCAATTTGTAGAAAACTTACTAGTCGTATTTGAGAGAAGAAAACTTATGAGTCTCTTTATGCACATTATACTACAATTATCCCTACTAATCTTATAAATACGAAAGTAACTCTATATGTCTGTCTGTTAACTACTGAGCCAATTTTTATGAAATTCAGTACAGAGGTGGATTAGAACTTGGGAAAGGATATAGGTTATATTTTATCCCACGGCTGGGCATGACGTAATCTGTAGTTCACGCGGGTGGAGTCGCGGGCGGAAAGCTAGTACTATAACTATAGCTTGGTTATTTAAAAAATCAAACTACTTTACTTAGTGCGTTTTTATGTCAGGTTACTATTAAAATTTTCTTTTTATTTCCAGCAATCCAACACCTAAATATATGCCGGTAAAATGGCCTAAATTCGATGAAAAACGTCAAAGATACTTGGAGATCAATCGAAATTTGACCGTACGAGCTTTACATAAGTCTCAGAATGACTTTTGGGAAGGTCTCATCTTCAAAGAAGCCAATGTTGAATATTAATCGTACCTGACCAAATCAATTCGAGTGTTCGCATTATCCTAATATAATGATAAACTTAGATTTTGTATTAACTATACTGAGAAACAATTACTTCGCATGTATTTTATTTTTATAGCATCCATAGACATAAAGTCTATGGATGCTAATCAATAACACAACAATTTTATTTTTACGTCTTTTACTTATATCGTATCGACAGTTGAGTTATCAAAACACTAACAAAAACTAAGAAAATTAAGTTCGAAACTAGCTCAAGTTACTGTCCAGTCTAAACGAACTAGTGTTGTCCATAACCGGTAGAAGTCAAACGTGCGGTCGTCCATCGGACGTGACTGCTTTACGTATTTATGCAGATGTGTCCCCCCACTCGTTTTAGGACCCCCCTGCTACTACCCACATGACTCTGAGAAAATTCTACTAACGGTCGCTCGGACACTTATTATTAGAGGGAAGAAAGCTGACGGGCAGCCTAAGGCGAATGTGATCCCGGCTTATAGGCAGATTAGCAGATTATTTCTTAGGTCAAGGTTGCGATTTCTTGCTCTGGCACTAACTGTTGTTAAGAACTGTTGTCAGATACGGTATTCACGTTTTTTTTAGTGTTTTCAAGTAGTCTGTGCAATGCAACTTGCGCTATAATGTTTTACAGTCTTAATATGATGTAAAACCATATTTGATGTGTACGTACAACTTATTGCTCTGCCTACCCCAGAATAAAAA
Source organism: Aproaerema taeniolella (assembly GCA_949987775.1). Classification (NCBI taxonomy): domain Eukaryota; kingdom Metazoa; phylum Arthropoda; class Insecta; order Lepidoptera; family Gelechiidae; genus Aproaerema; species Aproaerema taeniolella. The sequence goes on along the minus strand of OX465251.1, from coordinate 9,836,454 downwards.
CGTGCATGCATGTTTCCTAAACAAAGTTCAAACTCGCATATTTCGTTAACGATTATTATTTCTGCAGAACTTTGTCACAGACAACGTGTTGACGTACTCTTTAAAGTTATGACGACATAAAGGCGTGTGGGGACCACAACTTTTTGAGAGCTTGTACATTTTTAAACAAGTACTATCACGTGCTCTTCTCGTGCGAAATTCCTTACATACATTATGTCTTTTACCAGGTTAAGGTAGGCTAAACCCTTTGTTTTATTGATTTTAAGTAAACTTATGAGCTAGTTTACTTAGAGGCAGCTTATAGAGAGTTCTTCTTCTTCTTACCAGCCCATACCTATACGTCTCCCCACCAAGGGGCACGGGCAACTAGGAGAGTTGATTGGTTCTATTTGTGTTCAACTTTTAGCGCTATTGAGTGTCGTCGAGTGTTTTTCATTATAATGAATTATTTAGTCAATTTAAAACTGTTAAAATTTTAAAACACAAAACATTTAATCATCACTTATACAATGTCAAATGCTGACTTATAAACAACCGGTGTATTGGTCGAACGTTAAAAAGGCCTCTTAACGTGAACAAATTAATATTACCATAAACAAATAGACCAAAATATGGGCTATTAGTACCCAATTGTTTAAACAGCCTAAATAACAAGATAATACGCAAATTAATTAGTATGACGTAAATGGACTGCAGGCTTATAAAAATAAATCAATAAAAGTACACACATATAACTGAACAGCTGTAAGCAAATGTATGCCGTATGAAATTTATCCACACAAAAACCTTAAAAATGGGATATTGATAAAATTAGTGCTGGTGTCTGTGCTGTATTGTGTCAGTACTTCTTTAATTCATAAAATATATCTAATTAACTTAGAATACCGATGAAATAAAAAAAATGCGAAAAAGAGTATCTTGAAAAGCAATGAATATTAAGCAAACAATACGTTATTTAATATGAAAAATAGTAACTATTGAAAAGTAAAAAATAAATGTTAACTTAAATAAGCGTGGAAATAAGTCAACAATTTTTTTTCACTTTTTCTTTGTTTGTTTTGTATCGTGTGCTGTATTTTATGAGTGAATAAATTTTATATATAAATATTACATAAATATTTTATTTAAATGAACGCAATCCTTACAAATATAAATGTTACATACATATCTATTAACTCAAATTTGTAAATGCATCATTAAAAATAAAAAAATTACATGTACAATAATATTATAAACTATTAAAGAAATAAATGCCTCAGAAGGACACCAAACAGGCTAATTAAATTTACACTAAACTCTGTCCAAATATTTTTTTTCGATACTTACCTACATAACTGGGGAATTACAATATTTCCTGATGTTAATAACAATGTGAACAAACATTGTTATTATATTTTAACACTTGATTAAATAATTATTTTTTTGAATGACAACTTCATTTCATACTCTGATACTTTAAATATAGGTGTCGAAACAATTAGACGACATTTGTGTTGTGTTTGTCCATCAGGGTATACAGAACTAAAAATGAAAATACTTTTCATATATTTCTGTATTTTTGCGGTAAGTCACTTTTTACTAAAAATCGAAAAAAATATTTTTGGCCTAGTGAATACTACATATTATTTGGTGACTTTAAATTAGCGAATATTAAGAACCCGCTAATCTAAACAACTTTCTGCAGGGAAAGTAGGTCGAACTATTAAAAAAAATCGTCTCTATACAACTTGAGCGGTCAGCTGATTGTCCTTAGTATAAGGAGGCAAATGTTTTTAAATTTTATTTCATTGGGGAAATTGGAGCAGCTTCATGGGTAGAATCATTCCATAAAGTTTCGTAATGATAATATATTGGTCATGATTATGTACGGGTACAATTTAAGTGCTCACCAAAATATTTTTTATACACTAAGACTAAGTACCAATTAAAATAAATTAACTCTAATAAATTAAATCCACTCTAAATCGAGCTCCCCAAAGTAAAACATTTAAAGTTCCAAATAAATACACACACGTCAAAATAAATATAATATATGTATCAATATTAGATTGGTTTGCCAAAATGGACAAATGCTCACCAAATTTTGTTTTATTGAAAGGATAACATTGATACCAAAAACGACAGTTCTAACATTTTTTTGCATTTTTCTTTTTCTACCAATGTTTTATTTTGTTGCTTACCTACCGAGTGGTGTTGGTAGGGAATAGCACCACCCCATCTCTTCAACTAAATTAATTGGTTAATGATTAATAAATAAGTAAGACCTGCCCCCCATAAAAATAAACCACCTCGGGCAACATCGTCTCAAACATTTTGAGAAGACGGTCGAAGGTCCCCTATCGCGGTGGTAGATTGCAAAGGGCCGCCTGGCTTTGCATCACTCCGAAGTCCAGCGCCAAGCAGCTAGCTGTGTTCCGTCGGTGCGTAGGAAAACCAGTGCCTATATAGGCATTTCTGCATTCCATCATAGTCTTTTAGGCAGGATTATGTCAAAAGTTTATCCATTCTTTATTAAAAATAAAAGACCTCAGTCATTAGTGTTGCGCATTGCGCAGTAATTGAGAATGAAATATTTATTTAACTACTTTGTCATATTTTTGTGGTTCAATGACTACTTGATGCTCTGCCTACCCCGATAGGGACTGTGGGCGTGAGTGTTTGTATTTATGTATAAACAAGTAGCTTTATTAGGGTAAGCAATATTGTATTAGGTAGGTTTTAAAAAAAAATTGATCAACCTTTACTTTTTTTTCCTCAGTAAAAATTACTAAAATAAAAGACACAAAATACAATATTGGTAACATCTATTTAGCAATGGTATAAAATATTTGGTTTGAATTAACTTTAATAGTATTTACATATTTTTATGGCATGCAGTAAAAAGAAAATTAGTCATTTCTACAATACTTCAGGAAACGCATTTTAGTGAGCATTTATCTTTTTTTGGCAGGTATTTCAAATTTATTGGAAGTAAAATAAGTGCTTTTATGGTAGGCTTTTAAACACCAGCCATTATGTGTAGTACATATCACGATGCTGAAAAAAAATTAAGTTTCTTTTACTGTTGGCAATCATTGTCAAGCAACTGTAATATAACATTTTCCCTCGAAACAATGAAGCCTCACACTATATTTTTTTTTTTAGTTTCTTCAATCTGTCCAATCATTGATAGTAAAAGTGCAGGAAGGTTACCTTCGAGGCGAAGAGCTGACGGCCGTTGGCAATGGCAAAACATATTTGAGCTTTAAAGGTATACCCTACGCAAAACCACCAGTTGGACCATTACGTTTTATGGTAAGGAACATGGTTATTTTCATCAATAGTGTAATGACTCAAAGTTTTACCTAAACTCAAATATTAATATCGTTTCAGGCCCCTGAGCCAGCATCACCATGGAATGGAGTGCGTAACGCAATGCAGCATGGCTCTATCTGCCCACAATATAACATTTACGAACAGAAAATTCTTCCAGGAAGTGAAGATTGCCTATTCGTAAACGTCTACACACGTAAATTAAAACCAGAAAAACTAATGCCCGTTATGGTCTTCATACATGGAGGAGCCTTTAAGAGCGATTCAGGAAACACTGATCTCTACGGCCCAGACTTCCTGGTGACAATCGGTGGAGTCGTACTGGTGACATTTAACTACAGGCTAGAAGTTCTAGGTAACCTACAGTTAGACATTCCTGACGTTCCAGGAAACGCAGGAATGAAAGATCAAGTCCTACTTCTTAAATGGGTCCAAACGAACATAATGAAATTCGGAGGCGATCCGGAAAATGTAACTATATTTGGACAAAGTACTGGTGGAGTAGCAGTGGGCCTCCATTTACTGTCACCAATGTCGAAGGGACTGTTTAAACGAGCCATTTCTATGAGCGGAGTGCCATTAACTGACTTTGGGACGCCGTTCAGTATAAAAAAGAAAGCTTTTACACTTGGTTCGCAGTTAGGTTTTCATACAGGTAGCCCGAAGAAGCTTTTCAAGTTTTTACAAAGTGTTCCAGTAGAAAAATTGCTTAATGTCAACACATCTTCAATAATATCTGAAAAGCATTACCATGAAATGTTTAGAACGCATTACTTTGTTCCGACAATCGAGAAAAATATTGGCAATGTGGAACATTTTTTGACAGAAGATCCTCTAACAGCAATGAAAAATGGGCACGTTAATGATGTAGACTTCATGACAGGTTTTACAAATGTGGAATCTATCAAATACTTGAATGAAAAGGAATGGGTGAATTATTACGAACAGCATTCAGACCTCTTTCTGCCTTTTGAGGTGACTCTAAAGATTCCTCCACATCAAGGAATGGAATTAGCAGAGATTATTAAATACCACTTCTTCGGTAGACAGCCTTTATCTGTAGCTTCAATGTTACAATTTATAAACGAAGTTTTATTTAGCACTCCAGCACATCGATTTTTGAAGCATCTACCAAATAGTGACAAGAAAAGATACTATTACGTCTTTTCGTGCCAGTCTAGTAGAAATATTAATTCTAACGAAGCATCGAAAAAGTACGGAATAGCTGGTGCAGCTCATTTAGACGATTTAGCTTACTTATTTGACCCCAAAAAAGCTGGCCTTCCTCTCGATCCACAGAGTGACGAGTATATGCTCATAGTACAAACTGTATTGTTGTTTACCAACTTTGCCAAATACGGGTAAGTGTATCAACTGTGTACAAATAAAACAATTTACACCCTAATAAATCAGTTAGTGCTAAGTATACTTGAAGACCACTTTCAGCGATACCAATTTGTAGAAAACTTACTAGTGGTATTTGAGAGAAGAAAACTTATTGAGAACATTACAATTATCCCTACCAATCTTATAAATGTGAAAGTAACTCTATCTGTCTGTTATGGTTTCACGCCTAAAATACAGAACCGATTTTGATGAAATTCAGTAAAGATATAGATTAGACCTTGGGAAAGGACATAGGCTATATTTTATCCCACAGTTGGGCCAGATATAATCTGTAGTCCACGCGGGCAGAGTCGCGGGCGGAAAGCTAGTACTATAACTCTGTCGCTTGGATATTTAAAAAATCAATCTCCTTAACTTAGCGTGTTTTTATGTCAGGTTACAATTAAAATTTTCTTTTTATTTCCAGCAATCCAACACCTAAATACATGCCGGTAAAATGGCCTAAATTCGATGAAAAACGTCAAAGATACTTGGAGATCAATCGAAATTTGACCGTACGAGCTTTACATAAGTCTCAGAATGACTTTTGGGAAGGTCTCATCTTCAAAGAAGCCAATGTTGAATATTAATCGTACCTGACCAAATCGATTCGAGTGTTCGCATTATCCTAATATACTGATAAACAATATACTGATAAACTTAGATTTTGTATTAACTATACATTTATATATACTACTATATATGTATTTATTGAAGTGAAAACTTCTTTAGCGGCGTTGAGCACTTTTAGTATGGGGAAAAATGTTAAACTCGCGATGAACTCGCGTCAGATCGTCAGATGTCACGTGACTGTGATCGTCAGATGTGATCGAAAATGCGTAGGATAGGGTTGCCACCTTTCTTGAAGAATTCTATAGGTGAGAAAAGGTCGTCGACAGAGCCGAGCTGCGTATAAGGCGCGGCCGAAGGCCGAGCTCCGCGTAGGGCGAAGCCCGAAGCGTCACCAAGCATCTTACCCGCCGACCGCCATCCGAAAATGTCATATCCGCCATCTTGGATCCAAGATGGCGGATATGAAATTTTCCAAAAATCCAAGATGGCGGATATGAAATTTTCGGGCATACCGACATGGGTTTCGTTTAATGGGTTTTCGAGGGTGCTGATTCCGAAAATGACATCCATTTTTAAATCCAAGATGGCGGACATGCATTTTTGGTTAAAATCCGTCATGGATGCCATTTCTTAGGTTAGGGTGCTTATTCCAAAAATGACATCCATTTTGAAATCCAAGATGGCGGCCGTGAAAAACGAAAAAAAGGCAAATTTGTTAAACTTATAAAATAAGGGCACAACCACCTCGCGACCTCGCGAATGTTCAAGTTTTCACTTCTGCCGGCACTTCCGGAGTGAAACCCGTTGTTTTTTTATAGCATTCATAGACATAAAGTCTATGGATGCTAATCAATAACACAACAATTTTATTTTTACGTCTCTTACTTATATCGTATCGACAGTTGATTGGGTTATCAAGACACTAACAAAAACTAAGAATATTAAGTTCGAAACTAGCTCAAGTTACTGTCCAGTCTAAACGAACTAGTGTTGTCCATAACCGGTAGAAGTCAAACGTGCGGTCGTCCATCGGACGTGACTGCTTTACGTATTTATGCAGATGTGTCCCCCCACTCGTTTTAGGACCCCCCTGCTCCTACCCACATGACTCTGAGAAAATTCTACTAACGGTCGCTCGGACACTTATTATTAGAGAGAAGAAAGCTGACGGGCAGCCTAAGGCGAATGTGATCCCGGCTTATAGGCGGATTAGCAGATTATTTCTTAGGTCAAGGTTGCGATTTCTTGCTCTAACACTAACTGTTATTAAGAACTGTGTCAGATACCACGAACGAGTGTATGCTGTTTATTTTTTAACGTCTTTTTTTTATTATAAGATGGGTTAACTCTTGACCTCAATCTTGACCATAAGGTCAAAGATGAGGTCGACGATGGAGCGAGTTAACCCAGAAAATGCCTATAAAGGCACTGGTACTCCCACGCACCGACGGAACACAGCAAGCTGTTTGGCGTCGGACTTCGGTAGGAGGGTGGTCGCGAACCAGACTTTTACAGCGCATACCACACCGCATGAGACCATAAGACGACACCTCAGATTCAGAAAAAAATGAAGTGTCGTTGCCTGGGATGGATTACTAGGAGGCAGGTCTCATTTGTGTTTCCTTAGTCGCCTCTTACGACACCCACGGAAAGAAATGGGGTGGTGTTATTCTCAACCGATCACCACACGGTTAAAAAAGTCTCTGCAACGCACCTTGCGCTCTAAAGTTTTACAAGATGTCAAACCATATTTGATGTGTACAACTTAATGCTCTGCCTACCCCAGAATAAAAACGTGCATGCATGTTTCCTAAACAAAGTTCAAACTTGCATATTTCGTTAACCATCATTATTTTTGTAGAACTATGTCACAGACAACGTGTTGACGTACTCTTTAAAGTTATGACGACATAAAGGCGTGTGGGGACCAAAACTTTTTGAGAGCTTGTACATTTTTAAACAAGTACTATCACGTGCTCTTCTCGTGCGAAATTCCTTACATACATTATGTCTTTTACAGGTTAAGGTAGGCTAAGCCCTTGGTATTATTGACTTTAAGTAAACTTATGAGCTTGTTATGAGTTTGTTGTATATCCGCTTCCCTAAAATGGGATTGGGCCGGCCACGTAAGCCAAATGCATCCTGACAGGTGGGCCATCCTAGCCACGCAATGGGTGCCCCAAGACGGGCAACGTCGTAGAGGCAGACCCAGAAAAAGATGGCAGGATGACTTAGCTACTTATAAAAAGGACTGGATGGAATTTGCACAGGATCGGGACAAACGGAGGGCTGCGGGGGAGGCATTTGCCCAGCAGTGGGACAGTAATGGCTAGTAAAAAAAAATGAGCTTGGTTACTTAGAGTCAGCTTATAGAGAGTTGATTAGTTCTATTTGTGTTCATCTTTTAGCGCTATTAAGTGTCGGCGAATATTTTTCATTATAAATGAATTATTTAGTCAATTTAAAACTGTGTTAAAACACTACCGCGATTTAGCACAAAACATTTAAACACCACTTATACAATGTCTAATACTGACTTCGTGTCCATATAAAAAATTACATACCTAAGCCGGTTTTAAACATTGTCTAACTTTTAGTCGTTTTGTGTTAATGCCCCTAGTCTTTAAACTAAGCCTTTAGCCATTGTTAAAATCACCAAACAATTCAAACTAAATTAATTTGTGTGTTTCTGTGACATTGTGAGAATAGTATGTAATAAAAGGCCGAAAACGATGATTATTAAATTAAAGCGTGTCAAAATTTCGTTTATAGTTTACTTAAAACCACTCGTTTAAAGGGAAGATTTCTTACGTCCTATGTTCCTTGGTTTTTGATTCGTAATTTTAAATAGATATATAGAAATAAAGCTACTTGCACTAATTCCACAAAACTATTTTAAATACGAAATTCTTACTAACATTATAAATGCGAAAGTAACTCTGTCTGTCTGTCTGTCTGTCTGTCTTTCACGCCTAAACTACTGAACCGATTTTGATGAAATCTGTTACAGAGATAGATTAGAGCCTGGGAAAGGACATAGGCTACATTTTATCCCACAGTTGAGCACGATATAACCTGTAGTTCACGCGGGCGGAAAGCTAGTGTTAAATAAAAATAAAAATCAAAGAATTATTCTTCAATTTATAATTTTTAACGATCATTATTATGGGCTGAAATGATTAACTTTTTTTTTTGACGGCCGGTCGGGGCAAATATTTGTGTAAAAAGCAGATATTTGTTCTCGGGTCATAGGTGTTTGTGTCTATCTTTATGTGTGTTCCGAGGGACCCACGACACAAGGGAACACCTTAATGTGGGCCTTTGAGTGTATGGCGTTTTATTTATTTATTATAAACTTGACATTGTCTGTTGTCCACGCGGGCGGAGCCGCGGGCGGAAAGCTAGTATTTCATAATCAAGAAATAAATTGATATATCATCAACAATTAAATAAAGTATTACATACTTAAGAAGAAATGCACAACACAAAATAATGTAATTATTGATCACTTAAATATAATACATGTCAACAATACTTATCCAATAAAACTTGTAGCTGAATTAGATACTAGAAACAAATGTTTGGCTCATGAATTACCGTTGGCTCACGTAAAGTAAATGATGACATTTATTTTGATATTCCAAGTAAGACACTCAACCTCCCGACCCATAGTAAAATTATAGTTTACGACTTACAATATTTTGCCAAGAAAGCTCAAGAAAACTTACTGCACTCGACTATGTACTAGACTAGAATTTAGCGGTCTGGAAACTAGCTTTTCACCCGCAACTTTTCTTCTTTTGCCTTATTCTTCTGCCTCTTCTGCCTAGCATTTTGTTCTCAATCCATCACGGCAGAATGTCATATAGTTTCAAAATCATTTGATATTAATTTTCATCTATACTAATATTATAAAGAGGATAGATTGGATTGTTTGTTTGTTTGCATTGAATAGGCTCCGAAACTACTTGACCGATTTGAAAAATTCTTTCACCTTTAGAATTCTACATTATCCCTGACGAACATACGCTACATAATTTTTTAGAATTCCCACGGGAGCGAAGTCCCGGGCGGAATGCTAGTGGTTAATAAATTGAATATGTGTGTTGTGATGACAGGTTGTCATCCTTTTGCCCCAGATACAGCAAAACCTACGCGTCCCACTTACTGGCTTTTATATGATGCCTGAGAAGAGTTGGCAGCTGCCACAGTTAGGTATTTATTTTACTCCCAGTCCAGCATAGAAGTGACTGTTCTGTTGTACATAACTATAACTTATCCCACGATTTGACAGATCATATACGTAATTCGAGTGGACACATTGCTAACTTCCCCAAAATTTCCTTACATTTACTATTGTATTTCGTCTGGAAAAAGCTTGCAAATGGCACATTCTATGCTATCTTTTTTTTAGTTAAGCGTGATAGATTCTGATATTTAACTTTTTAAAAGCTTTATTCTATGTCTATGTAACTAATAGTAAAATCTTGGTTTAAAATCTACAAGCAAAATGCTTGCATGGCGAAAATCTTATTCATATATTCATTTATTTCCCGTTCTATTGAATAAATCTACATATCCACTAAAGCGACAGTAACACGAACCATTTTCGGGGTAACTTTTGACAAAATAATTCGGAGAGTAACAAATGTCACCCCTCGAGATCCCATGTGTAATACGAACCAGAGATACGAGATACCTGCCTACCTACTTATGTCTGTATTTATACTTTACGAGTACATCTTTCAGAGTAGTCTATCCGTCTAGTCTATTATTTTAAAATGATTTATACAATCTTTAATGTCCTTTATACATTTTTTTAATAATCAGATAGGTTTATGAATAATATTTAGAAGAAAAATACGAATGTTGTCCAGTCCTTATTCAGAAGGGCTTTTAATGTAATTACGTTATACCAACTCATAATTATAATTAATATAAAATAAAAATATAAACTTTACCAACTCAAAGGCCTACACTAAGGTTTTCCCTATAGTATCGTGGGTCCCTTGGTACATACACAAAGACAGACACGAACACCCATTACCCGAGAACAAATAGTTTTCCCGACCGGGAATCTGTGGATCAAAAAAGGCAGCATTACTACCACTCTACCAAACTAAAGCTTTTCTTCGCTGGACCTTCGAATATGCCAGCTGCCAACTCTTTTTACCAGCCCCTATACGTCCCAACCGAGGGGCACGCAATCTTACAACTATAAACTTACGGTTTGCTGTATTGTGGGCGAAAGGCTGACAACCTATCGCCACTTTCCTAATCTCTTCTCTTCTTCTCTTCATCAGCCCATATACGTCCCCACTGCTGGGGCACGGGCCTCCCTCAATAACGTGAGGGGTAAATGCCATACTCACCACGCTTGGCAGACGGGTTGGCGAGGGTTTTGATATAATTGCAGAGTTTCCCTTCTCTGTGTGCAGATGAACTTGCTTGCATATTAACCTTAGTCGCCTTGTACGACACCTCGGTAAGAAAGAGGGTGGTCCTATTCTACTCTGCCGGGGACTCACACAGCTAATATTCCATTTCAATAACCCTCAAAATGTAAGTTAAACGTGGCGTTATGTGGTTTAAAAAATACATGATGCTCTGCCTATTTAGGCGTATGTATGTAGCAGGTAGCTAGACAAACGATGCGTAACTTCCTATAAGAACTAATCCTAGTTCGACCTTATCTGTGAGCCAAATCTCACTCTATTTTTTTAGGTCAGTAAATCTCTTTTACATTAAACTACTTACTTGGCTGAACAGTACAGGACTAGATTAGCCAATAAGCTGTAAATGGGAATTAGTTTTGACCTTTTTGTTTATTCGTATATACCTTAAAAAACCTAAAAACCTTAAAAAACCTACAAGGTTTAAATGAGTACGTTGAAATCTAATTTATTTTACCGAACTTAGGTAAAAAAATACTTTTTTTAGTTAAAAAAAAGTAAAAAAGTAAGTTTTTAAAAAATACCAAATAAAAGAAAAATCTAAAGTTAATAAAATTTGATGAATGCACATTTCAAATAGTATTTCAAATGTGACATGTTAAATAAATGAAATGTTCATTTTTAAAGATATCAAACCGTGCAACTGATTACTAGAGTTGCAACCATTTCGCTTGTGTATTTAATATTGGATTTTCTTTTTGTTGGGTATTTCTGAAACACGTATAAAGAAATCCTGAGTATTATTAATTTTGAAAAAAAATTGAAAAGTCTGTGTATCATTTAGTTACATGCGTACATAAGTTCGTACTTTTGTCTCCTAGAGGAAAATTCAATCAGTAGGTAAAATTTTTATTAGTAAAATAAAATGAATAAAATAAGCGGAAGGATATTCAATGGCAGGGAACGAATACAAGGGCTTTCCATACACAATACTAAGAAAAGAAATCATAACCATGATACGACTATTTCCAGACAATGTTATCCAACTTCCCCGCAGAATATTAAAATGTCGTTAATACAAATCTGTTGTCCGAAAATCAATCATGGCACCGGAATCGTCCCCACTTAACCACTGAAGTGTCTCCATGGAGTTAGTGGGTTCGCGTCACGTCATCTTGAGAAGGGATAGGCAGGAATTAGGAGCGAGTGAATCGGAAAAGCATTAAGGTACTGGTTCTCAAAGTTTTGCGGAAATTTATAATGATACGAGGTATTGAAGTTATTTGTAGTGCAATATTCATGCTATTTGATTAATAAGAGCGAAACCTCTTAGATTAAGTAAATTTTTGTAAACCTTAGTCTGTGTGAGAAAACAAAAAAATATATTTTTATTATTATTTATTAATAATTACGGAATGAACCCGTCACTAAATAATAATTTTTATATTTTTTTTAATCATCGGCGTTTAAATTTAAAATATCAAAAGTTTATAATGAGTAAAGATGGAATGGAACAGCATTTAATTTAAATATAAATAGTTGTAAAAAGTGCAATTGAGAAGTGGTTAGCTATTACATTAAGCGTGTTTTCTGTACAACAACTCTGTTTTTAAAAATAGTACGATATTTCGGCGCCGTTGCAAGCACCACCATGACCACGGATTAAAAAAACCGCGGTAAGAACCCATTACGATATGTTTAAAACTAGTGAAAATAACCGCAAGAATCTTAAATCATAAACAGAAATGTTCTTAGTTGAAAAAAAAACAATCCATAATTACTTTAGAACTAGCTGTCTCGTTGTTCTAGACCCCGGAGAGCCATTCCTCTTAGTTTGACAACCGCAGAAGTAGAGTTAGTAAATCAAAGAGTGGAGTTTCACCTGTAAGGCCAGACTAACTCGCGAGTAGGGCAAATAAATCAATCATTCAATAAGAGACACCGCAGGAGAGCGATTTGTCAAGTACCAAGACGTTTTTACGTCACTAATGTTTCCTTGAGAATCTTGAGATTTTATGTGATCGGGTTTTAAAGATTCTAATAGAGATTTACAACTTTAACACCTAGTATTTTTTTTAGTTCAGTCGTTCCTGTCCCGCTGTTGGGCAAAGGTCTACCCCTGTTTCATTGGTTGTACGTCTATTTTTGGACCGTAACATACTGTGGCGTATTTGAGAGAGGTGTACCGCGAGCAGGTGAGGTTGTGTTGAGTTCTGAAAGATGTTTAGGAAGAAAACCTCGACCCCTTGTTAGCTGGCACCACCTTGTTATATGAAACGTAAATAATTTTATTCATAAGTCTTTGACTGTTTTACGTTTTATCTATATCAGCTTCACGGTTTGATAACAAGGGATGAAACGCAACAATCGTGACAGCCACTTCCACAATCTGATGTTGAAATACATAAGACATTTTCTATACTGTACACCAGGGGTGGCCAACTTGATTTTACCCAAGATCTCCTGTTTACTAACGAAACCCTGTGCGATCTACCATTACATACTTCTTGAAATCTTAAATAAAACAGCATAGTTCAGTACACAATCATGTAGTATTTTTTATTTTTTATATTAAAAGAAAAAACTTAAATCTGAAATGTTTTTTATTTTTTTGCCTTGCCACGATCGACTGGACTAACAGTCACGATCGACCGGTCGATCGCGATCGACCGGTTGGCCACCCCTGCTGTACATAATCCCTTGCATTGTCCCTCAGTAGAGGTGCCTCAGAAGGCTCGTGTTTAAACAAAGTTTGAATGTATCAAGTGACGGTTCATTTTTCTTCAAACACTCTTGAATAGATTCAACCTCTTTGTCCATTTTCAAAGGAAACTTTTGTTCTGCAAACAAACCCCGATTATCCGCAGATTTGCTACAAAGATGATAGATAAATAACAATATATCAGGCAAACAAGTTATACATCCCTTCGCTAACGTAACTTGGGCCCTGGGGCCCTCTTTAGACAGTTGGGGTCGGGTCCATCTTACAGTTCGTTACTTCAGCGGTAGACCATCTGTTATTTTTGCCCATTACATATTTTAATGCCCCCGAAGGAGGCTTCCTTACCCTCTCAACCATTTCCGACCCATTGGACGACTGAAATGAAACGTTTAAAACTCTATATTCACCACGTTCGTGGTTCAATTAAGAAATTATTTTGTCATTCAACTTTTTGACAGAATTTTAGATTTTATTTTATTTATTCGGTTTAATTTCAGGCCTTCTCCTTATTCCATTATATTTTAACGAGCCCTAATTTTTTTAAATTTAAAAATTACAAAGTTGATTAAATAAGACTATTTTACGTAAACCCTTTGTTCGCTATTCCAAACAACATTTACCTTACTTAAAGAGCTTTTACCCAAATTAGATAGCCTGACTCTATAGGCCTCGAAAATGGCCGTAAATTAATTTAACTTACTCGACATCTCTTAAGAAATTCAATTCGTTGAGATTTTTTGTCAAAGTTAACAAGAGAAAAGTCAAATCTGGAATTGAGAAAATTTGCTTAAATAAAATATTATTATAATTTTCACAAAGGCCCTTGTTGGAATATTATACAAACATATCGTTAGAAAAAGGTCCCCTCACTCGAGAATTCTGCTTAAACAGTGAATAACAAATTTGTACAATGGATGCTGCAATACTAAATATTCCATTTAAATAGCTCTACATTTGTCTCAAAAGCTTTCAAGAGAGGGATCATAAGAAATGCATAAGGTCGTGGAGTAAGGATATAGGGAACAAGATCCGAACTCAAAGCAAATAACACAACAATGAGAAAGATTATTCTACACAGACGAGTATATAAACATTGTACTACGTAAAGAATTTTACGGAAAATTTTAAAATCTGACTTATTTCATGGAGAAAGTTCACTTATTATTTATTGCAATATTGAGTTAATACTTCGACTTTCATGCAGTCATTGAGTTAAGACGACTTTCACAGCGTTTATTTGTGCTGTTCAGCGGTGCAATGCAGCCTGTCTGCAATGATTAAGCAGGATATTTCAGTAGCGAAACTTATTTCAAATGTTTCATACCACTAAGATGACGCTGCAAATGGCTTTTGAGAACACGTGCATATAGTTTTTTCTTTAAATTAAGCATGGGTTTGCTCTTGGCGACAATAAAGTTCAGAGCAAATATGGGTTGAGCATGTAGCGAGATCACCCAGAAGAAGCCTATTCACTCGAACTTTAAAGATATTCGGGTTATATGAGCTCGGAAATACAGACGCTGGCAGAGAACTCCACTTCTTGGCAGTGCCCAATAAAAAAGATGCAGAATAAAGCTCCGTACGTTTCCGAGGAATCTTAACAAGATAAGGGTGTTACCCCAATATAAAAAAGGGGCAGACGGAAAGAGCTCATACGGCTCCTGAACACACTCCTCAAAGTGCATCTTATAAAAAACACATAGGCAGGCTTCTTTGCGTCTCTGAGCTAGGCTTTTCTCTATTTTTAATATTTAATATTGCAACATAATAAATGATTTAATGAAAATAATTATAAACAATGAAGCTTGTAACCACTATATCCATTTTGTTTACTGGTACCTATCGAAAAAATTCTTATTAGACTTCAAAAGGTATGTAAATGAAAAACGAATTAATATTCAAGGCTTATATTGGAGAGGGTAAAAGAACGATAAATATAACACTGTCTAATCGTGCAAAATCAATCGATGTCGACTAAGTCGAAAAGGAATACAAAGTGGAAAATAATTACCTCTTCCTACTGATTTTTTTTTTCAATTTGAAAA
The DNA here is from genome assembly GCA_949987775.1 of Aproaerema taeniolella. Taxonomy (NCBI): domain Eukaryota; kingdom Metazoa; phylum Arthropoda; class Insecta; order Lepidoptera; family Gelechiidae; genus Aproaerema; species Aproaerema taeniolella. Next base: position 9,821,023 of record OX465251.1, on the reverse strand, counting down.
AGAATCTATTCGAATTATATTATGTAAAATTCTACCAGTTTAAAAACTCTAACCTGACGCCGATTCTCTCTGAACGAAATTCATAGATTTCTCGGTAGTACCTTTAATTAGCGTCATTTAGCGTTTGGTTTCCACTGTAAAGAAGTAATGAATGACGAATTTATTGTCACTTACGATTAATCGTCATCGGCTTCACCATCAATGGCGTCATTTAATCTACGTTGGTACTATTCGAATAGTTTGCCGCGGAATTTTATAGCGCAGTTTACTAATGCATTCTACGAACTGCTACCCAACATTTTGCTATATACAGCTTGATAATAAAATTATGGCACAATAGACCAAATAAAATCAAACTTAGAGTAAACTTATTTGGTATTTATTTATAGGTAGAATAGGCGTGGTAGTTTTTACAGACGTTAGGGGTAAATTAAAAGACTAAAATTTTAGCATAAACAAAGTAAAAATGGCTATAAATTAAGTTAAAACTAATTTCGATTCGAAATTTAATAATTTCATCAAATATTGACCAATATCCACACAACTGTTTAAAAATAGTAAAAGTAGAGTTGGTAGAGCTTGTTTGAAATTTCACTCTGAGCGCCATCTATGATTTCACCATTGAACTTTTACGTAGCATGTTAGCGTACTTTGATACCAGAAGAGAACCATGCTCACTCAGGTTTCTCTGCACTACGCTAGCGCCATTAAAACTTGCGGTGGAAATTGGAAACTAAAGTTAGAACGTTGAAACTTACTTCGGCAACTTTATTGTTGTATTGTGAGTCTTGTTCGAGAACTCGCTTACCTGTAAACAACATAATAATTTGTTAATAAACAAGCTAAAATAATATTAGTTGTGTTTTTTTTTTGTGGTGATTTTAAATTAGTTAACGAGGTGAATTTCCCTATGAAACTGGTTAACTTTCCTCAAGGAACTCATATAAAATTCTTTAAACAGAAATCGCTTTCCCCAAATGAGCTGATCGCACAAATTGTATGTTTTTTTTTTCATATTTTGACCTACGTTCCTTGGGGAAAATTCTTCAGTTTATGAGTTGATTAACGTCATTTAACATTATTGTTTTACAAACTAGAAATTATAAAGTCAGAGGAAAACGTTGACAAAAAATATTTGGAAATCGGTCCATAAATGGCGGAGAAATCGGTGAACATACATAAAAAAACCTCCTCCTTTTCTGAAGTCGGTTAAAAAGGAGTAGGAAGTACTGAAAACAAAAAGAGGTTGCATAAGTTAAAGTCTGAAGATAATTTATGCTTGTTATTTGTCTTCTGATTAACATAAAAAAACGTAAGTCAATCAAATTTTAAATGTTGCATAAATTAAATGTACCTAATGTATGTTGTCATTTATGTATTGACTTAAATTTATTAATTTGTGTAATTACTTACTTATCCAAGTTTTAGTTCACTTCCCTCTTTGTGACTCAGGTTGGGCTTAAAATCGGCTTGCTGTGCCCACACCCTTTCCACCCTGCCTTTCTAAATGTTTGCTATATGTTTGTGACAATATTGTGTGTTGAATAACCGAATTTGTATTTTGTATTTGTTTAATAAAAAAAGACATTTTTACTTATGTGCTCATTATGAGCACACAAACTTTAAAGTGCAATGAAATTATTAATTTTATGTATGTTGTCTTTTATTGTGCAACAAAAATTACAATAGACACTGATTAAGGGACATAAACACAACAACAAGTATACAGGGTGTTAAGTAATTCAATCTTATCCTCTCAGGTGGTGAATCAGCCCATGAAACTGAACAACTTTCCCTAAGAACAAATGCCGAAACACGAAAAAAAATTTTTAACTTCACATACAAATTGAATCAGCTGATAAATCATTTTGTATGAAAAGTCAAAAATTTTTTTTCGTATTTCGGCATTTGTTCTTAGGGAAAGTTGTTCAGTTTCATGGGCTGATTCACCCACCCGAGAGGATAAGATCGAATTACTTAACACCCTGTAAGTATATACATTATATTTTCGATTAATACAGATGTTTAAACTTAATACCTATGTTGTAAGAGACTGGAGCCTACATTTAGGCTTACAGGCGCCTTAGGTTTCTAGGTTCAGTTTTGTTGATTCAGTATTAGGTACAGAGGCATCTTGGTGATTAAATTAGCTAGCGAAACTTGAGGGGGTTGTTCTCTCCATCAAACAGAACAACTTTTACCAACGAACCTATACGAAATTCTAAAAAATAACATTTGACTTGCCATACAAAGGCAAATCTGCTGTTCGCACAAATTATATGGAGAGGCTAACATTTTTTTTTACATAATTACATAATTATTCATCATTTTTATTCATTATTTTCATTTTTTTTACATAATTATAATAAAAGTCGTGGAGTTCCGTAAACTAATTCACATCCTCAATTTTAGCTTACTAATATAAATAGATAAAACACTATAGTGAAATTTTGCTCCACCACATTTTACAATACAATACAATATATTTTATTGCACACATAGGAAAATACAAAATTTTATTTACAGCAAATTTGGTACAATGTATAGGTACAAATAGGCGGCTTTATTGCTTAATTTCTTCCAGGCAACCTTATAGTATAGGAGTGATGTAAATTGGAATGCGGGAAAGGCTCAAATATTTAATAAATAATAATAATAAATAAGTTTGTTATTTATTTACTAAAAAAAAACACAAATAAATCAGATATATCCACATTTTCCGACTAAACCCACCAAACCGAACTACGAATCCACAATCCATTTTAAACAGAGAGGTATTTAGTAAACAACCGATGTCAACGACCTTAGCGAAGTGGAAAATTAAAAGCAGTGACAACAACTCTGTCCGTCATACTCAACAAAAAAGTGGCGAGTCAATATTTGACTGCCACAGGACGCTCCCTCTCTCCGTATGGAATATTAATCGCACACATAACTCTAAAATTAAAAATTTTGTATAATCCAGACCGATGGGCGTATGTCACGATACAGTGGACACCCGAAGGTCGTCGTGGCAAGGGTCGACCAAGAAAACGGTGGAAAGATGAGTTAGACGCTTTTAATGACGCCTGGCGGGAAAATGCATTAGACCTAAATCAGTGGTAAAAACGAGGGGAGGTGTTAGACCTGCAGTGGGACAGAAATACTTAGGCCCCTACTTTAGGGCCTAAAACTAAAACTTAGACAATGTTTACAAATGTCTGTATGGACATCCTTTGCCTTTACCGAATGGAATAAATTAAACAAAGACGTAAGTCATTTTATGTTTTGTGGTATAGCAGTTATTGCATAAAACTCTTAAATGGCTGGACCCATTTTGATCAAATATTGTATCACCCCGACTTTCGATTGCTTATACTTTTAAGCAGCTGATTGAGGGAGGCCCGTGCCTCAGCAGTGGGGACGTATATGGGCTGAGGAAAAAAAAATAGATAAGAACCATTACGATTTACGTCAGTTTCAAACAAAAAAAACGCATCGAAATGGGTCTATTTATTTAGAAGCTACGATGCCACAGATAGACACACAGATATACAGATGCACATGTCAAACTTACAACACATCTCTTTTTGGTTTGGGGTTAAAAATTAAAAGCAGTGACAACAACTCGGTCCGTCATACTCAACTAAAAAGTGGCGAGTCAATATTTGACTGCAACCGGACGCTCCCTCTCTCCGTATGGAATATTAATCGCACACAAAACGGGTAGTGGCTGTTTGTTGGAGTCGTTGAAGGTTCTGTAGGTTTTAGAAACTAAATAACTAGTGGCTCTGTAAGCTGTAAGTTGACTTCGCCAGTCAATGTCAAAGTCAACGAAAAAAGCTTTATTTCGTAGAACATACAGAATGTTACTTAAAATACGTCAAAATAGCGAATTACATTAGCATTTTTAACTTTGCACCTATTCGCAAAGGTGCAGTCTTCTTTAGGAAAAGAATAAGCAAGAAACTCCGTGGGTCGCTCTTTTTAAGACAATCATATAAATTTCCTCATTTTAATTTTAATCTACATAATATCTAACTCTGGAGCTGAGCAATTTATTCCCATAGTTGCTTGTCTTACAGATAATCAGAAATTCTATAATAGCCCTTTTTACAAATTTTTTGTTAAGTTTTATTATTTTCGAAAATATTTTTTGTAATCTCTGAAATATTAAAATTTTCTTAAAAAAACCAAAAACTAAATCGACCAAGAATTGTACATAATTATCGAACCTGTTCACAAAATGTCACGGGAATCAGCTCCTTGATGGGACAAATTGATTAAGTTTGAATTCCTATCTTCTTCCAGTTTACCAAATGAGGTGGAAATTTGCACACATGACTGTACAGTTTCTGCTGAGAATACAATACACTATATATTATGATGGAAAGGAGTTTGATTTGCGAACTATTAATAACTTTTTTTTTTTGGATCACCGCTTACATTCGATATAACTTTTAAACGGCTGAAGCCATTTTGATCAAATAAAGCTAAGAATCAGCTCGATCATGTCATCTTTCAAACCGCATCGAAATCGGTCTATTCATTTAGGAGCTACAATGCCACAGAGGGACACACAGAAACACAGACATATAGACACACACGTCAAACTTATAATACCTCCCTTTTTTGTCGGGGGTTAAAAATAAAACTGCAACCAAAGATCCAATGTCCATGATGCAGTACCCTAAAAACTCGAGCACAGATATAAATTATAAATGTACATGATATAAGAATAAAACGCGATACAGGGTGACGGTTTATAGAAACTGAAAAATGAAAATGGGAAAAATACAACAAATGTCAATTATATGATTCTGCAGAATGACATTGCTGTTCATCATTTAACAAAATGTTATATTTCACCCGGTTCGGTTTCGGGTGTGAGAAGCGTATTTAAAAATCTTTGAAAAAAATAATTGCCTAAATAAAAATACCCGCTTTAGTTTCGCTAACTGATTTAAAGTCATCCTTCTAAATATTTTTTTCAAAAGTTGTCAGCATCCTGTACATTGTTCTTGTTCCTGACTGCACACCAAGCTGTTGCTATTCATAAACCCATTCATTACGATCTAAAGAGCGATGCACGCAGGATGTTTGAATTTTAATCAAGGAAAGTATATGTAGGTGTTTTCTATACTTCTGTACTAAAATTATAAAGAGGAAAGATTTAATTGTTTGTTTGTTTGCTTTGAATAGGCTCCGAAACTACTAGACCGATTTCAAAAATTCTTTCACCATTAGAATGCTACATTATCCCTGAGTAACATGGCTACATAATTTTCCCAAATTCCCACGGGAACGAAGTCCCGGGCGGAACGCTAGTTAAAAATAAATTGAAATTTGAATAGAGTCTAACTTGAAAATGGATTGCGGTCCTCAATTTAATCGCGACTCATTTGCAATGCAGAGACGATTTTTTTTTTCATTATTTCTATCAATGTTTCTTGGGGAAAGTTGGTCAGTTTCGTGGGTAGATTCACATCTTTCGCCAACTAATCTTCACTTAATATTTTCTAAATTTATTTACTCAATAATATTCTTCAGATTAATTTCATATCTTGTTGCAACAAAAACGCTAGTCTGTTCAGCAGCTCGAGCACGATGGCGACAAACTCGCGCGGCGCGCCACTCTGCGGACTCTGAAACTTCACTTTGATTGCGCGAGGGCCCCGCGCAGTCTTGCTCGCCCTCTGGCGTTGTCAATGTTGACATTTTGACATAGGACCGCGGCGCATTACGTGCGCTATCACCATCGTACTGGAGCTGCTGGCTATCGTCACTAGTATATCAACTTCAAATCTTCATATTCATTAATCTTTTGACCCACGTTTATAGATAAAAACTTAAGCAGAAGTTTACCAACAAGAAACGCAAAATAGCCATTTAAATTTTAAAGAACGGTAATACACGCTTGAAGTACCAAATTATAATCTAAAGTGATAAAGTTAAAGTTGAAAGTCGTTTGTCAGCGAATCAATTAACTTTTAACAATACTAAGGGCCCTAATGCTCGTAACATGGCGAAACCATTATCCTTGTAGCGTCTGTCTGAGTAGGCCTTTAGATGGAATGTGTAGTGCTTATCATGAACTTAAAGTTACCAGAAGGAATTCCATCTACCCTTAACATTACTTAATATTGTAGGCCTGTATCAGTTCTTTTTAGTTATCCTTTCTTCAATACTTAGAAATAGAAATTTAAGCCAGAAATTGGGATTATTTTTATTCAGTAAATACTTACCAGAGATAAATAAATTTAATATAAATCGACACACCTAAGTGACTATAACCGCAAATGTTACTGTTTTTATAGGGAACGATAAGTGTAAATCTCAATGGTCTAAAAAAAGATTTCAAAGTATGTATTTATTTCATCCACTTCATACCCATCATTATACATTATTGTAAGTTAATTTATTTTACATTGGAGTTTTCTTCACTGTCTACACGACCGTCATCAGGGGAATATGTGGCTATATCATGAACCTATTCTGGCTATTCGAAAGCATTTCATTAATCGAAAACCTTGTTATGAAAGCCTTTTCAAGGCCGAGCGGAGCTTAACTTACAATTTTTATTATACTGAATACTTTCATTATTTGATCGGTTCGAGTAATCTAGATCTGTGTAGCAGTGAGGACAGCCCGCGGCGCCGGATGTGCTGCCACGACGACGTAAATGACTGTATGGGGCATTATAATATGACGATACGCGACGCTTCTGCAACCATAGGCCCCAGTGTCCCATTTTCAGATCTCTACGCCCTCGGGTCAAAGTCAAAATGGTTAACTTTATTTTATAGAACACAAGCTTCCCACCTGGGACTTCGTTACCGTGGGAAAATGATGTAGCCTATGTGTTAAACCGTCACGCGCTTGTTTACGCCGCGTGCGATACAAATCCTGCACACACGGGTGGGCAGACATCGCGCGGGGGTTAAATCTAGGGTGTCAGCTAACCTCCATACCAAACTTTATCAAAATTGGTCCAGCCGTTTTTATTATTGCTTTTAATATGAATAGTTTTCTATGGAAAGAAGATAGTAAGCAAGTTTATTTAACAGCATTTTTGACTTGTGAACGTAGGACAGTTGGTTGGGAACGGAACATAAAACTCGATCAAGATTTAACAATACATTCCACCATATTTGAAAGGAAGCTTAAATAAGGAAAACTGAGAAAGAGGTACACAGACACTGCACAGACAGACAATTCTGCGGGGTGCAAGCGACGGTAAAGCTGAGCTCAATAAATCAAAGTCTTAAGCAAACAATTAAAATCTCCTTCCTTTAAAACAACTGAAGTTTTAGCAGTTTGGCAGTCAGCTCAATAAATACGACCGAGCTGCAATTTCTCAACAGTATTTCTAATTCCAGTTTTATTTTATATTTTATTTTCTATGAAATTTTGAAATGATAATTAGGTACCTATACCTAATTATTATTTCAAAACTTCATATTGGTCGCCTTTAGTTTCGCGTGTAGACGTGACGTTATCCCAAAAAAATTAATGATTCTTGTAACGCACAATTTTTTTTTTTGCGTACTCGTACATTTTTTTGCGTTTTTTTTTTGCCAGCCCATATACTTACTTACCCACCGAGGAGCACGGGCCTAGTAAGCATATTATGCTAACATATTTAATAGAACAGATTTTCATACAGAGTTGTCATCAATAGACAGAGTGAATCAAGCGGAAGGTTTGTGTGTATAATTTATTTCCAAAATTTCCACAAGAACAAAGTCCCGGGTACGACGCTAGTTACTGAATAAGATTAGCCTGAGTCTATAAAAAATCTGTGGTCAAAAAAAACGTAGAACTGAAAATTAAGATATAAACTAACTGTAATATCCACGGCATCAAACATAAAGCTCATCTGCATCGCTTATGGAAAGCCACAAACGATCTTACAGTTTATAATCTCTTCAGTAGAGTTAGAGCCGATATCAAACGTATGATTTCTGTAGCTTATGATTCTTACGTAAATAATTTAACAAAAAAAAATTCGTTACCATCCCCGCGCTTTTTGGCAACACGTTAATAATTTAAGATCGAATGGCGGGTTCGAACCAGTAGTTTCATACCGTGACTCAACTTATGAAGGAGCGGCAGCCGCTAATGCTTTTGCAACCTTATTTTCTAGTGTATTTCTTCCAGATGCACCATTACTTGATCCCGAAACAGTTATCCAAAACGGTACTAGTAACTCTTTTATGGTCAATACCCTTTCCTTTACCCATCTAAATTTCTACTAGGATCTCTTAGCTATAACTCTCTGGAAACTCGCCGTACTTACACCACTCTGATGACGGTTTGTCGGTTCCTGCGCGGTCAATCAGATTGTCCAGATTTGGTTTCTTCGGCATGTCGGTTATATGTTCCGAATAGCTATTTACGCGCACGTCGTCACCGCTTACTAGCCGTTCCTACCTCTAAAACATCCCATCACAGTCACTCGCCGATCACCCACGCTCTCACGCTACTAAATGCACTCTTGGCAAAAGCACAAAGCCTCGATATTTTTGCAGATAACTGGTCAGTTATTAGAAGCAACTTTTTGCTCTTCTCAGAGCATTGTTAAATTTTGTCTGCTTTTATGTATATTTTTATGAATTTGTTTTTGTTTGCATAATTATGTTTTTAAAATTATAATGACCGTTTTATGTTTCTCACACAGGTCTTAGATATAATTTAATCTGTAATACTGTGTAGATATTAAGTAAATAAATAAATAGATCTACACTGCCACGGTAATATACAGTGCGTATAAACATGCGCCAACACTATTTTTCATAGGTTTTTTGGCCGTTATAATGCTTGAACTACGCAACGTGTTAGTATTATCAGTATGGCCGTAGGCGTAGGTGTTTATATTTCACACCTACAACGAAAGCACCAACTTCAATTTACAAATGCTTATTATCTGCATCACAGCGGTTTAGGTACCTACTAAATAATGTTACGACTCTGTCAAAGTAATACTCGTACAAGGTAGACAACGTCATCAACAAAACAGAAGCTCCAGAAGAAATAATTCAGGAGCAGTGAAACAATAAGGCAGGTTAAACATTACATCAAAGCACATCATAATCGCGGTAGTTGAGCTCAGTACAGGGCCGCAGTCAGGTGAGAATAAAGCCCTTATTTCTCATAAGCAAAATAAAACATCAATGTTGTATCAGATGTATAATTTTACGAGCAGAAGGCATAACAATCTATTTCTGGGGCAATATTATTTTATTGTCTCTTGCTTCTTTACAATATTTGTGTGAATGTTATTGATTTTGGAAATTTAGATCGATCAACTTCAACGAATGAGTCTCAACTCTTTGATTCTATAGTTAGGAATACAGAAATCGTATCATATGATTTGATATAATATCATATGAGATGATAAAAAATATCACTCGACACAAGGTGAGCTGATTAGACATACTTATTCACTGGTATAGCGCTACTTAATAGGCGCTGAAGACTATAATGATCCCAACGTACAGTCAACAGCACATCAGGTTACCACAAACTGTCCAATTTCCCCAATGGATAGTAAACTCTAATGCTTGGAGGTAAAATTGAAAATCGATTGAAGAAAGACAGTTTTAGATAGCATGATGTGCCGTTGTCCCTGTACAAAATGGAAAGACAAACTCATGCCCATATTCTCTAAAAGGGTAGGAAGAGCATCATCATGTAGTTCTACGACCACTTGATACCACAGTAAACAAAAAAACCTACTTTAACATGAGTTAGATTAGGTAGAGAAACAAGCTTCTACAAAACAGGGGCCACAAATTATTATGGCCTAGTTCCTAAATACAAACGCCAAGCACAGAACGTGGCATATAAATAATGCAGTACTGTGACGTCAGCGACAGTCCCTTTAAACGGTACATTTGAATAGTAATGCCACGCGCTCTGTTTGTGCTCACAGACGGATTTTAGATGAAGAATGTTGAGGGAATTAGTACACTACAGAAACAAACACTAGAGATACATTGTTTATGTGTATGTGGATTATATGTTTAGAAGCGCTCGTAGCCCAGTGGTGCAATCGATCAGTGAGGTTAATCAACCTGATGGGTGACCAAAGTGGCAATTTATCACGAGCGTTTCCGTGCTTCGCAGTCCACGTTAACCTGTCGGTCCCGGCTGTTGTCAATTGACTACAGTCGTTAAAACCAAGTCAGAGGCCATTGTGCAGTTTGAATTCAACTCTGTCGCCAGGTTTAGCCAAGTTCGCCACACACTTGACTATACCTACACAATAAGAAGCAGATATGTTTTGTATTGGAACATAATTAAGTGGAAGAAGTCTATTTTTTAATATCCTTTTCAGCTTTTTGGGTCCTGTCTTACTCAGTATTTTGTTTATCAGTCTCTGAGTTAGGTATTCGTTATATAATATTGTTTTCCGTTTTCTAATTAGGAAGATTAATGTTTAGGGCATTCGACAGTGAAAAAGAGGGTTTTCTGCAACTTCTGGTGGATTTCGTGTTTGTTTCTTTTAACCATCACAGGCCAGAATTAATAAAGGAGAAAACGATATTACGATTTAGTGGCTCTGTTACCAATCAAAGGTTCGAAGTATCAAACTATTATGTCATAAAAATAAAATAAAAGTAGAAAAAAAAATCCATATACAAATGGAATTAAAAGAAATAGACATACGAAAACAGGTCGTCGTTGCATACAAAAACAAACAACCATAAAATAAGAAAAATATTACGAAACTACTAAGGGATCGTTCAACAATTACGTGATCATTTTTGGCCGTTTTTTTAACCCCCCCCCCTATGTAATCACAGCGTAATCTTTTGTTTTTAACCCCCCCCCCCTCGCCTTGATTACGTAATCCGTCCGTGTTTAAAATTTTTGCTGTATTAGCAATACTGATGCTTGGAAAAGTCGATAAAATATGCCGAAAAAGTATAAAAAAACTGAATCTGGTCACACTTTTCCACAGTTTGTCTATAGCAGGGGAAATCCCGTTCCATTTATCTAATAGTTAGTGTTATCAGTAACAGACTTCAAAATTGGACGTAAATATTTAAATTTTTGAATGATCCCTAACTAACTAGGTATTAGTTTATCAAACGAAAATAATAAGTAGCAGCTCTAGCATGATAACGACAAACTCGCGCTCGGCTCACGCTGAAACTTCATTTTGATTGCGCGAAGGTCCCGCGCAAAGGCTTGCTCGCCCTATGGCGTTGTCAATGTTGACATTTTGACTTAGGACCGCGGTGTTGTCGCGGCGCTGTCACTATCGTATTCGGTCTGTAGATAAACTTAGGTTTTATGAGCAAAAATACTAAGTTATTTTTTTTTAATATAACTATAAAATAAAAGGAACGAACCAAAATATGACATGACTATTATATAAAATCAAAACTTTACTAAGAACACTAAGATCTCTTTTTCGTACCACAGTTGCAATGCAAACGCGAAACAACTGTCATGATCAAACAGTCTTCTGTGCATTGCAGAATTTGCAGAGCTGTTCAAGAAAGCAGAAAAAATAATGACGCGATTATTCTAACAACACTTCATTCCTTTGAAAGTCTGTATGATCAACTGTCCTACATTTACAAAGAAACAATGCTGTCAAAAAAATTGCTTAACTATCTTCTTCACACCTATCTATCTATAGAGGGGACGCCCGTCTGGCACAGACGGGTAATCAGTCCTCTTATTTGGGACTATTTCAAAATCTTCTTCACATAGAAAACCATTAACTGTAATTGTAAGTTTGAAATCCTATTTATTTTTGCGCCCCGTTCAATGCAAATCAATGTGAAAATGTATGCAGAATAAGTTTGGTATCCGCAAAATATCCTTGTATTCATTAGACAGTTTGGAATGGATTTTAATGAATAGCTCCTATACGAATGAACCAATTTTGATGCAGTGTTTTTTTTACAAGTTTTGCGAGAGTTTTGCGAATTCAGACCCGTTTTAGAATTAAATTCAGTGTTTTTTTGTTTGAAGGCTGACGTGATAGAGATGGCTCCTAGCAAAATTTGATCAAAATTGGTCAGCCGTTTAATAGTTATAAACGCTTCACACTCAAAGGGCCACATTCAGGTTTTCCCTTGTGTCGTGGGTCCCTCGGAACACACATAAAGACAGACACAAACACCCATGACCCGAGAACAAACATCTGCTTTTTACACAAATATTTGCCCTGACTGGGAATCGAACCCAGGACCCGCCGATCAAGAGGCAGCGTCACTACCAGACCAAACCGGCCGTCAAAATAAATGGCCGTAAATATGAATGTCGGGATCAAGAGCGTCGCCAGCCCCCATCCCTTGGCCCAGGTGGGGGATAGTTAATATAAGGAAGATAAAAAATGGATTGTCGATACAATCAAGAGCATGAAGTTTTACACTTGTCGCGCGAATCTTTGCCTCTATGGCGAATTGGTGATTGTACTAAGAACAGTTCCAACGTTGGTTACTTTGCAGTTGGCTACATTTTTTAATTTCTAGGGGGGGCAGCTGTCCCTCCCTTCACCCCCCTTGGCGACCCTGTTGGTCAGGGGTGATACAATGTACCTGTGAATAAAATTTTGAATAAAAGGATTATTTTAACAGGTCTTTACCTAGAAATTGCCGATTTTTTTCTCAAGCTTTATTTTATTCATAATTTATTTGATTGAACAGCTATTTACTAAAATTGTTTTTTATTTAAAACGTTAGCCATAAAACGGAGATATTGAGTCAAATTAATACATATTTACTTTAGATCTATTTGCTGAAAAAGAAGCTCAAATATAACTCGTTTCATCCGTTGCCCGTTTCATTGCTTATTTTTGCTGTACCGTTGTTACAGTTACAACTTTCAATAAAGTAAGTATGATGAAAATTAACTTAATGTTGTCCAAACCTTCCGACAAAATTTTGCTAAATTTAAATTTCGCATTCCCGAGAAAAATCCAAAAACGTTAGTATGGAAAATTCAGTTTTCCAAAAAGATTATATGAAAAATGGCAATTTCATAGGTAAAGACCTATTATTCCAAATCGAAGAGAAATATGTAGTAATTTAGGCAAAGATGGCGAAGGTTTTGCTAGAGAAGTTGAAGATGAAATAATCAACACAAACAACGTCTAATAATCTGAAAGGTGGCATCAGCACAAGACGGTTCGTTATTTGCATGTCACTCTTAACATAAATAAGGAGAGGAGCCGACAACCCTCTCCAACTAATATTAGTTTCGCGTTTCATTCAACCGACAGTAAATTTTAGCAGTTTACTGTTTTGGCACTAAGCTGTGACAACTTAAGCTTTGCCGCTGTCAAAACTAACCCAATCCTTATTCCAGTGAAATAAAACTGATTTCTCAAGGACAGTTGTTTTGTTTGCTTTTCGCAAAGTTGTCGAGGCAATTTAAGTGCATAAACTATGGAAAGTTATGATGCACAGCCGATATGAATGAGTTTCGTGATAACAACAATGGGTTCGTCGATGAAACAGCCAACCGCTTACTGGTTTTCGTTCTCGTGAGAAATTCATTTTGAATGAACAAGGTTTCAAACAAAGGAATCAAAATCGCAGGCAATTCCCAATAGTCATTTTCACACCTTTTTGGATTGGCTTGAGGTCTAAGTCGACAAGGGTTTTTTTTTTTAAATTAAGGGTCACTAAGAAGGGGCCATCCATAAATTACGTCACACGAATTTCATGATTTTTTGACCCCCTCCCCCTCCTTGTCACAGCTGGTCACATTTGTAAGACTCCCCCTCCCTAGCGTGACGTCACATATTTTGCATAATTTCATTTTTTTGTAATTTTCTAATAAAAGCAGTACTTAGTAGATTTGTTTTTTTTGGGAACTCAAAACTCATTGTCTCAAACAAAGTAAAAACGTAAAAAGAGTGCTTGAGACTGAGGAGGTTAAGTTTGTAGTTAATAGTTAACACGTTTTGATACTCATAACACATTTTGAAATGTGACGTCACGAAACGTATGACCCCTCCCACCCCCTTGTCACACAATGTCACACTTTGCGGACCCCCTCCCCGCCCCTTAACGTGTGACGTAATTTATGGATGGTCCCGAAGGAACTAAAAGTAAAATAAAAATAACCCCCGACGAAAAAGATTGATGTTACAAGTTTGATGTGTGTATCTGTATATCTTGTCTGTACAGCTTTGAGCTCTAAACAAATGGGCTGATTTCGATGCCGTTTTTGTATCAAAGCTGACGTAATCGAGATATCAAAATTAATTCAGCCATTTGAAAGTAACAAGCAATCGAATGTACAGGCTGATAGATTTTTTTAAAAATTTTAGAGTTATGAATTGATATCAAAATCTTGAGAGCTCACTGAGCACGGGCAAAAGGTAGAGTCAAGAGCAGGTCACGCTTTACACTACCAGTTTAAGCTGAGCTCTGATTTATACTGCGCGCCATACAATACAGGGCCGGTCCATAGTCCAAAGTGTCAAGCTTGATGTGCTCTTGAGTGTACGTATGCTTGATAAAAATGAAAAATATTGGTGGCTCTTAAAAACTGAAAAATCATTTTGCCCTAGTACCAAGCTAAACTTTTAATACGTCGTTCAGTTTTTAATAATAAAATGTTGCGACATTATCTGCTTATAACTTTTAAACGGCTAAACCAACTTTGATTTTAATCATCTCGACTATGTCAGCTTTCAAACAAAAAAACGCATCAAAATTGGCCATCCGTTTAATAGCTACGATGCCACATAGATACGCACGTCAAACTTATAACACCCCTCTTTTTGCATCAGGGGTTAAAAAAGTACTACCCATTGCTTTTATTCAACACAAGCTTTCCGCCCGCGTGAACTACATGTTATATCGTGCCCAACTGTGGGATAAAATGTAGCCTATGTCCTTTCCCAGGTTCTAATCTATCTCTGAACCAAATTTCATCAAAATCGATTCGGTAGTTAAGGCGTGAAAGACGGACAGACAGACAGACAGAGAGTTACTTATGCATTTATAATAATTATACTAGCTTTCCGCCCGCGGCTCCGCCCGCGTGGACTACATGTTATATCATGCCCAACTGTGGGATAAAATGTAGCCTATGTCCTTTCCAGGCTCTTATCTATCTCTGTACCAAATTTCATCAAAATCAATTCAATAGTTTAGGCGTGAAAGACGGATAGACAGACAGAGTTACTTTCGCAGTTACAATATTAGTAAGGATACGTTGCCGTGGAAAATCGGGAAATATATGTAGACTATGTTACTCAGGGATAATGTAGTATTCTATCAGTGAAAGAATTTTTCAAATCGGTTTAATAGTTTCGGAGCCTATTCCATTCAAAAAAACAATCATATACATATTTCCTCTTTATAATGTTAGTATAGATTAATGTCATTCTTAGAATCTTACTGACAACCAACAATTTCTTGCTTATCCTCGTGCTTAAGTACTTCTACAAATTTATTTTCTGCTCACTTAAAGATGCAAATACCATATAAATGCATTGAGAAAGCCGCGTTAGAAAGCGCAGAAGTTGAGTGCTCGTAGGTAACGGGAAATCTGCCAACGTAATTTACATCTAGAAAAAAAATCTATCTACTTATTTATACATTGAAATAAGTATTATTTGCAAGTGAACATAATAAAATCGACTCACCCGATTTAAAAACTGCTCATCAATTTTCATGTATGATAAACACTCAGAGTAGACGAAGATTATTTTTATGTTCCCATAGGAAATTCGTAGAGGACCAAACTTCCTGACAGCAATAGTCGTAGCTCAAAGAAAATGGACTTGGGCAGGTCGTATACGCCGGAGATATGACCAGAGATGGGGTAAAAAAGTGCTAGAGTGGAGACTTCGAACTGGGCGTAGAAGAGTGGGCAGACAACCAATGAGATAGGCTGACGATCTTGCCAGGATTGCAGGGAAGAACTGAATGCGAAAGACTCAATATCGAAGAGAGTGGAGTACAATGGAAGAGGCCTACACTCAGCGTTGGGTAGCCATAGGTTGAAGAAGAAGAAGAAAAGAAGAAGATAGGAATGAGCGATGAGAGATGCTATCATTTCCCACCTAGCTAGGTAATACTAAATAAATATTCGCTTTTTTCCCTTGAGCCATGGGTCCCTTAGAACATATACAAAGACAGACCCGAACATCCATGATATGAGAACGAGCATCTGCTTTTTTCACAAATAATTGCCCCGACTGGGAATCGAACCCAGGACTCGTCGATCAAGAATCAGTGCCACTACCACTCGACCAAACCAGCCGTCAAAGTATTCAACATAATTTGTATAACCCCCGACAATAATGGCGTATTCAACATTAAACAATATTTTGTATTCAATATAATTATGTATATCCACGGATCGGTAAGAATGATAAAATAAATACATTGAGTTAAGGTTTCTGTACATACATTATTGTAGCATAGACGTTACTTTGTATTTATTTCATTGTTGCAAAGAAACCATATTTTTAAGATCATATTTGATTTTTAAGTCACCTCGCAGTCCATTAAAAAGCTATTCGACTCCTTACTCTCTGACTAACCCATACATAACAATTCTTTCTTACAATGTTACGAAAGGACATATTAAATGAAGATTCAATATGTTGGGGCTCTGGGCTGCGAGACGCCATTAGGAAGTGGCGGGACGGAAACCCTTCGGAATGTGGTGCCTCGTTTTCATCAAAGTCTAAGATAAGAGAGTTACTTGCTACAGTTACTGAAATAAAACCAACAAGTTTCAGAAAGAAGAATTTTGTGTGAGTAGTAGCTGTACCCACGATACGTACAGTACAGTAGTCTTGAAGATAGTTGTAACCAAGATAACTCTTACCACGATTTTTGTTTTAAATGAGTATCCGATGTTTCGGCGCTGGCGTTGCTAGCGCCCGTTATAATTGTGTTCGAAACAAGAAAAAATAAAACCGCGAAAATCGTTCACTGTTATCATTGTTTTTTATTTGAAAACGGAGCGTATGAGAATTTGCAATTTAATTTTAAAGCGGAAAATATTAAAAAACACGAAAAAAAAAAAGAAATTGTCTTGAGGAAAGTTCCACTAGAAAATCATTCAAAATAATAGTCTGAGTTCAGGGTTTTAGTTTTTACACTCTATATAACAGTACAGTAGGTAGAAGTTTCGGAGTCACACGTGACTATGCATGTGCATATGCATGCACATTCACAAGAGTATCAAATTCTATAAAATCGTCTAAGGTTACGTAATAATTCATGGCTAATGAAAAAAAATAAGCCTGATGATGCAATTGTAAAGTGTTAAATGAATGTCTCAAAATAGACGCTATAAGTTTGTTTGTTTTGGGATCAGACTAAAAGATGATGAGAATAAAATAAAATAGCAGTGAGCTGTGAAAAAATGAGCAGTGTGAAAAAGGTTTTCTTATGTCTATGAATCTTATTTTGCATGTGTTTAGCAATTTTAGCAAAGACAATAAATAACCAAACTCACCCTGTTGACAGGGCTTTAAAAATTTATGAGTAATCATCTAAAATGTGTAGTTAGTTAGAGTTAAATTGTATGGATTCTGAATTTCTGAACCACTTAAAAGCATTCATTTAGAATTCCTTGTGGGAGCACAGTTAAAAAGTAGTAAGATCAGATAAGAGTGAAAAGAACTTGGATTAATTTACATTATAGGATAACAATAAATTTGGCAGCGAAACTTTGGATAATAATTCCTCCCATGAAACTGAACAACTTTACCCAAAGAACTTATATGAAAATCTCAAAAAAAAAAACAATTCCCAATTAAAAAAATTAAAATTTGCTATATTTTCACCCATATAATGCCATATAAAGTCTTTTTTTTTAGGTTTAGTGATTCACATTCACATGTTGCACATAATTAAGTTAAGTGCACATACTGATTTGCACTAAACTAAAAACTAAAACTGTAACACTTCGGTAAGTCAAGTTCGGCTCACACTTGATTATACCTACAAAATCGTCATAGCGTTCAAGTGAACTATTAAGTGCAAACGGAGCACAGGCACGGATTCCGATGAAATGAAAGGATATGCAGTGGAAAAGTTCTTGGTCTTCGGCTGAGGTGAAAATATAGCTGTGAGAAATTATTTACACTACATAAAACAGGACCTTATCTCTATACAATGCTACACTAGATAGGACACTCGTACATTTTGTTTAGGGGCTCTCGAGTTTTCAATTTGTAAGGTTTAACTTCCACTGCGATGATAGTGATGTGATCATAAAACAGGATCTAGAAAATCTACACTAATACTGTTAAAACGAAGATTGTTTGTATGTTTGTAACGAATAACCTTAAAAACTACTGGACCGATTTGAAAAATTCTTTCACCGTTAGAATGCTACATTATCCCTGAGTAACATAGGCTACATATTTTCTCAAATTCCCACGGGAACAAATTCCCGGGCGGAATGCTAGTAATATTATACCTAAAGAGGAAAGATTTGTATGTTTGTAACGAATAAACCACAAAAATTACTGGACCGATTTCAAAAATCCGTTCACCAATAGAAAACTCTTATCAGCGGGTATCATGAGGTACATAATTTTCACGAATTCCCACGGGAACGAAGTATCGGGCGAAAAGCTATCTTGTTAAAAGAAATTACAATTTAGTAGAGTCAGTTTCGCGGCAACTTACGCTTGTAGCCCTACAACGCAAATTTTTCTAAAACGATCAGTGCGGTAAAGCACCTTGATGAATGACCATAGAGAGGCACTGTAACGTGAGAGATTTTGTGTTTCGGAGCGACAGTGTGTCCCTCGACTAACTACAGACACCAAAAAGTCAGAGGTCCTTTGGTGGTTTGAAAAATCTAACAGCGAAATTAGAAAGCTACGTACTTACTCAAAAATATCTACACCTTATGGAAAAGGATTTTAAAAACAGCAAAGTTTGATTTCCAACTACAATTCTGACAAATCATGTTCAAAAGAAATATGAAAGTCACAACTAGACAAAGCATCCAATTTGTAGAAAGGCATAAAATTTGTCATAAATCGTTGATAATGTCATTTACAAACTATTTTGATAGTTCAAAAACTTTTTATTGCTTCAAATATGTTACATTCAGAAAAAACAACCTAAACACCGAAAGGTACTGAATTCTTTCATGTGAAGTGGGATCTTTATGTTTTGTCAATTTAAAACTGGCTTTTCTCTACTGAAACCTGCTTTCGGGCTAAAAGATTTGATTCTATAATCAAAAAGGTTCATGTTAATTCTTGCTTTTTAATTATAATACTACACTAAAATAAAATCAAAAACTAACAGAGATAGTTTCATGAAACAAAAATAATCTTATAAAGAGGTTTATTATAAAACACTTCAAACCTATAAATAACGTTAGTAAAACGTACAAATATAACCGATATAGTTGTTAAAAGCCCAGGATAATATATCAAAATGGGCGCCTGATTCGACGCGTTCCGTTTTCTCAAAATTGTACCGTCAAACGTTTATTACAGGGAAACTATAAAATGTGGATAATCGTAAAAGCTGTTGGGTGTACGCCAACAGGCGCCGACAATGAAAAATAATTCGACATCACATTCAACGGAATACAACTTTAACGTTTCTACTATACATTTGGAAGCGGAAACTTTTGACTGAAGCTATATCCAAATATTTAGACAATAACATTAAAGAAGTAGAGCAAAAAATAAGTTTGGTTTCCGAGTTGTTTCTATTGTAGGTCTAAATATATAAGTCCATCAAAAATGAAGGATTTTGAATAGCTCTTCAGACTTTTAATTTTAAGGCCTGTTTAGTGAAAGCGTTTCACATACTCTATTATAGTAGCTGATACCTGGTACTACTTACTTCTCGTAGTAATTTAAAAAAAATTAGGGACAAATTTTTATGCAGATTAGCAGAACTATTGGCCGGTGTTATCAGTAGGTAACACAGTTATTATTACATTAAATCATTAAATCACAATACAGTTGTTACATTTACTCTGTATGCCGTTTGGTGATCGGTTGAGAATTACACCACCCCATCTCTTTCCGTAGGTGTCGTAAGAGGCGACTAAGGAAACACAAATGGGACCTGCCTTCTAGTAATCCATCCCAGGCAACGACACTTCATTTTTTTTCTGAATCTGAGGTGTCGTTCTATGGTCTCATGCGGTGTGGTAGGCTCTGTAAAGGGCCGTCTGGTTCGCGACCACCCTCCAACCGAAGTCCGACGCCAAACAACTTGCTGTGTTCCGTCGGTGCGTGGGAGTACCAGTGCCTTTATAGGCATATTCTGGGTTAACTCGCTCAATCATCGACCTCATCCTTGACCTTATGGTCAAGATTGAGGTCAAGAGTTAACCCATCTTATAATAATAATAAAAATAAGACATTGAACAATTGATCGCATTTTTACGGCATTGACGGCTACTTCGGCCTCGACCAACATCTATGAAAGATCCATTAAACCACAGCTATTATCATTTCATCTTCCAATATTGCTCGTAAGACCAGGCTTTGATGGCCCTAGACAGTTATTTCAATAAAGGGTCATACTATTAATAATCGTCTTTGAAACTTCGCAGGATCCCAAATTCTAATAATCTACATCAATACCCTGAGGTACTAGAGCAACATGAACACAGGCTAGTGATCCCGTGACCCTGTGAAAGCGTTTACGTGTTTATTCACAGTATTAAAGAGCTACAAGGAACAAAGTTTTATATTATGTCAGTGAGGTCTGATAACTAATAAACCCAAAACCGAAATAATTTTTGAAAACTATTGAGAAATAAAAAAGTTACAAGCTATTAAATTTAAATAGAGGGGGAAACTGTCAAACAACGAAAAAGAGATGCACTTACAGTCGTGTGACGTCACCGCTATTTGTTTGCGTAAGTAAAAACGAGATAGCTGGCTCTCCCCAGAAAACGAGATATCTAGCCCTTACGATAATATAAATGCCAATAACTTGTTCATTTTTAAACCAATTGTAATGCTGTTTTCGGATATTAATATATTTCTAGCATAATTTTTTGTTTCACATACAATAATTTATAAAATCAAACACTGTCAACATCCCTATTGATGTGAGAACTGATCTGAATAATTAACCAATGAGTTAGGGCTGCGTTTTGTGTAACTTGACTTTTAAAAATATCGTCGGTTACGATAAAAGTCAAGAGAAAAACTTAACGTTGTATCCTGGTCGCGGCACCAATAAGTAACTCAAGCCACAAAGTAATAAGTCTAGCGGCGTTGCGGTTAGTTGATAGCTTTTGATTTTAGGTTTTCATATCACTCAAATTTTGTTTTCAGTAAGTATGAAGCCGTACATCTTGACAAGAATCGTATTTCTATTTCAGTTATAAATGAAATGACGGCAAAGGAAAACGTCTCGATGAATAGATGATATAAGGCTATTTACAAGCGTATTCAAATACTTATTTTAATTATCACATTCAGAAAAGAGTTATTTAACAAAAAAGGTTAAAGTTACACGACGTACATTATTATTAAATCTTTCGCCACAGCTTTCATGAACACAATGAGCTGGCAACCCTGATCGTTATACAACGGAGACAGGGTGCGCACAAAACCGAATGCCTTAATTTAATATAAGTCAATTTGGGCCAATTTAATTCCGCGACCATGCAGCGCTCTTGCCACTGTACGTCATAACTTATACTCGTCTCTTTCATCCCGTTAGAACCCTATAGCCCCATCTCTGTTGTACACCAGACGTGTACGGTTTGTGACAAACGTTATTCAATATTACGAAACGTTCATTATCGGGTTTTATGGTTATAGGGTTTTAAACCAGTTAGTCGGCAATTGAGTGTAAGGACCGCCCAATTTCGTGGATTATTCCATTATGATACGCAGATTTCAATCATGGGTACAGCGATGAAGATTGAATGAACGTTGTTCTCTTGTGCTGTTTTGTGATTGTTTTTAATGTATTTAAATTGGTAACCAACTTCTGTAGACAGCAACCTTACTTATACAGGGCTTTAGGTAAATCTCTTTCAACCTCTCAGGTGCTAAATCAGTCCATGAAACTAAATAACTTTCTTTAAGGAACATAGGTAAAATAAGAAAAAAAAATTGAGTTCCCATACAAACTTCATCAGCATATAGCGCATTTTGTATGGGAGATTAAATATTTTTTTTCGTATTTTGACCTATGTTCCTTGGGGAAGTTGTTCAGTTTCATGGACTGATTAACTACCCGAGAGGTTGAAAGAGAGATATTTGAAATCATATTTTTAAGGATATTTTTCATGTATTTTTGAATCTGGGTGTTTATGTGTATTATGTACGTATTAACAAAAAGAAAGGATAAAAGTAGCATATCAGTTATCTAGCACCCATAGTACAAGGTTTGCTTAACTTTACAAAGATGGCGCTATGTTTATTGTCTAAGAATATGTATTTATTATGAGGCAACGGATCGGATGAGGCGACATAGGTATTTGTTTTTTTGCAAAAGCGTGTTTGAGAGTCTGTAGAGTGACATAGGTTACTTTTCCATTCTCAAATGGAAAGCCAGTACAAAATAAAGCAAAAGCATCTTATACAAACTTATTAGTGGATAAACTAAGGTCCGTATTACAGAACTCTGATTTATACTTAAGTCGTCTTTGTCATTTGGATAGTGAGAGAAAGAGACAATCAATACTTAAGTATAGATCAAGACTTGAGTCTCTTTCTGTAATACGGGGCTTAGTTTGTATCGTCCTAAGCGGAATTGCTGCTTGATGGTAACAAAAGGAACGGCAAAAAAAAATAGTTTGGTTAGACCACAGTAATTGACTGTTTTTTTAACCGAATGCAAAAAAAGGAGGAGGTTCTAAGCTCGACTGCATGTATCTTCTTTTTTATGTACGTATGTCACCGATTTCTCCGCCATTTATGAACCTATTTTCAAAATTCATTTTTTGTTCGAAAGACTATACTCCCGAGGTGGTCCCTTTGTCATCAAGTCAGGATCTGATGATCCCATCGTCAGATAAAAAAATAAGTTCTGCATTATTATCGAGCAATTTTGTTCAACTGCCTTAAAAAGGGAATAAAATCAACATCATTCAAATGTCTTGCTTACATTTAAAAAAACAATTTATTATGTCGCATTTTTCACTAAATCCTTGCACATTAATAACGACTGAATTCAGTATTATCAAGTCCATTGTTTTCATGATTAATGGCAGTTATTTGTCTGTATGTAAGACGGTTTATAGCTTCCGGTGATTTATTACACGCAGGTGATGAACTGGCGTTAAATGACTTACGAGCGATTATTAGGAGAATACTAGAATAAGTGTATGGAATTTTTCTTCAAAGATCAGAAGAAAAAATTACATACGGGGTAGTAATTCCTGTTGTGTAACCACAATTATTGACTAATTCTTAGACGGCAACTAGTTGCCAGTCAAGAATAATCTATCGTCTGGCAACTGGTTGCGAATCTAACTTGCCAATGTGGCCGTAAAAAGAGACAAGTAGTATTTGTTTAGTCTAGTTTCAGAATGTATTTTCCTTATGTACAATTTTGTGTTTTTCCTAGTCCCTGACTCAGTCTTCATCCGCATGTTCAAAGTACCTGAAATAAAACAAAAAAAATTGCAAATTAATAGTAACTCCTAAAGATTGACTCCTAAAGATAAAAGATTGTCTACACTGTATGAGGTCCCGCATCAAAATTAATATCTTACACTGACAATGAGTTTAGCTCCTATTGTTTAAGTTATGTGAAAACTTCTGAACTGACAGGTAGTCTCGAGTGTAATATCAAATCAAGAATAATTTATTCGGGCTTAACCCATTAGTATTAAACAAATGTCAAATACTGAAAGAATGTCAGAGATGAAATTAAATTAAATTTTATAAATAAAACTGTTTAATTATACAGTATTAGTGTTATTATAACACTGTACATTTACTTCGTAAACGTAACGCCCGTTTCTAGTATTTTTTGTCTAGACTTTACATAATTCAAATAACAGCTTGAGCAATGGGGATGTCCAACAGAAATTCCAGGAAGCAAAAATGTTGCTAGCAATTTTCTACCAAGTGGACGTGAAAAAGGAGTCTGCATTAATCATTCCGTGTACCTCAAATTTCCGTATTCACCTCTCGAAGAAAGCAAACGTGAAAATGACGTGTAAGTGGCGTGTGCGCCGTGAAATTTATTTGCATAAAAAATTGGAGGTTTTCACTTGATTTACTCAATCTGTTTTGAGGAAGTGTGTTTTGGCAGCTAATTTGTTTACAGAATTGAATCTTCGCATTTTTCTTGGTATATGTACACACGACAACACTTTAGACTACAGACACATGTTGACCTTGATGTCGCAATTTTGTTTGTAAGAGCGCTCTCTTTCGTAGTGCCAATGTGTAATCGTACGTGCTGTTATCTGTACGTAAAGGTTTTTTTTTTATTATAAGATAAGGCTGTGTATCGTAGTATTAAAACTTGTATAGATTGACCCTTATAGTACAGTAGAAGAAGCTTAGAACGGTTAAAGGTTTGGATGTTCTTAATCTTTATATATAAAAATGAATCCCTATTTCCCTTGGTCACGGCATCACGCGTGAACGGCTGGACCGATTTCGACAATTCTTTTTTTGTTGTGTTTGCTATTGTCAGGAGAAGGATCTTATGAAATAAAAAATTAAGAAAGTTGAAAAAAAAAGAAAACAGGACAACGTCTGTCGGGTCGGCTAGTATTTTTATAAACAAGAATCACGTATATAAGCATTCACTTCTGTTTCACTAAAAATGGGCTGGAAGAGCGTGAAATTCTATACGGTCAGAGTGCAAATTCGAACGATCGTGGAATGATCATTCCGTCCTGTTCCAGTTTTTTTTTTTTTTTATTATAAGATGGGTTAACTCGTGACCTCAATCTTGACCATAAAGGTCAAAGATGAGGTCGACGATGGAGCGAGTTAACCCAGAAAATGCCTATAAAGGCACTGGTACTCCCACGCACCGACGGAACATAGCAAGCTGTTTGGCGTCGGACTTTGGTAGGAGGGTGGTCGCGAACCAGACGGCCCTTTACAGAGCCTAACACACCGCATGAGACCATAGAACGACACCTCAGATTCAGAAAAAAATGAAGTGTCGTTGCCTGGGATGGAGGCAGGCAGGAGGCAGGTCTCATTTGTGTTTCTTTAGTCGCCTCTTACGAAACCCACGGAAAGAAATGGGGTGGTGTTATTCTCAACCGATCATCACACGGCAAAAAAAAACACAGATAAGAGTTCTAAGGGGGTTTAATGAAGCTTTTACTAATAAATAGCTTTATTATTTCGGAGGAAGGTTAGTGCATTTTTAAAACTTTAACATAGTCCAGTACAATACTCGGCGGTAAATATTGCAAATCGACCTTAGGAAAAATATATTCAGATAATTTCGGCTTTGTAGAGAGTTATTTCTGTCGCACTTGTACGATTGACAAACGTTATTTCCTTGTCACAGTGATTGTCTCTTTACTAATAAAAGGATGATGTGCAATGTTCATCGACGGATTCTGTATATGGTGTTACTTCTTCTTATCGTGTCGACCTAGCCTTAATCTGAAAATTTAACATACCTAATAGTACCGTAAAGCAACCTATCTACTTCTCTATCACTCAACCAAGTCCCTATTATCCTGTTACATAATCGAACGGAGGCTTTGTATTACCATTGCCCCTTATGTTCCTAGTGACAATAATAACATTAGGAACATAGAAGGCAATGGTAATACGCCGTGCTCGGAAATTCCGTTCAAATTTTAAAAATTGGCCACCTACTTCTATTAATCACCATCCAAAAAAGTCGAGGTAAGTCTAGCAGGTTTTAAGAGTACTTTACATAAGTGGATAGACGGTTGAACCTAGACTTGACTTTTAACCAACTTTAACGATTAACAAGCGGTTTTGTTAGACTCTATAAGGGCGTGGAAGGGCACTAGACTTTGAATCAGCTTTGTATTCATTGAAACAATGAACTATTACTCAATCATAGGCGTTTTGTCGGCGTCAGAGGTTTGTATTTTCGTTTACATGGCAAAACAGCTGATCGGATTTTGATAGATTGTGAATTAATGGAAATATAAAACCACACTGACGGAAACGGAGGATAAAACTAGTTACTAAGGTTCTATTGACAATGTTCAAAGAAAATTTCACATTCAGCAACGGTTATTGTCAAAATATTTATATCACATTTAGTAAATAAACGTTCCTTTTTCAAAACAAATTTTATGGTACGGAAACCCCCATGTGACATAGTTTGAAAAAACAAAATCAAACCAAAATTATATATTTTGACATCCACATCTCACCTCGTCTATCTTTAATAGTTAATTATGCGTGTAGTTTAGAAGTCAACCATTTAATTTAGTCACAACTGTTCGTATAACTTCTTTCATCTTGTATAATTGCTCACCGGAAATTATGACATATCTTCAAAATCTTAACGAATTTTAGCAGCATTAATAGGTGGTGGACGTAATTTCGAATATTCGGTATCAAATATGAGTTTAAGTGCTACGTTATTAGATTCATTGCACTAAGTTACTGACCTACTATCTTTTTGACAGTTTTTGTCCAGTCACTTTATCGTCTCACCTTTTTTGTTTTAAATAATAATTTACTAAGCAGGTGGTGTAATATCAAAGAGTATAAAAAAATAATAATTCTAGAATAGAACTTAACAAAGACTCGCTTGAGGCCAACCCAGTAAGCAATGGTTTGCTTGTGTTTGCTTGGTTGTGAGTATGATAGCAAAGTATATACCTAATCTAGAAGCCAAGAACATTATGAGAAAATCCTTCTGATCTTTTACAGCCTAACAGGCTTTCGTTCCCACTTAGATCGTAATTTTCGCCCAATTAGACGGCTGACTTCGTTCCGCCGCATCGTCAAACACGGAGATTGCTTCAGATCCTTTATTCTTATGAACCACCTGATTTCTGATGGAGAGGTCAAGTGGTTTCAATTGTGCTTTCTTTGGTAGGGTGACTCTTCTTTTGTGATCGCAATTGTTGAACCGCCCTTGTATTCTAATTCATTCGTCTTCGATATTCCTCAAGGTATGCCTTTCACTGTCATTAGTATTTTCTGTGTTACGCAAAAATGTGTATCACCCCCATTCGATGGCTTATAACTTTTAAAAGGCTGAACCAATTAAGATCCAATATAGCGAAGAACCATATCGATCACGTCAGCTTTCAAACAAAAAAACTGTAACGAAATCGGTCTATTACTTTAGGAGGTACACGGTGCCATAGACAGATACACAGACATACAATTTTTTTGCCGGAGGTTAAAAAAGAGTACACAGTCAAACAGATTCACAGATACACGCGTCAAACTTATAACGCCCCTCTTTTTTGTAGGGGTTAAAAAGAGATGTCAGTGTTTCCAACTGTTGGAATGGAATAGAATCAAGTGGTGTAGAACACAAGGCTTAAACCGTGAAAAGTGCTTTAGATCCATTCTCATCGTACTATTTTAAGAAAAAAAAACAAAGCAGGTTTTTTCTTAAAAATAGTACGATAAACTTTCTTAATATTACCATCGAACTAAACCAACAACGTTCATCATTTTCTTTGACTATAATTTCAAATCCTGTCAATAAGGTTGAAGCTCGCAGAACATGACTATTGGAGCTTCAGTTTCAGTGCTATTTGGAGCCAAAGTGATTTCCCTAGAGGGCTCTACATTCGAATAAAAATAGCCTAGTATTGTGTTAATTTTACTCAAAACATACGAATACGTAAATTCTGCCAAATAAATAAGCAATGAGGCTCTGTACAATGAATTGCAAGGCATTTTTCAGTGAGACTGGTGATACGTCACAAGAAATGAGTTGCTGAATTTTATATGAAGATCTAAACGACTTTTTCATGGACCCGCGTATATATCCACAGCAGTTTGTCCGTTTGTTACCTTTTCCAACAAACTATGACTTTTTTGTTAGTGAAAATTAAGGGCGTGAGCTCACGAAACTGAACAACTTTCCCAATGGAATATAAGAGATGAAATGAAAAAAATTTTCGCTCCTCCATATAACCTATATGGGAATTTTTTTTTTCAATTTCATATGGGTTCCTTGAGGAAAATGGTTTAGTTTCATGAGGAGAACCACTTGAAGTTTCGCTAGCCAATTTAAAGCTACTCCTTTTTTACAAGGCCAGAGTTCAACTAAATAATAAAGTAATAGTTTTAGACTCTCATTTTTCACGCCTTAATGAGAGAGGATCACGCACTACTGAATTGTGGTGCATACAATCGCATCGTTTCATTTAACAATACAATGTAGTCAAAACTCGTTCCCGTGGGAATTATGCAGCCTATATATGTTGCTCTGACATCTAAACTAAATCATGTAGCTTATGTGTTAATCCAGGGTGTCAGCTACTTCCATACCACATTTTATCAAAATTGATCCAGCCGTTTCAGCATGAAAGAGTAACAATCATCCATACATCCTCGCAAACTTTTGCATTTATAATATTAGTAGGATTAGTGAGGTGCTGGATACTAGGATTTAAATCTTAACTAATACCACTTTCTGATTTAAGCAAATAAAAGGAGAAACTGACTGACTGACTGACATATCAACGCACAGCCTAAACGGCTAAACGTAGGCACTTGAAATTTGGAAGGGACGTAGCTTAGGTACCGTAGAGGTGCACTAAGAAAGGAATTCCCGAAATTCCCACGGGAACGGGAATTAGCGGGAAAATCCTTTTGTATGAAAAATCTAAACCGCTTAAGTTAGACGCTTGAAATTTGGCATGCAGGTACCTTAGTAAACTTAAAGCTTAGTTGCAACAGGATATTGCAAAATTCCCACTGGAACGGGAGATAGCGGGAAAAAAAATTTTGTATGTGTACTCTGTACAAAAAAAATTAACACGCAAACGAAGTTGCGGGCATCAGCTAGTCTGATTTAAGCAAACAAAATAATTATAACCCTTTCCAAACAACACAAACGGGATTAAATTGTACAATAATGATCAGTATTTATTAGTGCAGCCATCATTAACCCACTTGAAACATTGTTCAGCTCTCGCAGATGTTTCTGTCCAATCATTTAGTGTAATTGACTAGATTAAAGGCCTACTTTGCATTAGATGTCACTTACTGTTGCAGATATATTGAAAAAGAGATTAGCGTGTGGTTTGTAACATACATTTTCATGCCCGGGCGTAGCCAGAATTTTGTATCGGGGGGTTTAGTAAGAGAACAACAACGTATATGAAATGACATTTACTCGTATATGCATGTGAATCCAAACGCATTAGAAGATCAATCTTCTCTTTTTTTCTTAAAAAGATTGTTCTGTTTTGACCACAGATGTACTTCTTTCGGGAAGCACTAACGAGTACATGCAAATAGCTTCGTCAATTTCAGAACTGGTCGCAACACTTGGAGATAGATAGATAAAATCTTTATTTATACACAGTTAAATGGACACAACAGGAAGGAAAGACACAACAGGAGGCAACAGGAGGTAAGTAACACAACATATTTAATGCTGACACTACTTTACGGTGTTTCTTAGAGGAATAAGGGCATTGCAGGTCATGATTTAGAAAATTTCGGAGGGTGTGTTTTCATGTGCAGACTACAGCACGTTAGGTTTTGCAGTGGCTCTATGAAAACCGTCACTATTAGACACTGTTTAAGGTCAACGTATTATCTGATGTACTGTCGTTTCTACAAAGTTTGCATCGGGGAATTTGTTTGGTAAGGGAATTATCAATCCTTACTATGTAATAAAATTTGAAAGTCTGTTTGTTTGTCTGTCTTTTCTACATGTCTAAACGGAGCTGAGCAACCGATCGATGCGATTTTGTGTAGTGACATAAGCTTATTTGACACGCAAACGAAATCGACGGCGAAATCTAGTTTTTGAGTTAATCATAAACCGTGAGATTCGCAACTGGCCAAGCTCATAAAATGAAGTGAAATTTTGCGTTCGGAGTTCGTCCAAACATATTGAACATACGTAGTATACGAAATTTCCACCTGGTATAATAAACAATTTTTAGCAATTTTTCTAGCACTTTAACTGTGGCGATATTAATTTGCTGAACACTATGTATTATGTTCTGTTAATTGTACTGTATGTCTCTGTGTGCAAATAAAGTATATTGTATTAAAATAATACTTTCTCTCCTGATCTCTGTGACAACTTGCCAACAGTCAACATTTTCGTAATTCCATTTCCGTGTACGTTTTGCAATAAGTATTAGATATAGTACATTTTCGCGTTATGAAACAGACAGGGGGATACGTTACAAATACGAAAAAATTTACACTTAGAGAAAATTTTCGGGCATGAAGGTAAAATTTAGAAAAAATAAACGATTACGCAAATGTGTCACTAGAAACTTTGGACTTTTTACCGTTCATCCTCATTACTGTAATTTATTAATTTGTGGTTAGATGTTGTTGCGTGAATTGTTCAATAATGTTTATTAATTAACATTATCGTTGTTGCGTGAATTGTTCAATAATGTTTATTAATTAACATTATCTTCATCGCTAATATTATAAAGAGGAAAGATTTCATTTTTGCCGTGTGGTGATCGGTTGCGAATAACACCACCCCATCTCTTTCCGTGGGTGTCGTAAGAGGCCACTAAGGAAACACAAATGAGACCTGCCTCCTAGTAATCCATTCCAGGCAACGACACTTCATTTTTTTCTGAATCTGAGGTGTCGTCCTATGGTCTCATGCGGTGTGGTAGACTCTGTAAAGGGCCGTCTTGTTCGCGATCACCCTTCCTACCGAAGTCAGACGCCAAACAGCTTGATGAGTTCCGTCGGTTAGTGGGAGAACCAGTGCCTTTATAGGCATTTTCTGGGTTAACTCGCTTCATCGTCGAGTTAACCCATTATAATCTATATATATAAAAATGAATTCCTATTTCCCTTGGTCACGGCATCACGCCTGAACGGCTGGACCGATTTCGCTAATTCTTTTTTTGTTCTGTTCGTTATTATCAGGAGAAGGATCTTATGAAAGAAAAAATTAAGAAAGTTGAAAAAAAAAGAAAACAGGACAACGTCTGTCGGGTCAGCTAGTAAAAAATAAAAATAAATTGTTTGTTTGTTTGCATTGAATAAGCTTCAAAACTAGTGGACCAATTTGAAAAATTCTTTCGCTTTTAGAATGCTACGTTATCCCTGAGTAACATAGACTACATAATTTTCCCGAATTTCCACAGGAACAAAATCCCAGGCGGAATGCTAGTAATTAAATAAACTGCGTATGTAACCAGTGAATTTAAGAAACGTATGAATCAAAAGCTAAATCATGTATAGGATATAGTTTGCGCCCTTTACCTACACCGTGAAAAGGGTTGGACAGATTAGAGGCGTGGCTAAGGAAACATTGGTATCGAAGCTTATTTTCTTTAAAAAAGATAAAGATTTCGTCAATATTACATCAACTATAGCAATAGAGAAAAAAACTCTTTTCTCTGACACGACAAAACAGCTAAATGAATATGTTATATTGTTGATAAAT
Source organism: Aproaerema taeniolella (assembly GCA_949987775.1). Classification (NCBI taxonomy): domain Eukaryota; kingdom Metazoa; phylum Arthropoda; class Insecta; order Lepidoptera; family Gelechiidae; genus Aproaerema; species Aproaerema taeniolella. The sequence goes on along the minus strand of OX465251.1, from coordinate 9,789,551 downwards.
AGAACCAAAAACAAGTTTTCTTTTTCAAAAATAGTGAATAATTCAAGGCTTACAATTTCTGCGAAGCGTATTTAGTAAATTAAAATAAATTAGAACTAAGGATTTGAATCATCCCACGAAACTGAACAACATTACAATATTTTTTCAAGAAACTCTGGTCGAAATGTGAAAAAATATTCTCGCCTATCCAAAGTTTGAAAAGTCGACATTTTTTCAAGGATTTCATGTGGGTTCCTTCGAAAAAGTTGTTCAGTTTTATGGGGAGAAAAAAGCCCCTAAAGTTTCGAAAACTAATTAAAGTCACCCATTTAAACGCTGCTACTGCTTGGCTCAATCATTTGCCAGATTTTTTTGTCATATTTTCTGGATCCAGGTCGACTTGCAGTTAACTATACTAACCTATTTAGGTGCATTGGTGATGCTGCCACTAATATTGTTTTGAAACACAAAACTGGAACAGCACATAAAAGCACGGCGAATCCGTTTTCAAAAATTTCTAGAGTTTGTTAAACATTTGTCATTGCGTCAAACCATAGATAGACAATTAATAAGTGGCGTGGTTCACGCAATTTTTAATTTTTACTCACAAAAAAAGGATATTTAATTCTACTGATACATAGGGGCGTCTTTTATCAGTAAATCTCGATTTATGGAAAAAAGCGTCCACAGTCGTGATATTAGAAATTTAAACACATACAGAATGTCGCAGTCACCAATATCAAATAAAGAAATCTGTTTTAATGTACAAAATTAGTAAAACCCTTTAGGGGTTGAAGTACATTAAATCCTTGTCCATTTCCAAACAATTTTTTTAAAAGTAACTAAATTTAAGCTAAATTCATTTTATAATTTAAAAATAAAAAATTTTTGACACGGGTGATAAATGAAACCCTCAGAATACTGAGATAGAAACTTGTGTTTTACTGGAAAAGAGAGCTATGCACCACGACATGCTCTTAATTTAAAATATCTTAGGTCCTCCTTAGAGACCACCCAAAACTTCTATTGCTGATAAACATGTACATTGTACACTCTACGTGTCTAAAAATGTAAAGCTACTGAACCAGAGCGGATTTCATTCGTTTTGAATGTATCGTAACGAAACCGCGACAGCTGTTCGGATGAATTTAGTCTCAGATGTGTAGATATTTAGAAAATGTGGACTTTTTCACTCTATAATTACTTGCACGTGGAGCGGGTTATATAGGATTTAGAGAAATAGTTCTTTTTACGAGTTTTTAACCACATTTTCCATATTGCAATCTCTACAACTTCCAACCATTTACTACGGTACTCAATAGGGAAAATTGTCGTTTAATCTTTAATTAAAAATCACCTTACACGTCTGTATGTTAATATTACTAGTTACTGAGTCCAACTTGTGCGAAACAAGTATCGAAGCAAGCAAGTGAAGCAAGTAACTAAAACAGTATGGCAAAACTGTTTATTTTACAGGAAAACCCTTTTTTACCAAAAAAAGAGAGGTGTTATAAGTTTGACGTGTGTATCTGTATGTCTGGGTATTTTTGTGTCTTTCTGTGGCATCGTAGTAGCTCCTTAACGAATGGGCCAATTTCGATGGGTTTTTTTTTTGTTTAAAAGCTGCCGTATTCCAGATGGTTTTTAGCTATATAACATCAAAATTAATTTAGCTATATTAAAAGTTATAAGCGATGAATGTTGGTAATGATCTCATTTTTTTTAAATTTTAGAGTAATTTGCAACAAAAATAATAATTATGATCTACCAAAAATTCACACTGAAAAAATAAGAATGGCCGAAAAATGAAAAGATAAACATCAAACGTTTTCGGGTGTCAAATCAATGGAAGTAACATGGAAGCCAATCAAATAGATCTGAATCTTTTTTAATCCGTGTTTGCATGCTTTTCCCGAATTTCCGAGATAAGCGGATTTGGGCGATGTTCGGGTGTACATTTTACTTTGTATACTTTTCGATTCGATTACTTCTAAATCCTGTTGTACAGATATTTTTTGAAGGCCCACTTGTATGTGAAAATGAATTTTAATGTTTACTTTTTATGACTGCTTGTGCACTGCAGCGCGAATTGTGTCTAGTCTAAACTCATTCAATTTTTATTTTTTTTATAGCTCAGAATAGTCTGACTTTATCTATACTAATATTAAAAAGAGGAAAGATTTCATTGTTTGTTTGCATTAAATAGGCTCCCAAACTACTGGACCGATTTGAAAAACTCTTTCACCATTAGAATCCTACATTATCCCGGATGAACATAGGCTACATAATTTTCCTGAATTCCCACGGGAACGAAAACTCGGGCGGAAAGCTGGAATAAATGGCTAAAACCGCATTATTCTAGCTTTAAAAAAAAGTATATGTGTCAGACTGTGTAAAAAAAGATAGAAAGACCTTTTCCTATTGCAGCTAAACCCGAAAAACTAAAAAAAAAGATTTTATTAATAAATAAAATTTGGCACGCCGGGTACCTACTCAATTTTAGAACAATAAGGTCACCTATATTAAATAACAAAATTGATTTAATGAATGTAGGAAAATAACCAATTACATGACGAAGCACGATGTGCAGTATATTAACAACCCGTAACCGCGGATTCACCACGTTTCATAAAGCCTATACCACCCCATTATTATGACGCCAGCCTGCAAACCACATATTGCCAGAAGTAATATTGTAGTTGACAATTCAAAATCATTTATTTCAGGCTTGACCGATATTTCATATACACATTTTTTTAAACATTATAATTAATATGAGAATTATATACAAATAATTGAATCATCTCCACTAATATTTTAAAGAGGAAAGATTTTATTGTTTGTTTGCATTGAATAGGCTCCGAAACTACGGACCAATTCAAAAACTTCTTTCTACATTATAATGCTACATTATCCCTGATAAACATAGACTACATAATTTTCCCGAATTCCCACGGGAACGAAGTCCCGGGCGGAATGCTAGTCTATCCATAAACAGGTAAGATTTGATTGTTTGTTTGTTTTGATTTGAATATGCTCCGAAACTACTGTACCGATTTGAAAAATTCTTTAATCATTACAAGCTATTTTATCCCTGAGTAACATAGGCTACATCATTTTCCCGAATTGCCATAGAAACGAAGTCCCGGGCGGAATGCTAGTGTTAAACAAAACTAGAAAACTCAAGTCCCTTGGAACTTGAAAAGCTGTAGCTATGTACACTTCAAATTCTATAAAAGAAGTCCGAGGCGTATGCTAGTAACCAATTATGTAAAACAAAACCCTTAAACATGAAAATCAATTGTCCTTCAACCATAGCTGCGTGTGCGCAGAAAAACCGTAAATAACACAAACAATGAGGCGAGATCAAACTAGCGTTTAATATCAACAAAACGGTTTCAGATCTTTGATCGAATGCCAAGTACCAACCGCCTGATGTCAGTTTTATAGGTTACAGATGATATAAAAGGTTTTTGACTACTATAGCTGTTGAGCTTACGTGTACAGCCAAGAGCAAATAAAAATTACCAGTTTCGCTCTTAAAGTAACGAGATAAGATTGGTTTATATGAGACTCGGAGTTTGGTATTTCTTAGTGTACCAAACCAATGTATGTATGTTAATTTGGATTTCTTTTACAACGGGAAACCGCTATTTTATTGGTAATTTTTGTTTCTTGTGTAACTAATGTTACACCTAACATTATAATTCATGGAAGGTGTAACCTTTCAGCTTTTACTCACGTAACTTTTATACAAATAAAGCCAGCGAGTTAAGCACTCCGAAATTCATAGAATAATCTGACTAAACCAAAACTTTATTTAAACTCAAAGTTGATTTTAATTCCGATTTTTCATCGAGGAATTTAATTATTCAAATAGGCAGCCCTACTTTAGATAGAAGAGCCGCTGGAATTTAAATGGACGAGGAATGTTATTGGGTACACATTGAAATCATTTCAAGTTGAACGTGCAATCACTATTCTGTGCCAAATCGTAAACATCCTCTAGATAGAGTATTGGAATTACGAATAGAGTAAGGACAGTAGGCTACTTCCACATCGGAGTGTGCTTGCCATCTAATTCTTCTTATTCATATTATAGAATGGCAATGGGCCTTTTAATAATTCGAATAGCACGGCACGGAATGGCAGATTTTTTATTACCATAGCTTCTAGTATCACTAGTACATAGGAGGCAATGGTAATAGAATTTTGCCGTGCTGTTTTCGGATTATAAAAAGACCCATTAAGTGGGACGCGAGGGTAGGAGTATGCTTTTTGCTAAAAGGCTGACAACATGTCACCATTATGCTTAACTGTACTAAAGTTTCATTTAATAGTTCTCAAAGTTTTTTTGCTAACCGACTAGAACTCTTGTCTAGGTAGAGCCACGTGATGATTTACCAAGTTGGTTGGAAATTGAAGGCCTTATGCAAGATATATTCTGTGATAAGTATTTTATATAAAGATTTATATTGAAAATTAAAAATGATGTAATGTGGAGTACATTCAAACAATGTTAATTTGTCATGAATAAAGAATAAAAAAAAGATCATCAACCCGTCAATTCCTCAAGCAATGTGCTAAAATTTTTAATCACCATACTATTACGTCTGTGTATGAATAAACCTAATCGTTGCACTAAGTCCATTACGTAAAATATGATTCCCGGCTGGCGATTGCCTTCATAAACTTGCCTACTAAGGCATGCATTGAGATAGTGTTATATTTGATAAATATGGTGCGGTATACATATTACCTACTGCTAGTAGCTGCTGGCTCTCAGTAACGCATAAGCCAATCGTTCCACTACGATTGTTGGTAAAAAAGACAAATCCTGGATTTCCTTAAACCACCTGCCAACGTTCTTATGCATCACAACGAATTTTTGAATTAGACTTCGTCAAAGACATTTCAATTAGTGTACTTCTATACCTTTTTTTTATTAGACATATGAATCGTGAGTCTAAAACAGGGGTTTTAGGGACAAAATGGGACCCATTTTTATGTAAAAATTTATTTGGCGCTTACTAGAAGCACGAATATAAATCTTCAATACAATAGTGCACTTTAGAGCGTTAAACGAGAGACTAATAGCAAAAAGCTTCGAACAATGTTCACCAAGGAATGAATGACAAGAGCGTTTACATAAATTGGCGAGATTTAACTGGTTCCACTTTAAATGAATATTAAGTGGTAGCTGGAGAATGGGGCTGACACTATAGTTTTATACTGCTTTTGTTCAGCAAGCTTTAAATATATGAGCTGAGGACCAAAGGTTTAACGGATTATGTTCCGGAAATTAGTTTCAGGAATTAGAATCCCGACTCGTAACAGTTTTTCTGTGACATAGGGGAAACTAATATAATTCAGTTTTGTTGATAATAATTACTGTAAAGTTTAAATAAGATTACTATTTTACAATTAAAAGTTTAGTGTTTATTGCTAGCCGTAAAACGAATTTGTGTAGGGTTAAACATCTTACTAACTAGACTAAGGTCTTCGTAATCGTCATCTCCACCTGCTAGCGGTGCTGATCAACCGAGAAGGCTCTGACGTATTACATTCCTTAAAGAGTGTCTTTACTTGATATTGGCGATTTCGCTATTCTTTAATATTATACTCATAAAATAATATTACGAAAACCGTAGTAGTGGCTATAGAAAATCGTGCACGCTATTTTTTCAATAATTCAATTTATCTATTGCAAAAAACTGTCAATTTGATATTTCGTGATATAAAATAACGACACTCAAAAGTTCTGCTGTAAGAAAACTAGAGTTGAAATTCTAACACCAAAATGTAAAATGCATATGGGTTAATATTTCAAAGGGTACCTGTTATACGTTGAGTGTTGGGTAACCATACCACTTCCCAAAATTGCTCCTATTTGTTAATGCAACACCGTTTGTTTGTATGTCTCTATTTTTAACATTAGCATTCACCGGGAGAGATGAGTGTAGAGACATGTGAAAAAAAAAGCTTTTTAGAAATGAGGTGTAATTTACCAAGAGATATGGAAATTTTAAAAATAGATGCGTACCCTGCATTAGTACCGAGTAATTTTATGTTACAGAAAGCTACAGGTAGGTCTAATTACACGGACAATATTGAGAGCTGCAGTAAATAGGGTTATGTTAATGATTTTATTGAACCAACCATTTCTGTCCCACTGCTAGGCAAAGGCCTCCCCTCATTTTGACAATCGGCTTCGGTCCAACGCATTTTCCCTCCTAGCGATATGAAAAGCTTCTAACTCGTCTTTCCACCGTTCCCTTGGTCAAACCCGGCAACGACATGACCCCTTCGGGTGTCCATTGAGTCGTGACATACGCCCATCGGCCTGAGTGTATTCCCCTAACGTGATCCGCCGATCCCCGTTTACGTCCGCAATGCCACTTTTGAGCTCAGGGTGGTGTTACGGACTGTCTTCTTACTATAAAATACCAAAATCGAAAATAAGTGTTTTAGCATTATATGTAACATATACCTACCGGTCAACAAACAGTCCATCTTAAACAGGCTTCGAAACGACTTCATTTCAATTTCAGAGGTGTAAAATATAAGTTTAACCTTAAATTTTCATGTCTGTTTTACTAAGATTTTAAGAACGTTTCAAAAGTTATCGAAAAATGAATTAAAACTTCCGAGGACATTGCTTATGTCGAATTTAAAAACCATAGAAAAGATGAATAACGGATAAGAAATCTTTAAGGAAATCTAGCTAGTACAAAAACAACTACGCTATGTGCTCTAAAGCTTCTCTTCTATCACAGCATCGATTAAAAACAAATTAAAGGATAAACCATTTTCAAAATTGATGCTAAATTCGACACCTTTATGATAGTTTTATAATGAACGTTTAAACGTTCTGTAACAGGTTTAAATTTGAACGCGTATGATTAAGTATTTGATTAACGCTTCAATAATAATATCGTTATCATCATTGAATAGGTATTGAACTGCTCCATTTATGAAAATCACAATGACAATACTTTTTTAGATTTTTTATTTCTCCTGGAAGGTCCTACCATTTTTTAAATGTCCTACAAGAGAAAATATACATTCCATATTCTCAACAAGACCTTAAATGAAAAAGTTGATTTCTTTCGCAAACGTGACACACTCGAAAGCTTACTAAGGTTACACGTGGGTTGTTCTTGTCATTTGGATTACAAAAAAGACAAGAAATCAAAAAAAATATATTTAAAAATGCTTTCTTCGACGGCAATCAAACCCAGAAAGTCAATTCAGATGCGGCATCACTGCACTTACATCAAACCAGTCGAACTGCAGAGCTTGCAATGCAGTTAACATACAATTTTAAAGTGATCAATTAAGATACTTCTTACCAGACCATATACGTCCCCACCGAGGGGAAACGGGCCTCTCTTCGAAACACGAAAGGGATTTAGGCCTTAGTTCACCACGGCCCAATGCGGGTTGGTGGACCGCTCGTCTTTCGAAAACGTTTGCCTTCACCGCTGAGTTAGTGATAATTAATTAGAAATCCGCAGATGAATCGGAAAAGACGAATTTAGTGGTACAGGCCCGTACTAGAGTTTGAACCTGCAACCTTCCGGTTACAAGGCTTGCTATTACCAATTGGGCTACCAACGCTTCCTGTCAATTAGGACACAAATGTTACAATTTACAATAGATAGACGGATAAAACATTGATTTGTACTGTACACAATTAATTATTTACAAAATCAATACAATACACATACAAAACCAAAAAAACACTACACTCCCTATTCACTCACAATTCTATTCCCAGCTCCATGCTTCCAAAGCAAGAAGTAATCCTCTTAACAGCACTGAACAGTGTTGCTTACACCAAGATTCCTTCTTTTCATACCTCTCTGGAGGAATCTAGGATTAATATCTAATGTAGAAGATATTGCTGTTTGAAATATACACTGGTGTAGTAAAGTCAGTTTATCATCAACGAAGTTTGACGACTAAGTTAAGTGTAGAAACGTGCTCCAGACACTTTATTGAAGGTGTTAAGTCTTGAACTTCGGAGTCGAGTTTCTTTTAATGCGCTTTGAGTCTTGAGAGAATCCATTTATTTCCTTTAGAAAAAACAAACGTTGTGAGTAAAGTTGTTACAAAGACAAAAATTTAGTCGTTTTAAGAACTTCTAAATGAACATTTCAAATTTTAATCTACGTAGGTACTTTTTGTCTTGACCACACCATCAGTGTAGCCTGAACTCTTGCACATTATTGGCTTTCTTATGGTGTTGATTTGAATGGTTCAGCTAAACCTTGTATTTTAAATAGTTAAAAAAGTTTTAATGATGTACGTGTATATACAATACATATTTTGAAATATTTCAAAAGGACTTTCAACATACAGTTATTCGCTCTATGTTCGAAAATAAAGCTGCAAACGTATTGTATTATTTATTTTTTGATCGAAATCCAGATCGTAGAATGTGTCTTGTGAACAATAAATAATTAATAAATTCATGTGTAAATTTGAAATTTAAAGCACACTGGAGTGTGAAATATTCGTATCAATTATACAGAGTGTCTTAAATTCTCTACACGAGAATTCGTAGACGTGTTAAATGATAGCTCAGCGTAAATGCATCTGGCATCAGATAGACCCACCTTGTATGCAATTCACCAATGTCCGGGAAACTAAGAGCCACGGAAACGGGAGCCACAGGACTATACATACAGGGTGTAAAAAAGCAGACAATTTTGGGGAATCTAATGGAGAGTTCTATAAAAATTTTGTTTGATTCTGTTCGCGCTGATAAGCGAAGTGCTCTGAAGGAGATAAAAATACGCAAATTAAAAAAATATTAGGGCGTGTATTCTGCTAATTTCAATAAACCTCAACGAGGTTTTGATAGTTCTCAACTTCGCTTTTTGCAGAATACAATAGACAAAATTGCCACCATTGTAATTCCATTGCCATCGCCATTGAACCGTATTCATTAAAAGAATAGTCACCCAGTAATCTATAATATGTCAGGCTTGAACTATGGTATTGTATAAAAAATACACCGATAAAATACACTGTAAGTTAAATTCATTTATGTGACATTTTTTTACTACTAATCTTTCAAATTATGTTATGCTTGTTGGAATTTTAAATTATTTTTTCTCTATTCCTTCCGCATTTAAAATTACCCAAGTAGTGTATTACCATCGATAGTGACTACCTCGCATAAATCTACACAAAATTACAAAGAGGAAAGATTTGTAATTGTATGTAACGAATAAACTTAAAAACTACTGGACCGATTTCAAAATTCTTTCACCATTAGGATGCTACATAAAATGAGAAAAATCTAAAAATTTCGCTCGCGCATTGGTTTTCACCCTGTATATCTTGGGCACGCCAAGTACATCTTACGACTCAACATGTATCTCCCAGCTAACTACGAACTTGATGTATATCCTTCTAGTAAGATTCTACTATGGTGAAATAATAAATAATATTGAAATAGGATCAGTAGTTTTAAGTAAACAAACTTGTACTTGGCGAAGCTTAACCCAATATGTATGGGGTAGCTGTAAAATAGTAAGCTAAACTTTAGGTGGTGGGTGATTCTCCCGATGAAACTGAAAAAAATTCCCCAAAGAACTCCAAAAAAATGAAATTGTTTAAAAAAAATGCGACTTATACAAAGGTAAAAAGGCTACAAAGGCTAGCTGATTAACTTAATTCGAAAGATGATCTGATGGCACAAATTGTATGGATTTAGTGGGCTGATTCACATCCTTAGTTTTCGCTTATTTAAAGTCAACCAACTTGTTTTCGTCAATCTATTCATTATTTACTTTTTTCTGAGCAATGGAAATGAATCGTCAAGAAAGTAACATACGGAACCTTTTCCTATTCTTAAAACTCATATAGTTTTTTCTCTCATCTAGTTAATTATTGGTCACTTAAAATCACTTGTGCGTTCTAGTGTATCTTAGCTTAATATGATTTATCTTATTATCTTACTGTGAAAACCTATTATTAATTACCCATTGTTATCTAAGTTTCCAAAATTGTATCTCAAACTGTTGGTTTTCCGAATAAATAACCTTAGAATAGGTATATCTGTTTTAATTGAAACTAGTAGAAACAATGCACTAACTTATTAATATCGCGTACAATGCTACGGGCTATTAGTTATCATGTTACATAATTTATTGCCCAAATCCTATTACCAAGATAAGTTTTCTTGCCGTCTAGCTTTGAGTGAGTATGAGATATAACGGTTTTGTGAGAATTTGGTCAGCTAATTGATATATGTAAACTGCTAAGGCAATATTGTTTCAATTTTTTTTTCGGTACTTTCATTTTCACACGTTATTAGATTTTGTGTGTTATATAACTCATCTTGACAAAAAGGGATTATTAGAAGTATTTAATCGAAACAGAGAATTATCCCAAAGTGCCTTTACTCATACTTATGCCCTGGATACTGATACATTGAAAAAATATATCTTTATGTCCTAGTGCAATGAGGATGCGACAAACTCGCGGGCCGTGCTAGCTACGCAGCTCGAAAGTGTCATGTACGATTTTCATAAAGAGATATTAGACCTTTCTAGACAATATCACATTCTTTTAGCGACAAAAAAAAATTAAAAGTTATAAAATATAAGGGATTGACAGACATATAAAAGATACGTGGTCAGTCCATGTCAAACCGATACCTGTCAAAACTATCTATCTTAGTCACCGCTATAACAGAATACGACTAGATAGGAGTCTACAGTTCATGAATTTCAATTCTTTTGAGGTTTATGAAATTGTCACGAGACGAAAATACACAATTTAGATCACACCAATTATTCTAAGATCAGCAAATGTTGAAATACATCACCAATAACATGATGAAAGTAGTTAAACCGTCCGGTTAGCCACACAAATTGATGCCAGTCGTCTGTTTACATGTCTAAGAATTTATAGCGATTCTCAATATACACAAAATTAATGTGATGTTTACATAATTTGGCGAATGAATCTCCCGGCATATTCTATTTTGAAAGCGGTCTAATTCCCAGCAGTTATTTATTTTTATGTGTTCATGCTCTGGGTTTGAAGCTGGTGCAGGTTGAGCACTCGATTTCGTAATGATACATCAGATTAATTGCTTGATAAATAAAAAAATAAAGATTTGCCAAAGGTCAGTCAAGTTTGGCACCCACTTGATTATACCACTATACCAAGGGTGAATATATCTATGTTACATAACCTACATGATAAGAAAATAATATGTTAAAATATTTTGTTTAATTACGAACCTCTGTTAAATATAAGTACATATATTAACATAATTTCAAAAAAAATATTGTTATTTTATGTTATGACTGTTTTTGTTCTTAATTATATATATTACTAAATAAAGATAAAAAAATAAAAAGATAATTATATATATTGTAGTGGGTAACGTTACTTTCAATTCAACATTGAAACATAAGTGTTTCACGGTTGGGGTCAAGAGTTAACCCATCTCATAATATTATAAAGAGGAAAGATTTGATTGTTTGTTTGCATCGAATAGGCTCCGAAACTACTGGACCGATTTGAAAAATTCTTTCACTTATCCGGGACGGACATAGGGTATATGATTTTCCCGAATTCCCACGGGAACGAAGTCCCGCGTGGGAAGCTAGTCAATAAATAAAAATTAAAGTGGACGAAATAAGACAAATGAAATTAAATAAAAATAAAACAAACGAACTCTTCTTTGGTACCTTCTGAAAAACGGGACGTCTTAAAGTTGGACGATTTCAGACAAGAGTTCTAGACGATTTAGTTGTTGATTTGTTTCAAGATGGCCTGTCTAGCACAGACTTCGAGTTCTCTTGAAAAATGCGATAGTTACTGAGGATTGACTGGAGGAAATCGTTTTTTGTTAGTTTCTTAGCGATAGTGACAAGAATTATATTAGTCCATGTACAGTCCATTTAAACTTAACGTGGTCACTACTGATTGCACGAGATCACACCAGTTTTAGCAGTTTGAAGTTGGTCTTTGTTTGGTAGCTAACTTTTTTATAATTATTTTTATTTAACAGTTAATTGTGCATCTACAGACTTGATGTCCGTTCCCTTGTCTTATTACATTTAATATTGTTACCTATACTAATATTATAAAGAGGAAAGATTTCATTGTTTGTTTGCATCGAATAGGCTCCGAAACTACTAAACCGATTTGAAAAATTCTTTCACCATTAGAATCCTACATTATCCCCGATGAACATAGGCTCCATAATTTTCTCGAATTCTCACGGGAACGAAGTCTCAGGTGGAAAGCTAGTTACTTATAAAAAAGTTTTAGGGCAAATTCTAGCTGACTAGGCCCAATGCTTTGGGCTGGGCTTTGATGTATCAGTGAGTCAGGACCTGCAATTTTATATACATATTAAATATATATATATACACGAAATGCGATCGGTTAAATCTCATTTTTTACGACAAGTCTCGAAAATACAAACTTTAGAAGAATGTTCAAAAAGTTGTGCTTCTAAAGTTAAATGAGAAAGTTTTGGCACTCAAATTGACATTGTCGAGGATCGCTTGTCCGATGATCCAATGCGGTTAATAAAATTGCTAGGGAAGTATCGTATTCACGTAAAGCAATTTTTTTTATATGCTTCATCATTGGTCTGTTTTATATATTATAGGAGTTGTTAAGGCTAAACGATGATGACATTTTGTCAGTCTTTTTGTCAAGAGCAAGTGGAAACACTTCTTTTTTTGTGCTATTTTATAAGATAGTACATACAAAAAGGCGTCAACTGTACAGCGTCAAGGATGTTTGCAGTGATCAACCTTAATAATCTTCAGGTTGCAACTGGATTTCTACAATAAACGGTATGATTGTTAAAAATTCTTGGAAAATTTACACACAGCCATCTAACCCCTAGAAACGCTTGTACCAGACCAGGGTGCTAGATAACAGATATATAAAATACTTACATACTTTGAGTATATTTTTTAGGGTTCCGTACCCAAAGGGAAAAACGGGACCCTATTAACTAAGGTTCCGCTGTCCGTCCGTCTGTCACCAGGCTGTATCTCATGAACCGTGATAGACAGTTTAAATTTTCGCAGATAATGTTTTTCTATTGGCCCTATAACAACAAATACTAAAAACCGGAATAAACTAAATATTTAAGGGGGCTCCCCTACAAAAAGCGTGATCTTTTTGCTCGTTTTTATATAGATAAGTCTGTCCGAGGCCGTATCTCATGAACCATGATAGTTAGACAATCGAAATCAAAATGAAATTTTCACAGATGATGTATTTCGGTTGCTGTTATAACAACAAATACTAAAAAGTAAAATAAATGAAATATTTAAGGGGGCTCCCATACAACAAAGTTATACAACAAAGTATTTTTTGCAGCTTTTATAGAGATAATGGATTTTATAGAGTCCGACTCGCACTTGGCCGGTTTTTGTAAATACATACATAACATACAAAAAGAAGCAGAATTCTTACAAACAAAATAAATAAACGTTACACACTCAAAGGCCCGCACTAAGGTTTTCCCTTGTGTCGTGGGTCCCTTGGAACATACATAAATACAGACACAAATACCCATGACCTGAGCACAAACATCTGCTTTGGAAATACGATCTTCAAACTTTTGTATCGGACATCGAGCCGGAATCCAATCTTCAGATCAGTAGGCTAGGTGGTTACCGACTGAGCTATCTGGATTTGGCTAGCCGAAGTTTCTACATGAAGTATTTGAGATTGATTTTTAAATCCTTATGAACCTGACTGATCAGGGCCAAATAATTGTTAAATTTTTAACCCCTGACAAATCTATGTATCTATGTATCTGTCTGTGGCATCGTAGTTCCTATACGAATGGACCGATTTTGATGCGGTTTTTTTGTTCAAAAGCTGACGTGATCGAGATGTTTCTTAAAAGTTATAAGCAATCGAGTGTCGGGTACTATACACAATTTTTTATTTTAGAGTTATCAATTTAATTAAAAAAGTTAAGGCCTACGAAAAAAGTTTTTAAATCTTTTCCTTTTTCTTTGAATCATGAAGTTACAATCCCTTACTTTTGCTTTAGATTGGATAAACATGGAGTTTTACCGACATTTCCCGATATTTTCTTTGAAAACATTTATTCTCGATACTGAAGTAAAAAGGTGAAAAGCTCGTAAGTCAACAGAAAAGGCTGTAACAGTGTAGTAGGTACATTGAAAACTTACTTCAGTGTTACCAACTTTACCTAAACAAAAAACTTTTAAAAAGGAAGTATTTAATTTAGTATTGATAAAACGCTTACCCGCGTGAAGGATATTCACAAATATTATTAGAGAAAATTATTTGCGTATTTTTTTGTTAGTTTTTTTGTGTGGAAATCTTTACATCAAGAAGTAAAATCTTTTAGATTTAACATACGAGTACATATAGGTGTCCTTAAATACAAGCTTCGACTTAGTTTAGGCACTGTCTCGTACAAAATTTGTAATAATACTTCTGTAGTAACAATTGTACATATTTCTAAAATATAATATTAATTTGTGGATAATATAATTTCATTATTACTGTTAATTATTGAATAATGTATTGCCAGTTTCTGAAAAATAGTTTCCAAAAAATAAAAAATTATACCTTTTTTTATAATCGAACAAATTGATACCCTCGATAAAATTATAAGTTCAAAAAGTGAATTTTAAATAAAACACTACTTTGTTTTTGGAAGTGTACCACATCTTCATATTGTGCTTGCAGTTAGTCACGCTTACGAAAAACCATAAATTTAAAATATATATTTGATGAAAACAACATTCTTGAGTTAAGGCAACGAAGTGGGCAACACTGACGCGGCTACAATCCCCGTGTTTGCAGTAGAGATTTCTGCCGGTAAGCAGTAATAAAAAACTCTTAGTACTTGAGGCAAAGAAAGATAAAGTTTAAACTGGACTCCGCGAGCAATCAGGACTTTGAAAAATTTCTTCCGTAATTAAAAAGAGCTTTTTTGTATCTATGACGGTTTGAAATATACAGCTTTGTCTTAATAACTTGTGAACTTAATCAATTAAGTGGTCATGAGTTTTCACACCTGCAAATGCCTTTGCTTAACTTGTTCCTAGGGTTTATTCCCGTTTCTCATTTCGGGTTTCGCTTGGCCACGATCCAGGATGTAGCAGGTCAAGTAATTACAGTAGAGTGACTGCCATCTGACCACCGTGACCCTGCTAACAAAGGATCCTGACTGGATTAACACATTCAATTGCCTGAATTTTCAGGTTTCCTCCCGATGTTTTCCCTCATCGTAAGAGCATCGGTTAGTATGCAATTAATGTACATAACTCAGCAAACAAGACATTATATGGCAGCGTTGAGGTTTGAACTCGTACCGCTCCACAGCCGGCAGTGACGGTTCAAGATGTCCACCAAAGCATGGAAAAGCTTACGATAAATCTAAGTTCATAATAGACCAATAAATTAACTAACAGGCTTAGATAATCGTTACCCAGATTTACCTAAGAGCGTCGGTTAGTATGCAATTGGGATAACTGAGAAAAAATTACTGATTTATGTATAACCGCACTAAGGATAGAACTCGAAACCTGTCGGTTACGATTCACAAATCTAATTCACTGACCAATGCTCCACCGAAGTCAAGATTCCTAAACATTCCTCTACATAATAAACGCTACACACTCAAAGGCCCACACTAAGGTTTTCCCTTGTGTCGTGGGTCCCTTGGAATATACACAAAGACAGACACGAACACCCATGACCAGAGAACAAACATACGTTTTTTACACAAATGTATGCCCTGACTGGGAATGGAACCGTCGCCGATCAAGAGGCAGCATCACTACCACTTGACCAAACCGGCTGTCTATGTTTGTTCTATGAAAATAGTATGCCAGCAATTTAATAAAATTATTAACTAACTTTATAATAGAGCAACCCATCAAGAAAGTTATGCATCAACAATGTACAGGATAGACTATCATATAAATTGAATGATGAAGTACTCATCAACATCTGGATTAACATCGTTGGAACCCTGCCAGGCCACACCTGAGGTGATATGCCTAGTTGCAACTGCTTGTTTTATTTCGCTTATTTTACTATCTTGCTAATAAGACAGTTAGTGCGGCTAATTTTAGAAGTATGTGTTGTTTGATATTTGATATTGTGACCACGTATTTACATGTTTTCATAATGAGAAAAAAATGTATTACTGTCTCGCTGACTCATCAATAACGCCTGGACCAAATTCTGAAATCAGAAAGCTATTTGAAGAGCAATAAAAATTTTTTTTTCAAAATTTGCAAATTAAGTTCATGTAAAAACGTAAACAAAATTAAGTAATCTTGGTTCATATATTTTAAAATATCTATTGATGTCGACAGAATAAAGAAGATTGGTCACAGACTATGAAATCCCACCCAATGCAAAAGAAAGAGATAAATAGAGACATTAAATGTTTTAGTCACTTGTTACTTATTGCCGATATTCACCTCTCTGGCGCTATTTTTGTGATAGCATTTTTTTTTTGTCTTCTAAAAGGCCGTTGGTTTTTCAAACGTTAACTACCTAAAATTTTATCATTTTATAGTGGCAGAAAACCCAGCTGATGCTCTCGTTCAGTAGACTAGATTCAATTTCAACAATTCCCACATTATTAATAGTAGCACATCATAAATACATCAGTGGAGACAATTAGTCATATCCGCGACAGACGGTGTGGCCGCTTGACCGTAGGTTATTTCTGCTGGTGTCATTGTTCGTGATGCATGATCCTGTCACCCACTGCACGCTTTGGCATGCACCGCCTATGTGTCAAGCGTGCTGTGCGGTTCAGATCCTGGTTAGGACTAACCACTTGCACACTTATCCCTAATTTTAGCAACATTACTATGCTTGTTATGCATTACTACCAAAAATAACCGCGAGAATCGTATAACAATATATTATTATGCATTTCTGGTAGCCCTCGCATTTGAATAAACCTGTGGCTGCTCCAGAATACGGGTGCGATGTTTTATTTAAACAAAAAAAATACTTTTAGGGTTACAATGGCATAAAATAGATACTGCAACTTGCATTACAGGGTTTTCTATAGTTGATCGAAGATTACAGGTATATCTAATCAGCCCATTGCAGTTTACTGCTGGGAATAATGCAAACGATGCAATTAAACAATTTGTCTTTTGAATTTCTATTTAAAAAAGTTGGTTTAAGAAGGGTGCAACATTGTTTACTACCGATTGTTCCCCAAATTACCCTGGACAATTTCAACTTTCTTACAAAAAGCAACAAAGGAGAAATCGACGGAAAAACCTATCAAAACTTGAGAAAATTCAATAAAGGCACTTCGAAAGTTTGTTAAAGAAAGTAACTCGAATATCCTTATGAAAAAAAAGATCTCAATTTGTGTCGCCGTCAAAATAAAAATAAAGCGCCAAGCCGCAGGCTCTCAGGAAAAAATCGAGTTTCTTTTAATAAGTAAGATACTAGATAAGCACCTATATTTACGTAAACAGGGAACTTTGGAAATTTATGAAAAAGAAGGCGTATTTTATATAAGAAGAAGCGCCGAACCCAATTATTCTGACTTGTTATCCTTCCTCCTAATCGTATTTTCGAAGTTATGAAATCGTTTTGAGGGTATAAACAATTTAAATTAGCAGCAGGTTCACGGAATAAAGTGTAATTGCTAAAGTTTAGTCGAAGATAAATAAAATACGATCATTTTACGCTGTTAATTTACGTGTCTACTTATCTAGATAAACTTGGGTTTATAAATGTTTCTAGTTTTCTGTATCCAATTCGGAATAATAGAATAAAATCCACTTATGCCATATTATGTTTTTTTTTTTAAATAATAAATTTGAGGCTGGCATAGTCACTAAGGGTGACTGAAGCCTCAACAAAAATTTGAAAATAATAATAATAATAATAAATTAGAAAATAAACCAAAATGTTTAAAGGGCAACCTAATTTCAATATCGATGATAATGTGATACAGCCATTATTTTTACGAAAAAAGGCTAATATGACGACACTCAAAATAAATTATTACTTCTGCTTACATTTTCATAATAGCTGGCACGTGAGCCGAGCTTACCCTAGTCGCGCATATTTAAAATACATGTGAAGCGAGCTATTCGCAATGGGAAACTTTTTTAGATGTTTTGCATGGTACTGTAATATCGTTAAATGTTTTAAACCTTCGCGCGATTCATGCACACCCATGTGAGCAGGATTTGTATCGCACTTTAGACCATTGCGCCGTAAACAAGCGCGCGACGGATAGCATACAAAAATATTTAAGAAAATAAATAAATACATAAATATAATATAGAGACATGCATATTACATAAATACAGGGCTTTAGGTATCTCTCTTTCAACCTCTCGGGTAGTTAATCAGTCCATGAACCTGAACAACTTCCCCAAGGAACATAGGTCAAAATAAAAAAAACATTTTTGATCTCCCCTACAAAATGCGCTATATGCTGATGAAGTTTGTATGGGAACTCATTTTGATCTCCCATACAAAATGCGCTATATGCTGATAAAGTTTGTATGAGAACTCAAATTTTTTTTCTTATTTTGACCTATGTTTCTTGGGAAAATTGTTCAGTTTCATGGACTGATTAACCACCCGAGAGGTTGAAAGAGAGATACCTAAAGCCCTGTATATACATGTAATATCACATGTTATGTGCCGACATAGATATACACATATAATAATAACGGTAACATATCTATTTTAAAAAGTCAAAACCTTTACCCTTAACTGGCTTGGACCAAGAATGTACTTCATGACATGTTATGTCAATATGTAATTTGCCAAATGAAAGCCCACGACGGCAAAAATCAACTAGTTGACAAAGTGATTTTAAAAAAATCAATGCGTTTGCATTATAAATGTTTATGCTTCTGTGACACTTTATTACAGTCACTTCCTGAAGATGTATATTTTGACTTGTTGTTCGCTTCGTGCGTGCTGAGTGTAATTTTGGGTCTGGACTAAAGGCACTTTGCACTTACGCGACCAGCAGGCGTAATTAATTATTTAGTCGAGTTGTGTTTATAAATGAGCAGATCTGCACACGCGACGTTGTTCTATGGTGATATGATACCTGGAACAAACATAAATACGGGTTAGGTTGCTTGAATAATTAATAGTTACACATTCCTTTAGGTAACTATAAGCTAGGAATTTTCGGATTAGAATAGAAATCATTAAAAGAAAATAAAAATAAAAATAGATTGAGGGTGAAAATATTGGAAGACTTTAGATAAGTTGGGGAAAATTAAGTATGTGAATCGGTCTACGAAACTGAACAACTCACACAAAAAAATGCTAAGTCGAAATATAAAAAAATATAAAAATTTCGCCTCTCCATAAATCTTGTGCGATCAGCTGAATTGCCTTTTTCAAGGAAAGACGAAAACAATGTTTTGAATTTCGTATAGGTTCATTGGATCCCTTCGAAGCTGGCTTCCATTCCTTAAAAAAGTTAAACAAACATTCTTTAAGGAAAATAACCCCTAAAGTTTTACTAACTAATATAAAGTCACGCCATGTAGGTAAAGATAAACCACAGTTCAATTCAATCTTTCTCTTCAAACATAAAATTTTTCAGCCCCTATTACAGCTAGTGCAGTACGTGTTATTGTTTACGAAGATAGTCACTTCAGGCCAAACATAGCAAGCCGCACCCAAACAGTTTCCGACTATGTCAATATTTGTCTCAGCTAAAGCTCAAGTAGTAAGCTCTAAAGATAATAGACCTGGGAAGGTATTTCTAGAGCAGTTTGGCAATACTTATGTACCTACTGAAGTGAAAGAAGATGAGAGATGTCTAATCCTGCAAGTATTTATACAATTCCAAGAATGATATTAGGATATCAATCAGTTTTCAGTATGATTTGTTTTTAACCCCCGCCAAAAAAAGAGAGGTGTCATTAGGTTTGACTTGTTTATCTGTGTGTCTGCAGCTCGAGTTCGATGGTGATAGCGCGCAACGCCAGAGGGCGAGCAAGCCTTTCCGCGGGGCCCTCGCGAAATCAAAGTGAAGTTTCAGCGTCAGCCGAGTGGCGCGCTGCGCGAGTTGGTCGCCATCTTAGAGTATATATATATTCTAAGGTCGCCATCGTGCTCGATATGCTGACTGTGGCATCGTAGCTCCTAAACGAATGGTCCGATTTCGATGCGGTTTATTTTGTTTGAAAGCTGACGTAATCGAGATGGTTCTTTGCTATAATTTATCAAAATTGGTTTAGCCGTTTAAAAGTTATAAGCAATCTAATGACCGGGTGATAAAAAAAGTTTGAATAAAGAGGCATATTTGGGGCGGCTATTCTACTAATCAATTTTACAATGGATGGTGTCGCAATGGCAGAAAAATGAACAACTAACTGAATGTTATGTTGCTAGGTAGTTTGCAACTTAACGTTTAGTTGGTGGTGGCGCTGCTGATTACGGCAGCTGTTAACAAATGTATAAAATTTAATTCGTTCTCAATTTCACCGAATGAATGGATAAAATGAATGGATGGTGGATCGTCATTCCACCTCCTTTGATATGCCATTGATTTGCGGAATAGCCGCCCTGAAGAAGTTTTCTGTAGCAAGGATGATGTATCCTCGATTACATTTCTGCCCCTGTGTCAAACTGTGGTCAAGAATATACCCATTCTTTTTTTATTAAAAAAAAAAGTAATTCCTCAGGGTTACTTTACAACAAAACTAGGTAGTTGCAAGATTCTAAGTATTACGATAAGTAAAAGCATTAAAACATATTCACTGTATTAGGATTACATATGTATACACTCAGTGGCAAATATCGATACAATTTCAAGCATTACTTAACGAACACAATCGACCAATAAAACAAATGTTCAATAGGCATAGCACTCTACATAATAAGTAAGAGTTTAGTGGTGTGTCGGTTATATCGATAATTTAAAAAAAAACTATCGACGGATCATCAAAAATAAATCAAGTTAACTACTGAATGTGTTCAGTTATTTTTGAAGCTAAATATTGGCTCAGATATTGAAAATAACTAAAATAGTGTAGTGTAGAGCCATATTTTAATTTGTAAAAATTCATTTAAAATATGAACATTATGGTCAAGAATTTTAACCCGTTCCATTACTTTTACTCTTAACATTTGCTTTAATTGTCAACATTAGCTTAGCTTTTAAAACGTCCTAAAATTTTTATCGTTTAAAAAAAAATTATCTTGTTTATGTTTGTTTTTAGGTCATGGGTGTTCGTTCGTGTCTTTGTGTTTCTTCCAAGGGACCCACAACACAAGGAAAAACCTTAATATGAGCCTTTGAGTGTGTGGCGGTTTATGTTATTCATTTATTACAGCTCTCTTCACAAAACATTTTAGTGGTATAAAAATGATAGATACATTTACGTTGAGCGGTGGATTAATTAATTAAATTTATCCTACAATTACTTAAAGATACAACTAGACAACATTTTTCACACCGGCAGATATTGATGTACTGATAAATGTGGTACCTACTAATAAATACGATGTGTACTGATTTATTAATCAAGACCTATTTCACGTATAGGCTTTTCTCAGTACTATTAATTATCCGGTATTTACCTTCAGGCCAGACAATCAAATTCTTAATCTTTTCTTTACACACTAATATTATGAAGGCGAAACTTTGTGAGTGTAAATATGTGTCTGTGTTTGTATGTTTATTACTTCTTTCAAACGATTTTATAAAATTTGATATGAAGTAAGCTTACAGCCTGGATTACTTACTACATAAGCTACATAATTTTCCTGAATTTCCACGGTAACGAAATCCCAGATAGAAAACTAGTGTTTTGATAAATATTGAAAACATCACGCATCCATACATGAGCATGCATACACAGGCCCTCAGACACATGTATAAATACATAAAGAGATAATCAGATACATAGAGAGTAGGCTTTTTCAATCATAAAACCACATTTTCTACTTTTGCGGAACTAAAGGCTTATTCAAAGAGTTTGAGAGGTCGGTTCGCAGACTTGAAAGATATTACAATTCTACGTTCCCTTTCCAAAAGTGGAGCATATTCGAGGCAACATCATTAAATTACCGAAAAACAAGTCATCAGCGTCGATGACGATTCAACCATTAATCAAATCGTGCTGCGGTTGAATGGCACGGTAATTACAGTTTGCGCGGGAATCACTACACACGTCATGACGTCATTCTAGTAATTATTGCATTGAGCTGCGGAAAGCGCTTAATTCGGATAACGCTGATTACATATCGCATACGGGCGCTGAAACTTTGACTGGATCGTAGATATCTTCATTAAAGAGTAATGGAAGACCTACCTTCCTACACTTTAAAACACGTTGGCTGGGTAGTCTACAAACCTTTAAGACTTTAAATTAGTCAGCGAAACTGTAGGGGGTGGTTCTCCCCATGAAACTATACAACTTTTCCCAAGGTTTCCATTTTAAATTCGCAAAAAAAATTCTGACTTCCCATACAAAGGCAAATCAGCTGATCGCACAAGTTGTATGGAGAGGCGAAACTTATTTTTAAGAGGCAAAACTTTATATGAAGATGCAAGGAACATAGTATACCTAGCTATGTTCCTTGGGGAAAGTTGTTCAGTTTTCCAAGCTGATTCACGTCCTTAATTTTTGCTAACTAATTTAAAATCACCCAATGACATCGCATCCAATAAACAAGACCCATGGATGTCATTCTCGTTGAAACTTCCGATTGTTTATTTTTACTACTTTCTTATGATAAAAATGAGTGTCGTTCGTTCAGTAATTTTTTTAGCCAAATCAAATTCTTCAGTTGCAACAGTAGTTAAATTAGTCATTAAAATGATAATGATTACACTCAAATTCTAACAGAAAAACATGAACAAAAAATGAGAAGCCGCACGTGAGATGTGGTCTCCTGACGAAAATGTTAGAAATTTTACATTTGCAAAGTTTGCCCTACGGAATTGCTGGCGGTGCCTTTGAAATTTTTTTAATGGTATCGATAGCTTTCTGCATTAAATCTGAAACTAAACTTCCTTCTACTGCCGATATGTATCATATATCTAAACCGCTAGCTGCCCAGTTGGACGTCAATCAAGTGTCAGTCTATTGTTATGTCAATATGAGCTACATCCGAATCATTTCGACGCTAACCTCACTAACATAACGTATTTTAGTGAGTTCAATGTTGTAACGCAATTTGCAATCTTCATATTTTAAGCATCAACGTTTCAGCACTTGAAAATTCGTGCAACAAGGAAAATATAATATATTGGTAATGTTTTTTACATATTTGCGTGAATTTAAGTTACTAAAATTTTTTTAAGTTACAATAAATTAGAGATCAAAAGAAAATTATTTCTTAAAAATACAATTACAACCACTTACATTATACATAATGCTTTATGACATCAGTACCTTAGTATGTCTCCACTCAGGTTGCATTGGGTTGTCTGGAAGAGATCACTTTTAGTGATAAGGCCGCCTTTTGCACTAATGTAAATTTTCCATAATGTTTTTGTTTACGTGTGCAATAAATAATTTATTCATTCATTCATTGCATCACCATAAACTTTATTTATCCAACTGTCAATCTTTTATTGTGATTTAGGCCGCGCCCGTATGTTTTCGACTGTTACAAGGTCGTTTGCGATGATTTCATGATCGCATCGTAAATTAAATAAATATTGTGCCATTATTTATGTATTATTTGAATTTCAAGGATAGATTACACAATAATAACATTAACGTTACTAAAGATATTTTGTGTGGTCGAATCGCTAGGGTCAAAGACACATTAGTAAATTTCCGATCGAGTTGTTTCGTTTCTAAGATACCAAAGTGTTAATTTCAGTGGGTGTGTTCACTCTACCAATACCAGGTACTTTACCAGGTTGAACAAATAGTTCAATCACACAGCTATTTGAAATGAAATACTGATGAATAATTTTATAAGTACGAAGCGTTCATGTAATAAATATTTGTATAAAAATACATATTTGTATTTTTTGCTTGTATTTTGCTTATAGGCTAGTGGCACTCGCTGATCTGACCCGATCAAGCAATGAACACAGAGACAGGGAACCTGATGGGTGGCCAGACCAGAGTGGCACTTGATAATTTCAAGAGCGATTCCGTGCCTCGAAGAGAAGTTGTCGATTGACTACAGTCGTTAAACCAAGTCAGAGGCCATTTGGTGGTTTGAAATCTCTTTCACCAAGGTTAGTCAAGTTAGTACCTACACGATAAGGAAGGTTAAGTACGAAATATGTTTATTTTGAATATTTCATCATCACTCTGCAGTCGCGAATCATCTGTGTAGCATAACATACTCGTATATTTATAAAAAATCCTTTTTGACCAACTCACATTTATAGATAATATTTATTTATGCAGTTGTCATGTGCCTTATGTTGTCCAGAAAAACCATGTAGAATTATATACCATTAAACAATACGGGCTAGCTAATATTATGGTGATTTATTAGTACTGCACAGTTTTTATCGAATAATTCAAAAACATTTCTATCGACCTTTTCCCCTCCCTCAAATTTTGTTGAAGAAACAGAATCTTATAGATGTTCATAGTGCTCCCCGCGGGCTCATAAAGAGGTGATAAAATGTGCCCCACCTTAACGTTTTCCATCGAACACAAGTTTATGACCCTTTATTCACTATATGGACGCACGTAATGAAGTTCGCGTTCATACTTCTTCTGATTTAGTGCCGCATGTGCTTGGATGATGTGCAATTTTCGCTCTTATGCTTAGGAAATAAGAACGGTACAAAGCCAAAAGTACCGCTCTTAAAATTGCTTGAGTAGGCTGGATGAGGATTAGTGTGATATGGATATTAGAGGTATGAGAAAATATTTATTAAAAGTCACTTGAAATATTAACTATGGTCATTGGAGAAAATCAAAACAATAACTACATGAGGTGACTTTACATTAGCTAGCGAAACTTATGTGATTCTCCTCATGAAGCTGAACAACTTTCCCCACGGAATCTCTGTGAAATTATCTAAAAAAAACTTCAACATCCCATTCAAAGGTTTTGCAGAGGCAAAAACCTAATCGATGGTTCTTAGCTTTCAAAATTTTCGCAACGAATCAATATTGTTCAAGGGCCCAGAATGTTATATGGGCTGCTTTTCCAAGCAAATGTAGTCGCCGAGAGTAATCTAAATAATAACTAATTTCGCATATCCCGCTAGTTCTTTCCGACCAAGAATACTTTCCCCATTTTCCCCTACTCAGGGATAATGTAGCATTGTAATGGTGAAAGAACTTTTGAAATCGGTCCAGTAGTTTTTGAGTTTATTCGTTACAAACATACAAATCTTTCCTATTTATAATATTAGTAGGTATAGATAGTACAGATTAGTTGCTAAGTTACAGTAACACTTACGCAAATCAAAATTTCTAAGAAACCTTGATGTAACCTCTCCCATTAAATTATTTCCAAGTAAACGGTACTATTATTACAAGACAATAAGACTAGAGAAACAATTAGTTGTACTAATTGATATCGGTTCTATTATAACACCTGGCAGAGACCTTGAGTCATATCCTCTGATTCCGATGATCATTATTCATAAAAACAATGATTGTGATTATTATTTTTTAATTTTATTGTGTAATTGGGTAGTTTTTAATTATTAATCAATAATCATTTTCTATCAATCTATCGACACACTCATGCCTATAATCCCGTTCGGGGTAGGCAGAACGTTATGTGGTTCTCGAACCACTTGACGTCACATTTTTTTTCACATTTATTTTGAGGGTTTTTACGTTATTATAGGCTGTTAGCCTTTCGCCCGCAATACAGCAAGCAATACCCTCGCGTTTTACTTACTGGTTTCAACACAAAAAGTTGACTGCTGGCACATTTTAAGTTTTTACTTCACTTCCAGTCCAGCGTTCAAGATAATGTTCTATTCAATTTTGTTAATTTGTACCTTAATAAAATTGGGTCATAATTTATGGATTACTAATGGATTTTTAATTCCATAAACCAAATTTAAACAGACAAAGTTCCTGACAAACTAACATAAGAACATGTAAACCCTTGTCAATCAAACAAACCAATGTACCTAAATCAAAAATCAAATAAAAATCATCTAAGAGATGCGTAAACTAACCGTAAAGAAATATATCAATCTCTTGTTTAATATATTATGATTATGACTGCGCCATAAAGAAAATTGCAAACATAATAACTATGAAAAAACGATCATTCGAGTTACGGTTATCAAAAAATTTAATATAATTAATATGAACATGGAGCAAAACAAACCTATTCTGCATGCCTTACAATTCCGACACTAGTCATATAAGAATTAGATTTATTACGGTATGGGTCACCAGCGCTGTGTTACATTGTACCGGTTTTATTAGGGACGTCCAAAAACTTACATATGGATGGTTAATATTGTCGATAAGACAGAAATATATTTTTAATAAAATTCGTTTAATAAAATTATCAATACTTTTCTTCAATTCAATCTCTTACATTTTATAACAGGGATAACATGCAAGTGTACGAGAATAAATAGTGAGTTAGAAGAAATATACGAAAGCTAGGCAAAAACTGAATTTCTGAATTCAGAAGATCACTCTGAATAATTTTTCAAGTGAAATTTTCTTCAAGAAAATAATAAATTGGTTTTCATGTTTTTTAATGTTTTCTGCCTTAAGATTAAATAATTTATTCAAATACACAAAATAATAGTTTTGCAATAAAAAACAATTAAGAATAACAGCGTAAAACACGAAAACCAACAATGAACAATATACAAAAAAACTTGAAGCCGATTATCGTTATGGGTAAATTCCACCATTTTAGTATTTGCTAAGCTATCCCTTACACACTATGGAACGGTCACAAAACCACAAAAAAATGTTATAATATAATTTGCATCTCTCCTAAGGGAAATCACAGCACGAAGGCCAGTCCTTTTGGAAGCCGTACGTATTACATATATATTATATATTATTAATGTTAATTATCTTGAAAAAAACTCCACGAAAAAAAGAAGTATTAAATTAAGTCATCGATATGCTCTACATTAATGTCACACCCCTAGTCCGTTTGTAAATAAGGTGTAGAACGCAAGGAACCGATTTGCTGAGGTGTTTTAGACCGATGTTATCGGGCGCAGCGGAACGGGCGATAACGAAAGACTGCAAGGAGAAAGAAATGCAACAAAATACCTACTTATTTTTCCGATGCAATGCGTCTCAAAGGTGAGCGAATGCTTGTTAGTGCTAAAGTCGATACGGTTTTTTTTAGATGCTTTCTTTGTTAAGAAGGGGCAAGCTGAACTTGGACATTTACCATTAGTTTTAGGTTTTTTAAGGAACGCGAAATTCAATTTATATTTTTTGTGAGGCAGTTTGGACAACATTAAACTAATTACGAACATGTTAAGTTTCTTGATAGGTGCAGAGCAAAAATAAACGGATGACAGATGAAACAAGCTGTATTTGAGCTTTGTTTACAGAAAATGAATCCTAAGTAAAAATAAATTATTTCTTTGCAAAATCTCCGTAGGTAAATATGGCCCTGTTTTCAAATAAATAACTATTTTAGAAATAATTGGTTAGTCAAAGAAATTATATATAAAATATTACAAAGAAAATCACAAATTTCTTACTTTAACCCCCATTTATTTACTTCGCTAAAAATACTCACATTCTTTTAAAACAAAGACTTCAGTGTATCCCGAGATAACATCAAAACTTTGGTAGTTTCAACAATAGCCCCGGTTTTCAAAGGACTTTCCGCAAGCAGGGCTTACCTTTAACTTTGCATGTAATACAGTTAATCTTTCCAAATTCCTTCACAAACTTGCAAATTTCCTTTCTTAACTTTCTTTTGAGGGGTTTCTGAACGCGTCAGGCTATTTTGTTACTTTATATGATAACGTAATAGAGGCTAGTACATAGTATATTGTCATTTACAAAAAAATATCGACAAAATTTTCTTATTTCCAAAATTTACAGTTCCTTTTTTTATTATAAGATGGGTTAACTCTTAACCTCAATCTTGATCATAAAGGTCAAAGATGAGGTCGACGATGGAGCGAGTTAACCCAGAAAATGCCTATAGAGGCACTGGTACTCCCTCGCACCGACGGAACACAGCAAGACACCCAAAAAAATTCTTTGAGGCATTTCAGAGGTTTATGTAATTATTTTGTTGTAAATATAATTATTGAATTTTTAACAGTGTATTCGTTAAAGTTACAAACATTGTCATGACTTTTCAAGATTATTGCTTTCAATTTTTTTTGTGTCATGACTAGTAATACACCAAATTTTTTATAGTATTTTTTTTCTATATTTCAGGTGAATTTACCAGAAAATATGGTTTCTGCATAGATTGGCCAATAGTCAAAAATATGTGTGGCTTTAATTAACTTAGCAACATTTCTTGAAAGCTTGAATAATTTTTTTATGTATGTTTTAGAAAAAGTTATGTTCGTAATTTGGGAGGATGCAAATGATTCAAATTTTATGTTATTTTATTATAATTTAGTGGGGTGAGTCGTATTAAATGTCTGATGCCTAATCAAATTAATAACCCTAAAATAAAATAAAAACTTCATCACCCCATTCGATTGCTTATATCTTTTTAACGGTTGAACCAATTTTGCTCAAATATAACCGCATCGAAATCGGTCCATTCATTTAGGAGCTACGATCTGCTACAGACAGATACACAGACATACAGAGACACAGATACAAACGTAAAACTTAGAACACCCCTCTTTTTTGGTCGGGGGTTAAAAAAATACTTTGAATGAACTCCTGTGCATGCAAGTGCGTGTGCAATGTGCTTGTTCAGTATGAAAACACTTGACGGTCGAAGCTTTTGAGTCTTTGTAGAACCAAACCTGTGTGGAGAGAAAAGCAAACTAATCGTAAAATGAGCGGATATTTTATCATCGACATAATGGCCCGCGCCTCTGTTAGGTGTATGAGTTTGCCCATTGAGCTATTATGTTAATTAACCGCTATCGTACCTGCAGGTACGCGAAATAGCCAATGCGGTGTACGATAAACTTTGTGTTATATGGAGGTGCAATAAAAATATTACAGAGACATGACTTGTGCGTGTTTAGTAGCTAGTTTATATTTTAAGTGAAGTGGTATAGTAACCTTTTACGGCTGGTGTAGAAAATTGCAATTATGTATAAACTGCTTCATCCACCCCTATTAAAACCTGCCCCAAAAATATAAACCATGTGTCTCGTGTAGACTTATACATGGTTATAATAAGCTATTTGAAAAACTTGTGAAGATAAAAGAAGCAAGTAAGGTTTGTTATTCAATGGAGCTGAATCGAATAACCCTGAGCATAGCTGTGTCGTTGCTAATTTTTCGTAGTACGTAAAAATAAGCAGCAATATTGTTGACGACCCCTGAATCCATGGCCAATTTCATATAGTGCCATTTGGAATTGACTCTAGAATTTATCGAACCCACAAAAACCACAAACACTTTTCTCCGATAAAGAAGTTCTTAAGCAAGATAAAACACTTAACAAGACATGGAGCACTTGACTTGAACTTTCAGAACTAGGGCTCGCCAACGATGCTATAAAAAGTGGTTCGCGGATTCCCACGACACTTGGAAGTGTTGGAGCTTCAAGAGTATTAAACACGTCGATACAGATCTTTAAAGCTATAGAAGGCCATATAGAAAGTACAAGGAAAGGTTTTGTAGTTTTCCATAGTCTTAGGTCTAATGCTGGGTCATTACACCTCTCAAGTTTTGTAGAAACGGTATATTCTGTCTTAACTTGGATAAAATTTAGCTTATCGTAAATAAAGGGAGCTTGGGACCTTGTTTCGTAGGAATTTAAGAAAATACAGCCGTTTTCCTGTCAGGAAATTTCTGTATAACATTTTCACCTTGCTAGTTCTTAAGTTTCAGTTTCAGCAGAGTAATAAATAGATCAATGAGTTTTAGGCTAAATGTTGACGAGTCGGTGAATTAGTAACGAGCAAGTCTAATACATACTATTAATAAAATATACATTCATATACCTGTTTTTTAAATATTTTCTAAAATAATACTGATATTCTAAAAATTGCATTTTTCACTTCTTTGAGTGATACAAGTACCTAGATATTTTCTCAAAGTATCAAAATGTATCTTTGAGCAGTCCACTGTGAATTTCAGTCAGTTTTGTAATAGAACAAGCGGATTTGGTTTAAATAGTCCCTCATTTCACAGGAGAATTTTATCATTTCCTTCGCCCGACCTGTGTCAACACGTTGGATACTTTAATCTCCTAAATTTGAATATGAATGCTAAAATTGTACTTTCATCTAATATTCTAATAAAAGCTAGAAAAGCTTTATTAGCCTGATGCTTAAATGTCAAGGGAATCTAAGTCCTTTTTTGTATCATACATAATATAAAGGATGTAATTCAGTTTCTATCTCAGGTTTTTTTTGTGTTCTTGTTCCAAGTTACACTGCCTATATTATTAGGCTGCAAAGAAAACGGGTGGGTAATCGAAATAGGTGTTCTATAAATGGACGAGATTTGAAAGATTTATTGTCACAGAGTGAGAATTCTTTAAGAAAAGTACTTGATGTCGGAGGTAGGTGCAGTAACTGAAAGGCGCGCAAACTCAAACACCGATAGTAACGTGTTCGTGGACGCGATAACTACCACATATCGAGTACGCTTTATAAACAATCTTAATCGACGATTGTTCCGCCTCTTGTGACTACTTGCGTCAACCCATTGTTCATTCCACGAACCAAAACTCCAATCTGACTTTGATTTACTTCACGAACCGTTACATTGCTCGATAAGTTCAAAGATAAAGCCCCGAGATTTCATCTCGACGAGAAATGTATCAACGTCTTTTGATACTGTCGCGAACGATTCCTTCAGCGAAGTTTCCGCGAGAAATGAAACTTCGCAGAATACGTAAGTGGAATGAAAAAAATAGAAAGAATAGTTGGTGTCAGATGCAACGACAGGCAGACCGAGACTCTTTGAAACTTGCGGATGTGCTGGGAAGTCTGCAGTCGGTATTGTTTGTTGCGAGCACGGAGCAATATTAAAAGATTTTATTACCAGCCTTCTGACAAGTGACAATAAGTCTGCTCGAGATAATATCCATTTGGAGCTTTTTCGTGCAGCACTCTTTGCAAAACCGTAACAGAATTTACTGGCATCTAGGATGGCTAGGTACTAAGCAATTGCAGTGTGAGATAAACAGCAACTGCAATTGCAGTGTGTAGTAATGAGAAAAACATGTCACGGTCTTCGAACAAAGTCTGTGAAACAGATAGGTAGACACCCGTATCAAAAACTGCCTCCTTAGTAATCAAATCACTCGAAGCCACGATTTTAATTCAGCTGTATTTTTTCAATGCGATCATATCTGTCTCGTTGCGATGTGGTGGTGAAAATAAAAAAAATATCAAACTGTTTCGATGATAAATTTAAACGCAAACGTTCATTTCATCCGACAATGAGTTGAGTGATGAGAGGTAATCGACGTAATTAGCTCGTTTAAATTCGGCAAGGTGTCCACGTTTATGAATGGGTTTATTTCTGAGCTTGACGACCGGTTTGGTGAAATAGTAAGTAACGTTGCCTCTTTAATCGAAAGTTATGCGTTTGAATCTGGGTTAGGGCAGACATCCTTACTAATATTATAAACGCGAATGTTTGTAGTATCTATGGATGTTTGGATGGATGTCTGTTACTCTTTCACGCCCAAACGACTATACCAATTTTGATAAAATTTGTTATGGAGGTAGCTGAAACCCTGGATTAACACATAGGCTACATAATTTTTCCAAATTCCCAAGGGAATGAAGTCCCGGGCGGAAAGCTAGTCTTATATAAAAACCGATGGTAATCCTCACAGTCATTTTAAAATAAAAACCACTGTCATAGTAAGCCTTCTGACGATCTCTACCTAGCTAGACCTGTCATTGATAGGATCGAATATAGAGGTATTTACACGCTACCAAAGTTGTGGTTATTGTATTGTAATTTGATTGAACGCTGACCATGAAAATTTCGAGGATAAATTAACAACAAAAATTTCAATTTGAAGCCCTACTTTTCACGCAGATAGTTGTCAACTATGTGGCGAGCCTAACAAGAAATTCATCATAAAAATGTCGATGTCGGTCAAATAAATATAGAAAAACCGCAAAATGCTTTTATTGTATTTGCGTGACTGTGACATACTAATTAATTTGCGGCACGAAGTGTACAATCAACACAGAAACATTTAGAAAAGCTTTCTTTCATTCTTAATTAAAATATTTCATTTTCAATTACAATTAATTATTTGTTGACTAAAAAAAAGAATCGAAAATTACAATTACAAATGTAATATCAAGCGTGGCGTCAAGTGATTCTATCTACAACGTGTTTTATATATAAACATAAAGCCAAAGAATACTACCTGTCCCAACTGTAATGAGCAAATTATATATTATGTATGTATGATTTATTATATTCGTTTATATGTATTATATATGTTAGTATATATAAGTATTATTTTTATTTCATTATATTTAAGTATTAATAATATAAGCCCTTCTCTCATTTGGTATTTTCTTACGTTGTGCGCAATTCTCTCTTCCCGTCTCGTACAGTATTTCTCACCGATTAGGTTGGCTGGAAGAGATCTCTTCTAGAGATAAGCTCACCTTTGTACACTATTTTTTTATGTAATTTTTTTCCCTACTGTGTTTGTGCAATAAAGAATATATATATAAACACCCAATAAAAAGAAAATTTTAAAGTTATATATTCCCAACTCTTGTAATCAGTTGCACGGTTTGGCATCTTTCAAAATGAAAGTTTTATTCAATTAACGTGACATGCTTGACATATTTGAAATAGTCAAATTTTTATTAATTTTGAATTTCACTTGAAACACGTTGTATACGCCCGATGTTCTGCCTACCCCGATACGGATGACATAGATGGTGTATAAATGGATGGATGGAAAATTAAAATTCCTAAATAAAACATTTCACGTAAAATATTTTCAGCAAAGTTGAACCGACTTTTAAAAACGTGTCATTGAGACGAAAAGTTTGCCGCCAAAAATGACCGTGATCGGGGTGATCGGGAGTTCCTGAGTGAATTTTCCATAAAACGTCCTATCGGGATGAGATAAAGTTCGATTTGGAAGCACAAGTCACGACTATGTGACTTTTCTGTATCAGTGGTAAAGTCTGTGACGTGAGAAGCGTTAAACGTTTAGTCGGCGGGTTTGCCCTTTCAGATTTGGATCATAAAACAGACAATATAAGGTTCAGAATGGTTTGTGAGTTGAAGTAAGAACTTTATTTTTATTCAAATACGGTGATGGTACCAGCGGTCGAAGTGAAGTGAATTGAGATTTATGAATATTGCGGAAGGATTGTTTTTGCACAGAAACATGTGCTTCCACTTGAGAATGGGGAATGTTAATTGTAGTTCATTGAGAAATGCCAGCGTCTTTATTTTTGTTGACTTGTTGCACCCAGCATGTAGCCGACAGTGATTTGCTTGCTGCACGGTAGCACGACATTTGTTGGTTTGCGTGTTTTCTTGGCACTGTAATTTTATTTGTGCTAACTCTGAAGCCACTTAGCAGTCTGGCCTGGTGTACTTGCGGTATTTATACTCTTACTGTGTATTATTGTGCAATGTAGAGCTGAGAATGATGTTATTTCTGAAACTATTGCTGAAACATTTATGAAGAGAATAGTTTTGGTACCACTACTAATAAATGTAATGACAACACTGGTTAAAATTCGCGTGTATGTTATATTTTTACCTTTGATCCCGACGTTTCGACGCGGTTGCACGCGACGTAGTCACGGGTGATTCGCCTGGTCATTTGGGACGCGAATTTTGACCTTTGTCAGTATTATATTATGTATTCAAATCGCGAAAATTCAAAGTATTACCAATGATAATGTTCCTGCCTTATCTTTTTGTTTTTTGTTTGAAAAGACTATTTATTTATATTTATACTAAAACTTAAAATCCCAAAAGATTTGTTTGGTTTTGCAACATACTTAACATGAATAATCTATTCAGTTATTCATTGCAATTGAATATTTTATTTTCCAGAAGCCATCTTTCACGTTAAGGGGAAACTTATTTCCTTGAGCTAGTTTTTCCTTTAATTATAATTTATTCAATACTTGAGCTATTTCAGGTTCAGCTATTTTCTGAGCTATCTCTATTTTGCAGTTTAATATTATCTCAAACTATTAAATTAAGGACATTTTCTTTGCATAAAATAAATTTGTCTTTAAGTCATTTTAATTTTTACTATAGCAAAACATGGACAAAAGTACTTTACAATTTTTTAGGTATTTTTTGTCATATTACCTACTATACTAATATAATATAATATAAGGTGAATTTTAATTAGTTCGCGAAACTTTTGCAAGTGAATCAGCCCACAAAACTGAATAACTTTTTCCAACACAGGTCAAAATTTGAAGAAAAAAAAAATCGTCTCTCTATACAAGTTGAGCGATTAGCCAATTTAGTAGAAGTCGAAAATTAATAAAACAAACCCTTATATAAACGCGAAAGTTTGTATGTATGGATGTTTGTTACTCTTTCTCGCTCAAGTGGCTGACACCCTTTAAAAACTGACACCTTAAGGCGACTACAGCACCCGATAAAGGCAGCACACATAAAAATAGTGCCATCTCCGTCTCTCAGCAGGCCTGGGCCAGCAGTGCGAACAGTGTCGATACACGAAGTTTACGGACTATGAAAGCGCGCGTGCGTAAAAACATGTTCGAAAGTTAGAAAAATTAGATTTATGGAAAGGTAACAGCTTAAATCGAAAAATGCGTTAACTACTTATCGAGAGTGTTCATTTGTGCAGTTTACTATCGTTTTTTTACAGCTTAAAAGATACACAATATTGGTATTTAGAGGTGACTTTGTGAGCTTTTTCTATCGAACCAAAAGTGCTGAATCATGTTTTCAGCAAACTACTTATCTAGTTTATGTCCTGAATATTACCGTAGTATTTTTTTCTTCGATTTAATGCAGTGCGTCATGCTTATCTACGCATCATAAAATCGTAATTTAGGTGCTGTAGTCGCCTTAAAATTTGGTACCTACCTACAGCTGACACCCTGGATTAACACACATAATATTCCCAAATTCTAGTAAAAAAGAAAGCTAGTGTTTCATATGGGTAAGAGTAATCGGCCACCGAACTCTCACTAACATACATTTCAGTGGCATTAATATAGCACCAAAATAGATGTAATTTAGAATTGTCACTCAGTCAGCATTCGCGTTTGCCGTCGTATGTCAATCACAATTTGGGGCGGCGGAGTTGCAGTGATCGACTGAAATAGTGCCGTCGGGAACCTTCCCTACCTCTACTGCTTTAGAAACTGAATTTAGGTTAACATAGTTTTGCTTTAGTTCTTTGAGTGTAGCAGGCATTGCTGAATACTTTCATCGTATACCTAAGTATACTCACACACGTGACTAACGAGACGTAAGAACTTGACTTACCATGGTGTCAGAGTTTTCAAACCGCCAAATGGCCTCTGACTTAGTTTTATAACCACTGAGGTCAATCGACAGCAGCCAAGACCGACAGCTTAACGTGCCCTCCGAAGCTGGGAAACGTTCGTGATAAATTGTCGTTTTGGTCACTCGTCAGGTTGCTTAACCTCGCTGATCGTCTGAAATTCTTAATGAATGTGATTATGATCAAAGACAGCACAACCATGGTTGCAACTGTTCTTCATTAGTATGATTTGTCTGACATCCTATGACATGAGCGGTGATAGCCCAGTTGGTAATGAGCCAGACTCGTAATCCGAAGGTCGCGGGTTCAAATCCTGGTGCGGGCCTGTACCACTAAATTCGTCTTTTCGGATTTATGTACGGATTTCTTATTATCACTTGCTCAACGGTGTTTCGAAGGAGGCTATAGGAGCTGTTTTGCATTAAAACATGGTAAGTAGTACTGTACTATGAAATTCCTTTCTATAAAATAAACTGAAAAAGATAAAAAGTTAGCATAACATGGATTTATCTGGTTTTAAGTTCTCGAATCCATTTTTGTTCTTTCTTTCGCCAAGCGATCGAGGAACCTCTGAGGAATTTAATTAAACGATCATTGATTTCATTACGGACGCGTCCAGTAAACTGAACACTTCAGAGCTCTTCAATTTATTACCAACAAACTTTTACTGTCAGTTTGTCTGTCACAGCGCGAATTAAATTAACAAACTTTGTAGTTGTTAAACATTTGTCAAGCTTCACTCTTTTTTGTGTAAAAATTATCAAAGAGCAAAAATCTTTAAACCATTTAAATTTCAAATGGCGTCATAGAACAATTTTCTCAAGCCCCATCGTATTGTATGTTAACACATAATTTTCACGTTTTAAAAGACCTTTAAGGATGTGAATCAGCTCATGAAACTGAACAACTTTCCCCACTGTACATAGGGAGAAATAGATGAAATTTTGCTTTTTAATTTGCCTAAGCATTGTAAATCAACAAATATACTAGGTATATTGTATAAATATACAAATATACGAGGAACCTTTAATTAATATGCGTTCCTTGGGGAAAGAGAGAATCATCTAATAAATTTTCACTAACTAATTTAATGTCGCCCCATATAACTAAACAGCAGTCATCGACATTAGTTCACGATTACTTCCCAAACAATATAAACATTGATTCCCAACTTGCACCGATGCGAGGATTGCATTGAAAATTTGGATCAGCTCCAAAACACATCAAAGAATGTTACTAGTTCAGTTGCTCGTATTTCCCGATATCATTGATGCGCATTACGTGCTTGAACTAATCTCTTGCAAAATTAAATGAAAGATACTGTAGGTTAACTACATTATATCATCATACTATATTATAAAACTAAGTCCGTGCCGTGTCCATCTGTCTGTTCGAACGCTCATATGGTTCCACCATTTTTTTCACCAGTTGATGGATCGATTTAAAAGGAATACAAAAGATGAAGAAAAGCGCTCAGTATTTATCCGAGGTATCTCGACAAGATAAGGGTGATACCCCGCATTGCGTCTGGACGTCCGATGGAAGAAAGGGGCAGGCGGAATGAGCTCATGCAGCTCCTGAGCACACTCCCCGAAGTACATCTTATAAAAAACACATAGGCAAGCTACTTTGCGTCTATGAGCTAGGCTTTGGAGCTTATCCTTAACCAGCTTTTTATCACCAATGAGCCTCCTGGCTCTGCGATCCACCGAGTCTAGTGAAGCTAGTTGGTATTTGGCCGAACCATCCCAAAGGTGGCTACAATACTCCATGCACGATCGGACCTGCGCCTTATAAAGGGTAAGAAGTTGATCTGGCGTGAAGTATCGCTTAACTTTGTTAAGGATGCCCAGCTTTTTGGCCGCACTATCTACACCTCATACACTTGATGACAACCGCCCTGATAAAATCAGCTACCGCCAACTGTTCGTGAAGTTGGCGATGAAGTGGTCACCATTATCATTCCTACACCATCGACTAGTGAAATAGCCACCCAGGGAATTTTTCGGTCTAACGACTAACATAATTTTCACTACCCGTCACTTCCATCTGTACAGTGCATGAAAACATAACCGAAGTTCCGAAGCAGCGGTGAACAAATGCGGTATATTTAGTGACGTCAACGTGACGTAGCAAGCCTACGTCACAAATAGGATAACCCGTGTGTGCCAGTGACAAGACCGATGACGATAGCTGAAAGATAAACTTACTTCAGATGATAATATGTAACTCAATGCCCCAAGTTAAGGGGCTAATTTTATTCTAATTTGAACCTTATCACGAGCAGACAATAAACTTTGGTGGATACTTACTTAATTGTGAGAACAGACTGTACCGGGGCATTATGTAATTGCTGAATAGAATTCTGTTCTTCATTTCTAAAATGTCAATTGTATTATCTCATGAATCTAATATAAAAATTGTTCCAATCTATTGACAAAATTTTAGCCTGTTGGTACACTTTTAGAGAATGACATGGCAACTTTTTCACTGTGCACAAAAAAATCTGTGTTAGACATTTCTTTTTGATAAGGAATAAAGAAGTGTTGCAAAAGCAAAAGTGATAGTTTTATGTATTTTAATTCTTTTTTTTTAAGTTTACTAGTCAGGCCTGGTAAAGATGCCGAATCACCCACCACCCAACAGTCACACAGTGATTCCATGCAATCACTTAAGTGGTCAAGTTATTTTTTTACTACGGCCATAACAAGTCGTAACACAATCGTAAAGCGAGCAAATTGTTCACTAACTCACAAAGACAACTGTAAATGTTATGAAAAACTCGTAAAATGGTTATCAGTGTCGTTAGAATGGCAATAACAAAACATATAGCTTTAATTATTGTTAATAATATTACGTTTTGTCAGTCAATGGCTTATTAGTATAAACCATTGTTAATTTGTAACTATAATTGTAAATCATTCAAACTGTATACTAATAATATCATGATAACTGCGAAAGTTATTCATCTTTCCACTACATTTTCATGTCTAAAGCTGTACTGATTTTCAAGAAATTTATTAGAAATATAGCCTAACCCTGGGGTAGGAAATTTGATACTTTTCATCCCACTGCTGAGCAGGGTCACCACCCACGCGTTGTATTTGTAATGTAAAGTGTAATCTTCGTGTGGTTCGCAGGAGCGAAATGACGAGCGGAATGCCAGCACATTATAAATTAACGTTTTCGTATCGCTGTCTACCTTTGAGTATTTAACCCGACGGTTAAATACTCAAAGCTGTCTACGTCTAAGTCAAAAACTCTTTTCTACCGCCAACGCTACTCCCGCCAACGCTACTGCCGACCACACGATTACACGATCTTCCTACAAAATCAGATCAGCTGTCCTTTTATACCATCTGCTGTACTTGAAATTAGCGAAACTTTAGGGGGTGACTCACCCCATGAAACAAAACAAATTTCCCTGAGGAACCTATATGAAATTCTCCCATACAAAGCCTGATTAGCTGATCGCACAAGATGTATGGGACCTATGTTTCTTGGGGAAAGTTTTTCAGGTTTTAGGATTGATTCACATCCTTAAATTTCGCTAACTAATTCAAAGTCTAGTAATTTAAAGTCAACGGCTGGCTAGTCCTCCTCTTGCTTCTAGTACTTTCGTATGATTACTAATTAAAAATCTACTTCAAAAACTCTTAAAAACATCAACAAGTTGAAGCATCATGAAGATAAACGCAAATGTAATCATTTCGCACGCAGCCGCCGTCAACTTACCAAATGATGAATTAATTACCCTACGATCAATCACAGGGCGACAAACTGGCTTGATGTTTTCATTAACGAAGGGAGCTGGATCGTTCCCGATTGTATTATTTCAGGGCTCATCGACTTAAGTTTTTATTACACTGTTTGTTGACTTGATCTTATGATGAGAGCTCTTTCTTGATTTGATATTTGACTAAGCTAGATTTATTATTAGTAACATGATGATGTTTCATTTGACCACATTAAAATTGTTTCATTTTTTTAAGCCCACATACGTCCCCACCGAGGGGCACGGGCCTCCCTTGGAAACATGAAGGGGATTGAGGCCATACTCCACCACGCTGGCCCAATGCGGGTTGGTGGACCGCTCGTCTTTCGAAAATGAATTTTCTTGGACGGGCGGGTTTCATCACGATGTTTTCCTTCACCGTTAAGCAAGTGATAATTAGAAATCGGTACATAAATCCGAAAAGACGATTTTAGTGGTGCAGGCCCGCACCAGGATCTGAACCAGCGCCCTTCCGATTACAAGTCTGGCTCATTACTAACTGGGCTATCACCGCTATTGTAACTATAACCACATTAATATAAACGTTTATTTATTCGGTTAGTAGAGAATGTATGTAGAGATCGATAAGCTTTTTTTGTTTGTGAGCGATTAGTTAAAAAACCGAGGAAGGTAAAAAGTCGCGATCTCGTGGAGAGACGTCAATCTTTAGGTAAAGACTTGTATTACTCTAAAATTACATCTCTTTCCGTGGGTGTCGTAAGTTAAGCCGTGTGGTGATCGGTCGAGAATAACACCACCCTATTTCTTTCCGTGAGTGTCCTAAGAGGCGACTAAGGAAACAAAAATGAGACCTGTCTCCTAGAAATTAATTTTAGGCAACGGTACCTCAGTTTTCTTTTCAATCTGAGATGGCGTCTTATGGTCTCATGCGGTGTGGTAGGCTCTGTGTCTGGCCGTCTGGTTCGCGACCACCCTCCTACCGAAGTCCGACGCCAAACAGCTTGCTGTGTTCCGTCGGTGCGTGGGCGTACCAGTGCCTTAATTGGCATTTTCTGGGTTAACTCGCTCCATCGTCGACCTCATCTATGACCTTGGTCAAGATTGGGATCAAGGTTAACCCATCTTATAATAATAATAAAAAATACATGTATCACTCCCGATATATTTTGTTTGAACCGATTTTGATCAAAGAATGTTAAGAACCATTTCGATTACGTTAGCTTTCAAACAAAAAAAACTCATCGAAATCGGTCCAAATGTTTAGGAGCTACGATGTCACAGACAGACAAACAGATACACAGATATACAGACACAATTTATACCACCCCTGTTTTTTGTTGGGAGTTAAAAATAGCATTATTTTATCGCTCTAAGATTTGTCGCGTAGTCTCCAATTCTTGAATGTGCGTTATGTACGGCGCAATTATTGCCTGCGATTATTTTGAATCAATTAACGATCAAGTATTAATATCAATTGGATAGCGACAGAAAACTATTTAAACTGTAGTCATCTAAACATTTATTGTTCTATTATTTATTGATTGAACAGAATATGTTCAATAAACCGACATGCGGTGGTACCAGAGTACTGCCCTCGTACACTTTATTGCTGCAGGATGGATCTCAATTGGTTATATTGGCTATGACGCAGGCACACCCAAGATCATATAGACTGAGTGCACAGAAATACTAATTGTATGGATATAAAGTAGGTTGCGTTATTTTTGTCATATACTTAGTCCATTAATTCAATTTATGTTCTTCCTTGCAGATTACCAGGAGCTGCTATTGGGCAATTCTTTAATAAACGCTACTGTTCATTCGTATTTTCTACTGCTCGGTGTAGCATTGTCACAAGTATACAAGCTCGCTAATAAAATTAATAAGTCATTAACTCATTATGCTGAAGAAGATTTGATTTTCATAAATAAAAATTTAATGCGCTGACAGCTTTTGAAGGAAGCTTTTTATAAGTTTAAGATGTGTGACTGTGAATTTGTGTGTCTGTTTGTGGCATCATAACTTCGATTTCAATTTTTTATTTGAAAGATGACGTGATCGAGATGGGTTTAAGCTATATTTAATCAAAATTGATTAAGCCGTTTAAGAGTTGTAAGCGATGGAATATTGGGAACTTAATTTATAACTAAGTGATTAAATGTGAAAATAAATCTATCTATAGTATTAGATCTGTGTACTAGTTGTGGTGAGTTAATATAACGCGCTTCTGCTACTCTCCCGTTCTATTTTCATTTTACTATACGTTTTCTGTTTACTTAAGTTATGTAAGGCCACTTGTTGCATAAGATACTGATGCCATCTTAGCGAACATAAAATCTTCTTGGGAGTTTTGTTTTAAATAATATATTTTTTTTGTTTAAGTGAAACACTTTATCATTTACCAGTACTTATAATAAAAAAAGAGCCTTGAATTAAGTTTATAATGCCTATACAGAACTCTTAAAAAATTGTATCACCGGCGACATTCATCGATATTGTTCTTAGCTATCTCTTAGCAGCCCATATACGTCCCCACCGAGGGGCAAGGGCCTCCCTTCGGAACACGAAGGAGATTTAGGCCATAGTCCACCACGCTGGCCCAATGCGGGTTGGTGGACCGCTCGTCTTTCGAAAATTAGTTTTCTTGGACAGGCGGGTTTCATCACGATGTTTTCCTTCACCGTTGAGCAAGTGATAATTAGAAATCCGTACATAAATCTGAAAAGACGAATTTAGTGGTACAGGCCCGCACCAGGATTTGAACCCGCGACCTTCGGTTTACAAGTCTGGCTCATTACCAACTGGGCTATCATATTTGATCAAAATAGCTACATTTGATCAAAATAGGTTGAGCCTTTTAGTAATTATAATTATTAGCGATAAATTATGTCGGGGGTGACACAATTTTTTAAAGTAAGAGTAATTAAGTTGTAAGATTTAGATTATTTTTACCAGTGACGTAGTGTCGTCACAGACACAAAATTACGTAGGAACGAGAGTGACTAACTTTAGCAGCAGACGGCACCCTTTTGTATCGCTATAATGGCTTTGAAAGTACAATAAATCTTTCGTAATCACATCTACAGACGAGACCAAACATTTCCCTCTCGAACCCGACCCTTGCTGTAAATTTTAAACTTACATACTTGGGATTCCATACGTGTGACCACAGAACGTTTCAAGTGAAGGTCTTTACGAACACAATCTTGGTTATTGCAGCCAAGGGTTGAGTTAACTTTTTTTGACAATAAGCATCCTGCTATATTATAAACTAGCTTTCCGCCCGCGGCTGTAGTCCAACAGGTTATATCGTGCCCAACTGTAGAATAAAATATATCTCTGTTCCAAATTTCATCAAAATAGGTTCAGTAGTTTAGGCGTGAAAGACGGACAGACAGACAGATAGACAGACAGTTACTTTCGCATTTACAATATTAGTAAGGATGTGAAAGTTTATGAGGACGTATGAATGTTTGTTACTCTTTCACGCTCAAACGGCTGGACCAATTTTGATAAAATTTGGTATGGAGGTAGCTGACACCCTGGACACATGGACACATAATTTTCTCAAAATCTCACGGGAACGAAGTCTCGGGCGGAAAACTAGAATTAAATAAAACTGCCACAGTTTACTGGAAATGAATAAAAAAATTAAAATGTGTCAGCTGCTAACTCTTCCCAGGCATACTGTAGAAACCAGAAATTGGTACAAGAGGGCTGACAACCTCTTACCACTATTTTCATATTCCATCTAATAACCCGCAGAATGAACCACATGACCTTCTGCCTACCCTGAGAGGGATTATATGAATATAGCTAGAGAGATGTTCCTACTCAATGACATTCGTACGGATGTAAGTTTGTTGCGAGATGCATCATTGAAAATTATGTCAGTCTCTGATAATAATTATAAGAGAGCTTTCTATTGCTGTTTTTTTTTAAATCGGTTCAGTAGTTTTTGAGTTTATTCGTTACAAACATACAAAAATAAATCTTTCATAAAAAATAAAAAATCGGGATACGGTTGTTATCGATGTTTTAAGGACTGGAGACAATAGGCAGAAACCAACGCTGGCTTAGGTAAATGGTGTTTTTATTTTTGTAAAATATATTGACTGTTTTTTAAAAAAAAATACATTTTAGTATTTTAAGTGTATTAATTGTAAACTCATATGGAGAGTAAATGTGTTAAAAAGGTTAAATAGGTAATAATAATATTAAATGTAACAAGACAAGGGCACGGACATCAAGTCTGCGGATGCGAAATTGACTGTATATATATTAAAAAAAAAAAACTTTCCTCTTTATAATATAAGAGTAGAAGATATAGATAGGACAAATACCTCATATCACGTCGAGGAAAGGAGGTGAGGTTTTAGAGGTACGCGCCTTTTTTTTTAACAGGGCCAAGCGGACGAGATGATCTAGCTAGGAAGAAATATTTTTCTTCATCTCTACTGAAGTATCCACCATTTATTCATCTATATCCATTGCAATTATAATATTATAAAGTGTCACAGTTTAATAAAGTGACGATAAACATTCCCCGCAGCGATCGCAACAAGATCTAAAGTGGCTATTTCCTTCAACCTGCCGATTAAGATCTTGAAAACGATTGCCCAATATTTACGGTTTCCGGACACTGTTTAACCTATATTTCTATCAAGAAAGCCCGTTTAGTTAATAACCTTTCAGATTTAAAAATTAATTTGTCATTGTAAAGGTGCATTTTGAAAATATTTGTGGAAATGAAAGCTAATCTTTGACAAACGAATTCATTTCATCACTTGTTTATGGCTTTTGATTTTGTGTAGGTAGAGCAAATTTAAATAAAGTAATTATATATTTAATGAAACATATTGATTCTATTAAACATACCTTACCT
The DNA here is from genome assembly GCA_949987775.1 of Aproaerema taeniolella. NCBI lineage: Eukaryota > Metazoa > Arthropoda > Insecta > Lepidoptera > Gelechiidae > Aproaerema > Aproaerema taeniolella. Next base: position 9,745,389 of record OX465251.1, on the reverse strand, counting down.
ATGCGGGATCAGACAAAATGTTTAAACGGTATAGTAGTGTGTGTTATAATATAAAATTACTAGCTTTCCGCGCGGGACTTCATTAGGGATAGTAGTAGCATCTTAATGGTGAAAGAATTTTTCAAATCAGTCCAGTAGTTTTGAAGTTTATTCGTTACATACAAAAATACAAATCTTTCTTCTTTATAATATTAGTGTAGATTTATGTTGAATAAATAATATAAGCTCATGCTTATAAAAATCATTTATTTAAATAAGGGGAGATCTTTGTCCAGCATATCCGGTCCAGGTTAGGTTGAAAAAAAATAATATCGCTTAGTGATTTTCTTCCATATTCTATAAGTCTTCCTATAGCCTCTTGGCTTCGTAGAATTTAATAACGTGACATAAACAAAAAATTAAGTGAAGGCTTTGTAGAAATGTAAGGAGACATAAATTTCACTTTTCGCTAAAAGGCACCAGAGGGTTTACTTCAAATTGGTTAGTTCCATTTCAGCCAGGTTTCAAGAAATGCAATAGATTCTACCACTACTAAGTTTATAAAACTCGAAAGATTTTTTAATGAAGTAAAGATTTGTCGATAAAAGTTAAAAGCAAACTCTACAATGAAGAAAGTGGCAACTATAGGAGTTCCCTTCTAGAACTTCGGGAAAGGCATTTCCCAAAATTTTCAGAATAGTAATCTAAAGGATAATTAGTAATTCAGTTAGTAACTGACGGCCGGTTTGGTCGAGTGGTAGTGACGCTGCCTCTTGATCGGCGGGTCCTGGGTTCGATCCCCAGTCGGGGCATACATTTGTGTAAAAAGCAGATGTTTGTCCTCGGGTCATGGGTGTTTGTGTTTGTCTTTATGTGTGTTCCAAGGGACCCACGACACAAGGGAAAACCTTAGTGTGGGCCTTTGAGTGTCTAGCGTTTATTATTATTATTAGTTATAAATAATGTTAGTCAAAAAAGGTATTTTACTTTAATCTCTTTAAGAAATATGAAGTGTTAATCATTATGCTCAGTTATTGTTCGCGAGTAACTACCATGCGTCATTCTTTTGAAATCGCATAACAATCCTTTGAGTAGGTATAACCTCTGAGTGCGTTTTCGACAACAATGAAACTCAAAAGATTCATTTTTCCGAGATTGCTATTTAATTCTTGACAAACGAACGTAATGTTGCCATCCTTGACCCTGATCTCTTTTTTGCATACAAAAGGCAAGAACAGGAAGTAACGACGCAACTTCAAGACCTTTATGCGTCATAGCAAACAAGCATATACTGGCAACTATAAAAGTAAAGTATTGAACCCTGACTAGCTTTCCGCCCGGAACTCCGTTCCCGTGAGATTTCTGGAAAATTATGTAGCCTATGTTATTCGCTGATAAGGTAGGTGAATGAAATTTTGAAATCCGTTATGTATTTTTTGGGTTTATTCGTTCGTTACAAACATACAAAAATACAGATCTTTCCCCTTTACAATATTAGTGTAGATTATAAGGGCTTAATATTTCGCAAATGGATCCTTGATTTTTTTACTTCGCGAGTAAAAAAATCATTCCCCTTTAGGCAACATGTATTTTTTGTAGTACCACAGGGGTCTCTGCGAAAAAACGTGGACAAACGGAATGGCGAAACAATAAGGTACTAAAAAAGAAACAGGTAATAGTTTACCTTCTTTTCCGTCAAGGGTTAAAAAGCGATTGCGATTATGGTATTGTCTTGACAGTTAGCGCAACTCGCTGGTGTTACGTCGCCGCCGTCTTTCTAAAGAATTTGACTTCGTCTCAGTCGAAATAAAAGTAAGCTTTACAAGAGTGGTCGAGAATGCGGGGTAATGCCTCCACCTATTTGTGATTCAGCTCGCGCGACACTCAGAGTGGGTGGTCGAGCAACAATAGTTGGAAGAATTGCGCTTTAACACTTATTGGTCCACATGTTTCAATTGGTTTCCTACCGAGTGAGAATACGGAGAGAGTGTGGTGAGAATTCAAGCACTTCTGGCACTAGCTTGATTCGTTAGAAAAAAATAAACAAACAATCGCCACGCACTCAAAGGGCCGCAATGATATTTCCCTCAGGACACAAACAACGATATCTGAGAATAAGCCACTTTATTTTTTCCCCAACTAGGAATTAAACCCCAGAAACCATCGATTCAGAGATAACATAGCACTAAATCAAATCGGGTGAAAATATAACCTTGCCATGATGCTTTCATTTTCATCAGCATAGTAAGATACTTGGAAAAAAAATATTTTGTTGTTACTTCGAGGTGCGCTGCAAGAATTTACATTGGTTTACATTCTAAACTCTAAACTAGGTTCAGTGAACCCCACCCTACTATTTAACAGACACACTCAACTTATGAATGTCACGGAGAACACTCTGTGAAACTTCCTACTTCTCCCGAGCGAGCGTTCTGATTGGCCACGCGAGGTCGAATCCATTACTCTCAATTGACTATTATGCTCAGATAGTCATTATTTGTTTTATATTTTAAGTGGTATTTGAAGAGTGTCAGTGGTGTAATTGTTTGCGAGTCGGAATCGAAAGCGAGAGGTACCAAGTTCGAACTCGATTACCGCTGCGTGTCAGGTAAATCAATGGCTTCACCATTGGCAATGGAATGGCGTTAGTGACAATTTTATCCGTTCAGGTAGCGAAATTGAGAGCGTAGCAAGTTAACCGGCAGTGGCTTTACTAGTTAAGGCAGTCTGTCAACAAAGTAAGGAATTCCGTTCGTGCTTGAGCACAACATAAAAATAACGTGCTTAAATGTCAAAAAAATGAACTAATGATAACGTCATCGCCAGAGGGCGAGCAAGCCTTTGCGTGGTGCCCTCGCGCAATCAAAGTGAAGTTTTACTGTCGTCGGGAGTAGCGTGAAGCGCGATTTTGTCACGGGCCGTGCTATCTATGCTGAACGGATAAAATGGTCATCATCGTTATTTCACTCCTATTTAAAAGCTATCGACACTGTCCTGCTTTTCTGAGTTTTATACAGGTCAGCGCTTTGGATGACCCTGTATTTGTTGGGATAACGTTTTTATTTCCAGTGCACTTGTGTGGTTACTTGTTGTGCTGAGTTCTGTACTTTCATAGCCCCCTAATCGATGCAGAATTTCAGTTTTCGGATGTATTAAAAGTTCTTCTTAGTCAACAGTTTCTTTTGGAAAGAAAAATAGTGGTGCGATGCGTCCTTATAATATTATAATAAAGAGGGAATATTTGTATTTTTGTATTTTTAATGAAGTCCCGGGCGGAAAGCTAATAACGAATAAACACAAAAACTACTAGACCGATTTAAAAACTTCTTTCATCATATTAAGATGCTACGTTATCCCTGAGTAACATAGATAGGCTACATAATTTTTCCGAATCCTCACGGTAACGAAGTTCCAAGCGGAAACCTAGTAGTTTAAATTAAAATATAAAAAGTAAACAGCATTCTCCATAGAAGCTAAATCATGAAAATAAGAGTAATTAAAATGAATGATAGAATGAAACTTTAGGTGCCCTTGAACACTTTTATAATGAATTATTATAAATCAGTTCAAAGCATTGAAATTAATAAAATGGTACCAGTATAAATTTGTACTACAAGCTAGAATATTGTAATTCTCGGCAATAGGTACGCACTAAATCTTAACGAGAGAAAATACTGGCGTATTATTTTCAAGATTTAATGAGACTTACAAAACAATACATATTTCAGTTACGATAATTGGACAAACTCTTATACAGAATCTCTAATACCCTTTCTCTTTTCTGCTTAATAAATATTTCATGTATTTGATATTCTGTCTTTACTGAAAGACAAACACAATATAGGGTGTCCCACGACTATGCCACATAGAGAGAAAGTATCGTTAATATCGTAGATAGAAAGCTTAGCGAAATAAGACTTCATTTTGATTTTAAAAACAACTCGAACTGCATTTCTCAGCTTTTTTTGCAGGTCTCTGTGTTTTTGTTTCCTGTATTTCTGCAATAAGAGATTTTTTTGAAATACGCTTGCCTAACGCAGGAATACCTCCTGCCATAAAATTTTTGTTTAGAATAAATAGTTTTCTTTTTATTTACCATGCTTTGTTGGAAAGATTTGATTTTAATGGCCATATCGATTAAGGCCATTAAATTATAGGGTGTTATTTTTTTTTATATCATCCGGTTCAATTCTCAGGCATGGCAAGTCTTTTTTCTAAAATCTTTGAATACAGTTCGAGATGTTTCTAAAATCACAAATAAGTCTTCTTAAAGTAAAATTTTCTGTTTACAATATTTACGGTACTTTTCCTTTGCGTGCGACAACCGTGGGACATCCTGTATAATACAGTATGAGGATGAATATTCGAAAATAATGAAGACAGAGCGATGTCCCTGACATCCAATGCCATATTTTCCCGTCTGTCGAACTAAAACAATTATCTGACCACAAAAATATATTTTCAATATCGTCGATGTGACCGAAATCATTTGTCAAGCGCTCGGGAGCTCGAAACCACCTCATGATGTATGGATTGGGGGCGCCCTACGCTCTTTGATGCTGTTATAGTGTAAGGAAATAACAGTATGTTCTTCATGATTAAGGCACATTTTGTTAAATATTAGTACATTTTGATTTTGTTTTTTTTTCTTCTTTTGCTTGCATGTTATTTTATTTTATTTGTAACTATGTGAATGATGTGGAATCAATTTAATTATTCCATTAGTGGACTGGGAGTGAAAGAAAAACTTAGAATCCAACCAACCCCCAGGGGAGCTGCCAACTTTCCCCAGGCATACTGTAAAAGTCAGTAATAAGGACGCGAGGGTTTTGCTGTATCATAGGCGAAAGGCGGACAACCTCTCACCACTACACTTCATGTTTCATCCAATAAACCTCAGAATGTATGTCAAACGGTGCATCAACTGGTTCTGACCACTGATGTTCTGCCTACCCCGTATGGGATTACAGGCGAGAGCGTATGTAAAATTTTATGTTCACGTCTAAACCATCTCAACGGAAATACTTCAGAGAGCTTTTACAGAGCTGGGTATTTAGGAAACTAGTCTTTTCCACGGGAACAAAGCAAGCTAGTACTCATATTTAACTTCGTATCATAATTTGTTTTCATTCATCGGCAAATAAACAAACAATTAGCCCGATATTTATAAACAATGGGTGATTCAAGGTTACAGAAATAACTTACAGTCAAACATCTGATGATAATACCTCTGGGTACGAATTGAAATCACTGATAAACCGACCGATAAACGTTAGTAACACAGTTTAAAAATGTTTTTCCAGAGCATTTTTATTACTACCTCGAAAGCAAAGAAATGTTATAAGTTTGACTTGTGTATCTGTGTGTCTATGTATCTGTCTGTGGTATCGTAGCTCCTAAACGAATTGACTTTTGATTTTCTTGTTAAAAAGCTGACGTGATCGAGATGGTTCTTAGCTATATTTTAATTAAATTGTTTCGTCTAAGAGTTAGAAGTTATGAATTTCGGGGGCGGTGATATAATTTTTTAAAAGAATTTTGAGAGTTTGGTAATTGCACGACCATAGAGTTCATAGATTTAAAGCAACTTGTTCGTATTAAGTTGCAATCTATGAACTCTATGCCTCACTCAAGATATAGGCATGAATTCTTCCTAATTTTTGGTAAATCAATTCTTAGGACAAAAATTATTCGTTTACCTACACTTATGCTTGAAAAAGATTAAGGTTTCAAAATAAAAAATTCTAAAATATCACAAATGTAAACTTCGCCACGGGGCAGTAAGAAATAGGGCTGGTTTGAGACGTAATTTATGAAACACCTCTATTTTCCACATGTGTGGCAAAGCAACTGTAGCGAACACAAAAGGAGTGTCACATTCGTGGTGTTCCGTTTCTTTATTACAGAAACCACTAATTAGTATGGCGCTGTGACACGCGAACTCATAATATCATAGCAACTGTCGACGGCATACGTGACGTTACAAATATAATGTGACAAAATAATGTATTTTTGACAAAATAATGTATGGTACCTTTAAATAAGCTTGTGAAGACTTTGGGGTTGGAACTTAAAATACTGAAGAACTTTCCCAAATAATTTTAGGGAAATAAATATTTCCGGCGCGAATGGGACTTTAACCCACGACCCCAGAATTAAATCTCCTGGTACTCTAACTAACTAAGCTATCGTGCCTTCAAGTCAAGCGGCGTTTATCATGTCGTGGGTTCAAGTCCCATTCGCGCCAAAACCCTTCAAATTCTTGTTTTTAGAAGTTAATATATACCCTATCACCCAATAGAAACTCTAAGAGTGTTAATTTCATATTTAGACATAATATTAGGTGATTTTGATGTAAATCATTTACATTCCTCAAAACTTGATGTTATCTTCTTCAAAGGATGAACGGATTCACAAGGAGTCCACAACAGGATTTGAAAGCATTTCTTAAAATTGTAAGAAAATCAAAATCTAAACCAAATCGAATGAACTAAAAACTCAAGATCTCAAACCGGAATATCGTATCTTACACTGTGGTCTTTCGACCTTGTGCATAAGGCACGTCTTCTAACATTCGAGAATTATATTAGAGGGTCGCCCCCACTTTACGCACCGTTTACTGTTCTTCAATTATGTGATTTTTTTTAAGTGGTCAGTCCCTTTTTGCCCTTTTCAGACCGTGAAAAGGTGATTTATTAAAAGTTGCAAAAAAATGAAGGACTGTTTTGCGTCAAAGCGGTATTCTGCTATTCAAAAACCTTTGATTTGAAAGTCAACATGACTTTCAATGTCTGAGCAGATTCCGTATACATTATTTAGATCAGAGACTGGTGTATAAGCGAACCCGAAATAGCAACCGCGTCATGTTGAACTCTTGAGAGATGGATTGGCGTCATTTTTAATGTTGGAAACTGGGTTTTGCACTTATGGTTGTTCTTTTATTTTACAACTAGCTTTCCGCCCGTGGCTTCGCCCGCGTGGAACACCGGTTATATTGTGCCTAGTTGTGAGATAAAATGTAGCCTACGTCCTTTCCTAAAGTCTAATCTATCTCTGTACCAAATTTCATCAAACGCTATGTCCCAGCATTTTAAATCTGTCATATCTTCGAAAATATTCATTGAAATTACACGCTGTAAATGGCCATACTGATCTATATTATATGCACAATGTACTTAAGGTACTTAATTGGATAAGAATTAATTTTGGTATTGCTTAAAATCGCTTCGTTCTTTTACTTTACGATGTAACCCATAAATTAAAGTACCTAGCGGTTCTAATTTCTGACATCATTAAACCTTTCCGATTGATGTTTAAATCTGTCCAATATTGCACTGAATTTATACAAGAATTCCCCATTGATGCTCATATTTGAAATTGACGCGTTAAGCTATTAACGTTTAATGTAGTTCGGATTCATTCATTGATAATTTTATTAAGGTAGTTTATTTAGGAAATTTTACAGGATTCTATTATGATAAACACATTGCATTCGCCAATTAAAAAAGATTTATCATTAAATTTGCGATCTTAACAACTAAATAAAAGCTAAGAGAACATAAGTGTGTGTAAAGTTGTGATTAAAATTAAACTAAATTAAAAAAGTAGCATGTGAGTTTTAAATCTTGATTTGAAACATAAAAATCTATTACATTTTGTAGGATATGAAAGCAAGTGTCCCGGCGCGTAGACTGTAGAGTCAATGATACGTGATCAATTGAACAATTGGTTTCCTCCTCCGGACCCCACCCCTCTTCACTCCGCTCTTCGCCTCTCCTTGGTGACAGTGGGTCCCTTTACGAGGGTTTTGACTTGTGCTTCATATCTTTATAACAATTCTCAACTTACGGCAAGTTTCTAATGATCCGTAAGAGGAATCTCGGGTATTAGTGACAGGAAATGGCTGAGCTTAAAAATCTATCCTTATCTTTACTAATATTATAAATGCGAAAGTAACTATGTCTGTCTGTCCGTCTTTCACGCCTAAACTACTGAAACTACAGAGATAGATTAGAGCCTGAGAAAAGAGATAAGCTACATTTTATGCCTCAGTTGGGCACGATATAACCTGTAGTCCACGTGGGCGGAACCGCGGGCGGAAAGCTAGTTTATGATATTTTTTTTAGAAATAGAAGTTTTGTTTCATCGACGAAACAAATACCAACAACAAAGAAATCAACCGCAAGTTTAGCTAATATTGTATCTAAAAGCTTAAATGTGTCCCTCAACAAAATGATGAACCCTTTTGGACTTTCCGCCGCATTTGAGAGGATCTTTGAAAGCTCTTTATAAAGGCATAAAATTCAATTCGTGAAAGCTTATTGCGGTTTAAACATCAAAGATAGTTGCGAATGGGACACAAAGCGAGATAATGAAAGGGACTAGTCGTTATAGAACGGAACCCTAAACAGAGCAATGGGCCGCGATATGAAGAATGTCCCCGTCCACAGAAAGTTTCCCTCGTTACAATCTACCCTACTAATGACACCGAACAGACCTTTTTGCGCGAACTGCGGTCATTCGTCTTCTGACCGGCGACGTGTGCATACGTCTGCGTTCACTCGCCTGTTTTAGCAAGGAGCGATAAATTAATGAACGAAGGAATTTTTCGACAACTTTGTAGCTCCCAAAAAAATTTGGTTTTGATTTTCATTTTGAGTTTACGAGAACTTTAGTAAAACTTTTAATTCTAAAACTACTTTACAGTAATGAATGGAAATTCCTAAACATAAAACCTTATGAGTGTTGTCATCAAAAGTGTAGGTTTAATGTAGGTTTTATCTTGAAATACCTAACGCCCGAAGAAAGAGGGGAACTTTTGATCATTAGAGCGAATTTTACAGCTACGGTTTGACTTCTGGTGGGAAATCTTGGAAACAAATTAAAGAATCCAGTTGTCTCCAAAAACAAATTATTGACCTTTCGATTACGGCGCTATTTGCAGCGTTCATTCCGAGCTTTCCTTCACAATCAAAAATTTAAATGAGTTTTCTCGATCCACGAGAAGAGAGCGTATTTTTTTCCTCCTAATGCCATTTTGGGATGGTATTACTCTTAAATGAATATTCATTCGGTGCGAAATCGTTTAGAGATAATAGATTGAGGTTCATATTAGGTTGGCAATGAATTATGGATCGGCGTTTCGTATGCAGGAATGGAGGTCAAAAATGATTAATTGAAGGGCGAATTACTCACGTTTGTATCCTGAGATATTTTTAAACCGTTCTATGTATTTACCTGAAACAAAAAGGCAATAAAGTTGATAAAAATGGAAGTCAGAAACATAAAATAAAATTAAGACAATCGCATTAGCTTTCAAATAACATTAGCTACAATATTGCCGCAGTGGCAACACGACTAGTCGTACATAAAATATCCGCTCCAAATATTTTATGATAATTTCCCGCGGGAACGAAGAAAAACGTAGCTTATTACGAGACCTAACTAAAGTCCAAACTAAGCCATTGTTGAAAGTTACAGTTTTCAATCTTGAACTAGTTTACTTCATAATTCAGGCCTGAGGGATGAAAGTGGGACGGTAAGTTTGCCCTGTGGGAGTAGTGGGAATTTCGAAGTTGGTTTAAGGAGTTGGAAGATACACAGAAAAACAAAATGGCTGACGGTCAGTCATGAGCTTCGAACACGCGAGTCCCTGGAGAGTCGTTGGTGGCCGCGTCAACTCTCGTGTTTATTTTGGCTTGACACTAAACTTTTTCACTTTCATAAGTGTTGTAAAGTAGCTGTGTACCGAATTTTATACCAACGTTTTTATTTATTTTTTCAACAATATAACAAAAATTGAGTGTACAGGAAATTTAATTTTTTTATCTTTATTAACATAATTTTTCAATGATCAATCGAACAGTACCAATTCGTTTCTATATTATCCGCCTGAGTCAATAGATTACTTATCCAATTTTATGAATTCCTATTTATTTGTATCAAGTTCATTCTAATTTGAACCTTATAACTAGCAGACTTGAGTTGATACTTAATTGAGGGAACCGACTGTACATTCTGTAGCACGTCAGGCTACACACGTTGACCTTGACGTCACCCGTATCCCTCTTGTAATACCGCCGGTTTTCGTAATGCAAACCTGACGTGCTGCTGTCCGTACATGCTTAAAACTCAAGATTCCAAAATACCACTCAACATAGACATTAGACATAGATCTGTCTATTCTCAGCTAATCATTAGCTGAAACGATCACTATACGTCAAACCGAGCCACTACTCCTACATCTCCGATGGAAGACTACATGCAGCCTGTAGCATAGAATACCTCCAGTTTAATTACCATAGACCATTGAAGACACAGACGTCCGTCTTACCTCAAGAGGCAATACGAAACTCAAGCCTTTAGATCGGGTATGCACTTAGGGTTGCCAGAGGCGCCGTATCAAGATTTACCCCTTTTTAGAAGTTGCGAATTAAAAATTGGCAAACTTTCTAAGAAGAGCGTTGATAACGTAATAGATGGTAGATCAGAATCGTTACTGAAAGGTAACGTATGTATGTATGTAATACTTTACTGCTTGACAACAGTGTTGTACAATACATTTTAAAAGTAATTTAATAGAAAAGGCGGACTTATCCCTGAAGGGATCTCTTCCAGTCTTGCTTATTCCATTCCAAATACCTAAGGGTTTCTGAGTTCTTAACACTAAGTACACGTGAACACGACGTGACATCCTAACACTTTAAGAGATTGTCGTTCAAGCTATGTTAGAAATTATTAAAATTAGGAAGTCCATTGAGTTCTGTCGTTCCACTGATCTACCACAACCTAGCCCTAAGGTCAACCATACTAAGAATCTTAAATAGGACAAGAGTTTTGCCCAGTTTTGTACCCAATTTCGTAGGGAAATAAATTTATTGACTGATGACAACCCCTACTTGAATTGAGCATGCACTGCATACCAATTATCTGGCGATTGAATTCTATAGGACTAAGCAGGAGATCACGAGTATCAAATTGAGATTGACGTAATTTGTTTTTTCTGAACTTGAATTGCAAATGTGTAAATCTGTTTAATGGTTCGTTCATCGCATCACCACACAACATGGATGGACTTGATTTTTACGCAAATAGGCTACTTTTCATCGGGAAAGACAGCATTAGTGGAAAGGAAAATTAATGTCTAACATTATTATCGATTATTTTGTCTTGGACCTATCTCAGTATTCAATTGTCCATGGATGGGCCGGTGTAGGAAGTGCTTAACATAAATATGGGAATAAGAAAGGAATGAGGCTACATTTTCCAAAATTCCTATAGGATCAACTTCCAGGTGTCCTCTAGTTGTCCGCTGAGTACTGGCCATATATTCTGTAAGACTACGACCGATAAATGACTGAATAATACGTCACTAACAGCGACTGTCATCTGGATTGCGTAAAAATATACTGACATACGACATTTCTAAATATCGTTCGAAGACTTACGGAATAAATTCCCTGTTTATACAAAGGCTCTAAGAGTTGATATAGATTTGTATACGTATATTAACTAAGCTCTGTCTTCGACCCTACCGAGTTTCTCTAACTAGATATCTATGTAGTTGACCGTACGGATATAGCGTGGTCAGCACAATGGTTGTGCATCTATGCGTCAAATCCTTGAACCCGTAGCGTGCTACTGCACGATAAGCAGTCGACGTCACTTGGTCTAAATTATAAGCGAAAAGCAGACAATTAGGAACTGTGCCTTAAATTGACTGTATTGTGGACGAAGTCTGACGACATACCAACAATATAACAATGTTAAATGTGACACGGTTGTAACAATAATTGTAATAGTCAACAAGAACCCACCCCGATAGAGAAAATAGCCAAGAGGTATTAAAGGTGAGATTGTCGATAAAAAGTGAAACCTATTTAAAAGTAGCACTTGTAGCAAACTTAATAAAACTTTGAGTTCTTGATAAACAAGACACCTTTAAAGGAGCTGAATCCAAGATATTCCAGACAGTCTCCTTTAAATAATAAATTAAAAACGCAAAGCTAACAAAAAAACTGGCCAAGAGCGAGTCGGACTCGCGCACCGAGGGTTCCGTACCAACCTGTAGGTATATAAGTAAAAGTTCAATTTAATACTTCTAAGCGTTTATGAGGAAAGGGGTAGTAAGTTTAAAATTATTAAAAATATTTTTATTATATGATGTAACTAAAAATATACGGTTTTCGCAAAGATTTCAAATTTCAAGATTCTGAGTTCACGGGAACTACCCTAAAGGTTTTGATTCAGTGTCGAAAATTTACGGAAAGCGGCATAAAAGACTGTATCTTTTGATTGCGCTGGCTTAAAAGTTTGATTTTTTCACAGCTCCAAGGGATAGTAGACTTGAGTATTTGATATAAATTCCAGTTTCCACCCGTTCCAGAGAAAAAGGTTCTTGACAGACAGACGGACGGACGGACAACAAAGCGATCCTATAAGGGTTCCGTTTTTTCCTTTCGGGGTACGGAACCCTAAAAATGAGATCTAATGCAACATAAACAGTGAGCAATTTAAGTTGTAAAATTATCTTATCTCGGGAACGTATTCAAAGACAATAGGACGCGATATGATAAAAAATTTCAATTAAACAAAACAAAACGGAGTCTGGGAGAGGGGAGGGGTATTGTTCGCGCTCGCTGCTGCGACTGGATAGCGTGAAATGAGGTGGCGCGCGGATGTCCGGTCTCGAATGGCGCGAATGCGATGGCGGGAAAGCCGCGTGGCGGATGGCGGCAAACGCGAGATGCTTGGCTCAGATCGAGCTTGCGAGATTCGTTCTATTTACGCGCTAATATAGGTTACTGGCTTTTCTCCGTGGCGCTCACTGTTCTAAATCGATTAGTAGGGTTAAGCAACGTACACAAGAACAGAGAATCTAGGGTGACCATAGTGACCATTTATCAGGAGCGTCGTTTCCAGAGAGAACGTTGAACCGCCGGTCCCAACTGTTGTCAAGTGACTACAGTGGTCAAAATATGTTAGATCACACCTTTCTTTAATTTAAATCTAGTAATGTAAGTATATAGGTAAAGATATCCGCCATTGTATCTCTAATGAACAAAGTCACGAATTACAACGCAACAGAATGAAGTCGCGCTGCGCTGTCAATCTCAACCGTAATCAAATCTAACGCAATTTTCTAAGATAATTTTATATTTCAACATAATGATACTCTACTTATTATCCTCGCAAATTGTTTTACGAAATAATGACGCTCTATGGTGCCTGTCACGAAAAGCACAAAGCCAAGGCATGCAAAGGTGTCGCAAAACTTACTTTTTTAACCCCCGACAAATAAAGAGGTTTGTCGTGTGTATCTGTGTGTCTGTAGCATCGTAGCTCCTAAACGAATGGCCCGGATTTGATGCGGTTTTGGTTTTTGATATTATTATGGGGAGAGGACAAAAAAAATATCTGGTACCAAAATTATGTAACAAATATCCATATCCATTGATAGAACTAAAATAAAAGGATTAGGTGAATTAAAAGGAAAAATTAGAAATGCTATATTATCTTCTTCTTCTTTTCGTGTAGGTATCAGTCAAGTGTGTAACAAAATATAAAATGTAATACATTTAAAGTTAAGTTTATTGTAAAAGATTACTATATAGGAAGAGCGCTACGCCTACAAACTACTCTTGTAGTTTGGCGACTTTAGTTTTAAGTTAAAGTGTGTAATCTTTATTTGAAATAAATTATTATTAAAAAAAAATTAAAAGCTGATGTAATATTGAAAGTTCGTAGTTTTAGTATTTGATCAGCATTAGTTCAGCGAGGAATGTCGAGGGTGATACGAAATGTTAAATTTTAGAGTTACTCGTTCCGAAAACTAAAGCCAAACGTGATTATTTTATATCAAGTATTTGCTTCAGTTGCAGCGTAAATGTTCTTCAACGTTACGTTTTAATACCTACCCCACCAGAGATTACAGGCCTCAAATGGATACTGTGAAAGTTTTATACATATAAATGGTTTCTTTAGGTACTTATTTTAAATCTTTGAAGTCAGGACAGACTAAATCATGGCCGATTAGGTTTTTTTAATATGTATGAAGCGCTTTTGACGTAGTCGCATCATTATTCTGGGTGCTTGAATAAAATCAGCGCCTACGGGTTTATATTCAATCTCGCATCCGTAGTGACGTCATCTTAGTATTCAGTATGGAGCAGACAAATGCACAATACGCGATACAGATCTTCCGACGACACCCTGCCATAGGGATGGCGAACTATTGGAACGTTTGCCAAAAAAAAAAAGGCTGAATGGACAATAGGTTAGACTTATTTTTAAAACGAAAATAATTATGATAATAAATCAAAAAACTTGTCGTATAGCTACAGGGAGGCGGACACGAATTACATGCGTAGATCGTTATTTTATGTTAAGATATTATAATAATTTTGTGTATGATAGATAGTATGTAAGGTCAACTACCAAGTACAAATAGGCCAAGTCACCTGATAATAAAGAATTTTATTAATTTATATTTATAAAGGAGAGCATGCCAAACAAAATGTGATACTGAATGGATCAATGACATCATAGTGAGTCCAAAATAATGCAAATGGCAAAAACTAGAAACACATCGAAAGCTTCAGAGGGGGCTATGTCCCAAAACGGAAAAAAAAACTTTATTTGGCCTATCTATTGGACGTTTTGGCCTATTCTTCTTATCTTACTTCTGTCCTACCCTAAGGATGCCTGGAAGAAATTGCTACCTAGCAATAAGGCCGCCTTGTTGTACACTATATGTTTTATGTTCTGTTGATTGTGCTGTATGTCCTTATGTGCAAATAAAGTATATTGTATTGTATTGTATTGTAGAAAACAGTAATAAAATTGGCATACAAATCGTCAAAATAAAATGTTCGCCATCCCTGCGCTACAAACACGCGTTCGTATCTTCCCTCGCTTCCTGCATCGTAAGTAACACACGTCACGTGTAAGTGTGCCGCGACGTATTTTTCAATGGGGAGCAAGTTTACTGTTTAAAGCTGTGAGAATAGAGTGAAAAATCGCATCGCGGTTGGGGACTTAGTGCCGTCAATCCGTATAGTACAGTAGCTGATGGTACAGCGTATTCGTTAAATCGTGTCCTCGAAATGGATTTCGTATTTTTAAGTTTATTTTATCGGTTGACGCAACAGATACTTAAAAAGCACTTCGAAAAATTAATGTACTAAAATATATTTTATTTCATTTACATAGGTACTTATTACCTATTTCTTGATCTGCGCACGCTTTTTAATATTGTTCATTTCAGATAAAGGGTTGTCTGGAAGAGATCACTTTAGTTTTAGTGATAAGAGCGCCTTTTGCACTTGTGTTATTATTTCTTTCTGTTTTTGTTTTGTTTAAGTGGGCAATAAAGAATTTATTTATTCATTTATTCATTCGATTAGGTAGTCTGATCCCTGACATTAAACAATTATTGGACTTATTAATATGCTAGAGTCCCGCAAAGGAACGCTTTTTTCGATGTAGATATTGGTAACGACACGAGAGAAAAACTTCAAGCTTAATCACTCAATCAGGCTTCGATTTAAAACCTTTCGATAACAAAAATTGAAGAGAAAATGGTAGGGCCTTATTCATGAATGATCGCAGATATTTATTTTACTTACAGACAAGAGCACATCAGGGTACACATAAAGATAGCGAAAAATACAAAAGCGACGTCAGGTTCAAGTACAGCTTATTGTACCGCGTGTACTAAAAGAACTTTGAAAAAATACACTAAGTATACGGCGCCGACTGTCCTATGACGGAACGCTATTTCGGTGTACAGCCATACACAAGCGGTCTTTGAAATTTTAATCGTTACATTCACCCCCTGATGGCACATTGGAGACCGCATGTTGCCGTGTTCATCACGAGAACATGGAAAAAATATGTCAAGCACGGTCTAAGCTTCTCTACTCGGCTCAGTATCACATGTATCTATGTTAAGATTGACTTAAGAAGTGTGAAGAATACAAAGATTTGCCTAGGTTAAGTTGAAAGTCTAAGCATTAATTAACTCTATGTTTATCTAGTCTTTTATTAGGTACTCTACTAGGGACAAACAACTCAAGGAACTAGGACAATGTACTCAGGATTTCACAAAATATTACAAATAGTATACTTTAAATTATTTGGCGAAACTTTAGGCGGGTGATTCTACCTATAAAACTGAACAACTTTTCCTAAGGGATCCAAATAACATAAAAATAAAAATTAACTTTAAGGATAATCTGATCGCTCAAGTTGAATGGAGAATCAAAATTGATTTTTCATAGTTCGATCTTTATTCCTTAAAAAAAGTTGTTCAGTTTAGGGGGCTGATTTAACAGCCTTAATTTTCGCTAACTAATCTAAAGTCACCGAAAATAACTATAAAAGAGAACATATAAAAACAAAACTGAAAATAAATTACTTAGTAAAGTAACATACTGCACCAGATGTCAAAATTGAATAAAAATTGCACTTGTCATCCGTTTCCGACTTTATTTTCCAACTCTATTTTTTATGCAAATTTCGTTTATCCGGGTGTTAATACAAAACAAAATTATTGACCTTAAATAATGCAATTTGAACCCCAATGTTTTGGGTACACCTAATTCAATAAGCCCCAAGTCTCACCTTCCTATCTCCGTAGGAGTTGATTTGATTTGGGATACACACACCTATCTAGAATATTTTATGTATATGAGCTTATTTTAGAGTAGATTCGCATGATGTCACTATCTACACAAACATACCACGTCGTGAAGAAATTTGACTTGAAATAAACTGTATAATATATATATAGATCAGAGTAATTAATAATGCTGGATAAAGCTGCACGCTACTGATAATGGGTCTCTGACTTGACATTTATGATCAGTGATCACCAACTTACTTATATTTTTGTATTTTAAATAATGTATATATAGTCTGTATAAGTATGGGCTTTGATTGCCTGAAATAAATGTATTATTATTATTATAAATTTGCGAAATAAACAGCTCCAATTAAAACCTAAAAATACATCATCTATATTTCAGTGTGCCACGGTCGACTGGCCGGGCAAACAATAAACAATTATAAAATTACAGAACATGAAACGTCGACACCGACCCTTTCGGCGAGGCTATTTGTCATTCAGGAAAAAAGTGTCGTCGGTCTTAAAACACGCAAAGGCGTACACCAATGGCCCCACCACGCACGTATCTGTTTTAAAATTCAAATCTTATTTACATT
The DNA here is from genome assembly GCA_949987775.1 of Aproaerema taeniolella. Classification (NCBI taxonomy): domain Eukaryota; kingdom Metazoa; phylum Arthropoda; class Insecta; order Lepidoptera; family Gelechiidae; genus Aproaerema; species Aproaerema taeniolella. The sequence continues at coordinate 9,728,187 of OX465251.1, read as the reverse complement.
CATCCCCCAGTGTTCACGTTACCTAAAATGGGTCTTAACTAACAGTAGAACACTCACAGTGGGACTATTTTCGTCGCCCCTTTTGGACTGTTAAAATAGAATGGTCGAGACCCAGAATATAAAATTCAATAACGCGAGTAAGTTGTGGTTAACCTATATTCCCATATTTTGTAGAGCTAATACGTTTTCTGTGGCGGGAACTTCATTTTGAAGTAGGGTGCTGAGATTATTGAAAGTATCTTGTATTTAGATCAAAATAATTCAAAGTAATTTGCCTTTCGTTTGTTATAAGTTTGCCGTGTATACACACAGATACCTGTGTATCTCTCTGTACACAGATACCTGTGTATCTCTCTGTGGCATCGTAGCTCCTACACGAATGGACCGATTTCGATGCGGTTTTTTTTTGTTTTAAAGCTGACGTAATCGAGACGATTCATAGATATATTTGACCAAATTAAATTCAGCCGTTTAAAAGTCATAAGTACCTAATCGAATATCGGGAGTAATGCAAATTTTTTTTTTGCTCGGAATCACACAAGTTAAACACTTGTCGAAAATTTGTTAAGGAAACCGTTGACCAGCGTCGTGATTTCGTCCTTACTCATGCAGTCTGCTTTAATTGTTTGGGTCTAAACCACATTGCTAAGGATTGTACGAGCAAAGCAAGATGCAAGTTATGTAGCCGTCAACATCATACCCTGTTGCATCCAAGGGGTACGGATTCCCAGGGTAGGACAGGAGCAGAAAAATGGAGCTCCGGAAGGAGCAGGGCCTTCACAGGCAGGTGAGAATACGGAGCGGGCAGCTGCTCACGTAGCGTCTTGTTTCTCGACAGGAGTCGTAAATAAACAGGTTTTGTTAGCCACAGCGCCAGTCACAGCCAAGTCGAGGAACGGTGGCAATCATATTCTAAGGGTTTGCACATGGTTTCCAGAAGGTTGAGGTTAACGGCACTAGATCACCTGGGTCCACAGTCTGTATGGGCGTCCCGCAGGGTTCAATTTTAGGACCATTCTTGTTTCTCCTGTACATTAATGATTTGCCTTTTCTTGTTAAAGAGGCCCATAAGATCGTATTATTTGCAGATGACACATCACTTTTATTTAAAGTGAAAAGATATGACACTAATTATGACGACGTGAATATTGCGATCTCAAAGGTAGTTGAATGGTTCACTGCAAATAACCTACTCTTGAACGAGAAAAAAACCAAATGTGTTAAATTTACCTTGCCTAACGTTAAACAGTTTAATACCAATGTACAGGTTAAAAATGAAAAACTGGAAGTTGTAGAATCTACTGTATTCTTAGGTATCACTATTGACGCAAAGCTTCAATGGGGTCCTCATATTGATAAGTTAGCGAACAGACTCAGTTCAGCAGCTTACGCGGTTAAAAAAAACCGTCAATTATCGGACATAGAAACCGCGAGAACCGTATATTTCAGTTACTTCCTCAGCCTAATGTCATATGGCATTTTGCTGTGGGGTAATGCTGCCGACATTAATAAGATATTTGTCCTGCAGAAAAGGGCTGTTCGCGCGATTTATCAAATGAGACCTAGAATGTCTCTTAGAAATAGATTTAAGGAAATAGATATTTTGACATTTGCGTCCCAGTATATATTTAATAATCTTTTATATGTAAAGAAAAATGAACAATTGTTCAAGAAAAATTGTGATAGGCACAATGTAAACACTAGAAGCAAACATAACTTGGATATACTAGACAGCCGTCTCTACAAAGTAACAAACTCTTTTATGGGTCAATGTATACGCTTCTACAATAAGATTCCCATGTGTATTCAAAACCTACCTTTAGAAAAATTTAAGACGATAATTAAACAAAAACTTTGTAAAAAGGCCTATTATAGAATTTCGGATTATCTGTTAGACAAGCAACCATGGGAATAAATTGCTCAGCTCCAGAGTTATTCAGATATTAAGTCAATTTAAATTAAAAGTAAGAAAATTTATATGATTGACTTAAAAAGAGCGACCCTCGGAGTTTCTTGCCTATTCTTCTCCTGAGGAAGACTGCACCTTTGCGAATAGGCGCAAAGTCAAAAGTGCTAATGTAATTAATAATATTGACGTGTTTAAGTATCATTTTATATGTTCAATGAAATAAACACTTTTGACTTTGACTTTGATTTTTAATTTTAGAGTTATTTTATAACGAATGGGTTCGCTCTTGACCAAGGGGCAAAGATGTAGGAAGAAAGGACTATTATTGCTGAAAACGGGGCAATGGCAGTGTAGACGCTATACTCAAAGGCCCACACTAAGGTTTTCCCCTATGCCGTGAGTCCCTTGGAACATACACAAAAACGAACACCAATGACCCGAGAACAAAATTTCTGCTTTTTACTTTGTGTAATTTATGAGCTCTGACTATAAAACGAACCCAGGACCCAAAGAATCAAGAGGCAACGTCTAAACCGACATATAAAAAAAAGGTTTACTTAAAATGAAAAAGAATGTTAGGATCCATCTGTCAATTTCCTAATTCCTGTTCACAAAAACAGAACAATATTCTTTCCACCCGTAAAAGCTTACCTATGTCATGACTACATTATGAGAAATTGATAAACTTTGTTAATATCAGAAAGAATATGTTTATTCTAGAATTTATTTAATGAAAAGATATACGATTGAAGAAGTTATTAAAAAGTAAGATCTCATTCTACCCAGAACATTTCAGTCTAGTTTTAAATCAAATACTTATGAAATGCAAACAGATATAGAAGATTGAAAAAGTTAAGCTGACCTCGTTTCTCAACTTTTACGGTTAACATTTTTATTCAGAAGCACACTGTCATTACATTTTCGATTTAATCCCTACTAATATTATAAATGCGAAAGTAACTCTGTCTGTCTGTCTGTCTGTCTATCTGTTACCTTTTCACGCCTAAACCGCTGAACCGATTTTGATGAATTTTGGTACAGAGATAGATTAGAGCCTGGGAAAGGACATAGGCTACATTTTATCCCACAGTTGGGCACGATATAACCTGTAGTCCACGCGGGCGGAGCCGCGGGCGGAAAGCTAGTTCTCAATAAAACTTTGAAATTTTATAGAGTTTACAAATTAGAATGTAAGCTTATCAGCAGACGGGCACCAATAGTTTCAAAGTGCACTTTACAGGTATCACTTAATGAAGAACTAAGCTCGTTTTAAGAAGAACCCACGCATTTTATTGCTTACTATATTATGCTTAATACTTTTGTAATTACTGTTTACTTACATCAGTAATGGAAAAGCAAGAAACACCGAATAACTGCCAGCAGCAACTTTTTGAGTTGTTCACAGCCGTTGACTATCTCACTTTTAAAATTGTACAACGATTATAGTCCTTTGAGGGTAGGCGTCATCATCTTTTTTGGGCTCATTCTTCACTAGCCTTCTTTATAATTCATGTTTTCCCCTTATTCACCTTCTTCCACATAGCCTGTTCCCAGCGAGATCTTCCATACATTTTTCGAGGAAATTCTTTGTTTTTTCCTTCTTTTAACACCTCAAATAACGTCAGCCGGAATCACAGCTGATGTTTAGTTGTTTACTAATATCCGTCACGCGTTCACGCTTGAGTAACGACTTGTCACCGCCCGTGGCGAGTCTACACCTCATCATCATCAGTCCCAAACGTCTCGACTATTTATAGAAACTGTCTCCTGTAATCTCGATACGGATGAGTTGAACTCGATTGAGGTAAGATAATCTTTTTTTATCGGCTTATGTGATTCCAGTGGTTTCATTACTAGGCAAAAATGTCGTTGGAAAACCGAAAACCGATGGTACGGGAAATATAGGCATTAAGTTTGTTGCTTGAACGAAATTTAGAAATAAGCTGCAGGCTATCTTTTGCAGTGAAAAATTATGGTCTATACATATAACTAAGAAGTCTTTTTCTCAAGTCTGTAGGTATAGTCACTTCTTTATTGCTCTCAATGGCTGTACAAGGTAGTTACTTGAAAATAAGAATCAAATCCTGTTCCCCCCACCAATAGCAACGTGTGATAAACCGTTGGATTGGTATTTTTGAGCTCTTTTTGGAGAGTGTAGACTATTTACACTAAAGACTCAATAAATCGTAATGTTTGTAATGGCCAGCGTTACCGACGCTTATGTAAGTTTCTTTGATCAAATATTTAGTCCTAAGTGTGCTGTGGTTTAGTTTTTTGTCTGCCGACAGAATTAGAGGAATGTTATAATTTTTACGTATGTATCTGTGTGTCTCTATGTCTGTGGCACCGTTGCTCCTAAACGAATGGACCGATTCGTAGCTCCTAAACGAATGGAATTTTTTTGTTTGAAAGCTGACTAATCGAGATGGTTTTTGGCTACATTTGATCAAAATTGGCTTAGCTGTTTAAAAGTTATGAGCGATCGAATGTCGCGTGTGATACATTTTATTTTATTTTAGAGTTATATTTTGTGTCTTAGAGCCCATAGTCACAGTTGGATAAAGCCTCAAACTTAGAATAGGAGGTACGTTCAGTTTCTCATTCTAAAAATGTAAGGTAAAATCTCCTGTAACACCGATTGGTCCGTAATAGTCCCGCTCGACGCTCGTTCAAATTGGATCACGTAGGTATAGGTGTTTCGTATAAAGTGAGTGAGAGGAACTTCCAACAAAATAAACAAATTCGTCTTTTACAAGAAATAAAAAAGAATTCTAAGTAAATTGGACGATTAGGAGAAATGTTAAAATCTCAAATATAAATAATCGAGACAAAAAGTCATTTTATAAAACCAAACCCATTGTACGGACGGTCGAAACTCAGGTTACCACACGCGTGCGTCTTTGCTGTTGTGGTAAGAGCGGTTTGGAAATAAAAATGGAGTAATCTGATGCGCTGGCCGCTGTACCTAGGCATGTCTCAGTTTTCACATTTAAGATTTACTTTTAGATTTAGAAAAAATGTCTTTGTTATAAGTCGTCGTCTAGAGACACGAGGGTTGGTTCTTTGTTACAAGAAATCGGATGGAGAAAAAGTCACCAAGAAACAGAAAAGGAAAACCTCGTCTTTCTACTGGAAACTACGGATAAATCCAGGAAACGTCATAATATTCTATTCTTAGCCGTTTAACTAATTATATAACCAAAATCTCTATGTTAAAAACTTACCATAAACTTTATAAAACAGTCAATAAATATCTTCAAAACCTACCGCAATTCATCGAAATCTTGCGCACGCGCACTAATAGCATGCGTTCCGAAGCGCGTTCACCTGCGATCGAGGTGAAGGTCACGGGCTTGAACCAAACACGCGACAGCCGCGCAGCGCAAATGTCAATTTGAGTTCCCGTCTGCCGCCATCTTGAATTTCGTTGACCGGTTTTGGGATGAGACGAGCACTCCGATTAGAATTCGAATTTCAAATCCCAGACTCCACTCTGTTTTAAGAAGTAAGTACAAATATTTTTCTCTGCTTTGTACTCGGGTATTATTTTAACCGACATTGTTAACTAGGATTCCTTTATTTCAAAAGTACAAATCTTTTTCAATGTTTACTCCTCTTTCAACGTTTTAAATAAAACATTCATCAGTATCCAATCGAGGTTATTGACACTAAAAGTTGGCCAAGCAAGGTCGCCCTAAGAGCTATTCTAAACAAATCCCCTTAAACTTCCGTGAACTGAATAAAGCTACCAATTAAGCTTCATAATCACCCAGTACCCTTATAATTAATACTGCAGAAATTAAAACTCGAGCGATAAACGTACAGTCTATACAAAAAAATACACAGTCGTAGCTTTGTGCTCTACCGAACATTAATTAAAGAGGAAAAGATTAGTGTTGAAAGGGCACAAGTGAATCTTCCAAAAATGTGCCTTAAATACGGTGACTACAACTGCTGTATTTAGACGCTGGTATCGAGCGAGAAGACAAATGCACACGAAACGATGTGGAGCACATTGCGGTTTTAAGAAAGACTAGCATTGGCGAAGTTACAAAAACAGATGTTGAAAACGTGGACAAATTAGAAGACATAAAAAAGCTGTCATTATGTGAGGTGCGGAAAGATAGAGAAGTGTAGATGTGTCACGTGTTGTGTGATAAGGGCGGCTGGGGCAGCGAGAGTAGCTAACGAGGGGAAAAGTGCCTATTTCCGAGCTGTAATGACCGTCCTGGCAGCGCGCTCGAGTCTCGTCTGCCTAGATATTTATTCAGACAGCGCTCAGACAAACACGTGACGACCCACGACCGCTTAGCGACATGGACAGGGCATCCCACATCAATGCAATCACTTCCAACACCGAAAACCAGTTTAACTCGTTTGTTTACAATTTTACTTGAACCTCGAAGTTACACGCTTAAACAAACGTTGGAAAAATACTGCTTGGAATAATACCCTAAAACGTAAATTTAACGTAATCAAAAATTAATAGGTAATTCAGAAATGAAACATTGAATTTTTCCTCATCTAAATTGTACAAGGCAAATTTATTAAAGGTGAAAGTTTTAATTGGACGAAAATACAACAATAATTAAATCTGGTTGTGGAAATAAACATTGAAAAACAGAATTGGTTGGACCCTTGTCAGTGTCCAGGAATTTATTTAAAAAGTTTCTATCTCGACGAAACAGAATGTTTTATAAGTGGGACAAAGAGGTCGCTATTCGACGCTATCAGATGAGATAGGGACCCGATAAAATATATTTCACTCTGAAAAGGAGAGCTGACTGTATTTATGAAGATATTCTACAGAACGATTACTACCGCTGACGTAACAGCATCACCGAAATTGGGATTACCATAAATCGATCAAACTGTCAACAACTTGTTCCCTTACATATCGTATTTCACTTGACAATTTGTCTGATGTTTTGAGTTTGGTGGATAAAATGACAATCGAGGCTTTCAATTGTAAACTGTTTTGAATTGTCGGTAACGAGTCTTGATTCTAATTCAATAGGAATCGTCCGGCGGAGCGCGTCGCCATCGCTGCGTCCGTCGTCGGCCAAGTTTCCGGAATGTTTCAAGCAGCGGCCCTTGACCCGAAAACTTTCCCAACTTTGGAGTTGCCGGTACCAACTGGGTAATAAATTTGTACTAACTTTTTAGAGACGCCTAATTTTACCTAAGAAATTCTCAGCTGAATGCTTCTTTGAGTGTCACTTCTTTATCGGGTCAAGAGATTTTTCTGTCATTTCTTTTGACTGTTTAGTTATTTATATTTACTGAAACTTAATTCTAGGATGTAAGAAGAAAAGTTAGTAACTAAAAATTAGATCGCTAAACATGGATGTGAATGAGTCCACTTAACTCAACAACTTTCCCCAAAGAACATATGTCAAAATGTTTCAAAATGAAGAAATTTCGCCCCTCCTTACAACTTGAGTTGTATATTTCAGTTCCTTGGGAAAACTTGTTCAGTTTATGAGGAGAATCACTTTCTGAAGTTTCGCTTTCTTTCTAAGTCACCCCATTTTAAACCACGTCCATATTTATCACAATAGCGGTCAGATCAAGAAAATGAACCAACTGCACCAGACGAAATCGCTGTACTCTCATCATACAAAGGTAGAGTTTCTAACAGATGAGTTTCCAACAAACTCTGTATTGAATTCACGAACTGAGAGATAGTATGGTATAAAGCATTCTCAGTGGTTTATTCGAATAGATGAAACTAAATGGACTGCATTAGGGGAGTGTTTTGAATGAAATTTTCACAAAGGATTTGAGCCGCAGAAAGATAACTTATCTGTATTAAAAACAGGCCAAAAGCGTGTAGGGCCAGTTAAAGTTTTCCGTAGTAAAAAAATTATATTTTATTACTTGATCGACCAGTACTCCATCACCTGAAAAGCCATATTAGGTGTGATAGTTTTCTTAAAACTTCTAACTAGCGAAAGTAAAGGGGTTAATTCTACCAATGAAACAGATTTTTTCCCGGGAACCCATAAACAATTCTCTGAAAAAAAAATGCTTTCGATACATCAGCTGAATGCACAAGTAATATTTCTGATAAAAAACGCAGGCAGACGGACATGGCGAAAATAAAAGGTTACGATGAACCCCTAAAAATGGACTAAGAACAGCAAAGCTAATATATGAAATTCCATTTCTCTTTACAAACGTCTTCGACAAAAATTAGATTTGTTTCAAAAATTGAAATCTCTAACACTGACGACCGTACAGCCAAACGCATTTTTATGAAAAAGTCGGTCGTTCGGCGCAGTGAAGTGCAGCTATAAACGTTCAAAATGATTTTGATTATATACTCTTTAATACAACATTGCCCTGTTAAGTCTACAATATTACAAACTGGGTCCGTCTTAAGATGAAAGTGCCGTCAATAGCTGTAAAAATTCCGCAAATCCACGGCATGAATAACCGTAGATACCAAATGAATAAATACGACGAAGTTGATTTTTTGCGACTAACCTAAAAGGGTATCTTAAGTACTGAATCCTCAACATTATCGTCAATGCAGACCCTTCCCTTAAGGTGAGCACTTTTATATGCCCATCAAACCTTACGAGCACAATAAAACACGATTGTTTTCCATTAACATGGATGTCCACAACAGACGAATGCGAAAAAAATACCTATTTATTAAATACAATAGAAGGAAAAGCTCTTGGAAAAATACGGTCCTTAGATGTATTAATTATAGAAATTGTTTTTTATAAGGAGCGCGAGCTATTTTTAGGAAAAAAAATTGAAGTGAAATTGTAGCTTTAGACCCTTTTTTACCAGCCTTTTAATTTTTGATATTTAATCGGTGGTGGAAAACTCAGGATAGACTAATTCTGATGGGATTTTCTGTTTTTAATCAATTCAAAAACAGAAGACCAGTTCTGTTTATGATCGGTTCAAAAACAGAAAATTCGTTATACAACATAAGGATGAAATCAGAGGTTAGATTGTAATCAGTTCATGTTGTCTTAATAAATTAATCGAATGATAATCGTGAAAAGATAAATGTCAAACGGACAAAAAGAGTCTCGTCTTCATTTAATTGATTTGCTGTCATTTACGAGAAAAAGCAACCGAATCTTCGTAACTTCGGGCGTGATATAAAACAAAAAGCTTGACAGTTTGGATTTTATATCGTTCTTATTTCGTAGATGTAAGGTGTAAAATCGCATCTTAATTTACCAGAGCGGTCTGCTCTTAAATGTGTATCCGAGTCCTACGGTCGCAAATAAAATAAATCTGCGAACCCTCAGCAGCGTCACAGTGGATCCGGAAACTCGGCTTTGCTTTTAATTAAAAATAAACTGTTTGCAAAATAAGCATGTGCGAAAAAGACTGATAAATGAGGGAAGGATTTTCAAGTATTTTAATTTTGTGACCGTTAACGAGCTAAACTGGCAAGCTTAGCGCGTAATTTGAAATAAGCAATTAACGTCTATTTTTGGAATTCGAAGTTTTTTGCCGGTTTCGTAAATAAGAACATTTTTTTCAAGATTAGGACTTATTCTTGACCTCTTTACGACATACTCGCTCTTGGTGCGCTAAGATTTAAAATTCTATTAATTTTAATAGTATTGTTATTGCTGCTTTTGACATGCTCTTGTGTGAAATAGATTTAAAAGAAACAACCCATACATTTGTATGATAGCTAGAGGATGCCAGGGACTTCGTCCCCATGTTAATTTCGAAAAATCCTTCCTTGTTCCTTGTCTATTTAAGAAAATCTTTGTGCCGAATTTCAGAATTTTATGTCCAAGAGTATCGGGTGGGCGTTGATCAGTCAGAGAGACAGGAGTCCTGTCCTGTCACAGGACGTCCAATTATTATTAAGAAGATTAGTAAAATGAATGCCAAAGTCAATTAACTGAAATATTGATTTGTAAAGGATAGCCAAATGTGTAATTTACTATCTACCTAATTGAAACTAAATACTATAGTGACGGACGGTCAAACTCACAAAACATCACTTACGTCCTATTAAGTCCTCAAAAATTCATTATCAAGCGATAAGAAGTTAAGAGTTTTACATAATCGTTTTTACATATTCATCTTGATGTCAAATGGGTGCGTTTGCGACGAGACGTCTCTGTACAAATTTGAATAACAAATGGCTGACATCTGCATGTTTCTGCTGGATTTCCACTCCCCCAAATCCGAAATCCGAAGGAAACAATAAAGGGCAAGTTATGGACTGTGAGAATGTCGTCATAACTCCAGCTTGGCTTGGTAAAAAGTATGATGGAAAATACCGCGCGGGAGAACTATCCTACACTTCTAGAATCAGAGTTCTTTTTGGCTCTACTTACTCTGTGAATAAAGATTTTTATGCAGTACATAAGACAAGAATCTACAAAACCCAACACTTGTCTCAATATTGTGAAATTTTAAATAGATTATCGTCTATAAGGCGGTCTCTGTAGATTCCCTTCCATCTTATAAACTTACTTGTGCCTTGCCTACGTTATAAAATGAACTTTTGGGCCAAATTTCAGCTTTCTATGTCCAAAGTTTTGAGCTAGACGCTGATGAGTCAGTGAGTCAGGACCAGCATTTTTATATAAAAGAATGTTTACGTTAAAGGGCGACCAAGCTTCAATATTTTTTAAATAACAAAATATGCCATATTAGTATTCTTTGAAGATATGCTAGATTGCAAAACTAAATAGGTAAGTACTAAAACGTACGTTCACAAAGTTGCGAAGAACATTTCTCAATACAAGAGAGGTCATGTTAGGTTTAAACATGTTAAGTTACTGTTGTTCTGTATTTTTAGTCAGTCTTTAAAGAGAGGAACCCTCAAAATCATTGTATATGGTTTGAGGATCATGTAACAATGCATATTTTACGTAGAAATAAACAGAGTACTTTATCATTCGCTAGCTCTTTTCGAATTTATTCAGGGTCAATGTGTACTGTCATTTGTGAGTATTCTAATGAGACTGACATAGTCACTTAAGGTGATCCAAAATCTATATAATTTTAGATTTAAAAAAAAAACTTGCTGGCATTTCTTTAATTTCTCTGATATTAGGCATTCATATAAATCTTCTTCAACTTCAGGCATTTTCATAGGTTTTATCCTAAACTTTTAAAAGCCAGAAATCTCACTACTACCTTAAGCAGACTTTTAATCACTTAATCGATGATTGCACATTTTTTATTACCTACTTATTTGGATACCTAGACAAAAAGAACCGAGGTCATTGGACTATGCCAATAATGCCTTTCCGTGTATACCGTATACTTACCTAGCTATCTATTGACATACCGGACTGTAGCACAGAACATGTACGTACACACGGTTGCGCATCAGGCTATACATGTTGACCCTAAGGCGACTACAGCACCCGATAAAGGCAGCACACATAGGAATAGTGCCATCTCCGTCTCTCAACAGGCCTGGGCCGGCAGTGCGAACAGTGTCGATACACGAACTTTACGGACTATGGAAGCGTGCGTGCGTAAAAACATGTTCGAAAGTTAGAAAAATGAGATTTATGGAAAGGTAACAGCTTAAATCGAAAAATGCGTTATCAAGAATGTTCAATCACGAACATTTTGATAGCAAACTCAAGTTCCTGTGTGCATTTTAGTATCGTTTTTACAGCTTAAAAGATACACAATATTGGTATTTAGAGGTGACTTTGTGAGCTTTTTCTATCGAACCAAAAGTGCTGAATCATGTTTTCAGCAAACTACTTATCTAGTTTATGTCCTGAATATTACCGTAGTATTTTTTTCTTCGATTTAATGCAGTGCGTCATGCTTATCTATCTACGCATCATAAAATCGTAATTTAGGTGCCGTAGTCGCCTTAACGTCGCCCTTATCTCGCTCGCAAAAGCGGTGGCTTTGGCAGTGCAAATGCGTAACCTCACGTGCTGCTGTGTGTACTATTTACACATACACCCGGTGTTTTTAAATTTGTTAGTGAAAATTAAAAATGTGAATCAGCCCACGAAACTGAACAACTTTCTCCGAGAAATACAATTCAATACAATATACTTTACTTGCGTACATATACATACAGTACAATTAACAGAACATAAAACGTAGTGTACAAGGCGGCCTTATTGCTAGGTAGGCAATTTCTTCCAGGCAAATGGAGGTTAAAATATGAAAAAATCTATTTTGGAAGCAAACGGCTAGAGTAGACCAAGGTTGAAGGCCCTTTTACAACAATCGCAGAAGATGCACAATTTTTATATATCTATAAACACATCTATTACAAATTAAAATTTAATGACAGTTCAAGGAAGAATGAAGTGAAGCGTCCCTTTTAGCCTACAGATGAATAACAAAGACGGTGGATTTTTAGTCTATGGTCTTACGTCACCGACACCAGACAAACGCCTCTTGAATATAAACGAGTAAGTCCACTAGGACGATAATTAAATTTTCCACACGCGCGATTCAATACACTTAAACGAAACGAATTTGGAAGGTTCTCGAACTCTACCAGTCTTTAGAAGAAATATTGAGACACGTAGTGTTTATAAGAAAAGTAACGAATAAAGTAAAAATGATGTGAAAAATCCTCAACTCCTGAGAGTAACATGAGTATTGAAGAAATATATTAACAATCAAGATTCATCCTGTAAAATTTAGTCGATACTATTTTACCACCAGTACATAAAATGGAACTGAGACTTAAAGCAGTAAGTAAAGTCTCTAAGTTAAACACTAGCATGGTTTTATTTCGGTGTTACATTTATTTATTGAATGTCATAAAGTCATAAAGCGTATTGATTGACGTATTGTAAAAACCATTGATGGTTAAAATGTTGGCAAGAGATTTTCAGCCCGTTTCTCTTATTAATACTATGAGGACCTGTAATTGAATAATTAATAACTCTTGAACATTTTGTAGACGAGCTTCAGTACTTCAAATATGTGTTGGTTGAAAGCTGCGTATGTACCGTCCAGTACCTTGTACAATACAAAGTCTAAATTAAATTCTGATAGGACAGAAATTAATTTCACTGTAGATAAGGATTTATGAAGCAATAAGGAGTCGGTAGCTGCTAGAAAATATATTTATACATATTGTTACTTTACTTACATGTATGTTATTTATTAAGAACTAGTTTCTCGTCTTCCCGTGGGAATCCCGGATATTTATGTACACTCAAGAGCACGTCAAGCTTGACACTTTGGACTTTGGACCGGCCCTGCATTGTATGGCGCGCAGTATAAATCCGAGCTCAGCTTAAACTGGTAGTGTAAAGCGTGACCTGCTCTTGACTGCAAATTACGTCACCTGTTAATAAGAGAGCCTGCTATCGGTGAAAGAAATTTTGAAATCGCTTCAGTAGTTTTTAAGTTTACTCGTTACAAACATACAAATCTTTCCTCTTTTTGAGTAGTGTAGATAGGTTCGCTCTACCACAATCTAGCTCAGAGAAAAGATGTGGCTGAGGACACGCATGTTGTTTTATTTAAAGATTTATTTGGTGTCCCGTCTAGTCAAAGGATTCTACTTTCTTCTGCTTTCGTGATTTCTTATGGGATGCGGTTCCCAAGAGATCAGGGGACCTATCACAAAACGCGCAGTAGAATGATGAAAATATTTTATTTTCTGGAGATTTCCGATTTGATAATTGTATTTATTTATTTACAGTTCTTTGCACACATAAATGACAGATGGACATAAAATTACAAATAGAAACACGACACCAAAGGTTAGCTTAACTGTTGTTGGTAAATCTACACTAATATTATAAAGAGGAAAGATTTGTACCTATTTTTGTATGTTTGTAATGAATAGGCTCAAAAAGTACTGGGCCGATTTAAAAAATTCTTTCACCATTAGGATGCTACATTATCCCTAAGTAACATAGGCTACATAATTTTTCCGAATTCTCACGGGAACGAAGTCCCGAGCGGGATGCTATATATTCATATAGAGGTTAGGGTTATATGAACTCGAAAATACATTTCAAACAATGCATCCTATGAAGGCTATTCATGGATTTTTAGTAAATTCCCGGTAGACGCAAATCTCTGCCGTATGTCATATGTTTATCAGTATCGAAACTTTTTGTTTTATTTTTCTTAGTGACTACTACTAAGGCTGTGTCTGGGGCTCACTCTGTATTGTTTACGATCGACACTATAGTTTACACTATCTGTCATTGTCACCTGTATAGCGCGAGACAGAGACGTACTGACATTCGATGCTTCGAAATTTCGGTCGTAGATAGTACAGAATAGAGCTTCTCACACTACAAATAAGAGCCAATTTAGCAAATACTACAAAATGTTGTGCTAATACTGAGACGATTATGATTTTTGTAAACAATTTAAGTACAAGTTTTGTGCTTAAATTGTAAAAATTATGAAGACTTTAGAAGACTTTTTGAAGCAGCCTTTCCTCATGTTTTCGCATTGTAAAGTAACCTAAATCGTCTTTCTCCTAAAATTTTATGCTCGGAAGATTCCGAATGCCTTTAGAGGCTCGAGGCATATCGCAAGAGGTAGACTACGTCGCGTTGTGCAACATTACGGCAGTGATGAGTCGGCAAATTGCTCATTTGTCTACCACGACACTTGCAAAACTGTTCTTAAAATAGTGCCTGGGGTTCACAAAGCTGAAACCGCATTTAATAGCGCAATTTCGAAATGTTTTTGCTAATTTCGCTTAAGATATTCTGATGTTTAAGAGTTTTGTCAATGGTTTAGTATGTAGGTACCTACCTACATTTTGAAGTAGGTAGGTCCCTACATACTTTCAATACAGTCGTTAATGCTTAAAATATAAGTAGGTAGATAAATCAGATGAGCGCAAAGCTCAACTTTAGGCTGATACCTATGCGTACGCGCAACGCAATAGAGTATTATTTTATGACACCCATCACTCCATTAATTAAAAACACACTAAACTATTTTGTCAAATAAAATAAACAAATCAATTATGACAAGAGATGAGGTATACGCAAACATATAAAATGAATGCGGATTTCCAAAAGTTCTTGAACTGAGACTTGCTTAAATATTGATGAACAAATACACCCAATACGTTCAATAAAACACGTCTGTAATTCCAAAGAAACAAACAGCAGATCATACTTACGTAACGATACAAATGGATCCGACCTTGCTGGCAATAACCTGCGAATGAGACAGAAATATGGTAGCAAAAACCCGCGAGGTAAAAATACTCAATGGCGCTTTTAAAAGCGGAGATTTCCAGCCTTCTTATCCACATTGAGGGGACGGTATGACGTCACAATAGCCAGGGGTGTCCTGGAAAACGTTAATTGCACGACACCGAGGGGAGGCATCTTCTCTCACATTGCATTGCATTCCAACCCCACCCATCTCATTCAACCTCACCTCTATGCGGGCCCCCGCAAGCTACGATTTTCCACATTTTTTACCACATAAAATACTTGCAAAATGAAGTCTTAACACCCACTGTACCTATCTCTAAAATAAGAATTCCTTGTATTTAGTTCGCCTTATTGCGACAAAGATAGCTGTTAAATATTCCGCGTTTGAATTCCTAAATTGAACTGCTGCGAAGGAAAGTTTGACGGGGAAGACTTTTAAATTAATTTTCGCTCAAAAAATGCTCGACATTTTCATTACTTTCTGAAAAAGATTTTTGTGCCAGTTACAATATTAGAGATTTGAATAGTAATGTTTTTCAACCATCACACATGTACTTAGTGAATCCAGTGTACGACAGCCAACCTGGCGTAGATCCTAAGTATCATATATGTAGAATTGTTTTTTATTTCTTTATGGAAGTTACAAAGAAATGACAATTTATAATTTAAATGAATGGAAAGATTTATAGGAATTAACGTGTTTAGAATTTGAACGGGTCTTATCCTGAACTCGCTAACGTAGTTAATAACTTACTCAAACGAATCGTGACGACTAAATGTAGTAGCAAATTGCACATTACACTCACGACAACAGTATTAAGCGTTCATTAGTGTACTTATAAACGGTGCGGAGAGTCAATACAACATCGGCTATAAACATCAACAAATACCGATCGGAAGAAATCCCACCGATGTAGACATAAGAAAAACAACCTTAAAATAAACACGGAAGGATTTGCTGTTGCTCAAACATGTAACCAATATGAGAAAGGAACGCAACAGATCCCAACGAATATGTTCGCAGGCTCACTCCGAGTTACTAACATTCGCAATTCATTTTGTGGACTGAATATATTATACTCGGACAAAAGATAAAGAACCCTTTCTCTCGCGAATAAGACCGAATATCAAAGCGCAATGAAGTCACAGAAATAAGCGGGAATTTTCTGTGCTAACGTAACCAAATTTCAACCTTAACACAAACATAAATAGGGTTCAATCTAGGGTTGAGAAATTGTATTTTTGCAAATGCTAAATCGTGATCATATGGTAGCGCAAGCGATGAATATGTTCAGAGTATTGAAATCCTACACTGTCATAAGATGTCGTAAATTGGTCTGAAAGACCTCAGAGAGCTCAATTACATTGTTTGTCTTACATTTATTGCCATTGAACGTCGAAATCGCCGCCATTCCGTATTTATTTCGTATATTCCTTCGTACGGAAACATCGAAGAGACATGTTACGAAATCAAAAACGCATTTGGCTGACATAAAGATAAAAAATCTTCCGGTGGGCAGTCGTACGTGTTTTATGTACAACCCATAACCATTACAGCAAAATTGATTTCAATTTTATGGTTTCTGCTTCCCTGAATCCAATTATTGTTATCGCCGCTGTGTGCTATTAAAATATAATGAGTACAAGTCATTTAGAATTTGACCCATTTTCTACGAAATGGATTGCCTACCATCTCCATCTTGTTGTTTTCAGTAATTATTTACATGTTTATTTCTGTCTCGTTTGGAAAAGTGGAAAGATAAAACCTCTTTCATATTTTGCCTATAAACAAACACAACTACATATATGAGTACTTGAAGTATTATGTGTTAAGATATTACATAACATGGTGTTAAGATAAAATAAGACTGGCATTTCTGCGAAACAAACAGGCGGTCTTTCACACATTTTGTGAGATTAAAAGATGGTTTTTTGACGGTAACTGACAGATTTATGTATACATAACATACGAGTACGTATGTATTATATCATAATACATTCCTTAAAATAACTAAAGCGGCCGACATGCGTTGACTTCATGCCTATAAACTATTGAGATTTACACATGCCAGTACATTCCAATCAAAAAAAAATTCAATTACGCATATGTAATAACTAAAATCCTTATACTAGATACAAGCTCAATTATTTTTTGGTCTCATAGCATGAAAAATTTAAAAGTGATTTCATGATAATGAAAAAAATTTACTTTTTATGTACTGTGTATGGATGAATCGTATATCCTAAAATATATCGGACCCTGATAATAGCTAGGATGTCTCGAATTTTGCTGCGAAGCGTCTGGCAAGAGGCCATGTGCTGTGCAACGTTCCCGACGTCGCGTCGTTCGCCCCAAGCGACAGCCTGCGTGAATATGTCAGCTGAGAAAGGTATTACACTCCTGATACAGGATAGATAATTCTAGTAAAATGGGGTCTACAGTGTAGACCTTACACCATAAATTGAAACATCGAAAGAACGATCGTTTGGTGACGTTTTATCTGTAACATTGCAATAAATATTTGAAGATCGATGGTTGTCTTTTTTTTGAACTGAAAACTTCTTTAGCGGCGTTAACTTTTAGTATGGTGAAAAAATGTTAAACTCGCGATGAACTCGCGTCAGATCGTCAGATGTCACGTGATCCTGATCGAAAATGCGTAGAGGATAGGGTTGCCACCTTTTTTGAAGTGAAAACTTCTTTAGCAGCGTTGTGTACTTTGAAGTATACCCGGTGGAAACCCGGACGGATGGCAGCCCTATGGTAAAATTATCTCTGTGACAGATGTCAACGATTATTCGCACATAGTGTTTAAATACCGATAGACTATTTTACTGAATAGGTAGGCCCTTAGCAGAGCCTACCACACCGCATGAGAACATAGGACGCCACCTCAGATTCAAAACAAACTGAGATGTCGTTGCCTAAGATGAATTAATAGGAGGCAGGTCTCATTTGTGTTTCCTTAGTCGCCTCTTACGACACCCACGGAAAGAGATGGGGTGGTGTTATTCTCAAACGATCACCGCACGGCTGATGGTTGTCAATACAAATAGCGGAAAGTATCAATTCTGTAAGTAGACATACGGTCGTAGATAACAGTGACAGGTATAGTCTCATCGAACGTCAGAAACTCCGAAGCATCTACGAAGTATCGGACCGACGATGGAGCCATCCAATGGATTCAAGTGGACGGATTCGTAGACTTAAAGATAAGTTGCGGTGTGTGAAACGATTAAAAATTTCAAAATCGACATTTTATAACGTAATCTGAAACAGGACGGAATGATCATTCCACGATCGTTCGAATTTGCACTCTGACCGTATAGAATTTCACGCTCTTCCAGCCCATTTTTAGTGAAACAGAAGTGAATGCTTATATACGTGATTCTTGTTTATAAAAATATTAAGAACATCCAAACCTTTAACCGTTCTAAGCTTTTTCTACTGTACTATAAGGGTCAATCTATACAACTTTCAATACTACGATACACAGCCACATGTTTATTTATACAAGATTAAAACAATGTTAGAAGTGTAAATATTGTGCATAGCGCGAACAATGAAACTAGCGATTTAACATAAACAATGAACGGCCGAACAAAAACAGCGAACTCACGTTTATTGACGATTTTTCTTTAATAAAAAAGCGTATTGGGTCAATATTCATACTCCGAAGGTCGCTACGTAGGGAACCATCAATTTAAAAACTGCCGCTGCGAATGAATGCGAATATCTAACAATACACAAATATTACGCCAAACTATGATACCTACTGATGTTTGTTAATTTGTGATCATTTTTGGGTTAGTTTGGAGTGATTGTTGATAAACTTTTTAAAGAATTATTGTTGATAAGAATGATCAATTAAATTCCCTTACTACAGTAGTAGTTTAATTCAGTCATTATCAAATTAAGGGCTACAGACGCAAGATACTTCTAAAAGCAACGAAAAAGTTACCTAACCTACATTTTACTCTCGCAAATGATACGGAAGAGGCTGCTGCGGCTACGAGAAAGCATTTTCCACCTGTATCGACCGATCGAGTTCGACCTACTCCTGTCTACCACGGAGCCTATTTATCATTCAAACTTAGCACAATATGCCTATTGTGCTTACTAGGAGCGGTGTGACACTGCAATGTCAGTTTGAACTGTCAAAAGCGGAATTTCACTGGTTTCCACACTTGGTCACAAAGAATCGTTGGGTTTTGTTGTTATTTAAAACATGCTTATCCTTTTAACGGCCTCATAAAAGGTTTCGGTTTAAATCGTTTACAAATATTTCTTTATTTCATCGTAAGCAATTTAAGTTTGAACAACAAACAAACAATAAACAGGTTATTTTGACATGAGCCAACCTATGTAATTTTTTTTCCGCAAGACGATTTCCGACTTGGATATCGACTACTACTAGATTTCCATAACCATTAACCCACAAGTTTTACTGCCTATATTTATATGAAGGGTTAACCAGAAGTGCGACTAACTGCACCTTTGTTTAGCTGACTAAAACAAAACATAGACAAACCAAAACTAGGTTTGGAGGTTTGCTTTTGTATTATTTCGGGTTTGAGACGTCTAGTTAATTATTTCACTACACAAATACGGTTTGTGCAAGACTTTATACGTTATTTACCTTATTATAAGATTAGAGACCGTTACCAGAATAAAATACAATAAAGAGGATTACTGAAAAACAGATGCATTCATATAGATACTTTTTTAACCCAAATCCAGTAGGCCTTTAAAACTTCCTACTATTTATCGATTTACTAGTTTACATCGCCTCCTAATTAACTTAGAACGAAGATTAACTTCCTTGGCGTAATGACATTTAGTGCCTCATGAGACTCGACCTATTTTCGAGCAACTAAAACTCTACTCTCTTGTTAATAGAAAAGTAACGAAATAAGCAGCTCATTTCAAACGTAAAACGAATTATTTCGAGATACAATTTTGCTCGCCAAAGCTCGGATTTACAGAATATAGAGCACAACTAAAGAAGAGAAAGAGAAACGGTAAACTATTCATGCTGGAGACTGCACTAATCTAAGGTAGGTTAGCTTAAGCACTTTGTATGGCTGACTATGACTACTTTTGGGAACAATATTACGACAATGAAACAAAAACGTCATCAATAACTAATCAAAAATATAAATTAATTTATTTATAACAAAGTTGGGCTTTGGGAGAAAGGCGTGAGTTATAATAAAGTGGGCCTTCAGTAAAAAAAGTAGAAAATATAAAGTAATATACTAACCTTTATTATAAAAAGCATAAACTTATCATTTTTTACTTTTTCCTTTACAAAATAAAGAACGAATGAAGCAATTTCATAAAACATTTTATAACATGGTTAAAACTAATGCGTCCCGATATGCTACAGCGCAAAAACATTCTAGTTAAACATGCAAAGCGTTATTTAAATCGTAGTTTACTCAGTAAAACACGCATTATATAATAATAAAACTACATCTTCTCGTAACAATAGAATGTAGAGGTATTTTCACTTTTAGAACCTCGGGGAATGCAATTTACGATAGTTATAGGCAGGGAAGCGCATCGGTGCATATACAGTGTTCGCTTCCTAGCTTACTATCCCTAGAGTGTAACCTATGCTTCCCGTGCTGACGCTTAATACTTTGATATACTGCACAACTAGTTTAAAGCAGTTTCAGCTAAAAAGTATCAAGTTCCTAGCTTCCAGGTGTAACCTGAAAACCTTCACCTAGATACTGCGTCATTTTAAAATTGTTATAAGACAGAATGCAAGGGAAAATTCTAGTGAAGCTGCATTTTTAAGTGTTTAGCTTGAATATAGCTTCACTTGAAACTTCAGTTTAAATTTTAATCGGAAAAAAATGCATTATTTTTGAAAAGCTTTCGAAATTTCCTGGCGCAGGTCTTTAGATTTTAAAACTGCTTAGCCTTAAAACAATGCTTAGTTGAAACATGTAGGACCATAGAACACGGAACTGGAACCGTAAATTGTAAAGTTTACGAGCCAATCTTATAAGTACGCTATTCACAGTCTCGTCGTTTAGTAATCTGAATGTCAAACTGGTGGTTCAATTTTCTTAAATTGACCATTGAAGTAGCCAGCCGTTGACTTGAAGTGTTGAATGTAGCTTTGAACTACATTAAGCAATGCCGCTTCAACCAACTAACTCCACGTGCTTAGGAAGTACTAATATTTTGCGGAGATCGTAAAGGGTTACTTGAGATAGTGATTTACAGGCTAGCGAAACTTTAGGGGGTGACTCTTCCTGTCAAACTTAACAACTTTCCCTAAGGAACCTATATAAAATTCCAACAAAAAAATCGACTTGTCATATAAAAGCAGGTTGCGAAACTATTTTTTAATATTTGGACCTATATTCCATGCTGAAAGTAGTTCAGAATCGTGGGCTGAATCACATCCTTAATTTTCGAGAGGCCCATGCCGCGCGGTGGGGAGTATGGACTGATAAAAAAAATGAAGTCACCAACGGTGTAACTCTAGGAAACACATTTGGACGTAAGTTTTTTACGATGGCGTTCTAATTAAAATAAATACACTGGTTCGGATAACTTCAGTAGTTACTAGAATAATATGGGCACGTTCCTAACTGTTATTTGACCGATATTTGAAATAGCCCAAATTAGCCTCCGGGCCTTTGGGAGCGCTGCGCTGTAGCGCTTAAACTTAATTTCATTAGGAAAATTCTCCGGATAGCTGATACTGCGAGTTTCATGGAAGCTTTTACTTCTTACAAAGAACTTGAATAAATTTCGCTTTAGTTCCGATGGTTGGTTCCTAAAATACGAGCAAAAACCTGTAAGTCAAATGTGAATCAGAATCATGAACAGAAATACATACACGGGTATATATCTGTTTGAAATTCTGTTCACGTTTCAGACTTCCCAAAATGTGATATTGAAGGAAGTAAGTTCTGTATTATGATTCTTCCAAGGAAGTTAATCTTCGTTCTAAGTTAATTAGGAGGCGATGTAAACTAGTACATCGATAAATAGTAGGAAGTTTAAAGGCAAATCGTTTTTATTATTAACTAGCTTTCAAGGGTTTTTTTTGTATTTCTAACAATTCTTCTCCATGTTTACTTTACTATTTTTTGTTTAATTTTTATTATAAAATGGGTTAGCTCTTGACCTCAATCTTGACCATAAAGGTCAAAGATGAGGTCGACGATGGAGCAAGTTAACCCAGAAAATGCCTATAAAGGCACTGGGACTCCCACGCAACGACGGAACACAACAAGCTGTTTGGCGTCGGACTTCGGTAGGAGGGTGGTCGCGAACCAGACGGCCATTTACAGAGTCTACCACACCGCATGAGACCATAGGACGACACCTCAGATTCAGAAAAAAATGGTCACAGCAGACCTAATATGCCAAAAAGACTTCTTTCTCTCATGAGAGTATATGTATACTTCCGAATCAACCCAAGGAATTGACTTTAAATTAGTTGACTTTAAATTAGGGAAATTTTAGGGTGGTTGTCTACCCATGAAACTGAACTTTCTCCAAGGAACCTATATAACATACGTACGCTCACGCCTATAATCCCTGACGGGGTGGCAGAGCATCAGTGGTTCTACATCCACTAGATGCCACGTTTGACACAAATTGTGAGGGTTATCTGATGGAACAAGTTGTATAATGGTGAGAGGTGGTCAGCCTTTCGCCCATTATACAGCAAAAACCTCAGGAATCCATTAAAAATTCTCAAAAAAAAATTTTTACTTCTCATCAGCAATCAGCTGATAACATAAGAAATTTGTTCAGTTTCGTGGTATGCTTCTAATCCTTAATTCTTGTTAACTAAATTTCATCACTCAAAATTTAGATTAGATGCTCTTTCAGTTCGAACAAACACACTCACATACATACATTGCAAGGTAATAAAAAGCTTGTAAGAAACCAAAACCCTAGCGACACTGTTTATTCCTTGTAGCAATTCACTAGACAATTTATATTCATTAACAAAGTGAGTAGAAGCTCAATAGGTGCTCGTAACCAGGATTTAACGTCTTAGTTCCCGGACGGCTCGTATTCCGGGAATTTTCTGGAACATTCTCGGACAAATTCCAGACAAAAGTTGCGCATCGCATTGCTCGAGCCTAAAATATGGGATAGCGATCCCGGGGCTTAGTAGGTATCGTTTTTGGTCCAATATTATGATTTTATGGGGAAAAAGTATATCAATACTCAGAGGCCAGCTCACCGGATGACCCAATTCTTTTTTTTACTGTTGCAAAGTCATTCGTGACTGCTTAAAGTACACCTACAGGGAAAAAAAAATCTCCTGTCTCTGTGGACAAAAAAAAACAAAATAGATTTGGTAACTTGATGGTTTTTTGCCTGTGTGGACTTTATACAGGGTGACTTTATAATCACTGTATATATTTTTCTTACTTTAACAGTAAATCTACCTAGCTTGTAATTTGTTTTTTTTTTAATTTATTCGTACAACGGTAAGTTACAGTTTGTTTTGTCTTAGTTACTCGCCAAACTAAACAGTTTGATGGCGAGACGCGCTCTTTTTATGCGTTATGAAAACCTACCATAAACATTTGTTTGAAACCAAAAAAAAAACAGGTCGTTATTGACGTTCGAAGAATTTGACCTGTGTTTAAAAAGTCACCCTGTATGCTACGAAGAAAAGCATCAAGACAATTTACTTTAACATAACTAAATTTTTTGATACGCACAGCTGTGCTTACAGCCCTAAACCAATCAGTGAAGTTAAGCAACGTAAACGCTGTTGACCCTGTCAGGTTACTAGAGGCCACAGTATGGGCACGGTATTATTTTTCACGAATGTTTCCATACAGAGGTGAAACGTAGTCAAATCATACATATGTAGCTTACGTAAGGTAAAACCAGTATCTATTGCTTAATCTATAGGAACTAATAGAACCTATCTAAGTGCTACCGAATTATATCGCGATCTCTTTCTAACTAACCACGACGAACCTTCCTAGCAATAGAGTCGACCTTTCATTAGCTCAAACATTACGCACGTACTAAAACCAATTCATCACTCATTCGCAAAACAATCGTCCGCTAACCAGATTACCTTCACATACCCTGAAACGCACACATACATGAACTTTCACACACACACACACACACACACTAGAGCGACCTCCCGATGTCATGTGGACGGACACGCAAGTGATATCATCATTTTGACGCATCATCGCCCATTTAGCGGTCAGAATCAGTCTTGTTTTATAAATCTGTGCATAATTTTCTAAGTCGCGTCGACTTCAAGGTCTCATTTGCTAAAATTGCCGTTTACTTTATTACCTAACGAGTTCTAAACAAGTTATTTTTTATTTCATTAAACAATGTTCTAATCATATTAAAGTTAAGGCCAGAGCGACACAAATTGAAAAATAAAATTTAATAAAACTCGTAAGTCAATTTTCATTACCACAGAAAATATATTTTTTCTGTACCTACTAAATGTGTTTTGTCAGACGTTTCAGTTATCAAGTTCTTGTCAAATACCTATAAGTATTAAGTATCAAAAATAAATAACACTTGGCCTAGACAAAGCTTTTTAGCCGATTGCCTTACCTATCTTGCAACGTCCACTTTTAAATGTAGTGATAGTGGTATTCTGGATAGTGGTATTCTGGGTAAAAAATATTATTTGAATAGTAAATAAAATAAATATTTCTAATGGTTATGGTCTATTTTCGGGATGGTATTACACGAAACGTTAGGAAACCAGACAGCCGGACATCTGGACATACGAAAGCCTTTTTGCCCTTAAGCTGAATCGGAGACGCTTCGCTCGTGCTTCGTGGTAAAAATCGTATAAGACGCCTGATATCAAAGAATCAACGAAAACTTTAATTAATATATTCTCCTATAAAAAAATGATTACAATATATTCGCTCAAGGTAAAAAAGGCCTCTAAAATATGTTAAACTGCAATTAGCCAAATAAACTGGAACTAGACTTTTTTAGAGAGACAATAAAGCATTGTCTGGTGCAGCCTCACAGGATTAAAATGTCGTAAATCCTTGCACAATAGGCGCTGACATTGTCTACAATATCACCACGGAAAATATGCTCTTGAAAATGGTAACACTGTCGACCACAGACGGGTTAGAGTTTTATATTTTTGCATTTAGTGAATGAGTGAAAACTGAAAGTTTTTGTCATGTTGTATCAAGTTATTTGAAGCCACTTGAATGAAATAGTTAGATAGTTAAAATAAGTGATTACAAATCTTACAACTATAAAATACAATTACAATTCGGTTTACATTGCGTAGTCATATGAGTGACAATAATTTAGTACTGTTACAGAGTGCAGTTTATTTTAATTAATAGCAAATTAAAATTATTGTTTTGAAAGAGCAAGGACTTAGCACAGGTTTCTAATTATGATTCAACCTTGCCTGCAATTATGGGCTTCATTTTTTATTTTATGTCAGTATTTGTTTTGCTTTTGTATCTTCGTTACGGTTGTTTTATATATATGTTGTCAGTGTTTTAGAATTTGTAACAAATAGGATTACTGTATCAATCTTTTTTACTGAAGACAAAGATTAATCGATATCAAAAGTCAATAGAGTTTCCTATCGATGAACGGAAACGCACGTCCCAATTTTCTACTGATGACCCATCAAGGCGAAACTATGCGTTGCTTAACCTCAGTAATCGATTCCAAAGAATAAGCGACACTTTCCAAGAAATGAGGGTTTAAAAACCTTAAATGCTACTCTTGCAGAGTTACATAATCGCTCTTTCTTTGGTCTTCTTTAAAATCAACCCCAAAAGTAAACATAAATTCCGAGCGGTCCAAGCCGAGCCTCTTAGGCGCTGTTTATACACAAGCACAAGCGACGTGGCGATCATCAAAGTAAAATGAATCTTAACAGCTACGGTGCAAGGGGTTTTTTGCCAAAAATAGAAGCACGAAGAGACATCCGTCGCCTAAAGACGGAGCGACGGACGAAAAAAAACCTTTGCTCCATACCTATTAAGATTCATTTTACGTTGCTTTGATCGCCGCGCCACATCGCTTGTGTAGAAAGAGCTCCTGAGAAATAAAAAATGCGGATGTACGTACACACGGCCACACATCAAGTTACCCAAAACCAATATAAATGGAACTCGGACAAATCGCTGGTGTATGGCGTATGATAGCGTGCAAGTCCTGTTTATTCTGGTTTTGGGTAACTTGATGTGTGGCCGTGTGTACATACAGTCATCTTTTGCAGATAAAGCAAAGACGCAAGCGACGAGTTCTGACGACAATATAGGCGTATCGTCTTATCTGCGATGTTTCTCATAGTTCATTGTAGGCGCTTTATAGCATTTTGTTCATACGCAACTGACCAAGGGAGACTTCACCTCAAATAATGGGCTATAAAATGAAAAATGAAGAACTATTTAACAATCCTTTAATAGCACTGATTTTATTGTACTGTATAAATATGTACTCTTCTGTCCCTGGTCTTCCTAGATACACTTGAACCAGTTTTTTTTAAAATCTAGAGTTAGGTTGAGGCTTTAGATCATCTTAAGTGTCTATGTGAGCCTCATTAGAAGACTCAAAAAACAAAAAATAAATAAAGGAGAAACTCTTCAGCCCCATCATTTGTCTTAGTTTATTACAGTGAGGCGACTGCATTCTGAGTTTTGTGACCCTAAACCGAAGTTAGTAACAAGAAATTAGCAATGGACATGGAACATAACTTTCAGTCAAGGAATAAAAGCAATCAAAAAATACCGAAAATAACGTTACTATTAGACAACTTTTTCTGGTGATGCCCAGAATCAAGCCTGTTGTACTAGCGAACCAGTACAGTACAATACCGTAGATACAGCTCTGCTGTACACTGCTTGCACTTATAGTATACTACTGGTTTACTAATATTTGACTGTATGTACATTGTACCACTGGACATCGCTCTTGGATCGTTGGTAGAGACGGAGAAAATTGTAATATTGTATGTAATACAATAATACCTTATTTACAAGCAAGAATATTATCAATCACAAATATAAAACGCTCATAAATATCAGACGCTGTGAGCTGTGACTAATAATACGTACAATATTGAAGCAAACGCAACATTTGTGTACAGGCAAGCCCATAAAGATTGTGCGCGGTATGATAAGTATAACATTCTACAAAGAATCATTCTCTCACGGCCTTGTCTCAAGTATTCACGAACAAGGTAACTCATTGTTTAATAGCAACACTCATATTCTTTAACAAGTAAAGAGATTGTTCACATATTAGATTAATGACCATGATTATAGGTTATTGTATTGGCTGTTAAGTTAAACATGGGTTTTACGATGTTGTATTGTGTTTGTTTGCAGAAAAAACATATTTTAGCGGATTTTATAGATGCAAGTTCGAGTGTGAAGGTCGCATTCCACAATTTTTATTTGACTAAGAGTTGCCAAAACATGAATCAGGAAAATAATTCTTAAGAATTTTTGTGTTGGAATTGGTTAAGTCTTAGAAAATTCCAAAATATTGTGTGATACTGTGGGCTATTGATATGCCACTAAAAACCAGGGATGCATCCGATACCGATATACCGGCGATAAGTGGGTTTGCCGATATATCGGCATCGGCGATACTTCTCTTGTCGATACAACGATATTATTAAGAAATTTCGCGCTTCAGAAGAGCAATGTGAACGCGCTTTTTGTTCTTTTTATTTCAACTGCAAACGAGGTACTAACTATGCTCGCGGAAACCTCGATAATTATTTTCGAAAATTCTTTCTTATCGGATGCCTACATTAATTATTAATACGTCCTCGTCTTTACGACCTAGCGGTTAAGACAGTGTGTTGATCCATCATTCAATTAGTCAGTCAGAACAAAGTATTAATGTAAAAATCCCCAACTTGTGTTTAATTAATTTTGCCTTCTATTACAATTCTCTAGGCGTATCGGTAGATATGAATATCGGTACTGGTACCGTATCTGCAAAAATGCATATCGATGCATCCATACTAAAAACCTTTTTTCAAAGAGTTCAATGTGGATGTAGAGTTACTAAAACTGGAGGCGTTGTTGATTAAACCTTTGCTTCCCAATCGGATGAAAAAGACATGATGACAGATGAAAAAGATTTCTTTTGCCTGCGGATATAATTTAATTTAAATAACAGCAAAGAAATAGGCAGGTAACATAAGATCTTGAAGCATTTTTTACTGTTGACCTAAAAATATGACTCCGCCGGCGTCGCGGAAAGAAACAAGAAATATTTTCCATCCCTCGGGCACTTCTCATCCCAGATTATTGCAAGGAAATAAGGACACTTTAAAAGGGAAGGCGATCGCAGCCAGTAAACAAAAGCTCTCGACTTTTATTTACAAAAAAGCTCGCCTCTAATTGGAATAGAATAAACAAGAAATAAGATGTTTATTTCTTTGAAGATCTTGAGAGGTGTTAAAGCTTTCGATCAAATAAAAACAGTGGTTGGTTTTCTTCGAAGAATTTTTTTAAATGTTTAGTATGGACGAGTCTTTTTTTATGAATATAAGTTAAATATTTAATAATTTTAAAAATAATTAAATTAGTTATCTGGATAAATAAGAGATGACTTTTGAATTTTTGGTCAATTTTACATTTGATGACATATATAATGTTTCCGCTGTAAAAAAGTTTTCTCTGTCAACAACAAAGTCTAAAAAATAATAATGAAATAGCTGAATTTTTTTTAAATCTGCCGACAAGCTTCTTGTGCGCAGACTCGCTTTTTCGATTGTATACTTTCCTAATTCTATTTTCTGTCATTCGTATTTTTGTGTGCAACAAATTGTCAGTTAAAAATACCCAATTATACTCTTGTAAATGTTTGAGTTAAGGAAATAAGTATCAGATTCACTTACCATAAGGACCATATTAGATCGCCACAAATGGAGGACTATGATCAAAGATATCTAAGTAAATATTACATCTGCCTGTGGATCCGTTTTAATTAACATCGTTAAACAAGCGATCATTAAAATACATGAAGTAATACGTATAATCACCGTAATGAATCATTATATTTGAAGTAATATGGCCAACCAGAACAGTTTAGGTTACATTATACGCTTCTTACAAAATACTTTCGTGACTGAAATTTCATGTGAAGTTTTCAGTCTAAGTATCCTCTATGCACTCCTCTGATTATAATGAAACTTTAATAATAATAAAATCATTTATTATCAGGCATGTAAGGCCCATAGGCAAATACCTTACAGACTAACATACATATGAATTATAATTAAACAGAATAAAATAAAACTAACACTAATTCCCGGGTGTTTTTCCAGGGGTGTCTGCAGCCGGGTATCTCCCTCGGAAACGGCGGAACACCACGCCCTCCGGCCAAAATGACTGTCTCCAGCATGAGCATCAGGAACCGCACCACAAATGCTTTGAAACTAGCATGGTGGTTCTTTGGTGAGTTATTCTACATAATAGGCCCGCGAAGATTTCTAGTAAAGAAAAGTACTTAAAAAAAGGGGAAAGGAGTCGCGGTAAATAGCTAGTAAATTATGATAAATCATTGGCAAAAAATATTTGGCGGGACCGTTCTGAACAAAGCTCTTAAGTAATTAAAAATAATCATAAAAATTTGCTACACAACTGGCGACTCTATTGTCCAGTTTGCTGTGTTTTTTTTAGCGATAACAACTGTATTCGACCAACCTAGAAACACAATCAACCAATTAAAATCGGTTCCGTATACCGCCGAACAAACATAGAATATAAAAATTATTTCAAATTGATTGTTAATTTTTTTACAACCAATTAGCATTTGTGATACAGAAAGTTGAGAAAGTTTTTATTATTTCTACAATTCACAGTAATCCTTGAGATGCTGCTAAGCTGCTAAGATGAAGTGAAGATACGATGCAATCGTCACCGCTATCAATTGTCGATAAAGATAAATCGATTCGATATCTTTGACAGGTGACAGATGTCAAGCAAATTATAAAAAGCGGACATACAATTCGCACCGAGTTGATAAGACCTACCAATATTTACTTTTTGAATATCGAAAAGCGTTGTGTGAATTAGGCAATGCAAACAATCTCCCTATGACTTCGCCAGTTTTGTGAAGTTTTTTTTTAATTTGTTAAGTTTACGTTAGCGCAGAGTTTCTCAAGGTGGGGTTTGCAAGCCTCTAGCAGTAAGTCATTTGATGGTAGAGGGTTCGCGAATAAAATACATGGCGGCTGGATATCTGGAAGTGCCAATGCATGCGACTTGCATGACGATAATACACCAATCAACTTGATTTTGAGTCAAAATTTAAAAAATCAAAATTTCTCCTAAAATAAAGGATTAAATTATTTGGGACGAAAAACAAACCCACCTATCACAAAATTTTTGTCACGACAATTGTATAATAAAAATCCAGCTGTTTTCGAAAGAATGTACTTTTTTTTCGTAAACATCGGTTGGATATGGGATAGCAGACGTCGACACGCGCTTGTTTACGGCACGTGCGATACAAATCCTGCACACACGGGTGTGCAAGAATCGCACGAAGGGGCCGTAAGTTTGAGAAACCCTGGTTTATGGTAACGCATTATGTTCTTCACTATTTCATGTTTAACAAAGTTATTTGGCAAATGTTTCATAGAAATGTTTCATGCACGATGCTTTCATTCTTCAACATCCATTACGAACAGCTGTTCAGCGCTAGGTTAAACAACAGCAGTTAATAAAACCGTAGAAATAGTTCATTGTCTCAACTAATTGCTCGGAGACTTAGCAATATAGGCCAAAAATACTTATAAAACAGATGCGTGATGGTTTCCTGTTAACGGTGGAGTAAATCTAATCGATTGTTGGACAAGATCCAGAATTTTTCTCTAACTATACTCCGCTGGCACCAGTTATCATTGAGATATTTGATGCTAAGAAAATTAATTCTAATTTTAATGTGTTACGTTTGTTTTCACCGTTTTTCTATTCGAATTTTAAATGTGTATCAAAATTTATGGTTTTTTCCAGCCAATGAACTCTTAAATTATATCTCTTACGGGATTTATCATACGCAAGACTGCTGATATACCTGTAACAGAATAGACAAATAAGATAGAGATTACATATAAAAAACCTACGAGACAAGGCAAACGTGTATACAGGGCTTTAGGTATCTCTCTTTCAACCTCTTGGGTGGTTAATTAGTCCATGAAAATGAAGAACTTCCCCAAGGAACGTAAGTCAAAATACGAAAAAAAATTTGATCTCCCATAGAAAATGCGCTATATGCTGATGAAGTTCGTATGGGAACTCAAAATTTTTTTTTCATATTTTGACCTATGTTCCTCGGGGAAGTTGTTCAGTTTCATGGACTGATTACCCACCCGAGAGGTTGAAAGAGAGATACCTAAAGCCCTGTATATGTCACCGAAAAGTTGTAAAAACCGTAATATTGCCATTTCACTTGTAAAATGATAATCTCCCACGCCATTACAATTTACTCAATAAGATTACAATTCCACAAAACCGCCTGCGTGAAATTGGGTTATCTTAGGTTAGGTTAAACTTTTTTAGGTTTGGTTAGGTTAGGTTGCTTTTAGCCTTCGCGCGCCAAATGTACACCTGGTGTTCGAGATTAATATCGCAAACTGAGCAAACAATCGCGCGACGCGACGGGTTAAATGAGAGAAAGATGAGACATTACGGATTTGATAATGTAACGTTTGACATATATAGATATTTATACTAGCTTTCCGCCCGCGTGGACTACAGGTTATATCGTGCCCAACTGTGGGATAAAATGTAGCCTATGTGCTTTCCCAGGCTCTAATCTATCTCTATACCAAATTTCATCAAAATCGGTTCAGTAGTTAAGGCGTGAAAGACGGACAGACAGAGTTACTTTCGCATTTATAATATTAGTATGGATTTAACAAACATGGCTGTTAAATTGCAAACAAAGTTAAATACTTACACGTAAAACAGCTTTGCTTACTACATTTGAGAAAAGACTAACTATAGTTTTTCAAGAAATCGCTTTTATGAATAAATCAGTTGAATAGACCACACAGGTAGATCCTATGTACTTACTTCAGGCTATTATTATACTAAGTGCAGGTTGTCATCCTTTAATTTAAAACATGATTTGCCTTCATATATCCTAGTTATTTCCATCTCATAGACAATACACCATCAATAGATTTTACTATTGATGGTGTATTGTCTATTAATTAAACAGGTTTAGTATGACGGTCATCGTACGGTAGATGCAATCATTGCTCCTTTACAAAGGGCAATGAATATGACACTGAATGCATTTAGAATAGTGAATGGTCATGGTCAGTATTATGATTTATGATATGAACACAAAGTTAAACAAAAAAGTTTATATAAGCCTTATAATTTAGAATAGTTACATACAGATCGAGTTGGTGAACAGCACAGTGGTTGTAGAACCACTTGATGCCATAATATTTGACACAAATTATGTGGTTTATTAGATAAAACATGATTTATCACAATAAAATGACATAATATGTTGATTTCAAATCAGTCGGCCGAATAGAAACAATTTTAACAGAGACGCAGGTCGCTAAACGTACCTATGTTCGCTAATAAGAATTCTGTAGTCAGAAGTGATGTTTAAATTATTTAAAAGAGATAAATTGATCAATTTGAATTCATAAAATATTCATAGAGTCAAGCTAGGTAATCAGCTTTTTAAAAAAAGGTTAAGCGTAATCTAAAAAAAGCATGAGAGACAAAAACGGCGCAGACGTATGTACCTATGAACTGACTTAATAAAGAGCATCGAACCTCTGTGGCTTGCCTAAAGTTGCAAGTACATACAAGTACATCAAAAGTCGCGTTTTTAATGTACACGTATGAAACATATGCCAATCGACAGAGAAAATGATTACAAACAACAAATACTGATTGACAAAATGTCGTAAGTGATATACTTTCTGAGTAATTTCAGTTTGAAAATGTAAAATATAATTAAAAGAAAATCATCATTTAAACTGATTTAAAAGTCCATTATCATCATTTTAAAGCATCCCGCGCCACGGCTAGCATTAAATTGGATTCCTGTTATACTAAAATAACAGGAAATGCAAAAAAAAAAATGTAAAATATGTTTTTGGTGAAATCCACATCAATCAAAATCCAAAATCTACTCATTGATTACAAGCCTGGGTCATCCATCAAGAAAAATACCACGTTAATGCGGCGCGAAGGGTGCAGGGTGAAAGGAAGGGACCAACCACAGGGTTGTTCTTTACCAGTCATTTTGTCACTCACTGTCACCGTGATTTTTATCAATAAAAAAAGCATACTCATTGGTGTGCTCCATGGATCTAATACATCAGGATAGAAATCTTCGAGCTCAAACGCGGGCCGAGGAAGAGATAGAGCAACGAGGCAGAACGTCTCGTTCTAGTAGGGTGACAATGCGATTACTCGTATTATATATTTTTTATGGGAGTGCAAAGTATACGTAACAGACAAATACAGGCTTCCATTTAAGGATAGAAGTTTTCCTGTAATTTTATTTTTATATAACAAACCATCAGCAACATTTACGTTACTACATTTTTGTTATGAAACACCAAATTGTATGATAATATACAAGGAGGACACAGAGTAGTGGACATCGGGAATGTGTAGTTAGATTGCGAAAAAATAAAACAAAAACTCACCTTTCGTCTCATCTTATAATCAAATCATTAAAACATGCTTTTAAATTAATTTCAAAACTTTTCCCATGAAAACATTTTCCCCAAGCAATCCATATTGGATTTTTGTAAAGTTGGAGTTTTATGCTTAGAATTTGTTTTTTCCTATTTTATCTAACGGACCTTAGTTCCATAGGAGCCCGTTTAGTTCCATAGGTATCTATAAGTTAATTTTGATCTTATGTTATTTTTTTTTAGAAATTATTAAATAATAAATTTCCCCTTTCACAGAATAGAATAGAATAGAAAAAATATTTATTTTATAGGATGTTCAGGATGCCACTTAAAACAAGTCAAGATTACATGAAATACATACAAACAAACATTAAAGGATTATTTTAAATTCATACATACGCATTCGTTCTATTTACCCTACTGACTCTACGCCTATTCGCAAAGGTGCAGTCTTCCCCAGAGAAGAACAGGCAAGAAACTCTGAGGGTGCTCTTTTTAATCGCATTACAAATTTTCCTATTTTCTAATTTTAACTAATTCTGAAATAACTCTAGAGCTGAGCAGTCATTCCCATGGCTCCATGTCGGTTAGGTCATCAGAAATTTTGTAATAGCCCTTTTTGTAAAGTTTTTATTTAATTACTGTCTTAAATTTATCCAAAGGTAAATTTTGAATGCCTTCGTTCGTGACCTTGTGGAGACGACTGTCTAGTACTTTCAGTTTATGCTTGGTCCTAGTATTTATATTGTGCCTATCGCTATTTTTCTCAAACAAATGTTCATTTTTCTTCACATATAAAAGATTGTCACATTGTATATTGGGATGCAGAAGTCAGAATATCTATTTCTTTGAATATTTGTCTAAGAGACGTTCTAGGTCTTATTTGATAAATCGCGCGAACAGCCCTTTATATGACATTAGGCTGTGGAAGTAAATATACGGTTCTCGCGGTTTCAACGTCCGATAATTGACGGATTTGTTTAACTGCGTAGGCTGCTGAACTGAGTCTGCTCGCTAACTTATCAATATGAGGACCCCATTGAAGCTATGCATCAAGAATTATTCCTAAGAATACAGTAGATTCTACAACGTCCAGTTTTACATTCTTAACCTGTACATTGGTATTAACCTATTTAACATTGGGCAAGGTAAACTTAACACATCGTGCCCCTCGCTGGAGACATTGTATGGGCTGATGAGATTAAGAGAGATATTTGTTATACATGAGTGCAAAGTTGCTTTTAACCGCGTGCTCAAATTTGATGACCGACCAAGCAAAAGATTCTAAAATTGGATCACAAGCGCAGCGAGTGCTACAACAATTAGAATTCTGAGCGTTAGCGAGAGAATCAAAAGAGCACAAGGTCAAAAATCGTGGCACTCGAGTCTAACACGTAACTTTTAATGAAGTTATTGGAAAATGAGGTAAGCTTCCAAAAAAATCCCATAGATGGTGCTGTTTAAGAACGCTACACATTTTCGTAGTTTTCTTCAAAAATAGAGTATTTTATAAAATATCAACTGAAGTTTAAATTAAAGATCTCCCTGATACTATCATTTGGACATGATTGGAATTTAAAACACTTTGTAATGTTGTATTAAAAACCGATCTTGGATTTTGTTTCGCTCAAAAATCAAAACTAGAAATTGTGACTAGTACTTACTTCTTACCATAGGTCATTCAAATGTCACAAGGTTGAGTTACGATGAAGTTATGTAATAAATATTTTCTTTATCAAGAAAGTAGGTAAAGATGAGCCACTGATTCTCTGCCTACCCCCTTAGGAATTACTGACGTGAGCATATATATGTATACAGTTTGAAAAAGAACCTCCTAGTATTCATGAAAATCCTGAACCAGTATCACTTACTGAACACTTTTTTTTAAATTTAATTTTGACATGGTGTCGTTCGACGCTGAGTCTATTATAGTGTTGGGCTCAGGTATACTTTAAAAATATGTTTTACCATATTAGGGATTTAAAAATATACCCGACGTCAACGCGTTTCCGGGGTATATTTTCAAACTGGAAATTCCTGTTCGAGGGAGGCTCGTGCCACTCGGTGGGGACTTTACATTTAAAACTATAAATGTTAAGTAGTATTTTATAGGTCTACAAAGATCTTGTGGCCGATGGGTGACAGTTGTAGCTAGAAGAACTTGTATTGTAAATAAAGGCGTCACCATGGAAACCGCGGGCTAAAAAATCTTTGTAGACATGTAACGTGTATTTATGGTGTGTTGGTATGCGAATTCAAAAAAATACAATTTCGCAATAGTACATAGTTTTCACCGTGGGAGGAATAGTAGGAATTGCGTTCACTTTGAGTAACTGGCGGGAATTTCCAGCATAAAAGCAAGTTGGCACAAAGTGCCGGCTGCATACAACGGAATTTTTTGTTATCTTTTGTCTAATCTCAACGCTGTTGAGCCATTTTTGTCTTTGTTCTGAATCTTTAGGCACTCTGCAATAAAATAGCACAGCATTGTTGAGAACCTTTCTCCGTTAAACACAAGAAAACATGGACAACATAGTAATACATTTATAAGAAATTATTTTAGCTTACTTGTGAAAAGATATGTTACAGCCACCATACGATTCGCTTGAACAAGTGTGAACACAACATCTTTTTACCATTTTGTCAGTATTTTAATTTAAAAAAACTGGTATAATCCTTGCCGTTACGAATTATTTTTATACGATTTAAAGCATGCCGCCATGACATTACGATGACACTTTACGGGATGCCAGTAGTAATAAATGGTTTGAAAAAAATTTACGTTTTCTTTTGGTAATTTAGGAAAAGATGACGAAGTTATTATGATTACAATTAATTTACATCAATTTGAACTGAAATTCATTTCAAATGCAACGTATTTCTTCGTTATTAACTTCATTGTCAAAGCCAGACTTTTTTGATTAATGAAGTTTTTTTAAATTGGCAAGAAAAAAGAAAGAGACAATCCGCCTCGCACATCGGTGTCCCTTTCGGCTCTGATAGAGGCTGTCGGAGAAGCAGTCGAAAATGTACCTTCTTGCTATAGATTTAAGTTTCATATTCCTTAATACGATTTTTCTAAGTAATCGGTCCTTTAAAAGAGAAAGTACTAAGTCCATGGTGTGCTCTTGACTACAATCTTGCCCTAGACCTTCTATGATTGGACGAGCTTACAGTCCAGTGTTAAAAATAAGGTTGAAAGTCACTACGTTAACGTAAATACAGAGACATTGCTCGACTGGAACCGCCCCTCGTAGACCGCTTCCCGCGCCGCTGGTACGCCGCTTCTCGCGCCGCTGGTACGCCGCTTCTCGCGCCGCTCGTACGCCATTTCCCACGCCGCCGCGCGCGGCCATCGAGAAGGTTCCGGGATCCGAACAAACATCACTTTATGATTTTATGACTTTCCTCAGTTTGGTTAGGACACTGACTTTTGATTTTGACTTCGTATCAATGACAGCATAAGAACTAAGAAGTGGCTAGTACTTCAACATAATGAGTGGAAAAATAAGAACTGATAAGTCCTCTTGTCCCCCCTGATCGACTAAATGATATCAAGACTAAATAATCCTTCTGGCCCCGCTAGTGGAGGTAACGGGTGGGGATACCAGGCCGCAAGGGAATCACCTTATTGTCCGAAAGAAAGATGATTCCATGCTACGGAAGGCGCCGGCTTTAAGTGCCTAAGTATCTGCGATAGTAGTCGGTACATGAGCCACTGCGAAGGTCTTTAGCGGGTCAATAACTCGACACCAGGTTTTATGAGGTTTACCGCGGAATATATGGTTGGCATACTCTTGGACATAAGGGTAATGGTTTAGATATCCCTCACAAAGCTCGTAACATCATATTTGTGATCGCGGACGGCGTAAGATAGGGCGAGCAGTACTAATTCCGCAGAAGAAACACTGCGACCCTGGCGGGCCTAAGTTTCTTGACATCGCGTAAATGTCAATAATAATAGACAAAACAGCTAATGTTGACAGTCAAGAAATAACAAAAATATCAACAACAAAAACTTCACAAAAGATAACAACTTAAACTTCTTCTACATCAACGAGAACGCTTGTGCACGATGCAAGTCACGGTGACAAGCTGACTGACTT
This sequence comes from Aproaerema taeniolella, assembly GCA_949987775.1. Taxonomy (NCBI): domain Eukaryota; kingdom Metazoa; phylum Arthropoda; class Insecta; order Lepidoptera; family Gelechiidae; genus Aproaerema; species Aproaerema taeniolella. The sequence goes on along the minus strand of OX465251.1, from coordinate 9,690,365 downwards.
GACCTGCCCGTCTAACATAAGCGCGGTGACAAAGCTTCTCTACGCATGCTGTCTTATTAATTCTTTATTAAATGGAACGTGACAGCATGCGTACAGAAGCTTAAAAAACGTGACAACATCCAAAGCTTCTCTCATGCTACCCTCCTGGCGCGGTAAACAGCCCTGTGGTTCATAGACAGTGGTGAAGAGGGGGACGGGAAGAGATGCGGCTCGTAACACTTATCACGAGCCGCATCTCTTCGCACCGCATTAATTCTACATATGGTATTTTTTAAGTACTGATGGATGACTCAGACTTGTAAGGATTTTGTTTCATATTGATTTCACTTAAAACATATTTTACATATTTTTTTGAATTTTATCCTATTATACGAGAATCCTTTTTTGCATTTAGTATTACGAGAATCCAATTTAATGCTATTTGTGGCGCAGGATGCTTTAAAATGATGGTAATGGACTTTTAAATCAGTTTAAACAATGATTTTCTTTTAATTATATTTTACATTTTCAAACTGAAATTACTCAGAAAGTATATCACTTACGACATTTTGTCAATCAGTATTTGTTGTTTGTAATTATTTTCTCTGTCGATTGGCATATGTTTCATACGTGTACATCAAAAACGCGACTTTTTATGTACTTGTATGTACTTGCAACTTTAGGCAAGCCAGGCTTCATACAAAAATGTTCGAACCCCTTTAGGTGTTCTTTTTAACACTACGCGAAGGTCACAACTATACTTGTGGTATCCGGTGATTTTCGGACATTACCCGATACGCTCCGTGGTTGTGGTTCACACAATATGTGGGGCGCCCATTTCGTTACTCAATGGCATGTATTTAAAAACCCACGTTGTTTACAAAATATAGGGACGAGGTGCATTGCACAGTATTAGGTTGTACGCCCTTTTAATCTGAATAAAATTGTTGATTCATTGCAATATAAAAGTATACCAGCTGTTATCCCATCCGCTTAAATCCTGTTCCCTTGTAAGTAGGGTCAAGGTCAGGTAGTTTTTCACTAAAACAACTAAGAAATTATCTGTTTTTTTTTTTTTTGAAGATGTAAACGTCATTGTGATAAAAATCTTTAAATGGAATACTTTTGTTATAAAATCTGAAAATTACTAACTTGGGTTGACTCGTTATTCATAATTTAATTATTCAAAACAGAATGCAGCCGAAGGCAGCTATTAACCCGATATTTTTTTAAACCAACGAATGTCGCACGGCAATGCGAAATACTTTCTCGAACATTAGGAATTCATTAAGGCCCTTTTTTGTCATTTTCAAATGAAAGTTATGTTTATGTTCGAAAATGTCGGAGAAAAATGAACCATTCATTTTAACAGACCTTTCTAATTTGTTGGAGTTTTACGAGAACACGCACAAGTTATGATTTTCTGCTGAACCCAGATGCGTCGAGGTGGTAATTAAACGAGTGGGATGGTCGTTTCAAAGATCTTACAGTATTTAAAAATAGAGTTTGACTACTTAAATCAGATAGAGCTAATAGATGGTATGTTTCACAAAAGATGTGAAAGATTTTTAGATCGGACAACATGGTCATTGGTCATGTTGGTTAATGAGGCACGAGAATGGAGGGGTCAAATCTACGTACGAAACTAACACTAACTCAAAGTAATATTCCTTAATTTTTGCGAACACCTTTAATTATTCTGTATTAAGAGTGGTAATAGGATTTTGCCTGAGTGTATGTAGGTGATATATTCGAGTATAGAGTTGCTAACTAATTTACGAGAGGCGCCCAGTACGGGACGGTGTGAATCGTGATCGCTACTCACTCCCCAATTATAACTTCGTCCGCTTACCTACATTTACACTAGCGGTTCTCTAACTTGCTGGTATCAGGCCACTGAGGCTATGAAATGGAGGAGCTAATTTGTGGGAAATCAATAGGTTTCAATGATCACTTATTGGATACTTAGTGATTACCGTTTTGTAGATTTGAGCTTCTTTATTAACGAGCTGGGCAATACACCGTGAAATCAATGAAGATTATGACTAGTGGCCAAGGCTTAGTTTAGGGAAGTCTGTTACAACTAGTTGTAAGACAGCTGTCTTGCCAGAGAAGCCTTTGAAGGTTCTGTAATTAACTTATAATTAAGATTTCTGTAGTTCGTTGTACGGTCAGTCATGAAATACAAGCAAATTTTGTAAAATACTTTAACAATAGTCAAGGCTTCTTATAAAAATTGTTAGATTTCAAAAGATGTGTTTAGAATTGCTTTGTAAACTTGATATTCTGTGTAGTTGCGTCGACTGGAAAAATCTACTGGCGTTCGGATTTACCGAGTAAATAAGCCTTTCTGTGAACAAAGGGGGTAGACGTATTTTCAAACTATGTGAACACATGAGGACGTTGAATTTATCTGATTGTTTTTCATCGCTTAATATCAAGACTAGGTAATCATCTGTTGCGTCGGCATTTTCCGAAAACTGAAAATCGAATGGATATTCAAAGTTATAATCGTGAGTAACATTCCCAGTTTTGTCACCATATAAAAAAAAAATAAGTCATTGTGGTAGTAAAGAAAAATGAAAGAAAATCTTGCATAGTTGAGCCGGTCACAAATTATATTGGAAACCTTTTGTTTGTTTCTGATGTGTAATTCTCACTAATATTATAAATGCGAAAGTAACTTTGTCTGTTTTTCTGTCCGTCTTTCAAGCCTAAACTACTGAACCGATTTTGATGAAATTTGGTACAGATCTATCTGATTAGAGCCTGGGAAAGGACATTGGCTACATTTTATCCCACAGTTGGGCAAGATATAACCTGTAGTCCACGCGGGCGAAGCCGCGGGCGAAGCCGCGGGCGGAAAGCTAATAAAATATAATTAATTCATTGATTCAATACATATAAGATATCATGGTAACTTCAAGGTTCACTTTGAAAATTCTCTTACGACCGAATTATCGTCAAGTCAGCGCGGATTTGTGTAGAGGATCTCGTTAATTGTGCGATAACCTCCTTACAAACCGGGGATCCTATCCAAACAAACCAAGACTTAAGGCACTATCACATCGATTCACTTAATCCCAAATTAACCTCGGTTAATAGACATTAATAGCAATTATACAATGTTTACGTAGCCTCCCACTGTATTTAATGTTAAATGTTTTGCTGGACCCATCTCAATCCACGGGCATTGTTTTTCAATGTTGATATAACAGTCTTGTTCAGACAATAATATCTACACTAAAATACCTTCATCGAGTAGTGTTTCATGTTTTGGATCTTCCACTGTTTCTTCTGTGTTTTTTGTCTTGATCTTGAGATCATGAAACTGGTCAACTTGGCGTCAGATCGTTCAAGCTGTCTTTGTCATATGTTTTTTGAACCTATGGTTATAATTTTACGTGTTCTAAATTTAGGAAACCGTTGAGAACGACCACTTAAAGGTTTACTTTTTGATTAGAGAGAATATTTTATTTTCACATCAGCTGGATGATGTCTACTGGATATCAGAGGCTCCTACAAGAATCTTCACATGATCTAGCGCTACCTAACTACATAATCTAGTTTATTTTCGCAACCTCTACCAGCCGAGCTTCTGCCTGTTCTATACTGACGATGCTATGCGATAGAACGAGAGGGCTAAATAAATTACATACGACAAAATATGTCACGCGTCTAAATTAGCTTGAAGATCGTAGATCCATCTTATGGCTGGTCTTCTTAGGCTACACGCTGAACAGCACTTGGTGGACTGGTGGCCACTCGAAAAGATCTCAAATTTTTTGTACTGCAAATAATAGTTGGTCTACTTTGGTCTTTTGCTGACCTCCTCTGAGTAGAAAAAACCTTTTGATAAGAAATATGTAAGCGAGGTAGACCCAGGAAACGGTGGAGCGATGACCGTCATCACCTATGACTATGAAAACCACTGGACGAAGCTGGCCCAGGACCGTGAATGGTAGAAAGATGCGGGAAAGGCCTTCGCAAAGCAGTGGGATAGGATCCACCAGACTAGAAAACTAAAAGAAACATGCGAGTGTAGTGGATGTGCTAATTCATGAAACTATTGGAGCAAGAAGCATTGAAAATGGTTGTTAACCCTACATCTTGTATAAGTATAGAACGTAAGGAAGGAGGCTGTGAAATCTCGCACTCGATTTGAAGGCCATCCTATTCAAGAGATTACACAGAGTGGCGTCGACGACTTAACAGTAATCTCCTTGCCCTGAAGATGTCTTCATACTTTATCTGCACATGATACAAATCTGGGTAGATGTGGTAATCTACCCAAATGGCTTAGTAATAATCCAACTATAATAAAAGATTTACTATAGATAATCCGGTACAGAAGATAGCATAGCTAGCTCAGCCTGCGACAAACTCGCGCGGCAGGCCACTCGGATGACGGTCGGTGAAACATCAGTTTGATTGCCCCAGGACACCGCACAAGGCTTGCTCGCGTTTTGGCGTTGTAATTTCGACAGTTTTTTGACATTAGCTTTGTTTGAGCTGCAGAATCAAAATATTGACCTACTTCTACTGGACATTTGACAATATAATAACTGTATGTATAATGAAAAAGGAAGGTCTAAAATATGTATCAAGATTTTTTCTTTCCTTCCTTTATATATTAGATTTCTTGAGAATAAAGGGACGTCGTAAATATTTGAGATGTCAACACGATAAGAATGAGAAAAGTAATCCTTCTCCAAATTAAATAGCTCATCTACTATTTTCTACATGAGACCTTAAATCTGCGCCAAATATCAAGAACAATCACCGAAACATGAGAAACTACACAATAAGAAAATGACGTTATAAAACCTCTTCTAAAATCTTAAACAAACTTATCCGTATTATGGAGACTATTTTCATCCTCCAGCATATATTTTATTATGACTTCCCGTGATTACGAACAACTTCGAACCAAGGTCTCGGATACATTTCTTATCTAAGTCGGCTACTGCATTTCCAACTTTTAGAGCGACATATTGGAAAAGTAGTACTCGGTGAAATTCAAATGTGCTCTGGGATTTATGGACGAAGCCCGCTCTAATAAGAATGGCTTCTGAGTTCAACGTATAAAAGGAAGTGAGTACACTCTATACATGGTGCGAGATCTTTTAGAGGGGGAACATGATTTCCGGATTAGCTTGACGAAAGATATTTTGGCATTGTGCGGGCGGGGACTGAACTCCAACGATAAGGGGCGAGATTGACAAACCAATCTTCAAGGACTTTCATAGTTAAGCCGACATCTAACTTATACCAAATTGAAAATATTGACATCTTGCCAAATAGTACGTAACAATAAATTGCTTTTCTTATCTCAGACAGTAATTTTCTGAGTTTAGCCTAACTGAATAATCGAAAATTTAAAATCAATTTATTTCCGCTTGAATGCAATATGAACCGCACGCTTCTCGTTTTATAACTGCTCAAGTGAATAAAATAGCATTGAAGTGAATACGCCAAGATAAAGTACGATAACTACCTAATATTATTCGAATCGCGTCTAACACGTTTTCCATAAAGATTCTTTATTCTCTATCCTCAGCTGGTATAAAACCTACAAAGGCTTTTCAAAATGTCTGGCCCAGGGGGATTGTCTCACCGTACTAACAAAACCTTGTTTCAGTTCCTATGCTGAAGGAATAAATGCGATCTGAATATATTATCGAGCGCATTACGTACGACTCGGTAGAGACACAATGCATAAAACATGCACTAAAAGACTAGCATGGATACCCTTTGTAAGCTCTGTTTACTTACTAAAATGTCTGTGTACAACTCAAATACAGTTTATTCTCTCGCAAAACATTCAATTGGAGTAACTGTGTGTTTTAGAATGCCTGACTTGATTACGGAAACTAAAGTAGAGCATCCATACTATGCCATTGTGTGCAGGCAAAAAAGCGTGCAACTCACGCTGCACCAATTCAGCTGTACTTTCTGAACTTGATCCTCGCCTCACACAAAGCCGTCTTTACTTCTGTATCTTGTAAATGACGCTTGCGTGTGAAAGCTTTTCTAATATTCGACAAATAACAAACTCACTGAAGCGAAGTGCCTTCCGTATCAGTTTATCGAGGAAATTTGTGCTACTAAATAGATGTATTATTATCTAGATGTATAGATGTATATTATTATAGTTTGCCGAATTCAGATCGGGCCTACTCGCCGATAGCGGACCTTTAGTCGGGTCCTATAAGATGTAAAAACCTCGCCATCGGAGCAGATCATGCCTAGTTAACTCCTATCGAAGGGGGAAGGGGGAGCTACTGTAATTAATTACTGCTGTCGCTGACAAGCGAAGGTTGCAAAGTACATATCGTTTCGTAAATAAACTAGGCACTAAGTATAGACCCCGAGCTACCTCATCGAAAAATTATCGGAAGCTCAGACGAGATTTAGCCGAAAGATAGAGCTCTTGCCTCTACATAAGCCTGTGTAAGTCTTATTTATTACATGTTTTGAATGGACGAGGCATCTCGGAAATAAACCCGCGCCGCGCGATCTGAAGAGGAAGGGCCCAATTGAAACAAATTACATTTTATATGTACACAGCGGCAAAAGGTGGGTCAAGGCAAACAGATACCCGTCCCTACAAATAAGGATTGTAAATAAAAGTGGTTCTTTTTTAGGCGTCGCACTCCCACGCAAATCTAAAAAATGTCTTCTTCTTGAACTATTTTTGCTCATGTTTTGAATATTTTTTTGCAAAGCTGGTCCTTATATAGCGAAAGAACGAAGATAACGTCGAATATCCGAACTTTTAGAATTAGGTAAACAAGTGTTTCGAAGAAACTGAAAGTAGGTGCCTAATATGGAGAGGTCAATGAACGCTGGACGTTTAAATATAAAAAGAGTAAGATTCAACGACAAAAAACTGTGGGCCCCAAATAGGTCCCGTATGTGAAGAGAAAAAAAGTTTTACGCATAAAATCTCTACCTGCACGCGACACACAGCAAGCGTTGTTTAAAAAAAAAGTTATAAAAAAGGAACGAGTTAGAAACAAACTGCTTTTTTTTCTTGGAAATGACTTGAGAACTGTTTTAAAATGTATATAGTTTGTAGTACTGATTCTGAGCTGTTTGCAGATTTAGCACCACGGCCATCATTGAAATAGAATTTTGATTTATATGCTTTAGGTGCTCAGTATTACCTGATAAATAAATTACTCATCAAGGCCAAACCAGTCTTAACCCAAGCGATCTCCACTACAAAGATTCAGAATATTAGCAAAAATTACTAACGACACAGGCTTCCATTTAAGAGAAAATTGCAACAGTGTAGCTTTAAATATTTTATCATCAACTGTACGAATGTAAGGTGTACAATTGTAAGTGTACCATACACCTAATTACCTAGTATTTGAACATAGTACAGTCTGTTCCTTAAATTCCACCCACGCTCTCAACCCAGTGGGGCTTGCTGATCTGAGTCAATCCACGAGGTTCAGCAACGTACACAGAGGCAGGGAACCGGATGGGTGACCTAAGTGGCAACAACCAGGAGCGTTTCCGTGCTTTGGAGGGCACATTAAGCCGACGGTCCCGGCTGCTGCTGATTGAATACAGTCGTTAAACCAAGTCAGACGCCATTTTATCCCACAGCTGGGCACGATATAACCTGTAGTCCACGCGGGCGGAGCTGCGGGCGGAAAGCTAGTTTTAAATAAAAAGGAAACATCGTTTTAATGCGAGTTTGCGTGAGCAGGCACTGATCACTGACAATCTGAGAATTTCCTCTTCCTATTTTGAGTTCAGCTTATATCCAAATAAAAAATGTCGAACATCGCAAAAAAATGCTAAAAGCAGCAGGTCGTTTACGGAAGGACTTAAATTTAAAAAGAAGAAAAGTAAGTAAACTAATATAAAAGATGACATCACAAAATGAATCTGTCCGTCTGTTACAGACGGGAATCGGATGGCGTGGCAGACGCGCCCGGATCCGGTTGTTAAGCTCAATCGAAACAACTATTTTTATTACCCTCGATGTTGGCATTAAAGCTATTTTTAATGATTTTAAATATTCGGTTGATGTTACATCGTTACTTCATATTCGGAACGAGCGTGATTTTTAAAAAGATTTTTATTGGAACTACTGTACAATATCGTGTCAAATTAGATAAAATAATATATAAAAGTCAAATAGAGTACATTTTAGTATTGTATGTCCTATGTTAAGCAATATTTGCACCTAGGTTGTCTATTTTACGAAGAACCATTAAGAATCGTCAAAATCGGAATCTCGTAAAATCGTATCGAATGGTTATGAGAACACCATAAGTATACAGTTAGTAGGTACTATAACGTAGACCTCCAAAGATAAAATTGAATTCAAATAATAAGCAAAAATTGAATTTTTTTCTTAATTTATGGGGGAGGTCGTGTAGTCTAGGACAGACACCGATGGCACGTTCTTCGTATCGGAGGTCAAGATCTTAAATATGTTGCTACATCCCTATAAAAAAATAAGTCAAGATTTTTTTGCAGTGGGACATCCCAAAGCAAAAATTTTCCCCTCTTCTCCCATCACACTTAGCCGATCCTTAAATAGCGTGTGACGTAATTTATAGAAGGTCCCGAAAAACTGATTTACTACACAATCTTCTCACAATGTGTTCTTTTAACTATTCAACTAGATACATTTTTAGAAGGGTCGAGGTAACAGGGTAAGGGAGTAACATCATATTTTTTCACAAAATTCCCCATTTTTAGGGTTCCGTACCCAAAGGGTAAAAAACGGGACCCTATTACTAAGGCTCCGCTGTCCGTCCGTCCGTCTGTCACCAGGCTGTATTTAACCGTAATAGTTAGACAGTTGAAATTTTTGCAGATGATGTATTTCTAAGTGCCCTATAACAACAAATACTAAAAACAAGAATAAAATAAATATTTAAGGGGAAAAAAGTTATTTTTTTTGCTTGTTTTTATAGCTGTCCGAGGCTTTATCTCATAAACCGTGATAGTTAGACAGTTGAAATGTTCATAGATTTGACGGCCGGTTTGGTCGAGTAGCAGTGACGCTGCCTCTTGATCGGCGGGTCCTGGGTTCGATCCCCAGTCGGGGCAAACATTTGTGTAAAAAGCTGATGTTTGTTCTCGGGTCATGGGTGTTTGTGTTTGTCTTTATGTGTATTCCAAGGGACCTACGACACAAGGGAAAACCTTAATGTGGGCTTTTGAGTGTGTAGCGTTTATCTGTTCTTTGAAAACTATAATAAACAATTTTATAGATGATGTATTTCGGTTGCTGCTATAACAACAAATACTAAAAAGTAGAATAAATTAAATATTTAAGGGGGCTCCCATACAACAAACGTGATTTTGTTGGCGTTTTTATAGAGATAATGGTTTTTATAGAGTCCGACTCGCACCTGGCCGGTTTTATAGGTTATGGTACGGAACCCTTCGTGCGCGAGTCCAACTCGCACTTGCCCGTTTGTTTTGAAAGTAACTGTCGGTATTCAGTAAAGAATGACAACTACGAATATAATGTAAGCTTTTTAATAATTTCTTACTGCCATTAAAATTTCTTCACTTTTAATCCTGTATACCTACTTACCTAGTTGATATCATAAATTATGTAATCCTAGTATTATTGGAAATAGAGTGGATAGTAACAGTCTCTCCGATTGGGTAAATGGCAAAGAAAAAATGTCGTCAATTCTGCTATCAGGGACATCAGTTTTATGGTTGTTCATCGGATCTCAACAAGTGTCAGTAGGATTATCTTGGCCCGGAAAATGACATATTGGGGTGTTGATTTGTTCTCATAAAAAATTATAACGTTAATTATATATAATTGATGTGGACAACAGCTAAAACTTAAAACAGAAAATAAATTATAACTTTCTATTACTTACTTGAGGCATATTACTGTTTTTAAAATGCATAAACTTTTAAGGCCATTGTTCATTAAGTGCAATGTACCGAGATTTGACACGTCATTTCTAGTAATTTTTTTAAAATCATATTAGCTACTAATTGCAAGCTAACCATGAGTTGAGAATTTGCTTATACAGATTTATAAAGAATAATAATTAGCATTGTTACACCCAATCACAATCGGTAAATGACCATTTCCCCGCCCCTTACCATGACGCATGACGTCAAAAGACCTACTTGGCAACAACATCAAGCTCTAAAACAATAATTTATGATGGTAATATATTTATATGTGTTTTTCGTTGTACACAAGTCTCATAGAACCAATTGCCACCACAACTAACGAATAATTTCAGATAGCAAAGTAGACACTATAACAGTTAACGGTTTTACACATATACACGTAGAAATGTAATTATTAACTACCTACGTAGTTAATAATTATACGAACACCCTGTTAAAGACGTAAGAGAGTCACACAAGTGCGATAAATTCGAATGGATGGCGTTTGGTCACGAAAACAACAACCACTAGAAACTCTTTCCCGGCCACGCTATCTTTATTTTATGGCTCATTCGGAACCTTCTTGACGTTCAACAAGTGTCAGATCGGAAGTCGTCTTTGAATAGACAAAGGAAGACGCGTGCTATTTGTATGGCGTGCTAAGGTTACGAGTACACTTGAGCACAAAATTGGTTTAGAAATCAAGGAGTTTTTCGTAAGTATTTTGACGTTCATCTTATTGTGCACTATTCTTTTCTTAGCAAAATATTATAAATAATATTTTTACTCACCTACTTTTTAATTAAAATTAAGAGCTCAGTATTCTTCCGAGACGACAACGTTAAATTTTGGTAAGACATAGGGCAACGCTGCTCTCAAGTCGCATATGTTTTAACCCTATCATCCTAAGTTTCCGATATGCAAAGCTTATCCATACTTCTGCCTAATTGGGTCCTGTAGTCTCTTATTCTTAATTGATTTCCACGTCAGCCACTAAAGTCCACTTGGTCCTCATTTTCTCTAGCCTGTCAGATCCCGCTGCTAGGCAAAAGCCTCCTATACTTTACTTCATTTATCGTGATGATGCGCCAACTCCGACCAGTTTTCACTATAGTATAAGTATCCAGGATATCACGCCATCGTTTACAGGGTCTGCCTCGATGTCATTGCCCGTCCTGAGGCACTCAATGAGTGACGACGATCTACCATTGTTCCGTGTGCTTTTTTGGCCTGGCAGTTTTTTTTCCTACTTCAGCAAGGCCAGTTCCGGTGGTAAAGATTTTTAGACAAGAAGTAATTGGCATTAGTACTCCTTCTTCGGCCATTTCCCTTATAAGTGATAACTGATAAGAATGCGATTTTTATTTTATTTATAATAGTATGTACCTTTATTAAAAGTAATATATAAGATAGCGGCAGTAAGTCAGAAAATAATGCGTTCAATTGTAAATTGTTTTCGATAGTTAATAATCTTTTGTGATGGATTATAAACTAACAATATTGACATAGTAACGGTATAAAACATTAGGTACGAATCATTCATTAATTAATTTTCTTTTTGTTTGTGTTTCTTTCACAGATATCTATTCTCTATCGAAACGTAGGTATTTTTTCCGCGAGTGTACCTACTACAGATTGCGTCTTATTTGAACAACTCTGCAGAACTCAAGTACTTATAACAAACTTTAATATTAACGTGTGAGCTTTTGCCTTTCATATCTGCAATACTTCGCAATCTCGAAACGTTTTGCTTACTTCTAATTTCTAAAGTTATTTAATAAGATCTAAAAATTTTTTTGTCAAAAGATTTCAAAGACGCTGAGCTCAACAGTTCGGGTAAATTAAAAGGATAAGAAAGCATACAAATTTCCATCCATCTATCCATACAATCAAGCCCAATATCCCGGACAGGGTAGGCAGGGCATCATGTGGTTTGTGTGACGCTACTTTTGACATACCTACATATTCTGAGGGTTATTATTAGATGACACCTGCCTGAGTACAATGGTGATAGGCGGTTTAGCTTTTCGCCCACAATACAGTAAAACCGTCACGTCCCACTGACTGGCTTCTACATCTTTACTATCCTTACTAATATTATAAATGCGAAAGTAACTCTGTCTGTCTGTCCATCTTTCACGCCTAAACTATTAAACCGATTTTTATGAAATTTGGTACACAGATAGATTAGAGCCTGAGAAAGGACATAGGCTAAATTTTATCCCACAGTTGGGCACGATATAACCTGTAGTCTACACGGGAGCGGAAAGCTAGTACAATATACTTTATTGCTAAGTTTGAAAAATAAAAAAAACAATGATACTATGCTAAACTATGCTTACAGGTCTGTTAACTAAAGCTGGCGCGTTCACAGTACTCACACTTATGCAATTTCACTATACAGGATGTTTAAAACTAAATGATTTTCAAATAATTGATTCATAAGTGTAGACTAGAGTTAGTTTTTAGTAAAATGGGTGCGTTGTAGATAACAGACACTACACGAACGGAATGTGTAAATGTGTTGAACGCGCCAGCTTTAGTTAACAGACCTGTACATAACAACATCAGCATAAAGGTACAGAGCCAGCGCATCAGGCTACTCCATTTTCGTTGCAAAACCGCTGTTATCGCAACAGCACAGAGTGCAGGCGTGTGCTGGTAACCTGATGTGCGGCCCTCCGTACAATATAGGCGACCATATCGCTTCAAGCGATTTCTTTCAGGTAACATTTTGGTATGAAAAAGTCGTAAAGTAAAACCAAGAGCGGGTGCAATATTTAAACTAAACAATATGCCTAGTAAGGGGCCGTCCGCATATCACGTCACGCAATATTTCGACTTTTTGACCCCTAAGTCACGCTTTATTGGTATCCCTTTAACATGTATTGTCATGTTTGGTAAGATCATACGCTGTGACAGAATATGTGGATGATCCCTAAGAGTTGCCAACCGGCACATTCTCATTTTTCTTTCACTCTCAGTCCAGCATGGAAGTAAAGAAATCTAAATTAATGATGTAAAGTGTTAATAAGAAGTAGAAATATATCCATTATTTCTCATTACATCATCGACCTCAGCACATGTTGCCTTCTCTACTCTAACCATGACATTTAACCGTGTCTCTTCAACTTTCAACCGCGCTTTGTCTTCTATAACTTTAATGCTACTAGTAATTTGTAAGTGTCTACATTTATTTAGCGTATTTTTAAATACATCGTTTTAATGCTATTCAATATTAAATATTTAACGTAACGTGGAGCACTTGACTTAAACTTCATAACTATAGAGGTAAGTATATTATATAGGGATTTTAAATAAGTTAGCGAAACTTTGATTCTCGCCATGAAACTGAACAACTTTCTCGAAAGGAACTGTAACGACATTAATATCTATATCTATACATATTATAATATAAAGAGGAAATATTTGATTGTTTGTTTGTTTGTTTGTTTGCATCGAATAGGCTCCGAAACTGCTGGACCGATTTGAAAAATTCTTTCACCATTAGAATCCTACATTATCCGGGATGGACATAGGGTACATGATTTTCCCGAATTCCCACGGGAACGAAGTCCCGCGCGGGAAGCTAGTGAGCTATAAACTTATATTAAATCAAACATTAATGGAAGAAAAATATTATATCGGGAAAATGATAGGACTTGATGTTTCAAGCCAAGTTTTATGAAATTCTCGTAATACCAAAAATTCTATCGTTCCTATATTAAGATTTGTATGAGAGTGCGGACGATCATTTAAACTCGCTCGTATATATGTAGTGGGACACGGCCCACCAATACATGTGTGAATAATGTCGGACAGGAGATATCAAGAGGGTATCGTAATAGACTCTATGATGGAATACAATATGAATACACATGTCAAGACATTTTACCTATGGAATTCGGGTTTACAAAACTTCAAAACTTCGAAAATGTGATGGGAGCTTGGTTTGCTTTCCAATAATGAGAAAGAATTAGTCACAGAACCTTATCTGTTCTTCAGGAAAAAAATCGACTTCCCATACAAAGGCAAATCAGCTGATCGCACAAGTTGTATGGAGATAGACAAATTTGTTTCGTATTTTGATCGGAAAATGACCATGGTAAGTTTCATGGGGTGATTCATTGACATCTTTAATTTTCTCTCACTAATTTTAATTCCGCCAACCCGCATTGGGCCAGCGTGTGGACTATGACCTAAGTCCCCTTCGTGTTGTATATGGGCTGGTAAAAAAAAATAAGTTGCTCGATATTAAAAATGTCATGCTTTTTTTTTCGTTTTATGCCTCCGAGATTTTTACACAGATCCTTCTAAGGCTAGATAGGAGAAGGCGTACGCAAACGAATCATATTATCATTAATATTCTATGACGTGGTCACAGGCGAAAAACGGGGCACTTCTGTAACAACGAAATAGGCGATTTTGAATAAAATATGATTAGTCTGTCATATGATGATATCTTTTTTAATTGGACAGCTAGGTACAGACCGCAGCAAGTCAGGTTACCCATTTGCACTACGAAAGCCGGAACTATTACGAGCGATATAAGGGCGACGTCATGGTCAATATGTTTGGCCTTATGTGCTGCCGTGTGTACCAATATTTCAAAAATTGCCTTTGTTCGTAAACTAGGCTAGAATGCTATATAATTGCAATTTATTCAAATTAAAGAAAAAAATATTTTTGGGACATTAGAGTCACTAAAAATATGTCAAATTACATTGTTTTTTTTAAAACTCTATGTCTAATCGAAATCCTTTCCAGAACGACAAAATGTATTCACTATACATGGCTTTAGGTAGCTCTCTTTCAACCTCTCGGGTGGTCAATCAGTCTATGAAACTGAACAACTTCCCCAAGAAACATAGATCAAAATACGAAAAAAAATTTTGAGGTCCCATACAAAATGCGCTATATGCTGATGAAGTTTGTTAAAAGAAAGATACCTAAAGCTCTGTATACTTGGAAAAAAATGATAATATTTGAAAAACGCCTAATTCTAATCTGATACCAAACCCATAGGCCACATACCTCATGGTTTACCGAATAACGTAAAAGTTAAATGTCGCTTCTCAATGGGAGATTCCAACCAGTTATGATAATATGGGAGAACCGCTTTAAAGGTCAAATAACACCCGTTTTATGGGAGCTGGGAACCTGTCTGTTATGGCTTTGTACTTACCTGATTAGTTTCTGTGTGTATTTTTAGCTCAGCTTTCCGTTTTATTGAATTACAGGTACATTGTACCGTAGATTAACGTTACGAAGGAACTCATCTTGTTTATAATTTAAAAAAAAAGTTTATTGATTAGCGTTATAATAATTTACTAGACATAAAATGTGCCAGCTGCCTTCTTTTCCCAGGCATACTGTAAAAGTCAATAAAAGGGACGCGAAGGTTTTGCAGTATTGTGGGCGAAAGGCTGCCAACCTCTCACCAATTACATCATGTTTCATCTTTAACCCTCTGAATTTATGTCAAACGTGGCATCAAGTGGTTATAAAACCACTGAAGCTCTGCCTACCCCAATAGGGATTATAGGCGTGGGCTTATGTATTTGTGTGTATTTATGTGTGTGTATCTAAGCATAATTTGTGTATTTTTAGGAACTCTACATTTAAAACTATAGTTATAATTCAAGGCTATTTTGCGGACACGAAACTAGTTCTGCATGCATTTTTACATCAATCTGTATTGAGCAAGCCGCAAAAACAAGTTGGTTTTACAAACTTATCATTGCAGTTAACATGAATGGTGTTGTATGGGAAGAAAATTGTAAGCAAGTTTTTGCGACTACATTGTTGGATTGTGCTTACTCTGGGAGCGCGATATAATCTACCACGCGGCCCTTATCGGGTGTAAAGCTAATAGCTTAAATAAATGTTTTAAAACAATTTCATTATTTCTAAGAATTTTCATTGTTACCTCTTCTTAAATGCTGGCTAGCAAGTATTGCATAGTACCTAGATAGTACAGTACAATTATTCTTGTAAGTAAAAATAGAAAATTCCTCCCGTAACCTACATCTAGGCGGAATTCATTTTTTATTCAACATGATGTAGTGAAGTAGTTTCTTCTTTTCCCAGGTAATTACTAAATGCAGGTTACCAGCAGGTACTGGTTAAAGATACTATTAATAATAAATACACATATGTGGATGACTTCATTTTTAGACATATTTCAATAGAAGTTCAGTTACATGAGTGTTATTTTAACTACGCATAGAACTACATGAGTGTTTTTTTTAAAGTAATTTATTTATTTATTTTCTTGAAAAAAATTGTTATTTGGGTCATATTATTCAAATATCTAGGTAAACTATTACGATGGTTGACAAAAATTAAATTAACTTGGAAGCATTTGTTCCTGAAGTTAAAAACATGTATTTTAATCGAAGCATGAGACACTTTTAATGAAACGTCGTATTGTCAATCAATCACAGCTGTGATGTGACTCATTTTCGTGATTTTGACGATATTGTTTAGATCTGTTTGGTATTTACTTGAATATTGAAGGTATTGAACTCACTAAGTTATTTTTAGAATTACGCTCACAAGTAGGGGGTTTTCCATCTCGGGGTCAAGCCAATAAAGGTCGTTTATTACTCTTTAAACGTTTAATGTCAATAGGTACCAGCAAAAGGCAAATTTGCTTTACCTAAGTAATCTAAGTATGTACTGGTTGGCAGTGTTCGAACATTAAACATATAAAGTCACAGACCGATTTTTGGTGGTCAGTAGAGAATAACACCACCCTTTTTCCGTGGGTGTCGTATGCGGCGAATAAGGAAACGCAAATGAGACCTGCCTCCTATTAATATATCCTAAGCAACGATACCTTTTTATTTATTTTCGGGTTGCCGTCCTATGGCAAACGTAGCGTAGGGCGCCCTGTTACTAGGTGGGGTGACGATATTCGTAAAGTAGCGGGCAGTGGTTGGAGGAGGAGAGCTGAAGACCGAGCTCAGTGGCGTGCCATAGGAGAGGCCTATGTCCAGCAGTGGACTGACACAGGCTGATGATGATGATGTCCTATGGTCCCATGCGGTGTAGTAGACTCTGTAAAGGGCCGTATGGTTCGCGACCACCCTCCTACCGAAGTCCGACGCGAAACAGCTCGCTTATACCTTAATGGCATTCTCTGGGTTAACTCACTCTATCGGCGACTTCATCTATGACCTGGGTCAAGAATTAACCCATCTCATAATAAAAAAAGTCTTGGTTACAACCTGTTGCATGTTGCATATTTCTTTTATCTTTATCCCGTTTTAGCTTTTAACATTCCATGCGTGTTATGCCCCCATAATCCTGGGTTTTTCAAATCAGGTTATTATTCCAGGAGCGACTGACATCTGACCTCCGTAATCAATGACTACGGAGAAAGACTGATGAATTGGATCATGGATCCATTCAATGAGTAGCCTAAGGTCCGTATTACAGAGTGTCACGATGAGGGTGACATTTCATAAGACCCTAAATAAATAAAATTAGATTAAAAAAAAAAAGAACGCGACTCAGACTCTGATCTATAACTTAAGGCGACTACAGCACCCGATAAAGGCAGCACACATAGGAATAGTGCCATCTCCGTCTCTCAACAGGCCCGGGCCGGCAGTGCGAACAGTGTCGATACACCAACTTTACGAACTATGGAAGCGTGCGTGCGTAAAAACATGTTCGAAAGTTAGAAAATGAGATTTATGGAAAGGTAACAGCTTAAATCGAAAAATGCGTTAACTACTTATCGAGACTGTTCAATCACGAACATTTTGATAGCAAATTCAAGTTCCTGTGTGCATTTTACTATCGTTTTTACAGCTTAAAAGATACACAATATTGGTATTTAGAGGTGACTTTGTGAGCTTTTTCTATCGAGCCAAAAGTGCTGAATCATGTTTTCAGCAAACTACTTATCTAGTTTATGTCCTGAATATTACCGTAGTATTTTTTTTCTTCGATTTAATGCAGTGCGTCATGCTTATCTACGCATCATAAAATCGTAATTTAGGTGCTGTAGTCGCCTTAAGTAGCAGTGTCGTCTTTGTCATTTTGATAATGAGAGAAAGAGACAATCAATACTTAAATATAGATCAAGACTTGCGTCTCTTCCTATAACACGGGCTTAAAACCGTTAACCTACCTAACAAAAAACATACTTTGACTATCTACTTGTGTGGAAAATTCTTTACTTACCGTAGTACTTACGTGTAAATATTTTTACAAAGATCTTTATTAAATAATAAATGTTATGTCTGCTTTGTTGGCTAGATATTATGAAACAAAGCTGTATTATTTTGAATAATAAATCTGTTATTAAACAAACGACGACACTAGATTGTATACCGTGTGTATAAAATCAGTAAAAAATGAGTTAGGTAGGTACAACATATATACCTATCTAGAGTCATTTACTAACGGTTAGTGTAACGCAAGAACAATTTTCACTAGCTAGAATTTATTAAATTTTCAAAACACGTACAAGTTATGAATTGACTACATTATTTACCTACTAGGTAGAAAGGTCTCTTCTTGTTTATAAATTTAACAAAATTAAGCAGAATTAAAGTTGAAAGTGAATTTTAAGGAAGGGGTGATTAATTTTATGAAACAATTACTGCCTTACAGAAATTTATTATTAACAAGGATTTTAATCTTATTGTTTTAATGTTATTCGAATTTTAAATTTTAGGTAGTAGGTAATCAAAGAAAACGTTTGATACATTTAGGTTGGAATTACGAATTAATTAATTAATTCACTCATGAATCTATTAACTGACTTGGCGATCGCAGATATTAGTCGTGAAATTTCGGTCTGGTGGACTTTGACGAAATGACGACACCTATGAAGAGATGGGGTGGTGCTTAAAGGGATCGAATAGAACAATAATCCACTTTCGTCTTTCAGCAAATTGACGAATATTGATCATGCATCAACAGTACTTTTAATAGAATTTGTATGATGACAAATAGGTAGAGTCACTGGAGTCAAAATAACGAATATGAGTGTATGTATTTAAATCCTTTAGTGTAACATCCTGGAACGAATATATTTGTTTGTATTTAATGTAACTTTGACTTATTTTAAGTAACATCCTGAATGTTATATGTTCTTTGAAATTGCTTGGCATTTGTAGGCATTAGGCAAATAGGTATATGTATAATGATGGCACACCTATATAATGATGTTAGCGAGTCAATATGGCAAATTCAACAGATTTATACCTCCAAATCAATGTAGAGTAGTAGGTATTTCTGTAGGTATGTATATTCAGATAATTATCTCGTACTGCAAAACACATTAGTTGATCGGAGTACCTACCTATGTTTATCTACAGTACTATAGATAGGTACCTTGACGGGAGATGCGTAACCCTTCTACCTACAACCATATGAATGAATGTATCAGTAATAATGTGAGTAGATAGGTATGCTATCTGTAGAGCTACACTATCTATGTATAGGCACAGAATAAATAATAGTACTAACGTAGTATAGGTATGTTCTGTACCCATAGGGGTTAGAGAGGATTGTGCACTACGTACAGTACACGACGGCATATCAGTCAACCTATACACGGCATAGTATCTATATCATGTCAAACTACAGATGTGGACTATGACGTCGCTCTTATTTGGTCTAAAATAGTGACGTTTTTGGCAGTGCACCTGATATGTAGTTGTCTGTAGCAGCTCTGCTAATTTCCATGTCACATAAGTATACCCAGTTTTGCCACATGAAGTGGATGTGAAATCTAGGTATTTTTATTTTTAAAATCCGTATGAAATCCTTATTTCTATTTTGATTGAAATTCCGCATAAATGTTCCGTATTTTGATTGAAATTCCGTATGAAAATTAAACTATTAATCAAGATTGGAGTAAACAAATACTACAGGGTGATTTCCCTAAAAGGGCAAACTCATCGGCATTTAAATGAACTTGGTAAAAGAAGGTCCAAAAACGGTGTTCTTCTGAGCTAATTCTGACTTTGGAGTAAATCCATAATATTGATTCATATTTATTGAACCTGAAAAATCCGTACAAATACGGACAAATCTGTATAGCTATATGGCAACACTGGGTATACCTATATTATGTACCTATCACGATCCGATCTCTTGCTCTTACAATTAAGAGAAGATGCTTACCTAATACCTATGTATTTAAGTTTAGGTGTCTTCAGCTCACAATACACTGCACAGCATGCGCGATAAACGTTTCTCGACCTTTTTAGTGAAAAGCAACCTATCAAATATTATTAATTTTCAGTAGATTACTATTTCAGAAATGTATGGGATTGACCACGTGCTTATGACTGTCAATCCCATAAAAAAAATATCTCGATTTTGACGAAGCTTGGGACGTCTATTTACGCTCATGTTAGCCTTATAGAAAACTTAAAAAAACCTGGAAATCAAAGGACAATTCTCTTTTCGAATACCTATCTACCCCCCTAACTTTTTATTTTCTAGCGCTAAACGAATGTGACATCGTTTAGTTAGAAGTCAAGGACTTTTTCAAAATTGAATAACCTTAAATTGGCGCTTCAAGCTTCGTCAAAATTTTAATAAAAAATGGTTTACTGTCTGAGAAGCGCGACAACGTACCAAGAAAGAAGGGGGGGGGGGGCAAGTAAGTTAGGTATAAAGTTGTAGAGATACCTACCTACCTAGTGACCTACTTATTTACATTAAGACCAAAACATTTTACTAAACTGTTTTTAGCCTAAACCACTTATATTAGGTGTATGCGTAGGTAGGTGTAGCTACATAATACCTACCTACCCACCTACCTACAAGCTTGTTAGGTGTAACGTCTCTTTAAAACAACCAAGTGGGTAACGTAGATACCTACCTACCTTCCTAGGTAGATAGGTACCTATCTAGCAACAAATCTTTTGGGGCAGTTTACTTGCAAGACTTGTCCTTTTCTACTCAAAAGGGAAACCTGTGTACCTACCTATGTCCTATATGTACCTACCTACTATTTGTATAGGTGCCTACTATGTGTAAGTAAGTAGGTAGGTAGGTACGTATTAGTTGGTAAGTAGGTAAGTACCTACCTACCTACTTATGATATACTTAGATAGACGGGCAGATTTGCTTAGAAATCTAGACACGTTACGTAGGTAGTCTATCTAGGTTTACGTTAAGCTAATTAGGGAGTCGTAGATAATTAGGTACCTACCTACTACTACTGCTAAATCTAGCAAGAATGCAATTTGGTAATCTTCCTAAGTTCCATACCTACTGTGTAGAGTCAATCGGTAAGGTACAACCTACCTAGGTAGATAAAATACTAACATTGTTACCTCAAGATACCTATGTAAAAGTCGAGATGCTACCCCCCAATGACGTCACGCATAGACTGGCCGAAAGATGAAAACAACTGGTTATCCAACAAAAAAAAACTAAACTCGAGGCGCGAGTCGTGCGCGAGTCGACCAGTGCGCGGTCTCGTACGCAAACACGATGCATTTTTAAGCAGGCAGTTTTTTATCACGCACCTGCAGGCTATGAATGATATGCATCTCTTTTTGTGGGTAGTCGTCTTCTAGGCTCACGTTCCAAATTGAAACTCTACTCACCTTTATAAAGAAGTGTCGTGCGCGCGCAGGGTAAACTCCAAGTCCTACAGGTGAACGTTATCCTTTTAAAATCCCAAGTGCAAACTTCACCAAAGAGCGCAAAGTCTGGAGACAGCCGAGGCGCTCGTGCACTCCCGATTAGCAACACCACGACACAGGTAATAACCACACCGTCACGCGGTTTGTTTATAAAATTATGAACTTCTTATTAATAATTCCGATGAGCCGCACTGCGCATGCCCGTACCACACGCGCCTCTTTTGAATAAGGTTATGTTATAAGTTGTAAGCACCAACTACCGCCACGCACTTCTCACAAGTTTCCCACCGGAATCCTATTGGAACAATCCAAAACTTCTTCGTATTGCACAACAACTTCGGACGAACACTGTAGGTACCTACTTTCGTTCCCACTACAATTTAGTAACTTTATTTTCAGAAATACGACACTATCGCACTTTTCTGACGTTTCGCCGGCTCTACCTGCGACGAGTGAAGGCCGTGAACGTATTATAAACACTTGAAAACTCCGGAACCGGCAATAATTTGATTCTCCACGTGACACTGTCAAAATAAAAATTTTGTGCACTCGAACGTATGGAGCTCACTCACCGATGGGAGTACATTTCGTGTTTTATAGGGCGGTGAGGTCCGAGCAAGAAATTAAACGAATAGAAAAGAAAATAAACGAAGAAGGCTAAAGTCGCCGACTATGAAGCCGAGCGTCCGACACTCCTGCTGATCGGTGTGTACTAAACGCGAGAGCCGGCATCAGTGTTGCCAACTCATCTTGCCAGAATTACCGTACGCTAGCTCCCAAAATTTCCGTACAATTTCCGTACATGAGTCAAAAGTACCTGAACAACAAAAAATGACTTGTAGCACCATATCCTGACGAAAACCAATAGAAATAGATACGTAATCATTGTATCATTGCTTTTCTTACCTAATTTAGTGTATTTCGTGACAGTAAAAGAAGGTTTAAATTAAAAGTAGGTACTTAGGTAATTATATTATTATTTTTAACAGGGAATCGTTCTTTTTTTAAATTTAATTATAAAAGTTTTTTTTTTACAAAATCACGATATTATCATCATCTTCTGATCCTTCCTCTATTTTGTACAAATCTTTCTTATTCATTTATGCACGCATTGATTGCGTCGGCTTAAACTGATCGCAGCAAACCTCATTGTGAACTACACCGTTGATCGTTGGTGTTATTAGGCGGTTTCGCAATTTAGTTTTAATGTTATTTATTTTGGAGAACTGCCTTTCACAATCGGCATTCGAATGTGGCAAACTTAGCATGTTAAGACAAAACTTTGCTAGAATTTTAAACTCGAGATAGCCACATTCGTCGTCAATGCATAAGCAGCTGAAACAAATGTTAGCATTGTTAGATTTGTTAGTATCACATGCAGTTACATTTGACCAAGCCGAATACCTGTGTGCCAGCAAGAAGTTATATCTGTTAGAAGTATTACACTCCTTACTACGCATAGTACTACGAAAAGTAAAGACGAAAATTGTATGTTAAACGGAACGTAAATATAAAGGATACGTTCGAAAACAAGAAGGGTATGTTCGAAAACCTTACAATCGTGATTCTTCACAGTTTCCGTACGTTTTTTCCGTACAACCGATCTGATCGCAAAATTTCCGTACTTTTTCCGTACTTCCGTACACTTCCGTACAGGGCTCGAAATTTCCGTACAAATACGGAAATTTCCGTACGGTTGGCAACGCTGGCCGGCATCGCGCGACCCGCCCGCCGCGCCGCCTCCGCTCCCCCGCAACCCGCGCCGCGCTCCCACGAAAAATACTTCGCGAGGTTTCAAAAAAAATGTAGAGTGCAAGGCAAGGAGAGAACTCTCAGAGCATGCTTGAGGGTAGGATGCAAAGTTGTATGATAGAGTTTATTTGTTTAGATATTTGATGGGAGTGGGCGGGGCGTAGGGAGGCGCGCCGGCGGCGAAGGCATTCAATTAATCCCACAACACGTGCGTAGATATGCACCCCACTAAACCGAGGTTATCATCCGATTCATTGAGCGACGCCGACGGTCACGTGATGGACTTTATCCCATTCAATTGATATATCGGTGAAGTTTTAAATATGCAAATTCGATTTAAAGTTGAACAGTTAAATGAATCCTTGTCGTTTTGTTTGTTTGAAATTACCTATATTTGCCGGTTGTCATTACAGAAATCGAGAATTCATGTAACCTTCATAATTAGTAGGTGAATTATTAGCATGTCATTACATTACAATACTTTATTGACAGTTAATAGTCAAGTTTAAAAATTAATACAAATAAGTACGTAGGTAATTCTTCTTGGTTTATCTTCCGTCATTCTCCTGGCTCCAGCGGCGGATTATTCGGGAGCATTAATCACAAACGTTGTATTGGTCCTCCATTCTATTAAGAATTTTGATTATTTAAAACTTTGTCAGGGAGTTAATTACGACTAAGACGTAGAAACAAGATGGTCTGTTAACATCCCAATATACCTACTGATATTTCTTATGAACTTGACAACGACAAGAACATGTAGAAGTAATACAGCATGTTGTAAGGCTCAAAGGCTTGTTATTGATATACTATTGTTTTATTTTTCTTTTTACTATTAATTAATTTATAAAACCAAGAAAGTAGAGCTTAAATATAAATATATGCGCGAGCGGTGAGAGCGTGATTTTGAAGAAATTTTAGTGATGACTAGAAACATGTGGAAATAAGAGTCGTCTTGTTGCAGCGGCCAAATACACTGAAAATACAGAATAAATAGAAGCGACACGTTCTTATATCAATGCGCCAGCGCACGGCGACTGCACAATTTTTATGAACTTTAGACTCCAGCAAGTCAGATTGTCCTGAGGGTCCCATGGAGGACGATCTGGTTTTTTCTGTGTTTTTAATTATCACGACATTATTTGTTATGAAACTGGAAAATCAATATGGGGAAAATTATTATTGGCTTGAGGTTACGAGCAGATAGCTTGTTTATTATAATTAGTACCTAATTAAAAGTTTCTGGAGATATTTGGATAAGTATATGTTTGTTACTCAATCACATAAAAACTGCTAGATGGTATTCTGATGAAACTATGCAGTAATATAGCTTAAATATCAGGACAACACAAAGGCTATATAATTTACGCGAAAACCACGGAAACAACGTCTCGGGCGGAATGCTAGTAGGTAAGTAATAAGGTAAGAAAACTTACTTTCGACTACCGCGGATGCCTCACTAAATTCAAGACAAGCTTTCTTATTCAATGGATTATTTAAAAAATCAGTGGGTTCATGTATTAGGAAACTTTAAGGAAGCGCGTGGGAGGTATGGATATTGGAGGAAAAGATAATTAGGGTTTTGAGTTTTTTCTAAGTATTTTCTGTCTTTCCCGAACCTTGTCGCATATATTTTTTGAATTTGTATTTAGTAAGTGGCTCAAAGAATTTAATTTTAAATAGAAAAACAAATGATCCTCTAGTATAATTGTAAAGTATTCACAGGATTAAACGACTTTGTTAATTTTAATTACTTTGTAAATAACATTGTTTTTTTACCCGACTGCGCGACGCAAAGGAGGGTAATGTATTTATCAGCCTATGTATGTATGCATTTTTGTACCTTTGTGGCACTATTTAGACCAAACGCGTGGGCCGATTTTGATGAATGATACGTCGTTGGATTCGTCATGACGGCGCGACTGTCATAGAAAGAATAAAAAATTTGAAAAATCAAAATGGTCGATTTTGGACGCCATAATGTGAAAAATAAAAAAAATAAAATCGACGAACTATGTCGAGTGGGGTATCGTTATTTAAAATTAACAAAACAATATTGTACTCATTAGTGTGTATTAGCAGTGCAACTATAAAATATATCATTAATGATACTGTAGAAAAATGGCGGGTTTGCAGTACTTATAGGTTTACTTAGAGCAAATTAACAAAAAAATAAATTGATTTAAAAAATATAAAAAAACCCGACTGCGTAGTAAAAACTGAAAAGAAAAAACAAGTTAGGCCAGTAGTCGAGACTTTTATTATTGAATATTATTGAATAATATAACGATTTTAACAATCGGGACCCATTATTAGGAAGCCGGATTTTTGATGGGTCCCGACTGTTAAGATCGTTATATTATACAGGGTTTTTTTTAATCAGTACACAAATTTTTTGTACGTAAACTTTATGAAAATTTAACAGACCCGTATTTTTTGTTTTTTTTATTTTTTAAATTAATTTATTTTTTGTTAATTTGCTCTAAGTAAACCTATACTGCAAACCCGCCATTTTTCTACAGTATCATTATTGATATATTTTATAGTTGCACTGCACATACATACACACTAATGAGTACAATATTGTTTTGTTATATTTTTGCAGTTCATTAGTAAGTGAGTTGTGCCTTAGTGTCAAAAAATATGTATGAAAATAAAACTATCAAATCTCGAGTTACCTTCTCACAGTGGGTTAAATATTGGTAAACATTGGTCGTACATTTAAACCCACAATATACAGAAGTATATGCAATAATATTTACATACTCGTATAAGTGCGATAACTGAGTTTCTGACGGACTGACTGACTGGCTAACTGATCAAACCACAACATATTTGGCATGGGCATTTCTTAGGTAGCGCAGGCGATCAAAAAATTCCCACAAAAAAAAAGAAAGAAAGGATTTTCCGAAATTCCCACGGGAAATCCAGCAAATTCATAAAAAAAAATATATGTGTGTAATGTGTTTGACAATTTCGACGTCTTCTCAAATAGAAGACGTTGCCAAGTGGTAGGTGCTTGGCTCTAAATTAATACAGTCTAAAACTAAAAGATACAATTTCGATTACCGGTTTGGCCCGAGACGATTTTTTGTTTCACGTGAACTAAGTCGCGAGCGAAATTAATCTTAATTTAATAAAATTGCAGGTACTAACATACAGACTGATCAACACCCACTCGAAACCCTTGGACCTTCAAAGCTGAAATTTGGTCTAAAGGTTCCGTTTATAAAGTAAGCAAAATTAAGGAAAGATTTTACCAAACTTCTACGGGAACGAAGCCCCGGGCATCCTTTAGTCTATACTGATATTATAAAGAGGAAAGATTTCTATTTTTTCATGTTTGTAACGAACATCGAGCACACTCGATGGTAACGAATAAACTCAAAAACTACTGGACCGATTTTAATAAAATTTGGTATGGATGTACCTGACACCCTAGATAAACACATAGGCTACACAATTTTTCCGAATTCCACCGAAACAAAGTCCCGGGCATCCTCTAGCCTATACTAATATTATAAAGAGGAAAGATATATTTGTTTGTTTGTTTGCATTGAATAGGCTCCTAAACTACTGGACCGATTTGAAAAATTATTTTACCATTATAATCCTACATTATCCGTGATGAACATAGGGTACATTTTTCCCAAATTCTCACGGAAACAAAGTCCCGGGCGGAAAGCTAGTTAAATATAAAATGAAAACACATTTGACATCTAGGTATTTTACCGTGCATGGCCTAGGTTAAGTTACCACTTATGCTATCTCAGCGGTGTAATTGGATCTATATTAGTGCATGTGCTTGATCATGTTTGTTAGCTCTAATGAGTTTAGCTTATGTGGTATAAACTTAAGCTGTTTATGACCTCATCATTTTAACATGATATGAATGAAAAAACCTGGATAAGTATTACAATATGCAATTAATTTAGTTTGTTTACTTGTTCCATCTGATAACCCTCAAAAGTGTCAAAAACGTGTCATCCAGTGGTTTTAGAACCACTGATGCTCTGCCTACCCCGTTGGGGACTATGGGCGTGAACTTCTCTTAGTTTATTGTATTTTTTTTTTTTTTTTTTTTTTACGTAAAACTTAAGTCTAAATACAGTAAAATGTAAAATAAACAGTATGTGTACTAGGTATTTAAAAGTAATACAAATTATGCTAACACTAAACAAAAATTTACGGATTACAAAATGGTTAGTAGGTCAATATGCTATTGTGATACCTAAACTAAGTATATGTATACTTGTATCTTAGGTATCGTGAGTTAGTAATAAGTTTTTGCCTATTTCTAAAATATTTCCATAACAACAATAAATAAGAACAACTTAACATTTTATAACTAAAAAAAGCTTTTGTATGTATGTTATTGTTTTGAATCACCTACTTGGGTAGTATTTTTGTTTTTGACGTCCGTTTCTATCCTATTGTGTTAGTGATTTTTATAAAAAACTAGCTTTCCGCCCGGGACTTCGTTCCCGTGGCACTTTTTTAGTTTTTTCTTTCATAAGAACCTTCTCCTGACAATAAGGAACACCACAAAAAAAGAATCATCCAAATCGGTCCAGCCGTTCTCGAGTTTTGTGCTTACCAACAGATTTAGTGATTCATTTTTATATATAAGAATTATAAGTACTTATTACTATATATAGTTAGATAGTTGTTCTTGATGCTCTAGCTACCCCGATAGGTAGAGCATCAATGTTACTAAGTATATGTTGTATGTTTCTATTAAATTATAAACTTTTCTACTAAATACAAATATTGGCTAACAGAACAATTCCTGTCATGGAACATAGGTCTCTTCCAGACAACCGGTTGTCTGGAAGAGATCACTTTTAGTGATAAGGCCGCCTTTTGCACTAATGTAAATTTTCCCTTATGTTTTTGTTTACGTGTGCAATAAAGAATTTATTCATTCATTCATTCATACGTCAAAATCTTAAATATATCTCCATACAACTCGAGATTGCCTTAATATGAGAAGCCGAAAATTAATTGTTTCATTTTTTAAATTAAGATGGGTTAACTCTTGACCTCAATCTTGACCAAGGTCATAGATGAGAACGACGATGGAGCGAGTTAACCCAGAAAATGCCTATTAAGGCACTGGTACTCCTACGCACCGACGGAACACAGCAAGCTGTAGGAGGGTGGTCGCGAACCAGACGGCCCTTCACAGAGCCTACCACACCGCATGAGACCATAGGAAGCCACCTAAGATTCAGAACAAACTGAGATGTCGTTGCCTGGGGTGGATTAATAGGAGGCAGGTCTCATTTGTGTCCCTTAGTCGTCTCTTACGACACCCACGGAAAGAAATGGGGTGGTGTTATTCTCAACCGATCACCACACGGCATGGGGAGAATCACTCCCCAATTTTCACGAACTAATTTAAAGTTAAAAAATGAAATGAAATGTATAAAATGAAATGAAATGTATTCAAGAAAATTCTACATAACTTTTAAGAAATAAATAACACTTTTATATATATAATTTTTTTAACCGACTTCAAAAAAAAGGAGGAGGTTCTCAATTCGGGTGGTTTTTTTTTCAACACATTTGCTCATAAAGTGTGTCTTATGTCATTGTTTTAAGATTCATAATGATATGTATTACCCAGCCCGTGAGTAATAAAAATAAAGCACAAGTACGTAATGGTTTTTTTTTTCTAAATTTCAGCAAAGAGATCAGATCTTATTTTATATTTAAAATTAAGTGTAATTATTAAACTATTTGTAAATAAAAATATAATTCCACTAAATCTTTAAATATAACAGGAAATTATCATTTATTTATGCTAAAAGGTGAAAATATATAGTTTAGTATTTTTTATTATTTGGCTGTATGGCATACTTATCAATGTGAATCTCATTTGCGAGCGATAAAAGAAAAAAATAATCGCGCCTCTTTTCAGATGTTTTCATTCACTTGGTTTTCACAAACGGCATTTGTATTCATCTTATTGTTATTATTGTCAGAAATACAACACAAAAATGTCTTCTTCAATTGCAGAACAGGAAACCTACGTGGGTACACCGCCAAAAATACTTTCCGAGGCGCAACATGCAAGTGATAGCTTGTTGCCGTCAATATCAAAGGAAAGTTTTTATTTCTTTCTTTCCTCGCAAATGTGTTGAAAAACGTCGTATGACACGCGTGCGCATTGGATATTACATTCTCGGCTCCATTGAGCCCTCGCCTTAAAACTCCGTCATTTGCTGACCGATTTTTTTTTTTATTAGTTCGGAAGCATCTACTTCCAGATTGGTCCCATAAAATTTTTATCGAAATCGCTTTAGTAGTTTAGGTCAAAAATAAAAAAAAACTGAAATTTACGGTCATATATGTGGATGATAATAGGTCATCAATGTAAACGAAGCAAAAGCGAAGTTGTTCCCTGTGACTTTTAAGTTGTTTTTTGGGGCTCCTTTGTGTCCTGGGGCTACCTAATCTACCGGTCACCGTTTAGTGACCGGTAGAGTATATTACCACCACACATCTTTCCTGCCGTCTGGTGATCGGTTGATAATATCACCCCATATCTTTCATGCCATCTGGCAATCGGTTTGAGAATTGTACTACCCCGTATCTTTCTTGCCATCTTGCGCTTGGTTATGAATATTACCACCTCATATCTTTCCGTGGGGTGAAAGTAATTGATCACTATATCGCTCATTAATCTCGAGTGATTTATAATAAATCTACGAGGGAGTTATATGAATGACTAGCATCCCGCTCGGGACTTTGTTCCCGTGGCAATTCGTGAAAATTATGTAGCCTATGTTACTCAGGAATAAGGTAGCATCGTAATGGTGAAAGAATTTTTCAAATCGGTCCAGTAGTTTCGGAGCCTATTCGTTACATACAAAAATACAAATCTTTCCTCTTTATAACATTAATATAGATAAATGATAACCTTTCAAAATATTAAAATAAAATATTTCTAACAAAAAATTGACCCGCCTTCAAAAAGGGTGAAATAATTTTTTAAAGCTATGTTCACGAGTAAGTAGTGGTTACGGGTAAAACAGCAAAAAGGTGAATTCATAGCGGAATATGGTAAATAGAGAGGAATGATTTTTTTGACGTCAGCGCCGGTTTGAACAGGACCTAGTTTAATGAAATAAGTATTCGCACAAGATTTTTTTGGCAGTATAAATACTAAGATAATTATGCCATGCGAGTAGTTGTTCGGCGCCGACGTAAAAAAAACATTCCTCTCTATTTACCATATTCCGCTATGAATTCACCTATTTGCTGTTTTACCCGTAGCCACCACTTACTCGTGAACATAGCCTTAAAAAATTATTTCACCCTTTTTGAAGGCGGGTCAATTTTTTGTTAAAAATATTTTATTTTTATGTTCTGCTGGTTTTTAAAAAGAAAATCTCATAAACAGGAGGTAATAAATATGATTTGTAGAGTTTTATTGCGATCGAAAGTGCCAATTTGGCTAACTTACATCTCATCGTATCACATTCGATCGGATGTCGAGTCGTATGTCAAAGATACGAGATATGGACCGAGATAACGAGGATATCGCTGCCTTGATAATATTTATGCACGTAAAGGGAATATATTTTATCAATGAAATTTGACTACGATGAAATATTAAACATTTTAAATGATTTTTGTATCCTTTTAACTAGAAGTATTTGCCCCTATTGTAAGCTGAACAACTTTCCCCAAGGATTCACATGAAATTGTGAACAAAATAGTTTGAAAAAAAATTAACCGTGTGGTGATCGGTTGACAATAACACCACCCCATCTCTTTCCGTGGGTGCCGTAAGAGACGACTAAGGAAACACAAATGAGACCTGCCTCCTAGTAATCCATCCCAGGCAACGACACTTCTCACTTCATTTTTTTCTGAATCTGAGGTGTTGTCCTATGGTCTCATGCGGTGTGGTAGGCTCTGTAAAGGGCCGTCTGGTTCGCGACCACCCTCCTACCGAAGTCCGACGCCAAACAGCTTGCTGTGTTCCGTCGGTGCGTAGGAGTACCAGTGCCTTTATAAGCATTTTTTGGGTTAACTCGCTCCATCGTCGACCTCATTTTTGACCTTATGGTCAAGATTGAGGTCAAGAGTTAACCCATCTTATAATAAATAATAAATAAATAAATAACACGTCAAAAAATTTTTGATCGCTCAAGTTGTTTGGAGATGCGAATTTTCTTTTATATTTCGACCTTTGTTCCTTGGAGAAAGTTGTTTAGTTTCGTTGGCTAATTCATATCCTTAATTTTCGCTTACAAATTTAAGGTCACCCTATTTACGACCGAAATACCACTGATAGTTGTCATCGCCTGTAATTGTCATCAGCATAGCGCGAGAAGTGTACTAACATCCGATACTTATCCGATGCTTCGAAGAATCGGTAGTATACTTACAGAATAGATGCCCAGTTTGGAATCCTTATTTTGGTAATCCATGGATGATTCAATATTTTGTTAACCGTTTTTTTTTATATTCTTGGACAATTTACACAGTGCCAAGATAATCAAATAGTTCTCAATTCTCTACCTGAACGGATAAAATGGTAAATATCGTCATTCAACTGACATTGAAACTCCATTGATTACCAGAAAAGCCGCCCTGTACAAACACGAACAGAAATTAATAATTATTATACCTATACGTATAACTGTAAATTAGGTTAAGTTGGTTAAGTATGTACAAGTTGCTGTTGAAGTGGAGTGTTGTTCACTAATTTGGGCTTACCGTTCTCATAACTTTAGTAGCTTGTAGTTTAAGGTTTAGAGTGATAAAACGGAGGTATGAAATTAAGTTGGAGATTGCTGAATAAAATGTCTAGATTATAAGTCAATTTAATTTAAAGCTAACAATTGGTGAAAGAAGTAAGCATATATCTTTATGTACGAAAAGTCTTAGAAACGAGGAATGCTCCTTGATTTCTAGGACTTTTTCAAATTATTTATTTTCGTAGTGTCCTTTTTGGCTGGCACGTGCGTATATTGACGACCAAATCTCATCAAAATATTGATTTAAAAATATATTAAAAAATTGTACGTGAGAACATTTTTTTTCGATAAGGGTGGGTGTATTGCAGATAGACAATAGTTGAAAATGATAATTTTTTGCCTTATTCACCAGAAAGACAAGTTACCTACTGTTACACAGTCGCGACCTCTTACCTTATAGATACTCGTACATAACTAAAAATCCAAAAGCCTTAGGCAGACTTTTGTTCAGCCTGCCACTGTGACTTCTTCTCGTATTTTCCTTTTAATTTGCTTTCATCGTTTGCATTTTGACTTACTAGCAGAGAATTAATGGTCGGTGGACAAAGAATATGGCTACCTACTTGCATCGTTTGATAATTTTCAGCTTCATACCCATTCTATTTTAAGTATGCAAGTATCCTCTTCTTCCGCACTTCTATGCTCTGAGATTATTTCCAAGATTATTTATACGTCTTGCTCTTAACCCTGACTCCCCAACAATCTTGTGCGAACAAGTGTGGGAACCTATAAATTATTTTACCAAACTAGTTATATTAAAGTTTTAGTTAGTTTACACGCCGATAAATAATTCTTGACGGCGTCTCGTGCTCATGTAAACTTTGTCCTCTTATTTGCGTTAAATCAGCATGGAGTAATGAATATTTATTTGAATAAACTAGAGATACACCTTGTTTAAGAGTCAGGCTGGGCTGGGCAGATGAAATTTGATGTTAACTTTTATCTGTACGAAATAAGGATGGATGGTTCAAAGTCGAAATCCAAATACTTAACTTTAATGTTCAGTTCAGTGTACAAAACTGAAGTTATTACATTCGTTGTTGATTCTACGAGGTGGGAATGTGTCAGAGCTCATATACCGTTACCACCTTCATATCTATGTCTCTTCATAATAATATGTCATACCGGTGAATGTTTTGGTCCCAAGGAGCCTTGCCATAAATCTTCAGAGGCTCGGTATTACTAAGAAGTCAGTGATTGACAAGATGCAGAAAGCAGTCCTGCTCGATAAAGCCTGGATAGTTCGCCAATTTCTTTCACAATCGCCCTAGAACCCTGGCCGACTGTTGCTGGCCTCGCCAGGGGTTTTCCTGCCTCTCACTCTCTCTGTAGGAGGGAGTGGTAGGAAAATCCCGGTGTTGGTTTCTGGATAAAAATAATTTTAATTTTTATGCATGATCAATTGATCATCGAAACTACACGACATGTGCAAAAATTGGTAGGTATGTAAGATGTATGCGATATAACATCTTAGTGATCCAAAATAGTCAGCCTCACCCGGCGTTTTACAACCCTTGAAGGCTTTCTTTACTTGATATGGGCAAACTCGCCATTATCTATTTTAATATCTAGTAAAATACTCTGAAACTGGCTGAATCACGATTGTTGACGCCATTTTCCAAGGACTTATTGAAAATCGGTGAGCAGTAATTATAAGGATTAGGGCTGAATACTACACACGAAACAAAATACGAGTAAAAGGTGCCCGCAATCTACATTACATATTTCGCTAACCTTTTTTTAAATTGTATAAAAATGTGACTAATTCCTTTCTCCACAATATAATAATTGTTAACTTGAAAGTCCACCAACCTTTCAAGTTTCTCTCTCTCTAAAGATTATTTAATCTTTAGCAAAAATTAGCCAACGACCGTAGTCGCTGGCTCTGACAATGATCTTCCTCAAGGATTAATGTCTTAATTCGTTCTCTCTAGAGACTATTTAATCTCTTTATAAAATAGCCAATGACCGTAGTCATTGGCAATGGCAATGGTCTTTCCCAAGGATCCCTACGTTGTGTTTAATTTTGTCATATAGTACCCAGAGCCTTTTTAAGTACTTTGGTATCTCAATCTTTGCTTATTCGTTGCCAGTCTCTTCAACACCCCTGAATAAGCAATTTTGGTTAGACAAGCATATAGTTTATGGGGGTGAAGAGGAAGGGAGCTCCGGCCACCGCTCCCTTCTATGGTCGACATCCTATCTTCTACTATGCGGATTGTGAGGCGACCCCCGCCGTCAACAATTGGTCCCTTCAGTATCGTTGCAGTCCGAAAACTGTTTGAGGAACGTTGCAGTCCGAAGACTGTTTGAGGGATCGGCACAACCACTTCTGTGGCTGAAACCGATCGGGTGGGTCTTGCCCGCGAACTCCAAAGCAATTGGCAGCTCCCTTGGTTGGGTCATAGCCCGGACTGCCTGCGCTACGATCCTTCGGCAAGGTCTTACGTCATGCAGTATCGTTTATAGTCAGCTCCCCGACTCTAATTAGTGTATTTTATGTCGGCTGCCCGACAAGTTTATTTTAAGTCGGCTTCCCGACGCCCATGTTGAAGACCGCCTTCCGGCTCTTCAAGAGCTCGAGTCGTAACTCCAGTGTTTAGTGTGTGTTTTCAGTAATTCTATACCGAAAGGCTGTTCGCCGAAGCTACTACCGCCTGAGGTTACATTTCTTTAAGGTTGGTGACCCAACCGTTATTGTATGTTTTCCAGTAAACCAATACCGAAAGGCTGTTCGCCGAAGCTACTACCGCCTGAAGTTACATTTCTTTATAGTTGGTGCCCCAACTTAATATTCCACCTTATAGGTGGTTAATGTAGTTGAAGTTGACAAGACTTCAACTATAGGCGCCATGCTACGCACGCCTTTATATGAAATTATCATATAACATCCCTAGAAGGACGAATCATAAGTTTACCTACATAATTTTAAGGTTGGTGCCCCAACCGTAATGCATTCGAAGACTGTTCACCGTAGTTACTATTGTCTGTTTCTCGTTCTCTAAAAGAACGGTAAAAACTTACCTACATATATTTATAGTTGGTGCCCCAACTTAATATTCCACCTTATAGGTGGTTAACGTAGTTTACAGTAGGTAAGGACTGTAAACTACAGACGCTACCCAAACGTCTTTATATGAAACGCTTTCGCTTGTGACTACTAACGTCTCTTATATTTGATGTGAGATTTGCTAAGATATAAAATACCAAAGCTTATTTTCATTCGTGGATTTTATATCCATTTAAGGCTGTTCGCTAATGCTACTACTGCCTATGATTATTTATCGTCGTTATCTCGACTAGCTATAAAGGCTGTTCACCGAAGTTACTATTGTCTGTGGATGTTTTTATTTAGCGTTGGTTACCCAACCTAGTCTACCCTAATCTATCCTAATCTATTCTATCAAATCAAACCTATCAAATCGAACCTATCAAATTTACCTAACAAACCTAACTACGTTCTAAGGCTGTTCGCTAATGCTACTACTGCCTGTGTCTCGCTCTCTAAAAGAACGGTAAAAGCTTACCTACATATATTTATAGTTGGTGCCCCAACATAATATTCCATCTTATAGATGGTTAACGTAGGTTACAGTAGGTAAGGACCGTAAACTACAGACGCTAGAGCCATACGTCTTTATCTGAAGACTGTTCGCCGTAGCTACTATTGTCTGTGTTTACATGATTTTTAGGTTGGTGACCCAACCGTAATGCGTTCGAAGGCTGTTCACCAGAGTTACTACTGCCTGTGTCTCATCCTCTAAAACAGGGGTTCCCAACCTTTTTTTGTCTACTGCCCACTTTAAGAATAAATTATTTTTTAACGCCCCCCTTTTTAAACATACTTAAAAACCCCTAAGTACTTATAACTGATTATTGAAACGCAACTTTATAGTATTCGGACAGAGTATCTTTTATTGAAAATAAAACAAACATAATCAATTCTTATATAAAAACTAATGTGAAGGTTGAATCTGATGCTGTTCAATAAGTTTGTTGATATCAGGTTCCAATTTACTCAAAAACAGCCGCAAGTCGCCACGTTCGGTAACACGCAAACGATTTCTCTTTTTAGTAAGCAGCGTTGCCACAGCACTAAATCCACGTTCACACAAATATGACGATGGGAATGCTATCAAGAATCGTTGAACAATTGACCACAATCCAGGGTCCAATTGCAGGATCGGTTTTTGTAGCCAAAATTCTTGATATCCATTTTTGAACTTGATTTTTATTTCTTCGTTTGTTGTCAATTCTATAAGTTCTTCTTCCAGCTGAGGTGACATTGCTATGTTGACATTTGAAAATGGATCCAACACCCAGTCTGGTATTTCCAAGTTTAAAATGTCCTGGTATCGTTCGGTGAAGTCAATGTGGAGGTTTTCCAAATGTTGGCAGTAGGCAAACAAGTCGTCGTTACTGCAGGATACTGATAAATTCGGAAAATTGTGAAACTCACGTCTGCCCATATTTTTTTTGTGCAGAAGCAGTTTGGCTGCGAAAGCAGCAACGACATTTTTTGTTTTAATTAAATTTAGTTCATCGCCTTGCAGTTGGAGGTTCACGTCGTTGAACAATTTATACAGGTCTGTCATGTAAGCTATATCATTCTTTGATGTTATGAGCTTGTTGCGCAGTTCTGTATCTTTAGTTTCCAAGAACTCTATCACAGAGTCAAACAGGTTATAAAATCGAATCAGACAATTGCCTCTTGACAGCCAACGAACTTCAGTATGAAGCAACAAACGGTTGAAATCTTCGTCATTAGTAACACAAAGCTGATGAAATAATCTATCATTCAAAGAGCTGCTACGGATTTTATTGAATGCTTTGATGACATATTGCAGTGATTGAAATAGTCGTTCACTTAAGTTTCTAGCAACCAAATGTTGTCTATGAATAACGCAATGTATAGCAAGGACATCTGGAATTTTATTTTTTAGGTACGCTATGAAGCCTTTATGGCGCCCTGTCATAGCCGGAGCGCCATCCGTAGCAACTTGTATAATATTTTTCAAAGGAATCTCTTTCTCTTCACAAAACTTTTCCAATGTATTGAATATGGTTTCGCCTTTTGTATCTGTCTCCAAATTTCTGGCAAACAATAGTTCTTCACGTATTTTCTCATCTTTAATAAACCTCACGTAAGATAGCAACAACGCTTCATTAGTTGGTAAAGTGGACTCATCGAGCTGAATTGAGAATTGACTAGTCCTCAGATGATTGCACAATGATTCTTCAATGTTTTCAGCCATTTCATCAATTCGTCTTTGCACAGAATTATTACTCAAAGGAATTTTTTGGATAATATCTGCGGCCGGTTTATGAAGCACAGTAGTTATTACTTCCTTTATTGCTGGCAAAATTAACTCTTCTCCGATGTTGTGTGGTTTGCCTTTTTGAGCAATTAACAAAGGGATATTGTACGAAGCTCGAAGTCCGTCGTCATCTTGCTTAGCAGCCGCCGAAAATAGTATTGATACACTTGGCTGAGTATTATGCTTCTTCTCTAGGTCTTGAAAATATGCTACATTCTTGTCTTTCTTATCTGGATGCATTTTATTCAAATGACCTTGCAGTCTTGAAGGCTTCATTGCTTCATTCGAAAATGTTTTTAGACATAGAAGACACAAAGGCGACGACGGGTTTGTGGGATTTTCAATAAATCCGAATTTAATATATTCCGCAGAGTATTGCCGTCTCTTCTTTTTTACTTCCGACATTGTTTTGTTTTGAGAAATACGTAAGTGTTATAATGAAGTACTGCTTATCTATTATGCGCGAAACCGCAAATGAAAATAAAATAAATTTACGTCGTTTATATAGGATTGCATAAGCAGCACGCACCAACAGGAATAAGACAAACGTGCATAAACTCGTTTATCTCATTCGACGCCCAATCGTACTCGACAAGCAAGAACAAGTATTATAGAACCAGCCGATTGATACAGGAATGTACAAATCGGATTATTTAACAAAAACTTGTTAAAACATGATTGCCCGCGGTCTATTATATCGAACCGAGTTTGAGCTATATCTTAATTAATATTAGTTGATGTTCACAAGATGTATTCGAGAGTCGAGAGCTCAGTCGGTGTCTAAGAGTCTTCCTAGCTAGGTAGATGAAATTATAAATCGACCCCAAAGCCCTACACAACGCCCCCTTTTTTTTCTGGGTCTCTTACCGCCCCCCTTTAGGCCTGCAGCGCCCACAAGGGGGCGTTATCGCCCACGTTGGGAAAGACTGCTCTAAAAGGACGGTAAAAGCTTACCTATATTTATTTATAGTTGGTACCCCAACTTGATATTCCATCTTATAGATGGTTAACGTAGTTTACAGCAGGTAAGGACTGCAAACTACAGACGCTAGAGTCATACGTCTTTATCTGAAGACTGTTCGCCGTAGCTACTACTGTCTATGTTTACATATTTTTAAGGTTGGTGACCCAACCGTAATGCGTTCGAAGGCTGTTCACCGAAGTTACTACTACCTGTGATTGTTTATAGTCCTGATCTCGACTAAGTACAATAATTCCAAATTTTTGCGCTGAATCCTTAATCCATTTCGAAGGTTATGACGATACGAATCTCATATGTGAACCTTAAGGAACATTGATAATCGATATCTATCGTTTTGTGGAGTTTTTCACACTGATCCGGTCGTCTATGCTAGTTTACAACAGATTCGTACTTTCAAGTTTTAATGTATCGTCCCTTTGTCGGCGTGCACGCCTTTTTTATTCTTAAAAGTGTCGTAATCACGTCTGCAAACCACATTCCGTACCTTTTCATGTGTCTTTCTCATTATCTGAAACCAGACCAAGCTCCCAGCACAATTTCCAAAAATCGGATTTCCGATTTTGGATTTTGGATTTCCGATTTTGGATTTTGGATTTTGGATTTTGGATTTTGGATTTTCAATTTTGTACATGACATGATATGTGAATTGTATCTCTTCACTGAGGCTGTTACGACATCTCCTAGGTATCTCCTCTCCGGTATCATTCACACATGTCTAAGTAGAGCCAAGTCCCTACCCGACATGTTTTAGTAATATTGTATTTCATCATTGAGGCTATTACGATATCCACTTGATATCTCCTCTCTGACAACATTTACTCACGTCTCGGCGGGTCCGTGTCCCCGCCTATACATATATGAACGAGTTTAAATGATCGTCCGCGTTTTCATACAAAAAAAGAAAATCTTAATACAGGAACGATATAAAATTTTATTTTGATGGAATTAGATAGAGCTCAGCTTAAGAACAAGTCCTATCATATTCCCAAAACAATATTGATCTTCCAACAATATTAAGATTGAAATATAAGTCCCCAACTTAATATTTCAATCCGTCAGGGGCATGTCGTTACAAGAACATTGTATAATGTTACAAATTGTAAAGAAGCAATAAAGTTTATCTATCTATCTCAATAATACGCAGAATTTATTCATATTTTTCATGGCGTATATTATATTTAATTTTCCTGAAAGCTGACAGGCGTACTCAGTTATATGACTCGTTACAGAACTATCCCCCTCAACACGATTACCCAAATTTGCGCTTTGATGTACTCGACGCATCACATGATATCTGAACGCCATATTCATTCCGATATATTTTCCCCTAAGAGAAAATCGCAATGAAGCGTACCTATATAGAGAGAAAAAAACGGCGAACTTCGTTTCACAAACAAAGCACTCGACTGAAAGGGGCCGTGAAAAAACATTCTCATTGTGACTGGGACTCGCTCGATTTTTAATCTCCCTGTAAGTGTATTGTGGGTTTTACGGACCTAGCGACTAACTCAGACTGAATCTCATTCTTTATCGTTCATTTTCAGTTGGAATTGAAGTGACTACTTCATAGAAACACGTACCTTCATTTCCTTGGTTTTTGCTGTTCTACGGTAGCTTTGAGCGATCGGTTTTGAACGCACCCAACGAAGACACAGAGTTGGTTTTATTTCAGCATCAATAATTCAGCAGAACTGCCCGTAACACTGTTGAAGTGTTCTATATTTATACGCCTAAGTTTATAGTCAGAATACAAACAGGACTAGGCTTAGGATGTCAAGAAACCCCCTTGGGACCAGCATGAGTTAGTTGACGTTTCTATATATTTTGAAATCTGTTACTTGACAAAATGGAAATACACAAACTCAACAAATTAATTGCTGCCTGCCGTAACAGTTTGAAATGGTATAAGATCCATTTCTTAAATTGATTTCCACAAAATTTCTCGGAAGAAGTTCACTTGTAGTAAAAACAA
This sequence comes from Aproaerema taeniolella, assembly GCA_949987775.1. Lineage (NCBI taxonomy): Eukaryota > Metazoa > Arthropoda > Insecta > Lepidoptera > Gelechiidae > Aproaerema > Aproaerema taeniolella. Next base: position 9,650,061 of record OX465251.1, on the reverse strand, counting down.
AATATTCCTACCAAACCAATCAATTTGGACCCAATTCTGCCTGTACTTGGTCTTTACATTCGGAAAGATTCTTGCATCTACCATTGTAAGTTGGCCCTTGCGCTTTAGTGGTTATGAGGGAGTTTTATTTTGGGTTTTAAAGGAATGGGTGACTGAAAGGAGGTCCTGTTTGGATGGTTGGCTTTCGTGTGTGAAAGCCAAGGATCCACATGATGCCCCGACATGTTTTATTCATTGCTCGGAAGACAAAGATGCTTAGATGTGAACACGGCTCTAAGATACAAGGCAATGCGTTGAGCAGTATTGTGGTGAATTGTTTTGTATAAACAATACATGTACTGATCATGATGTTGTGTCTCACGCTGAATGGCTGAAAAGGCTCATGTTGACACATTGTTCCTCTGATCGCTCGTTTGACATAACAACATACGGCAAGTAGCTTGGAGCTCGTTGTCGCAGTACAATACCTTATTGTAAGTAAGTTGCAGCAGTAAAGAAATATAATTTGTTTATTTACAGATACATTTCGATGTTTTAGGATTATAAAAAGTTTTCTGGAAAAGCAGTAGGTAAGTAAGCTCAGTAGGTACAAAGCTCAATTTCAGGATGAGATTCAGCTTAACACGTCACTTAAGATTTTTTCAAGGCCTTTGGGCTACTATTGACATTTTTCTATAGAAATTAATCCGCTAAGGAAACATAATAAAAATTTTTTTTTTTTAAATTGACCCGCCTTCAAAAAGGGTGAAATAATTTTTTAAAGCTATGTTCACGAGTAAGTAGTGGTTACGGGTAAAACAGCAAATAAGTAGGTGAATTCATAGCGGAATATGGTAAATAGAGAGGAATGTTTTTTTTGACGTTGAACTAACATTTAAAAAAACACCCGAATTGAGAACCTCCTTCTTTTTTTTTGAAGTCGGTTAAAAAAGAGTCACAACATCGGTTTCAAACTTCGCCATGAGGAAATCATGATTTTATTTCAGACATGTTTATAAGCTCCTAAACAGAGCAAGTGGCGACAGTTTATGGCTAATTACCATTCTATTCGACCCTTGTTATCACTGATTTAAGGAGAAATTCTTTTATCAGAGGTAGGATGAAGGGCTCTCTAAGGATTAGACCCAATTTTCGTATGTGTGGGAATGTTGGTTTCATCCCTTGCTTATCCGCTTGGCTTTGCTTAAGGAAACGTTAGGAAATCCTTACTAATGTTATAAACGTGAAAGTTTGTATGTATGGAGATAAGGAAGTTTGTTACTCTTTCACATTCAAACAGCTGGACCAATTTTGATAAAATTTTATATGGAGGTAGCTGACAACCTGTATTAACACATAAGCTATTAATGTTAATTTTCCCAAATTCCCACGGGAACGAAGTCTCGGGCGAAAAGCTAGTCTTCATAAATTGCAGAAACGTATGGTTTAGCAAACCAAGCTAGTACCTTAGCTAACTAAGCAAACTACTACCTATGCTCTTCATACCCAAGAGTTTTTGTGTCTAAGGTATTACAAAAGTCGGTCAAATTCTACAAAGTTTTTACCACCGAGCAAAACTACAACTCTGTAACTATCTCCGCCGTGTGGTGATCGGTTGAGAATAACACCACCCCATCTCTTTCCGTGGGTGTCGTAAGAGGCGACTAAGGAAACACAAATGAGACCTGCCTCCTAGTAATCCATCTTAGGCAACGACACCTCTATTTGTTTTGAATCTCAGGTGGCGTCTTATGGTCCCATGCGGTGTGGTAGGCTCTTTAAAGAGCCATTCCTTCCGATGTCCAACGTCAAACAGCTTGCTGTGTTCCGTCGGGGCGTGCGAGTACTGTTAGCCTTAATTGTCGTTTTTTGGGTTAACTCGCTCCATCGTCGACCTCATCTATGACCTTGGTCAAGATTGTGGTCAAGAGTTAACCCATCTCATAATAAAAAAAAATACAACTTTCTCAAATTAATCCTTCCATCGCTAAGTTTGTGAGATCTCAATGTGTGCCTTCAAGTCGTATATGTGAACTCTAATGAAAAAATCAAAGATGTGAATCAGCCCACGAAACTGAACAACTGTCCCCATAGAACAAGGGTCGAAAAAAAGGATTTGCCTCTCCATACAATTTGGGCGATCAGTTTATTTGCTTATATGTATATGTACGGTAAATAAAAAAAAATCTCATATAAGGTTCCTTGGGGAGAGTTGTTCAGTTTCATGGGTATAATCACGCTCTAAAGTTTCGCTAACTAAGTTAAAATCACCCCATTCAACTAATTCAAAAACTATAGTTTTTGAATTAGTTGAATGGGGTGATTTTAACTTAGTTAGCGAGACAAACATGTCTTTCGAAATAGATCAATTGTATCGACGAGTTTTTTTGCACTGTGAGGCAACTTTTAAGTTGGAGGGTTGAACTGTGATACACGAACGAAGTCACGGTCTAACTATAGACAAACATGTCTTTCGAAATAGATCAATTGTATCGACACACACTCGTACATTATAATTAAATTTTTTGAAGAAAATTAAAGATTAGAATGTAGGGACACATGATTCGTTTTGTAAATTAAGCATTTTTGCCACTTCCAGTAGCGTTGGGCGAGGTGACGTCAGTCGTATTAATTGTTAAATTTTGTAATAGAAATGTGCCTCCAAAAATCTGGTTCTCCTCATTTACCCGGTTCCCTGCTACACCCAACAAGAATATAAAAACAAATACGTTCAAGCCCCAGTGTAAACTAATTTTAAAAAAGTTTACTTTCTTTGTTTCGTTCGCATGTTCAAAGTGCATGAACTTTGTTTTTATGAGATATGTGGGGTCATAAAGGTAATGAATAACTTATAGTGGCTGCATATTTTACTTCAACAGCAGTGATTTCCAACATATTTGTGTTGCGCTAATACGAGTTAGTATAATTAATATAAGACAGTCACTCTTGCAGAAATGTTAATTACAGTTAAAGCTTCTTTTGATGTAATGCCGGCCTTGTTGTTGGAAAGTGACAGTTTTCTTCTTCTTCTTCTTATCGTGTAGATATATTCAAGTGCGTGGCGAACTTGACTAACCCTGGTGTCAGAGTTTTCAAGCCGCACAATGGTCTCTGACTTGGTTTTAATGACTATAGTCAATCGACAAAGCCGGGATGGACAGCTAAACGTGCCCTCCGAAGCACGGAAACGCTGGTGATAAATTTCCACTGTGGTCACCCATCAGGATACTTGCCTCCGTGTACGTTGCTTAACCTTACTGCGAGCGCGAGTGACAGTATGATATCTAAAGAAGCATTAACTTTAATTGACGTTGTTGCAACTGGGTGAATACAACATTTTTTTTATTGTAAGATGGGTTAACTCTTGACCTCAATCTTGACCAAGGTCTTAGATGAGGTCGACGATGGAGCGAGTTAACCCAGAAAATGCCTATAAGGCACTGGTACACCTACGCACCGACGGAACACAGCAAGCTGTTTGGCGTCGGACTTCGGCAAGAGGGTGGTCGCCAACCAGACGGCCCTTCATAAAGCCTACCACACCGCATGAGACCATAGGACGCTACCTCAGATTCAGAAGAAATTGAGGTGTCGTTGCCTGGGGTGGATTAGGCAGGTCTCATTTGTGTTTCCTTAGTTGCCTCTTACGACACCCACGGAAAGAAATGGGCTGGTGTTATTTTCAACCGATCACCACACGGCAAAAAATTAATGAAGTGTTTGTTTTTTTTAAAACCTTTTTATTGGTGACAGCGGCGTGGTGTACAAAGAACCTAACAAACCACGTTAGCCATTAAAACACTTACAATGAATTACTTCTACGGTTGACGCTTCATCTACCGTTCATTGATTGGTCATGTCATGCAATGATACAGAATAGTAGACAAGTACGGAAAGGTTAGGACATTTATTAATTTGAGTCTAAAATTGATCCCGAAAATATCTCTTAATTCTTCTACAGTTTTAAATAGTTACTTAAAACTGGCTTCGAGTCCACAGTTTCAATACTATACGAAACTGTTACTTTTTACTTTGCTTCTCAAAAGTTTATTTCTTTATACCTATTAGAAAAGTTTGTAAAACACTGTTATAATAGAATTAATCTTGTAATGTTTCGTGCCACCGCTTCAAGCCATTAGCAAACTTGCTGCTTGTGAAAAATTGCAAACAAGTTTCTCGAATGTAATTTGTTTTGAAAAATTGCGAACAGATTGTATAATTAAATAATGATAAACGCTACACACTCAAAAGCCCTAACTAAGGTGTTTCCTTGTGTCGTGGGTCCCTTTTAACATACATATCCTTTTAACATACAGGAGATCCCCCTGTGGGATAAGACAGACACAAACATCCATGACCTGAGAACAAACATCTGTTATTTACACAAATATTTGCTACGACTGGGAATCGAACCCAGGACCCGTCGAACAAGAGGCAGCGCCACTACCACTTGACCAAACCGGTCGTCAAATATATATTACAAATGTACAGAGGCCAGCGCATCAGGTTACTCCATTTTCATTGCAAAACCGCTCTTATCACAACGGTACAGAGTGCGCGCGTGCGTGGGAATCTGAGTTGCGCCCGTCTGTACACAAGAATAGTAACAATGTTAACAGCTATTAAACTATCTTGTTTTATTTTACAAAATAATTGTAGCCATTTTGTTACTGTCAAAAAAACTACAGCTATAAAATACAACCAAACTAACACTGCTTCACCTTTTAATAAGACAATTTTTTTTTGTTTAAATCATCCCTGACTTTCGAATGCTTATAACTGTTACGCGGCTGAATCAATTTTGATCAAATGTAGCTATTAAGAACCATCTCGATTGCGTCAGTTTTAAAACAAAACAAAAAACGCTTCGACATTGGTTCATTCGTTTAGCAGTCACAGACAGACACATACTAATATACACATGTCAAACTTATAACACTACTCTTTTTTAATCGGGGGTCAAAAATACAAAAATTTAAGTTAATGTTGCAGAAACTGTTAAAGCTTCTATGCAGGCCTTGTTTTTTTATATCAACAAGACGGAAAGTGACGATATGATATTTAAAGTAGCTTTAACTTTAATGGGCGTTTCTGCAATTGGGTGTAAGTACTGCACTCGCAGTACCAACAAAGTATTCAATACATTTTCTGTATTTATCTTTATCATTTTCCTTTTTTACGCCTACGTGATCATGGTTCCTCTCGCTCTCTCGTAGGTTGACTGGAGGAGATCCCCCTGTGGGATAAGTCCGCCTTTTTACCTTGAACTTGTGTAATATGTATAACACTCTTGATTCCAGTGTACTTATTTTGTTTGATGTGCAATAAAGGATTTTACAATACAATACAAAGTTAACAGGTACGATTTCTCCAAAAACACATTCATCTCGGCACGTAAGCAATTACCCAACAAATCTCTAAATTTATTTTACTCCACAATGTGACGGACAATTTTGGAACGTGTGATTTATTCCTATGTAGTACACGTACATGTATTTTTTTTCAACCGACTTAAAAAAAAGAAAATATTTAACGGCTGGACCATTTTTGGTCAAATATAGCATACTATCTCAATTACATCAGTTTTCAAACAAAAAAAACCACATCGAAATCGGTCCATTCTTTTAGGAGCTGCGATGCCTCAGACAGATACACAGATGTGTAGATACACAAATGCACAGATACACAGATACACATGTCAAACTTATAAAACACTTCTTTTCTGTCGGGGGTTAATAAAATAAATAGATACACAGCATATCATGTAAAAAACTTGAAATCCTAAGTTGACAGTCAATCACATTATACCTAGCTTAATTTAAAAGCTCTTACCACCATTTATTAAATTAAAAACTTAGCCATTATTACACAAAATTTATTCAAAACCTCAGCAAAAAAGCCGCACAAAAGCTTCAAACCGCATGAGCATTTAAAACACTACCCACTCAGCTCCTAAGAAGAATTATGAATAAAACATGGTTTCTACGATGGGCTATCTATCTAGTACGAGCCCCTCGTATGGTCCGCCTATCTGTTATGCTAAAGTAATAGTACCTCGGTGCCTTATTTCGACAGTCCGTAGGTGATTTAAGAAGTTTAAAACAATAAGGAAAAAGAATTATTGTCTTTTTTTTTTACCAGCCCATATACGTCCCCACTGAGGGGCACGAGCCTCCCTTCGAAACACGAAGGGGATTTAGGCCGTAGTCCACCACGCTGGCCCAGTGCGGGTTGGTGGACCGCTCATCTTTCGAAAATTTTCTTGGACGGGCGGGTTTCATCACGATGTTTTCCTTCACCGTTGAGCAAGTGATAATTAGAAATCCGTACATAAATCCGAAAAGACGAATTTAGTGGTACAGGCCCGCACCAGGATTTGAACCCACAACCTTCGGATTACAAGTCTGGCTCATTACCAACAGGGCTATCACCGCTTATATTATTGTCTACATTCTTGCAATTACTGCTAGATACTTTTTTACAGACTTCAAAAAAGGAGGGATGTTATAAGTTTGACTTGTGTATCTGTGTATTTGTGTGTCTGTGTATCTGTAGGTACATACCTTTTGTCTGTCAGTCTGTAGCATCGTAGCTCCTAAGCCGATTTCAATGCAGCTTTTGTTGTTTGAAAGCTGACGTAATCGAGATGGTTCTTAGCAATATTTGATCAAAATTGGTTCAGCCGTTTCAAAGTTATAAGCGATCGAATGTCGGGGGTTTTACAATTTTTAATTTTAGAGTTATTAACAGTTGAATTCACTGACCCGAGAACGAATGTCTTTTTTATATAAATATTTGGCCAGGGGGCACGAAATAGTAGATTGTTAACAGAGGGTGGAAAGAATCAATTCCCGAGGTATTTAGCTATAGTCCGAGTAGGTATTGATTCTTTTACCCGTGTTAAACACTCTACTTTTCATTTCGAATATGAGGAAAATAAAACTAGTTGTTTATCTAAACTGTTTATTGATAATACATATATAATAATATTAGTAGTACCTATTTAAAAGTTATCGTCAAATTATTAGGACAATTCGTAATTGTTGCGGCTTATTTTGCTCAAAGATGTTTGCGCTAAGATCACACTGGCTGTTTAGAAACTCACATGGCCGCAGCATTTTTTTATTGGTTTTTTATTTTACATAAAACTCTTCACAGCCGACAGCAGTTCTATTTTTAAAGTGGGAAGTAATTTGTATGAGTTTTTCCCTCCCTATGGAGGGAAGCAGCATTTTCCATCCAATAACCAGATCAAAATAACACTTCTTTCCGAGTATGAGAAATGAAAATGATTTATTAATATTATGATACACCTACACTGATACATTTTTGTATAAACCCACTAGGCAGCGGTATTTCCTAAGCCAGAAATTTCGTTTATCAGTTGTAATAGTCACAGACATTACATAATATGAAAGAAAACCAAATCGAACTCAGTTCGTTTACAGCTAGAAATGTAGATAAAGCAGAAAAACCTTTGCCGTCAACGTCCGTACTTATTTGTTGAAAAAACAACCTATACTACTGGCACTATTTCCTATTTATATAACTCTCTACTCCTGTTTCTCCCTGAACGGTATTTTTAAACTCCAATAGGTTTATATCTCTTTTTCTTTTTATACAGGGTGACTTTTTAAATTCACCTAAATTTTCACAAAGTTTACTTACAAAAAATTGCGTACTGATTAAAAAATAACGTGGTATGAAGGTCTTTCCATTTAATGATTTTGTATCAATATATCGGTACACCGTAAAATTTGAAATATGTTTAGGATATGTATCGTATGTTGCCTAAACTGTTTATTTCTACGTAAAATATGCATTGTTACATGATCCTCAAACCATATACAATGATTTTGAGGGTTCCTCTCTTTAAAGACTGACTATAAATACAGAACAACAGTAACTTAAAATATACTTAACATGTTTAAACCTAACATGAATAATTTTCCCAAAGGAACATAATAACCTCAACCTTGTTTTGACAACCTTGTTCTGTTGCTACTAGCTAGAGAAATTAGGAACTGTCAAATATGATATCCTCTTGAATAAACAACGCAATTTCTTATCAACCCTTTCACAACGGTCCTTCTTTACTTCCTTATCTTGTAGTGTAGGAATAGAATAGAATAGAAGAGAAAAAAAATCTTTATTTTATAGGACATTCAGGATGCCAATTAAAACAAGTCAAGATTACAATGAAATACATACAAACATACATTAAACGATTTAAATACATACATACGCATTCGTTCTTTTGACCCTACTGACTCTACGCCTATTCGCAAAGGTGCAGTCTTCCTCAGAGAAGAACAGGCAAGAAATTCTGAGGTTGCTCTTTTAAATCGCATTACAAATTTACTTATTTACTAACTTTAACTAAATCTGAAATAAATCTAGAGCTGAGTATAATCAAGTAAAGGTATAATCAGTATATGATCAAGTATAGGTATAATGAGCATAAGGTATAATCAAGTATGTGTCGAACTTGACTAAACCTGGAGTCAGAGTTTTCAAACCGCCCAATAACAGCCACAATCGACCGCTTAACGTGTCCTTCGAAGCACGCAAACGCTCGTGATAAATTGTCACTTTTATCCCCAATTTCGTTCACTGCATCTTTGCACGTTGCTTAACCTTACTGATGGGTCCGGATCAGTGAGTGCCACCGGGCCACGAGCTTGATAGTAAAGATTTTTTTAATGGAGCGCATAATATTTTCGACATGCGCACTGTTACAATTTACGGTGCGCAATAACTTTATTAATATTTAAAACCAACTGTTCAGATTTTGGGGGTAGGTGGAGAGGGAAATTGAGGATTTATAGGGCTCCTAACCGCGCAACCTTTAGCCCTCCTCTGATTTTGCTATTACAACATGCGGGTGTTATACCATAGAAGTGTCAAAAACGAATAGAAGGTCGCTTCCAAGGTGGACAGATCAGACTGAGATTGCGGGAAGCCACTAGATACGGGTGGCGCTGGACTGATCGATGTGGAGATCCTTGCGGGAGGCTTTTGACTATCAGCTTTGACCAGCACTTAGGGTGACTTAGGCATCTTGCGGCTGATACAATGAAGTTTCGCTAATCTTTGTTCAGTCAAAGGCATATGAAACTTTAAACTTCGTATAGCTCTTACCATATCTGTAAGAGGAAATTATACAAAAACCGTGAGGTATGCATTATGAAGATAATGTATAATTTAAAGTTACCCAATTTAAAATTATGATTACTATAGTCCTAAATAGTTCTCATTCATATTCGTCTTTTTGTGTACTGGATTTCATGATAAATGGTCCTAATTGGTGCTTATCCAGGTTATAACCTGGAAACGGGTTAAGGTATACCTTAACTTATAGATATGTTCACTAAATAGAATCAGTGATAGCACAGTTGGTAATAAGCCAGACTTGTGATCGGAAGGTCGCGGGTTCAAATCCTGGTGCGGGCCTGTCCCACTAAATTCGTCTTTTCGGATTTATGTACGGATTTCTAATTATCGTGATATATCATAGTGATATAGGTGAAAATATCGTGATGAAACCCGCCTGTCCAAGAAAATTCGTTTTCGAAAGACAAGCGGTTCAACAACCCGCATTACGCCAGCGTGGTGGACCATGGCCTAAAACCCCTTCGTGTTTCGAATGGAGGCCCGTGCCCCTCGGTGGGGACGTTTATAGGCTGATAACGACGACTACATAGAATATTAGTTTTGATGTATTGAAAAGGGTTACTGTTACTCTCATAAACTTTGCTGCTTCAAAGAATTTTCTACCAAAGATAGGCTGAGACATTAAATAAGTATTGGGAACAATTCAAACACCGCCATCTAACCTCAAACTAAGCAAAGCTTGTACTATGGATACTAGATAACATATATATCATACTTTATATGATTGACTTAAAAAGAGCGACCCTTGGCGTTTCTTGCCTATTCTTCTCCTGAAGAAGACTGCACCTTTGCGAATAGGCGCAAAGTCAAAAACGCTAATGTAATTCACTATTTTGCTCAATGATTTATATTGATTTTGGTAATGTATTTTTATGACGTTTTCAAGCAGCACTTTGTATGTTCTATGAAATAAATATTTTTGACTTTTACTACTATATTATAAAACAAAGTCCCCCGCCACGTCTGTCTTACTGTCTGAACGCGATAAACTCAAAAACTACTAAACGGATTTGCATGCGGTTTTCACCAATGGATGAAGTTATGCAAGAGGAGGGTTTATGTATATAATTCATTCCCAAAATTCCCTCGGTAACGAAGTCCCGGGCGGAAAGCTAGTAATACATAAACATCCAGACTTCTCACAAATACTTGAAAATACGATTTTCAAATATTTGTGTTGGTCGGGAACCGTACCCGCAGCTTTCAAATCAGAAGGAAAGGTAAACACTCTAGTCTATCTTTCCCAAAACGCTCTGTGTTGCGGTTAAGTAATTATGTATGGACTTTGGTTCTCCGGGCCACAGAGGCAGAGAGCAGCTAAAGGATTCAGGTGATGAAGGTTCTTGACGTAGGTCGGTTGTTACAAGTACCTACTTAGCTTTATGTGCATATTTCTTTTGATGTGCATTTTTCTAAGCTCATTGTTTTGGTTCTGCCACTGTCAAAAGGAGTACAATCGTGGTCTAAATCATATTTTAGCGGGTTTTTACCCCTGTTGTTGTAAAACTAGTGAAAATAATGATCTGCCCCAAAATGATATTATTCAAAAATTATATCACTAGCTTTTTCCCAAGGCTTCGCTTGCGCAAAGAACTCTTTTAGACACCCATTTCATTCTTGACCCCTGAGGGGATGATTTTGGAAAAATCGCGAAACATGTGTCCGTTTATTTGCTCCAAGGTGTATCATGACGAAGCTTCAAATCAAACTGTCAAAAAAAAATTTCCTCCATACAAACTTTGAACCCTAATTTTACCCCCTTAGGGGTTGAATTTCGAAAAATCCTTTCTTAGTGCTTGCCTACGTCATCAAAGACCTTTTTGCCCAATTTCATCTTTCTAAGTCGAAGGGTTTGGGCTTGGCTTTGATGAGTCAATGAATCAGGACCTTCAATTTTATATACAGGGTGTAAAGGACAGCTTAGCAAATACTTAAATGGTAGAATATGTCCATAACTTCAATCGATTACAAGTAATGATTTTTTCTTGGAAACGTCAAGTGAAAGAGTTTTCATTATTTACCTACTTTGCGCTACGCAACGTACCGCGAAACAGCGCCCCGCGCGCCGTCGCAGAATGCGATGCACATTGCTGTTTTTCGTGTTTTACGCTGTTATCATTGTTTTTCATTGGAAAATTAAGTATATTACACTAAATGATTTTATTTTAAAGCAAAAAATATTAAAAATCATAAAAAAATTCCTGAGGAAAATTCCACTGGAAAATGATTTAGAATGGTGGTCTAAGTTCAGGGTTTAAGTTTTTGCTAACCTGTCCTTTACACCCTGTATAAGATCTTAACGGGGTAGACGTAGCGCCGAACCTGCCTCTAAATTGAAGTGTCGTTGATATCTGTTTTTCACCTATTTTGGATTAAGCATATTGTTTGTATTTCTTAGATTAAAATTTAAAAATTGCTAATAAAATAAAAACAATCAATAAAAATATAACCCGCAGGCCGTGGCAGAAAATCAGTAGCTTAATAAATAATATCTTGCTTAATGTCGAACGCGCGGTGCTGCCCTTTGCGGTTTTTTGTATTGTGTGTTTTTTGCGTGCTTGTGTGGGGCCCGAGACGACGGCATCGAGAAAGCATGAAAATCCTTAAAAATCTGAATTGAGCGCGTTCCAAATTAAGACGCTAGTCTTAATAAACAAAATCATGCCTAGCAACTAAAAGTCTTAGTGAAAATTTCCTTACTCAAACCAAAGAGGTTGCTGAATGGATAATGAATGAAAGGTACTGGTGAAACTCTAAAAGGTATAGCAATTAACAAACTTCTCGACTCTTGCTAATTGATCAAATCTATTATTCAGCTAGAACCTCGACCCAGGTCAGCTGTAATCCACGGCTTATTCTGGATGTCTATAAAAGTAGGTCTCCTTAATGCCTAGTGAAAATTACCACTGACTTGTTAATAAATAAAGTTTATATTCACGCTTAGATCAAAATGTACAGACAGCAGCAAATCCGGTTACATATTTACACTGAAAGCTGGCCTATTATTATTGAGGTAAAGGCAACGTTAAGACGTACTGTTACGTGCAAAAGTGCACTGAGTAAATACTAGTCACACAAACACTTTTTACCCAATTCTTTACCAATTACCAACACTTTTTACCCAATACAAAACACTTTTTACCCAGATTTAAATGGAAATCCCGTTAACTTCCACTCACTTTTGTTCCTTTAAAACCTATTAAGAGCTGAGTCATATTCAATTTCAAGAATAGTTTTCAAAGTTAGCACTGGTTCACTTTCTCCTGAGAGGATAATCCATTGGTAGAATGTCAGCCAATATTTCAACCAAAATAGTACAAAGAGGCAAGGGGAGGTATACTCGGGGGATGCTAATATACGAGGGTGGTTCGAGTAAATTTTATAACAGTGTATATTTCATACTGACGTGAAGCTTAAGGTGTGTCTGTTATACAGTATTTTTTGGGGAAATTGGTAATAAAACTATTGTGGCAATAAAATCAGTGTTGTAGAAATTTTCTGGACCCAGAATAAATCATTAATTTTTAACAGACTTCATTGGCGTGTCATATAGAGAGAGCATCGATGGTCTAAAGGATAGCTGGTCGGATTCGTAAACGAGAGGTACCGATTTCAATCCCCAGCGCCACTGTGTACCAATATCTAATTTCATTAGTTACATACTAACCGATGTTCTTACGGCGATGGATCATTGTGCATTGTAAGGAAACCACTTTCAGGCGGCTGAATGTATAACAATGATCCAATCTGGTCAGCTTCCCCTGTTAGTGTGGTCACGGAGGTCAGATGGCAGTCACTTTACAGTAATAAGTTAAACTGTCATTCCTGGATCATGGTCAAGCGTAATTAAGCGTACCCCGAATGAAAAATGAATTTAGCGCTAGGAAAAAGAAGATTGATCTGGAATGTAGAGTCGCAGTTAACAAATAATATAGCACGTTATTTCACTCGCATTAAGTTCATTAGTTACATACAGGTAAAAGCTTTAAAAGTGGAGAAAAAGTCATTACTAACTCATTACTAACTCAAGTGTCTTACAGGCATCTTCAGAATAATTATTATAAATACTCAAAATAATATAAAATAAATAAATAAAAATAAACGCTGCACACTCGAAGGCTCACACATGCTCACACTAAGTCCCTTGTGTCGTGGGTCCCTCGAAACATATACGTCTTTCCTCGAAACATACATGACACAAACAGCCATGACCCGAGCACAAACATCTGATTTTCACACAAATATTTGCCCCGTCTGGGAATCGAACCCAGGACCCATCGATCAAGAGGCAGCGCCGCTGCCACTCGACCAAACTGGGCGTCATATAAGCGAGAAGATGCGGGGAGTTATTTATCACTCATACAAAATACACGTTACATAGTCGTTTCGAGTCGGTACTGACATTATTAAATTGCATTTAAAATTGAAATTTTCTCAATTGAGATGTCAATTGAGATTGAGATGTAGGGTCGGATTTAGGTTGCATTTAAAATTGAAATTTTCTCAATTGAGATTGAGATGTCAATTGAGATTGAGATGTAGGGTCGGATTTAGGGTTTACGTAGTAAAATAGATACATGGAAAAAACTAAAAGTATATGGCTGCTTTTTCACCAATGTTTTGGGGGTGCTCTGTTGGTTATTAGATAGATAAAACGTTGACCTAAATAAATAACTTCACACAATATACAAAGAGAAACACAGTAAAACAGTTGTTATGTGAAACGCTAGTCAAGGAAGATGTCCTGACTCAGCATAGTATTGTGGTTGGAGCCACAATGCTGGTGTTCTGTCAGTGCCTTTAAAAATAAAATTCTGTGATAAGTAATACAGTAATAAAGCTGATGCCACCTTCGAATCATTGACTGCGTTGTATTTACAGCATAAAGTTTACTCTACAATAGAGCGCCGCACGTTTTGTGTCGGGTTTCATCCGGTTTGACGCACACGGACGCGTCCGGCCCGGTCCGGCCGCCATTACAGTATAAAAATATTTTCCATTAGCGCCCACCAGCTTTTACCTGCAGTGGCCAGTGTTCGATATAGTTTATATGCACTTCGACTCCATTAGGATTACCTTTCATTGCGTAAATACAAAATTGGTAGGTATCTGCGAATGTTTCACTATGAATTTAAGATGAAATGAAAACATTATCAATCAGTCAGTGTTTTAATTTTATTGAACCAGATTTCCGCCTGTGACCACGATCGATTTTCTCCCTGTATGTGGCGTGCTTTGTTTATGAAATTCCTCTCTAGAGTTTTTTTAACCGTGAATTTGTTTATGCAGAAAAGTGGCCCGTTTCACTCTCCATCTCTCCGACTTTGTCTATTTTAATAATCTCGTCGATCCGTTGATTCGTTACGATGTGAAGGTATGACAATCACAAAGGTTGAAGAATAAATTATTCTTCACCCTTTGATATAATAAGGATAAGGATCAGCAGCGATAGCCCAATCGGTTAAAAATCAGTCTTGTAAACGAAAGGATGCGGTTTCAAGTCCTGGGTACCTACCACGATCGTTTAAAAGCATTTCTGTTTAGGATCCAACTTTGAACTGCTTTACAATTGGAATGTTTTTTAAAATGGTACCATGATGGCCCTGCTTTTGAACTGCTTGGTTGTCTATGGTCCATTTTAAATGTCTACATAAATTGTCGCTGGTCTGCCTTTGAATCGCAACAGCGCCAAAATTGAATCGCTTATAAGCCATCATGGTACGAATAAACGTTGCAGATTTGTTTAGGTCCTAAATTGGATCGCGCTAAGCGATCATGGTAGACCTCCTGGTCCTAGTTCAGGGCTTTACCAATGAATTCATCGTTTCGAAATTACGACAGATTTATCATTAATTACCACATGCTCAACGTTGAAGGAAAACATTGTGCTGAAATTAGTTTTCGAAGGGTGCGCGGTGCACCAAACTCGCATTTGTCCAGCGTGGTCGACTATGACCTACCTTTCCTGTGTACGTATACAGCTGATAACGGAAGATAAAGATTATTTCTCTGTCATGTCATGTGACATTGTTTTTTCTTTAAATAATAATAATGCGTTTGCTCTTGACCACAATCTAGCTCAACTGCAAAGATGCGGTTGAGGATGTAGCAAGCTCACCCAATGAGAAAGAAGAAGCTCCCAATATTCACCAATGTAAATATTTTGAGAAAGGAGGTTTAAGCTACTAAATAATCTCCAAGCCAAGGCTACTAAGGCGAAACCTTGAGCCAAAGTAACGTAGTGTAACAGTCGTAGACGTTCTACGTAATCAGGGCACCGTAGTCGCTACGAGACGCGTAGTTAGATAAAAATCGTCGCCTCTGATCTGACTTTTACATTATTATGATGTAAAAATGTTACCTCATTGTAAAATATGATCAAAATTCATTTTCAATAAAATAACTCTCTCGTTAGTTGATCTCATTTGTGCAGTCAAACTATAGAAAACGAAGTTTGATTATACATATAAGACAAACAGTGGAAAGCAGGTTGATTATGTCGATTTATTATAAAAAAAAGATTAAAACCATTCGTGTAAAAACTCTTTTTTTTAAAACTGTAAACGGGTATCATTTCCACTTTTTCGAAGCCTAGTCGCGTTGAGAGTAAGTTTTTGGTTCTACTGCAAAATCAGCACTGCAGTCATTCTACCAGTATATGCTGAGTTAGCGCCACTTGATGAGTGCAGTATGGGCAGCACTATATAACGTAGTTCGATAAAATTGAATTATATTTTTTTGTATATTTATTGTTAACATTTTAAACAGCGACAAAAAAAGAGGGGTGTTATCAGTTTGACGTATGTATCTGTGTGTCTGTTTGTGGCATCATAGCTCTTAAACAAATGGACCAATTTCTATGCGTTTTTTTTTTGTACGAACGCTTTAATCGAGATGGTTCTTATCTATATTTGATCAGAATTGGTTTAGCCGTTTACGAGTTATAAGCGATGAATTTCGATGGTGATACATATTTTTATATAAGATTTAATTCGGTTTTCATTTTTGTATTTAATATTTTCTTCTTATCGTGTGGGTCAAGTCGATTATTTTGTAGTTTGAGGAGTTTGTCTACAGTACTAGCCCGGTTTAACGTATATAGAAAGGAATGAACAGAGCTTTATTTAGAGTGCAAGAATCAGCCAAACAGTGTGTCAGCTTCAGCTCCTGAAATATTAATTGTGTGAAAGTGTTGCAGCTTTGCAAACATTCACCGAGTGCAATTGTATAAATAGGTTTGACCTAGAAATCGACCGGCTGCCTTTTTGATGTAGTCAGAGAGATAAAAATAACTGAAATAATAGTAAAACAAGCTTTTTGGGTGCTAGCGGTGATAATCCAGTCGGTTAAATGACCAGTCTTGTAACGGAGAAATTGTGGGTTTAAAGGACGATGCGTCAAAACGGCCCCCCAAAACCCATTTCCGACCCATTTCCATTTCAGATTTGAAATGTATCTCAGATGAAACATATTATTAACTAGCTTTCCGCGCGCGGCTCCGCCCGCGTCCTAATTTTTTTTTAAATAAAAGGTAACCTATAAACCTCACGGAGTCCGAGACCTTTCCAACGAATGCAAAACCGTGGAAATCGGTTCGTGCGTTCTGGAGTTATAGCGTCAGGAAGGAAAACCCGACTTATTTTTATATAGTAGATAATATAGTGATGACTTTTTACTATGGCGACATACCTCAAATGTGTGGGACATTCTGGGAAAAAAATAATATTGATTTCAAAAGTAACTGTAAGTTATTTAAAAATTATTTGATTTTTACCACATTCATAATATTTTTATTGTTGTTATATTCGTATTTATCATCTCAGTTATACATATAGAACACATACAAAAATATAAACCGATACTTTGACAATCTTTAATTATGTGTTATTTCTAAGCCCCATGGATTTTGAAATTGAATGTAACTATTCATCTCTTTAAAGATACATATCTACGAAACTGTCGCCACAAAAGGTCTGTTGGAGGGGGGGGGGGCATACAAATTTGGTTATTACCCTTTTGGTTCGGACTTGTACCATTAAATGCATGGATTTCTAAATCAATCATCATTTGTTCAGTGGTGAAGGAAAATATTGGGCAAGCGTGGTGGGCTATAGCCAAACTATTCACTGTTTTGAAGGGAGGCCCGTTGGTGGGGACGTATATGGGCTGATTACATGTCTCTTGGGAGGTTCTTGGAGTGAGAGAAGAAAAGCTTTTTCTCTATCGTTCGTAGGCTTAGATGAGGAGCACTATTCACTCTCCACTAACTCATTATTTCCCGAATGTATATTAATATCTCGTTATTTGTGGTCACACCCCATTTCAACTGTATTACGCGCGTATATCTTGTAACAATTTTTGAAAAGTTAATAAATTGAACTATTATAACTTTTTTAACTCCTTATCGGTATAAGCCCCACTTTAACTACCTATCTGTGGATTAAGATAACGCGTCCCCTGCTTCCTGCACGCAATATGATCTGTCCAAGCGACTGCTTCTGGGCAGTAACGTTATAAATTTCGGTTACCATCGACTCGGTAACAAGAAGATTACGCTTGAGTCTCTACAGAAACCGGCATTTTACTTCCTCCCTAGCGTAAGCGACGACAATAAATGTGTATTATCGAATCTTCCATCCAAAAAACGGTCGTATTAAACTGAGATCACTATTCGCGCATTGAATGTTGATGTACCGTTGATTTGCGGCATATTATTCGGTCTGCGATCAAACTTGCAGTACAAATATTGGACAAGCAGTATCAAGTTTGTTCTGAATCAGTGATGTCATCCTATGGTCTCATGTGGTGTGGTAGGTTCTGTAAAGGGCCGTTTGCTTCGAGACCCTCCTCCTACCGAAGTCCGATGGCAAATAGCTTGCTGTGTTCCGTCGGTACGTGGAAGTACCGCGCTTTAATAGGCATCTCATACCGCATTTACACAATCGTGTTCGCGATAAGGTCGTAGATAAGGTTTACTCAGAATTTCTGAGTAAACTCGTTCCATCGTCGACCTTATCGACGACCTAGCCAAATTAAATAAGTAAATAATGGTCTACGTTAAAAATCAACCGATTTCAATGTCACAATTGCCTATTAGCAGATTACCACAAACCCAAACGTCATCTGAATATAACGTGTAATTGTTTTTTAACTTTATAGATTTTTTCTTCAATTATAAAATAAAATAAAATCAATCTTTCATTTTTATTATGAATCCCTTGAATCACATAAAAAAGGTGAAAAAATACAGACAAGTATCGGTCCAATATCCTTCATAGAGCTACAGAATCAATATCTTGCTTAGTAGATTAAGTAGGCAGCGTCACTAATCCAGTTTTAACGAATTTAAGTAAACTTTATTCAATAACATTAACTTTGAGTTTGTTAAACCATTAAGAATGTAAACGTACTTTACAACACTTTTGGACGGCCAGTTTGGTCGAGTTGACGGTAGACAGAAGTTATACCTCCAACTTTAACTAGCTTGACGGCCGGTTTGGTTAAACACTATGTACTGCTTGTCAATTCAGTCATCTTTGTCCCTAGCCGTACATTATACGGGGCATGCTCGATGACGTCACAATGCACGTATACTACCAATTTCACGAGCAATATCACTGAATAATGCGAGGTGAAGAGATGAGGCCCTTTGCGCAAAATGCCTTGTAATATCCTGCAAGATTAGAGGAATGAATAGCCATACAAGACTAACGACAAGAGACGCGCTTTGTGTTATGATTTTATTTTCCGAAAGAATACGAGTGGTGTCATAAGTTTAAAATATGTGTACTTGTATGTGGCCGATGCCAAATAAACAGACTGATTTTGATGCACTTTTTTATTTCTTTAAAAGCCGACGGCGTCATCGAGGCGGTTCCAAGCTAAAATTATGAAGATCTTCAGGCGTTTGAAGAAAATCAGGCTTTTTCCGCAGCGATTGATTTGAATTGGTGGACTGTCACTTCGGTGGTATTTTCATAAGACATTGGTTATGGTAACATCACTAAGTCTGCGGGATATTCATACCTCAACTTACAGCAGATAAAGGAGTACGCAATACATATTTCGCAGTGGCGTGCATAGACATTTTAGGCAGGGTAGGCAGTGAACTTGTCTAGTTTTAATTGACCGCTCAAACTCGTTTCTATGCGACTTTTGACAAACGAAAAAACTTTCAACGTACCTAGCTTTGAGATGTTTTTCAGAAAGCTCATGCTTTTTAATCGCTGTATTAAGGTTATTCAAATCAAAATAACCCTGCGCCGTTCCATACGTTTATAGAACAGTTTGAAAACAAAATGCACAGAAAACAAAATACTTAAGCGGTTAGTATGCACACAACCCGTGAACCAATAATGAATATAGTATATTTTAGTAATGTCTTACTGCGGTACCTTTTTTTGCGTCAAATCCACGTATCGGCCTTTTGCGAAGTAATGTTTACTTTTTCTTGAAAAGGTAAACTTGAAAAATTACGCAGTTTAGGCAAACAAACATCATCACCACACTTTTCACAACTTATTGCACTCATTTTGTTCTAAACAAATATCTAACAATCACTATAAACTGATAAAACAATAATTTGCAAAAGTTTTCGTACCTACGTAGTTGCAAAACAAAAACAAACCATTATGGCTGAATGCATCCAATAAGACAAAAAGGCCGCAAAATTAAAAATCTATAACAGCCATTTCAAACTTACCGAATATTGACACTTCTCAATTTGGTAGAATCGCTTTATAGGCAGAGCTTTTTTCTCCATACAATCAGTTTGTTAATATTTGGCGGGGGAGGCGAAACAGCCAATCAGAAGCCCCCATTTCAACACAAAACCTCAACAAAAAAGGCATTTCAAACGAGTGCTTTTAACGAATAATTAGAAAGGCAAATTCGCGCTCCTACGAGGGCTCTTACTAGTTCAGTAATAGAAGTTTAGATGGCGCTGTTTTGAAAAGTTAAAGGTTAGAGAAATGAAGATGGCGTCATTTCGGAAAACGTTTATTCGTTTCACAAAGATCTGTGATCGTTGGTGTATTAAATTTTTGTATTTTTTTTGCCTTGAAAAGCCTAGGGTAGGCACTGCTTTTCTGCTTGTATGGAATGTACGCCACTGATATTTCGTACACAAAGAAGTTGGTTAGTTATACAAACTTATTATTCTTACAGAGCTGGTTTTGTATGCGAAATAGGAAGCAACGTTCACTGGTACAGCAAGCAGAATTTGGTAAAGATATTTTCTTTATGGTGAGTAAGGCTGAATTTATACAAAATTACGCTTACTATTTTAAATATATGTTATTCTTACTAATGTAAAATGTGACGGCCGGTTTGGTCGACGGGTCCTGGAATCCAGTCGTGGCAAAAATTTGTGTAAAAAGCTGATGTTTCTTCGTGGGATGTTCATGTGTCTTTGTGTACGTTCCAAGGAATCCAAGACACAAGGACAAACCTTAGTATGGGGCTTTGAGTGTGTAGTCTTAACGGGGCAACGGATCAACGTAATTTTTTGCACAGAAACAGTTCAACTAGAAATTTGGAGGGCTGGCTGAGAAAGATACTGTACATGAACGTTTTTCCACGAGAACGAAGTTGCAGACGGAAAGCTAGTTTAACCTTTGAGCCCCTTGCCTTTGGCTGTATAGATTAGCTACTGATTACAGTATCACTATTAATAGAAATGGCAATATCTGGAGTAGTCAGCACAATGGCTTTGCTACATCAAAGCCCTGCTTCATCTAGATCAAAGACCTGCATCTCTCTGTGCTACAGACAGACGGACAGAGAAACAGAACACTGTCATAGATACGGTATTCATCATGTCAATGCGTTAAATGAAGGTTCATCAACGGTGTCATCAATGGGAACGCTTCAAAGGGGTATGAAATCGATACAGTAATTATAGGTGGGATTCGGTGCTGTCAATGCTAAGGGTTAGTGTACATTTTGGATATACTTTTAACTAAATTACATTTAACATTCAACAACAACAGGTTCGAGAAGCTGTAGAACTACCTACGACGACGTAACGCCGCAGAATACTACACCTGGCTATCGACGGCCCAGAAGGATTTAAAAGAGAGTCAACTTGACGCTCATACTGCTCAAACTGAAAAAGATTGTGAAGGCAGACAGAGAAAGCCGATGCAAGGTAGTAGAAAAAGGTTTAGAATAAGAAGAAGAACATTAGAAGACTTTATATTAGGTTTGGTTAAGAAGTACTAAGAAGTATACTTCCAAACTGTGTTATCACGAATTATACTAAGAAGTATAATTTTTAACAAAACCTATTATAAAGTCTTCTAATGTTAAGCGAAAGTGAGTTACATTGGCTCTTAATAAAATGCTACCGGGAAACATAATATATATTTCTTTTGACACAATTGTGGAACTAAATTGCCATCATAATTTAATATTGCCTTTTTTAAATAGCTAAATAGCTGTCAAGTGTCAAGTTAAATAGCCTCCGTTTTTTTATGTTCTTTAAACATTGATTAAGGCTTAATTAAGGCCTGGCCTCGTGCCAATTTTTACTTTTAAGTGTTTCTTTTTTTTATTGGAGTGAAGTATCGTTTCAGTGAATAAAGTTATGTATATGTCTTTAATTGTTTGTTTAAGTAATGCTTAAAATGGTAATTAACGAGTTTTTATGTATAAATGCTGTAAGTGTACAGTACAAGTATTTTAATAATTAAGTAAGGAATATTACTCAGAGTGTAACTCAGCCTTAAAACGAGTACCCACAAATACTGACACAAAGGGGCGTACTTTGGCCGTTCTATGGCAAACGGAATACAAGCAGCGTCTCTAGTTATGCTAGGGAACTAAACATCTTCCTTGGCTTTAATCCAGAGACTTGGCTAACTAAATTGCTAGATATGGGTAGTCCTTGTCTTTATTAGTGTTATAAAAGAAAACCACTTACTAACCTTCGAATATATAAATTTACTTTAATTTTATACTGACTGCATTTAACCCGAACTCAAATATTAATTTTAAATAGCAAAAGAATACGACGTAGACTTTATATTACATTAAACTATTAGTCACTACACTCCGCGCTAATAGTCAAGTTGTTGCTTCGATGACTGCTACCAGAATGACGCCACGATTTGCCCGGCGGCGCTCGTAGCTTCGTCGAACCTCCCACTCCGCTCGCCGACCGCCGCCGGAAGCTGGTATGGCGGGAACTGTCGGTTCGCATGAGCTTCGCGCGTAGCCGGCCGCGCGCTGTTCTGTTGCT
Source organism: Aproaerema taeniolella (assembly GCA_949987775.1). Lineage (NCBI taxonomy): Eukaryota > Metazoa > Arthropoda > Insecta > Lepidoptera > Gelechiidae > Aproaerema > Aproaerema taeniolella. Next base: position 9,627,668 of record OX465251.1, on the reverse strand, counting down.
TGTTCGTTGTTCCGCCGGAAGCTGGTATGGCGGGAACTGTTGGTTCGCACGAGCTTCACGCGTAGCCGGCCGCTCGCTGTTCTGTTACTTGTTCGTTGTTCCGCCGGAAGCTGGTATGGCGGGAACTGTTGGTTCGCACGAGCTTCACGCGCGCTGTTCTGCTACTTGTTCGTTGTCAACTTTCGACTTGAATGACAATTGCTAACATTCGGCCATTCTGACTTAATGTCTGACCCAGACATTCCACCCACCTTGATCTTTTCGGCCATCCTTACAATTGATGAATGTCCTCATTCAATGCTTTAGCTTAACTTATTAAAAATTTCATCATAACAATACTCTCATCCTATGATTGAAGAGTCATATATATTGTAACTGGCAGCTCGCTCGCTCCTTTTAGTCAACCATAGCGATACGCTCATCCTATGATCAGATACTTCATGTAGTGGCGGCTCTCTCGCCCCATCAACAAGTTTTACCATAAAGAAACTTCAGTCATAGCGATACGCTCATCCTATGATCAGATAATTGACTAGAATGACGGCTCTCTCGCCCCGTTAACTTATTTTACTATAAAGATTATCTGTCATAGCGATACGCTCATCCCATGATCAGATTATACTAGCTCGAATGGCGGCTCGCTCGCCCCATCAACTCATTTTACCATAAATAAACTTCAGTCATAGCGATACGCTTATCCTATGATCAGATACTTAATTTGAATGGCGGCTCTCTCGCCCCATCAACTCATTTTACCATAAATAAACTTTAGTCATAGCGATACGCTCATCCTATGATCAGAGAATTGTACGGTGTCGGATGACAGCCCTCTCGCCTCAGCACGAGATAGGATGGCAGCTCTCTCGACTCATCACGGGATCGGATGGCAGCTCTCTCGCCCCATCACGGGATCAGACGGCAGCTCTCTCACCCCATCAACTAGAACGGAATATTTTTTTATTCAGAAATAATACACCAAATATACAAATGGAAGTTATACGTATGCGTATGTCTATTTTACCATAAATAATTTTCACCATCCTATGATCAGTGAACTGTACGAGATCGAATGGCAGCTCGCTCGCCCCATCATCTTATATCCTCGGTTGAAAACCTGCACTTTTAGGAATAATACTATATGGCTAAACTATCACTTTGTATTTTCTTATTGTTCATTAATCGATTTTATAACATGATGTCTTCTGAACACAAAAAAAAAAAAAACATGGAAGCGCCTATTCTTTTGCTCAAAGGAACGAAAATTAGGTAATACTTATACACTGATAAGAAACTGGCACGAAAAGACAAACTTTCGAAAATATACAGATCATAAAAATAACTTAGATGTAACAATACTGAAAAATATAAATTTTGCCTGGAAAATAAGGCTACCTTTTTGCACTTTTTTTTTTGTTTTGTTTATTTATATTCATTTTTTTTTTCTGGCATACAAAAAAGAATAATTCATTCATCCACTGACTCCTTTTACGATGACTCAGCGGATTTAAATATTTTTCTTTTTTAAGAGACACTTTGATGACAAAAAGTCCAAATACTAAACCAAATCAACCATAGTGATACAACTAACACAATAAGCCACTCAAGTCAATCAGCATATGGAGACGACAAATTGTCCACTCAAAAATGTACTACAAAATTGCAGGAAAATGACGATCACCTCATTTCGTCCATGCAAAACTTTTTTCCGAAATCAAGAATATGATATTATATCCGAATTAAAGAAAGATTTCAAAATTACTAGATAGATAGACACAACATTTATTTCCATCACAGTACTACTGAAAGTCTTAGTGAAATTATAAACAAATTAAAAAAAATTGCTCATATGAATTCCAAAATAAAATTGCTAGAAAAAAATGCTCTATACTGCAGGCTGAAAATTCACAAAAGAAGTTATCTAGAAACGACTGAATGTACAGATAGTTAAACTGAAAACAACGACAAGATCTCTGCACTTCTTGGATGACAAGTAAACTCTAGGAAACAGAAGCGGATGTAAGAAGAATTTCAAATGTCTTCCGACATATTCAACGTATAACTATCGGGATGTGTTAAAGAACTCCTCTTTTATAGGCATAGGACAAAATGCTACAATAGCCCAATATATTTAAATGAATAAACAAAAGAATTAAAAATATATATATAACAGATAACAGAACTGTGCTTACTTGAGAAAAGTTGGATTGAACATTACAGTATACTTAGACAAATCATAACTATAAGAAAGAAAGGAATTAAAACAGATTTTTATTGTAGCGAAAAAAAGTGGCTATCACACTATAATAACAAATAACGTTGATTATAGATGGGAAAGAGTAAACAATATTCAGAAAGCCATAAAAAGTGATAAGAGATCATCAACCAGTCATTTGCAAGAGCACCCAACTACCTACCGATGATAATAATAATTTGACAGCAGACAAAGACAAAACTCTATTATGCAACACTGAAATATTGAAATTCAATCTTCGACAACGCAAGATAAAGAAAGATTTTTTTTATTTTTTAAATCTAAATATAATGTATCAGAATATAGCTGGCTTAATTACAAAATCTAACGAACTTACTCTTTATGAAGTAAAACTAGGTATATACAAAAAATATCGAGTTAGATATCATTTGCGTTACTGAAACTAACTTTGTTACTTAATATAGAAAACAGCGAGGAAGATTTACTTGTGGTTCCTAATAAACGAAAACTTAGCTTAGATACTTTCTATAATATACTAGAAAGGATCCTTACTTAATATTATAAATGCGAAAGTAACTCTGTCTGTCTGTCTGTCTTTCACGCCTAAACTACTGAACCGATTTTGATGAAATTTGGTACAGAGATAGATTAGAACCTAGGAAAGGACATAGGCTATTATTTATCCCACAGTTGGGCACGAAGTAACCTGTAGTCCACGTGGGCGGAGCCGCGGGCGGAAAGCTAGTTCTTCATAAAAGCTTAAACAGATCTAAATTTCATTTTGTATTCTATTGTGTACACTGTAGTAAACGGTAAATAAATAAAAATAAATAAATTAAAACGGAACAAATTGATGTATGTGGTGGTAATAATATGTATGTGGATAATAATGGACTTGATAGAAACAACATGACGCTAGAGGTGGAAAACGTCTTACTTGCAATGACTTTACATTAGAAGTTTATGAACTGACGAGGCTAATCAGCAAAACAATTTAAAATAAAAATAAGTTTTAGATTTCGGCCTACCTGACCATACAGCACAACTAGGCATGCGTTATTAACATTTGGCACATCACAAAAAGAAATTACTCTAAAGGTAATCTAAAAACATTTTTCACACACCTATCGAATTTCAGATTAACATATGTTTATAATGCCGACCGTAGACCTAAACAGTAAACATGGCTTATAATACCTTTTTGGAAGATTTTAAGTTACTGTATGATCTTTGATTTTCTTGTTTTCATATCTTGAACGGACCCGGCTTTAATGAAAACAATAAAAATAATTCAAGGGTATATTCGAGAGGATTAAAAACTATATTAAAGTTAACTCAAAAGTTACTTACAAAACTTACTTACAAAAGAGAAAATAAGAATAATATAAAAACATCGTTTAATAAGTCCAATGCAACTTGGAAAATTATCAATAGAGAAAAACTGAACATGTGAAGAAGCACAAAAACAAGCATTAAATTTGACGATAATACAGTCACTAGTCTTACTGAAATCGTTATCGACCAAGTGAAAACATGACTATTTCTTCAAACGTAATAAAAATGAACTAGACTTATTCAAACGACCACTAACTCCATTTATATGTCACCTATGTTACCCAAAGATCTACAATCGACAATTCATTGTTAAAAAAAATACAAAATACAGGATTTGACGACTTTTCAACGAAAGTAATCAAAAGTGTTGCCCACCCACTTAGTCATGAAATAAGCCAAAGTATATATGTAGTAGTGTCTACCTTGAGCGACTAAAATTATCAATTTTTATTAAACCATCACACTAAAAGATAAACGAAACGACTTAAGTAATTATAGACCAATAACACTCCTGCCTGTGTTTTCAAAAATATTTGATAAGGTTATAATAACCAAACTTATTCCTATTAGGATAAATATAACATTTTATGGATTATGTATTTTTTAAGTTAACATTTGCACACCTTGCCGGTTGAATGCACGGAGCACCTACTTTGTTTAAAATCAATCATACTGTATTCTTGCAAATAAATGAAATTTTTTTATATATTTTTTTTTATTTATAACATTACCATCAGAACAGAAGGGCTTCCGGAAGAATATTACGATAAACATGGCTATTAATGAGCTTCAAGAGCATATTTTAGGTAGTGTCAATTCTAAGAGACCAGTACATGCCATACTTATGGACTTGATTAAAGCCTTTGACTTTGTAGATAATAGTTTATTATTTCACAAATTATAATGAGTACCTGAATCAGAGGCAATGCAACTAACCTAATAAAATCATATCTCAGTAACCGAAAACAATACACACGAATAACGAAAATTTGTAATGACTCAAATGATCAAAAATATCCTGTTTGCTGATGACGGTAGAGTTACGGAAACTATGAGAACATTTAAATATTTCAGTATACTCAGTCGTCACTGGCTGGAAGATAAACCTTCGATACAAAACAAAATCAATTCGTTTTTTTTATAATCGTAATCCAAAAATATCAACTATAATTTTTAACGATAACACAAGCTTTGACTTTTAGATTTGACTTTTAGATTTGACTTTTAGATTTGACTTTTAGCTTTGACTTTTAGCTTTGACTTTTAGCTTTGACTTTTAGCTTTGACTTTTAGCTTTGACTTTTAGCTTTGACTTTTAGCTTTGACTTTTAGCTTTGACTTTTAGCTTTGACTTTTAGCTTTGACTTTTAGATTTGACTTTTAGATTTGACTTTTAGCTTTGACTTTTAGCTTTGACTTTTAGATTTGGCTTTTAGATTTGACTTTTAGCTTTAACTTTTAGCTTTGACTTCTAACTTTGACTTCTAACTTTGACTTCTAACTTTGAGTTCTAACTTTGAGTTCTAACTTTGAGTTCTAACTTTGAGTTCTAACTTTGACGTCTAACTGTGACTTCTAACTTTGACTTCTAACTTTGACTTCTAACTTTGACTTCTAACTTTGACTTCTAACTTTGCTTTCTAACTTTGACTGCTAACTCTGACTTCTAACTTTGACTTTTAACGTTGACTTTTAACTTTGACTAAATTCAATCGTTTTTAAGAAGAATATAAAATCAAGTCAACAAACTAAATTATTCTGTGGAGCTTGATGACTCACATGCGTCTCCTTCCTTCTCTTTAGTTTCTGGCCCAGAAAACGACGTCCATGGTTAAGTTTTTCTCTGCTGCGTAGACATTCGTATAGTTTCTTCAACTTACCCAGTCTGATCTTCCATTTTCTAACTTCTTCCTTCTCGCAGGTAGGGGTGTAAGCGAATCAGGATCTATTTTTTTTTTAAACTGAAACTAAACCAATGTTTTACCACGTAGATACGTGTATGTACTAATATATGCGTATGTCTGTAAGGTTACTAGCAACTTGTTCATCTTGGTAATTAAATATTATTGTAAAAGTTATACCATAAGCAGAAACTAGAGAAGCAGCGCTAAATTACACAATAAGGAGGCGTAATAACCCTGAGTACATTTATGAATTTAATAAACTACTTTATAGACCTGCACTGGTCGATAGGGACTCCAGAGAGCAGCTCTGGCAAGAAGCCACATATTTCGTTATTAACCTAAAGTATAATCATACACTGAATAGGCAGTGGCAGGGGGGTGTCACTCCGCAGTTTAGGCATGTTCGCGCGGCTCGCCGCGCTCGCGTGAACCGCTCTAAATCGGCGGCGGGTGTTGACCCTGAGCTCTCGTCGCGAACGCGGCATTGAGTCGGCGGTGCGCAATAGAATATGAACGCTAGCGGCCGACTATAAGTTTCAATTTCTCTTGCAAGCCTGTGCCGCTCGCAATAGTAGGCAAATTTTTATGTCTAAAGTTGACTTCTGTTAGGGAGTGAGACTTCTGTACGTTAGTACTATAATTTATTCTGTGGCAGTGGCCTTAAGAGTGTAGCCCTGGCAAGGCACGCCGTATTTCGTTATTAATCTTAGAACTGAACAGGTAGTAACCTCCAGAGAGCAGCCATGGCACGGCACGACCCATATTGCTAATAATCTAAGGTACAATCGTGTACTGAATAGGCAGTGGCCTCCGGAGTGAAGCCTTGGCAAGGCACGCCCTATTTCGTTATTAATCTAAGATATAATCAAGCACTGAATAGTCAATCACCTCCAGAGAGTAGCCCTGGCAAGGCACGGCCTAAATTGTTAATAATCTAAGGTATAGTCAAACACTGAATAGCCGATTACCTCCAGAGGGTAGCCCTGGCAAGGCACGGCCTAAATTGTTAATAATCTAAAGTATAATTATTTTAAAATACGTGTCCGTTAATCAATCAAGCTTTGTAATGTCGTAAATATCGAAGATATAACAAAATACTTCACTAGGAAGGTACTTACGGTTAACCACGTGGGCACACAGGTTATTTATTACCACTTCCGAGCTAAAAGAAAACCACTTACTAACCTTCGAATATATAAATTTACTTTAATTTTATACTGACTGCATTTAACCCGAACTCAAATATTAATTTTAAATAGCAAAAGAATACGACGTAGACTTTATATTACATTAAACTATTAGTCACTACACTCCGCGCTAATAGTCAAGTTGTTGCTTCGATGACTGCTACCAGAATGACGCCACGATTTGCCCGGCGGCGCTCGTAGCTTCGTCGAACCTCCCACTCCGCTCGCCGACCGCCGCCGGAAGCTGGTATGGCGGGAACTGTCGGTTCGCATGAGCTTCGCGCGTAGCCGGCCGCGCGCTGTTCTGTTGCTTGTTCGTTGTTCCGCCGGAAGCTGGTATGGCGGGAACTGTTGGTTCGCACGAGCTTCACGCGTAGCCGGCCGCTCGCTGTTCTGTTACTTGTTCGTTGTTCCGCCGGAAGCTGGTATGGCGGGAACTGTTGGTTCGCACGAGCTTCACGCGCGCTGTTCTGCTACTTGTTCGTTGTCAACTTTCGACTTGAATGACAATTGCTAACAGTTATAAATGCGAAAGTGTTTTTTTTATTTTACCTTCTCTCTCCATCAATTTAAATTACCCAAAGTTGTGCAGAACTGCATCTTATTTTAGAGAAACTACAGGAGAAAAATTTGTTACGTCCATCTCAGGAATCATACCTTGAGATCACCTTATTTTTGTCAAATAAATGTAAAATCATTCGCCAAAAATAAGGTGATCTGAAGCTATTTTCTTCCATGCTGGACTGGGAGTGAAAGAAAAGCTTAGAATGTGCCAGCCACCTACTCTTCCCAGGTATACAGTAAAAGTCTGTAAGAGGGATACGAGGGTTTTGCTGTATGTGGGCGAAAGGCTGACCACCTCTCACCATTATACAACTTGTTCCATCTGATAACCTTCACTATTTGTGTCAAACGTGGCATCTAGTGGTTCTGGAACCACTGATGCTCTGTCTACCCCATAAGGGATTAGAAGCGTGAGCGTGTGTATATGTATGTGTGTATAAATGTAAAAATTTAAAGCTTTCTGAAATAGGGCCCTGAGATAATTCTTCATGAAATAATGTGATCAGGAAGCTTATTCCCTAACTGCGATAGAGATAATGATAGTGATTGCGATAATTCAATGCGATAGTGATACTGAATGCAATAGCAAAAGTAGATGTTGAAAATGAATGATATTTTACCACTGAATGATATAGGTATGACAGGTTTTCATTGGCTGATAAATTGCCAAACTACCAAATTCTTTCGTGTCTGTAACTAATTTAATATATTTGTCTCTTGTATATTCCTCTCGCTTTCTCGTTCATTTAGTACTTCCTGTCTGAAGTTTGCGATTTTCAATACATTCATTCTACACGGTGATCAACTAAATGACATGTACAGTAAAAATAAGTTAAAGAGAGACGGGGTTGTAACTAAAGTGAATTAAAGTGAGACAGCACGTAGCAACTAATACACTGACCTGAAAACAAGCTTTGTAACCAATATTATCATCTTCTTTTCATGATCCCATCTTTTAAACTTTTAGATAAAAAAATCTTCACATTTGAATTAGGTTCAGTACATACCTAGATATGTTATAAGTAATTCGTTAAATACTAAAACGTTAAAAGAGGATATTGCTCTGTATACCTGAGGTCAATAATTAAATATTGATGGCAATAATTACTTAAATGCTAGACTATAATTACGAGAAACTTATATTGTGCCAGCTGCCAACTCTTTTCTGGGATACTTTAAAAGCCAGTTAGTGGGTTTTGCTGTGGCTGAAAAACTGACAACCTATTTAAAACAATATTCATGTTCTATCTTATATTATGACCGTCAGAATGTAGGTTAGGTATGTAATTGTTTTACAACCATTATGATGTTCTGCTTACTCCGTCAGGGATTTAGGCTTCAGTGTATATATATGTTTCAATAAAATTTTACTGAAACTCAGAGCCAAAATGAGTTATCTAGCCATCCGAAACGTAGTAAATTTATGTTTTTCTGTCCATTAATTTCACTAACCCATTCATTACTCAAAATAATACAAAATAAAGACAAATAGCATAGCACTATTTGCTTGTGTTGTGTAATGGTGCAGGCGCATGTAGCGTTCCACATAAGACTGCGACCTTTGCCTCGGCACCAATGTGGTACTACCGGGCCTATTGCCGTGTTTCGGGAAAGGCCGGGCTCTAGAAAACAAGGCTAAGACATTTCTTGTTCAATAACATTTTTCCAAGATCAGTAATAAGTTAATAACTTGCTCCTCTCAGGTCTCTCATCTTTAAAAGAACTCGTCATTCTACAAAACTTCAATAACAAAACCTGGGTCTTCTTCTTCCTCCTACTACTGTAATTGGATTGTAGAGATAACGTAATAAATAATAAAAATTGATTATTATTATTTTCTTTTTCGTGTTTTACTGCCAAATCAAATGGATCCCTTTGAGTACAGAACTCTAAAACACATAAAACTTTTTTTATTTTTCTATGAAAGAGGTGTCTATTGTTCATTTTATCTTTTTACTATAATTACTCTATGTTTATCAAAAGTGTCAAAATTTGTCAACGTCAGTCCACGTAGAAGTAAGTATTTTATTTGTAAATATGATATTTAAATGATTATGTTATAGTCCCGTAAATAACAGGTTTTTTTACATTAGTAGTACGATAATACATCTATGTTATACCTACAACAGAAAGCAAAAAAAAAATATTGCAAAAAAACTATTTTGTAAAGAATGGCAAACGTGCGCAGGGTTTTGAAACCACAATTTCAGGCACAAGCCACTCAATATCGTTTAAATATCAAGCTCTTCTTATATATACAATTTCTTATATATAAAATTGGACGTCCTGATTCACTGACTCATCAACACCCAGCGCAAACCCTCAGACCTAGAAAACTAAAATTTAGCAGAAAGGTGTCTTTTGTAAAGGTTGTAAGTACTAAGAAAGGATTTTTCGAAATTCAACCCCTGGGGTGGTGAAATGGGGGTTCAGAGTTTGTATGGAGAAAACAATTTTTTTGGACATTTTAACTCGAAACTTCGTCAAGATTAACCTTAAGGCAAATAAAGGGACGAGTGTTTCCGGATTTTTCGAAAATCAAGGTGTCAAGAATGAAATGGGTGACTAAAATAGTTCTTTGCGCGAGAGCGTAGCCGCGGGTAGAAGCTAGTCTATTATATTTACAACATCAAAGGTATTCTGCATAATTTTCATTAATAAATCTGTTTGCAGGGTAATTGATAGAAAATGACGTCTACACTAACTTCATCCACACAAAACCACGAAAATGCGAAGTTACAAATTCAAGATCAAACATTTGTAAATACCTCAAGTATGTATCTTATATATACGAGGAATGACAGACTGTGGGCCAAGGCAGTCTCGAATGGTGGCCAATGGGAGCAACAAGGCCAATGAGCAGACCAACCAGCCCGATGGTCAGAAGATATCGTCAAAATGACGGGACCTCTATCGATGAGGTTAGCACAGAACCGTGACGATTATCGCTACAGAGAAGAAGCCCATACCCAGCAGTGGGTTAATGTGGGCTGAGTATAATGATGTACCTTATCAAACTATTTTCATGATAGCTTTCCGCGCGCGACTTCGTTCCCGTGGGAATTTGGAAAAATGATGTAGTACCTAGCCTATGTTACTCAGGGATAAATCAGCATTTTAATGGTGAAATAATTTTTGAAATCGGTCCATAAATGGCGGAGAAATCGGTGAACATACATTAAAAAAAACATACATACAGTCGAACAACCTTCTCCTTTATGAAATCGTTTAAAACTACAAATCTTTCCTCTTTAATTAAATATTAGTATAGATAAAAAGTAGTTATCTTTTACTTTACAAAGTTTTATTATATTTCAGTTATCGAGACATCATCCAATTGCCGTCGAAGTTGGTACAAATGAGTGACATGACATATTATGAAGTTTTGAAACGTGGAGATTCAAGAGAGGATATCAGCTCTTGGAAATAAGTAACAAAGATGTAAAATGACCACACTTGAATAACTTTAATGCTCTTTTATATTAAAATAAAATACATGAACTAAATTGAATTTTGATTTTTGTGCTTGGAGAAAATCTGTAAAAAAGAAACAATTTTTAAATTAACTTATCATATGCATTCTAAGATATAAGCACAAGCTTATATATGTTTGATATATTTTACTTTTATTATTAACGCGAGTGCGTCTGATTGTTTACCTATTCAATGTACCTAGTTTGTTTCACAAAATAATAATAATGAGTTTAGAATAATTATGACCCTACCCTGCTATAAACGTGGAAGCATGGAAGCTACAGTAGCTTCCATACTAGACTGGGAGTAATAGAAAAACATAGAATGTGCCAGCTGCCTACTATTCCCAGGCATACTGTAAAAGTCAGTAAGTGAGACGCGAGGGTTTTGCTGTATTGTGGGCAAAAGGCTGACAACCTCTCACCACTTACATCATTTTTCTTCTTAAAACCCTCTTGAATATATGTCAAACGTGGCATCAAGTGGTTTTAAAACCACTGATGTTCTGCCTACCCTGATAGGGATTATAGGGATGAGCATATGTATATATACTAAAAACGTAAAAGTTTGAGACGGACGGAGTTTAGTTACACCTTCACAAAAAAAACAATTCAAGGGATTTTGGACAACTTCACAGGAATGTAGTTTTTATTTTATTTATTTACTTAACTTAATGCACTAAAAGTACAAGGGCGGACTTAATGCCCAATGGCATTATCTACCAGTTTACCTTAGGGTGATTGGTGAGAGTGAGTGGTAGCCACACCTTATCCGAGGTGAAAGATAAAATATTAAATTATAAACATTATACTTACGAAACTAAACATAAATAATAATAAACATAAATACATATGCCCTAATAAGTATATTATAAAGTGTCAAGCTTAGCGTGCTCTTGATAATATAAGTAAGAAAAATGCTTTTCTATGCTCAATACGATAGAGTTATCTTAATGCTGTAAGGAAGGTAAAGACTTCAAATAATATGTTTGTCATTATAATTTTTCAATTTATTGATTTTATTAGGAACACTTACTTAAAGTGCCTGTAATGTAAGTACCTTATCAAACTTTATTCATGATAGATTCCGACGCGGGACTTCGTTTCCGTGGGAATTTCGAAAAATGATATCCTAGCCTATGTTACTCGGGGATAATGTAACATTCTAATAGTGAAAGATTTTTTAAAATCGGTCCATTAGTTTTTGTTACAACAAACAAACATACAATAAATAATTTTTTTATAAAAATGTTTACCGACTTCAAAATTAAAGGCACCCATTTAGATATTACTTCTTTTTTCGTTGAAGTCAACAACCAAGGCATATATCACAATATTAAAAATGGGTGTAGCTCAGGCCAGCAGACCCACGGAATTTAAACAATGAATTTAGGTATTCTATGTATGCCAATACACAGTGCCTTCCTAGTGCCAATTGATGCCAAAAGAACCATATCTAGTGCCATCATAGTTTAAGAAATATAGGTCGTTGTTTGTGGGTCTGCTGGACGGATATCAGCCCAGCAGACCCACCTCTCGTACACGGAAACGGCTAAAGTTAGAGACATGGTTCTAGTTCTAAGCTTTAATGCTTTACTTGGTGCCATCGAGAAAAAAGTTTCAAACCTAGTGCTTCAAGCGTTTCGGAGCTATAAAACGATCTTGGTGTGCCTGCTGGGCGGAGGTTCAACGCAGCAGACCCACCTCTCGTACACGGAAACGGCTAAAGTTAGGGACATGGTTCTAGTTCTAAGCTTTAATGCTTTACTTGGTGCCATCGAGAAAAAAGTTTCAAACCTAGTGCTTCAAGCGTTTCGGAGCTATAAAACGATCTTGGTGTGCCTGCTGGGCGGAGGTTCAACGCAGCAGACCCACCTCTCGTATACGGGAACGGCTAAAGTTAGAGACATGGTTCTAGTTCTAAGCTTTAATGCTTTACTTGGTGCCATCGAGAAAAAAGTTTCAAACCTAGTGCTTCAAGCGTTTCGGAGCTATAAAACGATCTTGGTGTGCCTGCTGGGCGGAGGTTCAACGCAGCAGACCCAACACGATAGCTCCATAACTAGAAGGTAATTGGTATGAAATCTCATATCAACGTTTAGTGTGTAATTAGTGCCTTAGCTTAACATAAAAATATCTGTTTAATTTGACTTCCAAACATAACAAATAGCCTCTGAAAGTTCTCCATACATTTTAACAACCGAGGTACAGTCACGCTCAAAACTCAACATATGCCAACATATTTTTGAATGGGGTAATAAACTGCCAATTTCTCACTTCAGATGTCGCCTCTGTTGACTGATCCTAAAATTTTACGTGTAGCTGTCATTCTCCATATTAGTTTCGTAAAAAAACAATTTATTTATAGTAAATTAATGAATTTTGACAATTTGCACAGCTATTAACTGCAAAAATACGGTGTACATTATTCCCCAAAGATCCAAAAAAAAGTTTAAAAAAAGTAGCTTTTCTTTTACTCAACTCTTCTTTCAATTGAAGTACACATCTTTGTAATTTGACTTTAATTTGAGTAATTATTTCCGCAAAAAAAAAAAACACTTGCTCGCAATCTAAATAAAATGACAGCGCCGCAGCTTGACACGGAACAGTCAACAATGCTGCCACCTCTAAAGAGCTTTTAGTTTATAACCCCATTCGTAATCGTTCATGTATCCTAATAGTAATTAACTACATACCTATTGTATAGATATACCAACTTATTTTGTAAAAAGGTAAAAGGCGACTAGGCAATAAATTTAAAAAAAAAATAGGCTACGCATCTGCATGTTGCTTTCCCAAACCAATAGATGGCGCTACTGTTTTAGGATGCGTTGTCTCACAATAAGATTGTTAATGCATTTAAGACTATGCGCGGCCTATGCGCTAATAAAGGGTAGATGACTTTCAGCACTTGACTATGGTTTAGGTAAATCGTCACATGGCTTAACAGCGCGAGCTTGCGGGTTCGAATCCCGATCGTGTCAAAAATGTTTCACCACTTTTTTTGGATAATAATAAGAAAACACTATAGTTTAGGATTTTAAAGATTTTTTTTAAAAAATTATACATTTTAACACGGGTTCTTATCACTTTTTATATGCTTAGTTGAGGTGATATATGTACACAAATCGTGGTAAGAACCAGCGTTAAAATATATAAAAAATTTAAATTTAAACCTGTTTTGAAACTTTCTTTTTTATTTATGATGTGATAATTATCAGTTGAAATTAAAATCTGTATGTTTAGTGAACATTAGTTATGAGACATTAATTAGTGAGTAATTAAATACGGTTTGAAAGGTTATCATTTATTTATAACAATCAACGTCGGTAGTATAAAATATCAAAATACATAAAATCATAAATTGACGGTGCAAAATGAGTACCTACTCGGTTGACATCGCGATTTCAATATTTTTAATTTTATTTGTGACCTACCCAAAACCAAACAATACATTTTATCGTGTTAAGTAGTAATTGAGGACAAATAAAACATAAATGTTTAGTGCCTGAGATAAACTTCAAATTTTGAATTAAATTTCGCTAGATTGAGATTTTCTCAGTGTGCGACGCTCGTTTAATTACTTAGTAATTCGTCTCTTAATTCAGATAATAAGCCAGCCAACTTAGGTGAAATGTTCAGTTTGCCTAATATGTAAATTTAGCATCTAATAATAATTTGGTACAATCCAAAACTCCTTTTTGCGCTTCCATAATGAATGACAGTCATTTTAATAAGCTATTTTAATATTCTCGGTTCAATTTGCATGGAATAAATGATATAAGTAACTATTTATTAAAGCAATTACTTACCCTGATGGTAAATTCGCAATAATTCTCCCAAAAAGCTTGAACAACACAACACAATCAAATTTCAACGGCAATTCGGTCTGGTATTTTTTCACTTCGTCCATAGACTAGGTAGAGATACACTTTGCCCTTGTGTTGAGCTACCATGGGACTTTTTCTCACTAGTTTCTCGACAGCGCATTGATATATCTCAGTTAGATAAAGACATATCAAGCTGAATCATAATGATTTTGAGTTTTTTATTCTTACAAATCGAATGTATACAACCACTTTGAGTGTGTGGCGTTACATTGTTGACGACACTAGAATCGAGAAAAAGTTGCATGGTAATCCCAATTCGAAACGCCGTGTCGCGTCGTCGGCGCAGCGGCACAGTGCGGTGGCGCGGTGACAGTACGGGGCAATGCGCCATCTATGATTTTCTGATAGAAGTTTTTCGTACCTAAATTTTGAAATTCACACGCATTCTTGTCGAAAAACTCTACTTAGATTATTTGAATTCTTCGTTATAATTTTTTTTCGTATAATCTATTCGTTTAGCAATAAAAAACCAAAAATAAATCAAGAGTAAAAATGTTTTTTGATTAAAATGCTTTTCTTTAAATGCTCTAAATTACAGTCGCTAAGGACAAAAATAAACATAAAATAAACCAAACTCATAAATACATAATTTATATGATATTAACTTACCCATTAAAAAAACATTTTTCAACTCTTAAATTTTTTAGTCCCAATCTTATACACAGTCACATAGTACCGAGATATATTTGTATTCTGAATATAAGTTAAGACGATAACGCACACCTAATAAAACCTGAAGATATATTTTTATCATATATCAAAATTAAACTACGTAATTTTTTATTTAGGTACTTAGCGCTTAAACTGGGCTAATAACTAATAAACCCCGCACGCAGGCAAGGGGGAAGACTTAGTAAGTACATAAAAGGTCACTTGGTGGACAAAAATCACCTTTACGAACATTGAAAATAAAATACAAGCTTGTAAAAAAGACATTTAATCCATATTGTATCAACAATTACGTAAAACTATTGATTATGTACGCGACTGTATTCATTTTGAAATGTATGCAGAACTTTCAGAGGCTATTTGTTATGTTTGGAAGTCAAATTAAACAGATATTTTTATGTTAAGCTAAGGCACTAATTACACACTAAACGTTGATATGAGATTTCATACCAATTACCTTCTAGTTATGGAGCTATCGTGTTGGGTCTGCTGCGTTGAACCTCCGCCCAGCAGGCACACCAAGATCGTTTTATAGCTCCGAAACGCTTGAAGCACTAGGTTTGAAACTTTTTTCTCGATGGCACCAAGTAAAGCATTAAAGCTTAGAACTAGAACCATGTCTCTAACTTTAGCCGTTTCCGTGTACGAGAGGTGGGTCTGCTGCGTTGAACCTCCGCCCAGCAGGCACACCAAGATCGTTTTATAGCTCCGAAACGCTTGAAGCACTAGGTTTGAAACTTTTTTCTCGATGGCACCAAGTAAAGCATTAAAGCTTAGAACTAGAACCATGTCTCTAACTTTAGCCGTTTCCGTGTACGAGAGGTGGGTCTGCTGCGTTGAACCTCCGCCCAGCAGGCACACCAAGATCGTTTTATAGCTCCGAAACGCTTGAAGCACTAGGTTTGAAACTTTTTTCTCGATGGCACCAAGTAAAGCATTAAAGCTTAGAACTAGAACCATATCTCTAACTTTAGCCGTTTCCGTGTACGAGAGGTGGGTCTGCTGGGCTGATATCCGTCCAGCAGACCCACAAACAACGACCTATATTTCTTAAACTATGATGGCACTAGATATGGTTCTTTTGGCATCAATTGGCACTAGGAAGGC
The DNA here is from genome assembly GCA_949987775.1 of Aproaerema taeniolella. NCBI lineage: Eukaryota > Metazoa > Arthropoda > Insecta > Lepidoptera > Gelechiidae > Aproaerema > Aproaerema taeniolella. Next base: position 9,611,327 of record OX465251.1, on the reverse strand, counting down.
ACTGTGTATTGGCATACATAGAATACCTAAATTCATTGTTTAAATTCCGTGGGTCTGCTGGCCTGAGCTACACAAAAATGGCTCTCAGTTCACATTTCTGCAATGTGTAATGGGATTTATATTTACAGATAAAACTAACTCAGAGGCTACGTAAAGGTTTAAGAAAATACGCTATTAGTTCTTGATTCACAGGGTTTTTTTTTGTTTGATAAGTACTATGTGAACCCACTGTTGGACTGGACAAGCTCAACCGAACTTCTTTTTGGAATCTTCAGTGGGTAAACACACTTCACACTTGACTATACCTACATGATAAGAAGAAGTGTGTTAAGACATAAATCATATATCTATCTGTACACTTACGACTATGATCCCTTTTACGTACGAGTATGTGGTGGTTTGTGGTTTAATTATCCAAGCTTAATTGTAATTAAAATTTGCTCGATAATGATAACCCAATGAGAAATATCATAATTTGGGAAACACTTCTTGATCTCGTCCTCGTTTTGCAGTTAAAACTTCTATTTCCAAAGAAAGGATTCACGTTAGGAAGTTCAGACATTGTCAAAATGTAAAATATGTTATTTTATTTGCATGTCTAGACGTTTGATATGATGAACATTGAACATCTGGAAAATGGTGTTAAATAATGATTTTAATACATTATTTTAAAAAAATCATGATTTGAGAACGTTAAAAATTAAGTGGCATACGAGACGACCGCCTGTATTGGACATATACGTACTAACACTTGGGTTGGCAGAGCGTCAAGCAATCAAAAATACTTAGGGTTTTAATATGATCCATAATCAGGGGTATAATGTATAATGTAGCCGGTTTGGTCAAGTGGTAGTGACGCTGCCTCTTGATCGGCGGGTCCTGGATTCGATCCCCAGCCGGGGCAAACATTTGTGTAAAAAGTAGATGTTTGTTCTCGGGTCATGGGTGTTTGTGTTTGTCTTTGTGTTTTCCAAGGGACCCACGACACAAGGGAAAACCTTAGTGTGGGCCTCTGAGTGGGTAGCGTTTATTTATTTATAAAAATGGTACAGCTTGACGATCTTTTGAAAAATTTTTGCACTTTTTTATATACAGCCCGCCGTGGTGGAAGCATATTTACTCGTGAGATGCATCATTATTCCCCCAACAAATTCCGAAGTACCCACAAATACGTATACATACGTTTACTTTACTATAATTGCGTAACAATAATCATGTTTTTTATCAATCACACGAGAAAAATAACATAATAATAGTATTTCTCAGAAGTAAACAAACACCAGAACAATATAAAACAACCCCTTTTTCTGGTTAAAAGCATGTCAATACTTCCCAATATGGCTATTTCTATTTACCTCATTAATTTTTAAGAGAGCAGTATCTCCCAAATTACTTTTTATTGTTAAATAACATTAGTATTTTTGAATAATTACAAAACATTTCATAATAAATTATCAAATAACATGAAAATAATTGACAAATTGACAATTATATTCATTCAATATCATTCAAAATGTCATTCTCTGTCTTTGTTCCAGTTATAACAGCTTGAGAATTCGGACAGTATAACATGAAGTTGGCCATTTCCTGTTTCATCTATAATTTATTTGACAGTAATTGATTGCGATAAGATTGCGATACAGCTTGATTATCACTATCGCACTTAGAGAATAAGGTCCCTATTTTAGTCTATTCGTATAGTTTCTAACCCTATCGTATTTCTTGTCGTGTCTATTTTTACGCTAGCGTAGTTTTTTACTCACATTTAACGCTTTTTAAAAAACATACTCAACTGTATAACCTCTTCCGGTACCAATTAGTTCTGTGTACGATTTGGTTGGTTCACTTGTTATTGGTTTCTGCCCCAAGCATGTCTGATATACATTTGAGCTACCGACAATGTTTATAACAACAACCGTAGAGTTAAATTGTTGAGATATGGCGTTGCAATGTTTTATTTATTTTTCCAAATGAATATTTTACATCTCAAATGATCTTTAAACTAGCATTAAGATATAAGTGTTGGTGTCGATACAAGTATATCGCTCTATCTTTTTTTCCGTGGATGTCTCAGTTGACTATTAAGGGAACACGCAGACAGCAGCTCCCAAGTCATTGAGGCCTCAAGTCGTGATCTATACTTAAGTATTGTCCCTTAAGTAATTACTGTATTTTTTGTAAGTATTAATTGTACTCAGGTGCTGACTGAAAAACAGCCTGGCTGAGGCAGCATCTTTTCACCACATTATTCATTTGTATGTTGTTTCGGTGTCTGTTTTATGTGGTGAATAAATTTCTTTTTCATTCTTTCTCTCACTGTCAAAAACACTGCTACTTAAGTATAGATCTGAGTCTCAGTCGCGTTCTAACAAGGACATTAAATTCTGTTACTCAGCAGTGGGGTCTCGCAGGTAGTTACATAGATTTGTAATAAGCGTTCTTACATTTGTATTATTTGTCTTCCATAAATGCTGCTGAGGGTCACGCTGCGTCGGGCAGTGGTTTTGTCATTTGTCATAGCCGAGAGGGTGGTTGACGGATTTCAATTACCTCTCCCCTGCCCCATCCCCTCGGCCCTAGCGTGATGCAAGCCAGTTTTATCTACGATTAAGAATAGTATGGAACCAAGTCGGAGAATCTTGTGGTTTTGACGTTGACAAGATCAACTTTTCTGATCGAAAATGTCTTTAATATAATGTAGTTCTAACTATGAACCCGTTCTATTGATAAAGTATGTGTGAGTTTGTTTATTTATGCTTCGTCGTGGGATAATTCTAAAACTAAAAAAAAATGTATCAACCCCGACATCATCAAAAAATGTATCCGAAGGTCGCTGGTTCAAAGCCTGGTGCGGGCCTGTACCACTAAATTCGTCTTTACGGATTCATGTACGGATTTCTAATTATCACTTGCTCAACGGTGAAGGAAAATATCGTGATGAAACCCGTCAAAGAAAATTATTTTTCGAAAGACGAGCGGTCCACCAACCCGCATTGGGCCAGCGTGGTGGCCTATGGCCTAAATCCCCTTCGTGTTTCGAAGGGAGGCCCGCGCCCCTCGGCGGGACGTATATTGGGCTGGTGAAAAAAAAACCCCGACAGATTTAGTGATTCATTTTTATATATAAGAAGATACAGCTACGAACCATCGCGATTACGTCAGCTTTCAAACAAAAAAACTGCATTGAAATCGGTCCAATTCGCTTACGAGCTACGACGCCATTGACAGACATACAGATACACACGTCAAACTTATAACACCCTTATCTTTTTGTCGGGGTTTAAAAATATGTTTTGGCAAAGGAAATAATATATATTTTTTTAATTTATTTGAAGGAGGAACGTCAGCTTTATACACAAACATTTGCCCCGACTGGGTATCGAAACCAGAAACCATAATATATTCAGAGGCTGCATTACTAACCACTGAACCAAACCGACGACGATAAAACTGAGTTGAGAAACATAACTACGAGTTTCTTCTTTTGAGGTGAATCGACTGTTTAGCAAAGAAACGAACACATTTTTAACAAAGAAAGGAATACAGTTCTGCGTCCCAAATGCGCAGTCTTTTTAACCGTATTGTTTGTTCTAACAAACACATTATTCACAGATTTTAGGTTTAGTGCTGGTTATGAGCCAATGAAACACGGCATTAAGCCGTCTCAATGTGGCTGCAGCTGGTTCATCAAACGATTGCTTTACACTCGTAAAAAACGCATTAGTCTGCCCTGAATTACTTCCATTGCGTCATCACAGTATATAGGGTCAGTACGATTTCGTTATACTTATGAACAGCGCAATCTAAACTTTACCTAATTTTTTTAATGTTTGAAATTACCATCGAGCACAGAAATTACCTAATTTCATTTAACGTTTGATGTGTGCTGTTTTAATTTTAGTTGAAGGCCGGTTTGGTAAACTGGTAGTGACGCTGCCTCTTGATCGACGGGTCCTGGGCTGGGTTCAAGTCGCAGTTGGGGCAAACATAGTATAAACGCAGATGTTTGTTCTCGAGTCATAGTTGTTCGTCTCTGTCATTGTGTATGTTCCTAAGGACCCACTACTCAAGGTAAAATCTTAGTGTAGGCCTTTGAGTGTGTAGCGTTTATTTTTTTTGTCAGATTTTGAATTATATACAGGGTGTAAGGCTAGCAAATATTGGAGCGTGCTAAACTGAAATGTCCTTAACACGAATAACGTTTATTGCGGAACTACACTCTGAAGTCTATTAACCTAGGTTATTTCATACGAATTATTACAATAAAGGTCACCATAGTGAAGCTTTACCACAAAGTATTGGAGAAGTTGCTTGATGCTTGAGATGTGTGGTCGTCATTTTCAAACTTGCTAGATACCTTGGCATGCTCCTTTATTGACAGAAAAGCATTTTAAATTGTACTTTTTTCGTAATACAGTAAATTTACATTTAAACAAAAATTAGAAGTGTTTAGTAAGCTTCCATTCCTTCTAAGTTCACCTCACTGGGCCTTTTTGTAATTCGAACGGCACGGCAAAATTGTATTACCATTGCCTCCTATGTTCCCAGCGTCTTACATCACAACGAACATCAACGAATGTGTCGAGCAGTTCAACTTATAAAAAGACCTATTGTATGTATATCTTGGCACAGAGGTCATCGCGTCAGGTTACCCCATTTTCATTGTCAAAACAGCTCTTATCGTTTCAGCACACAGTGCACGCGTGTGGTAACATGATGTGCGGCTCTCTGTACAACGAAAGTCAGTTTCAGCATAAATCCTGAAATGGCTTCCAAACTGTGTAATCCTGCGTATACACACACGTGCAAGGTTCAGGCAATCTGGCGGTGAGTCCTGAGAGCACGGATTATCTACCAATTACAGCTCTGCGTCTGCCTCGTCAGGTGTCGTCTACACTGTTTTGTGACACGTTTCCCTCACATGCACATGCAGACAGGTCCGGATCTAGGGGGAGGCAAGCCGGGGCCTATGCCTCGGGCGGCAAATTCAAACTTGGCAAACGAAAACACAACTTATCGTTAACGCAACTTTGACCATTGTGAAAAAAAGACAGAAATGGCAGCGTTAGACCAGCAGCTCGAGCACGATGTGCACGCGCGCGGAATGCGCCGCGGGCCTATGTCAAAATGTCAACATTGACAACGGCAGAGGGCGAGCAAGCCTTTGCGCGGGGCCCTCGTGCAATCAATGCGAAGTTTCACCGTCAGCCGAGTGGCGTGCCGCTCGAGTTTGTCGCGCATCATGCTCGAGCTGCAGACGTTGTTGCGTTCTTTCCGGGAGGCCTATGTTCATCGGTAAAATTCTGATATGATGATAAATGTAATAATCCTAAAATTAAACAAATGTATCACCTCCGACATCCGATTGCTTACGACTTTTAAACGGATAAACAATTTAATTTGGTCAAATATAGCTAAGAACCATCTCTATTACGTCTGCTTTCGATGCGGGTTTCTTTTGTTTGAATTAAAATAAAATCGATTTATTCTTTTAGGAGCTACAATGCCACAGACAGACACACAGATACGCACGTCAAACTTATAACACCCCTCTTTTTTGTCGGGGGTTAGGTTAGGTTAGGTATTATGGATCCACGAGTTGGGCGTTCCCGAAAGGTTTATGCCTTGGTAGACTCTATACAAAATTTCAGCTTCAGGAGATGCCTAGTTTTTGAGAAAGAAAATCTAGAAATCTAGAAAATTTTCATACAAATTTAAACCTTTTTTTTCTTTATGGCTTGGCTGTGGCAAAGGTGACAACGTTTAGTGTGTGGTGGAAATGTATTACATTCAAGATATCAATGGTGTAACTGCGACAACCGCATAACGCAATCACAGTCGTTTCAAATAGCTTGACTGTTTTCACGTAGAACTATCAATCAGAAGGCGGAAGAGACACACTCAAACAAAGAAAAGGCATCAGCTTTAAAATAAAATTTACGACTCTCTCCCCATTACTATCAACAAAAGGTGTGGATCTTCAAAATGTGAACAATGCAAGCACAAAAGAAGTCCCGTCAGCCCTAAAGTCGCGGAATAAGGAAGCTTCTTGTACTCATACGTTCCAAATAGCCCAATTTACCGCTTCACGTCACTGGTACTCAAAGAACGCCCTTTGCGCCTATGAAGTCTTGTGACCTCGCTTTGCTTCGCTCCCTACTCCTTAAAAGCTGGAGAGTGAAAAAAATGCTCGGGATTTAAGTGCTTGTCCTTCATTCCGAGGAAAAGTGTGTGACAAAAGATTGTATATGGAATATGGAGAAATATTAGAGGCCTAGACAAAGTCGCATTCTGTTAGCGATTGTACTAAGATCGACAGTGTTCTGAAATGGACTGACCACGTGACTTTTCTATCTGTCAATTTCATACATTTGTTTGAAAGCTGACGTCATCGCAATGGTTTTAAGCTATATTTGATCAAAATTGGTTTAGCCGTTTAAAAGTTAAAGCAACCGCATGTTGGGGATGATGAAACATTTTTCACTGTAGAGTTAATAGTAGGGTAATTTTTTTATCACCATCCAAATTTTTCTTACGGTGTTAGTAACGTTGATAGAACGTAAATAAGGAGGAAAAAAATTTTTTTTCCAAAATTTTCACTATTTGATACCCCTTTTAAAGTCTTAGAGGATGAATTTTGTAAAACGCAGAAACACGGGTGTCACAAATTGTGTTGAAGAGTACTATTACAAAGTTTCAAGTTAATTGGACGATGTTATTTTTCTTTCCATACAAAAATTTTGATTTATTTTCATACTTCAGACGATCTAGCTTGAAATATTTATATGAAACGTAGAAACAAAAAATACGGGTCTGTTAAATTTTCATAAAGTTTATGTACAAAAAATTTGGATGGTGATAAAAAACCCTGTATATTACTTTCGATTTTCTTTATCGCTAAAAAAGGTGACATTGTCTAAAAGACCTGACCCGCGACAAATGTAACGTCATTTTTGATATTTATCACAAAAATCAATTTAATACTATTTAATTTAAGCGACATATTTAAATACTATGCTTTTGCTGGGTGAGATGCTCCATCGTCTAACACACTTTTGTCCCAGTGCGTGCAGCGTTAGCTCTTGACTACACAAGAGAAAACCCATTAGTAATAAAAAAACACTTCTTTTATCCGTACAACTGCAACAAAAATTTTAATTTCAAACGGCAAACTCCGAGTATCGGATCGAAGTGTCCAGCAATTTTATTTTACTTCAGGTACTATTCTGACAAATAACGTTGGCTTTGAAATTATATCAGTTTCCCTACGTAATACAAACATATTTAAATAGCCCGTATAATGCGTACCCGAGCCGGCTCAGATTTACAGCGCTGCAGCAGCTTTCTAATTGCAAGCTAATCCTACACACCTTCAATTAAACCTCAAGCAGTAAATTAACTAAATTAAATTTATGCCCAAAAACTTAACAATAACCAAAATCAGATTACGTATAAACCAAACGAAACATACGTATTGCACCGCGTACAATTTTTTTATAAAAAAAGCTTTTGTTGACTTCTTACAATAACCCCAATTGGTAAGAATTCCACCTAGGAATTTTTAAGTTTAGTGGGATAGTATAAAGTTTCTCGGATATAATAAAAAATTGTTGAATATGATTAATTTTTTAAGCTACGCCATTCCACCATATTTAACGATAAATCTCGACGCTGGCAACGCAATGGACGTCGAAACTGTGGCAACGTACACGCTATGCATATTTAATGTAGCTAATTAAATCAATGTCATAAAAAGAAATGTATTTATAAAGTAATATAAAGTTTTGATTCAAATAACTGGCTCCATAGCCAACAAATTCGTCTATGTCCGCGCGATTGTGTGGCCAGCCACTCACTTTCATATTGCCGATCCTTTAACTCGCGCCCAAAAAACCGACAAAACGGGCATGACGAAGACCATGACGTCTCTACGTTTCCTCGCTACTTCCCTCGCTACCCATCGAGTGTGTGACCGGGGTTCACTACTTTTAACAAAATTCATTTGTCATGGTTCCCCTCACTGCTCATTAATTTGTGTAATGACAGCACATTCAGTCTATAAGCCGTGCAACCGCGACTGTGGCAAGCGAGCAAAACGAAACACAAATGCAGCTGCAAGGTGCATTTTAAAAGCGGCACGTTTTTGCGGTCAGCCAGGACGCCGTTGGATTATTGTGTTTCAAGCATTCTGCGGTCCCCAGATTTGCGGAACTTACTTTCTTATTTTTAAATGTTTGCAGACTTGTAAGTGCAACATTAAAGAGGTTCAACTGTATAAAGTCGGCACTGAAAGAAAAGGTTTTAAGGTTAATACTGCGATTGTCACTTGGTGAAACACTGTCTTCATGTAGGTATATTGCGGTGCAAAACATTTGTACACTTGGGAAAAGGTTTTCTTTCAATACCGACATAGGTGCGAGAAAATGCCTATTATGGCACTGGTACTCCCACGCACCGACGGAACACAGCAAGCTGTTTGGCGTCGGACTTCGGTAGGAGGGTGGTCGCGAACCAGACGGCCCTTTACAGAGCCTATTACACCGCACGAGGCCATAGGACGACACCTCAGATTCAGAAAAAATTAAGTGTCGTTGCCTGAGATGGATTACTAGGAGGCAGGTCTCATTTGTGTTTCCTTAGTCGCCTCTTACGACACCCACGGAAAGAGATGGGGTGGTGATATTCTCACCACGGTCATTTCTAAAACTATAGCAGATAGAAAAGTGTGGATGTTAATGGATATTATCTCTTCTTCAGAACAAGAGGAAGGATTTTGTGAGAAGTATGCGACTCCCGTTCAGTTTTGGAAAAAGCAATAGAGGTCCTTCAATGGTCCAAGATGGATAAAAATAAGTATTACAGTGTTCATTCTTAGAGTATCTCATTTTTTAACTAGATTTAAGATAAAATGAGTATCCATGCTTGGCTGGTAACCAACTCAATCACTGAATCCGTTCCAATAAACTGTAATGGAGAATAAATGAAGCCAACAAACTTGTAGGGAAATGCAATAAAACTTTTAATCAGGTTGTTCGTATACAGGTATTACACGGGATCTGTATCGATGTTTTTATTTGTCTCAATAAAACACGTATTACAATCTTCTTAAGGTGAGGATAACTTCTGAGTACCCACTGTTGGGAAAAGCCGAGCCGATCGAACTTGGGAAGAAATCCCGTAAATACCAGTTTGGTGAACGCAATCGGCAGGATGAATTAATATTACACCAGCGGCACGCTATGGTGGCAGTTTTGACGTTTGTCCACTCATGAAGTTTCGTATAATTTTCAATACATTTGTAGGAGCAAATTGCTGTTCTTTATATTGTCAATAAAGAACAGCAATTCGTTCCTGACAACGGCCATCATAGCGTGCCGCTGGTATAGCTAGGAAAAATGAAATATGTACACAATACTGAAAACCTTTCCTCACGAACAGCAGCTCAAGTCCAACGTAAAAACAGCGCGGTCAAATATCAAAAAAGTGCGGTCAAAAGATTTTTAAAAAATCTGCTGCTCTGTAATTTTTTTTTGGAATTTCTTATACGTTCCTTGGAAGTTATTTGGTTTTATGGAGAAGACTTTCATCGTAAAGTTTCACTTACTTATACTACTGCCTGTCTTCTGAAATTCCCTTGTTGAGTCGACCTTTACACCATCCTCAGAAGGAGGTGGAGTGATGTTTTTCGTAACCACAAAGCATTTGCTACTTACTTTACTTAGCGTTTAACAATAATATGTTTTAAGTATTATAATACCCACTGAGGGTTCGACTAAGTTAGTTTAGGGTTTCTGGACAAAATTGAACACTTCTTTACTGTTTTGTCCAAAAAAATCTCATTTTAAGATGCTGCAATTCCGTGTTACTAAATTACTGATTTTTCCCTAAAACACTCAAAATAAGGTGACTCCGCTAATCTTCTACTATATAAAAATAAGTCGGGTTTTCCTTCCTGACGGAAAGCTAGTCCCCTATAAAAACCACTATTCATGTACAGAATCCGGCGCATCAGGTTACCATATTTTTATTGCAAAACGGTTCTTATCGTAACAGTATAGAGTGCACGCACGCGTGCGGCCCTTTGTACTTTTAAAAAAGAGCAGTTTTAATTAGTGTCAGATATTCTAAAAGTATACGGCTAGCGACATCTAGTATTCTTGTGAACAGACAGATACATGGCAAAACCTGATGACTGCAGTAGTTCAAGCGCTTTGGCACAGATGGCGCTTTATATAAACTTTGTTTTGAAAGTTTTGTCTTACCACAGGCTCTACTTTTCATTTTAAGGTGATAAAACTATATTTTTTACTTTCATATGTAATATAAAAACTATTAAAAACCTACAATAATAAACGACTTATATTGGAATAAGTCATTATCCAATAGCCCGTGCGTTCGTGCTGCTGGGTAAAACTTTTTTAGAGGTAATATGAATGATTTCGGAGAAACGTGACCGCCACACTTCCCGATTTCGTTTTAATCTAGGATTTAAAAAAAATGATGTTAATTGCAGCGTTGTGTGGTTTAAAACAGTTTTATACCGAATACAGGTTGTAAGTACTAAGAGAGGATAGATAATTTAGTGGTTAATGGCCACGATTAGGAGGAGATTAGATATCACAGTATGATACGTGAATGCTCAGAAAGCTATTGCTCGTTATTCTAACAATTTCCAAGAAAAAGGAAAACGAGCTAAGAAAAGGAGCGTTATATTAACTGTCGAAGCTTTAGGAGCTGATTCTATCCATGAAACTAAACAAGTTGTCATAAGGAAAATGCATGAAACTCTCAAAAAAAGCTTGAGTTTTCATAATTAGGCAATCAGTTGTTTGCTCAATTTGTATGGAAAAGCGAAAAATTATGTCATATTCCTTTCGGAAAGTTATTTAATTGGGTGAGCTAATTCACATCTGTAATTTTCTATAGCTAATTTAAAGTCGTCCAATATACGAGTGACTGATAGCACACAAGCAAAACGTTTTAAAATCGGTTACGCTAGAAAGCAAAAGCTAGAGCTCACACAGTACAGTGCATGGCAATTTATTTCTGTAGATATTCTTTGTACCATCGAACTATACTGGACCCAGGTTCAAAAGAATAGAGAAGCAATATATTTTGAAATGGATTTGGTCCTGGTGGCACCGCACTCTATTCGGTCTCTAACAATGTGTTCGGACTTTGACTGATCGCGTCTCAGCTGCAGTTTTCACTTATTTACTTGCTTTTATTGCAGCTGGGAAACTCCTTTAAAGATTTTTATAAGAATGTAGGTGAGTTATCTCGTTAGTGTAATGAACCTGTACTATCTAAGAGAGGTGAGCCCTATATTTTAATTTTTTTTTTTCATACAAGTGACTTGTGAAGTAATTCTATCTTTTTTTTCTTAACTTTTTAATTTTTCGCACTTTTCCTCTGCTGCTGATCTATGAGATCACTTCTTCATTATTTCTATATTTATATATTATCTATGTCTCAAACTTCCCGTGCACGTAACGAAATGTCTTTTCAATTCATTGTTTTTACAATTCGAGTCGAGTCAGTTTTTCACCTCTAAGATTAATGGGTTCCTATTGTGGTACCCATTATTAAAATGGTTTGCGATACGAGTTTAACCATGGCTTTAACCATGGCAAATCATTTGCAAGAATATAGTGGAATTAGATAAAATAGTTTCTAAAAAATTAGCTTTGTATCTTTTATTAAACCACTAGCTTTCCGCCCGCAGCTTCGCTCGCGTGGACTACAGACATAGTATAAAAAGGGGAAGTAAGTTATCTTCATACAAACGCACCGCGCGCGGCTTGTATGTGTGCGCCATAAGTATGTAGTAGTATCTATGCGTCGCCGCACGCACCCTCAACAAAATCTCGGCGGGCATAGTATGAAATGCCCGCCTACTTCCCCTTTTATACTATGCTACAGGTTATATTGTGCCCAGCTGTGAGATAAAATGTAACCTATATCCTTTCCCAAGGTCTAATCTTAGTACCAAAATTCATCAAAATCGGTCAACCGCTGTGTCCCTGCAATTTAAATCTCTCATATCTTCGAAAATAAAAATTTAAATTACATGCTACAGCAATAACCCTTTACAAAGGGCAATATCGATCTGTATTAAATGTACAATTTATTTAAAGTACTTAATTGGATAAGGATTGCTAATGCCCAGCGTCTCTAGTGCCCAATATCCTGTTAAATCATTGCTTTGATTAGCACAAAATAAATTTGTTGTAAAGTTACTGTTCACATTTACACCCATCTGCTGTCCTTGAACTGTCCAGCCCAGCTTGGTTTTCATAGTCACCAATCTATTCTCCAGCTGTATGATATCACCTGTCATTAAGAAACCTAAAAAATCTGCCCCTATCAACAACCCTATCTCATCAGTATTACAGTTTATGTCAGTCAGAGTAATATTATGCTGATTTAAAATGTTTGATTTTTTTTGTTATTTGACAAGTTAACCTTAGAAATATTTTTACATATTTGTTTTTGGCTTAAGGCCTCTATATCAATTGCAAAAGTATCAATTAAATCTTTGACAATTATGTTATACACTTTGTGAGATGTTGAATTTGTTGTTACACCTCCGAACAAACAGTGGCTTAAAGTACATCTTCCGGATGGCTTGAGATGGAGCTTCTCTGCGATATCTTCTTTCAAACATGTGTGTTGTGATCCACTATCAAATAGTGCTCTAACCTTCATGGTTTTTTCCTCATGTTGTATTATCACTACCGCTGTTTGCAAGTAGGTAGTTCCTCTAGAAGTTGATGTTGACATTGATGTTGATGTTGTTTCTGGAGTGGGACTAGACATCTTCTGTTCTGTACATAACATGGTGTTGTGTTGTGTCTTTTGTGACATATCATACACTTAACAAATGCTTTGCGTACTTTGAAAAAATGTCCTTTTCTTAAGCAATATGCGCATGATTTTTCTTTTTTAATGTGTTTTTTTACGTTGTTCTATGGTCATTTTATGTACCTTGTAACATTCCGCGCTGCTATGATTAGTTTTGTTGCACCATAAACATGCATTCTCGGGCTTTTTGTGGTTAGTTGTTAGTAAATTTGAAGCAGTTGGTTCTTCTGGTTTTGTTAATTCTGGGTTATTGTAATTATCTTGGGCCATCTTTATTCTTTGCTCGCTTTGAACTTCTTTTTGTAAAAAATTTAAAATATTCATTAATTCAGTCTCCATTTACTATCGTGCTCTCCCATTCTCTCCTAGGCTATTAATTCCCCTAATGGAAGTAGAAAGGCAGCATGTTTGTCTGTGACTCCTATAGAGTTTCTAGGGCCCTCAAATTTGCACTTAATCGGTTAAATAAACTTGTCAATTTTACCTTTTTGCAGCACAAACGCCAGCAGCAGGCCGAGTACGCCGCAGAAAAACCGCGGTCCTGTGTCAAAATGTCAACATTGACAACGCCATAGGGTGAGCAAGCCTTTGCGCGGGACCCTCGCGCAATCAAAGTGAAGTTTCAGCGTGAGCCGAGCGCGAGTTTGTCGTTATCGTGCTAGAGCTGCTGCTCCCTTAAATAAACTTGAATGAGTAACTCATCCCGGGCAAAACGTGTTTTCAAATCTTCAATACATTTTTAATAATTTTCCTCAGATATGGGATAACTGTTTACCAAAGATTCTGCCTCAGAGCCCGCTATCATGGCTTGAACTAAGTATGTAAACTTGTCCTCATTGCTTAGTTGTTTGTCTAAATGTATTTTCTTAAATTGTCCCCAGAAGGGTAACCAATTTTTAATTTTGCTAACGAACTTTGGTATTTCAATTTTTGTCAATTTAACCTAAGAATTCGACGTATTTTGTTTAAAATTTCTTTCGTTCTGAATACCATATTTATTGCTCAATAGCAACCATCTACTTTTATATCGGTCGGCATCTTCATGCTCATAAGTTTTTTCGTCAAAGTCGTCCATTTCGATTATTAAACTTTTGACTTTTTCGTCTAGTTTCTGGAGTTCCAGATAGTATTCGTCGAGCCGCATCAAATTAAATTTAATTTCGGCCTCATGTTTTTCTACGCCATCTTGCGCTTGCGCTTCCTATAAATTTGCGATTTTGGTAAATTGCCGCCTGGCAACTGAACGTACCTTTGTTATTTTCTCTTCGCCATTTTGTTTTGAATTGGGTTGGCGTGAATTTTATCGCCTATTTAGTAGATTAACTTGGATTATCACAGGTTCAATATAAACAACGTTCAGCTTTCGCCATATTTCCATTGAGAAGAAATTTTTTTTAAATAATTTTGACAGGTTACATTTTTGTTAGTGTTGCTATTGCTACAGTTTTATTCTCTTATTTCACAACAGCAAGTATTTCTAAACATGAAAAAAAGGTAATTTTTAACCGACTTCAAAAAAAAAGGGGGAGGTTCTCAATTCGGCTGTTTTTTTTTTTAATGTTTGTTACCTCAAAACTCCGTCATTTGTAAACCGATTTCAACATTCTTTTTTTTAGTTCGGAAGCATCTACTTCCAAATTGGTCCCATAAATTTTTTATCGAATTCGCTTCAGTAGTTTAGGTCATAAATAAAAAAAACTTAAATTTACGGTCATATATGTGGATGATAATAGGTCATCAATGTAAACGAAGCAAAAACGAAGTAATTCCCTAAAACTTTTAAGTTGTTTTTTGGGGCTCCTTTGAGGGGATCTACCGTTTAGTGACCGGTAGCGTATATTATCACCACACATCTTCCCTGCTGTCTGGTAATCGGTTGATAATATCACCCACCACCCCATATCTTTCATGCTATCTGGCGATCGGTTTGAGCATTGTACTACCCCGTATCTTTCTTGCCATCTTGCGACTGGTTATGAATATCACCACCTCATATCTTTCCGTGGGGTGAAAGTAATTGATCACTATATCATTCTTTGATCTCGAGTGATTTAGTGCTTTATAATAAACTAGCTTTCCGCCCGCGGCTGCGCCCGCTTGGACTACAGGTTATATCGTGCCCAACTGTGGGATAAAATGTAGCCTATGTCCTTTCCCAGGCTCTAATCTATCTCTGTACCAAATTTCATCAAAATTGGTTCAGTAATTTAGGCGTGAAAGACGGACAGACAGACAGACTGTCTTTCGCATTTATAATATTAGTATGGATCTACGAGGGAGTTACATGAATGATAAATGATAACTTTAAAAAGAATAAAATAAAATATTTTTAGCAAAAAATTGACCCGCCTTCAAAAAGGGTGAAATAATTTTTTAAAGCTATGTTCACGAGTAAGTAGTGGTTACGGGTAAAACAGTAAATAGGTGAATTCATAGCGGAATAGGGTAAATAGAGAGGAATTCATAGCGGAATATGGTAAATAGAGAGGGTTTGATCAGGATCTAGTTTAATGAAATAAGTATTCGCACAAGCTTTTTGCCAGTATAAAAACTAAGATAGTTATGCCATGCGAGTAATTGTTCGGCGACGACGTCAAAAAAAAATTCCTCTCTATTTAACATATTCCGCTATGAATTCACCTATTTACTGTTTTACCCGTAACCGCTACTTACTCGTGAACATAGCTTTAAAAAATTATTTCACCCTTTTTGAAGGCGGGTCAATTTTTTGTTAAAAATATTTTATAATCATAATAATTATGTATTGTGGCTTAGGTAAGCGCTTCACGCCAGAGCTTTGCCCTCTGACTTCTGTTAGAACTGTGTACCTCGACCAAAGACTGGACAGTACCCCACCGCTGTGCTCCTTTTATGGGGGGGACGAATATTTAACTAGTTTCAATAACAATCAGATAGTCAAGTATTCTACTGCAAAAGATGAGAGGAATGCTAGATGCATTGACTCAGTGAATTTCACTTAAGTTTCATAAGTTTAAGTTAAGTCTATAAGTTTAAGTTTCATAATATGTTTGAGAACTAACGAACAGATGACGTTCTGTTCTGTTACAACCTCAAATTTTATATATAAGATTAAGCGTTTGTAGCATGGTTGCGATCACTCTTCGAAATCGATCTCTAAGGTTAAGGCAAAGTATGTACACGGAACCGGTATCCCGTTCTTCGTAAGGCACATTAAAACGTCGTTGCTGGCCCTAGTTGCTGTAGTGTAGACGGACCTAGTTGCTGTTGATACTTGAGTCCTTGTCATGTAGGTAGACGCCTACAGTCTACCTACATGACAAGGAAGCAGGAAGGATAGATAAAATAAAAACCGTTACCGCATTAGAGATACACGACTTCAGTAAACATCTAACCAGCTATTCAAATACAAGCGTTCAGTCATTACTTGTAAAATACAGTAAAAAAACAAGTATTCCGCATAAAAGCGATAATTCACCTTGGATAATTCACGATAATTACACAGTTGTGTAAAAACGACAGCCGAATAACAATCCAAATAACATATCTCAATTCTCAAGTCAAGAAAATTCACCATGTGGAAAATAATTATTTTAAATAATGGCGAATTATAGTATGTTTTTTATTAAATTGTATTTTATAGCATGATCGCGTTGACTGTAGAATAAATTCTTTTGTAACATCTCGATTAATAATTGTGGTGCTGTTTACTCTAAGACGGTTCCTAGATTTGGTTTTGATGGACCCTTAGAGGAAATACTAGGAAAAGTATTTCCTCTAAGGGTCCATCAAAACCAGGGTCCATCAAAATCTAGGAACCGTTAGAGTAAGCCTAGCTTTGGTAAACGTTAGCCACCGCATTAAACGTCACAATATTCATTTTTTTCAAAAGTGTCAAAATTTGTGACCCTCTCGCGTCCCATTCACTGATTTTCATTCTTCCCAGAAGAGTTGGCAGCTGGTACATTCTAAGTTTGGGTTAGTGCGCCACACATCCAGACATTTGATTATACCTACACTACACGATAATGAAAGAAGTTCTTATTTGCACTCCCTTATTTTTCCAGATGGACTATGCGGTCTTAGAGAAGTAGTCGGCTGTGGATTCCAGTGTAACAGCAAATGCAGAGACTTGTGCAGGTTACGTGCCCACAAACTTTCGCCCCATGCTATCCTCCATACGGTTACGGTTGTGACTGTAACACTGCTTTGGATTTCTATTATGAAGAAGGACGTGGATGTATTCATAAGAAAGAATGTGCCAGTGTATACTTGTTGTTCTTATTACCAAGAGTGACGACATACTTTTAAAAAATCTTCGACCAGTTTTTTTTTTACAGAACCATCGTAAAATAAATGTTTAATAATGTTTAATGTGTCTTTTCATTCCTACTTAGTAACATTATATCGTATTGAAATATCAAGTTCAAGTGTGTTTTTTTTAATTTTCAGTTGTTTTCATCTTGTTTTACTTAAAAATTAGAAACTTTTATGAACATGGATCCAAATAAATAACGACGAATTGTTCTCTTTCGATTAACGGGACCAAAGCTTCCTTTTCCTTCCACTTGCAGTATACAATGCGTGTGTCCCAAGG
The DNA here is from genome assembly GCA_949987775.1 of Aproaerema taeniolella. Lineage (NCBI taxonomy): Eukaryota > Metazoa > Arthropoda > Insecta > Lepidoptera > Gelechiidae > Aproaerema > Aproaerema taeniolella. Next base: position 9,593,887 of record OX465251.1, on the reverse strand, counting down.
TGGTTTACTATGGCCAGTGTTAACGGTGTTGATAACCTGCTTAGAGCGCATCGCGTATAAGTCGACTTAGCCAAACGATCTAAAATGAAAATTATACTTATGTTGGTACTGTATTGGTAATGTCACTGAATCAAATATTAATCGAAGGTAATTCAAACAAAACAAAACATTTAAAAATTGTTTCCAAAAATCTATGAATCCCGACGCTAGTATGTTTTTTAAAACGCTTACCCGTGTGAGGGATGGGATATTCACAAATAATTTGAACCCACGAATGGGACTTGAACCCACGACCCCAGGATTAGATCTCCTGATGCTCTAGCCAATTAAGCTATCGCATCTTCAAGTCAAGGATATTGACTCTAACGCTAAAAAACATTTTTTTTTCTAAACAATATAAACTATCTGTTAGCTGTTTCTGACGCCACTCATGCAGCTATGTAAAGATAAGAAATGTATAAAACGTGCGATGTTACACTTGTAAAATATATTGTCACAGATGTGTTTACAAAATTTGCAAAAAAAAGTAGGTATACATATATAAAGTCGTGTTAAACCTGAACTACTGCCAGTCAGTTTACAAAATTTAATAACAATGACGGCTTCCACATGGAAGCCCACGATAATAGTATTAACATTTTTATTGCTAGGTGTTCACACAACAACTCGAGTTGGTAAGCATTTTTAGTTGTGAGAAGTAGATCGTCTTCAATATTAATATACAAAATTCAAAAAAAAAAACAATTAACGATTAACAATATTAACAAATACTACAAGAAAAAAAAGCAATTCAAATATGTACCTAATAAAATAAAATAATTTTATATAATTTAAATTAATTTACTCTCATCACGCTTAGCAGCGGTTAGGTGAAGATCTTGTTAATAAAGCAGTTTTCCTTGTCTACTTGTTGTTGGACTTTATTTACGCTTCTTAGTACGTCTACTACACACGCGTGCGGGTACAGCGCGTCGCGTTGCTATAAAACTGTTATTTACGTTTATGTTTTTATTTAAATGGTAAAATAGAATGTGATGGAATAAATTACTTTATTACACAGCAGAAAAAAAAAACATGCAAGAAATCATAATTTTCTTGAAGAAAATTCCATTGTAAAATCATTTAGAGTGACGAAGCCGGTATTACTGAGTACCTACAGTGGTTTAGTTTTTGTTAAGATGTCCCTAACACCGTTTATGTTTAGTCACCTTGTACGATGCTTTGTCATAAGGTATTATATTATCTGTGTCATAAGTGAAGGGAGGTCCTACTCTACTCCGACGGAAACCACATAACACAGTTTAAATTCGGACAAACTTTTAATTCAACTATTCATCAACAGGCTGTCCGGGACCAAACGAATACTTCGACAGCTGTAATTCAGAAATCTGTCCTCCCGAAACATGCGAGGGTAAAGGCAAAGAACACAACTGTCCCATCAAGCCTGCCGTTTGTAGCGGACCTGGCATGTGCAGGTGTAACAAGGGACATCTCAGGGACAAGTCAGGGAAATGCATACCTGAGAATCAATGTCGTGAGTTTTTATTTTTTATTAGAGGGTTTTTCGTTCCCGGGGGAATTTCGTAAAATCCTTCTATTTTCCTTGTTCGTTTTATAAACAGAACATTTTAAGCAAATTCTAGCTTTCTAAGTCTAAGGGTTCGGCCTGGATGGATCAGTGAGTGAGTCAGGACAGGACCCTGCAATGATTTTCATATAGGGATTTAGGTAAATCTCTTTCAACCTCTCGGGTGGTTAATCAGTTCGTGAAACTGAACAACTTCCCCAAGGAACATAGGTCAAAATACGAAAAAAAAATTTGATCTCTCATACAAAATGCGCTATATGCTGATGAAGTTTGTATGGGAACTCCAAATATTTTTTTTCGTATTTTGACCTTAGTTCCTTGGGGAAGTGGTTCAGTTTCATGAACTGATTAACCACCCGAGAGGTTGAAAAAGACATTATGGTCATGTATTACAATGAAGGGGAAAATCTACCACGCTGAACCGCGTATCTACCTTTCGAAAACTTAATTTCTTCAGACGGCGCGGCGATGTTTCCCTTCACCGCCAAGAAAGTGATAATTAATGAGAAATTCGTACCTAAGTCCAAAAAGATGAACTTACTGATACCTATAGAACCGAACTTGAATTTGAACTCACCCCAATTTCGGTAAGTTTGTACGTGTTTACCAAAGCTTAAACGCTCAGGTTTCCTTTATATTCTGAATACTAGCATTCCGCTCGGGACTTCGTTCCCGTAGGAATTCGAGAAAATTATGTAGCCTATGTTCATCGGGGATAATGTAGCTTTCTAATGGTGAAAGCATTTTTCAAATCGGTCCAGTAGTTTCGGAGCCTATTCAATGCAAACAAACAAACAATCAAATCTTTCCTCTTTATAATTTGTATAGATACAAGGAAAAAGTGTGCAGTTTGGTAAACACGTTCAAACTTACCGCAATCACCCGATTGCGCTATTACCACGCTCCCCGACATACGTAGTTAAAATAATTATCATGGTATATTTGTATACTAGCTTTCCGCCCCGATTTCGTTCCCGTGGAAATTTGTGAAATTATGTAGCCTACGTGTTAAGTTAGGGTGTCAGCTACCTTCTTACAAAATTTTATCAACATTCGTTTAGCCATTTGAGCTTGAAGAATAAATAAAAAAACACACACACTCACAAACTTTCGCCTTTATAATATTAGTGGGAAGTGTGGGGTGATGATTATTTGTATCATTGTTTTTTCTACTGAATGATTAAAAATTAACTACCGAGTACGAGAACAATAATTATAATAGGTCTACTAATTTGGACGAAAAAGTCTAACTAGTTCCATCAATGGAACAACCCATAGAACTAGTGGGAACGGACGGTTTTCCTTAGGTAGGTACAATATTTTTGAAAAACTATTTTTTTCATACAATAACATTAAGTTAATTTAAGTCACAATTATTTTATTGAAAGTTGTATTTGTAACAAAAGTACAACAAAAATAAGCAATAAAACATGCAACAGTTGAAGCGATAAATTTGAGTTTCGTTTTCAGTAAATACATCCAAAATATAAACTTAATAATTAACTTCAAAATCTCCGTTATATGAACTAGTTTTAAAAATACAAAATGCTTGTAGCACTGTTAAATCAAATAAATTATGAGCAAAATAAAGCTTGATAAAAAATCTGCAATTTCATTGGTAGTTAACCCATGTATAATATTTATTTCGTCAATTATCTCCCAACAGCTGGTTCTCCATGCTGCGGACCTAACGAATACTTTGACGACTGTAACTCAATCATCTGCCCTCCTGAAACCTGTGAAAGCAAGGGCAAAGTATACGACTGTCTATTTCAACCTGCCGTTTGTATAGGACCTGGCGTATGTCGTTGTCTGCAAGGATATTTAAGAGATCAATATGGAAAATGTATACCTGAAAAGAAATGCCGTAAGTTTTGTTTTATAGATAGATACTTAATTGCATACTTATGAAGGAAAGAAAGAAAAAAACATATATTACACACTTATAAAAAATAGTATGGAAGGGCTGCCTTATCGCTTAACATCTCTTAAAAGCGAAATAATAAGAAACAGGGGTATTCCAAAAGTAGTGATAAAAAATAATTATGAAAAATCAAAATAAGTAAATAAGTAAACATAAAATATATATTTTCAAACATAATAGAATACGAATACACAAATAACCTATATTATACATAAGTGAAATATATAAATAATTATAATAAATTGTATAGTGTACATATTAACTGCAAGTTATGTAGGATCAACTGTAGTTTTATTTTATATTTGAGTAGAGGATGCCTGGGACTTCGTGAAAATGTTCCTTCCTTATTCCTTGCCTCTGTTATAAAAGGAACCTTCGTGCTAAATTTCAGCTTTTTTATGTCCAAGGGTGTTGCGTTGGCGTTGATGAGTCAGTGAATCAGGACCTCCTTTTATATAATTACAAGCATTCCGCCCGGGACTTCGTTCCCGTGGGAATGTGAGAAAATTATGTAGCCTATGTTACTCGGGATAATGTAGCATTCTAATGTCAAAAGAATTTTTCAAATCGGTCCAGTAGTTTTTAAGTTTATTCGTTACATACAAAAATACAAATCTTTCCTCTGTATAATATTAATGTAGATTGGGTTATACTCACATGTTAATGACTAACGCAACAGTGTCATTGTCTAAATAGAAACTGGTATGAAATTCAAAATTTTTAGACTAGGCAAATTTTCCAATTTCATAACTTGAAAGGGAGAGCAAAATTGTTTTTGAATATATTTTGTATTTTTCTCTTAATTTTCAACTCGAGCCATGTCCATTGAAAATTTTATTTTTTATATTTTTTAGTAGTTTTTGTCTAATCAACTAAATCCAATAATACATATATGTTTATCTAGATCTTCGAATATAACATGTTATAACTTATTCAATATTCTTATAATACCATCAAAATTAAACTGCTATCATTTTGCTTGTATAGGAACAAAAAATAAAAAAATTGCTACATAAACAAGATCATAAATTACAAAATATACAGTAAAAGTTGTAAATTGTAAAGTTGTAAACAGATTAATAAACCACTTTATAGTTGTTCCTATTTACACAGATGTTTAAAAAAAACAATGGACTTCAGACATGAGATTAACTTTTGGAAGTTAGTCATTTCTTTACGATGAGCCCTCCCGCGCTTGCGCATCTTTGATGAAAATACAGAAACACAAAACATTTTGTCGGCCAGTTTGATCGAATGGTCGGCAGGTCAAAGTGTTTTGTGTTTGGTCGACTGGTCCTGGGTAAGATTCCCGATCGGGTAAACATTTGTGTTAAAAGCAGATGTTTGTTCTCGGATCATGGGTGTTCGTGTCCGTCATTCTGTACCCACGTTTATTGGTTTTTACTGTTTATTGTGTAGCGTTAAGTTTATTGTTTTTTTTTCGTTCCCGTCGGAATTCTGGAAAATTATGTAGTCTATGTTACTTAGGGATAATGTAGCATTTTAATGGTGAAATAATTTTTCGAATCGGCCAAATAGTTCCGGAGCCTATTTGATGCAAACAAACAATAAATCAAATCTTTCCTCAATCAATCAATCAATATTAGTGTGTTTTATTTTCCGTATTTGATTTACAAAAATGGAAAAAGGGTAACTTTTGAGGACAGGCCACAGATCAGACCAACTGATCGGAGAGAATGTGCGACCCTCACTCGCTCACTCAGAGGATTACGTCGTCGCAGAAATGCAAATCTATGTGGATCGTCTCGTGACGCCCTTGGGGTAATATACCACAACACCCCCAGCATTTCGAAAAGCAGTTGGGTTTAACACAAGTAAGCTGTAAAGCAGCTGTACTAACAAACAGTATTAATATATTCAAATGCTAATATTATTACCCTTTGTGAACAGATTACTTAGTTGTGAAAATGTTAGTTGTGAAATGAAACGAGCAATGTGTTTTTTTCGTATTTCGTTTTATTGACCCTTACACCATATTATATTGTCCCTATATGCAAAGGCCACTCCTATATTGCTTTTATTTTATATTTAAATTAAATAAATGATTTATTAAAGACGAAAAATAATTTAAGTCTAATCGTTTGCGAAAAATAAGTATGTGAATGAGCCCACAAAACTAAATAACTTTCCCCAAGGAACATAGGTCAAAATATGGTAAAAAAATCACCTCTTCATAGAACTCATACGCTCAGCTCAGTAGTATTTCATATAGAGAAAGATACAATTAATTTACAGCTCTATATCTATCTCTCTATACACTGACGCCTTTAATCCCCCATAAAATCAAAATACATAATCTCTTTCACATTTACCGCAGCACCACCCAAATGCGGTAAGAATGAAGAATACTCGACTTGTACGCAAGGAGTTTGCCGCCAACAAGAATGTAAAAACAAAGGACAGCCGGTAGCCTGCCCAGACATTCTCCCGGGTGGTTGTATACCTGGATGCGTCTGTAAGGAGAAGTACCTGAAGAATTCAAATGGAACCTGCATTCCCGAAGACAAATGCCCGTCGAGTAAGTTTCGAAATGAAAATAAATTTTAGCATAATATACTTTAAAAAAATTCACTAGGTAGAATTGACTAACAGTAACAATGGACTGCCGGTTTGGTATAATGGTTGTGGCGCTGCCTCTTGATCGACTGGGCCTAGGTTCGATTCCCAGTCGGGGCAAACATTTGTGTAAAAAGCAGATGTTTGTTCTTGGGACATGGTGTTCGTGTTATATTTCTAATAAATATGACTAAATAATAATAAAGAGTACCTTATAGCTATTGTACTGGTTTATGAATGATTCATTTATTCGGGAAACTAGAATTCCACCCGCAATTTCCTTCACGTTGAAACGTAGCCTGGTATTTGTAAAATGAACAAAAAATTCGCGCCGAACATTTTACTTTCCATAAAAATTATTTGTGAAATAGTAGTTTATGTCACTCTTCAACCGGTCAACTCTCTGTGCCCAAATGGCGTTGATCTGTTGCCCGTCTTGACCTAGGAAGGGTCAAATAAACAGGTACACTTAAATAATTGCTAATTGCTAAAGTAATTACATGATTTGTTATTCTATCAGAATGCCCTGGAAATTTTAGTGTGAAGTGTGATGTGATGATTTTTAGTATCATTATTTATTTGACTAAATAATTAATAATAAACAGCCGAGTACCAGAAAAATAATTACAATAGATCTTTACTTATAAAATTGCAGTTTTCCATACAATGTTTTTGGAAAACTATTTTTTTCATACTAACGTTTTTTAATTTTTCTTGTGAATGCGAAATTCAAATTTAACAAAATGTTGTGGAAAGGTTTGGAGTGGACAACATTAAGTAAATTTTTAATCCATATTATTTTATTAAAAGTTGTTATTGTAACAAAGGTACAGCAAAAATAAGCAATAAAATGGGCGATGAAAACATGCTATATTTGAGCTTCGTTTTCAGTTAATAAATCCAAAATACTTTATTAATTAACCTCAAAACCCCCGTCATACGACCAAGCTTTAAATGCAAAATAATTTTAGTTCTACCTGTTCAATTAAATAAATTATGAAAAAACAAAAAGATTGACAAAAAATCAGCAATTTTACCACTAACCCATGTGTAATGTTACCACTACATACAAACATATATAAGCTTACGCCTTTGTCTCACTGGGCTAGGCAGATACCACAGATTGCCACTTGCTACGATCCAAACAAACCTCTTTTGCTTCCTCTTCATTCATAATTTGCTTCACACATGCTCTTCAGATTCGGATACTCCTACCATGGCCTTTTCTCAGTACATCACCAATTTGGTCTTAGTACGTTCGCCTAGGGCGCCCTCTTCCGACCCTTCCAACTAGCTTTCGCACTGTATATTTCTTTCGTCAATCTTCTTTCATTCATTCTTTATACATGTCCATACCACCGCAACATTCCTTTCTCTATCCTCGTCACTATATTTTCCTTCATACCACATCGCTCTCGAATCTCGCTATTTCTCACCCTATCGCTCAATTTCAAACGACACGTGCTTCTCAAGGATATTATTTACACGTACAGGAACAAGCACGCCATTATGGACAGCTAATCGTGCCGTTTTGGACACATTGCAGCTACCCATAAAGGGGTGCAGGGTCCCATTCACTTGTTTTCCCGGTTTTACTCTCCTTTCAATATCGCTTTCATGTTTTCCATCTCTTGTAAACTTACATCCTAAATATACAAACTCTTTCATTTGTTCTAATTTCTCACCATCAATCTCTCTCTCAAGTATCATTGCTTTCGTCTTACTAACATTCACTTTCATTCAAAGGAATGCCTTTTGAACGACTCATTTATAATTGTCATCATCTCCTGCAACTCCTTCTCTGATGACGCGATCACTACCTGGTCATCGGCATATAGGAAGCATTTGACGAACAACTCACCCAATCTTTGCCCTTGGGCTAGATTGTGGTCAAGAGTGAACCCTTTTTTAATAAATAAATAATAATAATCTTAGTCCACATTCACTTTCTATCAAATCTGTCAGACAAATATCCGTGAACAGATTGAACAGCCAAGGCAATGCTACACATCCTTATCTCACACCCCTTTGGATGCGAAACCAGTCTGTGTTAGCCCACTAACCCATGTGTAATGTTTATTTCGTCAATTATCTCCCAACAGCTGGTTGTCCATGCTCTGTACCTAACGAATACTTTGGCGGCTGTAACTCAATCATCTGCCCTTCGTGTCAAATGTCATCTTTCTAGGTCCAAACGTTTAGGCTGGACGTCGATGAGTCAGTGAATCACGACCTCAATTTTTATATATTAGATTATACTCATAAGTTAAAGACTTACTATAAACAGTATCATCGTCTAAACAGAAACTGGTATGAAATCCTAAATTTTTTCTATAGATCAATTTTTCAATTTTGTATCTTGAAAAGAAGTACAAACTTTTTTTTCAATATTTTTTGTATTTTTTCTTAATTTTCATTTAATTATCATAAAACAGGGTGTAATAGAAAGGTATAGTCATATTTCAGGATGGTGACCAGCCAATAAAACTGAACAATTTTCCCCAAAGAACCTAATTGAAAATTAAAAAAAAAAATTCGGCCTTTCATACTAAACCTATCAGCTGATCGCACAAGTTGTATGGAGAGGCGAAATTTTTTTTTTGAAATTTTAAATAGGTTCCTCGGGGAAAGTTGTTCAGTTTTATTGGCTAGTCACCATCCTGAAATATGACTACACCTTTCTGTTACACCCTGTATAGACATGGAGAGTCAAATAAAGCTAAAAATTTAAAATACTTTAAACTGTAATGTTTTGGATAATTAAAAGAAAATAACGTTTCTTGCAAGGCTCCATTTCCTAAACCCATTTCCCTAAAATATAAAGATATCGCGCCTTACAATTTAATCGCTATTTGTATCGTATTTATTCTTTTATGTATCTTATAAAAGAATAAAGCGTTTGCAGCATGGTTTCGTTAAGCAACGTACAGTGGCCAGCGCATCAGGTTACTCCATTTTCATTGCTCTTATCACACCAACACCGAGTGCACGCGTGGGTGGTAACATGAGTTGCGGCCGTCCGTACATGGAACCAGTAGATATTCCGTTCTTCGTAAGGAAAGTTGAAATATCGATGGCAGCTGCTACTGAAAGACTACAGTCAGTCATTAGAGTTTAGTCAATTTCGTCTTATACTTGATTACTCCCATAGATTACTGCCTAAATGATAAGGAAGCTAGTAATAATATTATAAAGTAAAAAGAGGCATAGAGATACACGACATCATTAAATATCTAACCAGCTAAACAAATAAAAGCGTTCAAAAAACAAGTATTCCGCATAAAAGAGATAATTTACCTTGGATAAACACAGTTGTGCAAAAACGACAGCCGAATAAGAAGTCAAATTAATATATCTCAGTTCTTAAGTCAATTTCATCATGTGGAAATTAATTGTTTTGCTAACTTTCGTTTTTGCGAAAATAATGGCGAATTCAGGTAATTAAAAAAAAAGTAGTTTTTACAGCATTTTCGTGTTGAGTGTAGAATAAGTTCTTTGGAACAACTCGATTAACAGTTTTTGTGTTGTTGGCTATAGGATGGTTCTTAATTTGGTTTTAATGGAACCATTAGAGGAAATACTTTTTTTATACTTTTGAAAAGAACCTCGCTTGTAGTAAACGTTCAATGTCACTATATATTCCTTTATTTCGAATGTGTCAAAATTCAAATCTCTAGCAGATTTCTCAGATATTCCCTCGTTTATATTCTTCCCAGAAGAGTCCAGCAGCGTGGGAGCTCTAACACCAGGTTTAGTCAAGTGCGCACCCCACAAACACACTTGAGTATGTATATTTAAGCGATAATGAAGAAAACGTAGGAGCTTTTATTTACTCACTCTCTTATTTTTCCAGATGAACTATGCGGACCTAGAGAAGTAGTCGGCTGCGGATTCCAGTGTAACAGCAAATGCAAAGACTTGTACTGCAAACCTGATCCGTGCCCGCAAACCTTCGCCCCATGCTATCCTCCATACGGTTACGGTTGCGACTGTAATACTGCTTTGGGCTTCTATTATGAAGAAGGACGTGGATGTATTCACAAGAAAGAATGTCCAGTGTATACTTGTTGTTCTTAATTATCCAGAGTGACGTCATACTTTAAAAAAATCTTGGACCAGTTTTTTTACATAACCATCGTAAAATAAACGATTAAAAACACATGTGTCTTTTTATTTCTACTTAGTAACATTAGACCATATTGAAATATCAAGGTCAAATGTGTTTTTTTTTTAATTTTCAGTGGAAGTTTCAGATCTCGTTTTACTTGAAAATTAGAAACTGTTATGAACATGAATCCAAATAAATCACGACAAAATGTTATCTTTCGATTAACGGGACCGAAGCTTCCCTTTCCTTCCACTCGCAGTAGGTATACAATGCGTGTGTTCCAATGGTTTACTATGGCCGGTGTTGATGATCTGCTTAGAGCGCATCGCGTATAAGTTTAGGTGCCAAACGATCTAAAATTATACTACACTTATGTTAGTACTGTATTGGTACTAACTTATGTTATCACTGAATCAACTATTTAACTAATGATCCAGGAACTTTAGTAAAACAACTGTCAAAACTACGGAAAAATTCCAACCAAGCTGAAAATTTGTGTACACGTAACTTTAAGCTTCCCAAATACTTAACCTCTAGAAATTCCCAAGAGCTCAGGGGTGGGCATAGCTTTTGAATGCCAAAAATCGGTGAAAAAAGTTACTTTTTTTCGGTTTTTTGCCTATATCTTCGTTTCTGTAAATGTTAACTAATGAAATAAAGAATAGAAAGTTTTTTAACAAAAACGGTTATACAAAGTTTATTGATAGCAGTAATAGTTTTTACGTGATTGAGCATTGAAACTCCGGTAAACATTTACATGGAGGTTTAAGTGCATTTTCATGATCGACCCAAAAAACAACAAAACAGCAGAAAACAGTAAAAAAGTTATTTCAAAAGATTTAATATACTGTCTTAAAAACTTTTTATAGAATTAATAATTAGTAAATCCAAGTACTGTTAGATTAATCATCAAGTAGCTTTGCGCCTTGGACTTCGTTTCCGTATGAATATATTATGTAGCCTATGTGTTAATCCAGGGTGTCAGCTACCTCCATACCAAATTTTATCAAAATTGGTCCAGCCGTTTGAGCGTGAAAGAGTAACAAACATCCATACATTCATCCATCCATACATCCTCACAAACTTTCGCATTATAATATTTATCACAAATTGCCTAATAGATAAACAATTATAAGGTTATGAAGGTCAAAAATAAGTAATCAGGGGCGTGATTCTGTAACGTGACGTATTGAAACTCAATCCGATGTTTCCTACCCTTTTTCCGTGGAAATGACTGATTTTATCGATGAACGAACTTTCACAAGCTTTTTTGTAGATAATTTTTCGTTCTTTCTCTTATTACGAGTAGAACACCTCATACTTAGTGGTAGGATAAACAAAAACGAATACATTAGCAAAAAACCGAAAAAGTATCATTTTTTCACCGTTTTTTAACTGTTAAAACTTATGCCCACGCCTGGACTCTTGGGACTTTTTAGAGGTTATTCAGGAAGTTAAAAGGCTAAAATTTTTAGCTTGGCTGGAATTTTTCCGAAATCAAATGCAAAGTTTCTGAATTAAAAGGCCTCTCCTATATGCTTTTATTGAATATTTAAATCAAATAAATTATTTAAGTCCACAAAACTAATGAGCCCACAAAACTAAACAACTTTCCCCCGAGGAACATAGATCAAAATATGGTAATAAAATATCTCCTCTTTATAGAACTCGTAAGATCAGCTGATTGCCTTAGTATGGAAAGTTTTTAGGGTTCCGTAGTAAACCCTTATAGTTTCGCCATGTCCGTCTGTCCGTCTGTCCGTCTCTCCGCAGGTTTCCTAAGAAACCCTTGGTACTACAGAGCTGAAACTAAGCATGATTATACATATGAATCACGCCGATAGAACTGTAGAGTAAAATCTTGGAAAAAAAAAATTTTCGGGTGTCTCCCATAGACGTGAAAGGGCAATGAATTTTTTTTTCTCGCCAATATCATTGAATGGGGTGTCATAGGATAGCATTTTAAAAGATAGAAGGGGTTTACTAAGAACATTTTTCCATTCAGCACTCCGTTTGCGAAATATAAATTTTTAAAGTGAAAATTTTTGTCAAACACAAGTGTCCTATACCTGCTAAACGGTTGTTTCTAAAAATGTTTAAAAATTTATGTTGATAGAATATACAACGAAATTTAAAGAAAAACTATCACACATAAGTTGGTCCTTCAAGTTTGCGAGTAATAGTCGACCAAGTGCCAAACACTGTTGGGATTAATAAGAATGTATTTGATCCATGCTGCTACGGAACCCTACAATGCGCGTGGCTCGACACGCTCTTGGCCGGTTTTTTTTCATAATTTCATATGTTCCTTGGAGAAAAGTTGTTCAGTTCCGTGGGGAGTGTAACCCCAGCCAGCTAATTTAAGTCATCCCATATAGAGATAGATACAATTAATTTACAGCTCTTTCTCTCTATACACTCTATACACTGACGCCTATAATCCCCCATAAAATCAAAATACACAATCTCTTTCACATTTACCGCAGCACCACCCAAATGCGGTAAGAATGAAGAATACCCGACTTGTACGCAAGGAGTTTGCCGCCAACAAGAATGTAAAAACAAAGGACAGCCGGTAGCCTGCCCAGACATTCTCCCGGGTGGTTGTATACCTGGATGCGTCTGTAAGGAGAAGTACCTGAAGAATTCAATTGGAACCTGTATTCCCGAAGACAAATGCCCACCGATTAAGTTTCAGAATAAAAATAAATTTTAACATATACTTTAAAAAAATTCACTAGGTAGAATTGACTAACAATGGACTGCCGCCGGTTCGGTGTAATGATAGTGGCGCTGCCTCTTGATCGACTGGGCCTAGGTTCGATTCCCAGTCAGGGCAAACATTTGTGTAAAAAGCAGATGTTTGTTCTTGGGACATAGTGTTCGTGTTATATTTCTAATAAATATGACTAAATAATAATAAAGAGTACCTTATAGCTTTTGTAATGGTGCATGAGTGATTCAATTTTATTCGGAAAACTAGAATTCCACCCGCAATTTCATTCACGTAGAAAAGTAGCATTTTACTTCCCTGCCTCCAACGGTTTTCGAGAAATCCAGTGTAAAGATAATTTTTTCAATTTTGTATCTTAAAAAAAGAAGAATTTTTTTTTTCAATATTTTTTGTATTTTTTCTTAATTTTCATTTAATTATCATAATATAGACATAAGACATGGAGAATCAGATAAAGTTAAGAATTCAAAAACTTTAAATTTTTATGTTTTGGATAATTAAAAGGAAATAAAGTTTCTTGCATTATCATCCCAACAGGAACTCTTTTTAAACGCAAGGCTCCATTTCCTAAACCCATTTCCCTAAAATATATAGATATCGCACTGTACATTGTAATCGCTACTTTTTTATTCTTTTTTTTTTATTCCTTATTTATTCTTTATTTGTTTGTGTATCTTATAAAATAACTAGCTTTTTCCTGCGACGTCGCTCGCGCAAAGTACTCTTTTAGTCACCCATTTCATTCTTGACCCCTTAGGGGATCATTTTCGAAAAATCGCGGAACAATACGTATCCGTTTATTTCCTTTAATGTATATCTTGACGAAGTTTCGAGTCAAAATGTCAAAAAAAATGTTTTCTAATACCAACTTTGAACCCCAATTTCACCCCCTTAGGGGTTTAATTTCGAAAAATCCTTTCTAAGTGCTCGCCTGCGTCATAAAAGACACCATTTTGCCAAATTCCAGCTTGCTAGGTCTAAGGGTTTGGGCTGGGCGTTGACGAGTCAGAGAATCAGGACCTCCAAAAGAAAGAAGAAGATTAAACGTTTGAAGTATTGTTGCGCTAACTCTTCGAAATCGATCACTGAGGTTAAGGCAACGTACATGGAACCGGTATTCCGTTCTTCGTAAGGCATGATGAAATGTCAGTGCTAGCTCAGTCTGTGGCGAAGGTAGTAATAATAAAATTAGCGGGGCAACGAATAAACCCTACACCACAAAGGTCATCATATATTAACACACTAAAGAGTTCGAGATGTGACAATAGGATCAGGTAATTCTAGATACTCTACAGAGATAAACGTTATTATGTCTCAGTTTCTATACCAAATGAGATCCACCTATGTGGGTGGATTAAGGGACCGGATCCCAATCTCAAAGCTTGGGGTATTAACCCCGATGGACCTCCACACAATCCCCTTATAGTCCACCTTGACCTGCCATAGCTAAGCACTATGTCCTGCTCACACACAGCAACAGTCCATGCTCTAGCTTCGAGCCCTGCCCACACAGCAGCGGCCAACTATCAGGCCCTGCCCACACAGCAGCGGCCACCTATCAGGCCCTGCCCACACAGCAGCGGCCACGTACACGCCCTGCCCACTCAGCAGCGGCCATGTACAGTTCACATAAAGTCTTATTTTCTCATTGTCACATCTTTCACTCGGTAAACATGGCAAGAAATGTAATTAACATCAAATTAGCTCACCAATATCCAGTTATGCTGCCTCTCCCGTTCATATCACACCCTGCCGCGCCCGCTGACACTAAAAACTCTTTTTCTTTTACCTCCCCTCCTTTTAAATACAAAAAAGAAAGCATCAGCGTCAAGCCAATGTTGCCAACATAAAAATACATATCTGTCAAACACTTACCAACATGACGGAATTCGCGATCTCCGCGACACAGTCAGCCAACAGTTAGTCAATTTCGTTTCATACATGATAATTACTCCTACAGTCTACCTACTTGATAAGGAAATGATACTATAAAGTAACAACCGCAGCCGCATAGAGATACACGACATCAGTAAGTATCTAACCAGCTAACCAAATAAAAGCGTTCAGTCATTACTCGTAAAACAAAATTAAATAAAACTAGCAAGTGCGAGTCGGACTCGCGCACTAAGGGTTCCGTACCATTACCTATAATACCGGCCAAGTGCGAGTCGGTCTCTATAAAAACCATTATTTCTATAAAAAAACGGCAAAAAAATCACGTTTGTTGTATGGGAGCTCCCTTAAGTAGTGTTTGTTATTAACGATACTAGTGTCGTAGGTAATGTGTAACGCGAGTGTTTTATAGGGCTCCAGTTACACATTATCTAAGGCACGTGTATTGTTCAACGTTTTACAATGCAGTAGCCGAAGAAACGAAACTAAAAAAAGTGTTGTCAAAAACTTACATCGTATTAGGTACATCCAAAGTTCTTAAAATATGGTATTTCCAATCAAAATTTACTAAAAACGTGTAATAATTGAACAATGTTCACTAATATTTTACAATTAAACACAAAACATTAAGGAATTAACATTTTTACAACACAAAAATGATATTGTTGAACAAATAATTTCAAATGGCGGGCAAAACAATGGCGAGCAAAATATTTCTCCACAATTATGAGGCAAAGGCTAAGTAAATCAAATGCCAATTGCGTCTACAGAAATTATTTTACAGAAGCTACTCTTTACTGCGTCATACATTTTTGTCAGTATTTTATTCACTTTTTGCGTACTTTTTATGCATCATTTGATAAGAAAAATAACTTTACTGGATCGTAGAATAGTCACTGAGTTGAATTTGATGTATGAAAAATTGGTTATTTGCTCATTAGTTCAAATATTTTTTATCTTTTCAAAATCTTCTTTTCATTTCAAAATTACATAACATGACATATTTTTATGGGGTACGTAAACGTACACTCTGTGGCCGTGTTACAGGGCCATTTCCGAGCAACTGCATTGTAATAGTTATGAACGATAGGTACTAGTGTCGTAGGTAATGTGTAACGTGTTCGCTCGTGTTTTATAGGGCTCCAGTTACACATTACCTGAGGCACGTATATTGTTCAACGTTTTACAAAGCAGTAGCCGAGGAAACGAAACTAAGAAAAATATTGTCAAAAACTTACATCGTATAGGTATATCCAAAGTTCTAAGGATAATATTTTCAATCAATATTCACTGAAAACGTGTTACAATTGAACAATGTGCACTAATATTTTACGATAAAACACAAAGCATTAAGGAATTAACATTTTTAAAACATAAAAATGATTTTGTTGAACAAATAATTTTAAATGGCGGGCAAAACAATGGCGAGCAAAATATTTCTCCACAATTATGAGGCAAAGGCTAAGTAAATCAAATGCCAATTGCGTCTACAGAAATTTTTAAATAGTTCAATTATTTGTTAAAAATCAGATTTGTTTTATTGAAAAAGTAAAGTAAGGAATTTACTTTTATATTTTATTTAACTGAAAATCAAGATTTTCGTCAGAAATAATTATTTTGTCAGGCATAAAAACTCTTTGCTGTCATTCTATACAGCCAGTATGAAGTTTTATGAAAAAGGTAATGCTCTCACTTGTCAAAAGGGTCACTGAATTATCAAATCAGCTACTCTTTATTGCTTTATATATTTTCGTCAGTATTTTATTCACTTTCGCTTAATTTTTATGCATCATTTAATTAAAAAAATAACTTTACTGGATCACAGAATAGTCACTGAAGTTGAATTTTGGTATATGAAAAATGGTTTATTTGCTCATTAGTTCAAATATTTTTTTTCTTTTTAATATCTTCTTCTTATTTCAAAACTAGCTTTACGCCTGGGACTTCGTTCCCGTGGGAATTTAGGAAAATTATGTGTTAATCCCGGGTATCAGCTACCTCCGTACCAAATTTGATCAAAATCAGTCCAGCCGATCTTGAGTTATAAGTGTTGTAACAAACACGACTTTCTTTTATATATATAGATTACATAACATGACATGTGTTTTATGGTCATGTTATGCTATGTTACGGGGCCATTTCCGAGCAACTGCATTGTAAAATATTTAATTTATTCTACTTTTTAGTATTTGTTGTTATAGCAGCAACCGAAATACATCATCTGTAAAAATTTTAACTGTGTAACTATCACGGTTCATGAGATACAGCTTCGGACAGACTTATCTGTAAAAACAACCAAAAAATCACTTTTTTTGTATGGGAGCCCACTTAAATATTTATTTTATTCTAGTTTTTAGAATTTGTTGTTACAAGACCAATAGAAATAAAGCATCTGTGAAAATTTTAACTGTCTATCACGGTTTATGAGGTACAGCCTCGGACAAACTTTCTATAAAAACGAGCAAAAAAAATCACGATTTTTGTATGGGAGCCCCCTTTAATATTTATTTTATCCTAGTTTTTAGTATTTTTTGTTATAGGGCACAAAGAAATACATCTTCTGCGAAAATGTCAACTGTCTAACTATTACGGTTCATGAGATACAGCCTGGTGACAAACGGACGGACGGACGGACGGACAGCGGAGCCTTAGTAATAGGGTCCCGTTTTGTACCTTTGGGAACGAAACCCTAAAAACCAGGAATTCCGCATAAAAGCGATAATTCACCTTGGATAAACACAGTTGTGCAAAAACGAGAGCCGAA
This sequence comes from Aproaerema taeniolella, assembly GCA_949987775.1. NCBI lineage: Eukaryota > Metazoa > Arthropoda > Insecta > Lepidoptera > Gelechiidae > Aproaerema > Aproaerema taeniolella. The sequence goes on along the minus strand of OX465251.1, from coordinate 9,576,299 downwards.
TAAGAAGTCAAATTAATATATCTCAGTTCTCAAGTCAAGAATATTCATCATGTGGAAATTAATTGTTTTCCTAACGTTCGTTTTTGCGGAAATAATGGTGAATTCAGGTAATAAAAAAAAGTCGTTTTTATAGCATTTTCGTGTTGAGTGTAGAATAAGTTCTTTGGAACAACTTGATTAACAGTTTTGATGTTGTTGGCTATAGGATGGTTCTTAGATTTGGTTTTAATGGAACCATTAGAGGAAATACTTTTATACTTTTAAAGAGAACCTCGCTTGTAGTAAACGTTAGGTATCGTATTCAATGTCACTATACAGGGCTTTAGGTAAATCGCTTTCAACCTCTCTGGTGGTTAATAAGTCCATAAAACTGAACAACTTTCCTCCAATAATAGATCAAAATACGAAAAAAAATAATTTGAGTTCCCATACAATCTTCATCAGCATATAACGCATTTAACTCAAAATTTTTTTTTCGTATTTTGACCTATTATTGGGGTAAAGTTGTTCAGTTTCATGGACTGATTAACCACCCGAAAATTGAAAGCGATTTACCTAAAGCCCTGTATATTCCTTCATTTCGAACGTGTCAAAATTTCAAATCTCTCTAGCAGATTTCTATAGCAAACCTCTCGCGTCCTATTCCGTCGTTTTAGTCCATTGAAAAGTTACATTTGGGGTTGCGTTTTTTAGAGGACGCAATTTTATTTTTTTGATGTGTAGGGGGGGTCAGTGTAAAGCTAAAACCAAGTTTGTGGGGTCGCCACCCTTGTCCCATGGCCGCCATCTTGAAAATAGGGGTTGAAATGGTTTTTACGGTATATCTCTTAAACTATTTATTTTATAAAAAAAAATTGTTAACATTTTTTGGTGCAAATTAAATTCTCTACAACTTTGGTCCAGTAACTTTTTGTCGTAGAACTATAAATAAAAAAGTTATAAGCGAAAATCTTCAGAAATTCGAGAAAAATATTTATATTTTTCGATGTAACTTTTTTTTATCATTTTACGAAAAAATGATATCAGACCATTTTTGTAGATCGTTTTTTGAGGAACAACTTTTATTTGCATCATTTTTTCATTAAGTCAATAGCTAAGGTTTTACAGCGCTCCGAAGTGAGTACTATTTTTCAGTACTCTTAACTATACCTATATTATACATGTGTACTAATAATATGTCATCAGTTATTGTTTTTTTTTTAATTTTTTTTAATTTTTTTTACTTTATTATAATTTTTTTAATTAAAAATTTTGCAATTTTATTAAAAATTAATTATTGACTCTTTTCCCCACCACCCACGAGGTAGAGTCTAGAGGCGCGTTTTTTTTACGTGGTATCCCCGATAGGCCTAATCCACTGTGATTTTCTAAATTACAACTACTCCGTCCTCAGTCGTTTCGATGGACCAGGCTGCGGCTCAGCATCTGATCGGCTTTCTAAATTAAATACCAGTGGGAGAACTGGCGAAGGAAGGGGTGTTAATGTTGGCGGTTCATCATCAAAGTCATTTTCATCAATTAATTCTGAGAGTTCTATTACGTTGCTGCAAGTCTCTCCAGAACAATGGAAGCACACTGCAGAACATTTCAGTCCTGCTTTTCGACATCCACACATCGCTCCACAGTTTCCTTTGCATTTGCAAAAAATCAATTTTAGAAGCTCAGGGGGTGCTGGAGGTTTTGAGTTCTGCACTGGCATCAATAATTTTCCACATTTTTTCCAGCCCCAGTCTTCAGGATCATTATAATTACCAAGCCACGACTGGACCTGATGGTAGACTCGGAAAGTATGAAAGCGAGCTGTGTCTTGTGTTGGAGGAAGTGAATAATTAATTTTTAATAAAATTGCAAAATTTTTAATTAAAAAAATTATATTAAGTAAAAAAAATTAAAAAAAATTAAAAAAAAAACAATAACTGATGACATATTATTAGTACACATGTATAATATAGGTATAGTTAAGAGTACTGAAAAATAGTACTCACTTCGGAGCGCTGTAAAACCTTAGCTATTGACTTAATGAAAAAATGATGCAAATAAAAGTTGTTCCTCAAAAAACGATCTACAAAAATGGTCTGATATCATTTTTTCGTAAAAATGATTTTCATTAATTTCTGAAGATTTTCGCTTATAACTTTTTTATTTATAGTTCTACGACAAAAAGTTACTGGACCAAAGTTGTAGAGAATTTAATTTGCACCAAAAAATGTTAACAATTTTTTTTTATAAAATAAATAGTTTAAGAGATATACCGTAAAAACCATTTCAACCCCTATTTTCAAGATGGCGGCCGTGGGACAAGGGTGGCGACCCCACAAACTTGGTTTTAGCTTTACACTGACCCCCCCTACACATCAAAAAAATAAAATTGCGTCCTCTAAAAAACGCAAGGTAAGGCCTAAAAAATGTAACATTTCAATGGACAATTTATATTCTGGCAATTTTAAGTTTTTCTATCACTCCCAGTCGACCAGTGTGGGAGCTCTAACACCACGTTTAGTCAAGTGCGCACCCCCCACACACACTTGAGTATAATGAAGAAAACGTAGGAGCTCTTATTTACCCACTCTCTTATTTTTTCAGATGAACTGTGCGGACCTAGAGAAGTAGTCGGCTGTGGATTCCAGTGTAACAGCAAATGCAAAGACTTGTATTGCAAACCTGATCCGTGCCCGGAAACTTTCGCCCCATGCTATCCGCCATACGGTTACGGTTGCGACTGTAACACTGCTCTGGGCTACTATTATGAAGAAGGACGTGGATGTATTCATAAGAAAGAATGTCCAGTGTATACTTGTTCTTAATTACCAAGAGTGACGACATACTTATAAAAAATCTTGGACCAGTTTTTTTTACATAACCATCGTAAAATAAATGATTAAAAGCATATGTGTCGTTTTATTCCTACTTAGTAACATTATACCGTATTGAAATATCAAGGCCAAATGTATTTTTTTAATTTTCAGAGAAAATTTTAGTAGATCTTTTTACTTAAAAATAAGAAACTGTTATGAACATGAATCCAATTAAATCACGACGAAATGTTCTCTTTCGATTAACGGGACCAAAGCTTCCCTTTCCTTCCACTTGCAGTATACAATGCGTGTGTTGATGATCTGCTTAGTTGCGTATAAGTCGACTTAGGTACCAAACGATCTTAAATTATACTACACTTATGTAAGTACTGTATTGGTAATATCACTGAATCAAATATTAATCTAAGGTAATTTTTAAGATACCAATTGAGCTATCGTATATTTAAGTGAAGCGGAGAAAGCGGTCCTGGGGTCGTGGGGTCAAGTCGCATTCGCGCCGAACATTTTTCTTTCCCTAAAATGAATCCCGCATTTATTTAGAGTTCGAATGAACCTTAATCCCCTAATGTAAAATTTCTACATTTTCAACCATATTTCTGCTCCAGAAATGTTGAAATATCGGTGGCAGCTGCATTTTTCGACGGATGGTTAGTTAATTTCGCCTCATACACCTACATAGGTGGACTGTATGATAAAGAAGCAAGGAAGGATAGAAAAAGTTAAAACTTACCGCATTAGACATACACGACATCTGGAGGGCTATTCCACTAATCAGTGGTGTTTCAATAGAGGTTGAATGGTTGGTCGCCATTTTATCCATTCAGGTGGCGAAATTAACAACTATCCTTTCATAGATTTTATAACGGCTACTAAAACTAGCGCCACCGCCAACTGAATGTTAAGTTGCTAAAATAGTTTGCAAGATAACGTTCGGTTTTCGGTATCGCTGTTGGTTGGGGTGTCATAAAATGTATGAAGTTTCGATACTTCTCAATTTCACAACTTAAACGGGTAAAATGGTCACCATTGCCATTTAACCGCCATTGAGACGTCATTGATTAGTGGAATAGATGCCCAGTAAATATCTAACCAACTAAACAAATAAAAGCGTTCAGTCGTTACTCGTAAAATACAATTTAAAAAACAAGTTTTCCGCATAAAAGCGATAGTTCACTTTGAATAAACACAGTTGTGCAAAAACGACAGCCGAATATTAAGTCAAATAATATATCTCAAGTCAAGAATTATCATGTGGAAAATAATTGTTTTTCTCACGTTGGTTATTGCGGAAATAATGGCGAATTATGGTATGTTTTTTATTAAATTGTATTATATAGCGTGATCGCCTTGAGTGTAAAATAAATTCTTTGTACCGACTTCACAAAAGAAGGAGGTTCTATGTTCGACTGTATGTTTTTTTTTTTAATTTATTTTATTATGTTCACCAATTTCTCCGCCAATTTCTCTATTTTCTAAATTATTTTTTTGTTCGAATAAATATACTTCAGAGGTGGTCCCATATAAATTTTATCGAAAATTAGTAAGCGCTTTTAAAAAAATCAATAAAAACAAAAAATACTACAAACAAGAACATCATCTAAATAAACGAGTGACATTTTCGTTTGTGGTTATCTGCTAATAAGCATTGTAGTCTGCAAAAAATACTAGTTATTTATGTAATATCTCGATTAATAGTCGTGGTTTTGTTTACTCTAAGACGGTTCCTAGATTTGGTTTTGATGAACCCTTAGAGGAAATACTTTTCCTTTTGAGAAGATCCTAGCTTGTAGTAAACGTTAGGCACCACAATAAACGTCACTATATTCCTTTATTTCGAAAGCGTCAAAATTTGTAAACCACTCGCGTCCCATTCACTGGTTTTTATTCTTCCCAGAAGAGTTGGCATTCTATGTTTCATTCTAAGTTTTTCTTTTACTCCCAGTCCAGCAGCGTGGGAGCTGTAACACCAGGGTTAGTCTAATGCGCCACACATCCAGACATTTGATTATACCTACACTACACGATAAAAAAGGAAATTCTTATTTGCACTATCTTATTTCTCCAGATGGACTATGCGGGCCTAGAGAAGTAGTCGGCTGTGGATTCCAGTGTAACAGCAAATGCAAAGACTTGTACTGCAAACCTGATCCGTGCCCGCAAACCTTCGCCCCATGCTATCCTCCATACGGTTACGGTTGCGACTGTAACACTGCTTTGGGCTTCTATTATGAAGAAGGACGTGGATGTATTCATAAGAAAGAATGTCCAGTGTATACTTGTTGTTCTTAATTACCAAGAGTGACGACATACTTATGAAAAATCTTGGACCAGTTTTTTCTTACATAACCATCGTAAAATAAATGATTAAAAACATATGCGTCTTTTTATTCCTACTTAGCAACATTATACCGTATTGAAATATCAAGGTCAAATCGATCTTGTTTTACTTAAAAATTAGAAACTGCTATGAACATGAATCCAAATAAATCACGACAAAATGTTATCTTTCGATTAACGGGACCGAAGCTTCCCTTTCCTTCCACTTGTAGTATACAATGAGTGTGTGCCAAGGTGGTTTACTATGACCGGTGTTGATGACCTGCTTAGAGCGCATCGCTTATAAGTTGTCTTAAGTGCCAAACGATTTGAATTACCTTAGATCAATATTTAATATCCCCGAACCTGTTTAAAAAGTCTTTAAGACGCTAAATTGGAATGAACTGGGCATCAATGTCAACGGCAAATTTCTATCGCACCTCCGCTTCGCAGACGACATAATAATATTGGCAGAAACACCACAAGTCCTGCAAGAAATGCTGCACAGCCTTAACGCTGCCTCAAGACTTGTCGGCCTTGGAATGAACTTGGACAAGACCAAGGTCATGTTCAATGATCATGTCATGCCAAGGCCGATTTCTATTGACGATGTAACGCTCGAAGTTGTTCAGGAATATACATATATTCCTATATACCTCGGGCAAGTGTTGCAGTTAGGTAGAGACAACTTCGAGCGGGAAATCACCAGAAGAGTGCAGCTTGTCTGGGCAGCATTTGGGAAGCTACGTCATATCTTTTCGTCGCCACTCCCGCAGTGTCTAAAGACCAAGGTCTTTAATCAATGCGTCCTACCAGTCATGACCTACGGAGCAGAAACGTGGAACATGACAGTGAGGTTGGCCCACCGATTGCACGTCGCTCAGCGAGCTATGGAACGCTCCATGCTCGGGATCTCGCTAAGGGATAGAATCCAAAATAAGGTCATCCGACAGAAAACCGGAGTGATGGATATTATCCAAAAGTGTAGCAAGCTGAAGTGACAGTGGGCTGGCCATGTCTGTCGCAGAACCGACGAGCGTCGGAGTAGACAGGTTTTCGAATGGAGACCACGTCTTGACAAACGTAGTGTAGGACGCCCTCCAGCCAGATGGTCAGATGACCATTGGCGTACCTAGGGTTATTTTCTAGAGGGGGCCGCGGGCCTGGCGAAATTTAAATGTACTCTATCTTAATACGCTGTGTATTCAAAAGTAACTAATACTGTATTATAGTATGTAATAATAAGTAAGTATGTAGACTTCTCAGCTGTAGATATATTTTTTTAATGATTTTGTGTGAAGTTATCAGTATTTTGGCATCAATTATAGAATTTCGAATTGGCAGCCCAATATTCTGGGGTGGGCCCTAGACCATACTGGGGTGGGCACGGCCCACCCAGCCCCACCCCTATATACGCCTATGCAGATGACCTAAAGAAGATAGTGGGTAGTGGCTGGATGCAAAAAGCGGAGGATCGTGCAAAGTGGCGCACCTTGGGGGAGGCCTATGTTCAGCAGTGGACTGCAAAGGGCTGATACGATGATGACATATGATGAGATCAATATGTGATTCAGTGACATTTTTTTTCCAAAAATCTATAAATCCCGAAGCTAGTAAGAGTTTTCAAAACGCTAACCCGTGAATTTTAGGGAACGAAAAATATTCGGCGCGAATGGGACTTGAACCCATGACACTAAAAGAAAAATGTATTTCTCTAAAATTAATCCCGCATTTATTTAGAGTCCGAGTAAACCGATTAATAAACATCCTCTATGTTTATTAACCAAATTTTTATTTGGTTAAAAGTGTAGAAATTACAGAGTTTGTGTTGCTGATCTAGGTTAATTGATGTTTATTGTGTTGTTTGTATCATGTGGAATTATTTTTCCATCTACTTTTATTTTATCCTAAAATTTTCTCAAAAACAATTAATGTGACTCCTTGATAAAACAGTTGTTTGCTATCAATAAGGCTGACTGGCAACATTGTTGTTTAAGAAGTAAGTTGTTTTTTAATTATTTGTAACGTAGGTAAATGTGTTTGATGTTCGTGTGCTATGAAATATGTTTTGTATTACAAAGAGAGTGAAAAGTACACAGCATTGGTAAATATTCAATCAGCTATATAAACAACAATAAGCAGTTCATTGATCACAGATACACTTTGAAAAAACAACCTGTTTCATAAAAACGATCATTAACTTTAAATGTATACAGTTGGGCAAAACCTACAGCCGATTAACGAGTAAAATTAATTTACTTCAAGCTTACTAACGATGTGGAAATTAATTGCACTAGTCATTTTTATATCTGGAATACTTTTGGTGCCAATTACAGGTAAAAGGATACTTTTTAGATAATTTATTAGCTGGCCTGGTAAGAGTATCTTCTGCTGGGTAATAGTTTTCCTATTTTGTTTCATTCTTTCCTGTCTCCTATCAATCTATAGCCAATCTTTTTTAGAACGAGTCCAGGTCGTGCAGAAGGACAGGGTAGCTCTAGTGTATAACACTAAAATTCAAAATGCTGTATCACCTTCAAAATTCATGGCTTTTAAACTTCTAAAACAATTTTAATAAAACATAGCTTCAAATTAAAAATAAAGGCATCAGAATCGGTGCATTCGTTAAGGAACCATGAGGCCACAGACAGACCTACAGATTCACTGGTCAAACTTATGAGACCCTTCTTTTTTGTCGGGGATAAAAAAAAGTCTAGAGCTTACTTTGAAATCTTATACAACACTCAAATACGCTCACGCCTCTAATATCGGGGTAGGCAGAGCATCAGTGGTTCTAGAACCACTTGATGCCACATTTGACATAAATTTTGAGTGTTATTGATGAAACATGTTGTGTCTTACACTTTCAGGTAAAATTTGCGGTCCAAGAGAAGTAATTGCCTGTGGATTCCAGTGTAACAGTACATGCAAAGACTTGTACTGTAAACCTGACCCATGCCCTCAGACTTTCGTCCCTTGTGACATACCTCCGAACAACGGATGTGACTGTAATACGAAGCTAGGGTATTATTACCTCGAAGGAAAAGGATGTATTCCTAAGAAATGTTGCCCAGTTTACCATTGCCCGTTGGAGCCGGTAACTGTGTAATAAACGTGGTGGCGTGTAATAAACGATTTTTTGACAAATAAATATATATTTTTTAATTTTTTAATATTTTTATTTAACCTTAATTTAGTTAGTTACGTACGATGCTTTTTTTGATGAAGAGGGTTTGAAGAAACCTTGCAGAGACAAGGTTACAACTCGAAAATTAAAATTTTTGTATCTATTTTGATAAACCTATTTTGATAAAGTATAACTACGAATCATCTCGTTCACGTCAGCTTTAAAACAAAAAAAACCCGCATCGTCTTTAAACAAAAAAACTTAGATACACAGGGGATGTAGATACACATGTCAAACTTTAACACCTCTATTTATTTGTCGGGGGTTAAAAATCGTCTTGTAAAAGTGACAGTCCGTCACGACGACTTTAACACAAACAAAATATAAAGATTGACTGGCCTGCTAGCTCAGTTCTGATCTGAAGGTTGCAGGTTTGATTCCAGACTAACACAAAAATTTGAAAATCATTTTTATAAGTATTTTTGAGGAGTCAGTATAAATAGTAAAAAAAGTACAAATAGCACCCATTGTACTTACAGGGGCAAGCGCATCTGGCATTTTCATTGCAAAACTGTTGGCACAGAGTAGATGGTCACCACCTGATGTGCGGCCCTCTATACAAGTCTTACCTAGTCCAAGATATACTTTAACAAAACTGCATTAATACTTTTGCAAAATTACCATGGTGACCATCTTATCCGTTCAAGTGGGCATTTTGTAAACTACCAAAATTTGGTACATAGGATGATAGCAGAATTAAATCAGCACTGCTTTCGCCGCACAAGTAGTGATAACAATATGTCAACTTGATATATGTATTTTACTTTGCATATATGCAGAGGCAAAACATGTTTTTCACCCTATACAATAACAATTAAACAGCTCAGTCAACAAAACATTTCTTTGTGTCGTGAATAATACATACTTAATACATACATATTTATATGCATATGAAAAATTAAATTCAGATAAAAGGTTGGTACATATCATCAAAGACATGAACGCAAGCCAGTAAGCACAGTAAGAAGTCAATTAATAAAAATTGTGGAAGAGAAAAATGTTGAAAATAATATTATTATTTTTCACAATTACTGTGGTAACTTCTGTTATGGGTAAGTAAATTATAAGTAGATATGTTTTCAAATTGTCTTTGATTAATTTTTATTTCATCAAGTTAGTTGTGATATTAATTAAGTTTTATAAATTCGTGATGTTAATTTAGTTGTTAAAATGTGGCATCTAGAGCCTCATGATGCTGAGTCTACTTTATCATATAACTTGAGGGTGGATGCATAGGATTTCGTGAAATACTTCCCTTGCCTACGCTATAAAAGGTAGCTACATAAAATCGCCACGGCCAAACTATAAATACGGCCGGCGTATCAAATAAACATTCATTCATCTAACGGCACTCGGCGTTTCACTAACACCTCCGCTCGACCCTACCATCGGCCAGCCGCTACATCAACCACAACTACTACAAAAGGAATCTTTGTGCCAAATTTCAGCTTTCTAGGTGCATGAGTATGGGATGGGTGTTAATGAGTCAGTGATCCAGGACTTCCAATTTTATATATTTAGATAAGCTTGAGTGTTTGGATAAAAGTCGTCATTCACAATCAAGTTTTTTTTCCTTTTATGGGATTTAGTTTGGGATTAGATGGGGCTATGTGCATTGTTTACATTTCCTAATTTCTCCAAATGAAAATACACAGGTTATCACTTCAGTCAATTATTTTCAGTCAGTACAACAATCCCGCAAAACTGCGTGAATTAGCTTTTAACAATATTAATTCAGGTTTTCGTTTTGCACAGGAGAACCATGCGGTCCTCGCGAAGTGCCAGGATGTGGTTTCAACTGTGGCAGCAAATGCAGAGACCTGTACTGTCCACCTACTCCATGCCCAATGACCTTTGTTGCCTGCACCCCCCCAAACAACCGATGCGACTGCAACAAAAATCTAGGGTTTTACTTAGATGAATACAAGGATAAGTGCGTCAATGCTCGTTTCTGTCCTGTGTATTATTATTGTTAAAATGGAGTAAAGGGCATTTGACATAAAATGTTGTTTCATGATACCTTGTTTTTATCCTTTTGTTTTAACCCTTTTATTTAACATTCATATCCTTCTAATATTATAATATTTTATATGCGAAAGTTTGTGAGGATGTATAAATGTTTGTTACTCGTTTGGTATGGCTGACACCTTGAATTAACACAAAGGCTACATAATTTTCGCAAATTCTTACGAGAACGAAGTCCCAGGTGGAAAGCTAGTTTAAAAATAAAGGCACATTTATGAAAGTTCTGTTAAACATGTTCTAACTCCGAATGTAATTACAATCACTACTAATCACGTTACCATTTACTTGTAACATATACTTAATATATGTACTATCTTGTTTACACTAATACACACATCAACACGGTCTAGGGATATTGAACGATTTTTGATACAAAAGAGGTTTGTTTAAGAAGCTATAAAAGCATACTCGAGATACATGGAGCACTACAATTTTCAGACGAGCCATTGCTAAACCTTAATTTTCAATTCTAGTAATAAATTTTGTTTTACTTGAAAGTGAAAACGTGCCGGAAACGAAAACGAAAATGCACTTTTTGTCTGTTTTTTGTCTGAAAATAGTCGAATTTACGCAATTTTTTTTTGTCAATTACGTCACGTTTTCACAAATTTCAAGTAAAACTAAATTTATCGATTAGAATTGAAAATTCAGGTTTAGCACTTGCTCGTCTGAAAATTATAGCAAACAGACCTCTTTTGTATGAAAAATCGTGCAAATATCCCTAGATCGTGTTGATGTGTATATTATAAAGAGGAAAGAATTTATTGTTTGTTTGCATTGAATATTCTCCGAAACTACTGGACCGATTTGAAAAATCTTGTCACCATTAGAATCCTACATTATCCGTGATGAACATAGGCTACATAATTTTCTCGAATTCTCACAGGAACGAACTCCCGGGCGGGAAGCTAGTTTAGAATTTTTTTTTACAAAGGTCGCTTTCCTTTTAGCATTTCTCCCTAATATTTCAGTAGAGTTTGCTTAAAAACTGCTAGCACGCTGATTTCGAATCAGCAAAAGGATCATATTAACCTCGTCAAATTGAATCATTTTTAGTAAAAAATAAAAAAAAAGTATGTCAATTCAATTTATTAGAGAAGATAACAAAGGGCATATAGCTTGGTTGGTTGGTTGGACATATTTGCAATAAAATTTTGCAGCCAAGTCAATAAAACATTTCCTAGAGTCGTGGATAACAAATTGTTAATTGTTTAAAAAGAGCACGTAAAAAGATAACGCCTCGTCCATATATGCAAATGTTTTACTCGTTTTTATATACACGAACGACGTAAGTATTCGGTTCAAATATAAGTTTTGTTAGATAAAAATGTTAAAGTATTTTATATTGTTAACTATTGCAGTTATAACAGTTACTTCTGTTACAGGTAAGTAAATATCAGTTTTGTTTTGAAAAACACAAGTAGTCTATTCAAAAATACACTATGCAGCAGCCTTAAGTTTACATTATACATAATACAGTGCTTCTATTTTATCTGTCTCATTCTTGTCATTTGAAAATCAACTTACTTATTCGAAATATGAAATTTTCCGAATCACAAAGAAATTATACAATATTTTAAATGTAGGTTGTCAGATTTAGAAACTAACGAAATTAGTGTTTAACTTCTATGAATTGAAGAAAATAACTTTATTTATTTATTAGTATACATCTCCGATATGTAAAATTCCGACAATGCCACAGACAGACACTCAGATATACAGACAAACACAGATACACACGTCAAACTAATAACACCCTTCTTTTTTGTCGGGGGTTAAAAAATTACTTCTGAATCAGTCCATCCATTTCGAAGTAGTAAAACCGCAGACAGGCAAAGAGAGTCAATTCAATTCAATTCATTTATTCGTTTACAACATCGTCGTTGTGTTCGAAATTAAGTACATATTAAAATAATAATAAATAACTAACAATAATCCATGAATGTCAAATTAAATAATTAAAAACTCATCCAGCAATATAAAACATTTAAAAACTTATAATTAAAATTCATGTCGAATATAATTAAAATTCATCAATGTCATAACAGCACCTTTCCAAAAGAAGAACCTTAAGTCTATGTTTAAATGCACTAAACACAGAGCACAGAGCCACAAAATCTTTTTTTTACACAGGTAGAAAATGCGGCCCTCGTCAAGTTCCAGGTTGCGGATTCAACTGTGGCAGTAAATGTAGAGACCTGTACTGTCCACCTACTCCATGCCCGCAGACCTTGGTTCCCTGCACCCCGCCAAACAACCGATGCGATTGCAACAAAAGGCGAGGGTTTTACTTCGATGAATACAAGAATAAGTGCGTCAATTCTAGTTACTGCCCTGTATATTATAATTGTTAAAATGCAGTAAAGGGCATTTGATTTGACGTAAAATGTTTTTTATGATACCTTGCTTTTAACCCCCGACTTAAAAATCTTTGCGTGGCGTCGTAGTGCCTAAACGAAAGGACCGATTTCGATGTGGTGTTTTTTGTTTCAAAGCAGATGTAATCGAGATGGTTCTTTAGCTTTCGATCAAAATTGGTTCAACCACTTAACAGTTATAAGCAACGAATTTCAGGGGTGATACAGATTTATAATTTTAGATTGTTATCTATTGTGCTCAGTACAAGGGGATCAGTTGGGCCTTTTTATAATACGAAAACGGCACGGAAAAATTGTATTACCATTGCCTCCTATGCACTAGTGAAACTAGAAGCTGGGAACATAGAATGCAATGATAATACAAATTCTGTCATGCCATGCCGCACCGATCGAATTATAACAAGGCCCACTATCTACGACTGAAATTGACAGTACAGATGACAGTGGCAGCTAGTGACAATTATCGGCCGTCCGTCGATCGTAAATAGTACAGAGTAAAGAGCAGCTTGCGCAGGTTTGGTGTACTGTGTCACAAATTACAATACTGTTACATGTTTTACAAGCGCGGGCCATCCGTGAGTAGCTTGCATCTTTACTAGCTGCAGGCCTGTGCCCTAATCAATAGATTTCTTATGGTAATAGGCACCGTAAGGAATCAAATGATTCCAGGCGACTATTTTACTACTCAATGGCGGTTCAATAAAGAATTGTCACAAGACCTAATGGACGCTACTCAATCCGCCGTCCAAGTGGCTACGTTCTGGGCCACAACTTTATAGTTACTTGCCATCGACTCGCTAAGAAGAAGAAGAATAAAGAATGATGACCATTTTACCCATTCAGGTGGTGAAATTGAGAACTATCAAAACTTCATACATGGATGAAGTATGACAGCCACCCCGACCAACAGCGCCACCGCTAACCGAACGTTAAGCTGGTCTACTAAACTATTATTTTGTTTCGTAGTCGTTACGAAATTAATAGTTTAATACCACTAACTATCAATTCTAGGAAGAAGACGTGCATTTCTTATCTCTGAAATATGTAGTCTATCTAATAGATATACTCTATTACAAACGTATTTATAGTGCTACATCAAAGTCAGTATGTATAATTTGATGTGCTACCATGTGTCCATCCATACTTAGGGTGCATATAAGAAAAAAAAAATTTCATAGCCATATATATTTCTAACAAGTACTACAGTTTTATATGTATTTTAAGCCATGTTAAAAAAAGGCAATTAAAAAAGGTAAGTAGCTGGAAGTATATTCGGCTTTTAGTTTTTATCTCAACAGTGTTATATTACAATATTATATAATTTAAAAGTTGTTTTAAAATTTATTTGCTAAGCAATAGTGATGCGAAAGATAAAAACAAAGAGAGATAAGTAGTCATTCTACTAACCAAATACTACAATAATTTAGAAGTTGTCTACGACATATAGTCTCCTGAAAATAAGTATAAATAAATAGATATCGCAAAGAGAGTGATTGTTGATTATCCAACCGATTTAAATGATTGATAAATGTTACATTGAACACTTTATAAGCGGTACGCATTTTTTCTTATTAGTGTCATAGAAAAATGCTCTGGAGGTGTCACAATCGCACTTTTCATACGGTGGAGAGCACGGAAGGTTTACACAAGGCTGAGGGCCGTATATGCTATGGCAGGTCTTGTCACAAGTATACCCACAGCCGGGCACTTCACCCGTTTTGCACTTCTTTCCTGAAAAAAGGAAATTAAGTCAGGCAGGATGTTATACACTTATGTCTATTATCCCTAACGGGAATAAACAGGGTATTGTGTGTTCATGGTTTGGTCTAGGAACACATATTGGCTGATTAGAAAATTAGCTACCGAAAAAGAAAGGTGTGAAGTGAAACAGCCAAATCAGAAATGGAACATTTGCAATCCATTAGATTATACTAGATTTATTTAACACATACGAGTCTAGTTTATAACAAAATAATATTATAGTCATTTCAACCCATAATATGATATGATCCAATGGAACACATCTAATATATAATGGAACTCAGGTTGAAAATCCAATGGAACACTATAAATTCAACATTTAGGGAAATCTACATTCTTTAAGAATGTGATGTGATATAATTTGGGTATTGGTGAGTTTCATAGGGAGGTTCACATCCTAAAGTTTCACTTATTAATTTAAAGTCACCTGAAATCTAGGCGTATTACGTAAGAATGAAGGTTATGGGTCTTTTTGATTTGTACATAGGGAAAATATTACCTGTCGCTCGCGATAAAAGTATGCTAAATAAGACTATTAGAAAAACTAACTTGCACATGTTTTATCGATTTTTAAATATGTACTTTGACACGTTTTTAGATGTCTGCTGTTACTGTCAAATTGGCAGACCATACCATACTTATATTACATTTTCTCCTTTGTCTGCTTTCTCAGAAAAGTAAATGAGATCGGAAAGAGAATTTCAAACAACCTCTTTGCATTTTTGTAACATTTTTGTATTCTGGTTTCGTGATAATTCCATTCAGTTCAATACTTTACAGTAGCTCAAGCACAACGTGAAAAAACAACGCTATCAAATGTCAAAAAAGTGTCAAAATGACAACGCAAGAGGGCGAACAAGCTTTTTCGCAGTGCCCTCCCTCAGTCAAAGTGAATTTATACCGTTATCAAAGTCAAAGATAGCTTAATTTCTTAGGACATTCAGGGTGTTACTTAAATTAAGTCATCGAGTGGGGTGACTTGCGAGGTTGTCGTGGGCCACGCTAGCTATGCAGGTATTGTTGTCACATTATACCTGTAATTACAGCATGATAATATTCTAGTTATCTAACTATTTACCCGACTGCGCGACGACGCAAAGGAGGGTAATGTATTTATAAGCCTATGTATATATGTATGTGGGTTGGACTTTTGTGGCACTATTTAGACCAAAGGCACAGGCTGATTTTGATAAATGATACGTCGTTGGATTCGTCATGACAGAGCGGATGTCATAGAAAGTATAATAAACAACGGTTTTCACTCAGGGAGTGCCGGCAGAAGTGAAAACTTGAACATACAGGGTGTCCCTCGGCCATGCAACATGGAGGGAAACTGCCTTAATTATTATAGATGGGACATTTTACTTTTAATGTATGAATGCAGTTTAAATTGTTTTTAAAATTAAAATGAAGTCTTCTTTCAGTAAAATGTCCCATCTATAATAATTAAGGTGGTTTCCCTCCATGTGGCATAGCCGTGGGATACCCTGTATATTACTTCCTTGCGGTCTAAAAAGTTTTCACTTCACCCTCCGTCTTACGAATTTTCGATCAGGACCACGTGACCCTGACGCGAGTTTAACATTTTTTACCTATCCAAAAATTGCACAACGCCGCTAAAGAAGTTTAATTCACTTCAAAAATTTGGAAAAATCAAAATGGCCGATTTTGGACGCCATAATGTGAAAAAGAAAAAAAATTAAAATCGACGATCTATGTCAAGTGGGGTATCGTGGAATAGGTATTTGAAAATCATTGTTAGGTTTCTAATATTGTTTTTCAATTAAAATTACCGTTTATATAACGCTTTAAAGTTGGTTAGTAACGATTTTCACTTAAATATAGGCTTTTAATTCGAAAATTATTAAATTTTTATGCAAGTGAGATAAGTATAGCTGATGAGAAAATCAATAAACAAATATAAATCTATGACCCTAACTAAAAAGTGTACGAAATAAAATAAATTAATTTAAAAAATAAAAAACACGACTGCGTCATAAAAACTGAAAAGAAAAAACAAGTAAGTCCAGTATCGACTTTTGTTATTGAATATTATTGAATAACATAACGATTTTAACAAATCGCAGCTTCCTAATAATGAGTCGGGTTTTTTAATTTTTTAAATTAATTTATTTTATTTTCTAATATTTTACTTCAGGTCACGAAATGTCTATTTTAAACGTATATATAAAATATATTGTTTAATTTATATTATATCATACTAATATGTATTAAAAACGCGAAAGTTTGTATGGGTGTATGTATGAACGTTTGTTCCCCTTTCAGGCTCAAACGGCTCGAGCAATTTTGATAAAATTGGGTATGAAGTGAAGGTAGCTGACACCCTGGATTAACAAATAGGCTACATAATTTTCCTAAATTCCCATGAGAACGAAGTCCCGGGCGGAAAGCTAATTATTTATAAGGCAGGTGATTCCTATAGCGGGTACTTAATTTTACTAACACACCTCTTTATGCTTCGCCAACTGCATTATTATTCATTATTTAATCATCAGAAATAACTACCTTTAGCTGATTACAAGTGGCACTGGTTTGAAGGAACACACTTCTTTTTTTCTTCGTCGTAATAGTAGTCCTGTGCCACGTCACAGTCGCATTTATTGAAGGGTTCCACACACTCCTCCAGAGGGCATGGCTCAGAGCCGTAGAACAGGCTATGACAGGTACTGTCACAGTTCAAACCACAGCCTGGGATTTCTCCTACACCGCATTTCACAACTGCCAACGAATATTATAATACTTCTTTCAACTTTCAAGTTTCTTGGAGATATAAATTTGTATACACTCGTGCCTATACATTTCGGGGTAGGCTAAACGTCATGTGGTTCTGGAACCACTTGACGCCACATTTGTCATTCATTCTGTGGGTTATTAGATGACATATGAGTATAGTGTTTTATTTATTTATTTATGTATTAATGAAGGGTTCGCTCTTGACCACAATCTAGCCCAAGGGCAAAGATGCGGTCGAGGATGTAGCAAGCTCACCCAGAAGAAGCCTATTCACTCGAACTTAAAGAGATTCGGGTTATATTCGACAGTTAAATTGTAAAACGAAATTTAAAAAGGAAATGCGCTCATATCTTCTGAATAAACAGTTGATTGGTTCTTGAAGCTAGGCGTGGTAGTTTTTGACTATTTAAATTTTATATTTTTTTACATTATCAAGTAAAGGTATTAATAGGTTTAATTATATATTTTCTCTTGTGTTTGATATTGTTTACACAAGCACACTACACACCAGCACCACATGCAAACACACACAGACACACACTCGCACGCGCACGTACACACCACCACCATCCACACACACTCACACACACAAGCACACACACACAAGCACACGCACACAAACACATACGGCGTATGTGTCGCGGCCGGCGACTGTTGCTGCACTTGGGTCCTGGCAGAATATCAGCGCTACAGGTAAAACTGTAGCATTATGCTGAGCCAGCGCCGACTTCGTCTGTGCGACACAGGCAGCACAGTGCAGCACTTTGTTTAATGTTTGTAAATGTTTTTTTGTTATTTCTTTAATTTGCCTTTAATTTGTTTTTGTCTTTGTGTCTGTTAAGTGTCTTCTGTGTTTCTTCTGTTTTTCTATATTGTGATGTCTGTGTTGTACGCCGAAATAAAGCATTTTCTATCTATCTATCTATCTATATGAACTCGGAAATACAGACGCAGGCAGGGAATTCCATTCCCTAGCAGTGCGCAATACGAAAGATGATGAAAAGCGCTCAGTGCGAATCCGTGATAGTTGGTGATAGCTGGTCTGCCTTTTGCCCACATTACTGCAAAGAGTCTTTATAAAAATAAATTAAGTGTATATGAAAATAATTTATTCGCTTACCTGTTTCAGGAGCAATGATGCTGCTTGCAACAATTACATGAAAAACTGCTGCATAATATAACAATGAAAACACAAAAATCATAATACGAAACATTTTGAATTAAACCTCTATCTCGTTCTGTATTTGACTAAAGAATGATAATGATAAATACCTTAATTCAACTGTTTGTTTATTACAGACTAAGTAAAAATAATAACAGATCAAATGTGCATCCTGTTTTTCGTTTGGAGTTCCGTGAATATCTGTTTTAAATGGTTTTTTAACTCACTTTAAATAGCCGTCTTTGGATAAATAGTTTGAATCCTATTGAAGGATCTTAAGAAATACCTATACCTAGTGTTAGTTTAATAACTTATAATTTTAAGCGATTTATTTACGTTATGGATTTTGTTACACCGACAAGAGCGCGGCTCTTAAGATTAAGAAGAAGACTTAAAACAGAGACGTGACATGAGTAAAACCGTTTAGAATTCCATAATGTAAAAGGAGGTAATCTTGTATATATACCTTATATAAATGAAATCGGTTTCGAGAAAACATAGTTTGTAACCTTCACCCCTGGTGCTTCTACCGTGGTTTCCATCAGATTCTAGCACAATTCTGACTCTGGGGGAGTAAAAAAGTGTAGATATATGCCCGAAGGTAAAAGAAGCGATGCATAATCTATAGAATGACCGCGCTAAGAAGCCGGGGCAAGAATAATAATTACAAATTGTATATTTATACGGCTCAAAAGATTAACTACATAATTCTCACCCGTATTCTAAGTTTACTCGAGATTTTCTCCACTCCACTCAACCCACACTCAACCTCAGTCAAGGATAAGAATAAGGGATACTTTGCGAAAACATGTAAAGTTCTATATTGGTCTTTAATAACGTGACATTAAAGAAAAGGAAGAAACATTTTTCAAGTAGCAGTTTTTGCTACAAAACTGAACCAAAATTAGTTAAAGAACCCTTCAGATGCTCATAATGTTTATGTATAGAAGCCAGCGCATCAGGTTACCCAACTTTCATTGAAAAACCGTTCTTATTGTAACAGCACAAAGTACACGCTTGTGGCAACTTAATGTCCGGCCCTCTGTACTAAGGTATTTGGATATTTATAAACATTATTCGTATGAATACAAATGTTAGATGTCAGTCGATCTGGAAATCTTAAATTAACCGTATTATAGTCGTTATCAGCCCATATACGCTCCAGCCAATGTACACGGGCTTTCCGTCGAAGCAATGAAAAAAAAACTTAAACTTTTAATAAACAAATATATACAAGCACATAATTATTACAAAAGCCCACCATTTCTTGAGATGAACAATAATTTATAAAGTATTAAATCTGTTGCGATGAGACATATACTCGTACTATATCGTAGCCAAACTATGCCTATATTTCACAAGAAATGTCCTGAGATGAAAATTAACACAAATGTTAAAACTGTTGAAAAAAGACTCTACTATGATATAGCCATACTATGCCTATACCACCACAAGAAATCTTGTGAGGCGAACAAATAAATAAATAAACGTTTCTCACTCAAAAGCCCACACTAAGGTTTTCCCTTGTGGCGTGGGTCCCTTGGAACATACACAAAGGCAGACACGAACACCCAAGCCCCATAACCATATCTTATAAAGTGTTAAATCTGTTGCGATGAGACATGTACGTATATGTATATTATACACATATGTAAGCATGAATATAGTCATTCCGAAACGAATTGCGGACGATATACAAAGCAAGTGTCAAAATCCGATTTTAGTTGATTTCAACAAAATCGTTGATATTTTTCTGTTGTTATGACGTTAGAGTCATAAAAACAAAAAATGGGTTTATTTTGCTTTAGAGTGTATAACTCGGATTTTTTTTTTGTTTAATTTTTTGACAATGAGATGGGTTAACCCTTTACCTCAATCATACCAAGCTCATAGATGAGGTCGACGATAGAGCAAGTTAAGGCACTGGTAAATCTATCTGTGTAAATAAATAAAATTGAAGGTTCTGACTCACTGACTCATTGACGCCCTGCCGCAACCCTTGGACCTGGAAAGTTGAAATTTGGCACAAGGAGTAAGGAAGGATCTTACAAAATTTTGTAAGAACGAAGTCCCGTGGCATCCTCTAGTAAATAATATACATCACAACAAAAACCAAACTCACACGTACCTTTCATAATAAACTTTTTATCATTCAAGTAAAATTAAAACTCAATGTGTTTAGAATTATGACTTTAATAGTTTTCGCTATATTCTTTTATTTGAGAAGGTATTTTCGAATTCTGGATTGTTATACATTTTCCCTACTGCTTGGGTCCAACATTTTGTCGCGGTAACACACTGGTGTATGGTCTCATCAAAATAATAATTTTGATTTAAATCGCAATCACATTTTTTGTACGGTTTTTTACATTTTAAGTGAAGGCAGTCTTCGCTTCTTATATCATTATTGAAGTAATTAATACATTTAGCATTGCAGTTGTATCCGCAGCCTGGTTTTTCACCACGTTCGCAACTAACTGAAATTATAATAAAATAAAAGTACCAAAATATGTATTGGGTGACTTGCAATTAGCCATCGAAAATTAAGCATTGTTCTAAAGAGATCCACGAAACTGAACAACTTTTTCAAAGAATAATTGGTCGAAATATGGAAAAATAGTGCTTGAGCGGTCAGCTGATTTGCCTTTGTATGGGAAGTCGAAAATGTTTTTTAAGAATTTCATATTAGTTCCGTTGGGAAATTTGTTCAGTTCTATGGAGAGAATTACCCCCTAAAGTTTCGCTAATTAATTTAAATTCACCCCCATATGTAAGGTGTTTCCAAAAGACTTAAAAATCAAAAGTGAAATTAAATATTAAAAAAAATGATCACATTTCTAATAACCTTATCCACGGTTTGACAGCTTTCAAAATGAAAGTTTCATATTTTGACGTGACATATTTGAAATAGCGCTGCGCATTAATCTAAATTTATAATAATTTTGCAATTTTTTTGGGAATTTATAAAGCACGTGTATACCCAGAAAAAAAAGGGATTTATGCACTTTACCTAGTTCCATCGGGCTAAGTTTCACTTTCACAAAACATAATACTAGTACTGTAAATAGAATCAAATAATTCAACTTTATTTTTGGGCGCATTCTTAATTTTTGGATGTGGTTTTTCCTGCAGAAAATCTCTGCCCGACTAGTAAATTAACGTCTTAATTATATTAATAATAGAAAAGTATGTAAAACACTAAGTGCGAGTCTACTTCGGGTATGAAGAGTTCCGTAGCAACATACAAGAGAAAATTTAAAAATCTAAATTTACTTAATAAATTCCGTCTGTTTATAGCTAAATAGAAAAACTTCTGTATCGTGTTGAAGGACAACGCCGACTGACCAATCGAAATCAATTATAACTTGGATTTTTTAGCCTGCTACTGTTCTATATGTCAGTCACTGGAAAATTTTAAAAAACCATTACAATTTCACCAGTCAAATTATAATCATCCGCGGCATTACAATTTGTCTAGTAAATTTACAACTCCACGAAACTATAAGAGTCGCTTGCATGAAATTAGGATAAGTTGGTTAGACATTTTTAGGTTCGGCTAGGTTATAGTGAGGGTATGCGTGGGCATTTAAAAAAAAAAGTTAAATAAAGGTAAGGTTGCATTAATTCTAATAAAACAGGCCGTCATTGTGAAAAAAATTAGCCATTTTATAAAGTGCAAAGAGATGATATTCTTACTAAGTTAACTTATAATATTACGGGTTTGACAGTGTTACGGTGACATGTACATGTACAAGATCAAATATTGAATGGTTGTGACTGACTGACGAAGTGTAACTAACACTTTAAAACGGAACTCTAATAAAAACGAGTGCAAGAAAATTATAAACTTTTCCGTAAGTTATGAAACAAAATGTTATTATATATAGTAATGTTGAGAAAACTGTCATTGTGAACTTTATAGAGCATCTTTATGTTTTTTAATAATATAATTTTTATTAAACACTCTTCATTGTTCCAAAGAGATGCCCGTACCCCTCCTATGCTCATGACAAATCTATATTAAAATTGTAGACATTTTACTTACTTTACAATATAACGTAGATTTTCATGTCAACAGATCTACTAAAAGTTCATTTACGACACATTTTAACTGATTGTTTGTGTTGTATATATATAATCTGTCGAAACAGGAATCTGTCCAAAACGGAATCCGTGCAAAAAGGAATCTGTCGAAAAAGGACTAAATCAACGAAAAGACTATTTAATGAAAAATATTAAACAGTTTATTCTAGGTTTAATTGGTCTTTTAAATTAAAATTCATGTATGGAATGATTTTAGATTAGTTAGCAAAACTTTAGAGGGTGGTACTCCCCGTGAAACTAAACATTTTTACCTAAGGAATCCTAATGAAATTCTCAAAATAACTTCCCATACAAAGGTAAATCAGCTGATCGCACAATTGTATGGAGAGGCAATTTTTTTTCCTATTTCGACCTACGTTCCTTTCAACGTTTCGAATTTTCGCTTATTTAATGTAACCTTGCGAGTGCACCAGTGGTTTCAAATGCCAAAATTAACACTTTAGATTACATTTTTTTAATAATTTTTTTAATTGTTTTAGTCTTTAAAAAAATCATTTGCAAGATTTTCACCAAGTGCCCAATCTTCGCAGAAGTGTAACTTTTTCATTTGGCAATTGAACGTTGCACATATAGGCTGGTACACATTTCTTTTTTAAGTCACTAAAGTAATATCCTCGCGTGACGTCACAGTCACAGTTTTTGTATGGTTTACTGCATTCTTTGTAGATGCAGTCTTCTTCAGTTTCCACGAATAAGTAGTCGATGCATTTTGTTCTGCAGTGTCCAGCGCAGCCCGGCGTTTCTCCTTCTCTACAGGTTACACCTAATAATAACAGATTTTTATTTGGCACAATAATTACCTCTATTCCTTCCTAATTTTGCCTCGTGCGACATCTTTAATACAAACCGACCCGGTAGGTAAAAGTTTAAAGTAACCAAAGTTCTTTAAAAAAATAAATTAAAAGCCTATTTTTCATTTTATGTAAACATTTTATTAATAATCTGCGGAATAACATTTTTTATTTTTTTATTTTATGATAGGTTCACAAAGGCATGATGTTCCAGGAGAAATGGAATCTAAACTTTCGGATATGATTTGGTTGGTCGTCCAGTTAGCCATTGTTAAGAACAGGTTGGAATGACCTAGGCCATCTCATGAGAATTTTTTTTTGATGAGGGATTAGTTCAGTAGAATTTGCAGGATTTAAAGAACGATAAATAGATATATATGCTCGAGTTTTATAATTTAGGGAAATAAAAAAAATATAAATTTGAAATATTTGAAATTATTCTTTTTTTTTATATTTTAAGATGGATTAACTCTAGACCTCAATCTTGACCATAAGGTCAAAGATGAGGTCGACGATGGAGCGAGTTAACCCAGAAAATGCCTATAAAGGCACTGGTACTCCCACGCACCGACGGAACACAGCAAGCTGTTTGGCATCGGACTTCGGTAGGAGGGTGGTCGCGAACCAGACGGCCCTTTACAGAGCCTACCACACCGCATGAGACCATGGGACGACACCTCAGATTCAGAAAAAAATGAAGTGTCGTTGCCTGGGATGGATTACTAGGAGGCAGGTCTCAAATTCTATGGGTATTACTAATAATTAGGAGGTGATGTTTGATGTTTCCTGTTTTGAGTCATTTTTGTAGTTTTCTGAGGTCTTCTAGCTGTGACTCGTCTTTGATTTCAATATGAGGAGCCTCATTTGTTTTGCGTGTCAGTACATCCTTCTCCTTTACTACAAAGATGGCAGTGGCAGAAAGTGTATTTACTTTTTGTTTATTTTATGACAAGTACCGGTCATATATCGGTATTAGACACAACGAATTCAACGTTAAATACGTACATTATGACGTACAACCTGGCAGCATGATTCAGCGTAAAACACTTTTTGAATCTTTTTGTATAAGTTTAAAAAACTAAAGACTATCTTTTAAATATGACTTGAGTAGGTGCTTACCTTTCATTGAAGAAATATTTACAACAAATTTTAAAATTATCAGTATATGTATTAATAATTTGATCATTGTTCACTTGTTCTCGAGACAAAGTATATTTTATGAATGGCGTTATTTCATTAGTTCCTGCCTCTTTTAGTTATGTACTCATTGAAAACTTCAATGACTATTGTATTTGGTTTAAGTAATTTTCTAGAATATAAGTAGATAATTTATGTTTGGAAAATGGTTATTAAAAAAATAATTCATTTGTTTAAGAGAAACATACTTAAATTCACATAATTTAATTAAAAAAACATCTGGTTGCACTCCGGGAGTGCCGGTTGAAGTGAAAACTTGAACATGATGACACCTTGTCTTTTGCAGTTTTAATTTCCTATATTTATCGAATACCCCTCCGTGACATCTTGACGTTTGCAGTTTTAATTTATTATATTTATAAAACACCCATCCGCCTTACGGATTTTCGATGACAGAAATTGTGACCCTGACGCGAGTTTAACATTTTTTACCCATACTTCAAAGTGCACAACGCCGCTAAAGAAGTTTTCACTTCAAAAATGTTATTTGCCAGAGTAACTCATCTGGTACAACAGAAAAGCATCCGAGTATTCTTAAGAAAATGAGCATTTTCTTAAGAATATCTAGATGCATCTCTGTACTAGCCGATAAAATTTAGAAATTCACGGAATACATCGTAATGTTTATAGTTTTGATTTTTTGGTTTTTTTTTTGCTGCCGCAATCTTAATTTGTCCTATTATGACTCCTTGATCAAGATTGAAGGTACACTCAGCTGCTGGAACGCACGAATATATAGTTTCGTCTAAATAATACCCTTTGTCTTTGTTGCAATCACATTGAGTGTACGGCACTTTGCATGTTTGGAATAAACAAGGTCGATCGTCTTTTAATATGTAATGGTTACATTTTGAATTGCAGTTGAAGCCACAGCCGGGTACTTGATCAGGAGGACATATTACCTAAAAAAATAATACTCATCTAGACTAAAGAGCCGATTTTATATATTTACCAAAACTCCTGTTAAGACAGTCTTTACTCTTGCTTTTCCGTTTTTTTTAGGGAATGGATTCGCTCTTGACCACTATCTAGCTTAGGGGCGAAGATGTGATCAGGATGTAGCAAGCTCACACAAAAGATGTCTATTCAGTCGAACTTTAAAGAAATTTGTTTATATGAGCCCAGGAATACAGACACCAGCAGAGAATTCCATTCCTTAGCGGTGTGCAATATAAAATACTAGTTTTTCCGCCCGGGACTTCGTTCCCGTGGGAATCCGGGAAAATTATGTAGCCTATGTTACTCAAGGATAATGTAGCATTCTAATGATGAAATAATTTTTTTAAATCGGTCCAGTAGGGTGTCAGCTACCTCCATACCAAATGTTATTAAAATTGGTCTAGCCGTTTTAGCGTGAAAGAGTAACAAACATTCATACTTACATTCATACAAACTTTCGCGTTTATAATATTAGTAAGGATAAGGATGAAGACAAGCGCTAAATGCGGAACCGAAGAATCTTGACATGTTAAGAGTGGTACCCAGCACTCTGTGCTGTGCGACTGGACGAAAGTGGCAGGCAGAATGAGCTCATGCAACTCATGAGCACACTCCCCGAAGTACATCTTGTAAAACACATATATGCAAGCTGCTTTGCGTTTATGAGCTAAGCTTTGGAGTTTATATTTTACTAGCTTTGGTATGAATAAACCTACTTTGCATTAGGTACAAAGTAATACTTACTTTGGATCTTTTTCTTGGATTGGAAAAACACCCTGAAACATAATTATTGGGGAAACATTAAGATATTATTGGGTGGTTTTTAAGGTTCGGTCACGTCTCAAAGCGGTGGCGGCAGCACATTTCTGCTGTCATTGCTCGCAGTACATACAATAATAATTACTCTACTATGATCGGTAAGTCATAGAAATAAAAAAACAAAGTCTCCGCTCTAAGTCGTGGTCAAAATATCAATAAAATTTTACAAGGAACACGTTGCATTTTTCTTTTTAATGTAATTCTCTGATTACTTTTCAATAAATAAAGTTAAAAAAAATATGTTTCGAAAGAATACAATGAACATTATATTTAAGCCAGAATAGTACCTGAAACCGTATCCAAAACTCCGTTTAATAACAATATGAATATGAACTTAATCTTCATCAATTTGAATTTGTTTTTAAGTTTTTTCATTTTTATTTCCGTGTTTTTCTTATTACTAAATTCAATGACAAAATAATATTTTCATTCCAATCCTGGAATTTTTTGCAACAGAACTGTTTTTCATAGACGACACTGCTGTCAGCTAATGCTACTTACAAAGTAACAGTGTACTAAATAAAATGAATCGATATTTTTAACAATAAGTACACTCAATAGCAGATCGAACTTGACATTGGACTTTGTGCCTTATACTGTTCTTATTAAGCATCATTGAATTTGATCAGCACGATCTTTTCTTGAATGTATTTATATCACATAATAGGATTTTTCTACATGTAATTACTTAAAAACATTCATTGTTCATTGTTTTTCCTTATTAAGAAGTGTTAGTGTTGTATGTAAGAGGTAACAGCTGTTGTTTGTAGATTGTTTTCTTTTTATAATATGAAAAGGCTTAAAACTTAACCATGTACTCGACTTTTTCTAATACTTTATATTATTATTATCTAAAATATTAACTTCAAATAAAACTATCTAAGTCCTGTAGTCTAGAAAATTTTCGTTTAGTCGGTCTGGCAAAAGGAATTTGAATCTAATTGAGAAATAAGATGAGTACATGTTCTGGAATACGGGTCTAAGAATGGATAGAGATTTTGCATGTTTTTTAAATTTATTTGTAGCACTTTTTATGAAAATTAAAAACAACATCAAAGTGTTGTAAAGATGAATTGAAATGGAAGATTTTTTCAAATGTATTGAATACCACGTTCTTATTTCGCTTTAAAGATATTGATCAAATATAAAGATTCGTAATGTACTGTGACGTCATAGTACTCACAGTACACGACGGCTTTACAATTTTTATAGTAAAACCTCGTTGGTTTATTGATCAATTTTGGATCTATTTTCACTGTAAGTAATCTAACATATATATTCTGAAAAAGACATTCAACGGCCAAATTATTCATGCAAATTCCAATATTAATTGAAGGTTCCGATTTTGACTCATATCGCAGGTCTTGTATCTCCAGATCCCCATCTCAGTATCTCTGTTTTTCTTTAGGTATTTTAATAGTGCAATCGAACACCACCACGCATTTCTTCTGGTTCTCATCGTAGTAATACCCTCGTGTAGTGTCACAGTCACATTCCTCGTACGGTTTAGTGCACGTCTCATATATGCATCTATCACAGATCACAGAAACTAAAGGGAGATATGAAAAAGGGACGGGGCCGGTGTCGCAGCAATATGCGAAAAACAGAACACATTGCTCGCGATAGTAATGATCCCACTCAGGAGATAATACGTGTAAACAGTTTAGAATGCTTACGTAGTAAGTACTAAAGATTATTCGAACGTTGAGTACCGATACCGCAATAGATAATGAGCTCATTCAAGCTAACAGAATCCATTCAATCGCGTGGTGCGGCCGCTGCTCGGTGGCTGGCGATTCTGGGTTTCGAACTCAGCGCATTGATTGGCATCTCTCTAGATCTCTATGGCATCTATCATAAATTGTTTTATAATAATAATTGATACATTTTTTCTAACAATTAGTAACGCATCCTGGAATTTCTCCGGCATCAACGTTACATTCTGTAACTAAAGATTTTGTTTTACTTGAAATTTGTTAAAACGTGATGGAAACGAAAACGAAAATGCACTTTTTGCCTGCTTTTTGTATGAAAATGGTCGAATTTAGGCTTTTTTTTCAGTTTCGTCACGTTTTCACAAATTTCAAGTAAGACAAAATTAGTTGACTAGAATTGAAAATTCAGGTTTAGCACTTGCTCGTCTGAAAATTAACAGACGAGCAAGTGCTAAACCTGCATGTATCTTGAGTATGCTATTATAGCTTCTCAAACAGACCTCTTTTGTATGAAAAATCGTGCAATATCCCTAGACCGCGTTGATGTGTGTATGCCACTAGGCAAAGTTTAACTTGTACTATTAGATCTATGAGAACTAAAAAGTCTATTACATAAATCAGGATAGCTACTTGTGTATGTAAAAGACTTCATAACCGATGAACCTATAGCAAACATTAACTTCTATTATAATAACTTGATAACCTTTGCATTTCTAAGCATAGCATAGCAGGGCTCATGCTTTATTTTTTTAAATATTTTTTTTTATTGTATGAGGAAAACTTACAGCCTAAAATAACTAATTGCATACATGATTAATGTCCAGGCCAATAACAAGTTTTCGCCTATAGATAATTAGGTGAGTTAAATGGACTTACAGCTTACAATGAATAATAACAACAAAAAACGAGTAAAGTAATCATAAACGAGATTAACTAAAAATAATGAGGAATTCAAATAAACTATGAAAGTATACTAGTTCTTATGTACGAGTATATACATATGTGGATATAATTATATTCGAAAACATATTGAAGGAATGAAGTTAATTGGCCATGTGCGAACTGTGCAGATAATGTCTTACAACGATTTTTTTTTATCAGCTCATATACCTACGAGGGGCATGGGCCTCCCTTCGAAACACGAAGGGGATTTAGGCCATGGTCCACCACGCTGGCCCAATGCAAGTTGGTGGGACCGCGTGAAAACGGATTTTCTTAGATTTTCATCACGATGTTTTCCTTCACCGTTGAGCAAGTGATAATTAATGAAAATCCGAAAAACGAGTTTAGTGTTACAGGCCCGCACCAAAATTTGAACCCACAACCTTCCAGTTACAAGTCTGGCTCATTACCAACTGGGCTATCACAGCTATGTTAATTATAATCACTGCTTACATAACGACATTAATCTTTGTTAATCACGTTAGATACGTACTTTCTGGGAATAGGTTCTAGAAAATGTGGAGGGATTGTTTTAAACCGTAGACTGAACGGTCCGTAATCATTGATTAAATGACATTTCTGTAAAACAAAATTATTTTCAAAAATTTTTCACTTTGTTGCACAAAATATGTCATCACAAAGGACTTCTCCTCTGCTGGAGTTGAACCTAGCTATGTTCTTACCAGCCCATATACTTCCCTACCGAGGGGCACGGGCCTCCCTTCGAAACATGAAAGGGATTTAGGCCATAGTCCACCACGCTGGCCCAATGCGGGTTGGTGGGCCGCTCGTCTTTCGAAAATGAATTTTCTTGGGCGGGTTTCATCACGATGTTTTCCTTCACCGTTGGGCAAGTGATAATTAGAAATCCGTACATAGATCCGAAAAGACGAATTTGGTGGTACAGGCCCGGACCAGGATTTGAACCCGTGACCTTCGGATTACAGGTCTGGCTCATTACCAACTGGGCTATCACAGCTATGTTAATTAAAATTAATTATAATGACATACTTTAAAACCATCGACTAGGTAAAATGTACGTAACCGCTAATACCCAGTGTTTTTTTCTACTTATATAAGTACGAGTATATTCACACCGTGTTCCAGAGGATATCCATTAACTTCAACATGCTTTTCAGACCATCAAGATAAACATTTTTCATTATGAACACATTCCCGAATTTATTTTTTTACACATTTTGAACTTTCATACAAACTAAATACCTTGACATTAATTATCTGACATGCAAGGCTCTTTACAGGATTTAGCTCTCGGGTAACAAATGAAGTTTGATAGAAGCGGCAACGCAGCTCGAATAAAGACCCTTTCTCACTTCACAACCCAATTAAATAATTTCACAGGTAACTTTGAAACGAAGCATTTTTAAGTACGGCTTCCTTAAAAGGATTTCATTAGTTAAAGCTATAGAAGTGTTTGCATAATTTAATAGATATCCTCAGGAGCACGGTCTATATTAAAACGTTTTATTTTAGGCTGTGCCTCCGCTGCCGGTACCGGCTCCTAGAACAGCTGCCGGTACCGATAGACGATATAAATCATTATAAAACTTAAATGATAGGTAATGATAATAGTAGATAGGTACTCAATGATGTGCTGCTATGTTATATGTTACCGGAAATATATGAAACCTACAAAACAACCTAACCTAACCGAGCGGAACTGCGACAACCGCTTAACGCAACCACAGTTGTTTCTGGCACATCGCCGGCCGCTGCCGCGGCACGCTCGCTTCGCTCGCTCGGCTCGTGCGTTGGGGGTCGCAGTTCTAACCTAACCTAACCTAACCAACCCTTAACGGGTTGGTTAGGCTAGGCTACTAATAAACCTAACCTACAGTTTCTGCCCCGATATAATCTCCGCGGGGGAGGAGTTTTAACTATAGCTAGTTTTAACTATAGCTCGATGTGACAACTAGTTTTATCTGAAAATCAAAGTCGAATGTAAGTAATACATTTCCGATAGTGATTTAGGAATATTCGCAAATTCAATCTTAGATAATCACCAACGCATCAAAGCACAGACCCCGATAAGAACACAAAATCAACTCATGTCAGTTGTCAAAAACGTCAAAAATTGAAACTGATAGTAACTTCCGGCAACAGTTCCAATTTTTCGTCGTTGCCGGTACCGGCAGCGGAGTCACTTCCTTTATTTTATTATTGACACTTTCAATTTTCATGTCATAGTCGTTGGAGTTTGGGTAGAGCCAAAATAAAACACAATTTTACCAATATCTGAGCATTTTAATGAGTATTAAAATAGAGAATGGCGTAGTCGCCAATATCAAGTAAAGAAACTCTTTTTAGGGTTGTTAATAGGTCAGAGTCTCGTTCATTGATCAGCAGGGTTCATCGCTATCAGGTGAGGATGATAATTTTGGTGCACTAAGATGTCATGACCCACCCACTCATTCCGAAAACAGAGTTATTTAATACTAGGAACTAGCAAGACTATGGCTGAGTAAGTCAGGAAATAGTAACTCTCGTAAATACATAGGGTCTTCTTCTTATCGTGTAGGTATAGTCAAGTGTGTGGCGAACTTGGCTAACACTGGTGTTAAGTTTTCAAACCGCATAATGGCCTCCGACTTGGTTTTAACGACTGTAGTAAATCGACAACAGCCGGGACCGACAGCTTAACGTGCCCTCCGAAGCACGGAAACGCTCGTGATAAATTGCCACTTTGGTCACCCATTAGGTTCCCTGCCTCTGTGTACCTTGCTTAACCTCACTGATCGGTTGAGATCAGCGAGAGCCACTGGGCTACGAGCGCTTCTACATAGGGTGCCCCAAAATCATTTCATAAGATTTCAGAATTCATGAAAAAAACTTGAAAAACACTAACTTAATTGCATCTGGTGCATCTGCGAAATGTGAGAAACACCCTGGAATAACTTCAATTACTATTTAAATATTTTAATGATTTTTAAAGTTATTTTATTTTTTATTTTTTTTGTCTTAAGATTCCATTATTTATTCAAATACACTCCATTTTACGATCATTAATAATAATGACAGCGTGAAACCCGAAAACCAGAAATGTATACACGACAGCACAACAGGCTATACATATTAACCTTGATGTCGTCGTTATCTCCCTCGTAATAGCGCCAGCTTTCGTAGTGCACATGGGTAACCTGACGTGCTGCTGTCTGTACCTCATCAAATTTAAACAGCAAGGTTTTGCAGTATAGATTGTGTAGCGCCAAAGTAGATGAATAACGACAAGTCCTTAATTTAAAGTTTCCGCGTTATTATTTTAATTGCCGCTCGTAGTTATGTATAGATGTCACTATACAGGGTGTAAAGGACAGCTTAGCAAATACTTAAATGATGAAATCGACCGGTAACTATCATCAGCTATAAGTAATTATTTTTTCCCGGAAACGTCACGTTAAGGAGTTTTCATCATAAACATTTTTATCTAAGGAATCCTAACGAAATTCTCAAAATAACTTCCCTTACAAAGGCAAATCAGCGATCAGATTGTTCATATTTCGACCTACGTTCTTTTCGACGTTGTCCAGTTTCGTGAGCTGATTCACGTCCTTAATTTTCGCTAATTTAATGTCACCTTACGAGTGCACCAGTGGTTACAAATGCCAAAATTAACACTTTAGATTACAATTTTTATTTTATTTATTATTTAAGTCTTTAAAAAAATACATTTGCAAGATTTTCACCAAGGTGTTACTAAAAAAGTGTAACTTTGTTATTTGGCATTTGAACGTTGCGCATATACACTGGTACACATTTCTTTTTTACGTCACTAAAGTAATATCCTCGTGTGACGTCACCGTCACAGTTTTTGTGTGATTTACTGCATTCTTTGTAGATGCAGTCTTCTTCAGTTTCCACGAATAAGTAGTCGATGCATTTTGTCCTGCAGTGTCCAGCGCAGCCCGGCGTTTCTCCTTCTCCACAGGGTACACCTAATAATAACAGATTTTTATTTGGCACACCTTATTTGCCTCGTGCGACATCTTTAATACAAAGGTTACTCCTTATAACCCGACCCGGTTGGCAAAAGTTTGCGTAAAGTAACCAAAGTACTTCTAAAGAATAAATTAAAAGCCTGTTTTTCATTTTATGTGCACATTTTATTCATAATCTGTTGAATAACATTCTGTCAGAAGTTTTGGTATCAAATATATTTTTCACTATGATTAATCACAATTTTTTAATAAATAGAAAACGTTACATACTCAAAGGCCCACACTAAGGTTTTTTCTTGTGTCATGGGAACATAGATAAAGACAGACATGAACACCCATGACCCAATAGCAAATATCTGCTTTTAACACAAATGTTTACCACGACTAGGAAT
Source organism: Aproaerema taeniolella (assembly GCA_949987775.1). Lineage (NCBI taxonomy): Eukaryota > Metazoa > Arthropoda > Insecta > Lepidoptera > Gelechiidae > Aproaerema > Aproaerema taeniolella. The sequence goes on along the minus strand of OX465251.1, from coordinate 9,543,045 downwards.
CGAACCTAGGACCCGTCGATCAAGAGGCAGCGCCACTACCACTCGACCAACCCGGCTGTCAATGTTCTCTAAGTGATCAGAATCACCCATAACATAAAATGAAAAATTTTTTTTTTTTTTATAAGTATTATGCAAATTCATTTTTTGACATTTTACTACAGTGATGATGACGATGACAGACCTAATGCGACACAATACCGTTGCAAACAACGTACTCTAACCAAAAAAAAATCCAGCCCTTTTTAGTTTTGTATGTACGCCGCCGTTTGGTATGGTTTCCAAATACACTTTGTTTTCTTTTTTTTATGAATGGCTGTCCGCGTTGATGCGATTCCGCCAAAATCACGTAGCAAAGAGGATACACACTAGAGATTGTTGGTGCCCAAATACACTTAATTGTCAAAATTCAGTCAGATGTTTGTTCTTTGTTTATCCTACTTTTCCTTAATAAATATTATAATTTTATGGCATCTATTCTGAAATTCTACGAACGGTTTTCCGGGTCATCAGATGGCAGTGGCAGAAAATGTATTTATTTTTTGTTTATTTTATGACAAGCACCGGTCATATATCGGTGTTAGACTTAAAGAAATTTTGAGTACATTTTGACGTACAACCCGGCAACACTTTTTAAATAGTTTTTTATACGTTTTAAAAAACTAAAGACTCTCTTTTAAATATCACTCGAGTACTTACTTTTCATTTCAGTAATATTTACAGCATATTTAAAATTATCAGTATATGTATTAATAATTTGATCATTGTTCACTTGTTCTCGAGACAAAGTATATTTTATGAATGGTGTTACATATTTCATTAGCTCCTGCCTCTTTTAGTTATTTACTCATTGAAAACTTTAATGACTACCTATTGTATTTTGTTTAAGTACATACTTTGATAGAATGTAGAAAATTTATTTTTGGAAAATGGTAATTTAAAACATTATTCATTTGTTTAGGAGAAACATACATTACAACACACAAAAAATCTTAACATACAAACACACACAATATTCAAATGTTATGTGCCAGAGTAACTTATCTAGAAGCACTGAAAAGCATCTGGGTATTCTTAAAAAAATGTACATTTTCTTAAGGATATCTGGATGCTTCCCTGTACGAGCCGGTTAAATGGAGCAATTCACGGAATACATCTTTATGGTCATCTTTTTGCTTTTTTTTTGCTGCCGCAATCTTAACTTGTCCTATTATCACTCCTTGATCAAGATTAAAGGTACACTCAGCTGCTGGAACGCACGAATTTATAGTTTCGTCTAAATAATACCCTTTGTCTTTGTTGCAAACACATTGAGTGTACGGCACTTTGCATGTTTTGTATAAACAAGGTTGATCGTCTTTTAATATGTAATGGTTACATTTTGAATTGCAGTTGAAGCCGCAGCCGGGTACTTGATTAGGACTACATATAACCTAAAAAAAATACTCATCTAGACAAAAGAGCCGATTCCATATATTTACCAAAACTCCTGTTAAGACAGTTTTTACTCTTGTTTTTCCCTTTTTTTAGGGAATGGGTTCGCTCTTGACCACAATCTAGCTTAGGGGCGAAGATGTGATCAAGGATGTAGCAAGCTCACCCAAAAGATGTCTATTTAGTCGAATTTTAAAGATATTATTTTATATGAGTCCAGGAATGCAGATGCAAGCAGAGAATTCCATTCCTTAGCGTTGCGCAATATAAAATACTAGTTTTTTCCGCCCGGTACTTCGTTCCCGTTGGAATTCGGGAAAATCGTGTTAATCCAGGGTGTCAGCCACTTCCATACCAAATTTTATCAAAATTGGACTAGTTGTTTGAGCGTTAAAGAGTAACAAACATACAATAAAAGTTTGTAATTATGTAAAACTTTCGCGTTTATAATATTAGTAAGGATAAGGATGAAGAGAAGCGCTCAGTGCGGAACCGAAGAATCTCGACAAGTTAAGAGTCGTCTCTGTGCTGTGCGTCTGGACGAAAGATGTAGGCGGAATGAGCTCATACAACTCATGAGCACGCTCCCCGAAGTACATCTTGTAAAACACATAGGCTTTATATCTATGAGCTAAGCTTTGGAGTTTATCTTACTACCTTTGGTATGAATTAACCTACTCTGCATTAGGTACAAAGTAATGCTTACTCTTTGATTGGAAAAACACCCTGAAACATAACGTCAAACTTTAACCTCTCACAAAAAGTATACTAAAGACGAATTAAGATATTATTGGGTGGTTTTTGAGGTTCGGTCACGTCTCAAAGCGGTGACGGCAGCACATTTCTGTTGTCATTGCTCGCAGTACATACAATAATAATTACTCTAATACGATCAGTGAGTCATAGGATTAAAAAAATCAAAGATAAGCTTGCCACCACCGTCTTAGCTTTAAGTCGTAGTCAAAATATCAATAAAATTTTACAAGGAACACGTTACATTTTTCTTTTTCATGTACTTCTCTAATTACTTTTTAATAAATGAAGTTTAAAAAATTGTGTTTCAAAAGTACACATTGAACATTTAAGCCAGCATAATACCTGAAACCGTATCCAAAACTCCGTTTAATAACAATATGAATATGAACTTCATCTTCATCACTTTGAATTTGTTTAAATTTTTCACTTTTATTTCCGTGTTTTTCTTATTACTAAATTAAATGACAAAAAAATATTTTTTGCCAATCCTCGAAATTTCTGCAACAGAACTGTGTTTCATAGACAACACTGCTATCAGCTAATGCTTTTTTATTATTATTATAAGATGGGTTAACTCTTGACCTCAATCTTGACCACTTACAAAGTAACAGTGTACTAAATAAAATGAATCGATATTTTTAACAATACGTACACCACACTCAAATCACATTGAATTTGTTCAGCACGATCTTTTCTTGAATGTACTTGTATCACATAATAGGATTTTTCTATATATAAAATTATTTACATACATTTACTGTTTTTCTTATTAAGAAGTGTTAGTGTGGTACGTTAGTACTATTATTTATTCTGTGGTGTGGTATGTAACAGGTAACATTTGTTGTTTGTAGATTGTTTTCTTTTTATTATATGACAAGTCTTTATAATATTATTTATAATGTTATTGTGAATGAATGAATGAATGAAATATACTTTTATTGCACACCAAAGACAGACAAAATAAATGAACATGGATAATCAAGGAATTAGAATGTACAACAAGGCGGCCTTATCTAAAATAGCAACAACAAACAAAACTATTTAAGGCCCGTAGTCTAGAAAATTTTCGTTTAGACGATTTGGAAAAAGGAATTTGACATCTAATTGGGAAATAAGATGAGTAAATGTTCTGGAATACGAGTCTAACAATGAATAGAGATTGTGCATATTATTTTATTTAAGTACTTATTTTAATTATTTGTAGCACCTTTCCAATATTAATTTAAGGTTCCGATTCTGACTCATGTCGCAGATCTTGTATCTCCAGATTCCCATCTCAGTATAAGCCTCTGTTTTTCTTTAGGTATTTTAATAGTGCAATAGAACACCATCACGCATTTCTTCTGGTTCTCATCGTAGTAATACCCTCGTGTAGTGTCACAGTCACAGTTCTCGTACGGTTTAGTGCACGTCTCATATATGCATCTATCATCAATTGTTTTGTAATAATAATTAATACATTTTTTCAAACAATTAGTACCGCATCCCGGGATTTCTCCGGCATCAGCGTTACATTCTGTAACTAAAGATTTTTTATTTATTTACTAAGCCATTAATGTCCCACTGCTGAGAATAGATGGATGGATAGATGAAATACTCAATGTCGTAGCTTTAACTTTTAATTTGGTAAACTCTCCAGCAGCCTAATGTTTAATTGCGAATTTGAGGTGTACACGTGCGTAATTAGAACGATACAAAGTTATATTCTTGATATACGTACAAGTACGACATTTTATCTAGATTTAGCGGGAGTCTTTTAAAAAAAATATGTTGTTGGCCTGTCTTTGTTAAAATCTATGCCACCAGGCATAGTTTAACTTGTAACTTGTAATCTATGAGAACTGAAAAGTCAATTACGTTAATAAGCATAGATATTCGTATGTAAATGACTTCATAACCGATGAACCTATATAGCAAAATATTAAGTTCTATTATAATAACTTGATAACCTTTGCATTTCTAAGCATAGCATAGCAGGGCACATGCTTCAAACTATGAAAGTATACTACTCGTAGTTCATATACACGAGTATATACACATATGAAAATTTTATTATATTCGAAAACAAATTGAAGGAATAAAGTTAAATGGCCACGTGGTACTGAGAACTGTGCAGATAATGTCTTACAATTATTTTTGTTTATCAGCTCATATACGTCCCCACCGAGGGGCACAAGGGAGGCCCCTTCAAAACACAAAGGGGATTTAGGCCATAGCCCACCACGCTGGCCCTAAGCAAGTTGGTGGGACCACATGAAAACGGATTTTCTTAGATTTTCATCACAATGTTTTCCTTCACCGCTGAGCAAGTGATAATTAATGAAAATCCGAAAGGACGAATTTAGTGGTACAGGCCCGCACCAGGATTAGAACTAACAACCATCCAGTTACAAGTCTGGCTCATTACCAACTGGGCTCTATCACTGCTACACAACGACGTTAATTTTTGAAATCACGTTAAATACGTACTTTCTGGGAACCCTATAGTTGTATAGTTTGTAGAAAACGTGGAGGAATTGTTTTAAACCGTAGACTGAACGGTCCATAATCATCGCTTAAATGGCATTTCTGTAAAACAACACATTCTTCCACAATTTCGTCATAGAAGTAGCCGTTCTTTACATCACAATCGCAATATTTGCGATATTTGCATTTTTGACACTGCCTATGCCTAGGTTTGTAGTAATCCATGCATTTTGTATTGCAATGACCTTTACAGCCAGGCACTTCACCAATTTTACAATTCAACACTGAAAACAACATTATTTTCAAACATTTTTCACTTTGTTGCACAAAATATGTCATCACAAAGGACTTGTCCTCTGCTGGAGTTGAACCTAGCTATGTTAATTATAATTAACGATAATGTCATACTTTAAAACCATCGACTAGGTAAAAGGTACGTATCCACTTATACCCAGTATTTGTTATACTTATATATACACACCGTGTTCCTGAGGATATCCATTAACTTCAACATACTTTCAAACCATCAAGATAAATATTTTTGATCATGAACGAATATTTTTGATCAAGAAAATATTTTTGATCATGATATTTTTGATTTGATCATGGGAATGTTCCCAAATTTCTTTTTTTATACATTTTGAACTTTCATACAAACTAAATACCTTGACATTAATTATCTAACATGCAAGGCTCTTTACAGGATTTAGCTCTCGGGTAACAAATGAAGTTTGATAGAAGCGGCAACGCAGCTCGAATAAAGACAATTTCTCACTTCACAGCCCAATCAAATAATTTCACAGGTATCTTTGAAACGAAGCATTTTTAAGTACTACTTCTTTTGTAAGATTTCATTAGTTAAAAAGTTAAAGCTATAGAAGTGTTTGCATAAGTTAATAGAAATCCTCAGGAGCACGGTCTATATTAAAACGTTTTATTTTATTATTTTATTGTTGACATTTTCAATTTTCATGTCATAGTCGTTGAAGTTTGGGTAGAGCCAAATAATCAGAGTATTTTAATGAGTATTAAAATAGAGAATGGCGTAGTCACCAATATCAAGTAAAGAAACTCTTTTTAGGGTTGTTAATACGTCAGTCAGTCTCGGTGCACCTCTAGCAGGTGAGGATGACAATTTTGGTGCACTAAGACCCCACACACACTCCGAAAACAGAGTTATTAGTTACTAGGAACTAGCAAGTAAGTCAGGAAATGGTAACTCAATTACATAGGGTGCCCCAAAATTATTTCAAAAGACTCCAGAATTTATGAAAAAAACTTGAAAAACACTAACTTGCATCTGGTGCATCTGCGAAATGTGAGAAACACCCTGGAAAGAATAATACTTTATTTACTATGTAAATATTTCAATTATTTTTAAAGTATTTTTTTTTAATTTTTTTGTTTTAAGATTCATTTATTTATTGGAATACACTCCATTTTGCGATCTCAAATAATAATGACTGCGTGAAACCCGAAAACCAGAAATGTATACACGACAGCACAACCGGCTATACATGTTAACCTTGACGTCGTCCTTATCTCCCTCGTAATAGCCGGCTTTCGTAGTGCACATGGGTAACCTGACGTGCTGCTGTCTGTACCTCATCAAATTTAAACAGCAAGGTTTGCAGTAGACATTGTGTAGCGCCAAAGTAGATGAATAACGACAAGTCCTTAATTTGAAGTTTCCGCGTTATAATTATTAATTGTAGCCGCTCATAGTTATGTATAGATGCCACTATACAGGGTGTAAAGGACAGCTTAGCAAATACTTAAATGGTGGAATCTACCCGTAACTATCATTAGCTATAATTATTCATTTTTTCTCGGAAACGTCACGTTAAGGTGTTTTCATTATACCTATCTCCCTTTGTTCCCCGCGCCGCGCCGCGCTGCTATCGGAGTGCGATTGACATGATCGGAGTGGACATGATCGTCCTAATCCTATTGATATTATTTCTATAACACTTACAAAATAAGATAAATAAAAATTTACCTGTCACTTTACCAAAAATTTGAACGAATAAAATGACAAGAAAATGTCGCTTCATATCTTTGAAACTTTCACAGAAAACCTTGTGAACATAAATTGATTGTAAAAGTCAATAAAATTACAATAGAACGGTCATCGAATGAAGAGTTGCCATTAAATACTGAAATATTCTTTAAATATTTAACTTTTTTAAACATATTTGCAATTATGTAACTCGCTTGCATATAGGTAGCCACTCATATTCTTTCCACGAACTTATTCAGTTACAGCACAAACTATTACTCATTATGTAACAGATTTTTTCTGTCGTGATATCTGCTCATAAGTCTTAGAAAAAGAAAAGTGTACTGTTTAGGGTTCCGTCTGTCTGTCCGTCTGTCACCAGGCTGTATCTTATGACCCGTGATAGTTAGACAGTTGTCACAGATGATTTATTTCTGTTGTCATTATAACAACAATTACTAAAATACAGAATAAAATAAATATTTAAGGCGCTCCCATAACAAACGTCTTTTTTTGCTCGTTTTTATAGATAATGGTGCGCGAGTCAGACTCGCACTTGGCCGGTTTTACTTTATTTTATTTAACACGTACTACTTAATTTAAAAAGTGGCTATACGCGCTGTAATCAGTAATTGTTCTCAGAGTACGAAACTAACCTTTAACGCTTTGAAATGTCCGCCATTCAACTGTTAAGGGCTGATGATAAGGGCTAGGTAACCATAATGAAGAGACAAGATTAAATAAGACAACAACTTTCACACAACTACTTTATTTTATTTTAAAAATACTGTTAAAGAAGAACTCCTGCTAAAACTTGTAAAATCGGGAGCTTATATTACGTTTACAAAATAACAATGCTATGAAAGAAAGTTTGTTAACCGTCCGACTAAGTCGATTTCTACTTAATGAGCAAAATGAGTGTCGCACCTACAAAATACTACAAAAAAAATTTACTATAAAGACATGGCTTCGAAATTTTCATTTGGTCCAAACCATGTCCATGTCATTTTTTGTTATTCCTTTTAAGATTTTTATTTGTGGGTTTTTTATCGGGTATGAACATTCGTACACGGGCACACACTTCCCTTTATATTCGTCGTAGAAATATCCCTTGTCTGTATCGCAATCGCAATGTTGAAAAGGTTTTGCACATGTTATTGTAGGGCACAGGTCAAAATAATAGTCAGGTGACACATGATTCCGACATTTTGTTGAGCATTGGTCGCCGCAACCTGGTATTTCTCCAAAATTGCAAATAACTTCTGTAAAGGAAAAAAGTAAAATAAATCTCAATTTTTTGTGTTATATATTGGTAATACACACATCAACACGGTCTAGGGATATTGCACGATTTTTCATACAAAAGAGGTCTGTTTGAGAAGCTATAAAAGCATATTTGAGATACATGGAGTGCTATAATTTTCAGAAGAGCAAGTGCTAAACCTAAATTTTCAATTCTAGTCAATAAATTTTGTTTTACTTGAAATTTGTGAAAACGTGACTGAAACAAAAACGAAAAACGAAACGAAATGAGACCTGCCTCCAAGTAATCTATCCCAGGCAACGACACTTTATTTTTTTCTGAATCTGAGGTGTCGTCCTATGGTCTCATGCGGTGTGGTAGGCTCTTTAAAGGGCCGTCTGGTTCGCGACCACCCTCCTACCGAAGTCCGACGCCAAATAGCTTGCTGTGTTCCGTCGGTGCGTGGGAGTACCAGTGCCTTTATAGGAATTTTCTGGGTTAACTCGCTCCGTCGTCGACCTCATCTTTGACCTTTATGGTCAAGATATTGAGGTCAAGAGTTAACCCATCTTATGATTAAAAAAAAAAGATAAAATACACTTTTTGTCTGCTTTTTGTATGAAAATGGTCGAATTTACGCAATTTTTTTTCATTTTCGTTGCTCGTCTTGCTCGTCTGAAAATTATAGCGCTCCAGTATCTTGAGTATGCTTTTGTAGCTTCTCAAACAAACCTCTTTTGTATTAAAAATCGTGCAGTATCCCTAGACCGTGTTGATGTGTATATATTGGTCCACCGACACGCATTGGGCTAGCGTGGTAGACTATGGCCTCAATCCCCTCTGTGTTTCGAAGGGAGGCTCGTGCCCCTCGGTGGGGACGTATATGGGCTGGTAAGAAGGATTTTTATTTATTTATTATGAGATGGGTTAACTCTTGACCTCAATCTTGACCAAGGTCATAGATGAGGTCGACGATGGAGCGAGTTAACCCAGAAAATGCCTGGTACTCCTACGCACCGACGGAACACGTTAAGTTGTTTGGCGTCGGACTCCGGTAGGACGGTGGTCACGAACCAGGCGGCCCATTACAGAGCCTACCACACCGCATGAGACCATAGGACGACACCTCAGATTCAGAATAAATTGAGATGTCGTTGCCTGGGGTGGATTAATAGGAGGCATGTCTCATTTGTGTTTCCTTAATCGCCTCTTACGACACCTACGGAAAGAAATGGGGTGGTGTTATTCTAAACTAATCACCACACGCCCGCATATTGGGAGATTTTTAATTATTTTGAGATAATTAAGGGAGTGGATCAGCCCAGTAAACTGAACCACTTTCCTCAAGGAACATACTTAGGTCGAAATATAAAATTATTTATACAACTTGTACAATCAGCTGATTGCTTAGTAAGGAACCTAGATTTTTTTGGATAATTTTTTTTGGGTTCCTTGGGGACAGCTGTTTTGTTTCATGGGTAGATTTTAGCCCTAAAGTTTAGTTAACTAATTTGAAGTCACCCCATATAAATCTATACCAATATTATAAAGAGGAAAGATTTGATTTTTTGTTCGTTTGCATTGAATAGGCTCCAAAACAACTGGACCGATTTGAAAAATTCTGTCACCATTAAAATGCTACATTATCCCTGAGTAACATATAGGCTAAAAACTTTACCGAATTCCCACGGGAACGAAGTCTCGAGGGGAATGCTAGTCTATGTATAAAACTATTATATTTTTGTACTAAGTCCATTCAAAGGCGCAGGGTGCAGTCTCTCGCTGAGAAGAAGATGCCAGTATTTCACAGTATTATTATTTTTACTAGGTAATCAATCAAATACTTTAAAGCATTTGTACACAAATACTTAATTTAAAAAAAAATTACCGCGTTCATAACTTTTAGCTGGAAGATTTAGTAACCTTAAAAAAAAACCTAACGATAAGTAAGTACAAAATTACGAGATTTAATTTTCACGAACATTGATCCTGTTTGGTTATAATAACCACCAAAGCGTTTCTAATGCACCAATTAGATTATTCAACAAAAATTTAAAAAATGAATATAAGTACTTACTTGTGATTGCTTTTGAATATATTTGTAGAAAAATGAGCAATATCATCAACATTCTGTAATTCTGGGTATTCTGTGACATGGTTTTAAATATTAGGTCCTTACGAATAATGTCCATGAAAGAAATAACTATCACAATGTCACCTCCTTTTATATACATTTTGAAGTAGAAAACAATTATTCGACATTTCAGTAACTGATTGTAAAATATGTATACAACTGTCGGTATTGATATACAGTATTTGTTTCTTTGTGTTAAATAAAGTAATAGTAAAAGGATTTTTTTTCTATCTTTACAATGCTTGTTTAAAATTCTTTTGGCAGATTGTGTATTCTTACTATACCTACTACCTGTAAGTATACAAAACTTCTGTTTTGCAAAACATGGTGTTGGCCAAGATACGTGGATTCTTGATGCATCTTATAACACTTCAGCGACGTTTCATGATGTGTGAAGTTCATATTTTTTACCGTACACACATTATCGTACACAAAGGCGAGCTTATCCCTATAAGTAAACTCTTCCAGCTTTTGTTGTGGTACCTATATGTATGGGCAGTAAACTACGTAGTAAATTTTTATTATTAACTACTTTTCATGTAAGCGATTTTTGAAGTGAAAACTTCTATATCGGCGTTGTGCACTTTGAAGTATGAGTAAAAATGTAAACTCGCGTCAGGGTCAGGGACAGACAGTCACGTGACCCAGATCGAAAATCCGTAAGGCGGAGGGGTGTTTAGTAATAGGAAATTAAAACTTCAAAAGTCAAGATGTCACGGAGGGGTGTTTAATAAATATAGGAAATCAAAACTGCAAAAGTCAAGATGTCATCCGGTGTCAGCATAGAAAAAAATAAATTTAATATTAATGCACAACGTTAATGTTCAAATTTTCAATTCTGCCGGCACTCCCGAATTGCAAATCATTTACATGTATACATGTATTATATAAATACTGTCTTCACTATATTCAATAGTATGTATTATTATGTATTTGAATATAGTGAAGATAGTAGTGTTACATATATTGAAACATATGAATATAGTGAAACAGTTTGAGATAAATATCGCGAGGAAACTAAAGGCATCCGATTATTTTATCCGGTCATTTTTCCCTACAAAGATAAGTTCAAAGGGCATCTCTCCACTGTAATTACTTATTCCTCCATACCCTAAATAGTCCAGTGTACCCCGAATAAGGCAGGAGATAAAGCAATAGGAAGAAAGAGAATAAAAAAACTTTACTTCGAGTACATTTTATTTATTTAAATATTTAAAACAAAACAAAAAACTTAACAATTAACAGCTTTTGCCAATTAGAAATGTACCGGATTATTTCCAGGTTGACCAGGTTTTCTCAACTTATTTAAGCTTGTTGTTAAAAATTGGTTGCTTGTTAAACTTTCCTACATTATCAGTGAACTGGACTGCTTGTGCAATATGGGCATGTAAACTTCGCTTTTGAAAACCATACTGAAAGTTGGCTTCATGGCACTTGTGGACAGGAACACATTTCTCCTCAAATTCATCAAAAAAGTAACCATGTTGCGTATCGCAGTCACATCTTCGATATCGTGGTTTACATTTCGCATTTCTGTCACATATTTCATAGTCCTTTTTATAGTAATTTATGCATTTGGAATTGCATTTCTGTTTGCAGACAATAGTTTCCCCATATTTGCAGCGAGGAACTGTAATTACAATTTATACTTGTTAGTATATCAAGCCTCCACAAAAATAATTTGAAAAATAATGGCCCGCAGGTCTGTTGCAATCGGTGTTGGATATAGACTTTCTGCATACGTACGGATGGAAGTGTGTTACTCATAACTCAACTCAGCACTCACTACTGCTCTCTACACTGGGCAAGTGGATTGGTTCGTTTCTGCTGTCCAGCGTCAGTATTGTGCCAGAAACTTATTCGGCAGATAGAGAACAGAAAAGTGGGAATAGAGACAAAAATATCTTCAAAGGCGGCTTTATGACATGCATAAGTAGCACAACTAAATTGCGCCTGGGTCACAGATACGTAAATATGAGAACTATACGTCTCTGCCGTACTCAGAGACGTCAATTAAAGTTAAGTACTGTTAAACTATGATGTTGTCTCTTTCACTCTTGTTGTTATAAACAAGGATAGCATGACCTTTAATTACTTCTAAACTTTAATTGACGTCTCTGAGTACGGCATCAGTTAAACCTGTGACTTGTTAATTTGTGTTAGACGTGTTATCGTGGATCTCTGCGATCATCCGCAGTAGTTTTATTATTGGCAGATGCCCATACAGTAGTTATATTTCATTTAGTTCTTTCAATTGGTATCCATCCAACCATGTTTTTTGTGTTTTTAGTTATTTATTTATTTAGGATATCCCACCATAGGTACAAAAAGCTCGATACTACAATCCCCAATTCTGATTGGGGATATCACAAAGGGATATCACAAAGAAAAGAAACAATTGAAGAACATGTTATTAATTAGTTGATTAAAGAAAATAAAATTTTTGAAAGATTCCTAACTTTATTGATGCGGATGTACGCTTATATCTCTCCGATATGCCAGTTTACTGAAAAACAACCAATAGTCTTCCTACGATTATGACTCGTGCAATTAGGTTCTCTCCTTACCGTGTAGGTATTTACTAACCCAGGTGTCAGTTTTTTAACCGTTAAATATCCTCTGACTTGGTTTAACGACTGTAGTCAATCGACGTACCCTCCGAAGTACGGAAACGCTCGTGATAAATTGCCAGTTTGATCAACTATCGGGTTCCCTGACCCTGTAAACGTTGTTTAACCTCATTGATTGGTTAAAACGTTATTATTTTGTGTTGATAAAGATTGCGAGTGTCCCATGACATATCGCGAATAAAGCAGTATAGAAGTATATTATCATATATTTAACCTTTTACTGGAGCCGATGGACAACCTGTGAAGAATACAAAACATGAAATCTTAAGCAACTTAACATCTAAACGTAAGTTTGGACGCCTAACCACAGAAAATACAAATAACTGTTGCCTATTAGGATTGCTACTGCAAATCCAGTTATTGCTTTGAGTCGCTTGTGTCTGGCTTTCAAACACGGTTTTGTTATATAGTCATTAAGTTTTACATGTTCGAAATAAATATAAATAAAAATAAATAAATCAATAAAATATCAACCAAACAATGCAGCATACAGGCACGGAAATAAATTATAATTATTTTTATGCCCGTCGCTTCGCTTGGAAAGGTATCCTATAGGTCACTTTCCAGTCCTCCTCTAGGGAAACAAACATACTTTTTTCTGTAACATTTTCCGAGTCTTTGTCGGAAGTTTTCTCCAAAGTTTTCATTGGTATAACAGCTGTCATCTTGTTTGTCGGGCAGGAGGGCCAAGATTCGTTCTGTAAGTCTACGACCGATATTTCGGAGCATCGGATTTCAACACTACAGATGACAGTGACAGATAGAAATAAATTTGTCGAATGTCGAGGGTTCGACTAATGGCGAGACTTTAAATTGACATTACAATAATTTTTAAATGTATTTTTTTTTGTATTGTGATTGACGTATTTTGTTTTTTATATTTTGTTTTGTATGTTTCTAATACAAAACAAAAATGGGCAAAGCTTGAAATAAGTTATTTATTATTATTAAAGTAGCTAGCGAAACTTTAGGGGGTAATTCTCCCCATAAAACTGAATAACTTCCCCAAAAGAACCCAGAAACTCTAAAAAAAATCGACTTCACATATGAAGCTGGATCGCTGAAGTTTATGGAGCCGCAGACTTTTTTTATATGTCGACCAAAGTAGAGTCGGTGGTCTGACGGGTCGACAAGAGTTCAATCCCTAGTGCCACCACGTACCAATGGCTCGTTTTCTGAGTTATGTGTATTAGTTTAACACTAACCGGTGCTCTTACGGTGAGGGAAAACATCGTGAGGAAACATGCACATTTAGGAGACTGAATGTGTACCCATGCTCCAGTCCGGTCAGCTTTCCCTATTAAGAGGGTCACGGAGGTCAGATGTCAAAATTTACCTGTTACTGCGTTTATAATTTCAACGAATAGAAATATAAAAAAATACAGTTTAATTATTTTAATGTTCTTCGTGTCACTTATCACAACACCACTCTGCATTGTTCTAAACTTAAAATATACTTTCCAATAATTTTCAACGTTTTTTATATTGAATAAAGGGTCTTTAGTGTTATTAATATCCGATGTAAATTTTATAAATAACAATTGTCTTCAACTCCTTTTCACAAAACATTATCATCAACTATTTTTTAGACAGATGTCCTCTCAAGAGGTTCAATCTTGTGTTCGAAGATAATATTTTTTATCATAAACGAGAAAATTTTAAACATTCTTCGTCCGTTTCACACGTATCTTAATGCACCATAATGATTGACCAGGATTTGGCGACTAAGGTAGTCATAAAACTTCGAACACAAGTTCATATTTTCCTAAATAACTTAATATTTAATAACAAAAAAACACACGTTATGGAATAACTGTTTAATTAATAAAACCGTAAAGTAAAAGAATATAAAAAGAACAAAAACGCAATCGAATCCTGGACTTATATGTATTTATGTTTATTATTATTTATATTTAGTTTTTTTTTAGTTTTTTATAATGTCATAATTTATCATCTTATCTTTCACCCCGGCCCATATGAGATGTGCACCTACCACTCACTTCTCGCCAATCACCCTAAGGTAGACTGGTTGATCATGCCATTGGGTACTTAGTTCGCCCTTGTACATTTAGTGCATCAAGTAAAATAAATAAATAATTTTCGTTTAAAAATATAATGTCACTCATTATAAAAGGGCACACCATGTTCCGTGCTTAACTTTTCGCCTCGAGGGTGGGCCTGGCTAGGCCGGTGTAGGTATGGAGGGCATATGAGGTTACCACACGCGTTCGCTTTTAAAATGGAGTAACCTGATGCACTGGCCTCTGTACAACGTTGAATAAGTTCTTTCACAATGCGAACCAACTATTACCTACATATGTAAGTGGAACGGGGATGCTTGCTTGCTTTTGTGGAGTTTATTGTTTCTTTTTGTCAAACTCTATCTTTTTCACGTCAAAGTGTTTGTTTGAGAAATGACACCGATGCACGGGTACACATTTAAAAACCACTTCATCGTAATAAAAGCCGTTCGCTGTGTCACAGTCACATTGTTTAAATGGTCGACTACACGGTGAAGGAAAGCAAGGTTTCTTTTGTAAGTTTATGTTGTAGTAGTGGATACATTTTCTGTTGCAGTTGTCACCGCAACCGGGCACCTCCCCATAGCCACATTCAACGGCTGAAACACGGGATAAAGGATAAAGAAAACACATTTTATATGGAGTGATTTTTAATTAGTTAGGGACTCTTTAGGGGGTGATTCTCCCCGTGAAACTGAATCCCCACTTGACCAACCTATGTGTAATTGACTGCAATTTACTATCTCCACGCAAACTGTAAGCCTGAATATCTCCACGCTTTGCGTATTTGTCTAAACTTTCTTTAACATAAGTACGCAAACTAACCATCCAGCTTCCTTGTAAAATGAATATAAATATAAATATTACTGAACAATTCACGCAGCGCTATGTAACCCCAAACGAAGCAAGATTTTACTATGGGTACAAAATAACTAATATACTAATTAAAGGCTTTTCTTCTGTAAATAAGCACATATTATACATAAACAACCTGCTCCTCACAAATACTTGAAAAAACAATTAATTTATTAAGACGTACACAACAGTTCACAATGTTACATTATCAAATAATACATACATATGTCTGATATAGTGCTAAATTGTACACCTTGGGCGTGGACGTAAAGCTTGATTAAGCAAACAGGCTTTTAAGACACTACGAGATACTTACTTGTAATAAATTACATGTAGTGAGAATTAACATACTAAAAAACTTCGAAACAGACTTTAATAACGTATGATTTAAGTTTTTGAATAACTTATGATTTTCAATCGATCTTCTTCTTGTAAATAAAAATAGTTTAAAATCAACAAAAAACAAGATCAGAATCCTTGGCTATATTATGCGAAAAAAAGAAATCATATAAAAATCTCAACCACAATTGATTTCAATGTTATTTTTTATGCAGTACTTACCTTTTGTGATAAAAATAATATTTAAAATAAACACAGCAATCACAAATAATTTCGTCATGATTAATTTTTAATTTTAATAATAAATTTATTACACAAAATCCACATCCATTTATTACAATGTAATGCTTGAAAAGTGATTTTCTTTCATTCGTTTTCCTTATTCATTGAATGAATAGGCCATTGTCTATGTAACAATTGGTTTCGTTCAATACAAAGCTTTCTTATCTTATAACATAAAGTTTGAACTTATACAAGTGTTTCGTACTTTTGTATACAGTGTTCTTGATAGTGTAGTTTTTTTGATAGTGTAACTTGGACAGTGTAATATTCACTGTCCAAGTTACACTATAAAAAAAATTATTTGCTTGGCGACAACAGTTTTTGTTGAATACGTAGTATCATACATTGTACTTAAAGTCAAATCTTACTTACACTACTTTTCTAAGGAATACTGACAAGTAAAATAAGTAAAGTCTATTTACGTGAAGAAAAATTTAGATTTACATACCTACATACTGGTATATAGTACTATCTATTTTATATACTCACGCCTATGATCCCTGACGGGGTAGGCAGAGCATCTTGTGGTACTAGTACCACTTGATGCCACGTTTGACATAAAACCAGAGGGTTATATTGTCATGAAATATGATGTAGGTGGTGAGAGGTTGTCAGCCTTTGCCCACGATACAGCTAAACCCTCGCGTCCCACTTACTGACTTTTACAGTATGCCTGGGAAAAGTAGGCAGCTGGCACATTCTATGTCTTTCTTTTACTCCCAGTCCAGCATGGAAGTAATCTATTTTTTAATCTCAAATATAAAAGGACCTTTGTGACTTCATAGAGGAAGTCAAGGTTTGGCCGCATTATCCGGCACTCAAACAACAGAACGATCGACGCAGCAAAATATTATTGAAACAGCCGCAGTGTCTCGAGAAGTCATGTGGTGCAGTGTTTAATTTCTTAGTGCAGTCAAGTTTAAACAGTTTCATGTGTAAAAAGGATATTTTGCCTCGTCAGTTAGTTCATTTACTAATATCCGATAAATGCAGTCATCTTTACAGATATGCTTTGGACCTAACTGTTTAAATTTGAGCTTTAGTATTGCTACGGTATTTATTATTCCTTCTGACACGGTTCATTGAAGTTTTAACACGTTTAACAATAGCTCTTGGACGTCTGTTAGTACTTCTAGAAAGGATATCTGTACCATTGTTTTCATAGTTGTGAAGTCCTTTCGGTATAGTTCCACTGCTACACCAATGGGCAGGTACACATTCATTAATAGTATTATCGTAATAGAATCCATTTACGGTGTCACAATCACAGTATCTATAGGGTAAATGGCACGTGTTGCAATCAATTTTGTCGTCCTTAAAGTAATCTTCACATCTGGAATTGCAATTATCCCCACAACCAGGTTTTTCTCCTATTTTGCAAACCAAACCTGACAAAAGAAATGTCTTTTAAAATATTGTATGGCGAACTCTTAATAACGTAAATCTATTTAAACAAATATTAATTGTGTTCATTGCTACATGCAAAACTCGTAGAGATTGATAAAAATGTACAAAACAGTCCTAACACAAGGAAAACGGATCATACTTGTATTTTGAGCAGTTTTCATTTTTGGACATGCGTTCTTTTAGCAATTCGAGATCAAGATCATCTGTCAACATCAGCCGAATGCAAAAGAAATGCAAACTTCTGTTATATTTAAAGTGATGTTTTCCTTGGCAATACACTTTCATGAGAGTCATGCTGATCTTTGATTATTTATTATTCGACTGTAATTCTTTTGTAAACTTACAATCCTCACTAATATTATAAACGCGAAAGTTTGTATCTTACCAGCCTATATACGTCCCCACCGAGGGGCACGGGCCTCCCTTCGAAACACGAAGGGGATTTAGGCCATGTCCACCACGCTGGCCCAATGTGGGTTGGTGGACCGCCTCGACTTTCGAAAATGAATTTTCTTGGACGGGCGGGTTTCATCACGATGTTTTCCTTCACCGTTAAGCAAGTGATAATTAGAAATCCGTACATAAATCCGAAAAGACGAATTTAGTGGTACAGGCCCGCACCAGGATTTGAACCCCTGACCTTCCGATCACAAGTCTGGCTCATTACCAACTGGGCTATCACCGCGAAAGTTTGTATGTATGGATGCAATGTGTGGATGTATGGATGTTTGTTACTCTTTCACGCTCAAAAAATTTTGATAAAATTTGAACGAAGTCCTAGGTGGAAAGCTAATAAAGAATATTGTATTGTAGATGTTAGTGGGCAGGTCACATTGTCTGGAAAACTGACGGTAGTTGGGTGCTGAAGAGTTTTGAGTGGCTTTTACATACCTACAGAAAGGTACACTGTAGAAGGTTTCCCATAAATGAGATGATTCCCGCACCTACCTTTAGGCATAGGTGCGGGAAGCCGTCGAATGCGGGAAGAACAAGACCAGAAGATCGATGTGGAGACTCTTCACAGGTAAACTATGTCCAGCAGTGGACGTTTTGCGGCTGATGTTATAATGATATATAGATATATAGCACAACCGATCAGTGACGTTAAGCAACGTTCACAGAGGCAGGGAACCTAATGGGTGACCAAAGTGGCAATTTATCACGAGCGTTTCCGTGTTTCGGAGGGCATGTTAAGCTGTCAGTCGCGGCTGTTATCGATTGACTACAGTCATTAAAACCAAGTCAGAGGCCCTTGTGCTGTTTGAAAACTCTGACACCAGGGTTAGCCAAGTTTGCCACACACTTGACTATACCTACAGGATAAGAAGAAGTTTACTCCTAGATAAAACCTACCTGGTTTTAATCTATTCCTGGTAGCTAACACTATGATTCCGAGTATGAATAAATACATCACTGATAAAAATTGCAACATCTTAGTTACCTTGCTCTTAACTATACTGACAGGTTAGCTGTCCGATTCATAGATTTTATACTAATTTATATAAGTATGTCTGTTCCGTCATATTATTAACAAATTACTGATGTAACCAGAGATCATTCAGATTATATTATTTTAGAGTATCAATACAATAACTATGTTTTCTTATGTAATTTAAAGAAATTTACACTTAGTTGCACAATTTTCTTTGTTTCATTTTGATATAAGTAGGTACATGGTACTGGAGGAGTGATAGCTCAGTTGGTATTGAGCCAGATTTGTGATCGGAAGGTCGCGGGATCAAATCCTGGTGCGGGCCTGTACCACTAAATTCGTCTTTTCGGATTTATGTACGGATTTCTAATTATCACTTGCTTAAAGGTGAAGGAAAACATCGTGATGATACATGCCTGTCCAAGAAAATTCATTTTCAAAAGACGAGCGGTCCATCAACCCGTATTGCGCCAGCGTGGTGGACTATGGCCTAAAAACCCCTTCGTATTTCGAAGGGAGGCCCGTGCCCTTCGGTGGGGACGTATATGAGCTTATGACGACGACATGATAAACATACCTTGGACATACATGTGTATAATAATACTAGCTTTCTAATAATACTAAAAAGTAATATTTACACGGCTAGTAATATCCATAAAAAGGTAGGACTGGAGTCGGAGTGGAGTCCGAAGTGATTGCTTCACATGTTGGATAACTTCAAATTAGGCTAGTGAAACTTCAGGGGGTAATTCTCCTCAAAAAACTAAACAACTTTCCCTAAGAACAACTGCCCTTCCATGCTGGACTGGAAGTGAAAGAAAAACTTAGAATGTGCCAGCTACTTCTCTTCCCGTGTACAGTAAAAGTCTGTCAGAGGGATAGGTACGAGAGTTTTGCTGTATAATGGGCGAAAGGCTGACCACCTCTCACCATTATGCAACTTGTTCCATCTGATAACCTTCACTATTTGTGTCAAACGTGGCATCAAATGGTTCTAGAACCACTGATGCTCTGCCTACCCCATTAGGGATTGTGGTTGACTTTAAATTAGTTAGCGAAACTTTAGAGGTTGATTTTCCCCATTAAACTGAACAACTTTCCCCAAGGAACCTATATGAAATTGTCAACAAAAAAGTCGGCCTCTCATACAGAGGCAAATCAGCTGATTGCTCCAGCTGTATGGAGAGACGACTTTTTTCCAGATTTCGACCTATGTTCCTTGGGAAAAGTTGTTCACTTTAGTGAACTGATTCACATCCTAAAATTTCGCAAACTAAATATTGTAATAAGTCTCCAATATAAAAAACAATTCACAAAAAACAATTTTTCAACTTGTACGCGGAGGCGAAAAATTTTTTTTTTCATATTGCGTTTTTAAGGATAGTTGTTCAGTTTCGTGAGCTGATTCATTAACTAATTTAAAGTATAATGAATGACCTTAGGTAAATCTGGGTTAAAGAAAATTAAGGACTTGAATCAGCCCAATTTAGGTCGAAATATGAAAAAAACCTCCTCTCCAAATCTCCATTCGTAAAGACGTTTCCCCTTAATAATCATTAAGTTGACGAAAAAACCCAATTTTGTTTTATTTCATCTGAGTTCCTTGAAGAAAGTTATTTCATAAGTATTACTTTTCACGGGGAATCCCCTCTTACGGTTTCGCTTATTCCAAGTAACAAAATCACTGTCATTACAGGCTTTGTTAGTCAATGTCAGACTATTCAAGCAGTACCGGATGAATTCATTAGCGGTTCGTGACTTGAAGGGTCATAAAAATTTCACGACCGAAATAGAATATAAATTTTACAGCAAAAACCCGTTGTTGGTTAAAACGCAGTTTATCTAGTTTAAACTAGCAAACCAGAAAAATATCTAATCGAAAAACGAAGGTATTATTAGATATTTAGAAAAATATCTAATAATACCTTCGTTTTTCGATGGGAGGCCCGTGCCCCTCGGTGGGGATGTATATGGGCAGGTAAAAAAAAACCAGGAAATTCTAGTTTTCGAATTGGCACAGTTAATACAAAATAATTTTAACTAGAGAAAATGGGTTTTAACTCTGACATATACGTAGAATCTTGGCAGAGAACAGAGAAAGGAAACACAAAACAATAATTATAATTCTTTAGAAATTCGGTGGTGAATTAATTAGTGTACCATCCGCAGATTGAGACGACGTTCTGTTTTGAGAGTAGACCGGCGGTCTTACAAAAACTCACCGTTTCGGATGTTATTTCTTCAGCACTTCCTTGTTTCAAAAAGTATTTAATTACTATCACAAACACGAGCGACTTTTTTATGCAGCGTGTGTTAAACAATGAAGGAATCATTAGATATCGGTTGGAGTTGACGTGAGAAAGTAGTGATATGATAAAAAAAATATTTCTCGTTTTTGTGTCTGTTTGTGTCGAGATTGTGTATTTGTATCCAGGTAAAATACAACATGTCATAAAAAGCCGACATGTCCTTTTAATTTTTACAACGCGCGGACTGTTAACCTCCCGTACGTTTTGATAGTAAACCATGGCAAATCAATTTGAATACATTGTATTATATTTTTCCTACTCAAATTCCATTAAAAATCCCTATTTCTCTAGATGAAATTATATTTAATTAGCTTTCCGCCCGCGGCTCCGCCCGCGTGGACTTCAGGTTATATCGTGTCGAACTGTGGGATAAAATGTAGCCTATTTCATCAAAATCGGTTCAGTAGTTCAGGCGTGAAAGACGGACAGACAGATAGACATACAGAGTTACTTTCGCATTTATAATACTGGTAAGGAAAAAGATTTAAATTTCAAAACTGAAATGTTACTAAGCAAACATTTCTTTTAAAGTAAGCTGGCGAAAGGTCGATGTAATTGGATTTGATAACTTGCCTATAATTAATTAGAAAATAACCATAACCTATAATTATACATATTATGTCAAAATGTATTTATTATCATTTTATTTATTTAAAGATTTCCAACAACGGATACATTGTACAATAACATAAACTTGCACATAACAAAACATTCGAATATTCTAGTAATTACAGGATAGCACAATATTCATAACAATTTAAAGTGCTTAAAACTCAATGATAACAAAAGTACTTAAAGTAATAAAAAACGAGAAAAAAACGAAAACTGTAATAATATTAAAAAAAACAAAAATTCAGGCTACATTCCTCTCCTTGTCAAAAAGTTGGAAAAACGGGTTTAATTAAAATCAAATGCAAGCGTCAAAATGCTATTGATACCGGGAGAATATTCCACTAACCAATTGCATCTCAATCGGGTTGAACAGTTTCTAGTTGATCCGTTTAGTTGATCTCATTATCAACTCTCTAAATTGTATAAACTCGATGACTCTCACCCCGACCAGCAGCGCCTCGGTCAATCGAACGTTAAGTTGCAAACTGTCACGTTAAGTCATCAAATATATGGAACGATAGTTCTCAATTTTGCCACCTGAACAGATAAAATGGGCAGCATTGACATTCGAACGCCATTGAGATGCCATTTGATTAGTGATATAGACGCCCTGACGCAAGTGTTGCATGGTGTGGTGTAGAGTGCCCAAGTACAGGGCCGTCTTTTACCTATAGGAGGCCCTGGGCATGTAGGTTTATGGGGCCCCTGTGTTTTTAAGGGAAAATTGTAATAGAACACTGATGATTCTTCTTTAAATCAGTGAAGGTTATATTTTAGTGTAATAGAAAAGTATGATTTTAGGGCAAGAGTAGAGCATACCCTTAGCGCTTTGCTCTTAACGCTTGCAAAAACTAATAAGCAAAAAGTATTCCTGTCTTTTATTATAATGATCTTCTGGGGACAATGATCTTCTGGGACTTTTGGGGACCCCGTTAATCGCGGGGCCCTGGGCACTTGCCCAGAGTGCCCAGTGGGAAAGAGGGGCCTGCCCAAGTAGTGTCGCTTACTACATATAATTTGATCATATTTTACAGATTTTGTTCCGTCGTGTTTTTTTTACAATGCGGTCAGATATTTCAAGTAATATTAGACCTTAAGAAAATAATAAATAATTTTATACTTAATAAATCTGCTCCACAGATATAAAATGTGGACATGGAGAGATTCCAGGCTGCGGCGACAAATGCAAGACAAAATGCAGACACAACATGTTCTTGGTGGAAGACTATACCGACTGTGGATTGGACTCGTGCACCAGACCTTTCACTGAATGTGACTGTGATGTGGAAAAGGGCTTCAGATATGACGTTATAAAAAAACGATGTGTGCCGGTCTATGAATGCACTGCTATTCATCCTATAAATTAAGGAATTTAGCAATTTACAGTATCGTACTAGGATAAGAAAAAAATATATACCCCTTGTTATGTTCTAGGATTCTTGCCTAGCAAAAGCATACATATATTTCATAAAAAGAGACCTGATACTAATGATGCATCATAAACCAACAGCCATGACGTGATAGCAAACTATTTTTCAAATACAAGTAATTTTGACATTAGATAAGTTCTTGTTCAAATTCTCACTACACAGAGGCGCGGGCGCAGTTGTATTTTCTTATAACGTTCGTTACATTATTTGAACACTTGCATATTATGCCCGCGAGTTAATGTGAAGCAGCACTTAACCAACAATAATGTATTTATTTTTATAACATTAATTCATCATTATTTGTCTTACAACTTCGTTTCGGAATAATAACGAATTGGAGGGTTAGGGACTGGCTTTTTAAAATGCAATATTAGATTTAATTAATCATTATGGTTTTGTAGAGGCCAGGAAAATAAGTGAAAGTTGGATAAGTAAAATAAGGCCAATGTTCACCAAACATTCAACCAACGATTAGCAGCATGTCATTTTAACAAAATTACACGTAGGTCAGTGTTCACCAAAAATTTTACCGACGGTTAGCAGCTAACCAGAGATTTGACAATGTCATTTTCATACATTTTTTTTGACATTTTGTCTGATTAGCTTCTAACCGCGGTTTAACCGTTGGTTATATTTTTGGTGAACACGGGCCTTAATCTAGTTAATAGCGGATAGCCGTGGCTAGGTTGACTTTTTGGTGAAAATGGTCTTAATAAACAGAAATGAAGCATCTAGCTCACATTTCTTTTATTCTTAAAATTAGGCTATTTGATTTTATATTTGATTTCGATATTCCCATGTTTACCACAACTTTATAATAAAATTATAAATATTTTGAATTATTCAATGAAATGTTTGTTGTTATTTCAAGATCTCCAAATATTGGTTTGGAATTCTTGTAAGCCACGTTATTCTTATATACCTTAGTAAATTTTATTTGAATGATAAAATAGTATTTTTTGAATTGAAACCACATTAAAGGCAATAAATAATGTATATAATTATTTATTGCCTTTAATATGGTTTCAGTTAAAAAAGTACTATTTTATCATAACGTCTATCACCTGTTTGTCACTGACAGTTTTCCAAGTATATAGTAAACTATGAGTAATGAGTATACTAGGTTGTTCTGAAAATTTTAAGCCTTACTTCTTTCTTACTGAAACTATGTTGAACTTAATGGCACGATCACCACAACAGCAGTCAGTTCTTTTATCACTTTCTTTCACTGAGTTCTTTTTGAATGACTTGAGTCTTGAGGAGCAACTTGCAGTCAACATTCTCCATAATTTCAGCTTTCTTAGTTTAAGAGGCTAGGTGTGCTAGGTGGGCTAGGTGTTCATTGATGAATCATAATTTTCCGCCCAGCACTTCCTTCACGTAGAACAGAAAAAAAAACAAAAATCAAAACGGACAAAGTCAAGCCCCCGGACGGGATTCGAACCCGTATATTTAGAGCCCTACAATAATAGGCAAGTGTAGGTATATGGGTTGACTTTAAACTAGTTAGTGAAACTTCAGAGGCTTATTCTCGCCATGACATTAACAACTTTTCCCACGGAACCCATATAAAATTCCTAAAAAATTTTTTTTACTTTGCGTATTAAGGAAATCAACTGATCACACAAGTTGTGTGGAGAGGCCATATATCGGGCCTTTTTATAATTCGAACGGCACGGTACTTGAAAATTTGAATTACCATTGCCCTCTATGTTCTCAGCTTCTTACTTTACAAAGAAGACATTTTTACAATTTTGCCGTGCCGTTTTTGAATTATAAAAATGCCCATCGGCCTAGTTCCTTGGGAAAAGTTGTTCAGTTTGGTGGGCTGATTCACGTCCTCAATTTTCGGTAACTTATTCAAAGTTACCTCCTATAAAGGATCCAAAAAGTGATTTAGCTTGCATTAATTGCGGCAAAAGATTTTTTTCTAGGATCGTTTGGTATCGTGTATGTGGTCAAAACAAATCTACGATCAGCCGTTTAGGTTGTGCATTGATCCATCTTTATATCAATCAATAAAAAGCCAATTATTTTTATGGGGTTACTTTAAATTAGTTAACTAAACTTTAGGGAGTCATTCTACCCATGAAACTGAACAACTTTCCCCTTAACACAACTTGAGCGATCAGCTGATCGCTCAAGTTGTATGGAGAGACGAAATTCTTTTCACATATTTCGACCTATAGTTGTTAGGGAAAGTTGTTCAGTTTCATGATTAATATCTTTAATTTTCGTTGACTAATTTAAAGTTGCTCAATGTAGATTAGCGTCATCTGCAGCTCAAGTACGATGGTGATAGCGTAATGCGCCGCGGTCCTATATCAAAATGTCAACATTGACAACGCCAGAGGGCGAGCAAGAATTTGCACGGGGCCCTCGCGCAATCAAAGTGTAGTTTCAGCGTCAGCAGAGTGGCGCGCCGCGCGAGTTTGTCGCCATCGTGCTCGAGCTGCTGAAAGCTAGGTGTGGTCGATGTGGCAATTTCATCCAAAAAAAGGTGCAGAGAAAACCAGAAAAATGTACACACGTGCAGGTTGGCTAAAAGTTATTAATTTTTCAAGAGTACATAGTAAAGAAAAAAAGGTTTTGAGAACGAAATCAATTATTTTTCTTTTTGAATCGTTAAAAACAGTGAAACAACTTCGTCATAGAACCTTTACGTCTCTTTGGTCTCCTCGATGTTTCTTCATTATTTTTCATTCCTGCATTTTCTTTGAGTAATAGGAAGCTTGGGAACTGCATTTCTGGTGTCTTTTTTGGTTTCGTGTCCTTTTTTATTCCTGCAATGATAAAATGAATGGTTAAATTACGAAAAATTACAAAAAATAATGTTTTTTTAGGTGGGGACTTTAAATTAATTATCAAAAATAAAAATAAATAAAATAAATATATTTTCAACATGCTTAATAGCTAATATGTTACATAGTGGTTGGTACCTCCTTGTAAGCTGTTAAGCTTGTGTTAGGAGGTACTTTAGGGAGTGATACTGCTCATGAAAATGAACAGCTTTATGCAAGGAGCAACCCTGAATTTCGCAAAAAGTTCTTTTAAAGATTGGGCCTTTTTATAATTCGAACGGCACGGCACCGCAATTCAAAATTTGAATTGACATTGCCCACTATGTTCTCAGCTTCTAGTATTACTACTACATAGCAGGCAATGGTAATACAATTTTGCCGTGCCGTTTTCGAATTATAAAAAGGCCCATTAAGTAAGTTAAAGCTACAACTACATACCTCTAGTACATACCTAAAGTTAAATTTCAGAGCTTTTCAAAATAAGTTCGTAGGAACTGTAAGCTTGCGTTCTCTTAAATTCTAAGAAGTTACCTACATTGTTGCTATTCCTTAATTGATGTACTTCCGTATTATGTATACATATTTAAGGAATAACAATTATCTAATCATATGTCATGTGAGTAGAGTTAACTACATTGAATAGGAATGCTTGTTGTTTAAGAAGGCAGGTGTAATGTACGGAGATGTTCTGTGATTGTTTTTATTTTCTGGAAGTGTGGGTTTTTATCTTGTTTTCCGTATTAAATCTTTGTCGGTAGAGAACTTAATTTATTTTATAACCTTAGAATCCTTGAAATTGACCACCACAACTTACATATTAGTCTATGGTAATAACTTATAACTCTAAAATTAAAAAAAATTGTACCACTCCCGACATTCATAACTAATAAGTTATAACTTTCAAACGGTGAGCCAAGTTTTCATGATATTTGTAAGAACTATCTCGATTACGTCAGATTTCAAACAAACAAAAAACACATCGAAATCTGTCCATCCGTTTAGGAGCTACGATGCCACAGACTGGCACACAGATACAGATATGTAACTTATAACAAAATTGATAATGAAAAGAAAACAACGGGTTGCACTCCGGGAGTGCCGGCAGAAGTGAAAACTTGAACATTAACGTTGTGCATTAATATGGAAATAACAAAATACACAAAAAGAGTCCGTTTATTCTCTCAGGATTCGAACCCTCGACCTGTTGCTTACAATCTGGCAACTTTTCCACTCGACCGAACTGTCTACTTTCTATTTTGTAAAATAGTCTATCGGTATTTGAGCACTATGTGCGAATAATCATTGACATCTGTCACAGAGATAATTTTACCATAGGGCTGCCATCCGTCCGGGTTTCCACCCATACTTCAAAGTGCACAACACTGGTAAAGAAGTTTTCACTTCAAAAAAGGTGGCAACCCTATCCTACGCATTTTCGATCACGGTCACGTGACATCTGACGATCTGACGCAAGTTTAACATTTTTTCCCCATACTAAAAGTGCTCAACGCCGCTAAAGAAGTAAATTTGGATTTTTTTTACTGACCTTCTAGAATCTGGTAATAAGAACCAGGGACGGTGCATTCATACGCCGGTACGCATTTTTTCATGTTTTCGTCAAAGTAGAAGCCAACACTTGTATCACACACACATTTTCCAGTTTTACATGACGTCGGAGGACATTTTATGTTATCATCTCTCAAGTAATTGATACATTTTGCGTTACAATTATTATCCCCACAACCAAGCATATGTCCGTGAGGGCATGGACCTGGGTCAAAAATAAAAAATCTATAACATTTTTGAAAGCGCTAATGCACTAGTCATCTAGTTCCCAACGCCGTGAGGCGATCCTCTGTACCATATTCCGATCCGAAACCTTGAATTAAGGATTGGCGGGTACGAAATAAACACTCCAACGCCTTGAAAAACGTGTGGAGATCACAAAACTTAACCTATCTCATTGACTAGGTTTTTGTTTTAATTGAGTAGTCTAATGAATAAATAAAAAACTCAACTTCATATTTTTTGCCTATCTACCTAACAAGCATCATTGTACCTATCTATTTCTCAACTGTCTATATCTATCTATTTCAACTGTCGAGCTAGGTTAGGGCGCCGAGACCAAATTCTGAAGTTATGAGTGCGCCGCAGACTCTAAATCTGAGTGGTGTGGTAGGCTCTGTAAAGGGCCGTCTGCTTCGCGACCGAAGTCCGTCGCCAAACAGCTTCTGTCGGTCCGTAGGAGTAACCAGTGCCTGTTAGGACATTTTCTGGGTTAACTCGCTCCATCGTCGGCCTCATCTATGACCTTGGTCAAGATTGAGGTCAAGATTTAATCCATCTAATAATAAAAAAAGAAAAGAAAAGTTGCGAATAAGAAAAGTATTAACACATTACTCATTTACTTACCTCTGCGAGAGCTTGTAGTTTTTGTAACAGTTTGTTTAAAGAATTTGTGGATGCGGTAGCTTGTTTTTGACTTGGTATCGCCTTTCAATGTATAATAAACTTGTTTATTTTGGCGCAAGTTTGGATGGGTGATCATAACTACAAAAAATTAAAAAGTGTTTTAATAACGAAGAAAACTGGCTCTAACGTAATAAGTATTAATTCGCTTTTTGGGGTTCCGTGGCTTATAGTTTCACCATGTCCGTCCATCTGTCGGTCCACAGTTTATCTTAGGTCCTACAAAGCTGAAATTCGGCATACATATCAATCACGCCGACGAAGTTATAAAATAATGCGACCGTGTGGTGATCGGTTGAGAATAACACCACCCCATCTCTTTCCGTGGGTGTCGTAAGAGGCGACTACGGAAATACAAATGAGACCTGTCTCCTAGTAATCCATCCCAGGCAACGTCCTATGGTCTCATGCGGTCTCTGGTTCTGGTTCGCGACACCCTCCTACCGAAGTCCGACGCCAAACAGCTTGCTGTGTTCCGTCGGTGCATGGGATTACCAGTGCCTTTATAGGCATTTTCTGGGCTAACTCGCTCCATCGTCGACCTCATCTTTGTTCTTATGGTCAAGATTGAGGTCAAGAGTTAACCCATCTTATAATAAAAAATAAATAAATAAATTCTTGTGTTTTTAATAGAAAATATTGCATTATACCAGGTTATTTTTTGATCTGTACGCAAATTAAACTTTATGAAAATTTATTAGACCCATATTTTTTTGTTTTATATCGTTTCATATAAAAACTTCAAGCTAGATCGTCTGAATAACTTCGTCCAATTGACTTGAAACTTGGTAATAGTACTTTTCAACACAATTAGTGAC
This sequence comes from Aproaerema taeniolella, assembly GCA_949987775.1. Taxonomy (NCBI): domain Eukaryota; kingdom Metazoa; phylum Arthropoda; class Insecta; order Lepidoptera; family Gelechiidae; genus Aproaerema; species Aproaerema taeniolella. Next base: position 9,513,611 of record OX465251.1, on the reverse strand, counting down.
ACCCGTGTTTCTGTGTTTTACAAAATTCATCCTATAAGACGTTAAAAAGTGGCATCAAAACTAGAAAATTTTGGAAAAAAAATTGCGTACTAATTAAAAAGTCACCCTATATTGTGTTCACATACAGTTCACAAGTTTTCGAGAGTTTATAATCTTCTCACGATATTACGGTGACGATATCGAAGTTAAAAAGAAAACTATCACAGCTAAGTTGTCTTTCAAGTTAACCTGTGATGGTTTTTTCAACTACGGTACCCTACACTACGCGTTGCTCGGGTGTCTTGATCGTTTTTTTTATATATTTCAAAACAAAATTTGATTGTACCTAGTGTATATTTTATAACCGCAAGCAAAAATTTTGTTGTTTTAATGTAACTCTAACAAATTTTAAAAAGAAAACAGGATATCTAAGTACCTAAAATCTCATCATCTTCAAATTCGGAAAAACCACTAGGTGGGACAGTGCATAAGTACGCCGGTACACACTGCCTCTTTTTGTCGTCGTAGTAGAAACCATTCTCTGTGTCACACATACATGATCCTTTACATCTCTTTTTAGGACACTCTATATTATCATCTCTAAAGTAGTTGATACATTTTGCGTTACAATTATCCCCACAACCAGGAGCCTGTCCGTATGGGCATCTACCTGTGGGGAAAATACAAAGATGAAAAGTTGGAATTATGAGCTCCAGCGATATTACATTTTGCCTAGTAAAATTATAAATTTTCGAAAATTTAAAGGCCGCTTTCATAAAATTAGAATAAGTTAGGTTGTGTTAGGCTTTTTTAGGCTCGGTTAGGTTAGGTTGCATTAATATTATAAAAAAAGTCCGTCGATGTGAAAAAAATGGGGCAGTTCACAAAGTACCGAGAGTTTATAATCTCATTAAGTCAAATTACAATATTACGGGTTTGTCAATGTTAAGGTGACGTCTATATCAAGGGACTTAGGGTTGTTTGTGTTGTGCCCTAAGCAACCTCGTTTAGATATTCATGGCTCTTAATTTAGATTTAACTGTTTTTATACTTCAAGATTTTTTTAACTGCGTTGCGTAGATAATTTATGAACAATAAATTATTTTTTGTTTGTGTAAAAACAAGTGTTTCTTCACAGTGTTGTATCTATCTTTGTCACAACGTAAGGAAAATGACAAAGATTCTAGAAATAAAGTTAATTTATTTTGGTGAAAACAGATAAAATATACATTACCTTTACTTTTTCTTTCTTTAGTAACATTCTTTGGGTTTTCTTTGGATCTAAATCTCCATTGGCTATCTCGTGATGCTATTATTGATGATTTATCATTTAGTTTGTTGGTTACTCTCCCAACACTTCTTTTTTTACGCAAAGATTGCTGAAGAATGGTCACTAGGAATATTAAAAATTAAATGTTTATGTTATAGTCAAAGATCTATATGCAGTCTCTTCGCGGAATGACTGTTTTATCCTAGGTTTTACCGAAGCCTTCGAGCAAACCCCGAAATAAATTCCAATTTCAACATTTGACTGAAGTATTTTAGTGAAACCTAGAAGTTCCGAACTTTTCAGTCAAACGTCGAAAGTAAAATAATCTGTTTCGGGCCACTGGCAGACTTGGTCAAATGTCAATCTGTACTGGCTTTATGAAATGTCACTGCAACAATAAATTCACTTTATGTAAGTGTAAAAGATCTAACTTATTGTACAATTCTAAATGTCATAATGCCATGTGAGAATAAAGACTTTTTTTATTTTAATTATGACAATATTAAAACATTAAACATTAAAAATTAAAAATGTCGTTTTATTAAACTATTTTTTTTATTTTGATTATGACAATATTAAAACAATAAAATGTGGTTTTATTACACATAATCTAACAAACTAAGACATTCTAGTAACTATTTAAACGATTCCATGAAATTGAATTTCTTATTAGTCTCTCCTTGGTTTGACGAAAATTATTTAGACAAAGGCCGAAGAACTTCATTTATTTGGGCTTTGACTAAGGCTACAAGTCAGACCTGAGGATTGACTATAGTCAAACCTAGAAGCACCGGAGCTTCGAGGTTTGACTATGACATTTACACATCTTACCTTGACAAAAAACACGTCAAATGGAAATGTACAACTTTGGATCGTGTTATGCGTTTTTTTCAATATTTGATATACCTTTTACTAAACACAGACACATATATGTATACTATCTCATTGTTTGGTCATTTAAGTGATTTTTATGCATATTAATTAGGCTTTCTAACATTTATTAATGAAATTAATTCTAATAAATATAAATTAATACAAATAGATTTAGAGTTATAAAATCAAATTTTGACATATTTTAAGCAACATTTAATATTACATTTAATATTCACTAAAATATATAGACATTTTTAATTAAATTGACAATGGTATTTAAATACGAAAATGCAAAAACTTTGAACTGATTGATTTTTCTGTACTAACATTGGATTTTTCTCAGGAATTCTTCGTTCAAGTTTGACAAAGTTTTATGATATCGTCTGAACCAGTTTTACCACTCCGATCAACTTAAACGGATCAACAAAACCATGAGCAGATTTTGGCCATACTTTAGTATATTGAAAGAGGCTAGTGGAAAAGAGCAAAATTAAATATTAAAGAGCTTTATTTTCAGTCAGCTAATCCGAAATAAAAGTGTATTCATTTTTATTCACAATCTTTGTGTTATGGTAAGATTTTAAAATAAAAAAAATTAATACTTACATGTTCATTCCAAGAAACCATGAATAAAATAGTTCTTGAAAAAAAATCGTCAATTTCATACTTTAAGCTAGTACAAGTTATTAATAAAGTTGTGTTTTTGTTTTATACAATAATGTAGTATAAACGTTTTGGAGTATAAAAAAATATATACATATACAGAGTGTAAAAGACAGAGTAGCAAAAACTGAAACCCTGAACTCAGAACATCATTCCAAATGATTTCCCAGAGGATTTTTCCTCCGGAAAATATTTCAATTTTTATGTTTTTTATTACTTTCTGTTGTAAAATAAAATTATTTATTCTAATTCAATCCATTTTTAAATAAAAATAGTGAACACAGCTTAAAACAGGAAAATCGCGCGCGGAGCGTGGTTGCGCGGTACATTGCAGAACGCCAACGTAGTTGAATAACGAAAACTCCATAACTCGACGTTTCCAGAAAAAAAATCGTTGTAGCCGATCATAGTAATGGGTGGATTCTACCATTTTTGTATTTTCTAAGCTGTCCCTTACACCCTGTATATTGGTGAATACAGGGTGTATATTGTTAATTCTCCACTCGTGGGTATTAGTAGTCTTTAAATTTTATTTTTATTTTTTTGTGCTTCCACGCTGAACTGGGCGTGAAAGAAAAACTTAGAATGTGCCAGCTACCTACTCTTCCCAGGTGTACAGTAAAAGTCTGTGAGAGGGATGCGAGGGATTTGCTGTAAAATGGGTGAAAGGCTTACCACCTCTCACCATTATGCAACTTGTTCCATCTGATACCCCCCTACAATTGTGTCAAATGTGGCATCTAGTGGTATTAGAACCACACAGATGCTCTGCCTACCCTGTCAGAGATTATAGGCATGAGCGTATTTATGTATTTTTTTGTGAATTGGCCTGACGACACAGAGTCGAATCGAAACGCTGCAATATTTCGGTATCTAACCTCGCGTGTTTTCACAGAAAGCTATATATTTAATTAGCGATATTGATGTTAGAACACAGGTATTTTTGACGCTAAATTTTAGAGACAGGAAAAACTTTAATAGCAAGTAAATATTGTGGTAAATACTGTAAACTTTAACTGGGTTAGTAGGGAAAACACATAAGTCGTTTTGTATTCGCGAGGATTAGTAATTGGCTTATTGTTTTTAAAATATTGATTACTGTTTAGTTTATAGGGCGTTCATTAATTACGTGAGGTGGTTTTGGCTATTTTTCGACCCAATCATCCCCTTTGGTGCGATGTCGTGAGATTTATCTTGACAAAAATCTTACGTAAGATTACTAAAATGCGTTTTACGTTGATTTGTGCTTGATTGCATTGGATTTATTTAAACAAAAAAACAAGATTTGTCTCATTATTTTTAGATTAGTATTAATCGAACAAATTATTAAATTTAGTAAAATATTAATTTCAGTTCATGAAAAATTATCTGTCCCACTAGTCTTAAAAGAGTGACTACAACAAAAACATGTTTTTATTAAATATCCTCGTTTTTTTTGAAATTTTACAGTTTTCCTGTAAAAAAATTACATGATATTTGCCCCTCCCCCATCTGAGATTGGATGAGATTCGACTCGACCCCCTCGCCTTAATTAATGGCCCGCCCTAAGCTGTTGAACCTCTATGTATTAAATAAGAATAAATAAGTAAATATCAGTAATAGGTACGGAGTAACTTCAAATTAACGAAAATTAGGGATGTGAATCAGTCCACGAAAATGAACAACTTTCCCCGAAAAGGACCATAGTTCGAAATATGAAAAAAAATGGTTGCCAATCCATACAACTTGTGCGACCAACTGGATTTGCCTTTCATAGGAAAGTCAATTTTTTAAAAGTATTTTAAGTATATAGGTTTCTTGGAGAAAGTTGTTTAGTTTTATGGGGAGGATCACCTAATAAAGTTCCGCTAATTATTTTAAAGTCACCCCATAATTCTTTTAGTCTAATCCCGATACCTATTTACTTCGAAGTATCAGATTGGTACAGCGCTTATATTTTCTTACTGTGGTTCTAAATTTGTATTTAGAATAAGTAAGTTGATTTTCAATTGACAAGAACGAGACAGACATTGTTTGCCGAGATACATTAAGAAAATAAAAGCACTGTACGACTTTTTTTCGTGAAGTAGAGATGTCAGTGACAGATGCAGCGAAGTGTCAGGTTTCCACTTACAGATTAGCCTTGCAATACTTTTTTAGCTAAAATAATGTACTTAGACACCCTCCCAAATGTTCCCAAATAAAATAACAAGATAAAAATTTGTCTTTAATCCGTTATAACACTCATAGCACTATTCTACCTCCCGAGAAAGAACTTTTTATCGACCAACTCTTTCTTGACCACCTACAAGTTTGGAAAAAGGTCCAGGCGGGGCGGTGCATTTGTACGCTGGTACGCATTTTCTCTTGATTTCATCGTAGTAGAAGCCAATGTTTGTGTCACACATACATGGTCCAAATTTACATGGCCTTGGAGGACATTCTACAGTTTCATCTCTAAAGTAGTTGATACATTTTGCGTCACAATTGTCCCCACAACCAGGAGTTTGCCCGAATGGACATGAAACTGTTTGAAAGATATGAGGTATTAGTAAAAGGCTTTGTCCTTACTGACTACCTCAATGATGGATCAACGTCAGCCTAAACTGCTGGTCGTAGAGACGTAAAATTTGGAGGGCGTATTCCTTATAATGATGTAGCCATATAAATTAATTGTGTAGAAATTGTAAAAAAGAAATGTATCTGTTCGTCGATTTCGCCCAACTCTTAAATAGCACACGTAGCTCAGCGATACGATTTCCTATCATAGTACGGATTTTTAGGCACGGGTTTGAATCCCAGTCGGGGCTTGACTATTCCTTTTCATATTTCCCGTGATCGAAGTCAAGGGCGGAGAGCACGAAAATGCAGGGTCCGAAACTCACTGATTTATTGACGCCTGGCGTTGATGAATCAGTGACCCAAACACTTAAACTAGAAAGCTGTCATTTTGCACCAAGTTTTCCATGCAGAATTAGACAATAATTAAGGAAGAATCCAAAACTCCTATGGTGACTCAGTTGTGAATTATAAAATTTTCATGAATTCAAAACATTTTTCGATTAATATAAATTTCCACTTTAGTCCTTATTACTACAAAAACATGCTAACTAATAACTAAAAATTTGTTAATAATGTGAATAATTAATAATGAAACTCGAAGTCTGTAACAGCACTTAGAAGAGTTAGAAAACAAAAATTTACTTGAAATACCTTCAGACTTTTTTGAAGTCTTCTTTTTTGGAGAACCTTTAAACAACTTAGAAATTAAGTTGGAAATCCCGGATCCTAATCCTTCATCTTTCCATATTTTCGTTGTAGGAATTGGCTCTGTATTAGCTGTTAGCATGGTAGAGTAGAGTCTGATGAAAACCTCTTTGTTTTTACGCTTCGGTGGAAGTGTATATGTTACTGAAATTTCAGAAAAAAAATTATGCTTAAAGTAGCTGATACATCAATATATTTGGTACTAGCTTTCCGCCCGCGGCTCCGCCCGCGTGGACTACAAGTTATATCGTACCCAACTGTGGGATAAAATGTAGCCTAATGTCTTTTCCCAGGCTCTAATCTATCTCTGTACTAAATTTTATCAAGATCGGTTCAGTAGTTTAGGCGTGAAAGACGGACAGACAGACAGACAGACAGAGTTACTTTCGCATTTATAATATTAGTATGGATTTCAATTAGAACATTGTCCTCAGCCACACTGGTTTCTTCATAGAACAGGGTTTATAGCTTAGCAATACATGAATAGGGCAATTTGCCCTCAGCCATTATCGGCGACTAGTCAAGTTACGGAGTTTTCGGCGTTTCCCTGGCGCGCCGCTGTCAGAATGCGATAAACTTTGCTTGTTGTCGTATTTCCCGCTGTTGTTTTTGTTTTTTACTGCAAAATGGATTGCATTCGAATAAATGGAATTTGACTTGAAAGTAGAAGTAATGTTAAAAACACACAAAAAACAATTCTTGAGGAATAATACACTGGAAAATAATTCAGAATGATGGTCTGAATTTAGGGTTAAGTTTTTGCTAAGCTGTCCCTTTACACCCTATATTATAATTTAATATATAAAAATCGCTATGCTCGCATATTCGTGTACCTACCTATTTTTACGAAACCTTAACGATAACATTTGAGTTTTGAACGAGGCTTAAGTTTTAAAAGCACTGACATACTTTTATATTTTTTGTTCTGAACCCTGTCTTTATTTAAAATAGGTATAATTCTTGTAGAGGATAGTTGCTTGTTCAAAAATGACAAAATACAATGTCTTATACTTATAATGGTTATTTAATACTCACTTCTATTCTTGTACTCACCCCTACTAACTTGTTCTTGGCTTATCTCATCATAATTTGCACCATTGACATAATTAACCATTTGCAGGCCCAATAAAACAAATATTAACACAAGCTTTAGCATTGTCAGCAGCTCTTCCTTAAGTGCGATCGGGCACCCTACCAGTTTAGAAACCTAACCTTGACTTTTCTTCAAACTCATCAAATTTTCATTTATTACATGTATATTTAAAAAAAAAATATTCAAAAACACCTAACTCAACCAAATCATATGAATATTTCGGCAACAAACAAGTTGGTGTATTTTAGTTTCTATCAGAATCGAATTAGAAATTATTTTCGGTCCAACAAAACGCCCGGTGCGAAACGAAAATCTCACGCGTAGCGCTTCTACAAGTTCTATGAAAGTGAAGAACCAGGTTCTAACTAGTGAAATATTTGGTTAGTATGGAACAATAAGCAAATCTTAAACCAATTTCTTGTTTAAATTGAACTAGGTATGTACGTAAAGGCTGAAATACGTTATTTTGTTTTTTTGAGTGGATAAATAGGCAAATCTTCGTGTTTAAATTGAACTAGGTACATGAAGCCTGAAATATTTTCTTTGGTGAGTGGTAAGAGAATAAAAAGAGTAGACACGGATTTTCTTTCTATTCAGGTACCTATGATTTATTTCAAATAAAAATGAAAACTCTCGATGCAGCTAAAGGATTCTTTATAGGTATCAAAGCAAGGGATGTAGGGAACTTTTTTCGGATATGATGAGCAGGTATATAGGTAAGTAGTGCACTACTTATTTCACGAAGCACGAGCCGCCACAGGTTATCACTCTAATTACACTGAGTACTGTAAATTGTCTGGCACTAAATGTAAACTTGCTATTGTATAAAAATGGACGTGAGTAAGCGTGAAATAATAAAGTAAATCTATTACTTAGTATCTATTAAAACGCTATTGTATTCTTCTCATATTATTAAAAAGCAGAAAAACTTTCCAAAACCTTTCAGTTAAACAATTAAAAAGAATTGAACGTGTGGCTCTGTATTTGCTTACAGAACTTAACAAGATCGATACAAAAAAAAAATGAATGGAATCACATGCAGATGTTTATTAAATTAAAACATCGGTTCCCTCTACCCTGGAAATCCTTTCATAAATCCGAAAAGACGAAGTGGTACAGACTTGAACTAGGATTTGAACCAGTACCCTCCAGGTCGAAAGATAAACTGTAATACATTCCGATATACATTTTTACCGAAAAAAGTTAAGAGGATCGTCTCAGTGTTTTTTCCCATACAAACGGCGTCAATGGATTCCATATCCTAAACGTCAACGGAGATTTTAGTATAGTGTCAGGAACACAAAAAAACTGGCCAAGAGCGTGTCGGGCCACGCGCATTGTAGGGTTCCGTAGCAGCATGGTTCAAATATGCAGCTGGCTTCTTAATTCTACAAGCATAGTGTCATAGTTGATGTTAAAATCTCCAAATACTAAACTTAGTATCATTAACAAATGTATTAAAAAGTTTGGCCTAAATATAACATAATGGAAGTGTTTAATGCGCGAGCGAAGCGAGCGCGATTTTTTTTTTTTTTGCGACAATTTTATTGTAAGGAATAATATCATAATATCAAGCTAAGCAGGTGTATATTTTTAATGTCGTTTTCGTAATTAGCACCCACAAAAACCTATTAAACGACACCTGAAATGTCAATATGTTACAGCTTGGCTTTCGGCTCGCCTCACTTTTAGTGTGGAACCTTGTATGTCAACCATTTTGGATTAGGGTACACTTCGTCGTAAATGCTACCCTCGTGAATTATTTCACATTTTTTTTCGCTATAAAAATTAATGTTTCCTAAACGGATTGCTGAATCGAAAAACGTTTGTAGTAAACCCCTTCTATCTTTTAAAAAGCTATCCTATGATAACGCACTCGATGATATCGGCTAGAAAAAAAACCATCGCCCATTCACGTTAATGGGAAACACACGAAAAAAAATTTTTTCCACCATTTTCTTTTTAGGATTTGTCACCACAATCAATAGGTATGTATAACCATGCCAAATTTTAGCTCTGTACTATTAAGGATCTAATATTAGTAAATATATTCTTATTAATCCCAACTAAGTTTGGCACTTGGTCGACTATTACTCGCAAACTTGAAGGGCCATCTTATGTGTGATAGTTTTTCTTTTAATTTCGTTGTATATACTACCACCGTGAATTGTTTTACATTTTTAGAAATAACCGTTTAGCTGGTAGAGACGTAGACACTTGTGTTTGACAAAAATTTTTACTTTAAAAATTTATGTTTCGCAAACGGAGTGCTGAAACGAAAAACGTTGTTAGAAAAAACTCCTTCTGTCTTTTAAAAAGCTGTCCTATGACACCCCATTTTAGGATATTGGCGAGAAAAAAAAATTCATCACCCTTTCACATCTATGGGAGACACCCGAAAAAAATCTACAGTTCTGTCGGCGTAATTTATATGTATGACCATGCCAAATTTCAGCTTTGTGCTATCAAGGGTTTCTTAGGAAACCTGCGGACAGACGGACATGGCGAAACTATAAGGGTTCGTAGATTACTACGGAACCCTAAAAACAAATGTATTATTAAAGAGTTTGTAATTTTGGAAATAATGTTTGTTTTGGTTTAAATACAACCGAATGTAAGTATAAAATTCGCGAGCGAAGCGAGCGCGAATTTTTTTTAGTTTAAAAAAAAATTACGGCAATATTAAAATAATATCAATTTAGAAATAATATCAACCTTCTGTTAAAATAATTTTGATGTCATTTTCGTAATTAACACCCCCAAAAAACTATTTAACGACACCTAAAATGTCAATATGTTACAGTTTGGCTTTCGACCTCCCTTCACTTTTAGCGTGAAACCTTGTAAACATATTCTTATTAATCCCAAAAACGTTTGGTTGACTATTACTCGCAAACTTGAAGGGCCAACTTATGTGTCATAGTTTTTCTCTTAATTTCGTTGTATATTCCACATTTTTAGAAACAACCGTTTAGCAGGTAGAGGGGGGGGACACTTGTGTTTGACAAAAATTTTCACTTTAAAAATTTATATTTCGCAAACGGAGTGCTGAATCGAAAAACGTTCTTAGTAAACCCCTTCTATCTTTTAATATGCTATCCTATGACATCCCAATCAAAAATATTGGCGAGAAAAAAAAAATTCATCGCCCTTTCACGTCTATGGGAGACACCCGAAAAAAATTTTTTTTCTTAGATTTTACTCTACAGTTCTGTCGGCGTGATTCATATGTATAATCATGCCAAGTTTCAGCTCTGTAGTACCAAGGGTTTCTTAGGAAACCCGCGGACAGACGGACAGACGGACAGACGGACATGGCGAAACTATAAGGGTTCGTAGATTACTACGGAACCCTAAAAACTAGGTCCGTACGTTTTGATTTTTTTGATATTTTTAGTAGACAAAAAGATATTTGAGACTAAAAGTCAGCATTTCTTGCCAAAAAAATCCTCAACTTAAGAGGTGACTGTTAAAAAACTAAGAACAATTTTGGAAAAAAACAAAACGTGCGAACCTTGTTCGAAAAAAACAAAACGTGCGAACGTACGCTTACAAATCGATAGTGACCAAAAACGACGATTTCATTAAGTTTTTGGGGTAGGAATTCATTGACGCCTAAACTCATAATTTTGGAAATAAAACTCGGCATTTCGCCGGAAAGCTGCAATTGTCCCTTTCGCACAAGTCTGAGGCGGGGTGGTCAACATCGAGACAGCATGAAAACAACTGAGACGCTAGTCCAAACTGAGACGCTACTCTTAACCACATGAACCTACCTAGTTAATTCATATGCATTTTGTGCCAAGTTTTAAGCCTTTATTTAAATTAGAATCCTTTTAATGTGTACTGCAGCTCGAGCATAATGGCAACAAATTCCACTCGGCTGACGCGGAAACTTCACTTTGATTGCGCGAGGGCCCCGCGCAAAGGCTTGCTCGCCATCTAGCGTTGTCAATGTTGACATTTTGACATAGAACCGCGGCGCATTACGCGCTATCACCATCGTACTGGAGCGTAAATCTTTTATAGATCCTAGGCTGGGGTGTGATCGGTGCTGGTTTTTTTTTTACCAGCCCATAACGTCACCACCCGTCCCACCCGTCGAAATACGAAGGGCATTTAGGCCATAGTCCACCACGCTGGCCCAGTGCGGGTTGGTGGACCGCTCGTCTTTCAAAATTGAATTTTCTTGGACGGGCGAGTTTCATCACGATGTTTTCCTTCACCGTTGAGCAAGTGATAATTAGAAATCCGTACATAAATCCGAAAAGAAGAATTTAGTGGTAAAGGTCCGCACCAGGATTTGAATTCGTGACCTTTGGATTACAAATCCGGCTCATTACCAACTGGGCCATCACCGCTGGTTGCACCGTAGAAATAAAAAAACGAGATTATTGGCGTTTTACAAATAACTCTACATTGAGTGATTTTTTGCCTCTCCATACAACTTGCGCGCTCAACTGATTTTATGGTGTATGGAATCAAGCCGAATATTTTTTGAGAATTTCTTATAGGTTCCTTGGAAAAAGAAGTTCAGTTTCATGAGAAAAATTATTCCCTGAAGTTTCACTAAATAATTTTAAGTCAACCCATTTATTTAGTTTTGTTCGTACGTATACCGCAATACACTCACACAACACATAGGTACAAAGTCATGCCATTTATAACATTTATAGCAGTTATACCTGCCTGCAGTGTTTCATGTTTAATTAGGCGCGAACAAACACGCACGCCGAGTAAATGCCCCGAGGTAGAGCCTTTTGTCCTTTGTACAGGCATTTCGCAACTTTCTTGCGGCTGCGAGCTATAATGTTGAGACAATGGTACGTACTGGACTAAAGCGGGACTCTTTAGATTTTATAGAATGTCTCGTAATTATAAGAAACAAGACTTCCGGTTATACCGCGTTCCCGGAGGAATTCTCCGAAATTTCTGGTTAAAATGTAGACTGGTTAAAAGTTAAAAGTTAAAATCCATCCATCCTCATAACACTCAAAAAAATTTCCATTAAAAAATCATCTAAATTGGTAAGGTAGTTTAGGCGTGAAAATGTAACAGACTGACGGACAGTCAGACTGGGCTAGTTTCGGTTTTACTATATTAGTAGAGTTTTTATTATAGAAATCGAGAAAATACAGCCGAGGCAGCAAAATAAGTGGGCGACGTCGTCAGCAACCGCCGACGGCCTCGCGCCTTGAAGTGGCGGTTTAACTAAGCAAACTAAGCATTTTCGTAGGGCTTGAGGCCTCCCGAACTTTAAAATACGTAATTAAGTTGGTAAATATTTCGGGCTCTGTACATATGCAGGGTGTAAGGGACAAGTTAGCAAAAACTGAATCCCTGAACTCAGACCATCATTCTGAATAATTTTCCAGTGAAATTTTCCTCAGGAAAATTTTCGTTTTTTTTTCATGTTTTTTAATATTTTCTGCATTAACATTAAATTTGTTATTCTAATAAATTCCATTTTCTAATTAGGAATATTTGTAACAGCGTAAAACACATAAAACAGCAATGTACATTGCATTCTGTCAGCGGTGCGGTACGGGGCGCAGTATCGCTGTACATTGCGTTGTGCCAAAGTAATTAATTAAGGAAAACTCTTGGGAAAGAAATAATTTCTTGTAGTCGATCAATGTTATGGGTCGATTCCACCTTTAAAATATTTGCTAAGCTGTCCCTTAACCATATATGGGCTGATGATGGAGAGTTTTTAGGAAGGCACTAATATTCCTATGGCTCAGATATGTCCCGATTCAAGTAGTATCAGCATTTCCCAACCCTATTTAAGAGGCTACACTAAAACGGTTTAATTTTAATAATTCAGCAAAGGGTGCACAGCGTCTTTATCCCATCAGCACTCAGACAGAAACAATATTACAAAGTAAATCATAATTACTTAGTATTATGTTCACTCGAGTTCCGATTTCATTTCCCCGAAAGTAAAAGGTACCATAATAGGGGTTAGTTTAAATTCAAGTATTTCTATTATTTAAATAAAAGAGAATAAGACAAAGCAAAACTTATAAATTAGAAGTGTGGCAAGTCTGAATGCCTCTTTTAGTTCCCATAACACGAAACTCCTCAGATTTAAATTAGTTTTCACACATACAGTTCCTGTGATTCCAATACATTCACTTCCTTTCAATGGCTCGTAAGAAAAATATTTTCATTTGTCTAGTCGTCATAATATATGGGTGGCTTACGTTAATAAGCGAAAATTAAGGATGTGAATCAACTCACGAAACTGGAAAACTTTTTTCATGACACATACGTCGAAAAGTAAAAAAAAAACAACGGGTTGCACTCCGAAAGTGCCGGCAGAAGTGAAAACTTGAACATATATTACTTCCTTGCGGTCTACTCTCCCTCTGTCTTACGAATTTTCGATCAGGTCACGTGTCCTGACGCAAGTTTAACATTTTTTACCCATCCCAAAAAGAACGCCGCTAAAGAAGTTTTCACTCTCTCTCAGTCTTACGAATTTTCGATCAGGTCACGTGTCCTGACGCGAGTTTGACATATTTACCTATACTTCAATAATCAAAGTTCACAACCCCGCTATAGTAGATTGTTAATCGAGGGTGGAAAGAATCAATTCCCGAGGTATTTAGACGCCCGAGTGCAGCGAGGGCGGCTATAGTCCGAGTAGGAATTGATTCTTTTACCCGTATTAAACACTACTTTTCATTTCGAATATGAAGAAAATAAAAGTAGTAGTTTATCTAAACTATTTATTGTTAATATATAATAATATTAGTAGTACCTATTTTTTTTTAATTCCGTCACAGATACATAACAGATTAGTATCCCGCCAATTTATGTCAACTTTTTAAATTTTAAAATATGGAACTCACCGCGTAATTGTTGCGGCTTATTCCGCTCAAAGAAGTTAGCGCTAAGTTCACACTGGCTGTTTAGAAACTCACATGGCCGCAGCTTTTTTTTTTGAATTTTTTTTTACATAATACTCTTCACAGCTGACAGCAGTTCTATTTTTAAAGTTCATTCCGGCCCTTAGGTGGGAAGTAATTTGTATGAGTTTTTCCCTCACTATGGAGGGAAGCAGCATTTTCCACCCAGATCAAAATAACACTACTTTCCGAGTATGAAAAATGAAAAAGAAGTTTTTACTTCAAAAACATACGTCTTCGCCTCTCTATACAACTCGACCAATCATTGGTAGCTCGTAAGTCAACAGTTTCTTTTTTGAAAATTTCTTCTAGTGGGTTCCAGAGAAAGTCCTTCAGTTTCACAGTAGGAATCACCCGATAAACTTTCGCTAATTTAAAACTATCTCATATACAAGAGACCTCCTCTTTTACCTCTTTATATACCAACTTACCAACCCTCTCAACTCTATATTATTTTAATATTGTTTGCAATTTGGATTTCAATTAGTGTTCTGCTTATTTAGGTCTCGTTCATACTGCACGTGTTTTAAATAACTGCGCAGATATGTATACTTGTATAATGCGAAGGGGTCTCTAACTTTATTATATGTATTTACAGGCTATACAGTTAAAAAAAAACTATAAAACCATCTCAACCAAAAAGGAGGAAGTCCTCAGTTTTAATATTTGACTGCCTGTTTATTTATTTTTATTACATTGTGACTAGGTGCTCCTTGAAATTTTTTTTTAAAGGAAAATACCTTTTAGCAATAAGATCACTGAGTCGTATTCAGTGCAGTATTTACTGAGATTTTAATTGGTTCTTGCAAGGACTGATTTGTAGAAAGCAATAGACATAATCGCGTTTGCCTAGGAGTTCACTAGCGAAGATTCTAGTTTTCGTATTTAGTTTTTTTAGGATAAATCATTAGTCCATATTAGTCCACTGTTAGACTCAACGCCTCTCCTTGTGAAGTTTTGCTATAATCCCAATTCGCTTTGCAGGCTTGTAGTAAGTAGTAAGGGATCGCAGCAGTTGTTATCAACGGGGTTGCCTTTAAATTACTTAGTGAAAATTAAAGATGTAAATCAGCCCACGAAACTGAACAACTTTCCTCACTGAATACCACTGCACTGAATACCACTCAGGAACATAGGTTGAAATTTGAAAAACATTTTTCGTCTCTCCATACAACTTGTGGGATCAGGTAAAAAAATAATAATTTAAAACTATTTATTTCCAAAAAACTACATATTTAATTAATTTCAAAGGGAGGAAAATCTACTTACAGTTAGATTATGGCCCCCTAGGGAGTCTATTAGTAACTATTTTTTAGGTACAGATGAAATAAGTACATACCATTTTTTTAAATGATATATTGTTAACAATTGTCTAAGTTTGCGGGTGTCGGAGTGACATATTTACACTCAATAAAATATTTTTTAATGTACTTTTAATTTGTTTTTTTTTTGTACTTTTTGTACTTACCTAATAAGATAATCGTGTAAGTATGGAAAGTCTGTTTTGGTGCACGTTAAACGCTCCTGTCCATTCCTTGGGATTACTGCCTAAGTTGCCTAGTACGAGACCTACCGCATCTCTATTCTAGGCCGGGAACCACACGGCGGTTTTGGGATTGATTTTTGGGATCAAATAACGCCACATACTACCTACCCAAGAGACATGGAATAATACGAAGGTACATATTATAATAGAAAACAGTGATAAGCAACTGCTTTAGTGTTGCTTTATAAATAAAAGCAGAATAGCATGCATTTAAATTTCATTGAATTAACTTCTCAGTTGAGGACAAAGCTTCAAAAATGCACATACTATAAAGGCTTTATTCAAATGAAATAAAGTCTATTTCCATTTTGAGGTTTAAAAAGCCATTCCGTTTCAAGTTGCTATTATTCAACGTAATTCTATATGAATGAGTAATAGAGATGTAGGTACTTCTAAAAACAGAAGTCGCATTAAAAAAATTAACATTGTGGTTGTGGATTTTGCTAAGTTACCTTTAAATTAAATTATACAGGGCTTTAGGTAAATCTCTTTCAACCTCGCGGGTGCTAAATCAGTCCATGAAACTGAACAACTTTTCCCAAGGAACATAGGTCAAAATACGAAAAAAAAATTTTCATTACTCAAACTCGGAAAGTAGGTCTGAAGTTGAAAGTAATACTTTTCAAGCCTAGGGAGAATCGCTTTCAACTGACAGCTGTCAAATTAATTATAAAAAATATGTTCCAACTTCCTATACAGCCACTCTATTACAGCGGAATGTAAAATTGAAATAACAAAAGTTAAGTATTCATTAAAGCATATTTTTTTAAATGACTTTATAATAATTTAATTTTAGCTATTTCTTTATAATAACATAGATTTTGGCAAAATATTTACCATTTTTTTTAATGATGAAAATGAAAAATAATGGTTGAATAGCAGGCCAGTCACAGAAAAAAAAAATAGGCGGGAAAGTGGCATTCCGATCTTCATTTGTTTTTTCGAGTTGTAGAGTTTTGTAACTTTCGCTTAGCAGCAATGAGTTCAGCATATTCATGTTTTTATTTTTACTTTCTTTTTATTCGTAATGAAAAGCACAGTGTTTACCTCGGGTGAAAGACTTATTTAGTACCCTCGAACTATTCGCTCCCTCGCTACGCTCGGTCGCCAAACCCCGTCTCGAGACTAAAATAAGTTGCTTTCACCCCTAAAGTAACAATATACTATTGATCTCCCATACAAAATGCGCTATATTTTTCGTATTTTGACCTATTATTGGGGGAAAGTTGTTCAGTTTCATGAACTGATTAATTTCATTTTTATTTTTATTATATTTGGGGAGCTTACAGCAACGTTTACAAGACAGAAACTTAATTAAATAACTAAGAGCTAATAACAAGCTTAATAACCACCCGAGAGGTTGAAAGAGCCTTAAGCCCTGTATGTCCATTATGTCTTTAAAGAAACAAAATTGTAAAAGAAGAATATATTCTTCTATATATTCTTCTATGGCACAAAGATTTTCATCATTGAGTTAAATATATTTAAACTCAATGATGAAAATCTTTGTGCCATTCGCAGTGGAGACCTTAGGCCCATGGGGAGCTGAGGCAAAACAATTTATGAAGAGCCTCTCTAAGCGTCTCATCGAGGCAACGGGTGATAAGAGAGCTGGCAGTTATTTTGCACAACGAATAGGTTTGGCCGTGCAACGCGGAAATGCTGCCAGTATCTTGGGCACGTTGCCTCGATGTGGCGCGCTAGAGGTCTTTTATTTATAGATTGTATAGATTAAATAATTTAAGTAAAATATTTTGTTTAAACTCAAAATAATTTTGGTTTTCGTGGATATATGCTGAAAATGCAAAAAATTTTAAAGTTCTGCTCAAATAAAGTTTCTTAAATAAGGAAAAAGACTGAATTTTTGAAGTTAATTTGAAAAGGCGAATCATACTTTAATAATGTTTTATTTTATGGTATATACCTATTGCTTGAGAATAAATAGTCTATGGTCAGAATAGAGGGTCTAACTAGTTTAGTTTGTGGCCCTGTTTTAGCCGGCGGCACCCCACCTGAACTGCTTTGTGAATTTCACTTACCTACACTTCAAAAGTAAACCTGGCTAATTGAAATGTGCTATATTTGAAATAGCACCTCGTTGCCCACTGTTGTTTCTACTGTTTCCACCGAGAGAACTTTCGCGATGGTGTACCTACTGCATGTTTTAAATCTGAAATAGCTGTAATAGTAACCTAAAGTTTGTTTTTAGTTTTGGCAATAACTATTATGCGAAATGTATACAAAGTAAACATACAATCCACATCTTATCCATATACCTACTTGCGCCTATAATCCCATCAGGGTAAGCTTTGGGAAGAACAGTTGTCGCCACGCTGGATTGGCAATTGCTGTTCTTTAGTTATGTTTCAGACCATTTTTTAAATTTAATTTTGAGTATAATTAGTAACTTTAAGTTGGTAACTGAAAATCAGCGCACATTCAGTTTTTTACGCTGATTTACTTTCCCCGAGGAACATAGATCGCTTCTCTCCGTATAACTTGTGCGATCAGCTAAAGGTCGTTTTTTTAAAGAATTTCATGTAGGTTTTTCACCAAGGTCATAGATGAGGTCGACGATGGAGCGAGTTAACCCAGAAAATGCCCATAAGGCACTGGTACTCTACGCACCGACGGAACACAGCAAGCTGTTTGGCGTCGGACTTCGGTAGGAGGGTGGTCGCGAACCAGACGGCCCTTCACAAAGCCTACCACACAGCATGAAACCATAGGACGCCACCTCAGATCCAGAAAAAATTGAGTTGTCGTTGCCTGGGATGGATTAATAGGAGGCAGGTCTCATTTGTGTTTCCTTACGATACCCACGGAATGAAATGGGGTGGCGTTATTCTCAACCAATCACCACACGGCTACTCCCTAAAGTTTCCATATATTGAACGGATTGCACGATATTGGTACTTTCCCAAGTATGTGCCGTGATAGCTAAAGAAGCAGAAGTCTTCTAAAACGAACTTTTTGTACACTCGGCTAAACAGTAAAAATATTTTTAACAAAAAATTTATCCACCTTCAAAAAGAGTAAAATATTTTTTAAAGCTATATTCACGAGTAAGTAGTGGTTACGGGTAAAACAGTAAATAGGTGAATTCATAGCGGAATATGGTAAATAGAGAGGAATATTTTTTTTGACGTCGGCGCCGAACAATTACTATTAGACTATCTATTGGCTATGAAAACTATCTTAGTTTTTATACTGCTAAAAAAAGCTTGTGCGAATACCTATTTCATTCTACCGGTCACTAAACGGTAGAACACCAGGACACAAAAGAGTCCCAAAAAACACCTTGAAAGTCTCAGGGAACAACTTTCGTTTTTGCTTCGTTTACATTGATGACCTATCATCATCCAAATGTAATTTTATTTTATTTTTTATTGTTTAATTAAACTACTAAACCGATTTCAATAAAATTTTGATGGAACCAATCTGGAAGTAGAGGCTTCCGAACTAAAAAAAATATTTGAAATCGGTCTATAAATGACGAAGTTTTAAGGTAACAAACATAAAAAAACACCCGAATTGAGAACCTCCTCCTTTTTTTTGAAGTCAGTTAGAAAGGGAGACATTTATCTCTTACACGTACGGATTAAGAACTACAAAATCCCGAGTAGTATCAGGCTTCACGACCTCTTGAGTCCACTTTATCTTTCCTTGTGTTGTGTAAATTGTATTTTATTATTCCAAGTGTGCAATAAAAAATATTCGCAATGTATATAGCATTTCTGCATTGCTGTTAGTTTTTCTAACAATGTGTTCTACGGTCTGGTCGGCTGTGGGTGTTTGCCCGGGGCAAACATCACCGCGCAACGCCCGCCGCCGCCGGTCACTTCACTGATTTGTGCTCCAAATTAAAATGGACACAACGGACTGCGGGTAAAACAACAATTTCAATGCTCCTACTATTTATTCCTATCAAAGCGAATACTCGTACCCGACGAGCGGGTGCTGCCCGATTTAAATCTATTTATATATTTTGAAAAAATATATTTTTCTTAAATTTTGACACATTCATACATACATTCATACGCTCACGCCTATAATCCCTTGCGGGGTAGGCAGAGTATCAGTGGTTCTAGCGAACTACTTGATGTCACGTTTGACACAAATTATGAGGGTTATCAGATGGAACAAGTTGTATAATGGTGAGAGGTGGTCAGCCTTTCGCCCATTATACAGCAAAACCCTCGTATCCCACTTACAGACTTTTACTGTATAACTTACCTGGGAAGAGTAGATAGCTGGCACATTCTAAGTTTTTCTTTCACTCCCAGTCCAGCATAGAAATAATTTTAATTTTGATTTGCCAAATATTTGGTCAGACGATTTCGTCAAATTGACGGGACCTCTACGGATGAGGTTAGCACAGGACCGTGACGATTGGCGCTACAGAGAAGAGGCCTATACCCAGCAGTGGGTTGATTTGGGCTGAGTATGATGATGATAAAATATTTACAAAACTACAGGGCACCCCTAGTAAGTAATGAAATACCTGTGTCATGGCAACGCTATGTTTTCGTATTAAATTGTAAGTAATCTGTGGCTCTAAAGGCGATAACTCATCAGTCTCTGAAAGCGATAACTCATCAACAACTCATTTAATAATCTATTTATCTTCATGAATATTTATCGTATTAGCTTAAATGGATAAAATTGTATTAAAGTTTTACGTTTAACAATGTGCATGGACTCTTGGATTTGAGGTTTTCATTCTTTACATCTACGCCAGTCAATAAGAAACGACACAAAAAATAATTGATTGTCCATTTGTTGTTGACCCCTTAGAATACTTTACACCCAGCTAGTTTATAACCCTGAAAACCTCTTTTTTGCTAAAGTTCTGGCACTTATTTAATTCTCCAAATCACATTACAACAGCTTCTGCATTTTCAGTCTTTGTAGAACATTTTTGGAAATGGAAATCTTGGTAGGGCCCCGAGCGTACCTGCCGAATGCTCATATTTCAGGTATTGTTTGAACTCTATTCAATACAAAAGCCCAATGTTTGACACAAAAATATTTGATTAAATGTTCGGCTGATATTTTTTGTATCGTGCTTTCAATTTTGAAATGCGGACGGAGATTAATAATACACAAACGGCAAAAAAACTGTTTCTGTTACATTCAAAGATTTTTAAAGTTCATTTGAAATTGAATTCAATTGTATAATGTACAACTAGACACTGACGGAACTTCGTTCAATTGAGAATTTCGTGAAATCTTTCCTTACTCTTTACCTACGTTTTAAAAGGAACTTTGGGCCAAATTTTAGCCTTCTAGGTCCAAGGGTTTGGGCTGGTAGTTGATTAGTCAGTGAACCAGGACGGACCTGCAATTTTATATAATAGAAGATGTATACATATATGTCATTTACTTTAATTCTTCCCACCCAGGCCGGCCGGATATCCGACGCCCTGCCGGCCTGGGTACCATCCTTCGTCGTCATCAGCCCATATACGTCCCCACCGAAGAGCACGGGCCTCCCTTCGAAACACGAAGTGGTTTTAGGCCATAATCCACCACGCTGGCCCAATGCGGGTTGGTGGACCGCTGGCCCAATGCGGGAGGGTGGACCATTCTTATCAGCATTATATTCTATACCTATATCTGTATCTTATCTGTTCCCTTATCTATATAAGTGGCTATTCCGCTAATTAACGGATTTAGCCATCTGGACTGAAAAAATTGCCATCTTAATCATTCCGCCGCCATTGATTATCGGAATTAAATAGCAGGCCTGGGTATGCTACTACACCCTCGATTCTCGACCATATCATTACATCAGAGCTAGATTACGGACGAGAGCGAATCCATTTTTTTTATAAACACCATACATAAATTCCAGTTACATGAGAATACATGAGAATGAGGATCATTTTCCACAGAAAGTATGAAGTTGAATTGAGGGACCTGATTTTATGATCTCTTTAAGCCGTAGCATACTCTTGTTACCACATAAGTGCTTTAAAATTTTATTGGAGCTGTATAAATGTTCGCATGGTGAGATTTTACGAGGGGGTGAAATTTAAAACGCGTTTCGGAGACTTGCTCCACAGTTAAACGTTTTATGTTGAGTTTCATTGGCTGAGTCTTTGCGTAGATTTTATAACCGTGGATTGATAAATATGTATTTTATAACCATATTAAGCTTCTTAGATTTTTTTGTCGGTTAAAAATACGACGTGGCTTGAATTTCACTCTAATGTAATATACAATACGTGTAGGGAAAAATTAAATCTCCTGGTGCTGTAACCAACTTAGCTATCGTGCCTTCAAGTCAAGCATCGAAATAACTCTCACGCGGGTAAGCGTTTTAAAAATACCAATGGAATCTGTTTGTTAGTTTCTGGATGGCTATTTCATTAATCAATAGTGTGTCAGTGGCGGTTGAATGACAATGGTCGCCATTGTATCCGTTCAGGTGGCGAAATTGAGAACTATAGAACTATACAAATTTTATACATCTATGACGGCTGCTTTGACTGGCGCTACCGCCAACTGAATGTCCAGTTGCTAGCTTGTTTGCTAATTTACGTTCGGTTGGCGGTGGCGCTGATGATCGAGGTTGCTGTCAACAAGTATATGAAATAGTTCTCAATTTCGCCATATAAACAGATAACATGGCCTCAATTGGGATTTTGACAGTGTTTGATTTTATGAATTATTGTATGTGAAACAAAAAATGATGATATATTAAATATATTAATATCCGAAAACAGCATTAAAATTGGTTTATGAATGAACAAGTTATTGGCATTTATATTATCGTAAGGATTAGCTATCTCGTTTTGTGGGGAGAGCTAGCTATCTCGTTTTTACCTACGCAAACAAATGGCGGTGACGTCACATGCCTGTAAGTGCATCTCTTTTTCGTTGTTTGACAGTTTCCCCCTCTATTGAAATTTAATAGCTTGTAATTTTTTTATTTCTCAATCGTTTTCAAAAATAATTTCGGTTTTGGGTTTTGGATTCAGTTCCTTTTTAAGATAAACAATAAAAAAAAGTTTGTCAACATCCCTATTGTCATTCAACCGCCATTGAGCCATTTATTATCTTCAGGCCGAGTACGATAGTGACAGTGCCGCGACAACACCGCGGTCCTATGTCAAAATGTCAACATTGACAACACCATAGAGCGAGCAAGCCTTTGCGCGGGACCCTCGCGCATTCAAAGTGAAGTTTCAGCGTGAGCCGAGCGCGAGTTTGTCGTTATCGTGCTAGAGCTGCAGTTCTAATGTTCCGAGTTAGTAAGCTCTACTCTTCACACATTCTGTTTGTGTTTCCTCGCTGTTGTAAACCTGGCTGTTAATGTACGTGGAATTAGCGTTGCCAGGCTTACTGGGGATGATCCAAGTTTTGAAAGAGGCAATTAGGCCTTTTGAATCATTTAATTTATAAGCACGATACATAGATGTTATAGTGAGCGCTTTAAACAACACTATACAAATAGTGATATTTCCCATCCAGCCTGGTGCAGAAGGAGATATTGTATTTTAGAAACGCGGGACAAAATGCAGATTTTAATAAATAAATTGAGTATTGAGTATTCAAGTTTCGTGGCAAATTATAATATTGTGGGAGATTTTAATTCCACCTGTGAAATTATATATTTTAAAATTATCCGGTGACATATATAAAGCGGAAACACTTACTGTACAATCTGTATATCAAGAAGGACTAAGGCTTGGATTAAGCCGTTTTGGCTTATGTGAGTCACCATCACCAAGCTTAAAACCTGTTACTTAGTCTCTTATTATAAAATTTTAAACTAGTTTCTTCCGCCTCATAATGAGATGTTGATTTTAATTACACATTTAGCTTATCTGTATTAGGTGCGTATAAATTATGGAATCATTACCTACCAGTAATTTTTTTGATCATATCTTCTGGGTGGGTGAGCTTGCTACATCCTCGAACGCATCTTCGCTCTTGAGCTAGATTGTGGTCAAGAGCGAACATTATTAGCAATTTTTTTTTTATTCTATCTTTCGGCACGCAACTCAGTTCGCGTGGTAAAGTAGATTGTGTCACTCTTGGGGTCTCCAAATATCTCTATGCAAAAAAACAGATCAATTCGTGATGACTTATGACGTAAAAGAAGGACAAACAAACTTTCACATTTTATGATATTAACTAAAGGATGCCCGGGACTTCGTTCTCGGAGTAATTTTGTTAAATATTTCCTTATTTCTTGTCTAAACCGTTAAGGGAACCTTTGTGCAAAATTTCAGCTTTCTAGGCCTAAGGGGCGTTGATGAATCAGTGAGTCAGGATTTTTCATTTGATATGGTTTCATTTTTCATTGATTTGATATGAAGACTTTAACTAGCGAAAATGAATCTGCGAATCTGCCCGCGAAACTGAACAACTTTCCTAATGGGATATGGGTTAAAATATGAAAACACTTTTT
This sequence comes from Aproaerema taeniolella, assembly GCA_949987775.1. Lineage (NCBI taxonomy): Eukaryota > Metazoa > Arthropoda > Insecta > Lepidoptera > Gelechiidae > Aproaerema > Aproaerema taeniolella. The sequence goes on along the minus strand of OX465251.1, from coordinate 9,489,605 downwards.
GCAGCTTGCATGGGAAGTTAATTTTTTTTTAAGAATTTCGAATAGGTTCCTTGGAGGAAACTTGTTCAGTTTTATGGGGAGGATCAACCCCTAAAGTTTCGCTGACTACTTTGAATTCGCCCCATGTATTTTTAAAACTCTTAAGTACCTAACACAAGCAAGAATAAGTATTGTAGGACGGAATCCTGAAATCAGAACCCGTTTAAAACAAAGGTATTTGGAGAACAAAGACAACTTATCCAAAACTTGTTTGTGGTCAACTTATCCAAAACTTGTTTGTGGTATTTTAAACAGACTTATTTTATTAAAACGTAAATACCTAGCCAGTACGCCGCAAAAATACTCAAGCCTATTAACTGAAAGGCAATTGAATAATAAAGCTGATGTTCCTCAACAAAGCGGTGAGTCTCCTCGCTTTGCCTCGGTAAATAAATATATATCGTGGAAGTCCCCGCAAGCCTCTTAACTGGCGATTGAAAAGTTCTAGGAGAACTACTGCTGGTTTACTACAGGTTCTCGATAGAAAATTCATTTGCCCTCGACTTCGTTTATTCTAGACCGAGCTCCCGTTGCACGAAACCCTACCTCATGAGGTGTCAGCTCAGAAATGTAATGTAGTGATAGATACTACTTAGGAGCGCTGGATTTTAGTAGTTTGCCATCGCATATCTTGGAAGAAGTTTTTTTTTTTTAACTTCTTGTATAGATCAGGTGGCAAGATGACACTGATGCAGATCGATTGCCCTAGACGTGCCGTTCATGAATATATATATGGTTGCCTGCATTCAGCCTGGCAGTTTTTCTATTCAGCCACCTCGAACAAGATTTCAACATATATTGTTCTAGGTGGCTGATCAGGCTGATCTTGCCACCTGATCTATACAAGTAAAAAAAAAACCTCTTCCAGGATATGCGATGGCAAACTACTAAAATTCAGCGCTCCTAAGTAGTATCTATCACTACATTACATTACTGAGCTGCCACCTCATGAGGTAGGGTTTCGTGCAACGGGAGTTCGGTCTATTCCTTCATTCATCCATTCAGGACAAACGTCGAACGTCCGTCGTGCGGTTTAAACCACTTGACGTCACATTTGACATATACTCCGAGGGTTATTAGATGGAACATGAGTATAGTGGTAATAGGTTGTCAACCTTTCGCCCACGGTTCAGTAAAACCTTCGCGTCCCACTTAATGGCTTTTATAGTATGCCTGGGAAGAGCTGGCAGCTCGCGTATTCTAGTTTTTCTTTCACTCCTAGTCCAGCGTGGAAGGACCCGACTCCGTTCTCTTAAATTAAAACGCCACACTCAAACTAAGGTTTTTTCTCTCTCTTTGGATAGACGTACATATGTAGCATAGGCTAGACAATGAGATAACTTTATTCACTGAATGAATACATCACACAATTATAAAAAGAAAATAAAAGACAGTAAAAATTGGCATGAGGGCACTCTGATTCACAGCAAACGCTGAAAGCGCATATGAATCTGAGCACCTGATATTCTACCAGGATGCACACAAAGACAGACACAAACCATATTTTAAGGAGCACTAGCCAGAGTCGAGAACAAACATCTGCTTGTATTTACAAAACATTGGCCCTGGCCGGGAATCGGGCCAATGAATGTCGTCGATTCAAAGGCAGGGCACTACTCTTTTTTTGAACTGAAAACTTTTTTGCACTTCGAAGTATGGATAAAAAAAATAAAATCACGTCAGGGTCACGTGACCCTGATCGAAAATTCGTAAGACGGAGGGTGAAGTGAAAACTTCTTAGACCGCAAGGAAGAAAAATATGTTCAAGTTTTCACTTCTGCCGGCACTCCCGGAGTGCAACCCATTGTTTTTTTTTACCAGCCCATGTACGGCACTACTCTTACCACTTAATTTTACCTAAAATACGCAAAAGTATTGGTCGATTGATCGTATGGGATACAATATAAATAACATAACAAAATGATTTACATATTTTAACCAATAGTAAGGGCCAATAAGTCAGCCGCAACAGAAGGAATCGAGCCGTTTAGTGAACGACCACGGACAATTTTCTATCATAGTTATATAATTTTTTTTTATTTATTTATTTAACAGTTTATTGTACACAGAAAAAATCACAAATATTACAGACAAATAGAAAAACGAACACAAAAGGCACAGCTTATTTCTTTAAGAAATGTCTTCCAGCAGACCTGGCTAGCGATTCTGTAAAAATCAGTCATTGTCATTACACTGAAACCCTATCGACACTCTGACGGCATTATGAGATCAGTGGTCTCACAGTGCCGTCCAAATGATTATCGTTGCAATCTCAATCGTCTCTCAATAGTTTGAGAAAATGGTGGCGAGTTCCAGCCAGAGTCACGTTATTCAGAGACAATACGTAAAAATTTTCGAAACGTCAATGCCACTCAGAAGTAATCACTGTCAGTGACTTGCCATGATGTAATTATCATCTGGGGGCTCGGTAGTGCGTCCTTCCCAAGTAGAGCAAAAACAAACAAAAAAGGCCCCATTTTTTCTCGGAGCCCATTCAGGACATTTTCGAAGTGCGAATGTAACGTTAACCACTTCAATAAATTTTATATGGGTTATAAGTGTTCGTAAGTACCTACCTGTCAAAAAACTATCACACACCGTGTTGAACTCGACTGTCTAGTATCGAACTTCATTTTTTAAACCTGCCCTAAAGTATCACTGATTAGCTTTTAAAAATATCTGTCATTGTTCAGTTTGTTGCCTGGAAGAAATAAATCAAAACGGCTGATAAATGGAGTCTTTGATATACTTATATTTTTTGGTGTACAATAAAAAGTATTGTATTGTGTTGTATTGGGGCTAACTGTTTTAGAAAATATAACTTATTTTATAACTCAAAAAAACTTATGTAAAAAAAAGTTCCTTGTTACACTCTGAGCCATTTCATTGAGTCTTAAAATAAATATTAATGCAAAACATGATAAATCTTACTTCATCTGATTTTCGTATTTTGAGCTGCTATTCTTATTTCTAATTGGAAAAATAGAAGTGTATTTAAATAAGTAATTTAATGTTACAGCAGAAAAATTTAAGAAATATATACTTAGAAGATTTTATAGTTTTCCTAAGGGATTATCTTTTGTATTGCGCACTGCCAAGGAGTGGAATTCTCTGCCGGCGTCTGTATTTTTGAGCTCATACAATCCGAATATCTTTAAAGTACGAGTGAATAGGCTTCTTCTGAGTGAGTTCGCTACATCTTCGACCATATCTTTGCCCTGAGCTAGATTGAAGTCAAGAACGAACCCATTCTTAATAAAAAAAAACAACGAGTTGCACTCCGGGAGTGCCGGCAGAAGTGAAAACTTGAACATTAACGTACCTAGTGCATTAATATTTTATTTAATTTTTTCTATGCTGACACCGGATGAAATCTTGACTTTTGTAGTCATAATTTCCTATATTTATTCTCCGCCTTACGAATTTTCGATCAGGGTCACGTGTCAGTCACGTGTGCGTTAGTTTTATGGCGCCTCTACATGATGGGCCAGCGCTGGGCCAGCGAGATGGCCATGCCAAGGTTGAAACGCATCTACACGATGGCGACTTTCAGTCGAACATTTTTACCCATACTTGAAAGTGCAAAACGCCGCTAAAGAAGTTTTCACTAAAAAAAATTATATCCCACAACCTTTTTAGTAGAGAAACGCAGTGCGAGCATATTGCGAGACTTGCTTCTTTTTATATGTTTTTCAATTGGATAGTATTTAAATTGTCAGAATTTCAATTTCTTTATTATATGATTATTGTTATATATCTATAAAATGTACCGAAAGCTTTTAAAAACCAGGTCAGAAATAAGTAAAAGCTTGGAAACAGGCTTCAAATATTGTACTTTTGAACGGATTACGGGTATCAGCTGCTGCAGGTCAGTCTTTTTAGTTTTTATCACAAAAATTGCTCTTTTAATTTTTTTATCTTTATCTTTACAAAATCACGAATTACTCGTGGTTCACGCTTATCTCTTTGCCCTCATAACCTGTGTGACGCTTGAGAAAAACATAATATTATGTTTTTTGGAAAACACAGCAAGAAAATAGGTGCATCGCATTTCTTATATTTGAATTCTTGAAGAAGTGATTACCACTTAGCGTTTATCTGTTTCATACCTAACTACGACGAGAGTCTTAGCTGACCAGTGACCATCTGACCCAGCTGACTTACATATTGGAAATAGCTCAGCATGCTGTAAATTATTTATATGAATTACTTTTATAAATTGCAACTTTTATTCCAGGTGTGAGTCGAGGCTTTAAACTTGTAAATAGGGACAAGAATTGAATCTGCACATCAGGCAAGGAGAGGCCATTCAAAAAGTTGATTTTTTTCATGAAAATGAAATAATTATCGGAATATCTACAAAAAGTACGATTGAGCATGGTTTTGCAGTAGTAATTTAATAATGATTCCTAATCTAATAAATTTCCAAACATACAAAGCATAAGGATTATTGGTTTTTCTGTTCCTTTCACCCAGTAGTTAGGTATTCTGAATGTTATCTGTCCTTATATTTACAATCAATGGAAACCTGCATTCATTGCTGGTTGCTGTTCCGGGACTGTATACGATACCTAAAACACTGTGTATGTGTAGTGTATACTATATAATCTCATTCCATACTCTATTTGACTATTCCAGAGCTTTTATACAAACAATCCCTGGGGATCCTAGACAATACCTGATTTCATAATCTTGGTTTCATAAATAAATTCTATAATATAAAAGAAAGTCGTGTTTGTTACAACACTTATAACTCAAGAACGGCTAGACCGATTTTGATCAAATTTGGTATGAAGGTAGCTGATACCCTGGATTAACACATAGGCTACATAATTTTCTGAAATTCTCACGGGAACGAAGTCCCGGGCGTAAAGCTAGTTATAAATAAATAAAACGCCATACACTCAAAGGCCCACATTAAGGTTTTCTCTTGTGTCGTGGGTCCCTCGGAACCCCTTATAAAGACAGACACAAACACCCACGACCATTGCTAGTAACATTATGGTAACATTATACAACCTTAATGCAATCTTACTATTCAGCAAGTACTTGTAACTTCGTTCTTACTTAGACATAGACATACTTCTGTAGAAACTCTAGGAAATAAAATTTTCTAAAACATAAAATTCCAAAATAGAGTCAGAGATGTTTCGGCTTTTACCATCCCATAAGTACCACTTTTCAACTGACTTTAAAAAAAGGAGGAGGTTCTCAATACGACTAAGTTTTTTAGGGTTCCGTACCCAAAGGGAAAAAACGGGACCCTATTACTAAGCCTCCGCTGTCCGTCCGCCCGTCCGTCCGTTCGTCTGTCACCAGGCTGTATCTCGTGAACCGTGATAGTTAGTCAGTTGAAATTTTCGCAGATGATGTTTTTTCATTGGCCCTATAACAACAAAATTTGTTGTTTTTAGTATTTAATACTAAAAACCAGAATAAAATAAATATTTAAGGGGGCTCCTTTACAAAAAACGTGATTTTTTTGCTCATTTTATAGAAAGTCTGTCTGAGGCTGTATCTCATGAACCGTGATAGTTAGACTGTTGAAGTTTGTACAGATGATGTATTTCGGTTGCTGCTATAACATCAATTACTAAAAACTAGAATAAATTAAATATATAAGGGGGCTCCCATACAACAAACGTGATTTTTTTTGCCGCTTTTATAGCGATAATGGTGTTTATAGAGTCCGACTCGCACTTGGCCGGTTTTATAAGTAATAGTACGGAACCCTTCGTGCGCGAGTCCGACTTGCACTTGACTAGTTTTTATTTAATGTTTGTTCTTTGAAAAAATATACTCCTTTTCGAAAATTACTAGCAGTAGTTAATTTTTTTTTTTTTACAAAAACTAAAATTACTTACAAACCAAAACGGCATCAAAATAATTAGTGACGTTTTGGTTCGTGATAATTTGCTAATAGGCATTGTAGTCCGCGGAAAATACGATAACTGAAGAAATAAATCATGTAATTTTAAAATATTCGAAGTTCCACAGTAGGACGTTTATGCTACGGTACCCCACACGTCATCTTCCTCTGATGAAGAACTCCATCTCGACCATTAAACTTTATGCACTTGTCCTGCAAGTAACTTTCAACCAGGCGCTGCAGGTAGGAAGGTACCTGATGATAAACCAGTACCTCCCTTATCGTCCTCCAGGGTAACTAGTTAAAGGCGTTGTTGATATGAAGACTTGCCGCAATCGCGTCAACGTCGAGCGTGACTGTCGGAAACCGAACTGGTCATTCGACAGGTCGGGGCCGACGCTCCACAAGTGCGTGCTGAACCAGAGGAAATAATTCTTTCTAATAGTTTTCCGGCCTCGTCCAGCAGGCAAATGGGTCGGTATGCAGAAAGAGAATCTGCAGACCTGCCCTATTTCCTCAAGAACACCAATCGTGCTTCTTTTCAGCCCGTGAGAACCGAACCTAACCTAAGTTTAATTTCATTTAATATACAAAAACAAGAATTGATCTAAAGAGCAAACAAGCAAGCAATTTTTGATCAATGGTGTTCCTTAGAGATTTTAAAATTTCCTCTTTTCTCTTATCCATTAACATTTCAGAGTTTTATACTGGGTACATCATAGACATAGAAATAAGTTGAATACCACTTTCTAAACCAAAAGTCCTCAATGACCTGTATTTCTATACAAAGTATATACATGTATAGAGGTCAGTGAAGTTTCGAAAGACTTGTTGTAAAGTAGTCATAGACATAGAAAAAATAACTGTGCATGTCATAGACATCTTTATGTCAGTGGTGCATTAACATGACTTCAACTTATTTCTATGTTTATGAAATGGAATAATACTTATATGGCAATGACCTATCATACAACTTATACCAAGTCAGTGTTTCATTGAGAAATCATTGAGAAACGATCGGTTGACATAGACAATGGATTTTGAACGATAAGTTTTCCATTTGGAAGTCATTAAGGTGTTCATTCAGCTTACACTCCACTGACACACTTCTGAGACACAACTTTCACCCTATCGAAACTCAACTGAAACCCTATCGACATCCAACTGGAGTTACAGAATCGAGGCCCTGGGACAGTGAGAGGCGTAAAATAAACAAAGACAGACGTGCACAATTAACCACTGAAATCTAAATACTAATATAAACTACATAAAAATACAATTACACATACATATAATATATAAATAATTTATATAAATACACAGATATATATTTATACTAACATAACATAACATATATATAAACTAACATAATTAGCAACAGGCATCCAGTTTGTTGCAAGCAGATTAATGACATTGTATGTACGTAAGTAAACATACATATCTTAATGTAAGTATCACATGTACATATGGTGTAACTTAAAATTAGTTACCGAAACTTTAGGGTCTGATTCTCCCCAAAGAAACTTAACAACTTTTACTAACGACCATTATACGAAATTCAAAAAAAATTGCTAGGCCCCATACAAAGGCAAAACGGCTGATCGCACAAGTTTTATAGAGAAGTGAAAATAATTTATTCGTAATGTTTCATGGAAAAATTTGATCAGTTCAGTAGGCTGATTCACATCCTTAATTTTCACTATCTAATTTAAAATCACCCAATAGACAGTTTCTAGCTATGGCGCTAGTCGCCCGTTTTGAATTTCGCCAGAATACCGAAAGGAGTAAATAAATAGAGGTCCACGCCTGCCTTTGTTCAGCAGTAATAATTTCACAGTAAGGAGATAACATATTTTTAACAAAAAATTTACCCGCCTTCGAAAAGGGTGAAATATTTTTTTAAAGCTATGTTCACGAGTAAGTAGTGGTTACGGGTAAAACAGTAAATAGGTGAATTCATAGCGGAATATGGTAAATAGAGAGTAATTTTGTTTTTGACGCCGTCGGCGCCGAACAATTACTCGCATGGCATAATTATCTTAGTTTTTATACTGCCAAAAAAAGCTTACTCATTAAACTAGGTCCTGTTCAAACCGGCAAGGCGGGTCAATTTTTTATTAATGATAAAATATTTTAAAAATAAAAAATACAATTTAGATAGTAAGTCTGATTTATTTGAAGTTTTAAAACTGACAAAAATATAAAGACTGGGACTTCCAGATTTTTATTTCGATTGAATTTTCTCCACGCTACATACATGGGCAATCTTCAGGCGCGTAACATTTTTGCCTCACGCTATCATAATAGAAGCCTGGTTTGCAGTCGCAGGAGTTGAGGCGACAAACCAAGATGCAGGGACCTTCCGGTTTTCCAATATCTTCGCATTTTCGGTTGCAGTAGATCCCACAACCTTCGGTCGCGTTGTAGTCATTATTATATTTACAGTAACCTAAAATTAACGTGGAATTATTTAACAAAATAAGAAAGCACTTAAAATTAAATTAATCTAAGGGAACAATATCGATATCTGGCACCAGCGTCTTACGATGATGCTGATGTAAAAATTCATCTTTGTCATACGTACATATCACATGCAAGTTTTTTGGCTCAGGACTTCGTACCCGTCACAATTTGAGCAATTATGTAGCCTATGTGTTAATCCAAGGTGTCAGCCACCTCAATACCAAATTTATCAAATTGGGCCAGCCGGCAGCCGTTTGAGCGTTGAGTATTTGCTCATGCTCATTACTATAGAGCCGCAGTACAAAAATAAATGGTATCTAATCTTCAAAAACTTACCTAATACTGATAAAATCACAATGCTAAATATGCAAGTAAATAATAAAATTTTCATTTTGAAAATTTTTGAAGGTATTAAAAATTAAGTATGTACAATCAAATCTACGCAGAAATTGTGTAATTATAACGCGATTTTGGGCATATTTATACTTAGGTATGTAGGGTTCCGTGCCCTAATTTTCCAATGAGACACTCATTATTGTGTTAGATATTTTAAATCGTTAGCTATAGAGCACTCGGAATACTCACGTTAAGCGCTCTTTACTTACAAGCGACATGCCGTGGTGGCGCGGTGATCAAAGCAACGTAAAATGAATCTTAATAGCAACGGAGCAAGGGTTTTTTTGCCGAAATTAGAAGCACGAAGAGACATGAGACATCGGCCACCTGAAGACGGAGCGACGGACGAAAAAAAACCTATGCTCCGTAGTTTTAAGATTCATTTTACGTTGCTTAGGCTAAATTGTAAGTAATAGTACATTATGCTACAAGTGTGCTAAGTTGGATATTACATTGGCGAGGGCTCAATGGAGCCGAGAATGTAATATCCAATACGCACGCGTGTCATACGACGTTTTTCAACACATTGGCGAGGAAAGAAAGAAATAAAAACTTTCCTTTGATATTGACGGCAACAAGCTATCACTTGCATGTTGCGCCTCGAAAAGTATTTCTGGCGGTGTACCCACGTAGGTTTCCTGTTCTGCACTTGAAGAAGACATTTTTTGTGTTGTATTTCTGACAATAATAACAATAAGATGAATACAAATTCCGTTTGTGAAAACCAAGTGAAATCTGAAAAGAGGAGAGATTATTTTTTTCTTTTTTCGCTCGCAAAATGAGATTCACATTGACAAGTATGCCATACAGCCAAATAATAAAAAAATACTTAACTATATATTTTCACGTTTTAGCATAAATAAACGATAATTTTCTGTTAAATTTAAATGATTTAGTGGAATTATATTTTTATTTACAAATAGTTTAATATTTACACTTAATTTTAAATATAAAATAAGATCTGACCTCTTTGCTGAAATGTAGAAAAAAAAAATACGTACTTGTGCTTTATTTTTATTATTCACGGGCTGGGTAACTTTTCCAAGGAACGAAGGTCGGAAAACGAAAAAAAATTTTTTAGTTCCCTTACAAACTGCGTCAGCTGATAGCGCATTTTGTAAGGGAAGTTAAAATTTTTTTTTCATACTTCGACCTTTGTTCCTTGGGAAAGTTGTTCAGTTTCATGGACTGATTTACCACCCGAGAGGTTGAAAGTGATTTACCAAAAGCCCTGTTATATACTCGGATAATAATAAATATAGAGGTAACAGACTCCACTCTACTTTTTGGTATAATTCAAAATAAGGCACCAGAATACTTATATGAAAAGCTTAGATGGTCTAGTCGCAAACGTCTTGGTCTCTTAGAAATTTCAAACCACAAAACGAATGCGTTTCGCGGTAGTTTTAAATATACTGCGGCCAAAATATGGAATAACCTACCTCCCCCTCTGCGAAGCGCACTGTCATTGAACTCATTTCGAAGAAATGTAAAGAAAATCGCACTAGATAGACAGTTGCACAGACCGGCGAAGTTTTTTATATAAATAAATGTATTTTGTAAAGTATTTTCTATCTATTTCAATTTTAGTTAAGTATTTATTTTAATTTTATTATAAATATATTATATTTGATATTATATTTTAGTACAAACATAGTTTTACATAGTTTTATACAGCAGATAGACTTGATACAGCACAAAAACTCACACACACGAACACCCACACGCACAATATTCTCACAAATTCATACATGCAAGAAATAACATACAGAACACAGATACACGCGGCCAACATACAGAACACACACACATACACACACACATATACACACGCACACATACACACGCACAAAAACACATACACGCACACAGTATGTAATTAGGTTAAGTGTTTTTAAGTCTAGGTTTATTTTACGGGACCAGCAGAAAATCACTTCACCACCACCACGGCACCCCGGCAGTATGCTGAGCAACCCCTTTTAGTACATTACTTTGGATGTAACTATGTTTAAGAAATAGTAATAGTAAGCATGTAATGTTACCGAATAAAACATTTTCTATTCTATTCTATTCTAAACGGTAAAAAATATCTGCTATCACTATCCATTATCAGGCAGGATACTTACTAAAAATGAAAAAAAAAATGTATAAGGAACTCTTCACATATGAAATATTTAGGTATGTACGTTGAAGACCTCTCTACGTATGTTATTATGATTACATTGTATTTCATAGACATTTGTTTAAACAATATACAAAACTTTTTCCTTGTTATTTTCAACTTTAATGAAGTTGTAATGATGATAATTTCGTCCCGGCCGATTTCGACCATGGCGACCACTTCAATCTAGCTCCTGTTTTGGTTACGTTCGTGTCCTCGCATGTGGCTTATGTAACCAATTTTTTTATTAAAAATCCACGCACATTGCGGGCATGTGAGCACCCCATTCAAGTAATTATAATTGATAGCCGCAGGTGGACGGGCTTTAATTCATCGCGTCTAGCATCAAGCTCAAAACAACGATGAATCTGAAAGTCCTTAGCCTTGACCCACATCCTCCACTCCGGTCTTTTTGTAGCTTGCTGCTCCTACTGCGAGGGCTCTATATGGCACTTCTTCATGTGTCGTTTTAACACATCTTTGTACCTGAGGAGTTGTCCGCCTTGTTTTCGCTTGACCTTCTCAAGCTCACTGAAAAAGACGTGTTTTGCCACTCGTGTGTCCGCCATCTGTGACACGTGCCCACACCACCGAAGTTGTCTTTTTTTATTTCTATTGTCTATGTTTTATTTATTATTATTTTTTATTATTATTATAAGATGACCATAAGGTCAAAGATGAGGTCGACGATGGAGCGAGATAACCCAGAAAATGCCTATTAAGGCACTGGTACCCCTACGCACCGACGGAACACAGCAAGCTGTTTGGCGTTGGACTTCGGTAGGAGGGTGGTCGCGAGCCAGACGGCCCTTTACACCACATGAGACCAAAGGACGAAACCTCAAATTCAGAAAAAAATGAAGTGTCGTTGCCTGGGATGGATTACTAGGAGGCAGGTCTCATTTGTGTTTCCTAAGTCGCCTCTTACGACACCCACGGAAAGAGATGGGGTGGTGTTATCTCAACCGATCACCACACGGTTATGTGCATCTGTTTAAGCTACATTGAGAATTAAGTCGTTTTCCAAAAAAACTATGTATTTCTTTGCTTACTTTTTATTCGGGCTATTTATGTCAACTCGCACATATACGAGGTGGAAAATGGAATCAAACACTTCAAGCCAAATGTATTTCTATCCTTCTTATTATGAAAACGCATAAAAATATTGTATGTCGTACATAAAAAAAAGCGAAGGGTCGGGGGTCGCCAAATATTTTTTCTTACTATGGGGGTTGTGTCATGAAGAAGGTTGAAAAACACTGACGTTTTTTGATTCTTATTAAATAAATAAACCATAATGATCCTTCAATTAGATTTATTGAAGTTATTAAATTTATTTGTAAGCGACAAATGTCGGGGATGATACAGTTTTTATTTTTATTTTGGCATTTCAGGCCAAGCACACTAAGGTGAGTATTACGAAACGCAACTCAAACTCTGACCTCTACTTAAGTAGAGATTAGAGCGTCTTTGTCATTTTGATAGTAAGAAAAGAGACAATCAATACTTAAATATAGATCCTTCTGTAATATACAGAACTAAGCTTGTATCATGCATAAATCGAGTTACGAAGAGTTTAACCTCTATCTACATTTACCTAACCATAGAATTATGGTAGAGTCAGTAAGCGGGCAAAAATAAGTTGGGTTTCAAAAATTGGATTAAAGCAAGCCACTTAGTAATGATCTTTTAGTAATGATACTTAGATTAAAATAAGCCGATAAAGATTTGTAGCTACCAGGTTGAGTTTGGTATGGTTTTCATATAACTCAACGACGAGTAATTCATTTCTGGTATTTATTTTTCACATATGTGCAGTGGTTTTTGAAATAATCGCAAAAACAAAAATAGTGATCGATCACAAAATAAATACCTATCACAGCCTATAATGTTTTATTTAAGAGACATAGAAGTGTTAAAAAAATACCCAAATGTAGCCTTTTTATTGTGAATTTATAAAAAAATAACATTAGTAGGGGTTTTCATATAGAATTACGACACAAAAAAACGTAGAATCAAAGGTTTTTTGCCAAAAATAGAAACACGAAGAGACATGAGACATCCGCCACCTGAAGACAGACCGACGGACGAAAAAAAAACCTATGCTCAGTAGTTATTAAGATTCATTTTACGTTGCTTTGACTGCCGCGCCACGTCACTTGTGTATAAACTGCGCCTTAGGTTTTGTATGTACATTGCATTACGTTGGTCTAGCTAGTGTAATCGACTGCTCGACATCGTACTCAATAATCGTGGAGATATTTTAATAGTTCTGCGACCACCTCTTTCAGACAAAGCAAAATGTCTGAATCTCTTTATTAGAAAAGCCTTGGAAATTAGAAATCGTCCTTTATTTGCAGGATTTATGTATATTTTTTTTTAATTTCCGATGTAATTAGTAATTAGACGCCCCACACTCATGATGTACTTAATTAGACGCCACAACCATAGTCCGAAGAGAGTTTTAAAAAAAGATCGCCTTTTTGCGTGCTCTTTCTGCAGTAAAACGAAAGTTAACGTAAAAGTAAACCTATTGTCTCAATACGAAAAAGTCCGTTAACTCAATACGTATATTTCGAACCAAAATACATAAGGAACCCTTCAAATACGACTTGTTTATTATTTCATGTACATTTTAAGACCTTTCTACGTATGCCATTATGATGACATTGTATTTAATAAGTAATAAGCATTGGCTTAAACAATATGCAAAACTTGTCTCTTGTTATTCTCAACTTTAAAGAAGTTGTATTAAAATCAATATCAAGGTATTGTTTTGAAATGAGATCTCTAAGGAAAGAAGACTAATTATGGACCCACACTTAAGTAAATATAAACCCGTGGGGAAGATTACAGATGTCTTAGGCGATCCTATTTAAAAAAAAATAGGGGTTATGTATAGGTATGACCTCAATAGATAGTAGTATATCACATAAAGATTTCATAGAATAAAATGAAATGCAAAAAAATTTCAATAGAAACATTTATTAACTTGTAAAGAAAATAACGCTTGTAAACAGTAACTTTAGTATACATTGGGTAACTTTACCACTTAATTGAACAACTTTCTCCGAGGATCAAATAAAAAAAAAATTAGGCAGTCAGCTGATTGCAGAAAACTTTAGGTATGATTCTCCCCATAAAACTGAAAAACTTTCTCCAAGTAATCCATTTAAGGATAAAAAAATAGTTTTTGACTTTTCAATAGGTACGAAAAGTCAAAAACTATTTTGTTATCCTTAAATGGATTACTTGGAAAAAAAAATTCAGTTTTATGGGGAGAATCAATAGGTACGAAAAGTCAAAAACTATTTTTTTATCCTTAAATGGATTACTGGGAGAAAATTTTTCAGTTTTATGGGGAGAATCACCCCTAAAGTTTCGCTAACTAATTTTAAGCCACTTCCATATGTTTACGGGGAAATTGAGCAACATTCCCCAAGTGATATTTTTTTAAATACTATGTTAAGGAAAGATGTTCAGTTTAGTGCGTTGATTCACAAGCTTAATTTTCAACACCCAGTTGCTTTGGGACAATCTTCAGGCAAGAAACATTTTCTTGCCTTTTTATCGTAATAGTAGCCTGACTTGCAGTCACAGGAATCATCGTAGCAAGGTAGGATACAAAAGCTTGGTGGTTTACCGTAATCCTCACACTTTGTGTTGCAGTAAACCCCGCAGCCTTTAGTCGCGTTGTAGTCATTGTTATAAGGACAATAACCTGGAAAAAAGAAAAAGAAATGTCAGTTGATATCCTTCTTCTTGTTATCGTGTTCTGAGTGTGTTGCAAACTTAGCTAACCCTGGTGTCTCTCACTGGTTTTATCGACTAAGTATAGTCAATCGACAACAGCCAGGACCAACAGCTTAATGTGCCCTCCGAAGCACGAAAACGCTCGTTATAAAATGACACATTGGTCACCCATTAGGTTCTTTGCTTAACCTCACTTATCGATTGAGATCAGCGAGCGCCAATTGTTTCTAGAAAATACACAATTATGACTACACTTACTTACCAAATACGGACATGATTACAATGCTGATAAAAAACAAAACTTTCCACATTATGAAAGAGACTTGGAGTTACGAAAAGATGGATATGTAAAATGCTGCTGTCTTCTCTGAGACTGCATTTTATTTATTTTAACACAATATTTATACTAAACCATTTGTAAGGTTCCGTGCTCATAGAATGCAAAACATTATTGATAAAATTATTATACTGCAGCTCTAGCACGACGACTCACGCTGAAACTTCACTTTGATTGCGCGAGGGTCCCGCGCAAAGAATTGCTCGCCCTATGGCGTTGTCAATGTTGACATTTTGACATAGGACCGCGGTGTTGTTGCGGCGCTGTCACTATCGTACTCGGCCTGCTGTTCCATTTTTGCAATGCTCGACATTTGTAAAGAAACATATAGTTTAGACAAGCCTTTTATACTCTATACATATGAATATCAATAAATAATTGAATTGAATTGACCCTATCATTTGGCCCCAACTAAACTGTAATGGACCTAGCTTTTAAAACTTTTCTAGCTTTTAAAGTTCTTTAACACTCTGGTACACGTCAACGCTCGTAAAACCAATAATAATAATAAATGAAAATCGGACAAGTAATTAATCTCCTTTTTTCTTCCCGTTTTAAAAACTTACACATACGAGTATACACACTATACGTACTATCACGTTCATATATGGAGGCATAGTCAATACAAAACGCAGAAAACAAGTCGCTTGCGGCCGCTCGTGTACTCACACATGGACACAAATGACGTATACCGCATACCCCACTACGCTTGTTCCTCTGATAACAAGCATAATTTCACGAGCCAAAGCATAAGCCTTGGTGGCGCAGCGGAAACACTGTCTGCCTGCTGTAGCAAGGCGCGGGTTCGAGCCCAACTGTCGCCTAATATCTACGAAGTTTTGTTAGATATGTTTTGGTTTTCAAACATTTTTATAGTCATAGACCATACCATACAAAAATTGAATGCAATGAAGTTAGTTAAGATTCATTTGGTTCGGTGTTCATGAGCAACCTGTTTGTCATTGCTAGATCATAAGCGAAGGTGCTCGTGTGTTCTTACTGTATCGGCAGTTTATTGTGATTTCTTTTTTCGACATGCATACAAATACATAATAAGTTTGCAGGAGAGGCAGTGTATTGTTGCGCTGCACAATATAGGATATAATATATCCCAAATTGCTAATGAGACAGGTCTTACAGTGAGTATTATAGTGTTTACTTAATATTAACACTGTTTTTAAATTTATAATTTATTTTGAGAACGTCAACATATCATCTAAATGATAAGCTTAACTATTGTAATGCATTTTATTACTGGTGCATAGTTTTGTTCCTTATTATATTAATCTTATTATTTTGGTTTTAGTGAAGGATGGGTGAATCATTACGGAATGAGGGTAACGTGTAATCTCGGCCGCGCAGTGGACGATCGCGAATTATCAATGAATCAGCGTGTGGTGCAAATGTATGAAAATAATGGATTCATACGGAAGATAAATGGAGTTCATCGATTCTAAGGCTTAACAAGTTTAATTAAATATTGTTATGTGTAAAATTGTTATATTTATTTATAACTTATTCTTTTGTTATTATAAACTATATTTTCTAGTGCAAGTTGAATATGAATTTTTGTTGAGGTTTAGCTTCAATACTCTTTTCTTCACGAAAACGAATTCTTAAGCTATAACCTTAATAAAACTGTAAGTGATGAAGTTGCAGATAAAAAGTGTGATTTTGTTAGTATAGGAAATAAAATTACCTAGTCAAATTTCATATTTGTTTTATTCAAATACATTATCACTGATACAATAATGTAACATTATTATTATTAATGTAATATTATGTGTGAAAATAGTTGTTAATGCTTTAATAAACAAAAATAAATTGCAAAAAGAAATTACTCGGCTGGGATTAGAACCCGTGAACCTTTCTTCCTGCTAGGACAGTGCTTATCCGCTGGACCATACATAACGCTAGTAAGATCGACAAAATAAAGATACACTACGTCATGTTTACATTACCGATTGTTTGATATGACTCAACAGCAGCGGTGAGTGGAGGACAGTGCAATGTCGGGTGAATGCGTCCTACAAAAACTTCACCGAGGAGCCAATAGATGTCGCTAAGCAATATAATGTTTATAGAGGAGGCTACAAGCTTGTGTGCGTGAGAAATCGTGTGAACTATGTTTAGAGGAACATAGTCCCTAATGCAACGCGCTAAGTAGTTTAACTATGACTCCATTAAAGAACGACACTGTACATGTCCCATGGCTATGCCACATGGAGGGAAAGTATCTTAATTTTTGTAGATACACAACATTTACTGAACATTTTACACATTTACTGAAACATTTTACACATTGACATTTTACTGAAAGAAAATTTTATTCTAATTTTTAAAATAATTTAAACTGCATTCATACATTTTTAAATTAGTTGCCTGGTTGAACCGGGAACCGAACCGGTACATGAGAAAAAAAATCCCTCGTAGTTTTATCATACCGATTGGAAGGCTTCATCATAAGGATTTTTTTTTACTATTTAACATAGCATCAGAAAATAAAATTTTAACATATAAAAATTATGTTCAGAAAAATTAGAAGCAGACATTGCCGTAAGGACTACGACTTACATTATCATTTTAAGTACCTATTACTAATGAGTACCCACTTGAAAAGTACGCATCATTTCCCTAGTAATTTAAGTGCCTGATAAAATGATAAAGAGATCTGTAGGTACCTTGTTGTATGCAACAGAATGGGACTCATATTGAGCATTTGATGAATTAAAATCATTACCTTCTGTATGGTTTCCTTCGCCCCCGGTTGCCTGGAAGAAATTGCTCTATACTCTATAGCCATAAGGCCTTACACTACATGATAAACTTGGTTTTTTTTAAATGTTATGTTTTTTTGTGTGCAATAAAGAGTATTGTTTTAAAAATGTAACAATTCATGGTCTTCCTTTTATTGATGCTATGTTTTTTAACAAAAAAAATCCTTTAAATGTTGAAGCCTTCCGATCGCTATGATAAAACTTCAGGGTGATTTTTTTTCCTCGTGTATCGGGTTCGATTTCCGGTTCAACTAGACAATTATTTAAAAATGTATGAATGCAATTTAAATTGTTTTTAAAATTCAAATAAAGTCTTTTTTCAATAAAATGTCCCATCTTTTTTTTTATTATACGATGGGTTAACTCTTGACCTCAATCTTGACCATAAGGTCAAATATGAGGTCGACGATGGAGCGAGTTAACCCAGAAAATGTCTATAAAGGCACTGGTACTCCCACGCACCGACGGAACACAGCCATCTACAATAATTAAGGCACTTTCCCTCCATGTGGCCGTGGGACGTCCTGATACGCTCATGTCTATACTCCCTGCCGGGTTAGGCAGAGCACCAGTAACTTAAAAAAATCTGATTTTAAGATTTTCAACAATTTTAAGCCCTCTGTATTTTGAGCTTTCACATTTTATTGTGGTACGGAACCCGGTTTCGTCGGCATTGCACTAACGCCCTTTTTTTTAGAGTGCACCTAAGTACATAACGTACGAAGGGAACAAAGAAAGTCATTACAATAATCCTTCAATAACAATTACTTTAGTAAGTATTCGAAAAAAACATGATCTTAAGTTGAAAAAAACAATATTTTAAATTGAAATGTGAATACACTGACGGTTAGTTATAAGATAATTTTCCACGTTAAAAAAACGTATGAGTCATTGACTTCAATCCCAACAACAATTTGCACAAAGTAGATAGCTAGTATTTTTTGCAGACTACAATGCCTATTAGCAGATAACCACAAACGAAAATGTCACTCATTTATTTAGATGATGTTCTGGTTTGTAGTATTTTTTGTTTTTGTTGGTTTTTTTAAAGCGATGAATCATTTTCGGTAAAATTTATTTGGGACCACCTTTTGAGTGAACTCTTTCGAACAAAAAAAAATAATTTTGAAAATCGGTCCATAATTGAAGAAATCGGTGAACATACATAAAAAAATACATACAGTCGAACATAGAACCTCCTACTTTTTAGAAGTCGGTAAAAAAAGAATGTACCTACTACGATGGATTAATATAACATTTGTCTGTTCAACCCTCGACAAAAAAGAGTGGTGTAATAAGTTTGACGTGTGTGTCATTGTATCTGTGTGTCTGTCTGTGGCATTGTAGCTCCTAAACAAATGGACCGGTGTTTTATTCGGTTTTTTTCGTTTGAAAGCTGATGTAATAGAGATGGTTCTTAACTGCATTTAATCAGAATTGGTTCAGCCATTTAAACCGCCGAATGTCGGGGTTTTTTTTTATTTTAGAGTTATTAAAAGGATCTGGCATTCTAGGCCAAGCATACTACCGTATTACAGAACGCGACTCACACTCTGATCTCTACTTTAGTAGCATTCGTCTTTGTCATTTTGATAGTGAGAAAAAGAGACAATCAATACTTAAGTATAGATCCTTCTGTAATATACGGGCCTAAGATTGTATCTTGCGTGAATCGAGTTACGAAGAGTTTAACCTCTATACAGCGTGTTTCATAAATTCCCTATAAAAAGAAAATCCAAAATCAATAAGAATTTTTAATGATGCGCAGCTCTTTTTAATCGACTTCAAAAAGGAGGAGGTTCTATGTTCGACTGTATGTAATTTTTTTTTATGTATTTTCACCAATTTCTTCGCCATTTAATTATGGACCGATGTTCAAAATTCTCTTTTGTTCAAAAGAGTATACTCTAGAGGTGGTCTCATATAAATTTTAACGAAATTAATTCAGCGCTTTTAAAAAAATCAACGAAAACAAAAAAATACTACAAACCAGAACATTATCTAAATAAATGAGAGACATTTTCGTTTGTGGTTATCTGCTAATAGGCATTGAAGTCTGCAAAAAATTCTAGCAATCTACTTTGTGCAAACTGTTGTTGGGATTGAAGTCGGTGACTCATATGTTTTTTAACGTGGAAAATTATTCTAATATGTCAAGTATATGTCACGTCAATTATATGAAACTTTCATTTTGAAAGATGCCAAACCATGCAACTGATAACTAGAGTTAGGACGATTTCCCTTTTTAAATTGATTTTGAACTTTGGTTTTGTTGGGTATTCATGAAACACGTTGTATATGTTACAGTTAAAACTAGTTAGTAGTTAGAACGCGTTTTTCCTAGTTAGAACTAGTTTTTACTTGGTGCCTTTGTTAAAACTAGAAATAATCAGTTAAAACTAGAATTTACCACTGACATATTTGATTTTCAGATAAAACTAGTTGTCACATCGAGCTATAGTTAAAACTAGCTATAGTTAAAACTCCCCCCCCCCGCGGAGATTATATCGGGGCAGAAACTGTAGGTTAGGTTTGTTAGTAGCCTAGCCTAACTAATCCGTTAAGGGTTGGTTAGGTTAGGTTAGGTTAGAACTGCGACCCCCAACGCACGAGCCGAGCGAGCGAAGTCCCCCCGCGGATATTATATCGGGGCAGAAACTGTAGGTTAGGTTTGTTAGTAGCCTAGCCTAACCAATCCGTTAAGGGTTGGTTAGGTTAGGTTAGGTTAGAACTGCGACCCCCAACGCACGAGCCGAGCGAACGAAGCCCCCCCGCGGAGATTATATCGGGGCAGAAACTGTAGGTTAGGTTTGTTAGTAGCCTAGCCTAACCAATCCGTTAAGGGTTGGTTAGGTTAGGTTAGGTTAGAACTGCGACCCCCAACGCACGAGCCGAGCGAGCGAAGCGAGCGTGCCGCGGCAGCGGCCGGCGAAGTGCCAGAAAAGACTTTGGTTGCGTTAAACGGTAAGCACAACAACTACATAACCCACAACATAACCTCAAGCCAATCAGAATAAGGTATGATGAACTCGAACCTCGGTCGGAACAGTTTTAACTGACTCGCTTCGGGAAAACGCGTTTTGTCTTGCAGAAACTAGTTTTAACTGATATTTGATTCAGACATTAGTCAATTCTAGTTTTAACAAAGGCACCAAGTAAAAACTAGTTCTAACTAGGAAAAACGCGTTCTAACTACTAACTAGTTTTAACTGTAACATATACATATACCTAACCATGGAATTAACAATATTTGCAATGTCGTGCCTCTAATATATCGTTTTAATATTAATGTGAAGTGTATAGGACATTAATCGTTTTTACAAGTCACGCATACATTTGTTAAAAATGAAGACATAACAAGTGATTTTTCAGTAAGTACTCAATTATTTTCACTATGTCAATGAAGTTAATTTTATTTTTCTGCACTTTAACTGTGCTTGTTTTATGGATTGAGGGTAAGAATTTAAACTTTTGATAAAATACTCTCTCATTTTCTTACAACATGTGGAATGGTGCTTTTGAAAGTCTAATACAATTTTAAGATATACCTATAGGTCATGGTAAGTTGGCTACAGTAGAGCTACAGTGGTAAAACTGAAAACTGATTAATTGACTTAAAAAGTGGCAAAACTAATTATAGATATAGACATGATCAATCTAGTCTGCTCGATCTATGACTATGATACCCTACCCTTCCCAATGGAAAAAAGGACAAAGTGCTATTACTAAGGAAAATATGAGTATTATTAAAGTAATGGTAAGTATATTATTTTTAAGGAGATCACCTAAAGCAAATCTTCTAAAATTTTTTTGCAAACAAAACTAAATACGGATTTGTAGAAGATATAAGGTAATCAAAAAATGGTTTAATTGATCTGTTGGCTGATAAATTGATCTGAAAAATGGTTCAACTGATTCTTTCTGAATATTTGCGCACTTTTGCTCTCAATAATTAGATTATTACTACACCAACTACTCTGTTAGTAGTACTACTCTATTAGGTTTTTTTTGCAGCCACAAAAGCCTTGTGAAGCCCTAAGGTTACTTGGAGCACATTTTGAGTATAGAAGTCCTGAAAAATCCACAATGCAAGACCAACAAAATAGTGAACCTTAGTATAATAATAAATAATAAACGCTACACACTCAAAGGCCCAGACTAAGGTTTTCCTTGGTGTCGTGGGTCCCTCGGAACATACATAAAGACTGACATAAACACCCGTGACCCGAGAACAAACAGCTGCTTTTTACTCAAATATTTGCCCTGACTGGAAATCGCACCCAGGACCCGTCGATCAAGAGGCAAGCGCCGGTATCATTCGACCAAACTGACTGTATGTTTTGTTATTGTTCATATTTTTTTCTATAGTGATTATTTTCCCTTGTCTAGGATACTGCTCCTATAACAAAGACAGGAATGCAACAAAAGGCTGCGGGGTCAACTGCAACAAGAGATGCCAGGACATCGGCAAGCCACCAGGGTCCTGCATAACTATTTGCTACAGCAAGGGCTGTAACTGCAACAATAAATATTATTACAACGACGTCATCAAAAAATGCGTCCTGCCTAAAGACTGTCCTAAGAGAGCTAAAGGGTGATGTGTAATTCTAAGAAAGTTAAGGTTATGCGGTCTCCGCCGTAACCATATTTGTTATGGTAATAAATCGCATTTCAATATTTTTTTATTGAATATTTTTCATCCATATTTAAGTAAACTTAGGTCTATATTACAGAATGCGACTCCAACTCTAAACTTTACCTAAGCAGAAGTCGTCCTTGTCATTGACTTAAGTATTGAGTATAGATAAGCTTGAGTCTCCTTCTGTAACACGGGCTTTGCACCAAGTACACTCCGTGTTAAATAATGTACAGGCTGTTCCCTCGGTTAAATATCCCAACTTTCTAGTCTGCTGCTGGTGATAAGGTCCAATAAATTATTGGAAACAAAAAAAATAACAAAAAAGAAAATTAGAATGAACTTGTTTTTACTTGGGGCATTGATTGTACAAGGTTTTCATTGTAGTTTAAATGATACGAACTTAAACATAATTGAGTTCGTAATTTTATTTTGTTTAAGCCTCAAAAATTAAAAAAATGGTTTAACCCCCGACATTCGTCGCTTATAACTCTTTGAAACAATTTTGATCAGACATACATACACACAGATACGCACGTCAAACTTATAACACCCCTTTTTTGTCAGGGTTTAAAAACAAGCATTTATATTTTATGATCACTCCAATATCCATTAACATGGTTTTTAAAACAATGGGGGCGTGAAAACTAAATAAAAGCTTTCAATTATTCAAATAAAAAATAAAAACACAACTGAAGGTGTTTTAATGTGCTGCGAACACGCGTATCTTTTTCTATTGAAATATATTTTTTCTTGCAAAAACATGTTTGATCTTATACAGCTGTGCAAACAATGTATAGTCATAGTCATATTATTTGTTGTATGTTATGAACGTTTCAATAATGGTTACCATTGTTTTACATTTCAAATCATCAATAGGTACAAAGATAATTTTCCATTGCAATCGAACAATTAAAGATGATGAGGATATACGAGTAAGTCCATCAGTTCATTTAATACTATTTTGTTTGAATTTCTACCTCCTTTATCATAACAAAATACAATCCTAAAGGAACTGTAGTAAACTGAACAACACAAAATCTGTTTGTAACTTAAGTGTAGGTTCTCTATCGTCATTGGAACGAGTCCAAGCAGTTACAGTTCATATGAGCTGCCTTCGATGTTATTAATGAAAAAATGGTAGATACCAAAAAACCAAGATAATCGTAAATGAACCTTCGTCACTTTTTAAAGACTATAACTCAACTATAAAGTGACTGAGGTCTCTCTCAATCGCAGTGGAATTAAAGTGACTGTTGTGGAAATGTTAACGCTATCGATTCAACAGTCAAATAGGTTGCTGGGGTAAAGTAGTGACTGAACTTTATCGAAAAATATATAGTTTTCTTGCTGGAATAGTCTACATTTCCTTTAGGGCAGAACCCAAATATCAATGTTATCGTATATTCTTAAATTGAAAGTTAAAACAATGATTCTCCCCATGCAATGAAACTGAACGATTTTTCCCAAGGAACCCATATAAAATTCTCAAAAAAAATTCGAACGAAGTGATTGCTCAAGTTGTACAGTGAAGCGAATTTTTTTTCGTATTTTGACCTATCAGATATTCCTTAGGGAAAGTTGTTCAGTTTCGTAGGCTGATTCTCATTCTTAATAAAAATGTGGTACGTTTCGGAAAAATTCCAAGCTGAAAATTTGTGTACGAGTCCAGGGTTACATTACGTTACAAGTTACATTTTTTAGTTTTTTTGCCCATATCTTCGTTCCTGTCGATCTCACCGCTGAGGTATATTGATGAAATAAAGATTTAAAAATTCTCTACAAAAAAGGTGCAAAAAGTTTATTGACAACAATAATAGTTTTTATGTTGTCTGGCATTGAAACTCCATTAAACATTTTCTATGGATATTTTATTGCATTTTATGATCACTCCAACAAACAACAAACAGTAAAAAGGTTATTTCAAAACATTAAATCTAATGCGTTAAAATTTTTTTATAGAAGCATTAAATCACTGCTGGATTTATCACAAAGTAGCTTTCCGCCCGGGACTTCGTTATCGTAGGAATTTGGGAAAAATTATATAGCCTATGTGTTAATCTATGGTATCAACTACCTCCATACCAAATTTTATCAAAATTGGTCTAGCCGTTTGAGCATGAAAGAGTTAAAAAGATCCATATATCTATCCATCCATACATCCTCACAATCTTTCGCATTTATAATATTTATCACAAATTGCCTAATAAATAAAAAATTATAACGTTAATAAGGTCAAAAATAAGTTATCAGGGGCGTGATTCTGTAACGTGACGTATTGAAACTGAATTAAACGTTTCCCACCTTTTCTCGTTTCCCACCTTTTCCCAACTTTCTTAACCTTTTTGGTAGAGAATTTTGCATTCTTTCTTTCATGAGCACACCTCATAGTGGTAAGATCAACAGGAACAAAGGTATTAACAAAAAAACGAAAAAAGTATCATTTTTCTCACCATTTTTTAGCTGTCAAAAGTTATGCCCACCCCTGGGGTCATGGGACTTTTCAGAGGTTATTCAGGAAGCTAAAAGGTACATGTACATACATTTTCAGCTTGGTTGAAATTTTTCCGCAGTCATCCAATATAAAAATATTAAAAAAACACTTATTTACCAAGTTATTCTACCGTTTTTGCACCTGCGTCGCCGTCAGTAACTGTATTACGCGGCCGCATTCTGATAATGAACGCATCCATATTCCGTAAACATTTGCATTCAGCCTGTTTATCTACCGCTCAACGTTTCCAATCACGGCAATATTAGTACGTCGAACTAAATTGATATTGAAGCCAATAAGCTGCTTAGGATACTAAATAAATAGCGAGTTAGAGTTTAAATTTGTAGATATGCACATGGTTTATTTCTGCCGTTTTTAGTATTGTCTTCAGCACGATACCCACAAAATCGAACGAATTCAACGAATTGAACGAATTGAGACGTTCGAACGAATTGAGACGTTTTTATCTATGAGGAAATGGTAATATTTTTTCCCGCTTATGGGATATCCACAAATAAAATTTTAGGAAATGAAAAATTCGCCGCTTGACTTGAAGCTCAGTTGGTTAGCACCAGGGGATCAAATCCTGGGGTCGTGGGTTCAAGTCCCATTCGCGCTGAAAATTTTTCTTTCCCTAAAATTATTTTGTAACAATGTCATTCAGATTTATCCTTCGCACTTAGTACAGACTACAGACCATTCTCTTTCAAGAAGCGGTGTCTTTTCTCTCTCATTGATTTTAATTAAGCATTTCTGCCTATCTATACACTCACGCCTATAATCTATGAGGGGGTAGGCAAAGCATTATGTGGTTGACATCCCAGCGTTTGACATTTGTTCTAAGGGTTATTAGATTAAACATGAGTGTAGTGGTGATAGGTTGTCAGCCTTTCACTCACGATACAGCTAACCTTCGCGTCCCACATTGGTTTCTACTGTATGCCTGGGAAGAGTTGGCAGCTGGCACATTCTAAGTTTTTCTTTTACGTCAAATATTAAACTATCTCCATTAATAAAATAAAATATTTCTTTTAACGTAACTTGATTAAAATACCAATACTCAGTCGGTCAACCTTATTTTTATAGTGTCTTATAGTTACTATACGTCGATCCGAGCCATGTTCTTTCAATATTAAGGACAATCTTATTATTAAATAAGGAAATAACAGCTTTGAAATTTTAATTTCATGCATTAATAATGTATTAGCAAAACCTGTCACAAGACTGCCGACAACAATGATGTAAAGCTCTAAGCAATATGACGTAAAGCTTTAAGCGTAAGCCGCAGCCTTAATCCATTAGCTTTCAAAATCGATGCATTTAAAATTGTATGCTCAAAAAGCCTGCCTTCTGCTCTAGATAGAGCTTCTAAAACAATTTCCGCGATACTGAAGCTTATCCGAAGAAAGCGTAAGAAAATAAAATATTCTATTAGGAAAATCCGTTAGCTCATAATTCACTCAGAGAGTTGCGTCTGAGAGCATGGCAGGTGGTCTTAATAAATACGAAAATGGCCTATCGTGAAGTTAGTAATAAATTCAAGAGGCAATCAACGCCACAGGGTGGGTAAAAATATTAATAGTCGAGAAATAATTACGTATTCATAACTCTTGGGTGCGAAAGGGGTAGCGAAGGGTGGGAGGGGTAATCCAGGAATTGGTTGAGCTAACTTGCCGCTGTGCCACCTTCTTGCACCTCCATTTGGTTTCGGGTTGTGAAGGTGCATATTGGAAGGACATAAATGTTGCGTTATAACTATTAAAAGCTTAGTTTATAACTATTGCACTGCGTCATATTGCCATGAGAATAAATTAATGATAGTTGTTTATTATTATTGTGCAATTATAGTACCTACGATGCATTTTATAAGGTCTCAATTGCCACAAAATTAAAATGTCGTCTTTCTAAAGAGTCGGAAAGTTTTCTTTTCTACAAAGTCACATAAAGTACAGCGAGATTCCAGTTTCTTTCTCAACAACTAAAATTGATTTTAAACCAATGGTGCTACGATTACAAACCAACAATGCTATTAATAGTACCTCACATTGACAAGTATACCATACAGCCAAATAATAAAAATACTGAACTATATATTTTCATCGTTTTAGCATAAATAAATGATAATCTTCTGTTAAATTTAAATAATTTTGTGGAATTATATTTTTATTTACAAATAGTTTTATTTACAATTATTTACAAATATAAATTTTTGACGGCCGGTTTGGTCAAGTGGTAGTGACGCTGCCTCTTGATCGGCGGGTCCTGGGTTCGATTCCCAGTCGGGGAAAATATTTGTGTAAAAAGCAGATGCTTGTTCTCGGGTCATGGGTGTTTGTGTCTGTCTTTGTGTGTTCCAAGGGACCCACGACACAAGGGAAAACCTTAATGTGGGCCTTTGAGTGTGAAGCGTTTATTTATTTATTTATTATTATTTAGTTTAATATTTAGACATATTTATATTTATATTAATATTTAGGCGACATCGTAACTGTAATAATAATTTTGTGAAATCAACTTGTTTTTGCGGCCCGTTAAATGCAAATCAATTTAAAATGTATGCAGAAATAACTTCGTATTCACAAAATAGCCTGGTTGTTTATTGGTTTAAAATAGATAATTAATAACCTTACGTACCTACGTATTATAAATATTGGGCTATTATAACAAGTGTAACATTCCTTGGGAAAATAAGTACCTTTCCTACCTATCGGTACCCTTACCCAATCTTATTACTGCACGAAATTA
This sequence comes from Aproaerema taeniolella, assembly GCA_949987775.1. Taxonomy (NCBI): domain Eukaryota; kingdom Metazoa; phylum Arthropoda; class Insecta; order Lepidoptera; family Gelechiidae; genus Aproaerema; species Aproaerema taeniolella. The sequence goes on along the minus strand of OX465251.1, from coordinate 9,461,935 downwards.
AAATCAGTAAATGAAAACATTAAAATCATCCACGGGCTTGAATCATCGTCATCATCAATCAATGGTTAATGCAGCGGCGCGCAGTATTAACAGTATCCCTAAAACGGATGGAGGGCGTGCCATGGCGATTTTGAGCTGGCGACATTAGGCACGTTTACCTTGCATTTCAATGGAAGTTGAATTATACATAAGTAGATATGTATTGTATTCAGTAGGATTCAAATCGAATGCTAACGATTATGAATTAGGTGCCTTGTCTATCTTTTCCTGATGTTTTGATTAATGGACATTTTCCCGATAACACCTTTAGGCCTTAAGGCCTATGGAATTAAATATCAATCTGGTGATCGTAAACTCTCAGACTTCGAACTGTCTATTAATTAAAGCTGCCCACAAAACTGATAAACTTTCTAAACGTAGGAGGTATTTTTAATGAAAAAAAATCATCTCTACATAATCGCACCCTCACAACGATAAGGGCTCATCTTAAAAAATGTACTTTTTGGGAGATTCGAGATATAACCTATAACTTTGACAATAACTATTCACCCATTTTGTTTAAAATATAAGTGCATTACATAATCAATCTCTGCACACCAGATTACCAAAAGCGAACACTTTTTGCTGTTATGATAATAACGGTTTTGCAATGAAAATGGAGTAACCAGATGCGCTGGCTTCTGATGTACAGGGACAACGGCACATCATGCTATCCAAAACTGTCAAATTTCTTCAATCGATTTTCAATTTTATCTCTAAGCATTAGAGTTTACTATCCATTGGGGAAATCTGACAGTTTGTGGTAACCTGATGTGCTGTTGACTGTACGTTTGTTTTTATATTCATCGAGTAGAACATTTTTTTAGTCTCTCAGTTGCGTAACCATAAGAATAAAAAATAATAAGAATAAAAAAATTTTTTTAAGGCGTAACTCAGTTTAGCAAATTTTTGAGTTAGGCCCCTTTCGTTCTGAAGGTGCGGAAACATAATTGAAAATGTGTATTTGTTCAGTGGAAAGGGGAGATTAACCACCTAAAGTTTTACTAACTAATGTAAAGTCAACTCATATCTCGGGCAATGCATATAAATTATGAAAGTTACATGCAATCTAAGGTTAAATGGTGAATGAAAATTCAATGACAACAATTAATTTAGATTTCCCTCGGCGTAGTATTAGCAAACATTGACAAAACAGGTTGTCAAGTATGCAAAGAACTCCCCAGGGATGCGAACCGGTGCAGTCGGTTGCAGTTTGACTGTCACTTCGGATCTGCATTTCAAATTCATAAACTCTGTGCAATTTGATGTTCATATGCATTATGAAAATATTTGTGTTCTCATTCTTGCTTCAGTGGGAGTTGGTACGCTCAAAACGTTATTATTTTATACTTATGTACGGAAATGGTTGAAGTTTTTTCCAATACTAAGTCAAAACTACGAGTTTCAGAGTATATTCTTTGTTTCTATTGGGTGACTTCAAATTAGTAAGCCAAAATTAAGGATGAGAATTAGCCCATGAAACTGAAAATTTTTCCGCAAATATATAAAAAAAATTCATCATTACATACAACTTGTGTGATCAGCTGATTTGGGAAATATAATTTTTTTGAGAATTTCGTATTGTTACCTTAGTTCCTGCTATAAGTTAGCTTGGTAGAAATTACTGTCTACCAACCAATCATATCGTCTACTTGCATCATTTACCCTTATCGGCAGTTCTTTTTACCGTGTGTGTCGTATAAAGGATGCTTTTGTGTTGTATATTATGGTCGAGCCGAAACCTTACTGTAAATTCTTCGATTTGACGTTGAATATTATGTTACAATAATTTATAAAATCACGAATTCTGATTATGACGTATGGATTCCATAGGTATCTTTTAATCTACATCTACACTAATATTATAAAGAGGAAAGATTTGTATTTTAGTGTGTTTGTAGCAAATAAACTCAAAAACTGCTGGACCAATTAAAAAACACCAATAGAAAGCTCTCTTATCAGCGAGTGACATAAACTACATACTTTTTCCGAATTCCCAAGGGAACGAAATCCCGGGCGGAAAGATATATTAAATAATGTTGATAGTAAAAGTTAAATTAAGATGTGAACATCAAGCTAGCATATTTAATTGCAATAGGTGCACCTATTCCTGAAATAAGACTATAAATCCGTACCGGAACAGCAGTGAACCGAGAAATGTGAATGCAGTATTCCATAATAACACACGACACATCGTCGACCGCGACAATTGGATGAGGGGACAGTACCGAACGAGCAATCCATTATGCAGATTGTGACCGATTGCAGCATTCAGATCCCGGCCGTGTGCCCAACGAACAAATAGCCCCCGACGACTCGGCATATGAGCTATTGATAGTTCTCTGATACATTATTTGACCATTTGGCGGTTTGAAAATTCTGACACAGGGTTAGGCGAATAGCTGCTTTCTACACCTATATTTACAGGCACACGCTTTAAAGAAGAAAATACTTTATTGGTAACTGGAAAAACCAAAAGGATCTCCGAAATCCTGACTAATATTTTAAGTAAAAAACAATAGGGATAAGAGATATTAAAAGCAAAAAAAATGCTAAGGGATAAGAGATATTTTATATCGCCTATGATGGGCCACAGTTTGTATTCTACCTGTAGTGTAAGATCAGCTTTAAAATCCTTATGTTTCGAAACATATTTCACATGAGCTCCTATTTTATCATCAAGTTCTTGTATCTTGAAGTTTATGTTCAGTAAGTAAGAGCTAGATGTTTAGACTACCTTTTCCTCGTGACACGGCGCGGCGCAGCGGGCGGCGACAAGATCTACGACCAATAACGTTCGTAATCTAAGCCTGGCTTCCCGACCGACACTCAAGATTTACTACAAAACACCATACACACCACGTATTATCTAGCTGTAAATAAGATTCTAAAAGAATTCTAAAACATATCTTTAAAATACAAGACTTGTTCAAGTTTACTTGTTCACTTCGGGGCGATTCCGCTAGAGACGATTTTCGACATGAATTTGTAAAATTGCAGATTTTGTTACTTTTTTATGTCCATTCGAAGAGAAAGATGTAAATTTCATAATAAAACAATTTTTATAAACGTTCTATGAAGACAATTCATGCAGTTTTATTGAAATATATCGTAGATGTTCAAATAACCGTTCTATCGGAAGATACGGCGTCAAATTGCAGGCACCAAACATGAAAATTGGTGGTAATTATATACATGCTTATAATTCTAATAAATATTATTTTTGAAAACAAATAATTAATTTAAGTAACAAAAGAGTGTAGTAATTAGTCATATACTTGTTTGATCTAATTCTTTCATTTAAACTCTTTCAGTGAGGTTTAAAATCACTTTAGTTAGACGAGTTGCACCCGCGATAATTCGACGTTGTACCCGCGACGGATAGAAAAGTTAAAAAGCCATTATAATTTATCCCATTTATATTATTTTATAATTATATTTAATTAAATAATTGGTTAACTTTATACTTTAAAAAAATATGAAAGCAGAATTAAATAAATGTTTCATAATTAGGAGACATTTGGCATTCTTTCTCTAAGATCTGTATTGGTGGGCCGATTTCGTTGCACCCGCGCTAATTCATGCATTTTATTCTAATTTGTATATAGAAACCTTTAAATAACACGTTGAAATGTAACCCTTAGACCAATACATTTCTTATAAATGTTTTATATTTTATTAATAGAAAGCTATAAGTGTGTCTAAATGTTGCACCCGCGATAATTGGAATCGCTCTTTGGTAACACGAAAAGGTATGGCATCACGTTTTAAAGACCTGTTGTAGCAGCATCAATTCCTAGTATTCCAAATGCATAGATGGTTCAAGTATCTGCCATGAAAACCACTTGAAATCACTTTATCAAATCAGCTTAAACTCGGTTGAAAAACATCAATTAAAAAGACACAAATGAACAATAAAACATATTTTTTTCGGGAAAAGCAACGAAAAATAGTATAGAAAGATTTTTTCAAGATACACAAAGTACGTACAGACAGCAGCACGTCAGGTTACCCTTTGCACTACGAAAGCCGACGCTATTACGAGGGAGTTAAGGGCGAAGTCAAGGTCAACATGTGTAGTCTTATGTGCTGCCGTATGAACAGTACATCTAGCCTCTTAGGACAGAGAAAATCTCAGAGAGTCAGTACCTAGTTGTCAGAAAGATACGTACCCTATTCTAAACACCCTTTATTTCCATGCATTTCTAAAAAGCTCGCTATAAGCCACGCATGTTCTCAATTTAATAGATCCAACGTAACAATGGTCTCGACAATAACTAATCTAGTTCAGTTACTATGTCGAAACGTAATTGAAATCAGATACGGTATTCCTGACTCAATGAAATGTTTTTCGAACGTTTTCCAATTTTTCTAATGCCAAGCAAAATTAAAGTTTTTGAAGTTTTATTAAAACCATTCAAAGAACAACATTAGTTTAGAATAAGTTCTTGAGAATAAGAAGATTGAGAAGTCTTGAAACCTTTGAAATATTTAATCTAATCATAACATTTATTGCTTTCCGTGGTCTTTTAGGTCTAATATACAAAGTTCCTGAATTGCTTTTAGATTCGTTCCATACTATGGATAGTATGTACCAACAAATGAACGAATAATAAAAGAAAAACCAATTCAGGAACTTTGTAGCAAGACAATGCAGTAAAATTGAACAACTTATTCCACTGAAAACGTATTTCATACTAAATGTCGTGTGAAAACATATTCAGTGTACTACTGAAATCAATTTCCGATATTATTCCAACAGTAGGCCTTACTCTACCAACTTAAGAATCACTAGGCACTCTTCACAGAATGCTTTTAAATTAACAAAACTTTCGCTCGATAAAAATACGATTCCCGAATTAGTACTCTGGCTGAGCAGCCATTCCTCGATCGAGCCAGATCGGCCAATAGAAAAACACAATAGGTCCAGCACAATACCGACATTCAATGGCCTTAAATGCTCCGGTCAAATGGAAATTCTACCCCAAGCCATCGTTATTTGTTTTTTAATAGAAAATGATTGTGAATACATTTTATATTTTGCAGCGCTTACAATTACAATAACTGTGGAAATAATGACACAGCAGCGAACAATAAATATATGGTCTCGATAATAAAATAAAACATCAATATACAAAATTATGCTAACATCTCAATACTAAACGATTTCTGAGTGTTACACATGAACTCTCACCACCAATACCTTGCCATGTTTGTTATACTTATTATTCTTGAAGAAAATCATGTTGGTCAAGACATCGTTTACAATTTTTCCGTAATATTTTATATGTATATGTAGGCCTTCGTGATTGTCTGATCAAGCCAGAATTCGTTCGGGGAGTTGAAATTGTTAACGTCAACTTGATGTGGTTTTAGTTATTAGAAGAATAAGGTTGTTAAGGTTCATCAGCCTTATAAATCGCTCTATTTGACCACCCCGAAAGTTGTCCCTTTCTAATTTCACAATCACATTTTGGATGACTTTAAAAGAAAATTGAGGATGTGAATCAGCTCACGAAACCGAACAGCTTTCTCAAAGAAACAAAGAAATATGAAAAAAAAATCTCCTCTTCATTCAACTTTTTGCCTTTGTATTTTTAAGTATATCACACAGGTTTGAAATTTATTTTTAAGTATATCACATAGTTTCCTCTGGGAAAGTTATTCAATTTTATAAGGAAAATCATCCCCTAAAGTTTCGCTAACTAATTTAAAGTGGGGTGACCCCACATACTTTTTTATTTTTTAAGAATGGGTTCGCTCTTGACCACAATCTAACTCAGGGCGAAGATGCGGTTGAGGATATAGCGAGCTCACACAGAAGAAGCCGATTCACTTTTATTTATTTTTAATATACATTTATTTTCAGGTAATTAACATAACCCGATTTTTTTCCTACAGCAGCCAATAAACTAAGCTAATAAACTTAACGTTAAACAAAATAAAATAAATAAACAACAGTTTTATTTGCTCTTTATTAACTAGGTACGAATAGTACAATTTACTTTGTTATTTATCCTATAAGTAAACTTTTTATTTTTTATAGTATCCTAATAAGCAAATCAAACTACAATACTTAGAAATACCTACTGCCTACTGTTGTTTATTTGATGAAGTTGTAACCATCAAACGAGATAATTTTAAAATGTCGGCTGATGAATCGATTCACCTGTGATTTTTTTTTTCCAATCAATGTTTACAATGTAAAAGTTGAGATTGGCAATAGGCTTTTCTATTTGCTACAGATTTATTTATACCTAAAAAAAAATATCATAAATGTACCATATCCACTGCCCGTTCAATCTTCATGTGGCACATTTTAGTTTATTTTAGTTTATTATTTTACTTTCTCGTTTAAAAACTATTGTGCCAAGAACTATCTTCATTAAAAGGCGAGGGTCCTCTCTCCGTTGCCTCTATTGTTATTATTCTTTAACACCGTGTACAAGGTGTATGCTGAACGATTTATCTGCAAAAGAAATTTATATTAATTTTGATCAGATTTAGACATTGTTTATAGTGATTTAGACATTGTTTATAGAGTTTTAATTATGACTGGCTGCGCTATTGAGAACATTGTTTATAGTGATTTTTCGACCAGAAATTAGAGTTTGATTTGAACCATTTTTACCCTCCGCTTACCAGGCGGTGAAAAATCGATATATTTTCAAAAATTTTCGTGCGCGGAATCTGAAGCTCTCAGTAGCTGGAGTTGCGACGTTCTTACACTGGCAAGTACCATAAGTTTAGTGGTGCGTGCGTTTTTTAGGGCTCTAGATGCGTTTTTGTTAAGAGTTGTTGTTATTTGAGCATATACATGTTATTTGGCGAACTAAAGAACTCCTACCTCGAGATTGAAGTAAAAATTTAAAGATGTATCATCGTTGTTCAATTTTTTTAAATTTAGTCAGTTTAATTACAAACATTGGTAATTATCAATTCTTAGGGTAATTTCAAGTCTAAATTAGTAGTCAGAAGATGGCATTTTTGCTATCCTTTTTCAACAAACCATTTAATCTATTTCGTTTTTTTTTATATAGTGCTACTCAGGTTATGTTCAATTTCAAAAATATGCAATAATAATTCAGTACCCCTATTCCTATCTGATTACAGCGACCATTTTGTTAGGGTACGTCACACCCCACCATGTATGGCATGTAACAAATTTTCACCTGGTATGCCGAGGGTTAAACATAGTTTTATTCTGAAAGTCATTCAAATTTAATTTCTCATCATTCGACCATCAATTAACTATGGACAAACGTCATACCATTGAGTAACCTATAGTCCGAAGTTGTTATAATTTATAATGCACTTTTTTCACACTGAAAACTATTCAAATGGTGTACCATTCAAATCTGGTTACCACGAGCGTGAACTCTGTCTTGTTACGTCAAAAACGGTTTTGGAATGAAGATAGGGTAACCTATGCGCCTCTGTACCTTAACAACGTGGTCAGTAGAAGTTACGAAAATCAAATGCTCCAGATACTTGCCGATATAAAAGTGGTGAGTGATAGAGGTACGATGTTGGAGACTCGAGGGGTGATGGGAGTGATCCATCGCGGCATCGCAATAAGGAACTGACGTCGGAACCGAGGAGACAGCGACAGCCACTCACCCAAGTATAAAGAGTTGGCCACAAACTTGCTCTGTAAAATTACAATCGGCCAACACACGGAAATTTTAATTCCAAGGAAAAGCGATAAAAGTCATACACACGGACATAAAGTCTGTGGATGCTAATAATAACATAACTTAAGAAAAAAACGCAAAAAAAGTTGTTATTGCTGTGTGCTCTTCTGAAAAACAGCTTCTTAATGAAGTGACATCTGATGCCATGTGGATTTGTTGGATAATGTTACATGAAAATTAGATAGAAAAAAGAATAAAATTTTACGAAAGAAGTTATAGGTGAAGCAACAAAATTTATATTTGAAATAGATCCTACTTCGTCAAATTTTTAAGGAGGGATAGATAGGTATTTGTAGAATTCACTCTTCTGACAAGAGCTCGGCTCTAAATTAAAAAAGAGACCTACCTCGTATTCTACAAGTCCCCCGTAGTAACAGTAAACGAAGATTTGAAACTGAACTGCGAGGTAGTATCCCACCAGGAATGCGAATTGCACTGTCATTGTGTCGGTCTGCAAATTAAATTAGTAAATTTTACAAAATATTTATCCGACTATTGGTTATGTTAGTAGTAGTCCAGCCTTCTATTCTGATGATCACTGGTTCGGTTCTGCCGGAACAAAGGTTTAGGGGAAGGAATTTGCCTTACAAACTATTAACAGAACGAGTTACATCATAACTTCACGTAGGTGTCATAAAGTTCAACTAAAATTAGCAGCAGCAAGTGTCTTTCTGATCGCAGCATTTCCTCCCAATTAATTTTTAAGACGCCTTTTCCAACAGCGGAATCTTAAAGAACTATATTAGGAGAGAAGATAATTAAAGTAGTTAAGTACTCACCATACTCATTTGGTAGACTACAAGACATGTAGAGACAGAAGTCAAAAATAATTGAAATGATATTGCGCTGCCAAATATAACAGTAACTTCATTTGTGAACCTGAAAGACAGATTAGATATTATTCATAGGGTAAAACTACGCGTTAACCTAGCCAGGAGGCAGGTTTTTTTAGAAAAAGCTTAACGTAATACTTTCCCCATTCGAACAATATCTTGCCATATTAAAAAAGAGACGTTCTTTTGAAGATTCTAGCCGTCTTTTCTAATTACCTATCACTTAATTAATTTTAGATTTTTAAGACGCATTTTAAGATATAAATATCAGTGACATGAAAAAGTGGCGCGAATCGAAGAACAAACGCAGTTTATACTGCACGAATAAGCTATCGATAAGCTACGCATAGGTACTTTAAGCAGGTCCAACCTAAGCTGGATTGTTGTCAATTAAAATACTTACTAGTTCAACTTATTTAAATGCAATACGTACCACAAAACTTTCTCATAACGGACCACATAGTGCACGAATCGTTCCTGAGCGGTACGATCAAAAACGTCCAAGAACTGGTATTTTCTGTAATTCTTATCCCGCTCGGTTTCTGTATCAAACATGTGCTCCAGATTATACTTGATAATCTTCAACTGTAAACGAGATTGAGCGTAGTATGCTGCAATCAGACAATCTATTTGGAAAGTGCCATATCCTAGCCAGAGAACCACGCCGGTATCCAAGAATTGGGCTAGTAGGAATCTGAAAGCAAGCAATTTATTTTTAACTTCAGTTCCTTTTATCATTGAATAGAATGAAAGCTAATCTGCAATCGAATTAAATTTTAATAAAGAAATATTTGGACCTGAGAATTCCAACAAAAAAAAACACTTATTAGACAAAAATACACTGTAGTTGGTTTGTAGTAACCGTGTGTATAAATTACTCATCGATATTGATGATAAATGTAAAGATGTGACCAAATCTGGTGTAAACATCACCTTGGCCAAGTATTCATTGCAAACGGCATGTAAGACGCCACAACTGTTGTTTCATCCTGAAATCTCTGAAAGATGGGTGCAGCGATCCAGAAAACCGCGACACAAGACACGCCTCCCATACAACACTTTGATAGCTTCTGCATAGCTATGCTGTTGCTTTTGATTTGCTCTTCATCTTGCTTGTTACTGGCACCGAAAATTGGATCTGAAAAACATTTTGGTGATTTCTTTAGATTTTGATCTGGATCCATTTTGAATCTTGATCTCAATTTTAATAACAATTTGTTCAGAGACTGCAAAATCGTATTAGCTGTACATCTAAGTTTCTTATTATTCCGTAACTTTTTACCTTTCATTAGTTCTTCTAGTTTATTTAATCTCTTTGTTTGGAACATAGCGATGACTTTGTAGCACAAAGCAATCCCTGGTATCGTCAGAACTGTTCCTTCCAAAAACTTGGCGGGATCTTTGCGCATCTGCAAATATTCATGTTCTTATAGAATAGGTACACCTAACTTCACAATTATTTGTATGCTTTGTATTTGGAACAGTTCACTTGGTTGGTCCATCTCATCCCACTATTGATTTCAATCAATCTCTTGAAATTGTCTTGCCACCGATTCTGTTTGATGCATAAAAGTTTTTTGTTATATTTCAAATCTATTTAGTATTAGGTGATGCTAGTTATCTCACGTGAGTTTTATGAAATTGCGCAGTTTTAGAAATACGTGTATTTGTGATTTATTGAAACATTATTCCTAAATATATTCCTAATTATTTTTAAACTTGTAAAAATCGAACAATAAAAAATAGCTATGAACTACCGACCTACTTAAACTTGAAAAATAATTATTATTCTAATTCAGTCCGCAGGAACTCATATGTAGTCTTAAGAGTGACTACCGGAGCAACATGATTTAGATCGATTAACTTAGCTTTCCCGCAATGTTACACTGATTTTTAGGGAAAAAATATTACGTGATATTTGCAAAGACCGCTCCTCTCCCCCATGTGAGATTTTGTAAGATCCGGCCCGACCCCCTTCCCCCCCCCCCCCCCCCAAATGCCTCACGTAATCAATGGACGGCCCCTACCCCTAATTCAACAGACTTTATAAAAACAGTTTATTTTTTTTTCAAATGTGTGACGAACTTGACTAACTCTTTTCGACTAGCACGACTAAAGACCTAGGTAAAAATAGCGAAGGTCCAAAATATACTTCACTGGCCCCATATTCTACTGTATTTGACATCACTAAGTCTTTTCGTAAGTCGGCAGGGCTTAGTGCCATCTCTCTCTTATGCTCTACAGATAATAGTGATAGGGTACAGAGTACAGAATTGTCAAACGCCGAAGGCGATTCGAATTATCCAAAAAGTGGTCTGAAAAATACAGCAATCTACACTTATATTATAAAGAGGAATGATTTTTGGAACGAATGAACTAAAAAAAAAATTCTTTCACCAATGGAAAGCTCTCTTATAAGCGGGTTGTCACCTCATGTCTAGGGTACATAATTTTCCCCGAATTTCCACGGGAACCTTTGTTTTGAACCTAGTGTTAAATAGCTTTAAACTAGTACTTACTATTATCACATATGCGATATGTTGAGCGGTGTGAACAAACACAATAACAACGACCACCAGCCTGTATATCTTGTGTAATGTTTCAGTACACTTGTTCCGAGGGTTGAAAAGCTTACAATAGCCAGCAACTTGCAGTACCATAAATATGAGACGGAAAGATTCAAATGGCTGCGGCTTTATTCTCATTCCCTTATTCATTTTGTTACGTTACTTGGGAATGTTCTATACTAAAATGGGCCTTTTTATTATAATTCGAACTGCACGGCACGGCAATTCGAAATTTGAATTACCATTGCCTCCTATATTCTCAGCTTCTAGTATTACTATTACATAGGAGGCAATGGTAATACAATTTTTCCGAGCCGTTTTCGAATTATAAAAAAGGCCCATCGGGCGGTTTTCCACTTGACGGCACGGCAACGGCACGGCACCGGCGCCGGCAACGGCGGGAAGCAAAAATGTATGAAAACATATGACAGGTTTTTCCACTGACCGGCGCCGGCACCGGCACGACGATGACTCCTTTTCATACATTTTTGTTTCCATGGTTACCGGCGCCGGTGCCGTGCCGTTACCGTGCCGTCAAGTGGAAAACCGCCCGGATAAGTACTTGAGTGAAGTTGGTCTAGAAGTATTTTGAAAATTGTTTACGACACTACGCTCTGTTGTATTACATTAAATAAGTTAGCGAAAACTCAGAATGTAAATCAGCCCACAAAACTAAACTGTCCCCAAGGAACATAGAACGAAACATTTTAAAAAAATCTCCTCTCCATTAAACTTGTGCGATCAGGTATACTATTGCTTTTGTATGGGACGGCGATAATGTTTTTAAGAATTTCATACAGGTTCTTTGGGGAAAGTTGTTCAGTTTCATTAGGAGAATCACTCCTTAGAGTTTCGCTAACTAATTAAAAATCAACCCCTTAAACAATTTTCAAAAAATATTTAACTTGGACTTTTAGTCGGAATACGTACAGTCGTACAGGTTGTTGAAACTTGAAAATTAGTTTTTAAATATGTAACTTATGGAACGTGTTGCTTCAAAAAGCACCCCGTAGAAAATAATAAAGCAAGTCTTATCCTGCACTCAAGTCTTAGGGGAACATTTGCTTGACAATGCTAAGGCCAAGGCTTCCTTTAAAACACTGTTTATGTTAATTTATCACTTAGCATCCTATAAAACCAATTGATCAATTTAAGAGAAATTAAGACAAATAGGTGTAATTAAGTTCATTTTTTGACGTTGGAAAAAATGAGTAAGGTAATTTTAATAATTATCAAACAGGAAATACATTTCAGGTAATTGCTTTGGATATATGATTGGCTATTTACTATTCCAGTTGAATTTCTGGGCCGAAGTAATACTTATCTTTTACGGATAGAATATTTTAAGTAATACTATACTTAAAAGTTAGGATTAGGAGTTTAGGAATGCTTTTTGGACTTCAAATTATTCTAACAGCTTAAAATAACACATAATAATTTGAGCAAGCATTTATTTTCTAGCTTAGTTATTTTAATACATAGTTAACTATGAACAGATCAGCGGGTGGAAGCTACACTTGAATGAAAGTACGGGTATTCTAACTTCTTGCGCCGCTAAGGAACTTCGATACTTGGGCCACGCTTTCACGTGCATCTTCCATTGGTAACTATTGATAAACATTTTTTGGGCGTTACTTTCAGTATAAAGATTCTGGGCCTTACCACAAATAAATTAACTTTTTACAAAAAAAAGAAAACGGAAAGGCGGATGTACTTATAGCCTATTAAACTTAGTAGGGCTTGGCACCGACTTCAAACAGATCAGTAGGCACGTAGCACAGTGAATGCAACGTTTTTATTTTTCGCTTTTTGAAGTCGGTTTTTATTTTTTTGGAAAAAGTTAATTAGTTTTCTATTTTTACTGTAAATAATTTAAAGTAGGTGAAAAACAATGTCATTGCCTATTAAATTTGAGGGTTTCCCTCGATTTTCTTAGGATTTCATCATCAGATCCTGACCTGGTTACAATGGGACCACTTCTAAAGTAAGTATATACTCTTCCGAACAAAAAAAAGAATTTTGAAAATCGGTCCATAAATGGCGGAGAACTCTGTGAACATCATCCATAAAAAAATACATACAGTCGAACATAGAACCTCCTCCTTTTTGGAAGGCGAATAGCGCTTACTACTACACTTACAAGTACCTACATGCTTTGAAAAAGAAAAAAACTTTATACTGACCTGTTAAAGTTGGAAGGATCTCGAAATCTTGAGTATTATCCCGAATAAGAAACTGCAATGCTAAGGATAATAGTTACTTTGATATCGACTGTGATCGGGCTATAGTTGAAAAATAGCTATAAGTAACATAAAATCAAGTAGTCTCGGTTTAACCCACATCACAGTTTTTATTCTACGTTTAGTGTACGAGCAGCTTTAACATCCTAATGTTTCGAAACATATTTCACATGAGCTCCTATTTTGTCATCAAGTTCTTATCTTGAAATTACAGAACGTAAGTAAGAGCTAGATGTTTAGACTACCTTTTCCTCGTGACTAAGCCTGGCCTAAATTGGGATGCAAAAGTCAGAATATCTATTTCTTTGAATTTTTGTCTAAGAGATATTCTAGGTCTCATTTGATAAATCGCGCGAACAGCCCTTTTCTACAGAACAAAGATCTAATTGGTATCCGCAGTACTACCCCACAGTAAAATGCCATAAAAATATTTATCACGGATTCAACGGCCGATAGTTGACAGATTTTTTTAGGGATCCTTTCGTTGACATAATGTTTTTTTACTAATATATTTTGGCATATAACGTTTCGCTTAATTTTTTTTCCCTATTATTTATTTGCCATAATGTTATTTTTTCCTAATATTAATTGTGGCATAATAATATTTTTGACTTTTTTATTTACGTCTACATTTTTTTTGCCGAATATTATTTTGTCGACTAATAGTTTAACTTTAACTTTAACCCATAGGTACTTATTACTTAGATAAAAATAGACTCAAAATAGGTGAAGGTGCGGCGGGAGTGGCCCTTGGACCACCCCTAAGCCGCCTCTTTATCTGTAATAAAAAAAAGATACTTTAAACCATAGGTACTTATGACTTATTTAAAAATAGACTCAAAATAGGTTAAGGTGCGGCGGGGATGGCCCTTGGGCCACCCCTAAGACGCCTCTTTATCTGTAATTAAAAAAAGATTCATGGTTTATGTTTATGATTAGCAATTCTATTATGGCTTGATGTTATTATGACATTTTTAATTTATGGTTTTGTTTATTATGCTTAAATTTTATTATGGTAATAGTTGTTATAATGCGTTTTTTTATGCTTTAATGTGTTCTGCTTATTTTATATAATGCGTAAGTATCATTAGTTTAAATTATACTATGCAATAGAATGTCATTATTATTTTTTTATGTAAATAGATAGGGAACCATTTTTTAACTGCGTAGGCTGCTGAACTGAGTCTGCTCGCTAACTTATCAATTGCATCAAGAGTTATTCTTAAGAATAAAGTAGATTCCACAACGTCCAATTTTTCATTCTTAACCTGTACATTGGTATTAACCTGTTTAACACTGGGCAAGGTAAATTTAACACATTTGGTTTTTTTCTCGTTCAAAAGAAGATTATTTACAATAAACCATTCAACTACCTTAGAGATCGCAGTATTCACATCGTCATAATCAGAGTCGTACCTCTTCACTTTGAATATAAGTGATGAGTCATCTGCAAATAATACGATCTCATGGGGGTTTTTAACAAGAGAAGGTGAGTCATTAATATATAAATAGTATAAATAAATATAATAATAATATAATTAATGTAAACGAGAAACAGGAATGGTCCTAGGATTGAACCCTGTGGGACGCCCATACAGACTGTGGACCCAGGTGACCTAGTGCCGTTAACTTAAACCTTCTGGATTCTATTACTCAGGTAGGATTCCAAAAGATTAAGTGCGTATCATCTTATGCCATAATGATGTTATTTTCTGATCAGAGGTTCATAATGAACACAATCGAAAGCCTTGGACAAATCACAGAAGAATCCAAAAGCATCCTGCGAGTCCTCCCAGGCTGCAAAAATGTGACGAATGAGCTCAACACCAGCATAAGGAAACATACCATAATCAACACAATTATTAAAAATAAACGATAGGTGTGGAGCAATATAATCTATTATTATTTATCACCTTTACTGGAAGACTTTATATTTAACATCTTAAAAGTTTTAAGAATGTCGACAATTCTAACATGTGAAAAACTGAAAAGAATCTTTCTTTCGTCTACATTCTGTTTGAGCTGATTCAGCGAGACCGGGAGATGAGTCTAGTGACTGAGTAGTAGAGACGGGAATGTCAGTAAAAAATATTTCAAACTCGGGGCTGACGTGCCCCGTGCTGTGTCCACGCTCGGAGCCGGCACCCCCGCCAGCGTTGTCTCGCTACGCCTGCGACCGTTCACGAAATAGTGAAGAGAGCAGGTGCCCAAACCGCCCCCAAAAAAGTTGTGACATATACGGGATATCACCCAGCATTTTACGACCGGCTATAACAGCAATAGCTGGTGTGCTCAGCCATTTGTTTAAAACATGCATCCGGACTGGCAATTACCCTTAAAAAAGGTTAAAATATCTCCCCTCCACAAAGGCAAGGGAAAAAAATGTGAGGTGAAGTCGTATTGCCCCATCTCACTCGTGCCTGTAGTGAGCAAAATCCTTGAAGTTGGCCTGAATAAGAGACTGCTGTCCTTTATTGAAAGCGGCAGTACCTTATCAGACAGGCAGTTCGCGTATCGCTCTGGACGCGCCACAACGGACCTGGTCCGTGAGGTAGTGTGGCAGGTGCTCAAGCTCTTTGCTAGTTTTAATATAGACTACCCTATTAGTATTAGTATAGTCTCATTTAACTCACTTAATATCAAACTATCAATATATTTGTGCTTCGTTTCATTGCGAACTTTTCCCGGCAACTTCACTCATTAGTCAGAAAGCTCGAGGATGCGGTATCAGGCAGATTGCATCGACTTTTTCCTTGTAGCCTTAATCCCCTTAACTATAATACTAATAGGGTAGTCAATAAGCTGCTCAAGCTCTTTACCGGCTATTTCAGTAATGCGCTCAACAGACAAGCTCCAAGCTCAACGGATCTTGAAATCTGCCAGGGTTTGGGCTGGCAACCTATGCGGGTTATTATCTCCAAATGTGTCTCTATCTGCATCAGTTTAAACTTGCCACCTGATCTTTACAATGATTTATCGTTATTCCTGGATTTTAACATATATTTTTCGAGGTGGCTGATCAGAAAAACCACCAAGCTGAAGACAGGCAACCCTATAAATTGTTAGGGTTGACTAGCAAACCGAAAGAGTTGGCCCAGGTGAAAATTCGTTCCAGATCAGCATTAATGCTATCGACGGCATCATTTATTTTGGAAGCATCAGCTCTACAATATAATTGCAAATCGTCTGCGAAAAGATGGAAGTTTGAAGTGTTAGGAGGTGTGAGAGAATTGATAAAGAGCGAGAAAAGCAGATGTGAGAGAACGCCACCCTGCGGAACGTCCGCTAAAAGGTCACACCAATCAGAAGAAACCTCATCAGAGCGAACCCGCTGCGAGCGACCGCGAGGTAGGATTCAAGCCAAGCGACTGCTGATGAGGAGACATTAAGTGAGCGAAGGATAGAAAAAAGAACGTAAAAATCAACAGAGTTAAAGGCATTACTGAAGTCGAGCAGCGTCAGAACGGTGATAGCCTTGTTTTCCTTTGCGACACGGATGTCATCAGTCACCTTCAGTAGTGCAGTAAAGGTACCATGTCCAGGTCGGAAACCGGACTGAAAAGGAGAGAGTAGGATTTTGGACGTTATGTGAGCAATAAGCTGCTGATGGGCAATGAGCTTGAGGACTTTGGGGAGGAAGGGAAGTATGGAAATTGGACGGAATTGTGAAAAGGAAGTCGGATTATTGGATTTAGGAAGCGGAATGACATCGGTGCGTTCCAACGCCGAAGGAAGGGAAATAGTAACCAGAGAACAGTTAGAAACATGAGTGAGAATTGGTAATAGTTCAGGGAGAATGAGGGATATCATACGAGAGCAAATATTATCATTGCCCACAGCAGTAGATGTGATAGAGACATAAACATAGACGTAGACATAGACATACGAAAAAAGAAAGTCGAAGCAACTTCTAAAGCTAAATAGAAAGTACATCAGGATTGTAGTGGGTCGGCTCACTGGACACTGTCCACTGAACCAACACCTAACAATAATGGGCTTAAAAAGTGATCCCACCTGCCCAGAATGCGACAAGGAGGAAACAAGTCTACATTTCCTGACTGAGTGTCCAATGTACGCGCTGGTAAGATGGGAGACAATAGGCATGGATGAGGTAAAAGAAGAACAAATACAAGAGCTTAGCATAAAAGATATAATTGGGTTAGGTTAGGTTAGGTAAAACTCATGCGCTGTTATGGGGAATTGGGTGAAATGGTCCCAAATAAGTGGACTGATCATCCGCCTGTGCCTGACGGGCGTCCCCTCCATAGATAGATAGATAGATAGATAGATAGACGTAGACATATACTTTATTGCACACCATAGATGTATCATTTATTTCAATTGGTGCCGGTACCAAGTTCCATAGTAATGTGCTCGTTATCCTTTATTGTTATTAGCCTTATAAATCGATGTTTTGACCACCCTGAAAGTTGTCCCTTTCCAATTTCAGCTTATTTCAGAGTCACATTTTGGGTGACTTTAAATAAGTAATCGAAAACTGAGGATATGAATCAACTCACGAAAGCGAACAACTTTCTCCAAAAAACATGGGTCGAAATATGAAAAAAAAATCTTCTCTTCATTCAACTTTTGCGATCAACTGATTTACCTTTGTATTGTTAAGTATATCACATAAGTTCAAAAATTCTTTTTAAGTATATCACTTAGGTTCCTCGGGGAAAGTTATTTAATTTTATGGTGAGAATCATCCCCCTAAGATTCGCTAACAAAAAAGTCACTCCACCCCATATACATTTCGTTTCAGCAGGCCGAGTACGATAGTGATAGCGCCGCGACAACACCGCGGTCCTATGTCAAAATGTCAACATTGACAACGCCATAGGGCGAGCAAGCCTTTGCGCGGGACCCTCGCGCAATCAAAGTGAAGTTTCAGCGTGAGCCGAGCGCGAGTTTGTCGTTATCGTGCTAGACCTGCAGGTTTAATAACCTAACCCAACGATTTTTATCCTACAACAGCCAATAAACTTGGTCGGATATATTACGTTAAACAAAATAAAATAAAAAACACAACAGTTTTATTTGGTCTTTATTAACTAAGTACGAATAGTATTATTTACATGGTGTCTATAAGTGAATTTTTTTTAGTATCCTTTTAAGCAAATCAACTTTAGAAATACTTACTGCCTACTGTTATTTATTTGATGAAGTGAAAACCACAAAACGAGATAATTTTAAAATGAATGTGATTTTTTTTCCAATCAATTTTGGTTTAACACAATGTAAAAGTTGAGATTGGCATTAGGTATTTCTATTCGTTTCTTTTGCTAAAGCAGATCTATTTATACCTAATTTTTTTTTATCATAAATGTACCATATCCACTTTCCGTTCAATCTTCATGTAGCACATTTTAGTTTATTTTAGTTTATTATTTAACTTTCTCGTTTAATAACTATTGTGCCAAGAACTATCTTCATTAAAAGGCGAGGGTTCTATCTCCGTTGCCTCTATTGTTATTATTTTTTAACACCGTGTACAAGGTGTATGCTGAACGCGTTATCTGCAGAATAAATTTATATTAATTTCAATCAGATTTTTACTGGTAATAAGGTAAGGGTTTTAATATGACTAGTTGCGCTATTGAGAACATTGTTTATGGTGATTTTTTCGACCAGAAATTGGAGTTGGATTTGAAAAATTTGAAACGTATAAGTATCCCAACGGTTTATGAGCGCTGACCTTGAACCTAACGAGCAGAAAACAAGCGAAACAACCTCTTATGTCTACAACGGAACGATATTGTTATTCAAGGTCAGCGCTTATAAATCGTTGCGATACTTGTAGTTTTATTCTGAAGGTCTATCAAATTTAATTTCTCATCATTCGACCATCACTTAACTATATGGACAAACGTTGCACCATTGAGTAACTTATAGTCCGACGTTGTTATAATTTATAATGCACTTTTTTCACACTGAAAACTATTCAAATGTTGTACCTACTATTCAAATCTAAAAAACTATTCAAATCTGTTGTTACGTCAAGAACGGTTTTGCAATGAAAATAGGGTAACCTAAGCGCCTCTGTACCTTAACAACGTGATCAGTAGAAGTTACGAAAATCAAATGCTCCAGATACTTGCCGATATAAAAGTGGTGAGTGATAGAGGTACGATGTTGGAGACTCGAGGGGTGATGGGAGTGACCCATCGCGGCATCGCAATGAGGAACTGACGACGGAACCGAGGAGACAGCGACAGCCACTCACCCAAGTATAAAGAGTTGGCCACAAACTTGCTCTGTAAAATACAATCGGCGAACACATGGAAATTTTAATTCTAAGGAAAAGCGATCAAAGTCATACACAGCCGTCATGTATGAAGAACGGTCACTGGTTTAGATATACATATACGTCTATACTAATATTATAAAGAGGAAAGATTTGATTGTTTGTTTGTTTGTTTGCACTGAATAGACGAAACTACTGGACCGATTTGAAAAATTCTTTCACCATTAGAAAGCTAAATTATCTCCGATGGACACATAACATGGGCTACATAATTTTCCTGAATTCCTACGGGAACGAAGTCCCGGGTGGAATGCTAGTTATTTATAAATTGTAAACTGCAGTGGAGAGTAGGTATAGTATTATAATTACAGAAAATAACTAGACAAGGGCACGGACATAAAGTCTGTAAATCACAGACCTATATCAAGATAGACGGTAAAAGTTTACCTACCTTGCGTGTAAAAAGTGTGATCCACGGTCACAGTTTTCTCCGACTTCAGTCAGTCCGCTTGAGACCTATGCCGTAAATCATAATCGATTTTAACTGGATTTACATTATTATTTTACTTAATTAAGCGTCTTTGAATCGTTTCCGCGCGGTATTGATTTCCCATCACTAAATCTTGCTCGTGACGTAAAAGTTTACCTACCTTGCGTGTAAAAAGTGTGATCCACGGTCACAGTTTTCTCCGACTTCAGTCAGTCCGCTTGAGACCTATGCCGTAAATCATAATCGATTTTAACTGGATTTACATTATTATTTTACTTAATTAAGCGTCTTTGAATCGTTTCCGCGCGGTATTGATTTCCCATCACTAAATCTTGCTCGTGACGTCATCTTAAGTACGAAAAATTCGACACGCTAGGTTTTCATATAGTTTGAAACGCTCATTTCGTCTATCTCGATATAGGTCAGTGCTGTAGATGCTAATAATAACAATAAAAGAAAAAAAAACACATGAAATGAATCGTTTATTTCTTTGAGTATGTAGTATTTGTTTGTTTATTTGAGAAACCCCATAAGTCACTTTTTCAACGAGGTTGATTTTTTAATGGTACAAGTTGAATAATTGAATTTTTCTACATGTAATCATTTTAACCGATACTGACATTACTATTTTATAGGATTTTTGAATAATAAATATGCTCAGTTTTTTCAAAAAATGATTTTTTATGTTTTTAAAATCATCCGACGATTCTGTTTCTCAAATAAACGATTCAAATGTTGTTATTCCTTTGCGCTCTTCTGAAGAAAAGCTTCTTAATGAAAAGCCATCTGATGCCATTTGGACTTGTTGGAAAATGTTACATGAAAATTAAATTGAAAAGACAAAAAATATCTACAAAAGTAGTTGGAGATAAAGCAACAAAATTCATATTTGAAATAGGTCCTACTTCGTCAAACCGTTAGCTGAGGATAGATAGGTATGTGTGGCATTTACTCCACCGCCAAAAACGCGGCTCTTAAATTAATAAAATAAAAAAAACAACGGGTTGCACTCCGGGAGTGCCGGCAGAAGTAAAAACTTGAACATTAACGTTTTGTATTAATACTTAATTTATTTTTTTATATGCTGACACTGTTGTTTGTTGCTGTTTAACGCGAGTGAGCCTCCTTGCAACTTTTCAACGCTCGTCTTAGGAATTGTCCAACAAGCTGGTTGCACTATCTACTGATTTTTTCAGGATTTGTTCTGGTGATGAAGCTAATGTTGGTGTACTTTGAGTTTTTTCAGCTTCTGTTCAGGATTAATAGGTCCGAAGTTGTTTTTTGATGTCTTCTTTTTTGAACAAAGGTGACAGTTTTATTAATTTAACTGCAGAAGTGGAATGTGCCCGCGATCAAGCAATGAAACGAATACTGACTTGCAACTTGCATTTATTATCACAATAAATGTGAGCAAGACTAACATAACATTAAATACTTAATTAAATTGCACATTGATTCTATTAAGCTGCGTCCGGCCATATTTCGTGAGAGAGAAGAGAGAGCGCAAAGACAATACAGAGTCAAAAGAAAATATTGAAGGCATAGACAAGATATAGGTGCGTTCACATTATATTTCAATACTTCCCCTTATGCCTTTAATGTTTTGTCATTAATAAATTGTAACAAATTACAAATATTAAATTATAATAAATTATTAATTATAATTATCTAATGTCAAATAATATCACAAATACACAAGGTATTATCATCAGTCTCTATTATGTAGAGTTATCAAGTGTCTTACGTAAGTTCATACCGTCAATAAAGTCACAATGCTTCACCTTACATAATGGCTTGGTCAAAACATCTGCTATCATTTTCTCAGTACACAGATATCTAATTGAAATAGAATTATTTTTAACCAAATCTTTTACAAAGTGATACCTTATATCAATATGTTTGGTTCTCTTATGACAAAATTCTTTACATTCTAAAAGTTTCTGTGCGCTTTGATTGTCATTATAAATTATACATGGAATATCTTTGGTCATAATTTCTAAAAGTAAGTTTTTAATAAAGCAAACGTCTTTACAAACATCTCCTATGGCTAGGTATTCTGCCTCTGTACTAGACAAAGCCACGCACTTTTGCTTGCGTGATTCCCAGTTTATTGTACTATTACCAAGCTTTATGACAAAACCTGTATAGGACTTTCGGTCACTGTCATCGTTGCCCCAGTCGGCGTCGGTATATGCCTTTAAAACCCAATCAACACTCTTTATAAAACATAAACAGTGGTTAATTGTACCAGCTAAATACCTCAGAATTCGTTTGGCCGCAATCCAATGAGACTCAGTAAAGCTGTTATTAAACTGGCTTAATTGGCTGCAAGCATATGAAATATCCGCTCTAGTACCTACTGACAAATACATAAGACTACCTATTAGTTGTCTGTAATTATAAGTTTCATCAAGTAGACAAGATTCTGTATTTTCACAATTACTTAGCTTTGAGTTTACAGCCATTGGTGTAGCAACAGGTTTACAATTTTCCATGTTAAATTTTCTTAACAATTTCTTGATATACTCTGTTTGATCTAAACATAAAGTACCTTTTGACTTATCTCTAGTGACTCTTATGCCAAGATAATTTTTCAATGGACCTAAATTCTTAATATTAAATTCTTTTTTCTAAAATATTAGTCAATTGAGTTTTAATAATACTATTTTTGGAATAGAATACATAAAAATCGTCAACATATAGAGATATGATCACATAGTCATTTTCTACCTTTTTACTATACACACATGGCTCACAAATTGACTGTTTGAAACCATTACCAATAAGAACAGAATTTACTTTTTCATTCCACATTTTACTAGCTTGTTTTAAACCATATATACTTTTCTGCAATAAACAAACTTTATTGGCATTATCGTTTGAAAAACCTTCAGGCTGCTCCATGTATATAGTCTCTTTGAGATTTCCATTTAAAAATGCAGTTTCTACATCAATGTGATCTATCTCCAAGTCCATATCATTAGCCAACGCAAATAAAATTCGCATGGAAGAATGGCGAACGACTGGCGAAAAAGTTTCGTTATAATCAATTCCATGTTTTTGGGTAAAACCTTTGGCAACCAGACGAGCCTTAAATTTATCAAATTTTCCATCAGCATCATGCTTAGCTTTGAAAACCCACTTACATTTCACAACATTTTTATTAGTAGGTCTATCTACCAATTTCCAAACCTGGTTGTCAATTAACGAGGAATATTCGCTCCGCATGGCAGCTAACCACTCCTCACGTCTTGGAGATGCCATAACCTCATCATATGTCCTAGGTTCTTCAAACATTGCATGCTGAGTCAACATAGAGTAATCATAGTCACCATACCTGTCTGGTGGTCTTACGGTACGAACAGGACGACCGGACACTCTCGTCGAATTGTCTCTATATGATTCTTCCCCTCCATGAGAAGTCTGGCCAGACGACATCAGCTCTTCACTGTAGTCATCAGCAGAAAATTCGTTGGAAGAAGACGACTCGTCCTCATTCCCCGTACAATATTCTTCCTCTTCATTTTCTACACCTCTGATTTATTTTTCATTAAATATCCAAATGTTTTTCTAGTGTGGTCATCGGTGAATGTCACAAGATATCTCGCCCCTCCCCAGGTAGGCTCCTGTATTGGCCCGCAGACATCTGAATGGATCAGTTGCAGGGGCTGGTCCGCACGCTTTGCATGGCCTTTGGGATAAGATGCGGCCGACATCTTCCCCTCAAGACATGTCGTGCAGTCTTCCAGTCCGCTATCCTGATTATTTATACATAAATTCATTTGTTCTAGACCGTCACACATAAGTAGTTCCTTGCTAGCAACAGTAACTGTTGATTTACATGGCTTCATATTTTGCAATAAATTTTTGTCATTAACCATATGACTAGTAGCGCCACTATCCACATAAAACTGAAGGGATTGCTGTGATAGAAAAGCTGAGGCTAAGTTAGTTTTCTCTGCATTCACTGAAGTTTGTGATTTGGAATTTTTCTTCATTCTTTTCAGCTTGAAACATTTTGCTTTGATATGACCCCTTTTGTTACAAAAATCACAGGTCAATGCATTATTACCGTTAAAACGTGTCTTACTATTATTAGATAGATAAGCTGTGCTGTTGTTATCCGCAGATTTTCTCGAGTATTCTTGCAGAAGACGGCTCTTTATATTTTCACTACTAATTGATGCAGTGCTTGTCGCAGTAGACAGGTTTGAGACCAGAGGGTCGTACTCCGAAGGAAGTCCGCTAAGCAGGATTTCTGCCACCTCGGCATCCTCAATCACTCTACCAATGTCATGCAACTGATGAACCAACGTAGTAACTTTTTCTATGTAATCAGCCATGCATGAAAAATCCAAGAACGATATGCGGTGAAGCTTTCTCAGTAACAGCACGCGACGATAAAGCCCTTTATCCTCAAACACGTCTGCAAGGTTTTTCCAAGCTTCAGCTGCAGTTCCAGCGTTTCTGACATATTGAAACAGGTTAGGTTTTAGTGTCAAGCAGATTCTTGCCAAAGCACGTTGTCCACGAGTGCTATCGGTGTCACTGCCATCTATGACATTCCACAGGTTTTCCAATATGAGCAAGTTCTTCATAGAAAATTTCCACGTGTGATAATTTGTAGCACCATCAAGTTTTTCGACCAAATTTCCAAGACTCACATGCGTATCCACTGGCGGAGGCGGTGCCATGGTTTTCGGTGTAGATATGGTTCGTTGGGCCGAACGCAGCAAAGATACAAATGTAATAAATCGCAAAGGCACGTGCGACTGTGCGCATAACCTATTAATTTAACTGCAGAAGTGGAATGTGCCCGCGATCAAGCAATGAAACGAATACTGACTTGCAACTTGCATTTATTATCACAATAAATGTGAGCAAGACTAACATAACATTAAATACTTAATTAAATTGCACATTGATTCTATTAAGCTGCGTCCGGCCATATTTCGTGAGAGAGAAGAGAGAGCGCAAAGACAATACAGAGTCAAAAGAAAATATTGAAGGCATAGACAAGATATAGGTGCGTTCACATTATATTTCAATAAGTTTCAGGTAAGTCGGCAATCTCTTTCTAAATCTGCGCGCATGAGCTCATGCCTCTTAGCAGTAACATTAGCACATTCCAATTGAAGTCAAGATTTTTTGCAAGAGCAGCAAGTTAAAAATTCATTTTTTCAATTTATTATTGCATTCAAAGCAAGATTTTGTCATTGGCCATCATTTATATCAGAAACAGGTAATACGGAAATAAAACGAAATGCACAAAAAGAGTCCGTTGTTCTCTCAAGATTCGATTCTTCGACTCCTCGCCTACGATCTGATAACTTAACCACTCGGCCAAAAATACAAAAAGACTTTCTTGAGTTCACTTCGTGGTTTCGAACCCTCGACCTATTGCTCACCATCTGGCAAATTTACTATTCGACCAAACTGACTACTTTCAATTCAGCGAAATAGTCTTTCGGTATTTGCGCGCTATGTGCGAATAATTGTTGACATCATTGACATCTGTCACAGAGATTTACCATAGGGCTGCCATCCGTCCGGGTCTCCACTCCTACTTCAAAGTGCACAACGACGACGACGACGCGACGCCACTAAAGCAGTTTTCACTTCAAAAAAGATGGCAACCCTATCCTACGCATTTTCGATCAGCATCACGTGACCGTCACGTGTCCTTACGCGAGTTTAACATTTTTTACCCATACTTTAAAGTGGCCAGCGCCGCTAAAGAAGTTTTCACTTCAAAAAGAGACCTACCTCGTATTCTACAAGTCCCCCGTAGTAACAGTAAATGAACATTTGAAACTGAACTGCGAGGTAGTATCCTGCCAGGAATGCGAATTGCACTGTCATTGTGTCGGTCTGCAAATTTAATTAGAAAATTTCACAAAATATTTATCCGACTGTTGGTTGTGTTTGTAGTAGTCCTGCTTTCTATTCTGATGGTCACTGGTTCAGTTTTGCTTGAGCAAAGGTTTATTGGTAGGAATTCGCCTTACAAACTATTAACAGAACCTGTTACATCATAACTTAACGTAGGTATCATAAAATTCAACTAAAAGTAGCAGCAGCAAGTGTCTTTCTCATCGCAGCATTTCCTCCCGATTAATTTGGAAGACACCTTTTGCCAACAGAGCGGAATCTTAAAGAAGTATATTAGGAGAAAAGAGTAGTTAAGTACTCACCATACTCATTTGGTAGACTACAAGACATGTCGAGACAGAAGTCAAAAATAATTGAAATGATATTGCGCTGCCAAATATAACAGTAACTTCATTTGTGAACCTGAAAAACAGATTAGATATTATTCATAGGGTAAAACTACGCGTTAACCTAGCAAGGAGGATAAGTTTTTTGAGAAAAAGCTTAACGAAATTTCCCCATTCGAACAATATCTTGGCATATTAAAAAAGAGACGTATTCTTGAAAATTCTAGCTGACCTTTCTAATTATCAATCACTTAATTAATTTAAGATTTTTAAAGACGCATTTTTAAAATATAATATCAGTCACATGAAAAGGTGGTGCTAATCAAAAGAATAAAGCAGTATACCGCACGAATAAGCTATCGGTATACTACGTATCTTACTTCAAGAAGGTCCAACCTAAGCTGGATTGTTGTCAATTAAAATACTTACTAGTTCAACTTATTTAAATGCAATACGTACCACAAAACTTTCTCATAACGGACCACATAGTGCACGAATCGTTCTTGAGCGGTACGATCAAGAACGTCCAAGAACTGGTATTTTCTGTCATTCTTCTCCCGCTCGGTTTCCGGATCAAACATGTGCTCCAGATTATACTTGATGATCTTCAACTGTAAACAAGATTGAGCGTAGCACGCTGCAATCATACAATCTATATTGAAACTGCCATATACTATCCAAAGAATCACGCAGGTATCCAAGAATTGGGCTAGTAGGAACCTGAAAGAATAAAATTTATTATTATCTTTAGTTCCTTTTATCATTGAATGGAATGAAAGCTGCAATCGAATTAAATTTTAATAAATAAATATTTGGACCTAAGAATTCCAACTAAAAAACACTTATTAAACAACACTATAGTTGATTTGTGGTAACCATGTGTATAAATTACTCATCGATGTTAATGATAAATGTAAAGATGTGACCAAATCTGGTTTAATCATCACCTTGGCCAAGTATTCATTTCAAACGGCATGTAAGACGCCACAACTGTTGTTTCATCCTGCAATCTATGTAAGATGGGTGCAGCGATCCAGAAAAACGCGACACAAGACAAGCCTACCATAGAATACTTCGATAGCTTCTGCATAGCTATGCTGTTGCTTTTGATTTGCTCTTCATCTTGCTTGTTACTGGCACCAAAAATTGGATCTGAAAAACATTTTGTGGATTTTTTTAGACTTTGATCTGGATCCATTTTGAATCTTGATCTCATTTTTAGGGTTCCGTACCCAAAGGGAAAAAACGGGACCCTATTACTAAGGCTCCGCTGTCCGTCCGTCTGTCACCAGGCTGTACCTCATGAACCGTGATAGTTAGACAGTTGAAATTTTCGCAGATGATGTATTTATATGTGCCCTATAACAACAAATACTAAAAATAAAACGGGCAAGTGCAAGTCAGACTCGCGCACAAAGGGTTCCGTACCATTACCTATCAAACTCTCTTAAAACCATTATCTCTATAAAAACGGCAAAAAAAAAAAATTGTTGTATGGGGCTCCCATTAGTCCTATTACAACAAATACTAAAAAACAGAATAAAATAAATATTTAAGGGGGCTCCCATACAAAACATGAAACGTGATAGTTAGACAGTTGAAATTTTCACAGATGATGTATTTCGGTTGCTGCTATAACAACAAGTACTAGAAAGTAAAATAAATTAAATATTTAAGGGGGCTCCCATACAACAAACGTGATTATTTTGCCGTTTTTATAGAAATAATGGTTTTATAATAACAATAATAATAATTCCGTAACTTTTTACCTTTCATTAGTTCTTCTAGTTTATTCAATCTCTTTGTTTGGAACATGGTTAAGACTTTGTAGCACAAAGCAATCTCTGGTATCGTCAGAACTGTTCCTTCCAAAAACTTGGCGGGATCTTTCCGCATCTGCAATATAAATGTTCTTATAAAATAGGTACCTAACTTCACTTTTATTTGTGCTGAACTCGAACATTTCACTTGGTTGGTCCATCTCATCCCACTATTGATTTCAATCAATCTCATGAAATTGTCTTGCCACCGATTTTGTTTGATACATAAAAGTATTTGTTAGGTTTTAATCTATTTAGTTTTAGTTTATGCTAGTCATGTTTTTTCCTCTCATTCCTTGCATTCTATTGGTCAGCCTTTATTAGCTTCTAGCTTTTTCCTGCGGCTTCGCTCGCGCAAAGAACTCTTTTAGTCACCCTATTCTTGACCCCTTAGGGGATGATTTTCAAAAAATTGCGAAACAGTTGTCCATTTCTTTGCTAAAATGTCAACAAAAATTGTTTTCCCCATACAAACTTTGAACCCCCATTTCACCCCCTTAGGAGTTGAATTTCGAAAAATACATTCTTAGTGCATACCTACGTCATAAAAGATACCTTTTTGCCAAATTTCAGCTTTCTAGATCTAGGGGTTTGGGCTGGGCGTTGATGAGTCAGTGAATCAGCTGGGCTATGATGATCGCCATGAGATATTACTTTACGCGCTATCCCATGGTCACGTGACTGTTTCGACCAATGAGATTACGAGAAAGCGTCACGTGACCATGAAATAACGCGTGAGATAATATGTAGTGGCGATCATCATACGCCTGCAGGACCTCCAATTTTATATATAAGATTCTCTATTTAAAAAAAAAAAAAATTTCATTTTGAAAGACAAAGCTACGCTTAGTTGAACAGATAAGAGGCCAGCTATGATACCTACTCGAGGAACCACTAATTTCGTCTGGACGTAGACCATTAAAATGAGGGGTAAATTGTTATATACTACCATGTAATAATTTCCCCTATTTCAACAAACAGTATACATTTTTTTCAAGTATGTGACGAACTTGACTAACCCTTTCCGACTAGCACGCGTAAAAGGTAAGAATAGCGAGGGTCCAAAATCTACTTCACTGGCTTCATATTCTACTGTATTCGGCACAACTGAGTCTTTTCGTTGGTCGCAATCTACACTAATATTATAAAGATGAAAGATTTGTATGTTTGGAACGAATAAACTACTGGACTGATTTCAAAAATTATTTAATTCACCAATGAAAAGCTCTCTTATCAGCGGATTGTCACCTTATGTCTAGGTACATTTTCCCCGAATTTCCACGGGAACTTTTGTTTTGAACCTAGTGTTAAATAGCTTTAAACTAGTACTTACTATTATCGCATATGCGCCATGTTGAGCGGTGTAAACAAACACAATAACAACGACCGCCAGCCTGTATATCTTGTGTAATGTTTCAGTACACTTGTTTCGAGGGTTGAAAAGCTTACAATAGCCAGCAACTTGCAGTACCATAAAGATGAGACGAAAAGATTCAAATGGCTGCGGCTTTTTTCTCATTCCCTTATACATTTTGTTACGTTACTTGAAAATTTTCTATACTAAATTGAATAAGTACTTGAGTGAAGCTGACCTAGAAGTACTTTGAAAATTGTTTACGGCATTATACCTTATTGTATTACTATAAATAAGTAAGTGAAAACTGAGAATGTGAATCGGCCCACGGAACTGAACTTTCCCCAAGAAACACAGGTCGAAATATTTTTTTAAATGTTTGCTTCTCCATACAATTTGTGCGATCAGCCTTTGTATGGGAAGTCGATAATTTTTTTAAGAATTTCATATAGGTTCTTTGAGGAAAGTTGTTCAGTTTCATTGGGAGAATCACTCCCTAGAGTTTTGCTAACTATGTAATTAAAAATCATTAAACAATTTTCAAAAAAGATTTAACTTGGACTTTTAGTCAGAATATGTACAGGTTGTTGAAACTTGAAAATTCGTTTTTAAATATGTAACTTATGAAACGTGTTGCTTCAAAAAGCACCCCGTAGAAAATAATAAAGCATGTCTTGTCCTGCACTCAAAAGTCTTATAAGGGGAATATTTGCTTGACAATGCTAAGGCCAAGGCTCCCTTTAAAACACCGTTTATGTTAATTTATAACTTAGCATACTATAAAACCAATTGATCAATTTAAGAGAAATTAAGACAACTAGGTGTAATTAAGCTCATTTTTTGACGTTGGAAAAAATGAGTGAGCTAATTATAATAATTATCAAGCAGTAAATACATTTCAGCTAATTGCTTTGGATACATGATTGGCTATTTACTATTCCAGTTGAATTTCTGGCCCGAAGTATAATTCTTATCTTTTACAGATAGACTATTTTAACTAATACTATACCTAAAAGTTAGGATTAGGAGTTTAGGAATGCTTTTTGGACTTTAAATTATTCTAACAGCTAAAAATAACACATAATAATTTGAGCAAGCATTTATTTTCTAGCTTAGTTATTTTAATACATAGTTAACTATGAACAGATCAGCGGGTGGAAGCCACACTTGAAAGTACGGGTATTCTAACTTCTTGCGCCGCGAAGGAACTTCGACACTTGGGCCACGCTTTCACGTGCATCTTCCATTGGTAACTATTGATAAAAAAAAAAACAGAAAGGCGGATGTACTTATAGCCTATCAAACTTATTTGGCTTGGAACCGACTTCAAACAGATCCGTAGGTACGTAGCACAGTGAATGAACGTTTTTATTTTTCGCTTTTTGAAGTCGGTTTTCATTTTTTTGGAAAAAGATAATTAATTTTCTATTTTTAGTGTAAATAATTGAAAGTAGGTAGGTAAAAAACAATGTCATTGCCTATTAAATTTGAGGGTTTCCCTCGATTTCCTTAGGATTCCATCATCAGATCCTGACCTAGTTACAATGGGACCACTTCTAGAGTATACTCTTTCGAACAAAAAAAGAATTTTGAAAATTGGTCCATAAATGGCGGAGAAATCGGTTAACATCCATAAAAAAACCACATACAGTCGAACATAGAACCTCCTCCTTTTTGGAAGGCGAATAGCGCTTACTACACCTACACTTACAAGTACATACCTACATGCTTTCAAAAAGAAAATCTTTATACTTACCTGTTATGAAATTGGAAGGATCTCCGAAATGTTGAGTAATATCCCGAAAAAGAAACTGCAATGCTAAGGATAACAGATATTTTGATATCGACTGTGATCGGGCTACAGTTAAAAAATAACATAAAATCAAGTAGTCTCGGTTTAACCTACATCACAGTTTTTTTCTACCTTTAGTGTACGATCAGCTTTAAAATCCTAATGTTTCGAAACATATTTCACATGAGCTTCTATTTTGTCATCAAGTTCTTGTATCTTAAAGTTTATGTTCTGTTAGTACCTTTTCCTCGTGACTAAGCCTGGCTTCCCGACCGACACTCAAGATTTACTACAAAACACCATATACACCAAGTATTATCCAGTTATAAATAAGATTCTAAAAGAATTAACTCTTTAATATACAAGACTGTCTAGTTCAATTCTACTTGTTCACTTTGGTAACACGAATCATATAATTAAAAATATGGCATCAGTATATAAAACAGAATAGGAAAAATCTTTATTTTATAGGTCATTCAGGATGCCACTTAAAACAAGTCAAGATTACATGAAATACATACAAACATTCATTAAAGGATTTAAATACATACATACACATTCGTTCTTTTGACCCTACTGACTCTACGCCTATTCGCAGAGGTGCAGTCTACCCCTAAGAAGAATAGGCAAGAGACTCTGAGGGTGCTCTTTTAAATCGCATTACAAATTTTCTTATTTTCTAATTTTAACTAAATCTGAAATAACTCTCTCAGCTCTAGCTGAGCAGTTCATTCCCATGGCTGCTTGTCTGATAGGTAATCAGAAATTTTGTAATTACCCTTTTTGCAAAGTTTTTCTTTAATTACTGTCTTAAATTTGTCCAACGGTAATGAATACACATGGGAATCTTATTATATTTAGAAACGTATACATTGACCCATGAAAGAGTTCGTGACCTTGTGGAGACGAATGTCTAGTAGGTACATCCAGTTTTTGCTTGGTCCTAGTATTTATATTCTGCCTTTCACTATTTTTCTTAAACAAATGTTCATTTTTCTTCACATATAAAAGATTGTCACATATATATTGGGAATATTGGGATGCAAAAGTAAGAATATCTATTTCTATGAATATTTGTCTAAGAGAAATTCTAGGTCTTATTTGATAAATCGCGCGAATAGCCCTTTTCTGCAGAACAAAAATCTTATTGATATCCGCAGTATTACCCCACAGTAAAGTGACATACGATAATAGGCTGTGGAAGTAACTAAAATATACGGTAATCGCGGTTTCAACGTCCGATAGTTGACGGATTTTTTTAACTGTGAAGGCTGCTGAACTGAGTCTGCTCGCTAACTTATCAATATGAGGACCTCATTGAAGCTTTGTATCAAGAGTTATTCTTAAGAATACAGTAGATTCCACAACGTCCAATTTTTCACTCTTTACCTGTACATTGGTATTAACCTGTTTAACATTGGGCGAGCTAAATTTAACACATTTGGTTTTTTTCTCGTTTAAAAGAAGGTTATTTACAGTAAACCATTCAACTACCTTAGAGATCGCAGTATTCACATCGTCATTATCAGAGTCGTACCTCTTCACTTTAAATATGAGTGATGTGTCATCTGCAAATAATACGATCTCATGGGTCTCTTTAACAAAAGAAGGCGCATAAGTAATAAAAGTCATTAACGCATAAATAATAAAAATAAATATTATAATAATATAATTAATGTAAA
This sequence comes from Aproaerema taeniolella, assembly GCA_949987775.1. NCBI lineage: Eukaryota > Metazoa > Arthropoda > Insecta > Lepidoptera > Gelechiidae > Aproaerema > Aproaerema taeniolella. The sequence goes on along the minus strand of OX465251.1, from coordinate 9,428,959 downwards.
CGAGAAACAGGAATGGTCCTAGGATTGAACCCTGTGGGACGTCCATACAGACTGTGGACCCAGGCGACCTAGTGCCGTTAACTTCAACCTTCTGGATTCTATTTCTCAGGTAGGATTCCAGAAGCTTAAGTGCGTATCCTCTTATGCCATAATGATGTTATTTTCTGACCAGAGGTTCATAATGAACACAATCGAAAGCCTTGGACAAATCACAGAAGACTCCAAGAGCGTCCTGCGAAAAATGTGACCGCAAAAATGTAACTAATGAGCTCAACACCAGCATCGATTGTTGAGCGACCCCGCGTGAACCAAATTGATTGATTTTCATAAGGTTGTTGGCGTAGAAATGAGTGGTTATTTGATTGAGTATAATGTTTTCAAATATCTTGCTAAGGGCTGGTACTACTGAAATTGGTCTTAAGTTGCTAGGGTCCGATTTACTACCAGCTTTAAATACAGGAATACTTTACTATGTTTCATCAAATCAGGAAACACACCATCATCACAATTATTAAAAATAAACGATAGGTGTGGAGTTTTTAACCGTGTGGTGATCGGTTGAGAATAACACCACCCCATCTCTTTCCGTGGGTGTCGTAAGAGGCGACTAAGGAAACACAAATGAGACCTGCCTCCTAGTAATCCATCCCAGGCAACGACACTTCATTTTTTTTGAATCTGAGGTATCATCCTATGGTCTCATGCGGTGTGGTAGGATCTGTAAAGGGCCGTCTGGTTCGCAACCACCCTCCTACCGAAGTCCGAAGCCAAACAGCTTGCTGTGTTCCATCGGTGCGTGGGAGTACCAGTGCCTTTATAGGCATTTTCTGGGTTAACTCGCTCCATCGTCGACCTCATCTTTGACCTTATGGTCAAGATGTTTGCTCTCGGGTCATGGGTGTTTGTGTTTGTCTTTATGTGTTTTCCAAGTGGCCCACGACACAAGGGAAAACCTTACTGTGGGCCTTTGAGTGTGTAGCGTTTATTTATTTATTTATTTAGGTCAAGAGTTAACCCATCTTATAATAATAATTAAAAAAGCATTACAATCTATTATGGAATTTATCACCTTTACTGAAAGACTATCAAGGTTTGCAGTCTTTTTTATATTTAACATCTTAAAAGTTTTAAGTATGTCGACAATTCTAACATGTGAAAAACTGAAAAGAATCTTACTTTCGTCTACATTCTGTTTGAGCTGATTCAGCGAGAGCAGGAGATGAGTCTAATGACTGAGTAGTAGAGACGGGAATGTCAGTAAAAATCTTTCAAACTCTGCAGAAACAGCAACATCGTAAGTTAAAATTTTGTAATTTACAATGAGCTTAAAGTCAAAGTTGCGAGACTTAACCCTTCCCAAAGTCCTAACGATATTATTATCACTATTTTTAATTTTATTTCTAACAAACATAGCTTTCGCCGCTTTACGTACACGCCTAAAAGTTTTAGAATAAGCTCTAACATACTCAACAAAAGTTTCAAAAGAATAGAATGGTTATATGCTTTCTCACCATATAGAGATCATATAGCCTTTCTCTGCTTTTGTGAATTCCCACTGTCACCTAGTCACTAAACTTCAAGAAGACATTAACCATTAGCGTCTTGGCCTTAAACACAGTATCAAATTCTTACTTAGACAATCTAAGTACAGAGATGAAAAGTACATTAGGATCACTATTATCAAATCTTAGATCCGGTAGTTTGATGATCATATTATTTCTGAAGTTCTCAAGCCTTATGTCACTAATCAGCACATATTTGATACCAAGCTCTTTACAGGCTATTTCAGTAATGCGCTCAACAGACAAGCTCCAAGCTCAACTGATCTTGAAACCTGCCAGGGTTTGGGCTGGCAACCTATGCGGGTTGTTATCTCCAAATATGTCTCTATCTGCATCAATTTCAACTTGCCACCTGATCTATACAATCATTTCTCGTTATTCCTGGATTTTAACATATTTTGTTCGAGGTGGCTGATCAGAAAAACCGCCAAGCTGAAGACAGGCAACCCTATATATTCATGAGCGGCATACCAACCAGCATGGCCTGAGACTTCTTAGGGTTGACTAGCAAACCGAAAGAGTTGGCCCAGGTAAAAATTCGTTCCAGATCAGCATTAATGCTCTCGATGAAATCATTTATTATGGAAGCATCAGCATGACAGTATAATTGCAAATCGTCTGCGTAAAGATGGAAGTTTGAAGTGATGAGAGGAGTGAGAGAATTGATAAAGAGCGAGAAAAGCAGATGTGAGAGAACGCCACCCTGCGGAACGCCCGCTACGAGGTCACACCAATCAGAAAAAACCTCATCAGAGCGAACCCGCTGCGAGCGACCGCGAAGGTAGGATTCAAGCCAAGCGACTGCTGATGAGGAGGAGACATTAAGTGAGAGAAGGATAGAAAGAAGAACGTCAAAATCATCAGAGTTAAAGGCACTACTAAGGTCGAGCAGCGTCAGAATGGTGATAGCCTTGTTCTCCTTCGCGACACGGATGTCATCAGTCACCTTCAGTAGTGCAGTAAAGGTACCATGTCCAGGTCGGAAACCGGACTGAAAAGGAGAGAGTAGGTTGTTGGACGTTATGTGAGCAATAGGACTTTCGAGAGGAACGGAAGTATGGAAATTGGACGGAATTGTGAAAAGGAAGTCGGATTATTGGATTTGGGAAGCGGAATGACATTGACGCGTTTCTACGTTGAAGGAAAGGAAAAAGTAACCAGAGAACAGTTAAAACATGAGTGAAAATTGGTAATAGATCAGAAAGAATGAGGGATATCATACGAGAGCAAATGTTGTCATTGTCCACAGCAATAGATGTGATAGAGATAATATGCCTCCTAACATTCTCCTTCTCCTCATAGACAGGCCTTAAACAGAGTGATTGTCTGATTAAGCCAGAATTCGTTTGGGGAGTTGAACTTGTTAACGTCAAGTTGTCCCTTTCCAATTTCAGTGTCACATTTTGTGTGACTTTAAATAAGTCACTGAAAATTGAGGATGTGAATCAGCTCACGAAAGCGAACAACTTTCTCCAAGAACATGAGGCGAAATATGAAAAAAATATCTTCTCTTAAAAATAACTTTTGCGATCAACTTATTTGCCTTTGTATTGTAAAGTATATCACATAAGTTCGAAAATTCTTTTTAAGTATATCACATAGGTTCCTCGGGGAAAGTTATTTAATTTTATGGGGAGAATCATCCCCTAAAGATTCGCTAACAAATTTAAAGTCACTCCACCCCATATACATTTCTTTTCAGGTTATTAACATAACCCAACGATTTTTTTCCTACAACAGCCAATAAACTTGGCCGGCTAAACATATAACGTTAAACAAGATAAAATAAAAAACACAACAGTTTTATATGGTCTTTATTAACTAGGTACGAATAGTACTATCGTATTTACATGGTTATTTGTCTATAAGTGAATTTTTTTTGTATTCTTTTAAGCAAATCAAACTTTAGAAATACTTACTGCCTACTGTTATTTATTTGATGAAGTTGTAACCACAAAACGAGATAATTATAAAATGCGGGCTGATGAATCGATTCGACTGTGATTTTTTTTCCAATCAATGTTGTTTAACACAATGTTAAAGTTGAGATTGGCATTAGGTATTTCTATTTGCTTCCTTTGCGAAGCGAGCGGAAATGATTTTATAAAGCAGATTTAATAAATAAAAATAATCATAAATGTACCATATCCACTTCCCGTTCAATCTTCATGTAGCACATTTTAGTTTATTTTAGTTTATTATTTAACTTTCTCGTTAAATAACTATTGTGCCAAGAACTATCTTCATTAAAAGGCGAGGGTTCTCTCTCCGTTGCCTCTATTGTTATTATTCTTTAACACCGTGTACAAGGTGTATGCTGAACGAGTTATCTGCAAAATAAATTAATATTAATTTCAATCAGATGTATACTGGTAATAAGGGTTTTAATATGACTGGTTGCGCTATTGAGAACATTGTTTATAGTGATTTTTTCGACCAGAAATTGGAGTTAGATTTGAAACATTTTAAACGTAGTTTTATTCTGAAAGACATTCAAATTTAATTTCTCATCATTCGACCATCAATTAAATATGGACAAACGTCGTACCATTGAGTACTCATATTCCGACGTTATAATTTATAATGCACTTTTTTCACACTGAAAACTATTCAAATCTGGTTACCACGAGCGTGAACACTGTGTTGTTACTCGTACGTCAAGAACTGTTTTGCAATGAAAATAGGGTAACCTATGCGCCTCTGTACCTTAACGACGTTTTTTTTTACTATAAGATGGGTTAACTCTTGACCTCAATCTTGACCATAAGGTCAAAGATGAGGTAGACGATGGAGCGAGTTAACCCAGAAAGTGCCTTTAAAGGCACTGGTTCTCCCACGCACCGACGGAACACAGCAAGCTGCTTGGCGTCGGACTTCGGTAGGAGGGTGGTCGCGAACCAGACGGCCCTTTACAGAACCTACCAGCACACCGCCTCAGATTCAGTAAAAAATGAAGTGTCGTTGCCTGGGATGGATTAATAGGAGGCAGGTCTCATTTGTGTTTCCTTGGTCGCCTCTTACGACACCCACGGAAAGAGATGAATAGAATAGAATAAAATAGAAAAATCTTTATTTTATAGGACATTCTGGATGTCACTTAAAACAAGTCAAGATTACAATGAAATACATACAAACATACATTAAACGATTTAAATACATACATACGCATTCGTACCTCTGATCCTACTGACTCTACGCCTATTCGCAAAGGTGCAGTCTTCCTCAGAGAAGAACAGGCAAGAAACTCTGAGGTTGCTCTTTTAAATCGCATTACAAATTTTCTTATTTACTAATTTTAACTAAATCTGAAATAACTCTAGAGCTGAGCAGTTCATTCCCATGGCTGCCTGTCTGATAGATAATCAGAAATTTTGTAATAGCCCTTTTTGCAAAGTTTTTGTTTAACCACTGTCTTAAATTTATCCAAAGGTAAATTTTGAATACACATGGGAATCTTATTATAGAAACGTATACATTGACCCATAAAAGAGTTCGTGACCTTGTGGAGACGACTGTCTAGTACATCCAGTTTATGCTTGGTCCTTGTATTAACATTGTGCCTATCGCTATTTTTCTTAAACAAATGTTCATTTTTCTTCACATATAAAAGATTGTCACATATATATTGGCAAAAGTCAAAATATATATTTCTTTGAACATTTGTCTAAGAGACATTCTAGGTCTCATTTGATAAATCGCGCGAACAGCCCTTTTCTGCAGAACAAAGATCTTATTGATATCCGCAGCATTACCCCACAGTAAAATGTCATATGACATTAGGCTGTGGAAGTAACTGAAATATACGGTTCTCGCGGTTTCAACGTCCGATAATTGACGGATTTTTTTAACTGCGTAGGCTGCTGAACTGAATCTGCTCGCTAACTTATCAATATGAGGACCCCATTGAAGCTTTGCATCAAGAGTTATTCCTAAGAATACAGTAGATTCCACAAAGCCCAGTTTTTCATTCCTAACCTGTACATTGGTATTAACCTGTTTAACATTGGGCAAGGTAAATTTAACACATTTGGTTTTTTTCTCGTTCAAAAGAAGGTTATTTACAGTAAACCATTCAACTACCTTTGAGATCGCAGTATTCACATCGTCATAATCAGAGTCGTACCTCTTTACTTTAAATATGAGTGATGTCATGATGTGTAATCTGCAAATAGTACGATCTCATGGGCGTCTTTAACAAGAGATGGTAAGTCATTAATGTAAACGAGAAACAGGAATGGTCCTAGGATTGAACCCTGTGGGACGCCCATACAGACTGCGGACCCAGGTGACCTAGTGCCGTTAACCTCAACCTTCTGGATCCTATTACTCAGGTAAGATTCCAGAAGCCTAAGTGCGTCTCCTCTTATGCCATAATGATGTAATTTTCTGATCAGAGTTTTGCCTTGGACAAATCACAGAAGACTCCAAGAGCATCCTGCGAGTCCTCCCAGGCCGCAAAAATATGACGAATGAGCTCAACACCAGCATCGGTTGTAGAGCGACCCCGTGTGAATCCAAATTGATTTATATTCATAAGGTTGTTAGCGTAGAAATGAGTGGTTATTTGATTAAGGATAATTTTTTTAAATATCTTGCTAAGGGCTGGTAGTATTGAAATTGGTCTAAAGTTGGTGGGGTCTGATGTACTACCAGCTTTAAATAGAGGAATTACTTTACTATGTTTCATCAAATCAGGAAACACACCATCATCAACACATTTATTAAAAATAAACGCTAGGTGTGGAGCAATACAATCTATTATGGAGTTTATCACCTTTACTGAAAGACCATCAAGGTCCGCAGCCTTTTTTATATTTAACATCTTAAAAGTTTTAAGAATGTCGACAATTCTAACATGTGAAAAACTGAAAGGAACCTTACTTTCGTCTACATTCTGTTTGAGCAATTATTCATATGGGGTGGTGTTATTCTCAACCGATCACCACACGGTCAAAACAACGTGGTCAGTAGAAGTCACGAAAATCAAATGCTCCAGATACTTGCCGATATAAAAGTGGTGAGTGATAGAGGTACGATGTTGGAGACTCGAGGGGTGATGGGAGTGATCCATCGCGGCATCGCAATGAGGAACTGACGACGGAACCGAGGAGATAGCGACAGCCACTCACCCAAGTATAAAGAGTTGGCCACAAACTTGCTCTGTAAAATACAATCGGCAAACACATGGAAATTTTAATTCTAAGGAAAAGCGATCAAAGTCATACACAGCCGTCTTCGATGACTTGTAGTCTGGATGCAACAAAGAGGAACCGTTACAATTTAGACATATACATAAATTTTGATGTATACATAATATAGACAATAATTTATTATAGTAATTAATAAATTCTAACCTACGGTGGAGAGTATAGTAGTATTATAATTTTAAAAAAAAGTAAGATTTAACAATTAAATGTGATCTAGATAAGGAAACGGTCATAAAGTCTGTGGATGCTAATAATAACATAACTAAGGAAAAAAAAACGCAAAAAAAAATTGTTATTGTTTTGTGCTCTACTGAAGAACAGCTTCTTTATGAAGTGACATCTGGTGCCATGTGGACTTGTTGGAAAATGTTTCATGATAATTAGATAGAAAAGAGAATAAAAACTTACGAAAGTAGTTATAGGTAAAGCAACAAAATTAATGTTTGAAATGGTTCCTACTTCGTATAGGTATGTGTAGAAATCACTCTTCTGACAAGAGCGCGGCTCTTAAATTTAAAAGGAGACCTACCTCGTATTCCACAAGCCCCCCGTAGTAACAGTAAACGAAGATTTGAAACTGAACTGCGAGGTAGTATCCTACCAGGAATGCGAATTGCACTGTCATTGTGTCGGTCTGCAAATTTAATTAGAAAATTTCACAAAATATTTATCCGACTGTTGGTTATGTTGGTAGTAGTCCAGCCTTCTACTCTGATGGTCACTGGTTTGGTTCTGCCAGAGCAAAGGTTTAGGGGAAGGAATTTGCCTTACAAACTATTAACAGAACGAGTTACATCATGACTTCACGTAGGTGTCATAAAGTTCAACTAAAAGTAGCAGCAGCGAGAGTCTTTCTGATCGCAGCATTTCCTCCCGATTAATTTGAAAGACGCCTTTTCCAACAGCGGAATCTTAAAGAACTATTTTAGGAGAGAAGATGATTAAAGTAGTTAAGTACTCACCATACTCATTTGGTAGACTACAAGACATGTAGAGACAGAAGTCAAAAATAATTGAAATGATATTGCGCTGCCAAATATAACAGTAACTTCATTTGTAAACCTGAAAGACAGATTAGTTATTATTCATTGGGTAAAACTACCTACGCGTTAACCTAGCAAGGAGGCAGATTTTTTGAGAAAAAAGCTTAACGTAATACTTTCCCCATTCGAACAATATTAAAAAAGAGACGTTCTCTTGAAAATTATAGCCGCTTTTTCTAATTACCTATCACTTAATTAATTTTAGATTTTTAAGAAGCATTTTATGATATAAATATCAGTGACATGCAAAAGGTGGTGCTAATCGAAGAACAAACGCAGTATATACTGCACGAATAAGCTATCGATAAGCTACGCATAGGTACTTTAAGCAGGTCCAACCTAAGCTGGATTGTTGTCAATTAAAATACTTACTAGTTCAACTTATTTAAATGCAATACGTACCACAAAACTTTCTCATAACGGACCACATAGTGCACGAATCGTTCTTGAGCGGTACGATCAAGAACGTCCAAGAACTGATATTTTCTGTCATTCTTCTCCCGCTCGGTTTCTGGATCAAACATGTGCTCCAGATTATACTTGATAATCTTCAACTGTAAACGAGATTGAGCGTAGTACGCTGCAATCAGACAATCTATTTGGAAAGCGCCATATCCTACCCAGAGAATCACGCCGGTATCCAAGAATTGGGCTAGTAGGAATCTGAAAGTAAGCAATTTATTTTTAACTTCAGTTCCTTTTATCATTGAATAGAATGAAAGCTAATCGAATTAAATTTTAATACAGAAATATTTGGACCTGAGAATTCCAATAAAAAAACACTTATTAGACATAATTTTCCACGTCAAAAACGTAAGAGTCACCGACTTCAATCCCAAATAATTTTGTTACAGAGATCCCATACTCCTAAACCATTCATCATCAGCTTCATCATCAGCTCAGCAACATCAGATGGTGACCATTAGATGCAAAAATCTACATAGATTAAGATGATTTCTGATAAACAGTGTATATGCCTACAAAATTTGAGGGTTTCCCTCGATTTCCCCAGGATCCCATCATCAGATCCTGACCTGGTGACAATGGGACCACCTCTGACGTATGACCTACCAAATAAAAAAAGAATTATTCAAATCGGTTTATAATTGCCGGAGTAATCGCGTAACAAATATACAAAAAAAATACAGTCGAATTGAGAACCTCCTCCTTTTTTTGAAGTCGGTTAAAAAATACACTGTAGTTGGTTTGTAGTAAACGTGTGATTACTCATCGATATTAATGATAAATGTAAAGATGTGACCAAATCTGGTGTAATCATCACCTTGGCCAAGTATTCATTTCAAACGGCATATAAGACGCCACAACTGTTGTTTCATCCTGAAATCTCTGAAAGATGGGTGCAGCGATCCAGAAAAACGCGACACAAGACAAGCCTCCCATACAACACTTCGAAAGCTTCTGCATAGCTATGCTGTTTCTTTTGATTTGCTCTTCATCTTGCTTGTTACTGGCACCGAAAATTGGATCTGAAAAACATTTTGTTTATTTCTTTAGACTTTGATCTGAATCCATTTTGAATTTTGATCTCAAAATTTTAATAATGATTTGTTAGGGACTGCAAAATCGTATCAGCTGTACATCGAAGTTTCTTGATATTCCGTAACTTTTTACCTTTCATTAGTTCTTCTAGTTTATTTAATCTCTTTGTTTGGAACATAGCGATGACTTTGTAGCACAAAGCAATCTCTGGTATCGTCAGAACTGTTCCTTCCAAAAACTTGGCGGGATCTTTGCGCATCTGCAAATATTCATGTTCTTATAAAATAGGTACCTAACTTCACAATTATTTGTATTCTTTGTTATTTGTATTTAGAACATTTCACTTGGTTGGTCCATCTCATCCCACTATTGATTTCAATCAATCTCATGAAATTGTCTTGCCACCGATTCTGTTTGATACATAAAAGTTTTTTGTTATGTTTAAAATCTATTTAGTATTAGGTGATGCTAGTTATCTCACGTCGCAGTTTTAGAAATACGTGTATTTGTGATTTATTGAAACATTATTCCTAAATATATTCCTAACTAGCTTTCTGCCCGCGACTTCGTTCCCGTGGGTATTAGGAAATATGTCAAATGCATTGTTTTAGCGATTTAAAACCATTGCCTTTCTAATGAAACCAGTTTGGGGTGCATCGGTTGGATGGTTGCAAAAATAACGGACAAAGGAAGAAATTTAGAAAAAAAATTCCTATTTGATATTAGATGTTATGTATTATTAAACCTAATTTGTCATTATTTTGTTCAATGCATATCGTCCCTTTCCCTTATGTCTAGTTTATGATAAGTCTAGTTTATCGGTGATAATGATGATTGTGACTCCAATCCATGTTTTTCTATGTCAATGCTACAATTTGAGATATTATGGGATAAAGTGACATATTTTGAAAAGTTACGGATGAAGCAAGGATTTAGTGGATCGAATAAAGTCCAAAAAACATTGCCATGTAACTGTGCTTATGGTAACTTGTCTTATCTTGGATGGATAAACGTACATGACACGTGAAACCAGCCGTACAGTCGAAAGTACAGGGTCAACAGCACATCATGATGATGCTATCCAAAACCGTCAAATTTCTTCAATCGATTTTAAATTTTATATCCAAGCTTTAGAGTTTACTATCCATTGGAGAAATTTAACAGTTTGTGGTAACCTGCTGTGCTGTTGACTTTAGCTCTATATGTTCCATTTTATTTAACACTAGCTGTCCCGACCAACTTCGTAACGCCTTTTTTGCATATTTTCTCACCTTTTAAACCTTCCCTGGACTTCCACGAATATTTCAAGACTAAAATTAGCCAAATCGGTTCAGCCGTTCTCGAGTTTTAGCGAGACTAACGAACAGCAATTCATTTTTATATATTAGATTATTTTTAAACTTGTAAAAATCGAACAATAAAAAAATAGCTATGAACCAACGACCTACTTAAACTTGAAAAATAATAATTATTCTAATTCAGTCCGCGGGAACTCATTAGTAGTCTTGAGAGTGACTACCGGAACAACATGGTTTAGATCGATTAACTTAGCTTTCCCGCAATGTTACACTGTTTCTTTAGGGAAAAATATTACGTGATATTTGCAAAGACCGCCCCTCACCCCCATGTGAGATTTTGTAAGATCCAGCCCGACCCCCTTCTCCCCCCAATGCCTCACGTAATCAATGAACGGCCTCTACCCCTAATTCAACAGACTTTTATAAAAAACAGTTTAAACATTTTTCAAATGTGTGACGAACTCGACTGATCCTTTTCGACTAGCACGACTAAAAACCTAGGTAAAAATAGCGAAGGTACAAAATATACCTCACTGGCCCTATATTCTACTATATTTGACATCACTGAGTCTTTTCGTCAGTCGGCAGGGCTTAGTGCCATCTCTCTCTTATGCTCTACAGATAATAGTGATAGGGTACAGAGTACAGAATTGTCAAACGCCGAAGGCGGTTCGAATTATCCAAAGCAAATGGTCTGAAAAATACAGCAATCTACACTAATATTATAAAGAGGAAAGATTTGTATTTTTGTATGTTTGGAACGAATAAACTCAAAAAAATTATTTCACCAATGGAAAGCTCTCTTATCAGTGGGTTGTCAGCTCATGTCCAGGGTACATAATTTTCCCCGAATTCCCACGGGAACCTTTGTTTTGAACCTAGTGTTAAATAGCTTTAAATTAGTACTTACTATTATCGCATATGCGCCATGTTGAGCGGTGTAAACAAACACAATAACAACGACCACCAGCCTGTATATCTTGTGTAATGTTTCAGTACACTTGTTCCGAGGGTTGAAAAGCTTACAATAGCCAGCAACTTGCAGTACCATAAATATGAGACGGAAAGATTCAAATGGCTGCGGCTTTATTCTCATTCCCTTATTCATTTTGTTACGTTACTTGGGAATGTTCTATACTAAAATGAGCCTTTTTGTTATAATTCGAACTGCACGGCACGGCAATTCGAAATTTGAATTACCATTGCCCCCTATGTTCTCAGCTTCTAGTATTACTATTACATAGGAGGCAATGGTACTACAATTTTGCCGTGCCGTTTTCGAATTATAAAAAGGCCAAGAGATTTTTTTTTAAATGTTTCGTTCTATATTCCTTGGGGACAGTTTAGTTTCGTGGGCTGATTCACATTCTGAGTTGCTCTATTGTATTACTTATATAATGTAATACAACAGAGCATAGTGCCGTAAACAATTTTCAAAATACTTCTAAGTCAATTCACTCAAGTACTTATCTGGGCGGTTTTCCACTTGACGGCACGACAACGGCACGGCACCGGCGCCGGTTACCATGGAAACAAAAATGTATGAAAAGGAGTCATCGTCGTGCCGGTGCCGGCGCTGGTCAGTGAAAAAACCTATCATATGTTTTCATAAATATTTGCTTCCCGCCGTTGCCGGCGCCGGTGCCGTGCCGTTGTCGTGCCGTCAAGTGGAAAACCGCCCAGATAAGTACTTGAGTGAATTGACTTAGAAGTATTTTGAAAATTGTTTACGGCACTATGCTCTGTTGTATAACATTATATAAGTAATACAATAGAGCAACTCAGAATGTGAATCAGCCCACGAAACTAAACTGTCCCCAAGGAATATAGAACGAAACATTAAAAAAAAATCTCCTCTCCATTAAACTTGTGCAATCAGGTATACTATTGCTTTTGTATGGGACGGTGATAATTTTTTTTGAAAATTTCCTATAGTTTCTTTGGGGAAAGTTGTTCAGTTTTATTGGAAGAACCACTCCCTAGAGTTTCGCTAGCTAATTTAAAATCACACCATATACAATTTTCAAAAAGTATTTGACTTTTACTTAGTACTACGTACAGGTTGTTAAAACTTGAAAATTTCTGATAAAATATGGAACTTATAGAACGTGTTGCTTCAGAAAGCACCTCTGAAAATAATAAAGCAAGTATAATCCTGAACTCAGAAGTTTTATAAGGGAACATTTTTTTGACAATGCCGAGGCCAAAGCTCCTTTTAAAACACCATTTACGTTAATTTATCACTTAGTATCCTATAAAACAAATTGATCAATTTAAGATAAATTAAGACAATTAGGGTAATTTTTTGACGTTGGAAAAAATGAGTGGGCTAATTATAATAATTATCAAGCAGTAAATAAATTTCAGCTAATTGCTTTGGATAAATGATTGGCTATTATACTATTGCAGTTGAATTTCTGGGCCGGAGTAAGAATTATCTTTTTCTTTTTTAAGTAATACCATACTTAAAAGTTAGGATTAGGAGTTTAAGAATGCTTTTTGGACTTCAAATTATTCTAACAGCTTAAGATAGCACATCATAGTTTGAGCAAGCATTTATTTTCTAGCTAAGTTATTTTAATACATAGTTAACTATGAACACATCAGGCGGGTGGAAGCCACACTTGAAAGTGCGGGTATTCTAGCTTCTTGCGCAGTGTGGCCTCGAAAACCGCGTCGCGGTCTTCTTCACGGCCGGCGCGCGAGTCTCGTGCACCTTCCCGCGCCACCTCTCTAGCCGAACGAAGGAACTTCGACACTTGGGCTACGCTTTCACGTGCATCTTCCATTGGTAACTGTTAATAAATAAAAAAATGAACGTTTCTAGACGCTGAATCTACACGACACGAAAAAGAAAGAAATGGGTTTTTTTAAAGTGTAAATGATGATAGTGAGCAGGCCTACTTGGTCTGACAAAGAGTGCGGCTTGCAGGCGCGCGTACATGGTGGCATGACAACTGGACTCTTTGTTAGACTGTACACAGAGTTCTGATCGTATACCATAATTTAAACAGCCATTCATGGGCCTAATTATAGTGATAACTCTCTTATAAAGGTTTACTTTTATGTCAAAACTTTCACTTCGAATGCCCGCTTTGTTTGTCTCTGTCTCTTGTTTTAATTTAAAGCTTTTTTAGTTTTAATTTTGTATTGCAAATATTCGTTTTTTTTCTTAAAGTTGGATTTTTAACCATCTAACTAACCTGATCCTCAAGTGGCAGCGAATGCGGATAAATTCGCACCCAATGACCGACGCGCCCCACAGCGCGGTCCCAGCGCATACCATTGCCCCACGCGCAGGCACTGAGCATGCGCCGTCGTGAAGCTGCCGTCGCGTACCCACCTCGCCATGTCTCCTCTACTGTATCCGCTGGGCTCGTGGCCACACCAGACGTCGACTGGAACAGGTGAATAAAGTTGTCTTTGTATAAATGCTTATGTATCTATACTAATCATATCAGTCAATATTTAGTAATGTATCAATATGTTAGAGTCATATCTAAAAAGTATATATTTTCTAGATTTTTTGGACCCCAATGTAGTCTTGTCACATATCGAAGTTGATTCTAACGATACAGTGCAAACTTTTTTTTAAACCATTTTACACAAGTTTTTTATTACGTGTCAATTTTTAACAGTCCCAACCCAAGTTGTTTCGGGTTTTGCCGTGTGTAGCAGTTATTCATTCACGTATTTGATGCATACATTCACAAGTAAACTCACGTCTGTGTCCAATTTGAGGGGCCCTTTCTATCTTCCATATCAGATAACTGGTGACTAACCCTAGTCTTCGAACCGAAAAATGGCCTCTGGCTTGCTTTAATGACTGTGGTCAATTGACAACAGCCATAGTCACTGAGCTAAGCAGATACCAAATACTGCCATCTCATAAGGTCCAAAAACCTCTCACTTACTTGATTATCGGTATCAACGCCTAGTTCAGGGGTATTTTTAGACGCCCTGCCACTGCTCATTTCTTTATTCCTTTCAGCCGTTTCCTGAAACAGATATTACAACAAAAGCATTAGTGTAAATCTTGTTTCTGTTTGTTAAACTTAATACGGGTTCAACAGTTCGTATTACTTTAACATACTGGAAGATTATGCTGACATAATGTTTCAACGATATTCTTGTAATCCAAATGAGTGATGGATTTGCCAATTTTGTAATGATGTATAGATTTACAGAAGATGACGCGGGATTCCATGTCATCCTAACGGGATTCCTGTTTTAAGTGATATCCTGAATGTCCTATAGGACATTCAGGATGTCACTAAAAAGATTTAAAGATTTTTTCTATTCTATTAACTCGTTTCTATTCTATTAAGAAATTCATTTTCTGGTAAACATTTGTATAATTGTGACACAATACTTGCATTCATTTTTGGTATCGTGTCCGAGTTATTTAACCCCCGAAAAAAAATAGGAGTGTTATAAGTTTGACGTGTGTATCTGTATGTCTTTGTATCTGTGTGTCTGTCTGTGGCTTATTTATGTATTTACTGTTTATTGTACACGATATACCTATAAAAATAAACATTCGAAGAGAGAGACGACACAACAGGCACTGCTTATAGTTCACTGCTGCTTCGTAGTTCCTAAACGACTGGACCGATTTCGATGCGGTTTTATGTTTAAAAGCTAACGTAATCGAAGAGGTTCTTAGCTGTATTTGATCAAAATTGATTCAGCCGTTTAAAAGTTATAAGCAATCGAATGTCAGGGGTGATACAACATTTAAAATTTTAGAGTTATTGCTGTCAGCACCAGGTGTACTAATAAACTTTGGAAACAAGAAAACTACTGTTTAACGAGTGTTTATTATATGATTACCTGGTACATTTTTCCGTATAAAATGTAATTTTATAAAATGTTTTAGTTTATATTAGCGTTAATTTATTACTCTTCTTTTTATATATTTAGCTAAATTGTTACATTAAAGTTTTTATTTACTATAAAGGTTTTACACTGAAATAAATATTTTATTATTATTAATTAAGAACACTTTTAGGTATGAAGCCTTTACTTCGTGGTGACTAAGACAGTATATAATAATCACCGTAAACTTGTCGAACATCGGCGGTTGTAATGTGACGCAGTTGACTGGGATGGTGCGTCGGCGCCGGGTGCCGCGGCGCGGACCTGCAGTTTTGGTGCGGGCGGGGGACGGCCGGGACACTCCGCTCTCGTCTTCTGAACTGCAACTGCAATTAGAGCATATCGTGACATTCGAAGCATCAACAAAACGGTTTCTGCTTGAAAAAGGTCACTTTATATAATAGTCAAACTTCTTACGGAAATTGCTATAGGAAAGATTTACATACACACACACATACATACACACGCTCACGCCTATAATCCCTAACGGGATAGGCAGAGCATCAGTGGTTCTAGAACCACTAGATGCCACGTTTGACACAAATAGTGAAGGTTATCAGATGGAACGAGTTGCATAATGGTGAGAGGTAGGAAAAAATTAATTTATTTATTTACTGTTTATTGTACAAAATAGACATACAAAGAGTGAGACGACACAACAGGCAGTGATTGTAAGGTACCTTGTATGTACATGGCAAAATGGATCCGAAAGATAAAAAAAGGTAATTAGAACTACCTTTCAGGTGGGTGATCGTAGCCAGAAGATTAAAACCATAATTGGCACTGCTCTATAATTAAAATAAGTGGTCTTGCGATAATTGCATTGATGATTAGCTTTACGCTGAATAGCACCATTACTCCAAAAAATATTTGCCATTTTCTGGTTATGTTAACACTCTTATCTCAAGATTCTCTTGTCTACTCAGCGAACCTGGGAAGACTACAATTACTATGCAGACATACTGTACACGCATGAGAGAGGTGGAGGCGGGGCGCGGAGGGAGCATACGGCCAGCGACGGCCACCCCTCCACATTCAACATTCAACATTCAACTAGGAAAGCACACATACAACCCATCTTTGTTCTTTATAAAATATATAAAATTTGATAATAGCGACCCTGTGGTTTACCTAATACTCGCCCTTTCACATACTAATATATAGCATTCTGCCCGTTCGCGTGGAAATTCTGGAAAATGATTAAATTAAATTAGCATAAGCATAAGTTATGTTATTCAGGGATATTGTAGTATTCTTATGGTGAAGGAATTTTCTAAATCGGTCCAGTAGTTTCGGAGCATACTCAATGCACACAAATGAACAATAAAATCTTTTCTTTTCATAATATTAGTGTAGATTACCTATTAAGCATAGCAGCTGGAGGACCCTGGAGTAGGGAAAGCCCAGTGTGTCGCATGGGTAGCCCGAGGAGATCAAACAACTCATGAAGCATCGGCTGCTTCACCGTCACGTCAGCTTCGCAGTCCGCTGCTAAAGCCGGAGACAAGTTCACCTGGAAGCATTAACGAATATGTTGTACTTTTCTAAAAACTATTGTGAAACATTTTAAATTCTTGCAGCTTATTTGAAGATAATTTTTGAATATGTAACGGTTTCAAGTTTTTTTTATGTTGTTAGTTTTTCTGACTAAAAAAGTGGGTCTGAGGTTTCTCACATACGAGCAATTACAAAGATTATGCCTTTGTTTTTATCAGAATAATGTTAATGACTCTTGTAAACTCCTGTATTATGGAACTGCTGTATTGTGGAATTACGAATTAACCGAAAATGAATTATCGCTCTTTCACTGACTAATCAACGCGCAACCCAAACCCTTGGATCTAGAAAGTTGAAATTTTGCATATTGAAAATTAGTTTTATAACAGAGCGGGATTTTTCAAAATTTCAAGAAGTTCCCGCTGCCTCACAAGTTTTCTGTCTGTCACCTCAATCAGCCAAGGTTTCAAAGAGTCATCGAGGAGGACATCGAAGCCGTAGAATTCGAAGCAGTTCCGGGCAGGAGGCGTGCCAGCAGCTTGAGCCAAGAGCGTCAGGGTCACCAGCGCTCGAATCCTCTGCCACACCAGCCACTCCAAGGCGCCCCAACGACCGACCAGTGCTCGACGGACTTGTTTTAACGTCCATTTGCAGCCTTAAATTGGAATGTCCAAGTTTATTCGTTCGTACAACTCTTTTACATGAATAAGTGGATAAAATTATTATACAACCTGTTTCGTTTGATTTCCCATAACTCCAGAGTATCAATGACACCACGTATATGAATCAAATAGCATATACTTTTTTTTTAATTATTAATAATTTCAAATTTTTATTTTTCATACAAAATAATTCGATTAAAATGTGAATTTCCTATTAAACACCTTTACATAAGAAATAACAAAATCGCATTATCCTATACTAAATTATGAATGATTTAAACTAATTATCAATGAAAATGTACCAAGTTAGGACTCGTTTTATGGGAGAAAGATTTTGAAATATTTTAAGTTTGATTAATTATTTCTCCGAAAATACCCATTTAAGAACATATGTTTCTTGGACTTTTTAAACTATTTTTATTCATAGAATATGACCTTAGAGTTATGGGATATCAAAAGGAATAGCTTGTATATAGGCCATTCGCGTAAAAATGTGGATTGAAACCGATGAAATGGAGCTGCTTCACAACTTTTTGAAGAAAATGGTAAATAGTGATAACAACTTTTTTTAATTGTGAAGCAACCGCGGTTTACTTAATTGCGTTTCAAATTTTCATTCCACATTTTTTAGGGCGGTTGGATTGTTAATTATTCTGTCAGTATACGCTACGACCGCAATATGACTGATAGTTGGGCACATCGGATATATGTATAAAATGCCAAATGATTCTCAATCACATTGTTCGCGAATCAACGTCGAAATGTGACATTGTCAAAAAAAACCTTTCGTTTGCTACTTTATATCGTGGTTTTGTTAAGTTGAATATCATGTTTAACTTTTACCATATTCGCAGAAGGAATACCATTGGCCTATTGGTCCCAAACGAACCCACCTGATCAGTACAAAACTAGTTAATCCTTACCACTTCCAATTCTCTCCTTGCATTCAGCGTACCGCGGTCCGGTCTTATTTAGCGAAGAGTTTGTCAAGTGCCTATAGGGGTTGTGAATGTCCGATAGTGTGTATTTGTCTGTGCCTGAAATTATAATTTAGGTACATATTAATTTTTTTAACATATAATTATTTACTTTAGGAATAAAATATCATTAATAAAATAGCTTTATTAATCTATACTTACCTATACTTATTATAAAGAGGAAAGATTTGATTATTGTAGGCTGTATGGTGTACAATACAATTTAGAGTTTAAAAATATTATGAAAACAAAAGAAAGAGAATCATAAACACTATGCAGATAAATCAGGTATAAAATATTACTTTTTAAAGAGCTGACCTAAAAATATCCCGATCCAACCTTCATGCACCAGGCAAACACTCTCACCGCGGACATCAGTGTGCATTTTTATGTATTTAAGGTAACTATACCATATAGGCAAATTTTGTGGCAGAAAATAAATTACTTATTATTATTATTATTATCAGTACGAACTCCATGGTGAATGATAGAAAAAAATATAGTTATCACTAGTTCTCGCCATGTTTGCATAGTTTTCGGTTGGTATTAAATACAATATCTTTTTATTATTGACTTTGTTTCCGCTGCTTTAACAGTGATTTCCCTAACATTTCTAATAATCATTCATTGTTAAAAGATTTTTAACACAAATATCATCTGTGTAACTGTCTGGTCACCATCGGGCCAAATCATTTAGTAACATATGTAACTTTGAAAGGGTTGAACAAAAATAAGAAAAGAAAGAAAGAAAAATAATTTTTTATATAACATTAACTACTAAACAACTACTTTACAAAACCATCAACAACTCATAAACTACAACATGAATCAAAAAATTGAAAATCTGTGTCAGCGTTTTACCGTCGCAGAAATCATATGATATTTAGAATACTAGAGGACTTCGTTCCCTTGAAAATTTGTTTAAACTTCTTCTTATTCCTTGCCTTGCTTGCGTTACAAAAGGAACCATTGAGCCAAATTTCAGGTCTCTAGATCCAAGGGTTTGGGCTAGGCGTTGGTGAGACAGTGAGGCAGGACCAAAATACAGTGTTATTTTTTTATCACCATCCAAATTTTTCTTACGGTGTCAGTAACGTTGATAGAACGTAAAAAAGGAGGAAAAAAAATTATTTTTCCAATATTTTCAGATTTTTATACCCCTTTTTAACGTCTTAGAGGATGAATTTTGTAAAACGCAGAAACACGGGTGTCACAAATTGTGTTAAAGAGTACTATTATAAAGTTTCAAGTCATTTGGACGATGATATTTTTTTTTTCCATACAATTTTTTTTTATTTTTTTTTTCATGCTTCAGACTAGATAGTTTGAAATTTTTATATAAAACAAAAAAATACGGGTCTGTTAAATTTTCATAAAGTTTACGTACAAAAAATTTAGATGGTGATAAAAAAATTACCTTGCATATTGAGAAGATTTTTCTTTCTTTTCCATATTATTTTATTCAACTTACCAAATCTCGCCAGTCCTTCAGCGTACATATAGGCAGTAAGAGGTCTATAGCCAGGCACACAGACATAGAGCCGGAGGTCGAACTTGTAGCCTGCGATAAGTAGGGGCCGCTCAATGTAGCGCTGTACCACCGCCGCACTGCCGCAGCGCATCTCGCAAATACTCTGAAATAATTAAAAATGTTTCTGAATAGTTATCTTCCTCAATTTGTTGAGAATGCGCACTATTTCTCTGTAGAATAGTACTTTGTTCAATTGTAGTTTGAGGCATAAAGCCTGATCTGAAAATGGAAACTATCTGAAACCAAGATAGAAGATCTTCAGCTGTGAGTGATTGCTTTTTGTTGCGGCACAGGTTGTGTTGAATTACCAAGTATGTTATTTTCATTTTGCATACAAAATCCCCTGGCAAAACGATTGCCATTTTAATTTGAAACTGCTAAACCAAATTACCCGAATGCCCATGCTCTAAGCCCATGTTCATGTAGGTATCAGTTAAGTGCATCAGGATAGTTTTCTCAAACGGGTATCACTTATAGCTTATAGGAAACTGTGGCGTAGAAATACCCGACGAAAGTTACGGAAGGCCTATAAATTTATCTAGCAGCTTCCTTTTTGAAGATAGGTATTATAATTTATCATGAGATAAAATAACCCGACTGAAAGTGAAAGAAAAACTCAGAATGTACCAACTGCTAACTCTTCCCAGGCATACTGCAAAAGTCAGTAAGTGGGACACTAGAGTGTTGCTGTATTATGGCGAAATGTCAACCTCTCACTAATATACATCATTTTTCATCTAATAGCCCTCAGAATTTATGTCAAATGTGGCATTAAGTGGTTCTAGAACCATCGATGCTCTACCTACTCCAACAGGGTTTATAGGCGTGAGGTAGGTATGTAAAATTACCCGAAACAGGAAGATCCCTCGGCCCTGGCTCTGTGCCACGGGTTTGTGTATCCACACCACACTGGACCCGCCTCCATCCTCACTTCGCCGGAGTCGAGAGCACTCTGACACCAGCTTCGCGTACTCCAAGGGAAGGTGAAAGCATGGCGGACTGGAATCATGGGATATAAAAACAACTAAATCCTTTTGCTTACTAATATTATAAACGCGAAGTTTGTATGTAAGGATGTTTGTTCCTCTATCACGCTCAAACGACTAGACCAATGTTGATAAAATTTGGTATAGAGGTAGCTGTCACACTCCATTAACACATAGGCTACATAGTTTACCCAAACTCTCTGGAGAACCAAGTCCCAGGCAAAAAGCCAGTAAAACAATAAGTAAGATTTTTATTTCTCTCACAAATAAAAGTGAACATATTATTATTGAAATTAACGAATATTGGCTAAGTATAACAGGCTATAAAAATATTGGCTAAGTATAACAGGATGACCTCACTGATAACGTGGACATTGAGAGGGAGCGCAGGGCGCTGTATGTCCGCTGTAATATGTTGGCTCGTAGGTTTGCACGTTGTACAAGACCAGTCAAAATAACGCTTTTCAAAGCTTACTGTCAGTCGTTTTACACGTGCAGCCTATGGGTTAATTATACGCAGCGGGCATACGGCGCCTTGCGCGTCCAGTACAACAATGGGTTTAGGATACTGTTGGGGCTGCCTCGGTTTTGCAGCACGTCTTCAATGTTTGCTGAGGCGCACACTGATGACTTTTACGCAGTCATCAGGAAGCGGAGTGCCTCGCTTCTCTCGCGCTGGCGAGCCAGCTCGAACGGTCTCCTAGCTACATTGGCCGAGCGGTGGGACTCGACCACGTTACAAAACTGGATGCAGCTCCATGCCAGTCAGTCTCCACTTATATTATAAAAAAAATGTATTTAATGAATTATAATGTCAATGATAATAATGTATTAAATTTGAAATTTTGTAATTTACTAACATTTAGTGCTTAAGACTATTTTTATTTTACTAACAATATATGGATATGGATGTTATGTCTGAAATAAAATAAATATTATTATTATTATTATAACCACCTACCACAGCCACCAGCCTTACCAATAATACATATTGGTAAGGCTGGTGGCCGCCAACATTTGATTTCTCCATAGTGGGGCTCCTTCGGGTTAAACTTTTTAACGGGTTTTTAACACCTTGAAGTTTAGGCATACCACTCAGGTTGGAAATATATTGGATATATAATAATATTGGTAAGGTTGTGGTAGATGGTTATAGCCTGTAATACAGACCGCTGCGCCAGGTATTCCCAACCAGGTAATCGTTCGCAAATTCCCAAGTATTTGCGAACGATATTACTTACTACATATCTAACTTCGAAATGCTAATATACTGTGCTATACTCACTTATATTGGGTGAAAAAATTAGCTATCAAAAATTAAAGGATATGAATAACCCACGAAACTAAACAACTTTCCCCGAAAATAATAATAATAATAATAATAAAATAAAATTGGTGGGAAAGAATAGGGATGATAAAAAAAGTTTCACCTCTCTATACAACTACGTACCACTTACACCAGTATTCATAAGTATTTCTTTTGTAGAATTTCATATGGATTCCTTAGGAAAAGTTGTACAGGTTCATAAGTAGAGTACCTACCCGATCGGGAATATGTTACCTAGATGGAACATTAAAATTTTAAAAGAAATGAGGCGGGACTTTTAATTTTTTCTGTTGATCTACGATCCAATAAATTTCCCTAAGTTTCAAATGCGTTTTTTTACAGCCTGAAAGGTTCAACAAGAGCAACTATTTTTGAGGCTAAAAATGTCAACCAGGTCATCTTTTCAATCTATTCAATTCAGATTCGACCTTGTTGTGAAACACTTGGCACATTCTTTTTATTGTTTTGGTGCAAGTAAACCTTTCGAGGACATGCTACGAGTAGCATGTCCTACGCCTAGGGCACCTCTAGACATAAATGTATGATAAATGTATAACCATTTGTCAACAACCAATATGACCGATAAACAAAAAGTTATATCATGATTTATTTTTAAGCAAAATCACGCTATTTTGACATAACGAAAAATATTACCCTCTTAGACAAAAGGAACTACTTTGGTAAGTATTCCTTCTCAAGTCTTCTTTGTGTCATAAAATGTTTGCCAGCATTGCCCGAATTTTTTTTAAATTATATAACTATTTTTTGTACTTTTTTCTTTCTCCTTCTCACGCTGAGGAGGACCTCAGGTCTGAACAATTTCTTTCCATAAGAAGCGATTGAATGTGATGAGTACCACACGATATAAGCTATGTTCTACCTTTTTCACCGTGTCAGAACTGTAACGGGTGTTCTAACTGATTCAAATTCTTATAAGTATTAATCACAAAATCCAAAAAAAATCATTTTTTTCTTGATCATGCAACTCTATCACATTATTCGACACATAAAGTCAAGTAGCTGACCGAAAACAGAAAATTCTTTGTGACATTCTTTATGCTGAAAGGATATTTAAAAAAAGATTTAAAAAAAGAAAATATTCGATGCAGTTTCGCTCGTTTTCCTGCAATAAACCGTCTGCGGTGCTGATATAGAGGTAACGCAATTATTATTGGCAATATAAAACTATTAAGAATCCAAATAAAGCCACTACAAAATTTTTACCAGTCTTATTAGTAAAGTTTCATCGGTTATTTCTACCGCTCCCAAAGTATTAACTACCTATACATATCTAAATCCTTGTAACGTATTTGAGTAAGCCAACCGCGGTCGTAAAATCGTCAAAACGTCGAAAGTTTAGCACACCTACCTATGAATCGTAAAACATCATCAATAAGTATTTGTATTGATGCAATGAATGGCTCTCGTGTAAGAACTATTGGCTCATATTGTATCCCTGGGCACGCGAAGTCGAAATAACTTACAATACTTATTTTTCTTTTTTAAACATTATGGGCGACTAAGGAAACACAAATGAGACCTGCCTCCTAATAATCCGTTCCAGGCAACGACACTTCATTTTTGAAGGTGTCGTCCTATGGTCTCATGCGGTATGGTATTATAGCAGAAACCGAAATGCATCTTCTGAGAAAATTTCAACTGTCTAACTATCACGGTTCATGAGATACAGCCTGGTGACAGACGGTCGGACGGATGGACGGACGGACGGACGGACAGCGGAGCCTTAGTAATATAGGGTCCCGTTTTTTCCCTTTGGGAACGGAACCCTAATAACGTATCACCTAGGATATTTTAAGAGTTTATGAGGCTACAGTAGAAACGTTTTTGCAAAAATGGCGGAGAAATCGGTAAAAGGTAAAGAAAAAATATAAAAAAGATACATACAGACGAAAATAGAACTTCTTACTTTTGTTAACCTAATATACAATTTACTTTATGATCCTGGCCTAGAATTGCAGATGCGATCTGTTAAAGACCAAAAACTGCCTTTCTCATTGAAGACTACGTATAACAAGGAAAAAACGACTAAAAACAAAGTAATAACCATTATTGGTTACCTTATTATTAACCTTTCATTGGTTAGTCTGTAAAAGTACGTACGGAAAAAATATCTAGAAACACATCAGACGAAGAAAGAGACAAAAATTTAGTTAAAACTCAATTAGTACAAAAACAACTCGATTTAGAATTGAATCTAAATTACAGAACTTTATAGGAGAGCAAAATGAAAAACCGATAAGGAAAAAGAAAACCAATTAAAGGAAATTGTGTACCTACATCCGTAAGCTGCCACAGGATCGCGCCTCAAGAAAACATTAGCAGAAAGTAACTTCAGGGTTAATGAGTGTGCTGTGCTAGGGGGAGGAAACCTTGGATTAGGCACTTATCGCGTTTACTATGCAATGCGTTTACTATGCAATGACAATGACAATTTTCAAGTGTGCACATTAATTGGAACTGTATCAACATACAGGATGTAAAGGACAGCTTAGCAAAAACTGAAACCCTGAATTCAGACCATCATTCTAAAAGATTTTCCAGTGGAAATTTCCTCCAAAATATTTAAATTTTTTCAAGTTTTTAAATATATTCTCCTTTAAATTAAATTATTTATTTGAATAAAAAAACAACAATAACAGCGTAAAACACGAAAAACAGCAATGTACATCGTATTCAGATAGCGGCGTGACGCAGAGGGAGAGCGCGCGGGGCGCGGTTACGCGGCGGTACGCTGCGTAGCACCAAAGTAGGTAAATAACGAAAACTCGTGAATTTGACATTTCCGGGAAAAATAATTACTTGTAGCTGATCAAAGTTATGGGTAGATTCCGCCGTTTAAATATTTGCTAAGCTGTCCTTTACACCCTGTATTGTATAATCAAATTATAAGTTTTGAAATTTATGCCGTAAAGAGCGAACCCACTCTTTATTTGTTTTTTTTTTTTAAATATGTTATTGACATGAAATATTATTCAGGAGAAACTGAAAATGTAAAAAAAAAAATTCTCGTCCCTAAAGCCAAAAAACTACGTTCACTTGACTGCACACAAGAACAAGCCTAAAAATAAATAAATTATGTTATAACAAAATGACGATAAGAATGGCAATCGTAGCGAAATAATGTTCCCAATTCATATTCCTTATTATGTTTTCAATTTCAGTTCGTGGCTTCATTCAAAGTACCACTTGTCTAGTCGTCAGCAACCCCGTTTTCATTCACACATCCATGCTCTGTCCTGCTCTTCACAATGAGTTCCATAACTATTGTACCATGTATAAAAGAGACAGTGCATTTAAGGATGTTCTTTACCATCACGCGATCGTACCACTCGGGGTAATTGCTGTGAAAGCATTTCATTAATATTCATAGACATAATTTAATAATTTAACCGTGAACTTTCTTTGTTTAACTCTTTCGTTTGACCTTCAAAACTTGGCAAACGGTATGAGTTGATGGTGATAGTTTTAAATATGTACGTAATATAAGTTTTAAGGAGGTAAATAACTTGGATTTATATCGAAGTGAATTCAAAGTACTGATACACCAAAAACAAAAAGTTATTTTGTTGCTTATAATAACTTCGTGCCTCTAAAATTTATTAGAAATTCGCTGATTACGTTTTCATATTTAAGGCTGTTATGTATTATAATTACTCTCTTTTTAAATAACTAGCTTTCCGCCCGTGCTTCGTTTATTAAAGTTTTTCTTTCGTATTTATTACACTCAAAAATCATTCATACAGAGAAGTTTAAATATAAAATTGCCGATTATTTAATAAGAGCTTCAACTTATAGTTCATAATCAATCCACACAATTTTTTGAACCGTTTAAATATTTTTAAATAATATACTTATAATTATTAGAAATATAGCGGGATTGGATATTGGCTTTTGATATATTTTATTCAACGATACCTTTTCTTGTTATGACTTTTATTATTAAATCAAAGCAGGTCCACATCACATATTTTTTTACTATTCAACCTGTTTTAAATGATAACAATTCAAAAATAAAGCAATGTAACTTTGAAGTGGTTCAGAACCGCTGATGCTCTGCCTACCCCATATGGGATGACAGGCGTGAGTGTATGTAATGTATGTGTAATGTAACTTTTAAGGCAAAAAAGTCATAATTACTCGAAATCACAGGGAGATATTTTGATGCCTGCCCGCCAGCATTTATGAACATAAATTTGGTCCTGACCGAATTTGCCCACTACTATTTAAGTGATACCTAGGTCCACTGTCCATACGATAACAGCTATATAGAGTTTAATATCTCGTTTGGTTAAATTATACTAGCCCTATTTAATCTATAAATACCCATCTAACCAACGAAGTAGCAAAGCGCGCTTTTGTTACTAAGCCAAAAATTGCTCGACGTACAAAAACTTACTAACGGATGAATTAGGTTCTGAAATATGACCTAAACATTTACTAATTTTCTTTACATCAACCTTAAAAAAGTTGACAATTTTTTGTGTGTATCGATATAAAGACGACGACATGGCGTGTGGCACGCAAGGCGCGTTCATTCAAAATGCCGATGACGTGAAGCGATTGACTCCTGGATCGTAGCTTCAGCTATAGGTGGACGATGCGATAATACTCATATCTGCACGGATTGTCTCTTAAAGGGTTGGCAAAAAAAATAAATCATGAAACATGTGTGCGTGCACTCTGTGCTGTTACGATAAGCATGGTTTAAGGTAGTCTGGACATCTATTCTAAAATTCTTCGGAACATCGAATGTCGATATATACAAATAACCCTCGTGTGCTATACATACATATAAACGAGAGTTACAGGCATCGGTCATGTCGGTCGTAGACTACCCTTTTACAGAATAACTGAATAGGTACGTCTCTCCGTGCGAAATAGAACGATACAAGTCTGAAAAGTCAAGCTTAAAAGTTTTCGTCTGCATATTTATAGTTTACTAACTTTAAATTTCGTAGGCGGCCGAAGGGTTACTAAGAGTGTTATTTACATAAGGTTTGTAAAAAATATTTGATTCTGTTAGGTAATTATGCAAAATATGAACGGTCATGGTCATACTTTCAAAATATCTCGTAATTACACTAGAATTCGTACAATATTAAATTATAACATTAATAGGCAAACTATTAGAATTGTGCTTATTATATATATTTTATTATTTGTGTATAAAAACTTGATTGGAATTAAAACTAAATCTTCAACAGTCTTCAACTTTATTACCCTTAAAAAAAGATAAACTTACATCCATCCATCCTTAGAAACTTTTAATAGCTTCCTTTCACCCACCTAAGGTACAATTAAACTTATATGAAGAAATGAATTAGGTATCATTTTTGTTTACTCCAAACAAGCTCCAACTCAGCGAAACAAATCGAAAAATAAAAATAAACCTGCAAATATACTCGATAAAAAATACTGACTTAAATTTACAATCGCTATTAGGATTCATGATTTCGCGTGTCCAATATTTGTTTTCGTTTTCATTGCTTTAAATTGTAAACGATAAGGGACTATCCTTTTTATAAATCCGGAAGTTTTTTTTACGGAGGCCTTCTGTTAACCTAATTACGGATAAATGGTAATAGGTACCGTAAATCGTAATATTCGGTTTAACTGTAACTGTTTCCGGAAATCAATTGATAATTTTCCATTTCGAGAAAAACGTTGTCAGGCACAGAATAAATAATTAGGGCAAGGCTAAAAGCCTTATTTTTACAGTACAGCCAGCTACAAAAATGTGCATCGAAGTTTCTATAAAGAAAGTCGAATTTTGTACAACAAGGCTTTTAAACGTGCCACCATTAATTATTTTACATACTAGATCGATGGTGCAACTAAAAGAAATCCTGCTTGAGAAAAGTATTGACGATCGAATGCAAAAGACGAGGGAGTGAGACGACCAATCGACCACCAGTACGAACAACGGTTTTTTGTCTCACTTTTCATTATGCATAGTGGGAAACAAGGGTGGCTGTTTTGACTCTGGCACGCAGTATCGTTTGAGCTATCCGCTACAAAGATTTGTGCCTACTACACAGCAACAACTATAATTTCAGTGAGATATAAAAGCAAAACAATAATCATTTTAAGTAGCTGAAATTACTTAAAAATCATTCAAATTTACCTGAAATCATAAATTGATCCATAAATCCTTCGCATGCAGCGCAGGAGTCTTGATAAGTTGTCTTTTCGGCAAATAGATCCTCCCTTTGGGATGTGATTCATAAACTGTAATCAAACGGGGTGAGTCGTTTGATAAAGCCTTCAATAGTAATTCAATCATTTTATTTCTTAGTCTGTACTTCCTCATCTATGTAGTGGCCAGATCTAAGAATGATCACTTCATGATTCGTTAGAGAATTTTATAAAATGGCGGTATTTCATGAAATAGCAAATATCAAGGTATGGTTTGATGATATGTCAATCCCCGTTTGGTCATATCAGGTCATGTCATGAATATAAGGTTTAATAACATAAAGAGTGTAATAAAAATTCTAAATAAAGAAAGAACTTGTGTATTGTTCTTGTAAATTTCTTAGTTAGATTCCAACTTGCATTTTGTTATTCTCTTTTATAACAAAATATTTTTCTGTCATGAGAGTAGTCATAACGTTAAATTATTGTCGGGTGTTGATTAAATATTTTTTCAACACATTTGCTCATAAAGTGGGTCTTATATCATTGTTTTAAGGTTCATAATGATATATTTTACCCAGCCAGTGAGTAATGAAAACAAAACACTAGTAATTGTTGTTTTTTTTTCTAATTTTCAGCAAAGAGATCAGATCTTATTTTATATTTAAAATTAAGTGTAAATATTAAACTATTTTTAATCAAAATATAATTCCACTCAATCATTTAAATTTAACAGAAAATTATCATTTATTTATGCTAAAACGTGAAAATGTATAGTTAAGTATTTTTTATTATTTGGCTATATGGCATACTTGTCAATGTGAATCTCATTTTGCGAGCGAAAAAAGAAAAAAAATAATCGCGCCTCTTTTCAGAATTTTCAGATGTTTTCACTTGTTTTCACAAACGGCATTTGTATTCATCAGATTGTTATTTTTGTCAGAAATACAACACAAAAAATGTCTTCTCAAGTGCAGAACAGGAAACCGACGTGGGTACACCGCCAGAAATACTTTCAGAAGCGCAACATGCAAGTGATAGCTTGTTGCCGTCAATATCAAAGGAAAGTTTTTATTTCTTTCTTTCCTCGCAAATGTGTTGAAAAACGTCGTATGACACGCGTGCGCATTGGATATTACATTCTCGGCTCCGTTGAGACCTCGCATTCGGCTCGGGCTCTAAACTCGCCTCTAATGTAATATCCAACTTAGCACACTTGTAGCATAATGTACTATTAATGGAAATCTTAAACCATCACATTATGGTAAATATTATTTATAACACTGATCAACAAAAGTAATGAATATGGCGAATATATTATATTCGCCATATTCATTACTTTTGTTGATCACATGACTTTGATTTTAACCAGTACAATAATTTATACTCACATATTAGTTTTTTTTTAGGTAGGAAGTAAGTAAAGAAAGTAACTGATCTAAATCTCGTTCAAGTCACCTATAAGTCACAAAACTTTCAAAAATTCACAGTTCAAAACCGAGCAAAATATATTATCCGATGATCGGTTCAAGTAAGCTATTTTTTATGGCTCGAAGAATAAATCTTTTCAGGGCTACAAGGTGAATGGATAACCTGCCTGAATTACAGGTACCTATGTTACGTATTCAATTTATACAACGCAAATACAAAGCACGCAGTATTACCTAGCTAAATCTAGGACAGGACGAGGACGAATGAACTGAAACATAGGTAATTTATATTAAAGGAGTTCAAATTAGTTAACGAAAATTCAGAATGCCAATCAGCCCACTAAACTGAACAACTTTCCCCAAGAAACAAAAGGTGATTTATAAAAAAACTATTCTCCATACAACTTAAACGAACAGCTAGCTGATTGTCTTAGTGTGAGAAGGCGATTTTTTAAAATTCATATGCATTCCCTAGGAAAAGTTGTTCAGTTCCATGGTGCGAATCACCTTCAAAAGTCTTACTAATTTAAAGTCACATCATATCTTTTTCCTCTTAATCTTATTTTTTGTTTTTATATAAGTTTTTGAATTTATAAGAGATCAAATATTTTACACATAATCAAACCGAAAAACTGGCTCAACAATGATCTACCTATTCTTCACGTAAGTTGCTTGCCCTGATCACGTCAGAACCTGTACCAGTCCTGCAATATTATCCAACTTAGTAAAAAATCAAAGTCCCAAGTTAAAGGGTCAAGTTCATTCCTATTTGAACCTTTATCATTAGTAGACACTAGTACATGTGATGCGTAAAAATAAAAAGGACCTGCCAATCTCCGAGCGATTTGTAGCAGGCTGCGGGGAAAGCGCTGGTCCTCCACCAAAGGTTCCATTTGTTCTCTTCACCATTGCTATATCCCTGGTAAATACGCCATCCACGCTCCACACATACCTGCGACAATTCAAGTCTCATAATTCGAGTACTTCGTTCCAATAAAAGGCAATGTAAACATCAGGAACCCAACCCTAGACCTCATTATGTTTATTTGCAAACTTTGAAGTTGATACTAAAATTAACTACAGCTTTAAACTTCGAAAACTTTGTAAATTTCTTCCAACAGCTTTCTCGTAGCAAATTGCTACGGAGCTAACATTGTAGTGTTTTTGTAATATAAACAAACTTACTTTCACAAGAAGACTCGGTCCACTGCCATTATCATTAAGCCTATAGATAAAAGGCTCATCATCATCGTAGCAGTCGCTCATGGTTCGCTACGAAACTCTCGGAAACTGTAAAATAAACTACTGTTTGTAAAAATAAATCTGTCCGAAAATAGAAATTCTAAATATAACTCTAGCAAGATGAAAACAGACTTACCGTCATATCAGCGTGGGGCTGTTCTTATACCGTCTTAAAATGGAGAACATGTGTATGCGAACGTGTAAATCGCATGTCAACTCATCGTAGCCGTAGCAATTTTGTTTTTGGATTGTACGTAGCACTTTTACGTTACGGTGTATAGGGGGTAAAAGTTCATAAAGACGACTGGCTCCGCCGGGCGCCGGCCTCGTACTAAGTGAAGACTTGTAGGCTTCAGGACTGATTTATTACCAACCTTCGTGACGCGCCCGCTTCTGAAAAAGCCACGTAACATAAATGCATTTTCATAAAGACTAATCACTCACTGTTCTGATAGTCAAATGATGTCAACTGAAATGCTGAATGATAATCGTTTTTGTAGAGTCTTATAAATGATTTTCTAAATTGTTTTTGAACTTTAAAATTAATAAGTTTTTTAAAGAAACATATCAGATATTTTTGTGCAGTTTCCACATTAATACAGGCCGACTAAAAGATAGATGGAGACGACAATAACTGCCAAGATATGTTATAGATGTAGAATTCTACGATTCAAATAAATTGAAATTCAAAAGAGCTTTATTTCATAGAACATTCAGGATCACAATACCAACATATATTACAGACATGGACATAGAATATAGTGTACAAAAAAGCGGCCTTATTGCTTGAAACAATTTTTTTTTAGATAAGGTTATCACGTTTTGCCGTTTTCTTATCACATTTTTAGCTACAAAACCAAAGTGCTTCAAACAAATCAAATTACAAGCCATTCGCTCGCATTGGTGAAGTTTAATTGAACTTGTTCCTATGCTTCCTGTAACCCAGTTTTGTAAAAACGCTGTTGCGTGTTCGGAATGATAACTATTGATAGCACCCACCGTTATTGTGAGGTACCCCTTGAAAAATACACCGTGAACACACCGTGACTGACGCGGGTTACCGCACCCTACTTACTATCCTTAGGGATTACCATGGAACTGATGAGCAGTAGAACTTTGTTGTGAGCTTATTAACTATTTTTTCAATCCTCTACTTACGGTGTGATTTTATGTCTTTATAAGAGAATTAAATCCATTTTTATCAACCTTTAAAACTAAAGAAAAAACGTTTAACAAATTACGAAAAGAGCGTCTGGTGGTTTACTTGTGCTCAAATTCCATTTGTGGTGTGCTCGTTTTGACCTCTATAACCTGTCGCCATAAAAACATATACTTACATAACTAGAAGAATATTTGGCCTCACTTTTTGATTCAAAAAAATTAAGTCAAGCCACTTGACACATTTTTTAAATGAAAGTTGAGGGTTTTATGAAATGCCACCCTCCTCATGACACTTTGTTAGTAAGGCAAATAAAGGTTTATAATAAAGTAGTATTCTGCCCTCGGTTTCATGGGCGTGAAAAAGTAGAATAACTCACAAACAAGTGCTTCGACTTTCTAGTAAAAATAATCACGTTGATCTGTTGTACGGTGTGTAAAAAAATAAGTTTTACATAAAACATTAAATTATTGTTAGCCAGGAAGAAACGTTCGTCAAAGTCAAGTCAAAACAGCTTTATTTTACTTATAGAAAACTAGCTTCCGCCCGCTTCTCCGCCGGCGTGGACTGCAGGTGCCCACCCGTGGGATAAAATTCAGCTTATGTCCTTTCCCAGGCTCTAATCTATCTCTATACCAAATTTCATCAAAATCGGTCCAGTAGTTTAGGCATGAAAGACGGACAGACAGACAGACAGAGTTACTTTCGCATTTATAATATTAGTAAGGAAGTAAGGATTCTACCATCAGAACTATATCATAGCGCTATTTCTGAGGTTCATTGTGACTGACGTTAGTTCTCGGCGTTAAACGAGACTCAAGGTTATTGCCGTGTGGTGATCGGCTGAGAATAATACCACCCCATCTCTTTCCGTGGGTGTCGTAAGAGGCAACTAAGGAAACACAAATGAGACCTGCTTCCTAGTAATCCATCCCAGGCAACGACACTTCATTTTTTTTCTGAATCTGAGGTGTCGTCCTATGGTCTCATGTGGTGTAGTAAGCTCTGTAAAGGGCCGTCTGGTTCGCGACCACCCTCCTACCGAAGTCCGACGCCAAACAGCTTGCTGTGTTCCGTCGGTGCGTCGTATAATTCAAACGGTGGAGATGTTATTCGTCAGGTTGATTCTTCTTTTTGGTCTTTGTAGCATAGAGAAAGAGTAAATACCACTGACATAAAGTGTATGGACTGGCAGTCCTCTATAAATTACAGCATTTGTCTTTAGGACGCATTGAAAGCATATTGAAAGTGACAAATTGAACGGAACTTGACGCAGTAAATTGTAAACAATTTGAAATATATGAAAATTTTGTTAAAATTTTAAAGACTAAGTGAATTTTTGTATAAAGTTTTATTAATATTCAATTTTGTGACCATGAGAATATGCTTGGTTTGTAAATATAAACAGAAAAAAGGAGATAATCGATCAATGTACAAGTATATTTTTTTACAAACTGTTTTATTCAAAAATGTTGTTTTAAAACGTCTTAATTCTACTTTAAATGATTAGAAATTGTCGGGAAGACATTCCTCTATTTCTAAGTATATATATATAGTAATGTTAAAATGACTATAAAATATAAAATTTTCGCATTTTCAATTTCGCTTGATTCGCCTGCTTTATTTCACTAGTGCTTCCAAAGACAGTCGATAAAAACAATGTCGATAGAAACATGTTATAGGTATATTAGTGTAAAATATTACTTAATGTTACGTACAATGGCAAACAAAACCGTTTTTATTTTGTTGAGTACCCATGATTACTTTTTTAGGGGTATGTAGTAGACTACAAAGTTATAGTTTCGCCATATCCGTCTACTCGCAATTTTCTAAGAGACCCTTGATACTACAAAACTGTAATCACACCTTAGTACCTAAGCTTTTCAAGATAACAAGTAATGTTTGATTAATTTGCGCGTCGCTCGACACGCTCTTGAATGATTTTAGATAAATATTTAAGAGTTTACTAATCTTACCTAACCAACCAAATTTCTTACAACAGATTTCCAACCGACGAAGTTTTTTTAAAAAAAAATGGCTTCAAAATATGAATGTTTCGAAGAATTGGACATCAAAGAAAAGCCACGAAATATGTTCGAAGCATTTTGACCCTAACTGTTTCATAGGAAGTAGGAAATTATTAAAATTTGGTAGTGTTCCTACAATATTTGAAGAAAATGTTCAAGGTAAAGGTTATACATAAGGGTTACTAGAAACATGTCACGATCCCCGCTAAGGGATAGTAGTAGGCTTTATGAACTATTAAATAATATTTCAAAACTGAAAAAAAGAGTACCAGTTTTGAAAAATTACATACTTTAACTTTTTATAAAGTAACACAGCTTTAAATATTATTGTTTTTTGAAACTAACGCAAAATATAAAGCTTATTTCTTTAGTTTGAGTCATGAGTTATTTGAGTCATGAGACTCATGGGACATTTTTATTTTCTGTAACGTTCACTGACGTGTTTCATAAAATGTAAATAGTGCACAGTTGGCTTCTGGTATATGAAAGCAGCCTGTATAGCAAAAATGTATTCTAAGCTCTGCTTTAGAAGCGGGTATTAGACAGGTTATTGAGTTATAATTAGAACATTATTTTTATCAACTGATACTCAAATCAACAACATCTCAAATCGCTCCATCGTCAACCTCATCTATGACCTTGGTCAACATCTCAAAAAAAAAACAATCTCAACGGTTTATGAGAGATACAAAGTAGTCTAAATTTCTCACATTGTTAGGTATATAGTCAGTAAGTCTTTATAGTCTGTAAGGAGATTCAAATATGATTGTATTGGAAATAAGTTTAATCTTTAGTTTGTTCATGGCTCATGGAACATTATTTTAATTTGCTGTAACAGTGGACGTATTTTATAAAGTGTAAATAGTGCACAGTTGGCTTCTGGTATTTGAAAGCAGACTGTATAGCAGAACAGAGCGTGTCGAGCGACGCGTAAATTAATCAAACATTACTTGTTATCTTGAAAAGCTTAGGCACTAAGGTGTGATTACAGTTTTGTAGTATCAAGGGTCTCTTAGAAAATTGTGAGTAGACGGATATGGCGAAACTATAACTTTGTAGTCTACTATATAACCCTATAAAAGTAATCATGGGTACTCAACAAAATAAAAACGGCAAATTATTTGGGCCCGCCATAGAACAAATTTGTTCATGGCTCATGAGACATTATTTTAATTTGCTGTAACAGTGGACGTATTTTATAACGTGTAAATAGTGCACAGTTGGCTTCTGGTATTTGAAAGCAGCCAGCAGAACTGTA
Source organism: Aproaerema taeniolella (assembly GCA_949987775.1). NCBI lineage: Eukaryota > Metazoa > Arthropoda > Insecta > Lepidoptera > Gelechiidae > Aproaerema > Aproaerema taeniolella. Next base: position 9,393,219 of record OX465251.1, on the reverse strand, counting down.
TTATAAGCTCTACATTAGAAGCAGGTAAAACATAAGTTTTTTGGTTACATTCTTTTTATTAACTGCTACTTTATGATTTTCTGTAGTTATTAAGTCAGTATAGTCTATGGCTGTAAGAACAGAAACATGGTAGTGTTCAAGTTCAATAAAACTGTTTTAAATTGTAAGAAGAAACACGTAAAATCAAATATAAAGTAATTAAATGTTTTACTAAAAAATATGGTGCAGTCTTTATTTTAATAGGGAGCCATTATATAAAGGTTTGTTAACTAATAAGCAGTGGTCGGAATAGGCTGAATATATTTACTTAAACTTTGAAGAACAGAGTCAAAAAGTGGAGTCTCCTTAGGACTACATTTTTCACTTTATAATTAATAAGTCATCTCATATACAGGGCTTTAGGTAAATCTCTTTCAACCTCTCGAGTGGTTAATCAATCCATGAAACTGAACAACTTCCCCAAGGAAAATAGGTAAAAATGCGAAAAAAAAAATTGATCTCCCATACAAAATGCGCTATATGCTGATGAAGTTTGTATGGAAACTCCATTTTTTTTTTCGTAATGACTAATTTAGCACCCGAGAGGTTGAATGAGATTTACCTAAAGCCCTGTATAAAATCAATATTTGTACTTTTGTATGACGACCTAAATATATTTTTCTGTCTCCCTAAATACACCAAAATGCACGTCCCACATAAGATAAAAATTATAATTTATTTTTTAATTTTAAGAACCACATCGATTTTTAGATTGAAAATGGTTATAAGTATTTTTAGGATGTCTTAGAAAGTTTGAACCTAGAGTCGCGTCTGTTGGTGTACATAGTTTTTTTTGCATTTGTTTCGGGTTAACCCTTTGTATAAACTTTTATAAACACTTTGTTGTTTTGGGCTACTTTTTATATTTTACTTAACGTATAGTTACAAGCGCCAGTTGTAGACTGCAGCCAAATAGTAATCAAGAAAACGGTCTCTTAGCTACTTCGAATTTTTTTTCTCTACTTTTACTGCTAGTACTTTTACTAGTAATTTAGTACGAAACGCATGCCAAAAAAGCCGTAAAGCCGCCTATGGGCATTTTTGTTTTCTTATTATTTGACCGTTATAAAATGGTAAATGTTAGAAAATAAGACACTAATGTGAGAAAATGGTTTTATTGTTTACGCAAAATTGACGCTCTGCTGTAAGAAAAACAGATCATCTTATACTTACATACTTTTGGGGAAAAAGAAAAAATTAAGCTCTACATTCCGCTAGAGAACATAAATAGTCGACTTATCGACTTTTGGTCCTCACTTATTAAAAGTACAACTTGAGCTGATTGCCAAGGCAAAGTACTAAGCACTAAGGCAAAGTACAACTTGAGCTGATTGTCTGCCTACCCCGCTGGGAATACATCGACTAATCGACTTTTGGCCTCACTACGTCGAGTTCGGTTTTCCGCCGCTGCCGCCTACAGCGCCAAAATGGCGAAAATCAAATGGTCTCGTTTTTGATTTGACAACAGCCAGTCTAGTGGTATTTAACTTATTTTTTCTATGTCTATGGTAAATAATAAGTTCATGGTAGCATAGGGTTATCTCTATGGCTGTTATGTTGTATATCTCTACGGTTGTTTACGTTTCAGTTCCATAGACATAGAAGTGTCACTGATTGTTGTATCATTGACATAGACATAGAAAAAATAAGTTAAATACCACTAGACTGGCTGTTGTCAAATCAAAAACGAGACCATTTGATTTTCGCCATTTTGGCGCTGTCGGCGCAGCGGCAGAAAACCGAACTCGACGTAGTGAGGCCAAAAGTCGATTAGTCTACAAACTATATGTATTTCCCAGCGGGGTAGGCAGTTAACTACAATCATGAAAAATAAAACAAATAAATCCGTTAGTTTCAAAAACAATAATATTTAAAGCTGTGTTACTTTATAAAAAGTTAAAGTATGTAATTTTTCAAAACTGGTACTCTTTTTTTCAGTTTTGAAATATTATTCAATAGTTCATAAAGCCTACTACCATCCCTTAGCGGGGATCGTGACATGTTTCTAGTAACCCTTATGTATAACCTTTACCTTGAACATTTTCTTCAAATATTGTAGGAACACTACCAAATTTTAACAATTTCCTACTTCCTATGAAACATTTATAGTTTTAAGTTGTTTTTACTAACAAATGGGCCACAGATGCTCGAGTTGTAAATTTAAGATAAAATAACAATGAACATGTATTAGGGAGTAAGTTAACTACAATCATGAAAAATGAAACAAATAAATGCGTTAGTTTCAAAAACAATAATATTTATAGCTGTGTTACTTTATAAAAAGTTAAAGTATGTAATTTTTCAAAACTGGTACATGTTTCTATCGTGACATGTTTCTAGTGTAGAACGTGCATCAATCCGAAGGAAACACCAGTCCTCTTTTAAACGTATATTTCCACTTCATGGTAATGTACAATTTAATTATATTTTAGATCTCACTATTTTAACGGACACTTCCGTAAACTACAATTTCTAAGGACACGACTACTCTCTTCAACTGCCAGGCAACGAATGTCCCCGTCAGCCAAACTTCCCTTCTCTTTTTGAATTTCGCATGAAGTTAGCCACTAAACTTTGCTACTGTTTTGTCTGTCAGTAGAACTATTTAATTTAAGTTAAACATTTAAAAATATTTTAAAAAGTGCAAAAATTGCTAAAATATGTAACGAAACCTTACACTAGTAACCCTCATGTATAACCTTTACCTTGAACATTTTCTTCAAATATTGTAGGAACACTACCAAGTTTTAACAATTTCCTACTTCCTATAAAACATTTAGGGTCAAAATGTTTTGAACATATTTCGTGGCTTTTCTTTGATGTCCAATTCTTCGAAACATTCATATTTTGAAGCCATTTTTTTAAAAAAACTTCGTCGGTTGGAAATCTGTTGTAAGAGATTGGTTGGTTAGGTATTCTGTCTTACTGTTCTTATGAAGATAAGTAAACTCTTAAATATTTATCTAAAATCATTCAAGAGCGTGTCGAGCGACGCGCAATTTAATCAAACATTACTTGTTATCTTGAAAAGCTTAGGTACTAAGGTGTGATTACAGTTTTGTAGTATCAAGGGTCTCTTAGAAAATTGCGAGTAGACGGATATGGCGAAACTATAACTTTGTAGTCTACTACATAACCCTAAAAAAGTAATCATGGGTACTCAACAAAATAAAAACGGTTTTGTTTGCCATTGTACGTAACATTAAGTAATATTTTACACTAATATACCTACCTATAACATGTTTCTATCGATTGTCTTTGGAAGCACTAGCGAAATAAAGCAGGCGAATCAAGCGAAATTGAAAATGCAAAAATTTTATCTCCCGACAATTTCTAATCATTTAAAGTAGAATTAGGACGTTTTAAAACAACATTTTTTAATAAAACAGTTGGTAAAAAAACATACTTGTACATTGACCGATTATCTCCTTTTTTCTGTTTATATTTACAAACCAAGCATATTCTCATGGTCACAAAATTGAATATTAATAAAACTTTATACAAAAATTCACTTATTTTTTAAAATTTTAACAAAATTTTCAAATATTTCAAATTGTTTACAATTCACTGCGTCAAGTTCCGTTCAATTTGTCAAAATTCCTGCGAATTTGTCACTTTCAATGCATCCTAAAGACAAATGCTGTAATTTATAGAGGACTGCCAGTCCATACACTTTATGTCAGTGATCATTGAGATAGAAACATAGACATAGAAAAAATAAGTTAAGATAGAAAAGAAAGTATTAGATTCATAGACATAGAAATTTGTGGACCCTGTTCAGCCCATTCAGCCTGTCAGAGTTGTTAAGTTTGTCGTATGTATTTTGTTTTTATTCTGTGAAAAGCAGATGTACATTTGGATGTGTGGCCCTTAATCCTAGGATGAAAACTCCGAGAGATTCGTTCAGTGATGGATAAAAGACTTCATATTTGCATATTGAAATCATTTGTGACGCAATAGTTCAAGAATTATTGGCAAAAAAGTATGGGCCACACAACCAAATGCCTGCGATTCTCAGTAATGAAAATAAGATGAACCGGTTGACAGAGCCCCAATTTTAACAAAAATGAAACCTCGATATCTCCTAAAATATTGAATGTTTTGCATTTTTTTTAATACTCACCTTCAGTAACGGAAATTCTCTTCATATGTAACACCTTCGCAACTTATGTGACGCAGTATTGGCTGAAGAAGAAGGTTTTGAACGTGATCCACCCATCCAAATGCTTCAGAATTTGATTCACGTTTTTCTCTCTGATGAGAGTTTCATAAGAAGATTTTTGCCGCTATATGCTGTCACATATTATATGTGATAGAGCCAGCGTCGTTTATTTTTATCTCGGGCTGCTGGTTTACCAGATATAAAGTGGGCCCTACGTAATCCTGTGGCCCATAAATAAATGTAAATATTTTCCAAAGTATTAGGTTTTTTGGGTTGATTTATAGCCAGAACCGATTTTTTTATGAGTTACTGTAGATGTTAATGATAAAATTGGGGCTCCGTCAACCGGTTCATCTTATTTTCATTACTGAGAATGGCAGGCATTTGGTTGTGTGGCCCATACTTTTTTGCCAATAATTCTTGAACTATTGCGTCACAAATGATTTCAATATGCAAATATGAAGTCTTTTATCCATCACTGAACGAATCTCTCGGAGTTTTCATCCTAGGATTAAGGGCCACACATCCAAATGTACATAAAAGCAGTAACCACTTATTTTTTCTATGTTTATGGCAGTAACCCTTTTCTGTTCGGATTTTTTCGTTGACAATCGTGCTTGTTCGCGGTTTTTGTCTAACTTTTTTTTTTTAATATATGGCGTGGCACGACTTGTGCATATGCCACTAACGGATTAAAAACGAGGAAACGTATAGATTAAGGAAACAGGAATTTCGGAGCGGAATTGACGGTTCGTTGTAGGTAGTTTTTAAGCCTAGTTTTTAAGGTAGTTAGCGTAAATTCTTTATAGGTAGTTAGCGTTATTAGTTTCTAGGTCTTTTGATTAACTTGCGTTGTAGGAAGTTTTGGTTCCTGGCTGTTTATTTCTCTTTCAACGGCTAGGTATTGCTCCGGTGTGATTCTTAGTTGGTGATTGATAAATTACTTTTAGGGACTGTTGTCTTACTTTTACAGATTTTATTCTTAGTTAGTAGTTCGCGAGTTTCGGACTGGAGCTTACAACAAAACACCACATCGTGCGGACGTCGTTCCATCTTTCAACAGTTTCAACAGATAATAATTTTACCGATTTCACTTTACTTTACTTTAGATTTCAATCAAAATTTTAATTTATGACTTTGTTACCTCGAATCCCGTTACGTCTAGGCTTTTTTATTATTATTATGAGATGGGTTAACTCTTGACCCCAATCTTGACAAAGGTCATAGACGAGTTAACCCAGAAAATACCAATTAAGGCACTGGTACTCCCACGCACCGACGGAACACAGAAGCTGTTTGGCGTCGGACTTCGGTAGGAGGGTGGTCGCGAACCAGACGGCCCTTTACAGAGCCTACCACACCGCATGAGACCATAGGACGACATCTCAGATTCAGAAAAAAATGAATTGTCGTTGCCTGGGATGGCTGCGTGCGCAGCGTAGTTTAACGTGTCCAAGGACCTTTTTGGCTTCAGATTACAACTATTTCCTCTTTGTCCCCATTTTTCCCATCTTTCCCACGACGACTTTTTTTATTAATATTCCGAAATTATTTGTTTAGTGTTATTACTTTTATTTTATTACATTTGGTAAACTTAATATTAGTGTTTTAATAAGCGTGGCGGGTCAAGCAAGCCCCCGCTTGTCCCTCAACAAGCGGAGGTTTCGTCATTCTAAAGGATATAGTGAGGATTTAGGATGATACTTAAAATAAGTCAAAGTAGTTACTTACATTAGCTCTTTTTGCTCTACGCCTATTCGCAAAGGTGCAGTTTTACCCCGCGAAGAATATGCAAGAAACTGCGAGGGGTGCTGTTTAAAAAAAACTTTCCAAATATCCTCATTTTCAAATTTTAACTCAATCTGAAACAGCTCTATAACTAAACAGTTCATTCCCATGGTTACTTGTCTGTTAGATACAATTTCTGTAATAGCCCCTTTTGCTAAGTTTTTGTTTATAATTTTGTCTTAACTGAATTATTGTGTATCTTAACGAATGTGACTTCCATTATATGTTTTTATGGAATAAGCCGTAATGTTCAATTTTCTCTACCTCTATATGTAGTAACACGAATAACTCACAATTCTTTATTTCTAGCAAGCATATTTTTTTTATAATCTAGCTTCCTTTTTTATTAATTAGCATACATAAAACCAGTTAAATATATAATAAAGACCTAGGAACATAATACATATACACCGTGTTCCTGGGGATATCCATTAACTTAGGCAAACACTTCTATAGCTTTTACTGATGAAATCTTACAAGGGAAGTAGTGTTTAAAAATGCTTCGTTTCAAAGTTACTTGTGAAATTATTTAATTGCGTTGTGGAATGAGAAAGTTTCTTTATTCCAGCTACGTTGCCGCTTCTATCAAACTGCATTTTTTAACCCCCGACGCAAAAAGAGGGGTGTTATAAGTTTGACCGCTATATGTGTGTGTGTGTGTGTCTGTGTGTCTGTCTGTGGCACCGTAGCTCTCAAACGGGTGAACCGATTTGGATGCGTTTTTTTTTATTTACAAGTAGGTTTTTTGGCGATGGTTCTTAGATACGTTTTATCCAAATCGGTTTAGCCGTTTCAAGGTCATCAGCTCTTTTGTTAGCTGCGGTAGGGTTCTTAGACTCCTTAATGTGTATTTACTTTACTTTCAAACATACATGTGACCTAAAACTTGAAACACTCATGTATGCTTAATAACTATGCAGGATTATGGAACTCTTGGTCTGATGCTGCAGCCAGGATATCCAGAACACTAGCACACTCTTAAAATTTTGAAATAAAAATTAAATTACAATTTTAAACCCCCCCCCCCCCCCCGCAAAAAAGTAAAGCAGACATTTAAAAAGTAAAAAATAATACCTTTCGTTGAGCCATCAAATTCATTTCAGAAATACCTATATATATTTTAATTATCGAAATCGATGGATGGCACGATAGGGTTTGCTCATTAAAATGGCGCTATAATGTCGCGTCGGGGTACCGCTAAGTTTAAAGCAATAACTAGTATTTTGTGAATGAGGCTGCTAACTTCCCAAATATAATAAAATACATAGCTAAAATAGAGAACTTTCAAACTCATAACGCTCCCAGACTCATAACACCCAATGTTACTAGATTTGTCACAAAAGTTGATCGTCGTCGCAAGTTGGTCGAAAATACTAGTAAATAATAGATAGTCAATCAAATGAAGGGTCTGATTCACTAAAGCGGTACCCATACATACATGTAATGTATGAGCATTCATAAGTTATTTTCTGGTTTTCTCATTACTAAATCACATTAAGTATTTACTATTAAATAGTCATAAAAATCACGATTTCCTTGGAACTTTAATATTTATATGAAGATAGCATTATTTAAATAAACAGCTCATTTACCTGTGCCTTATCTCAGTACTTAAGTAATAAGTAAGCAAAGTTTTTTTAATTTTTTTATTATAAGATGGGTTAACTCTTGACCTCAATCTTGACCAAGGTCATAGATGAGGTCGACGATGGAGGGAGTTAATCCAGAAAATGCCTAAAAGTTAAACAGTTCCAAAACTTTGACAAAACTTAGAAAAAGTTACAGATAAGTATTGATTTTCAAGATTTCCTGAATTTTCGTGTCGTGTAAACAAAGTTTTTTCAAGTTAGGTACTTGAAATTTAAAACAAAAGAACGGATTTCTAACTAAAAGAAAGTAATATAAGTCAAATTCATGGAACTGTCTCAACACTAAAACGGCATGCAAAAAATGCAATTAAATATGCAATGTAGACAGCCGCAATAACTGAAAGGTTGAAGGTTGTGGTAAGGGTAACATGGATAAGAATTGCTAAGACCACAGAAGCTTTAATTTTAAATTAACGATAAGTACCATTAAATTCCATTTGAACAGCTATTTGAAAAACGGTTTTGAAATTTCGAAACTTGGCCATATTACGAAGATTTACTACAAAGATTTGGAAATTTCAGTAATTAATTGTTACTTTGGTATCTGACAACGTAGTAATTAATTGTTACTTTGGTATCACTATCTGACAACGAAACTCTCACAGCTTGTTGTGTTGCTCTAACGTTTTTAGAATTTTACTTATATCTAAAAACTAAGGTCCATATTACAAAACACGACTTATACTCTGGTCTATACTTAAGTAGCATTTTGACATTTTGATAGTGAGAGAAAGAGACAATCAATACTTAAGTATAGATTAAGACTTCTGTTATACTGGCCTAAGTCTGGTCTTAATTATCTTAATGTTGCCCACACCTCTCCACATTTTGTTGTTTCACATTCTCGAAAAATATCCGAAAATGTTGGCATGAAAAATTCCGTTTCATTTTTTTATGGAGAACGGAAGACCTAATAGGTACTAACAAAGACTCAAGTTCAATACCGAGTATCAATATGTAGATCTTCCATTATTGTGCGCTTCCATAGATGAAAATCTAAAGGAAAATATATATAGAAGTTTGGGAGAAGATAATCAGTCCAATAATTAAGTAACATTTTCCCAGCTGTTTATAAGCAAAAGTAAAAGAGTCGGCATTATCGACTATTATCAAGAAATTTTCGATCTCTTCTTATTTCGGTTGTCTAACTTGAATGGAGTGTCTAAATACTTATTGGTCATTTTCGTGGTTTCCTTGCAAACATCCCATCCTCAATTTTCACTGACTTTAAAATAGTGAACTCTAACCAGTTTTAAAAATACAGTGAGATAATTGGAAAGCTTGCAAATAGTCGGGTAATGAATGCTCGGTACGCACGAATGCCTTTAAAAGTGCAAGGTCGAATCCACCAAAGCCCCGCATTCTATTTTAATTTCGTCTTTCATTTATTTTGTGGTAGTTTCATAATTTTCCCTAAAACAAAACTTTAATCTTATAAATGACTTAATTACTGTTTTATCGAAGTAATGGTCCAGAGGAAACAAAATAAAATAAAACTTTTCTTTGTATACTTTTATTGATAGTGACTTTTACCTGTATCCGGTGCATATAATTTTTATATTTTTTTTAAACGGGATAATTGTTACAAATCAGAAATGCTTTTTATAATATAATACATATAGTTATAAACCTAAAAAAGATGGCCCATTGTACTATATTACTGTGCCCCAACAAGTTACAGCAATAATTTATGCAACATACGAAAGAGGAAAGCATTGTATTTTAAATATTTACGTACATTCTATTTAATATTACAAAGCAGCGGTTTAAAAGTTATTTGCAATTTTTCACATCACCACAAAATCTGCAATCATTACAAGTTTTGATGCGTAAATGAGTCGACATAAATCCCGGAACTTGGTCCCATTTCATGCAAGGTACGCGACGGCTCGCTAAACGGGATCGTAACGCTACCTACAGTTTACCTACTCAATGGGGAATCGTAAGTTTCTGTAAGTGGGGAACGCTGAACGATATAAATGACTGCATGCGAGTAAGTCAAAATGACAGATAGACAAATGACGTAGAATTGGCATAAAATATGGCTATCTAAAGAGATGACCGAAAAATATCCCGATCCAACCTTCATGGACCAGGCAAACACTCTCACCACGGACATTTTATATCAGTACGAACTCCATGGTGAATGATAGAAAAAATATAGTCGTCACTAGTTCTCGCCATTTTTGGATAGTTTTCGGTTGATAATAAATACAATATCTTTTTATTATTGGCTTTGTTTCAACTATTTTAACAGTGATTTTCCTAATATTTCTAATAATCTTTCATTGTTAAAAGATTTTTAACACAAATATCATCTGTGTAACTGTCTGCTGTCTGGAGCACCTTCGGGCCAAAACTTTTCAAGATGCATAATATTTGTAATGGGCTACAACTACGTATGCATATTTTATATATATTGGCGATAAATCTCCCGCATAAAATAAAGTAACAATTAAAACTGTTTTTAAACTAGATAAATTATCTTGGTTATTTAATCTAATTGTATTAAATTAGATTAAATAACCAAGATAATTTTCCAATTAAGCAAGATAATTTTCCAATTATCTTGGTTATTTAATCTAATTTAAAAATCCAAGGCGGAATGTTCGTAACATTGTAGACCAAGATTTTTCAATTTAAATTTTTGACGTTTTTACAGTGTTAGATCTAAACTAGCTTTCCGCCCGGGACTCGACTACCTCCATATCATATTTTACCTACCAAAACTGGTCCAGCCTTTTGAGCGTAGAGAAGTAGCAAACATACAAACACACACACATACTCACAAATTTTTGCCCTTATAATATTAGTGTTATCAAATCACCGTAGATCTAAACTTTCTACTTCGCATTTAAAAGTTCGATAAAAATACGTATAAAATTTAAAAATATGTTGTATTTAATAAAATATTGTTTAATTCAAAAATCTTCTGGTAGCTCAGAAGTATAATTTAAAATCTTTATTAAACCAGAAGAGGAAACATTTTATTACTATTTTATTAGATTTTATTATTTATTACCTTGAAGACCGGTAATAGAAACAGTTTTATAAAGGGCACTTTTATGACACTGGGAGAGGAACTTGACATTATAATTATAAGATACACTAACTCAGTTACAGAAATGTCAATTAAAGTTAAAATTTCTTTAACTGTAATGCCGTTCTTTTTATGTCAGTAAAACGGAAAGTCACAGTATGATATTTATTTAAAGTAGCATTGTCTTCAATGGGCGTTTCTGTAACTGGGTGTTAGTCATGGACTTTAAAACGGATATAAAACAAGCATATAAAACAATACATGATTTAAAGTGATTTCACTACTCGGTAAAAACTCTTTCTTAGGCTAATGTAGCAGTCAGTCAACATAAGCATCATGAAATGCAGTTTTTAGTTATTTTGTCAATTGCCTAAGTCCTGACATTGTTGTTTTGTAACAAGAACTATCATATTATCGGTTCGGTTGGTGGTTCTGGTTCGCTGATGATCTCTAGAATTTATTTGAAAAACGCAACAACATATAACGACAGTATTGCTAAATAGTTCTTCCATTAGTTCCTTTCTGCGGCCGTCTCTTCAAAGCTACTTGATAACCATTGACATCTTTCATCATGATGTCAATCTTGACTCGTATGTAAGGTGCGGGGCCCGTTTCTTCTTCAGCAACCACTTTAAACCGCCGCAGGATAGCTGACAATGACGTCTTGATAGACATTAAGGCATACTGATAGCCTGTGAATAAAGTGATATTTTGAAACACCTTTATAACAAGAGTACAAATTGCTAGAGCTTACGTGTTAGCTAAGTGGTGAACGAAGAAAAATTACTAATAAGATCGCTATATACAAGATGTTTAAAAAAAAAACCAAAAAAAGATAATTCAAAATTAATTAAAATTTAGCTTATTGCGCAGCTCTATTACAAATATAACAAGTATGTCATATAAATTATATGAAACTTTCATTTTGAAAGATGTCAAACCGTGCAGTTGCGATTATTTCACTTTTAAAATTAAATTTTGGAATTTCTTTTTTTGGGTTTTTTTGAAACACCTTGTCTAAACAACTTTAAATAAAAAATAACTAAAATTTTAAAAATATATATCATCCCCGACATTCGTTTGCTTATAACTTTTAAACGGCTGAACCAATTTCGATCAAATATAGCTAAGAAACATCACGATTACGCCACTTACAAACAAAAAAACCCGCATCGAAATCGGTCCGTTAAGGAGCTACGGTACACAGACACACACAGACATACAGATACATAGATACACACGTCAAACTTACATCATCCCTCTTTTTTTGTCGGGGGTTAAAAAAAAGTGTCTAAAAATGTGAAACGTTTCTTTTCAAATTGAATATGCAATCGATCGTTCTTCTCAACTGAGTGCACCATGTAGTATTCTAATTTTCGTTTGACGTTACTTCAATATCCGATAAAACCATTGTTTGTCACTGTCATACCGCAACTGACAAACTTCTGCTACCGTCTTTCGACTCTAAACTTCAGGCTTATACTTAGGCAAGGAACCTGATGGGTGACCAAAGTGGCAATTTATCACGAGCGTTTCTGTGCTTCGGAAGGCACGTTAAGCTGCCGGTCCCGGCTGTTGTCGATTGACTACAGTTGTTGAAACCTAGTCAGAGGCCCTTGTGCCGTTTGAAAACTGACACCAGGGTTAGCCAAGTTCGCCACACACTTGACCATACCTACACGATAAGAAGGCTGACTCTATTAGCACTCCAAACGATCACTTTACTTACCCACACAATTTCTAGGTCCACTACTAAACGGCATGTAAGAGCAGGGGTGTGACAGGTTAAACCTTTCGGGTAGGAACCTGTCAGGATCGAAATTCTCTGCGTCTGGACCCCAATATTTAGGGTCCCTGTGGCACCCCCAAATTGAAACAACCACACCTGACCCAGCCGGCAAGAGGCGGCCGGATGCTAAAGAAAAAAAAGACAAAGAAATTATAACTTGTTTGTACAAAATTTTTTTCACCAGCCCATATACGTCCCCACCGAGGGGCACGGGCCTCCCTTCGAAACACGAATGGGATTTAGGCTATAGTACACCACGCTGGCCCAGTGCGGTTTGGCGGACCGCTCGTTTTTCGAAAACGAATTTTCTAAGACCTGCAGGTTTCATCACGATATTTCCCTTCACCGCTGAGCAAGTGACAATTAATGAAAAATTAGTACATAAATCCGAAAAGGCGAATTTAGTGGTACAGGTCCGCACCAGGATTTGAACCCGCAACCTTCCGATTACAAGCCTGGTTCAGTACTAACTGGTCTATTACCGCTTATTTATTATGTACTAGCTTTCCACCCAGGATTTCGTTCCCGTGGGAATTCGGAAAAATTATGTAGCCTATGTCCATCGGGGATAATGTAGCTTTCTAATGATGAAAGAATTTTTCAAATCGGTCCATTAGTTTCGGAGTCTATTCAATGCAAAAAAACAAACAAACAATCAAATCTTTCCTCTTTATAATATTAGTATAGATAGAGCAATAAAAATATGAAACAAAAACAATTTACTTAATAAATCGTGTCACGAAAGAAATTATGAATTATATCCTATTATTTTCAATATTTTACGATAGGAGATGAGTTATGAATCGTGACTTCTTGAAAGTACTTATAATAAAGTCGTAAAGATCCAATAAAAAGTAATAAAAATGTAGAAATATGATCACCATGACAATAAACCTAATAAATGTTTTATTACAGGTCGGCTACAAGTCGGCAAAACTAGTCACAAGAAGTCAATTTAAATAAGAAACACTCAAGGAAAACCATTTGAAAACATAAAAGTTTAACCTTTAATACGTTTTGTAATCTATTTTTTTATTAACACTTAATTTTGCATCCAAAGACTTGATGTCCGTGCCCTTGTCTTATTATAATTTATATTTTTAATATTAAATAGGTACTGATACTATCAATTCTTTATTTAAGAAAATTGTAGAGAAATCATAAAAACGAGCTTTTTCACTCTAAAATAGGTAAATGATTTTTTTTCAACAAACATTTTCGGATGAATATACTGGTAGTAAAACAGCAACAAATTTTTTTTTATGTTTAGGGCTCAACTTTGGGTTGGCCGTGGACACTTTCTGATGAACAAACATACTTATTGCTGGTAATGTGACTTACCTCTTCAAGTATTGTGACTGGCCACTTCAAATATTTGATTGCATTTATTGATGCCTCACAATTACCATGAAAATTGTTCTTAATACCTACTTCAACTATGGTGTTTGGAGAAAATTATTTTCACAAACTAAAAAAGTAAGTAAGTAGATAAACTTACGCAGTTGAGTGTCCTTCAAGACTTTCCGTATAACAAAGGGCACTGGCGGGAAAAGTCTCAGGGACTCTTTGACCACCCTCTCCAAGAGCTTCAGCTTCATCAGGTCCTCCTTCATCAGCGGCCTTTCTGAGTCTCCAAATACTTCTTGTAATCTAGAATAATAAATAAATAAATAAAAATAATGGAGGGATGGGATCTTGTAAACGTTCCCTCCTATAATCGTAATTGCATCCCGTGGCCCAAAAACAAATCCAGACCCAAGATATGTTTTTCACACAAAATTTTAGTCTAAACCTGGAATAGAACCCGGACCGTTGATCAGCATAGCTAACATAGACGTCACGCACGGTGATGTCGTTCTGTCTATTATGTCACGCGTCTATATTAGCTATACACTTAGCTATACAAGGTGTTTCAAAAAAACAAAAAAAAAACAAAATTAATTAAAATTTAGCTTATTGCGCAGCTTTATTACAAATATGATAAGTATCTCAAATTAATTATATGAAACTTTCATTTTGAAAGATGTCAAACCTTGCAACTGATTACTAGAGTTGCGACTATTTCACTTTTAAAATTAAATTTTGGAATTCCTTTTTTTTGGGTTTTTTTGAAACACCTTGTATTCCCTAAACTTGAAAAAGACAAGACAAAACTTGAATTTCTAGTAAATAAGAATTCCGCTGAAGAATCCAACCAGTCTTTTAGAAAAACAAGTATAAGAATAACAACATAAATTGCTTTCGTGTAACAGTATGTACTTTACTTTGCTTTCCCAAGAATTAAAATTCAAGTTCCGTTGTATACTGCAGAACAATTATCTATTTAAGTAAATGAATTCTTCTAGCACCAAATAGAACTAGGAACTCAATAAAAATTTAATTAATTTAAAAAAAAAAAAACAACTGATATGATAACAGTTCATTTTTGAGAACAACTCTGTCAGAATTAGGGTTTTTTATACCTCGTAGCCCCATGGCATTCACTATTCGAAATCAATTAGTGCAGCCAAGCAACGTACACAGAAGCAGGGAAACTGATGGGTGACCATCGTAGCAATTTATCACGAAAGGTGCTTCGGAGGGCACGTTAAGCTTTCGGCCCCGATTATTGTGTATGTATTGACTACAGTCGTTAAACCAAGTCAGAGATCATTTGGCATTTATAGTACAGCAAATGACGGTAAAAAAATGGTAAAACCTAGAAATTCTTTCGAGAAAGATGTTTTTTTTTAATTCGAAATTTGGAATTAAGCTCTAACTACTTGCCATCTACTTCGAAATCTACCCTATGCCGATGTGTGCTTTGACTCTTAGGAGTGAAAACTGCCCCTGGTTAAAAAAAAACACAAATTTAGGCATTCGAATGTAAAAATTTATAAAGCTTTTGATTAATTATAGTTTTTATGCCGTGTGGTGATTGGTTGAGAATAACACCACCCCATTTCTTTCCGTTGGTATCGTAAGAGGCGACTAAGGAAACACAAATGAGACCTGCCTCCTATTCATCCACCCCAGGCAACGACACCTCAATTTGTCCTGAATCTGAGGTGGCGTCCTAATTATGGTCTCATGCAGTGTGGTAGGCTCTGTGAAGGGCGCCGTCTGGTTCGCGACCACCCTCCTACCGGAATCCGACGCCAAACAGCTTGCTGTGTTCCGTCGATGCTTGGGAGTACCAGTGCCTTATAGGCATTTCTGTTAACTCGCTCCATCGTCGACGTCATCTATGACCTTGGTTAAGATTGAGGTCAAGAGTTAACCTTTTTTCTTTTTCACATTATGGCGTCCAAAATTGGTCATTTAGATTTTTCCAAATTTTTATACTTTCAATGACATTCGCGCCGTCATGACGAATCCAACTACGTATCATTTATCAAAGTCGGCCCACGCATTCGGTCTAAATAGTGCCACAAAGATACAAACATACATACATACATAGGCTGATAAACGCATTACCCTCCTTTGCGTCGCGCAGTCGGGTAAAAAAAACATATTTTGAAATATTTTATTTCTTGTTTTGTTAAATTATTATATTTAAATCGTAGACATCTTAAGAGAATTGTTATAATTATATATGTTACAGTTAAAACTAGTTAGTAGTTAGAACGCGTTTTTCCTAGTTAGAACTAGTTTTTACTTGGTGCCTTTGTTAAAACTAGAATTTACTAATGTCTGAATCAAATATCAGTTAAAACTAGTTTCTGCAAGACAAAACGCGTTTTCCCGAAGCGAGTCAGTGAAAACTGTTCCGACCGAGGTTAGAGTTCATCATACCTTATTCTGATTGGCTTGAGGTTATGTTGTGGGTTATGTAGTTGCAACCAGTCTTTTCTGGCACTTCGCCGGCCGCTGCCGCGGCACGCTCGCTTCGCTCGAACCTAACCTAACCAACCCTTAACGGATTGGTTAGGCTAGGCTACTAACAAACCTAACCTACAGTTTCTGCCCCGATATAATCTCCGCGGGGGGGGAGTTTTAACTATAGCTAGTTTTAACTATAGCTCGATGTGACAACTAGTTTTATCTGAAAATCAAATATGTCAGTGGTAAATTCTAGTTTTAACTGATTATTTCTAGTTTTAACAAAGGCACCAAGTAAAAACTAGTTCTAACTAGGAAAAACGCGTTCTAACTACTAACTAGTTTTAACTGTAACATATATATACTAGCTTTCCGCCCGCGGCTCCACCCGCGTGGACTTTCACATTTTTATCCTATGTTACTTCTAGTACCTCCGAGAATATGTATACAAAGTTTCATGATAATCGGTTGAGTAGTTTTTGCGTGAAAGCGTAACAAACATCCCTACTTTTACATTTATAATATTAGTAAGGATTATAATACATACATACACACACACACACACACACACACACACAAGACCCCTTCAACAGGTGCCAATGATGAGAACACTATTATATACGTAGTATACATGCATAGTATAGGTTGCCTGGAAGAAATTGCTACCTAACAATAAGGCCGCCTTGTTGTACACTATTTTTTATGTTCTGTTTATTGTGCTGTATTTCCTTGTGTGCAAATAAAGTATATTGTATTGTTTTCGCATTTCTCTGCTCCAAAATCTAGCTCAGTCTTTCCCAACGTGGGCGATAACGCCCCCTTGTGGGCGCTGCAGGCCTAAAGGGGGGCGGTAAGAGACCCAGAAAAAAAAAGGGGGCGTTGTGTAGGGCTTTGGGGTCGATTTATAATTTCATCTACCTAGCTAGGAAGACTCTTAGATACCGACTGAGCTCTCGACTCTCGACTACATCTTGTGAACATCAACTAATATTAATTAAGATATAGCTCAAACTCGGTTCGATATAATAGACCGCGGGCAATCATGTTTTAACAAGTTTTTGTTAAATAATCCGATTTGTACATTCCTGTATCAATCGGCTGGTTCTATAATACTTGTTCTTGCTTGTCGAGTACGATTGGGCGTCGAATGAGATAAACGAGTTTATGCACGTTTGTCTTATTCCTGTTGGTGCGTGCTGCTTATGCAATCCTATATAAACGACGTAAATTTATTTTATTTTCATTTGCGGTTTCGCGCATAATAGATAAGCAGTACTTCATTATACCACTTACGTATTTCTCAAAACAAAACAATGTCGGAAGTAAAAAAGAAGAGACGGCAATACTCTGCGGAATATATTAAATTCGGATTTATTGAAAATCCCACAAACCCGTCGTCGCCTTTGTGTCTTCTATGTCTAAAAACATTTTCGAACGAAGCAATGAAGCCTTCAAGACTGCAAGGTCATTTGAATAAAATGCATCCAGATAAGAAAGACAAGAATGTAGCATATTTTCAAGACCTAGAGAAGAAGCATAATACTCAGCCAAGTGTATCAAAACTATTTTCGGCGGCTGCTAAGCAAGATGACGACGGACTTCGAGCTTCGTACAATATCCCTTTGTTAATTGCTCAAAAAGGCAAACCACACAACATCGGAGAAGAGTTAATTTTGCCAGCAATAAAGGAAGTAATAACTACTGTGCTTCATAAACCGGCCGCAGATATTATCCAAAAAATTCCTTTGAGTAATAATTCTGTGCAAAGACGAATTGATGAAATGGCTGAAAACATTGAAGAATCATTGTGCAATCATCTGAGGACTAGTCAATTCTCAATTCAGCTCGATGAGTCCACTTTACCAACTAATGAAGCGTTGTTGCTATCTTACGTGAGGTTTATTAAAGATGAGAAAATACGTGAAGAACTATTGTTTGCCAGAAATTTGGAGACAGATACAAAAGGCGAAACCATATTCAATACATTGGAAAAGTTTTGTGAAGAGAAAGAGATTCCTTTGAAAAATATTATACAAGTTGCTACGGATGGCGCTCCGGCTATGACAGGGCGCCATAAAGGCTTCATAGCGTACCTAAAAAATAAAATTCCAGATGTCCTTGCTATACATTGCGTTATTCATAGACAACATTTGGTTGCTAGAAACTTAAGTGAACGACTATTTCAATCACTGCAATATGTCATCAAAGCATTCAATAAAATCCGTAGCAGCTCTTTGAATGATAGATTATTTCATCAGCTTTGTGTTACTAATGACGAAGATTTCAACCGTTTGTTGCTTCATACTGAAGTTCGTTGGCTGTCAAGAGGCAATTGTCTGATTCGATTTTATAACCTGTTTGACTCTGTGATAGAGTTCTTGGAAACTAAAGATACAGAACTGCGCAACAAGCTCATAACATCAAAGAATGATATAGCTTACATGACAGACCTGTATAAATTGTTCAACGACGTGAACCTCCAACTGCAAGGCGATGAACTAAATTTAATTAAAACAAAAAATGTCGTTGCTGCTTTCGCAGCCAAACTGCTTCTGCACAAAAAAAATATGGGCAGACGTGAGTTTCACAATTTTCCGAATTTATCAGTATCCTGCAGTAACGACGACTTGTTTGCCTACTGCCAACATTTGGAAAACCTCCACATTGACTTCACCGAACGATACCAGGACATTTTAAACTTGGAAATACCAGACTGGGTGTTGGATCCATTTTCAAATGTCAACATAGCAATGTCACCTCAGCTGGAAGAAGAACTTATAGAATTGACAACAAACGAAGAAATAAAAATCAAGTTCAAAAATGGATATCAAGAATTTTGGCTACAAAAACCGATCCTGCAATTGTACCCTGGATTGTGGTCAATTGTTCAACGATTCTTGATAGCATTCCCATCGTCATATTTGTGTGAACGTGGATTTAGTGCTGTGGCAACGCTGCTTACTAAAAAGAGAAATCGTTTGCGTGTTACCGAACGTGGCGACTTGCGGCTGTTTTTGAGTAAATTGGAACCTGATATCAACAAACTTATTGAACAGCATCAGATTCAACCTTCACATTAGTTTTTATATAAGAATTGATTATGTTTGTTTTATTTTCAATAAAAGATACTCTGTCCGAATACTATAAAGTTGCGTTTCAATAATCAGTTATAAGTACTTAGCGGTTTTTAAGTATTTTAAAAAGGGGGGCGTTAAAAAATAATTTATTCTTAAAGTGGGCAGTAGACAAAAAAAGGTTGGGAACCCCTGATCTAGCTGCTCCGAAAATAAAAATAAATTCGTTTGGTTTTTTTAAGTTTTCTCGGTTGCATTTTAGACTAGAGAGATAAAAAAAGAATTTTGTAGGGAATTTTATCGTCTTTAAGCTCATGTAAGTTTCATATTTCTGAAACCCTTCATTTTATAAATGTTAACGGTGAAATGGGCTCAAGGGCGGTACTGATTTCGTACCAATGCTAACTTTTATAAGCCATATATCGAATAATTTTTAAGCTACAGTAAAAAAAAATGCTAACTTTTTGTAATCTATAAATTCGTACCTATATGGTTTATTTTCTGAGTTAATTTTGAAAAAAGTATTTTTTTAAATATTTTAAAAATACCTAGTTCACTTTGATGACATGTTTTTTCAAAAATAAGCATTTTAAATCGGTCATCATTTTGGGTCATATTTATAATGTTATGATAAAGTAATTTGTACATTTACAAATGTACTTTGTATGTTACAACATTCAATTCAAATTGGGGTAAGTAGTAATTATTGAGAAGCATTTAATTATTGATTTTTTTCGTAAAAAAATAAATAGAAACCAACTTTATTTTCGCCATAACTCCGTTAGTTTTTATGCTAGAGAACTTCAAAAAAACTCATTTTAATGGTTTTTTAATGTATTTAAAAAAAGATTTCAGCTGTTTCATCGTAAAACGTACTGTTTTTTCGAAATTAAATGTTGAAGTCAGTAAATTTTTCGTAAAAAATGAGGCCTACCTTCAACGAGCTATAACTTTGTTTGTCTACCTACATTAAAAAATAAAAAATAAAAATTCTTTCGTTTTTTATAACCTACAATTTTGGTTCTTACAGTTTTTTGATAAAATCGATAGTTTATGAGTAATATGTGAAAAATCGTCAAAAAACATGGTTATTTTAGAAAAAAAAGACATTTTCGATCACGAATGTCTCAAAAAGTATTGATTTTTCAAAAAACTTCTATAGAACATTTTTAGCTTAAAATCCATCCTTCTATCGATTTCTGGAATTTGTTTTTTTTTTTATTACCACCCCCTAGTTGGGGTGGTATTAACCCCCAGCGAAAAGCACACCTTGGCATAGGGTATATTTTGCTACTTACTGTCAAAATTTCAGCAAAATCCATCTTTCTTGAATGAATTTCTAGCCAAAAACTGTCATTTACTGTGCTATTAGCGGTTTGATTATACTATGATTTTAGTTAAATTGCCACGTACTACATTGTACCTATACGATAACGACTTTCGTTTCCCACACGGCACAGCATACTTACTCCTGATAAACTCTTTCCTGAACAGCAGGATATTTGGCGAGGAGGTTCAGAGTGAATCCGACGGCGACGGCGGAGGTATCAGTGCCTGCTATCGTGAGGGTTAACGTCTCCTCCCTGAGTTCCACATCGTTATACCCCTTCTCACCTCCAGATAGACTTATCAACAAATCCAGGAATGTTTTTCGATGGTAGTTTTTTAAAGCTGAAAGAAGAGTTATACTGAAACAGAGTCATATACGTTTGATGGTTCGCTTATTATTAGGTTACTTTTGTCAAGGTTACATACTTGCGACTAAAGTGAGACATTATAAAAAATCGGGCAATTTTGTAGTCGATTTTTGTGACAGAAAATTTTATATGATTAAGTGTTGTAAGAAAGACTTGTAAGAAAGACAATAAATAATTCAAAATTATAATGGTTCAAATTCTGCTACAGCAAAATAAAATTTTATTTTGTATTTTACGCAGATGATTGTATGTCACAAATTTTCTCCACGAAAATAAGCGCTATTACAAATGAGATAAAGACGACGTTAAAGTCATTATGTTTAGCCTGTCGTCGTGTGTATATAATTAAAAGACATAGTAAAGTAAAGCAACGAATTTGATTGGACTTCTTTTCCACACATTGATGGCGAATAGCTGAGGAACGGGGGGGCTAGGAAAAAGAAAAAGGAGATCATTTCCCATCAGCGGGATCTTGAGGGCTTGTAATAATGAAAATATTTTTAATAAAAATTAAGTCATGCTTTAGCATGTTCTGTAATTAATACATTAATAGCGGCCCCAGCACAGCCAACGATTCGTACCACTCAGGTGACCGTAAAACTTCAAAAATGCCGGTGATCGAACGTGAGTCGCTGATCAATATTAAGTTCACCGCCATCTTGAGTATCACTACTCCTGGAATAATACTCACCATAATCATCGTCATCCTCCGCTAGTTTATTCATCTCAATTTCTTCCCGTTTCTTTCTTATCACCTGTAGGGAGAAACGAAAATTAAATTGAATTAAAAATAAAAAGTACTTAATGGTATACTATTACCTATATTTATAATGCACCTCAGGTAGATTGTTTCAAAAAGAATAAAAAAGCACCCGTAACACTCGTAATACTTACCAATAAAGCTGGTAAAGAAAAGGGAGAATTAAGAAAACGCATTCACTTCATACTTACTTCGTCAGTAAAATCGTGCAAAACCTTGATGCATTTCTCCTGCTCTGCATACTGCGGGAAGAATTTGAACAGCCAGTTCGGCTGCAGCCAAAGGTAGAAGATCCTCTGGCAGAGCAGGTTTAATAGTCTGTTCAGTGCCAACAGGAACGGAGACTGAGGATTTCCTTGAGCGTTCACTTTTACACCCATTGCTGTCTCTGTTTAAAAACAATCAAGGTTTTTATATGTGCGCATCAGTTCCATCAAATCAAACAGAATATATTTTTCTAACCCGTCGCGCGATTGTTTACGCCGCTTGCAATAGTAATCTCGCACACCATGTGCGAGATTACTACTCTAGAGATTACAGACTCTACCTAATTAAATCCGGAATCTTACGTTAAATAGTACTTAGTTGAAAGTCGGTTATAGATTCAAAAACTGAAATCTAAATACAAAACCAAAACCCTGCGCAAAAATGACCCAATTTACGTTGTCTTCAGCGATGTCATTATCTCAACCTTAAAACAATTCAGCCGAGACCCAATTCCACTGAAATTGTGCCTTGAAATAGATTTTCTGTACGTGTCCGTCATGGATTAAAATTAGTTTGACTTTGACTTTTGCCTGTAATTTTAATAAATTATCGTGCCTAGAAAGAGCTAGATTAAGTCAGATTACAGACAAAGTCTTCGTTTGCGTGCAATACTTGCTCTACATAGCCGTAACGTAGCTCATACGTAAGACATAAATCGGAAACTAGAATGACATAGACTGACAAAATACGGAGGTGAAATACGACTGATTGATAAGTTGATTAAAATTACATTGTTTATTATTTCTTTTTTTTATCTACAAAATAATATAAAATAAGGTTTCAGCCGCCCTACACGAGTATTATATCTTTGTGAACCGTGTGACAGTATAGGTAACCAGGAAACCATAGCTCCTAGTTTGGAATCCTGTCTCCCGCTTACATAAAATAGTATATTAAGAATACATATTAAGGACTATATAAATTGTAAACTTATATATTTGGGAGAAATAAAGAATTTTTTACATTATTTAATTTCATATTTTTAAGTTTTTTTTTCAAAATGATAAAGGTAAAAAACTTAACTAAAGCCCAGCCATGTGAGAATGAAGTGTTTGGATAGACATATTAGACATAACATTTTTGAAATTTATAGTATTTGCAAATTAATTGCATTCTTGTAGACGTATAAATAAATTAAATACTTACCTACCACTACATACTGTACACGCACACACGCAAAAAGGACTTTATCTAATTGTTTTACCTATACTTTGTTAGAAATTAAAGGCTTATTACTGGTATTCTTATAATTTAGTAGTAATGTAAAACAACATTGGCAACACCGCTTCGCTTATGTCACCTTTTTTAACTCGCTGCTCTCTCGCTCCCATGTATGTAATATTAATTAGGTTTTACAATATAATTTTCCCCTCAAGATATCTGCCGTTTAATTCATTCAAGTACTTAATTTATAATCCCAAAACTACGCGGATCTACTACGCTGCACCTGCTCTGCACATCAGGTTCTGGGACCAGACTGTTTTTGGGACATCGCGCCGACCACGCCGCGCCGTGCCACATAACCTAAAAAAATGGCAAATCCGCCTCCAAATGAGACTACCTCAATGCAAGGTGAGAGAAACACTCACAATATCGTGATTGATAAGTTGGAAGGCGTGGCTAACTATAGCACGTGGAAATTTGCCATGCGGATGGCGCTTACTTTGGATGGACTGTGGCAAGTGACCATTGGAGAAGAAACCGATAAAAATAAAGACCAGAAGGCGCTTGCTCGGCTCTGCCTAAGCATCAGACCCGCGCTATACCAGCATGTGTATTCGGCAAAAAGTGCCAAAGAGGCGTGGCAGATACTTAGTGCAATCTTTGAGGACAAAGGCTTACACAGACGTGTCATATTATTAAGACAATTGCATAAGATGGATTTTACTAACTACAGCAGCATGACTGAATATATTAATGCAATAATGACCGTCGTGCAACAACTCACTGATATTGGCAGGCACATAGAGGATGCTGAAGTCGCCGAGATTATGCTTATAGGATTACCACAAGAGTATGACACTTTGGTGTCTGGTCTGGAAACAGCATGTCTTTCCAGTACTTTATCAAGTGAGCTCGTGCGCACCAGACTGCTACAGGAGGAATACAGAAAGAACACGTCCACATCAAGTGATACAGCACTAGCTGCTAATTCAAAGAAAAATATATTTTGTAATTTTTGCAAGAGGCCAGGTCACCTGAAATCACAGTGTTTTAGACTGAAAAATAAGAAGAATAGGAAGAAAGAAGAAAATGAACAACACACATTGTTGGCTTCAGGCGTCGTGGCTACAAATGACTGGATTGTGGATTCTGGGTGCTCCTCACACATGACCAACTCCAAGGAATGGCTTAATAATTTTAAAAATAATAATAGTTTAATAGCTATAGCCAACAGCCAAAAGCTTTTGAGCATGGGGAGTGGTAATGTATGTTTAGATATTAATAATAGCAGTTGGGTAATTAAAAATACTATGTATGTGCCAGATTTGTCTGCGAATTTATTATCAGTGAGTAAAATGGTTGAGCGAGGAATGACTGTGATATTTAATAAGGATGGATGTTCTATTTATAATAAATGTGATTTAAAAGGTAAACCTGTTCTGAATGCCAAGTGTGATAAAGGTATTTATAAATTAAATGTATCTGCTCAGGAGTACTCTTCAGCACTCCTACATGAAGTGCAGGAGGCAGAGAGTGCAAGGACTGCTGCATGTGTGGAAGTATGGCATAGGCGGTTAGGACATCTTAGTTCGAAAGGACTTCAAACCCTGTGTGTAAACAATAATCATGGAATTGTATTTCAGAGAAATAGCAATCATAAAGAAGATCCATGTATAGCTTGCATTGAGGGGAAGCAGGTGTCCAAGGTATTTCCAAAAGGGGAAGCTCGACGATCAAGCCAACTTCTTGGAATCGTGCACTCAGACGTGTGCGGTCCCATGAGAGACATCAGCTGGAGCGGGGCAAGATACTTACTAACCTTCACTGATGATTTTTCAAGAAAATCATTTGGATATTTGTTGAAAAACAAACATGAGGTAATGTCTTGTTTTATTAAATTTAGGACCCTCGTGGAGAAACAGACAGGTTTGCAAATTAAATGCCTACGTACTGATAACGGAGGTGAATTTTGCAGTGCTACATTCGAAGAGTACCTTACTCGAGAGGGGATTGTTCATCAGACGACAGTGCCACACTGTCCAGCTCAAAATGGAGTAGCAGAACGTCTGAATAGGGTTATAATGGAGAAAACGAGGTGTATGATCAGGCAAGCAGGGCTATGCAATCGTTTCTGGGGGGAGGCTGCAATGACAGCCATTTACCTGAAAAACAGGAGTCCCACAGCAGCGTTGACCGGCCGCCTTCCTGAAGAAGTCTGGACTGGTCAAACAGTTAGTCTTAAACATCTCCGTGTTTTTGGCTGTATTGCCTTCTCTTTGATCCCAAAGCCCGCTCGTTCAAAGTTAGATTCAAAATCGAAACTATGTATTTTTGTAGGGTACAGTGAAACTTCCAAGGGTAACAGGCTGATAGAACCATCCAATCCTAATAGAATAATTATAGCGAGAAATATACAATTTTTAGAAAATAAATTTTACAAAGATTTTAAAAATATTTTATCAAATGACATGAATAAAAATAATAATTATGAATATAATATTGAAATTACATGCAATGACATGGGGTATAACAATGAAATAAATAATTTTAACAAAACTGACTGTACAAATAATGTATCTGGAAGCAGTGTCTCCAATTCTAGTCACAATGAAATTATTATGAATAATGAGACAAATAATTTAAATGAAATTAGTAATTTACAGTCTAGTAGTAATGAATTAAATAATTTGCGTAGCGTAACTTCGAGCTCTGACATTGAAACTAACTTAGAAAAATCACATTGTGATGATGATGAGTTTTATTCTCCGATTTCAGTTGTCACAGAGTCTGACGAGTTCTGCACTGGCAGCGACGCGAGCCTGTTGGATGGTCCTGATGCTGATTGCAGCACAGATTATGTGCCGTCGCCTGGAGAAGCGTCCACTGATGGGGAAGGAGTCACTCATCCTGTGAGCCCCATGGCTGTCCGCAGAAATCCTGCTCGTGGTACGCGAGGTATTCCGCCGGTTCGGTATGTATGTGATGACAGTTCATTGCTGTCATTGGCCCATTATGATCAAAGTTTTATTTTTGATGAGCCACAGACATATGAGGAAGCGATTACCTCAACAAATGGTTCAAAATGGCAAGAAGCCATGGTAAGAGAGTATAACTCTATGTTAAATAACAATGTATGGCAACTGGTTGAAAGGCCAACTGATGTTAACATTGTCAAATGTAAGTGGATTTATAAGGTGAAGAGTGATTCGTCAGGAAAGCCAGATAGGTATAAAGCCCGATTGGTGGCTCGTGGCTTCACCCAGCAGCAGGGAATTGACTACAGTGAAACATTTTCCCCTGTTGTACGACATTCAACTCTCCGTATCCTATTCGCATTGGCTAACCAGTTAGATCTCACTATAGAGCACATAGATGTCGCTACCGCATTCCTGAATGGTGAGCTGAATGAAAGAATATATATGGAGCAGCCTACAGGTTTTATTAAGGGTGAGAATAAAGTGTGCCTGCTGAATAAAAGTATCTATGGGCTAAAGCAAGCCAGCAGGATGTGGAATGAGAAAGTGAATGAATTTTTACAAAGGCATAATTATAAACAGAGCAAGTGTGAGCCATGTGTTTACTTCAAAATTGATGAGAGTGAATATACTATAGTGGCTTTATACGTTGATGACTTTTATGTATTTTCTAATTGTAAAAATAGGAATTTTTACAATTTGCTTAGCAAAGAATTTGATGTAAAACATCTTGGTTTATTAAAGAGTTGTTTAGGCATGAATGTAACTCGAACTGAAAATACATTAGTTTTAGATCAATCTGATTATATAAGAAAACTTTTAATTCGTTTTGGAATGTCACAATGTAAAAGTATATCCACCACTCCTATGGCTTCAAATAGTAAATTAGATTCAGAACCTTCAACATGTATCGAAGATGATGTATATCAGTACAGACAGCTCATAGGATGCCTCATGTATCTCTCAGTTTGTACTAGGCCTGACATTTCATTTGTCTGCAGCCAGCTAAGTCAATTTGTAACAAAATTCGATAAAAGTCACTAGGTGGCTGCAAAGCGTGTACTTCGGTACTTAGCTGGTACAATTAATTATGGGTTACATTTTCATAAATGTGACAGATTAAATGTTGTGGCCTATGCAGATGCAGATTGGGCGAACGATCCTTCTGATCGCAAGTCCTACACTGGTTTCCTAGTTAAGTTAGGCAACAATACTGTAAGCTGGGAGGCACGCAAACAGCGATGCGTCGCACTGTCAAGTACAGAAGCTGAATACTTAGCTATGACAGATGTGTGCAAAGAGCTATGCTTTATTAAGAACTTTTTATCTGAAATTGATAGAAAGCAGATGGATATGATTGTGTATAATGATAATCAGAGCGCACAAAAACTGTTGCAATTAAAAGAATATTCCCATAAACGAACCAAACATATCGATTTGCGCTATCATTTTATTAAGGATTTAATACAAAAACATTATGTATCAGTTAGGTACATGCCTACCCAAAGTATGCCTGCAGATATACTTACCAAACCTCTGTCATCTGTAAAGCATAATAGTTTCATGAAAGATATGAATATAAAGGCTATGTAAATTATACTTACCTATACTAATATTAAGCAATGTTTGTGTGTAATCTACTGAAAGCATTGTGTTGCATCATGATATTTGCATTGTATTTTATTTTTATGCATCTTGTGTTTTTAAATTGCATTTTTGTTGTCATGATGTGTGTTTTTTTTTATTTATTGTGTAATTTCGTATGAGACTTTATAGGCATGTATAAATTAATAAGAATAAGGGGAAGTGTTAGAAATTAAAGGCTTATTACTGGTATTCTTATAATTTAGTAGTAATGTAAAACAACATTGGCAACACCGCTTCGCTTATGTCACCTTTTTTAACTCGCTGCTCTCTCGCTCCCATGTATGTAATATTAATTAAGTTTTACAATATAATTTTCCCCTCAAGATATCTGCCGTTTAATTCATTCAAGTACTTAATTTATAATCCCAAAACTACGCGGATCTACTACGCTGCACCTGCTCTGCACATCATACTTCAGGTGAAAATAATCCTGCATTAGGGGAGATTAGTATTTGACTTTATATCCAGAAAGTATAACTAACGCCTTATTATTTATTCTTGGGAATTCTTTGGAGTTTTTTCTATAAATTACTCATAGTGGTGCTCTCTAAGCTTGGGTATATTTATGAACCTATAGCTTCTTATCTATAAATTAACTCTACATACCTACGATACATTTTTATATACGTAACCACCTCCCGCTTTACCGCTCTAATGTACAAAACGACTGGTCTAGTTCCGTCGTGTCGCTTGCGCATCATTTAAGCTCTCGCGCACGTTCGCACAAACAATCTAACGACATATTTATTCGCCGGAAATTCCTAGACAAAGCTTGACCTTTCCGTTAGTGCTGTACCGAAAATACAGGGTCATAAACTTATACTATAGAAACAAGATGGTTGCACCTCTAATATTTAAGTGCTCTGTTTAGTCAGCAGATGAATTTAAGCCCCTTTGTATTAAACTATCGAATATAATCCAACATAATTAATAGACTCTACTCATTCTCGATCAATCTAATTGCAAATTACCTACATACATACACTTAAAAAACTAAATAAGGTATAACTCTACAATTACTATTTGATTGCTTACTTTTACACGGCTGAACCAATTTTGATCAAATGTATCTATTCGTTTAGGAGCTACGATGCCAGACATACAGATACACAGACACACAGATACACACGTCAAACTTATAACACCCCTCTTTTTTTGTCGGAGGTTAACAAGAGTTATTGTCGTACTTCAAGTAACATCCTATATCGTATGTTCTACGAAATAAAACCTTTATGAAGTTTGAAGGTGAAGACCTACGGTAAAGACCCCGTCTGTCGCATGTTACTCGAGTGTGAAATAGACAAACAACATAGCGTAATCCGCGATATAATCTATTCTTCGTCACATAATTGTTCTAGTTTTTTTTTTCCTTGTAGTAATGTAATAAATAATAATAGTTTAAAACAAGTGCACGTGTTATACGGGTTATCTCGGAAACGTTTAACGAAGTACACGGAAATAACACAAAAAAATATGATGTATAAAGGGCCGCGCATCAAGTTACCCATGCGTGCAGTGCGCTGTTGCGATAAGAACGGTTTTTCATACGTATAGGGGGACTTTAAATTAGTTAACGAAACTTTAGGGGGTTGTTCTCCCCATGAAAATGAAGAATTTTCCCCAAAGAACCTATGAAATTCTCAAAAAAAATGTCGACTACCATACGCAAATCACAAGAACTAATATAAGTCAACCCACGAAACTGAACAATTTTGAACAAAGAAGGAAGTATGAAAAAAAAATTGCATCTCCATACAACTTGAGCGATTAGCTGATTTTCCTTTGTATGGGAAATCGTCAATATTTTTGAATATTTCGTATATAGTGAAAATTCAGTATTATGGGGGAACCACACCCTAAATTTTCGGTAACTAATTAAAGCCACCCATTTAGTCTGTGAAATAAACAGTTTTTTGTTTATTGAGCAGCTTAACTATTAAGATATCGTCTTACCACATACAGAATCCAGGGTATAAGTGCTGAGGTATGGCCAGAGGCTGAAGGTTTCTCCATCAGCACGATCCATGAGCCGCTGGGCGAGCCGCTCGCTCTGCTCAGAAAATACTTCCACGAAGTTCTCTACAATCTTTGGACTAAAAGCCGGGACTAGAATCTTCCTGCGACGACGCCATATTGGCACTGAAAAATATTAACAAGTATTAATGAATATTATTGCTACACATCATAAAACAAAGTCCTCTGAAGCATCTGTATTTTTTATTATTGAAGTCTCTAATGAGGCTGACAAAAACGTAACTAAACGCCCCAAGTCCCGGTAAAATTATGAATAGAAAAATAACTGAATAAGGTTGCACTATCTATACGAAAACGGACATTATTACAAACGAGATATCTATACATCAACATCAACGTGTGTAATGTAGTCTAATAACGTGTTCTGTCGTTTGAACTTGTCTTAATTAATCAAACATATGAATGGCATCCTTATAATAGGCGTTCATTTAATAGTTTCGGTCCTTATAAAGGCCTTAACAACATTATACGATTAGGTGCGAATCTATCTCTCACTCAACGTGCAGGAAATTATTATTTACATTCACTGATCCTTGATTTTTATCTATATTTAATGTCCTCTACAATTAGTAGGCAGACTTAATTGTAGTTTGAGTGATCACTATCTGAAGTAGGTGTTTTACCTATTCATAGCCGTTATACTTCTATTAAACACTTTGGCTGAGTAGAACAGTACAAGTTTTAAATTAATATGTAGTGCCGCACTGTTTTTAACTACCCCTATAATTTTATCTATTTTTAACGCTATAATAGAAATTAAGTGTAGGTATTGTATTTATATTATTTTAGAGCATAAACATTTCTGTAAGTATCTGTATTATGACATGGACTTTTGTCCCATGTCTACATATACAAAAAAATATCTCACTGAAAATTTTTCTTATAATATTCTCCTATATAATCTAAGTGCAATTTAGAAATATGGATGTCTGGACTTTGTTCCCGTGGGAATTTTGTAAAATTCTTCCTCATCCACAGTCTATATTTACATCGTAAAGGGGATCAACGTGCGAAATTTCAGCTTTCTAGGTGTAAGGGTTTAGGCTAGGTTGCCTAAACCCTTACGAATCATGGATGAATTAGTGAGTTAAAAATTCTACATTTTGAGCTGTCTGCTCGCGATTTCGTTCAGGTAGCACAGAATAAATAAAAAGACAAGCCAAGGTTCGAACCCGTGTCTATAGAGCCCTATGTTTGGCTGTGTTTCTATTTGACAGTTTTGGTCGAAAAATACGATCACATTATAGTACAAATATTTTGGAAAATCCTTTCTTATCGGATGCCTACATCATCATCATCATCATATAAAGAGTACACCCTCCAAACTCGTTTCTACTCTCAGCGGTTTAGGATGCGCGTTGATCCATCATTCAGTCAGTTAGGGCAAAGCGTTTTATTAATATAGTTACTCACCAGGAGCAAAAATCCCTCCGTATCCTATGACTTCCCTGAGGAACCGATGGAGGTCATCCTTCTCCAAACACGACTTTAACACTACTTCTAAGTCTTTCGGGTTTATTAGTACTGCAAACAAATTAATTGTTAATTAAATTAACTGCATGGTTTTTGATTGGGCTGACTTTAATTTAGGATGTAAATATTAATACAATGCTGCTTTTTTCTTATTGTGGTTCGGCATATTTGGAATAAGTAAGTTGATTTTAAAATGATAATAACAAGACAGATAGGTATTGTGTTCCGAGAGACATTAAGAAAATAGAGGCACATATATTTCCCCACTAGCATTCCGCTCGGAACTTTGTTCCCGTGGGAATTCGGGAATATTATGTAGCATATGTTACTCAGGGATAACGTAGCATCCTAATGGTGAAAGAATTTTTGAAATCGGTCCAGTAATTTTTAAGTTTATTCATTACATACAAATATACAAATCGTTCCTCTTTATAATATTAGTTTACCTAGATGAAAGTGACTGAACGGTTTTGCGCCAACCAACTTACAAACTCCGGCTAATATGATGAATAAATTAATTTTATTAATAACCATACAACGGATACTCACCAAAATACAGAATATGCCCCAGCCACCCTTTCATTATCCCATCATGCTTCATAGCCTCATAGCTAAACTCTTGCAAAGACGCCATTATATCTAAAATAACAAAATATTGTGTTGTTGACATTTTTATAGTGACTAAGTATCGCTTACCAAATATTTAAGTATCGGTAATAGCAGCAGTTAACATGTTCATATACATTTTTTTAACATTGTCGGGTTAACTAACTTAGCTGCAGGTTCCACATTGGGCCAAATATTTACATGCAACTAGAATTCCTACATTAATTTCATTAAAACAATTCAAATTCCATAATATCTTCCATAGTAACTGACCAAAAAGCCACCAAAACACGGTTTTCTTGCAACCGTGGCACACAATCTGTCAGTTTACAAATCGCCTATGAAATTTGTAAGAAACTTTTAATAACTGAGATTCAGATAATATTTTTTCCAGCTGAAAGCATATGTAACACATTTTACAAAGTTCTACGGGCTAGTTGTTCAAGTAGCCGCGAAAATACGCATAATTTTATGTAAATAAAGTCCTAGTAAAACTGGCGAAATGTTTCACTTTCTCCGTAGCACTCGAAGCGCTCGTAGCCCAGCCTTGATCTGTTCGGAATCGATCAATGAGGTAAAGCACAGGTGGTGCAGGTTGATGGGTGAACACAGGCAGTTAGTGGTATTTAATCATCATCAGTCCCGACTGTTGTGGACTGCCTACAGTTTTCAAAAACATCTCTACCTAACATTTTTATCAAAATCCGTTCCAATTTCAACCTTATTACCAGTGGACAAGAAATGACGTGGATAACAATTAAGAGAACCGATCTAATAAATGTTATTTTGTTACAAATTCAGTATGTATTTAAGAATGCATTGGGATCTAACAGGCTAGTAAAAAAATGCAATCAATCATGATAATTGTGAAGCTATCATCACCAATTACAATAATTACATGCACAACTATCCACATTTTTAGGATATTTTCTGTGTCGTAGAGAAATATTTTCTTTGTTCAGACAGGATTTTACCGTGCCTAGCAAGTAATTGCGCAATTTTCTAGTTATAACTAAGTCATAACCAGTTATTGTAGTCTAGTTTTTCTCAATCATAGTAACTTCTAGATAACAAAGTAGAGCACTCGTAACCTGAGCGAGTAGGTACTGTCATTTCACTTCTATAACAATCGATTGAGAGATTTTAATATCACTAGTTTTAAACATATTATAACGGGTTATTTTCTTATACATTTTTGTTACGAGAATCTTAAATAATATTTAAAGATCTCATCACAGTTGAAGTTCTCTAATTCAGTAAATAAATACCTAAACTTAAGTAAGCTGCGGCTACTTTAAATACGGAAACGAAAGGTTGTGAACCAGCCCACTAAATTAAAACCTTTTCCCAAAAAACGAAACAGAAAAACGATATAAGAATCGCCATTTCAAGCACTGACATCATAGAGTTCCCATACAACTTCATCAGCATATAGCGCATTTTGTATGGGATATATATATTTTTTTCGTATTTTGACCTATGTTCCTTGGGGAAGTTGTTCAGTTTCATGGACTGATTAACTACCCGAGAGGTTGAAAGAGAGATACCTAAAGCCCTGTATTACGTCACAGCGTATGGGGGCGGGGGGGTCAAGGTCATACCAAACGTGACCATACATGTTAAAGGGATACCAAAACGTGACATAGGGGGGGAGGGGTTCAAAAATTCGAAATTTTGCGTGACGTAATATGTGGACGGCCCCTAATTACATATGTTAACTACCCTTTACTCATATATTTCCCTTAATTTCTCGATTCTGTTGGGTTACTTACAACTAGTTAGCGAAAATTGAGGATCTGAATCAGCCCAAAAAACTGAAGAATTTTCCCTAAGCAACACTGGTAGAAATATGAAAAAACAATTGACCTCTCCATATAACTTGTGTGATCAGCTGATTTGCCTTTGTATGAGGTGTCGGAATAGAAATATTTTTTGAAAATTTCATATAGGTGTATTGATGCAAGTTTTTCAGATTCATTGATCAAACAACTCCCTAAAGTTTCGCTAGCTAATTTAAAGTCACCCCATTATTTAATAATAAACCCCATTATTTATTATTTCTTCTAAAGCATTTGAACTTTAGATTTGCCCTTTTCATCTATTAACATTCTATTAACAAGTGTTATTAACACTACTAATAAAAGACGAAAGGACATCGTTTGCAAAGTAAGCTCGTCTTCGAAATTCCTTTATAGCAATAAGTTTTTCACATTCCTCGGTATATTTTTGTATAACAAATGGAACAAATCAGTATGTATCTACGATAAGAATTTATTCGAATTTAAGAAGCTAGTCAATGATTATTTACAGGAGTTTTCCTATTATGACGAAACCGAAAATTTTATGTTAATTGTAAAATTTATAGTATCTAAATATTGTCAGGTTAGTTTTAATGTTATATTACTATTGTTAGAATTTAGACACATACGCACGCCTTCTTCATGCAATAGTCACATAATAGGTATTTGTATTCAAATAAATTGGATTTAGTTTGTGTACCAGCCCATCGTATATTGCCTGAAACACAGGTTTCACCTAGTTCAGGCGTATACCTAATTAACTAGTTAAGTTTCCTTTTATTTTTAAAATAATTTTGTAGTCTCTAATGCTAATCATGTATGCCTTTTTGTAAATTAATAAACAATTTATTCCCAAATCTCGGGCAATTACTTTTGGAAGGCATGCGTGAAGCCGAAGCCAACACGTAGAGGCCCGTTCAATAGACAATTTCATTTAGTAATATTATTATTATCTATACTCAAATTACTGAAACTATCTGGCGTATGAGCAACTTGCATCTCTTGTGCTATCGTGCCTTTAAGTAATTTTCATGCGTAAGTAAGACATAGGTAAATTGTTTGTTTACATTCTTTGCATACAAAACCAGCAAGGGAAAAATATTGATATTTTATGTTTTCAAATAATGTAATATATTTTGTCGAAAATTTTGGAATAGAAAATTGTCCCAAACTATAAATTGAACACCATATATTAACTTGAAACACTATCTTACCCTCAGTAGTTCCAGAGAGTTTATGCGCAATCCCAATCCCGGGCAAAACATCGTCTGGCCCCGGGATTTTGGCTGCGAGCTGATACATGCGCCTCCTCCGGTATTTGAACACCGCCATCCACACCAAAGGAAACAAGGCAACCAACAACAGTATCATAGTGCACTTTGAACTAAAATGACTGATAAACGGTTGCAAATTGACCAATCTTTCACGTCACAGCCCTAACGCGCATGGTTCTGTCCTGTTAATGGACTGGCGGAAAATGTTCTGGGGCTTATATGGACATTTTGCGACGCGGTTCACGCACCAGTTCTTCGTGGGTATAATGGCTCAGGTCGAGAAGTTCACGGCATTTAGTCTACAACCTTCGGACTACAGGGAAGTGGCAATTACGCTGTTTGTCTCGGACATCACTCGCGCACAGGGTGTTGTTTATGGGCTTTTGTACGTGGCTAGTATTAGAAATGGGCGATTGACATTTCGTGGTTAGGTAGGTGTGAGGTAACCCAATAGCTCTATTATAAAAAAGATCTGATCAATATGCCGTCAGAACCAACTGTTGTTGTACTATTAGTGGTAAATGAATTTGTTTTCTAAATTTGTCTGAACTCTGAATCTGTCTTGCGTTCCCAACAGTTACTTAGGCTATTCTATCGTAAATAAAACACACTCGAAGGTTTTCCCTTGTCCCTTGGAACATAAACTAAGACCGAACAGCTGAGAACAAACATCAGCATTTTATACAAATAATTTGCCACAATCGGGAATCGAACCCAGGACCCGTCTCCCCAAAAATCCAAATTGCACGCGCTTCTAACTGAAACGCTAGTCTTAAAACGGAGAATAACTTTTAAATTGCATTAACATTTGATAAAACAAACAATTACCCCTGTTGCAGAATACACACCCTTTTCTGTTTACTTACTTACGTAAAAGATCAGCAAACAGGGGTGAGATAAAAGTACAAAAGAACAACATTAAACTCGATTGTTACGAGTACAAGACGGCTATCTAGATAAATTAATTGAATAATTGTTCTATTCCATTTTGTCGTGATTCGTAATTTACAAGACGTTTCGCTGATATATTTCTGTGAATTTAGTGGTAAAAAGTCGACTAACCACGTAATATAGAGGTGACTTTTTTGAGATATTGTGGTATATAAATTATTGCCCCTGACTGTACACATCTTCTTCTTCTGGTGCCTCTCCAACTAGTGAAGATCGGCAGTCAGCTCCGCATATCTCTCTCGATCTATCACCGAGATACTATTATTTATTATACATATTACTATCACTGAAATAAGTCGGATGAGTTTTATTAAAATTAAACAAACTGTAAATTCGGATTGCTCCTCCAGGAACTTTAGCATTTGACTTCGGAAAAATTCCAACCAAGCTGAGAATTTGTGTATATGTACCTTTTAGCTTCCTGAATAACCTCTGAAAAGTCCCACGACTTCAGGAGTAGGCATAACTTTTGACAGCCAAAAAACGGTGAAAAAAATTACCTTTCTTCCGTTTTTTGCATATTTCGTTCCTGTTGATTTTTCCCCTATGAAGTGTACCAATAAAAGAAAAAAATGAAAAAATATCTACAAAAAAGATTATGAAAGTCCATTGATAGAATCAGTCATTTTCACGGAAAAAGGTTCGAAACACCGGATTGAGTTTCAACACGTCACGTTACAGAATCACGCCCTTGATTACTTATTTCTGACCTTAATAACCTTATAATTGTTTATCTATTAGGCAATTTGTGATAATAAATATTATAAATGCGAAAGTTTGTGAGGATGTATGGATGTATGGATGTTTGTTACTCTTTCACGCTCAAACGGCTGGGTGAATTTTGATAAAATTTGGTACGGAGGTAGCTGACACCCTGGATTAACATATAGGCTACATAATTTTTCCTAAATTTATACGGAAACAAAGTCCCGGGCGTAAAGCTACTTTATGATTAATCTAACAGTACTTGGATTTATTACTTATTAATTCTATATTTAATGTTTTGACATAACCTTTTTACTGTTTTCTGTGGTTTTGTTGTTTCTTGGGGTGATCATGAAAATGCACATCCATATAAATGTTTACCGGAGTTTCAATGCCCGATTACGTTAAAACTATTACTGTTATCAGTAAACTTTGTATCACCGTTTTTGTAGAGAATTTTCCATTCCTTGTTTCATTAGTAAACCTCATAGCGGTAAGATCGGCAGGAATGAAGTTATATGCAAAAAACCGGAAGAAGGTAATTTTTTTCACCGTTTTTTGGCTGTCAAAAGTTATGCCCACTCCTGTAATCGTGGGACTTTTCAGAAGTTATTCAGGAAGCTAAAAGGTACGTGTACAGTCAGAAGCAAAAATATGTATACATTGCAAAGGCTCCAAAAATATGTAAGCACCTTCGACTCCAAAACGAAGTGCTCAACGTGAAGAGCATAAATTTATAGCCACTGGTCCACATCATAAATATGTATACACTCATTGCTTCATTAAATTATGTCTACCACGAAAGGGGCAAAACTATGTATGCACGCATGTATTCACGCGTTGTTTCATTCTGTAAACCAATATTATAAAAAAAATTATACACAATGTATCCATCAATAATATGTATACAACTAAAATTTCATAACTCCGTATACAAATTAATTCATTAAAATGGTGAAAAACAAATGCTTGCAAGAGTTCCTGACAGTAGGTCGGGCACCTTCGCAAGCCATACAAATAGCACCGATCTATTTATTTTCTCAGAGAAATTCTTTATTATTCGTTGTGGGACGTAAACATACAAAATATTTAAATGCCCAAGTGAGTTTTCCGTATAAATAAAATAGGGTGTTAATTAATCAATCTGAAAGGTTTGCACGGCTATCCATCATTTTTCTTTTTCTTTTTTTTAATATATAAAAGAAGAAACTGACTGACTGACTAACTGAAATATCAACGCACAGCCCAAGCCGCTGGGTCTAGAGATTTCAAATTTGGTACGTAGGTTTTTTATGAGGTCTAGGGGAGCACTAAGAAAGGATTTTTCGGAACTCACCCTCTTAAGTAGATGAAACAGGGGTTCGAAGTTTGTATGGAGAAAACATTTTTTTGACATTTTAACTCGAAACTTCGTCGAGATATACCTTGAAGCAAATAAACGTACACGTGTTTCGCGATTTTTCGAAAATCCTCCCCTAAGGAGCCAAGAATAGGGTGACTAAAAGAGATCTTTGCGCGAGCGATGACGCGGGAAAAAGCTAGTTAAGCATAATATTCTTGATTATTTTATTTCAAATTTTAAATCATAACGCTGTTAAGATAGATGTTATTAGTGGAGAAGTTGAATACAACTTCATGGAACTTGAGATGAGTACTTTATATGAATCAACGCGTGAATACATGCTATTGGTGGAAGCTTGCATACATAGTTTTGCCCCTTTTGTGGTAGACATAATTTAATGAAGCAATGAGTGTATACATATTTATGATGTGGACCAGTGGCTATTTTATGCTCTTCACGTTGAGCACTTCGTTTTGGAGTTGAAGGTTACATATTTTTGGGGTCTTGACAATGTATACAAATTTTTGCTTCCGACTGTACACAAATTTTCAGCTTGTTAGAATTTTTCAGAATTTTGCCCATTTTTCTTCTGAAGTTCCTGGCATACTAAGCTATAGAATCTTTTTGTCACACTCTAACGCTGTCAAAACTTGTGGTACTGGTTAATTTGGCTTTTGTTTTTTTTAACTAAGAATTGATGTAGTACCTAAAATTTACGAATGTACTTAATATATTCTATTCTACCACTTAAGCACGTAACTAACAAAGAAAAACTCCGTCAGCAGAAAATCAGCCAAACCGGATTCAGTACCAATTATGTCTATTATAATAAATACCTATGGGAAATATCCTGAAGAAACCACATTATTTGAAGACCCAGCTAATAGGGGTTAATGATTAGATGTTTATACCTATTTAAACTATTTACCTGTACTTTACTCTAGAAGTCTAGACCGCAAAGATTGCACGTCTGTACGCGGGTTTCCCTATTACTACATATGTTACAATTATATCATTTGAAACAATTGCAATTATAGTAGCAATGGAATGAGACTTAATCATAAAATATACAAGAACAGAAAGACAGAAAAAAAGAAGTCTATAATCTGTTAATCATACAAACTGGTGTGTTCAATGCATAGCCATAGGTATTCCGATCTGATACACAAAGTCTATCTTAAGCCTGGTAGACTTTAAATTAAAATGTAAGTATATAAATATGGCCATAATATATAAATATGGCCATAATATTTGAATACGCAAAACTTTTATCAAATGAAATATTATATGGCTATTAGCTGATCTAAAAAATAAGTATTTAGATAGTTACCATTTGCAACACTCCCGGACTAAAATAACGAGTTTGGTGACTATATTCTAAAACGAAATATGACGAAATAACTTGTGATCAGCTAATTTATTAGCCTGTGTATGGGAAGTAAAATATATTTTTTGATAATTTCATAGTTGTTCAGTTTCATGAGGAGAAACACCCATAAGGTTTCAAACGGCGCCTTAACTTAAGTAAGGTCTACTTTGAAACATCGGAGAAGATCTTGCACCTTGAGTGAACCAATACTATCTAAAAAAAGTGTTTTTTATTTGTCCTTTACTAGCTTCAGATCTGAGAATGATCCGTTCCAAGTACTCATTATTTTTCTCGAGTCTAGACCCTATCTTGTCCTGTTGCTACCGCGCGCGGTAAACTCGATAATCACCTGTCTGCAAAGTACCTTATCAATTATCGACTCGGTTATGTCGTAAAGAATTGAGCAAATGAAACACTTCCTTCATACATAAGGTTAAATTATTTAATTAAAAAATATCTATGCATACAACATTTGCAGGTAGTAGAGATACAAGGAGTTTCTAGACGAACTGTAATTATAAAATTATGATAGGTACCTTCTTTACTTCCTGTAGTTAATCCTAGGATATGATTTATACTAGATATTAGGTACAGATTCACTTGCGCCCAGCAGAATCCTCTTAGATATGTCACCGCAACATTGTCGAACCCGTAATATTATTGTAAATTTACTTAGTAAAATTATAATCTCTCATTAATTGGTGAACTGCCTCATTTTTTTTCAAATTGTCGGACTTTTTTATAATATTAATAAAACATAAACTAACTTATCCATTAGGATTATAAATTAAGACATTATTCATGCAGGCCTCCCTCATAGTTTCGTAAATTTGTAATTTTACTGGGCAAATTGCCGCGGAAGATTATAATTTCACAAGTGAAATTTTAATATTACAGTTTTTACAATTTTCCGGTGACAGATATAAGACACTGAATCGTTCAACATTATTATTTTCTTAAGAAGATTTAAAGTCGAAATGGGTCGGGTTATACATATAAAGATATTTTTAAAGTAAAACGTTTTCCCCTATATAGGGTGACTACAAACTAGTTATAGAAATTTAGGGAAATAAATCAACCCACTAAACTGAACCACTTTTCGGAACCTTGAAAAAAATCCGTGTCTCCATACAACTCGAGCGATCAGCAGATTGCCTTAATATGACGAGTCGTTTTCAATAATTTTACAGAACCCATTCTTTGGGGATAGTAGTTCAGTTTTATGGGAAGAATAACCCCCTAAAGTTTCGCCAACTGTTTTAAATTCAGCCTATAAGTCTATTTATATTTCGAGTTAGCTTCTAACCCAAGTTAGAAAAGATACTTAACCCTATTGACGCTAATGTGCATTGGGCCATCATTGCGCTCCTTGCCTTAATCAGTAACAAACTGCAGCAAGATCACAAGAACGGTTGTAATAGAACGGGCTCCCTGCAAAGAATAAAAAATTTACATGGAGTGATTTTAAATTAGTTCGCGAAAAGGGGGTGATTCTCCCCATAAAACTAAACAACTTTTCCCAAAGAACCTATATGAAATTCTCAAAGAAAAATTTCTACTACCCACACAAAGGCAAATCAACGAGTCCATCACCACAGCTGGGCCCCAAACAACCCCCGATAACTTTAAAACGCGGCCCCGAGAAATTCTGTTTTCTTTGCCAATCGTATACGACAAATTTTGAGAAATTCTTGGCATAGTCAAACATTAAAATTTCGATTGTGGCCCAGCTGTGGTGATGGACTCCAAATCAACAGCTGGGCTATGATGATCGCCACGACATATTATCTCACGCGCTATCTCATGGTCACGTGACGCTTTCTCGTAATCTCTTTGGTCGAACCAGTCACGTGACCATGAGATAGCGCGTGAGATAATATGTCATGGCGATCATCATAGCCCTACTGATCGCACTAGTTGTATTTTCATGTTTTGACATATGTTCCTTAGGAAAAGTTCTTCAGTTCCGTGGGCTGATTCACATTCGTAATTTTCGCTAACACATTTAAAGTCACCTAAAATTTTAAATTTTAGGTTGTTTTATTGTATACTAGTATTCCGCCCGGGACTTCGTTCCCGTGGGAATTCGAGAAAATTATGTAGCCTATGTCCATCGGGAATAATGTAGCTGGTGAAAGAATTTTCCAAATCGGTCCTGTAGTAGAGCCTTTCAATGCAAACAAACAAACAATCAAATCTTTCCTCTTTATAAATAGTACAGATCAATGATTGTAGGATACAACTTTCATTTCTTATGTAAGTACCTTAATTTATGACTCATAACAGCGACGAAGAACGAGATCGATTTCATCCTGACAGATAAAAAGCACATATTTAGGGATGTCTCCGTGATCAACAGGTTCAATACCGGAAGTGATCACCGCATGGTTAGAGGCACCCTAAGTATCGATTTTAAGCTGGAAAGAAGCCGAATGATGAGATCTGTTCTTCGTCCGACACTGCTTCAAGTCGAGAAAGGCTTAGATGCCTTTCAGCTAGAGCTGAAAAATCGTTTTGCCCTACTCGAAACTACAGGCAATATTGACAAGGACCTCGAAAGCGTGGCACGTACAATAAGCGAAGTGGGAGCCAGGCATTTTAAGGGAAAGCGAGCAAGCCGGAAGTCCAAACTTTCAAACGAGACTTTGGAACTGATGAGAGTACGACGAGAAACGCCGGAGGATGTTTTGTCAGATCCCCAGGCACTCCATAGAAAAATCCGGAAATTGGTGAGACGTGACCTCCGAAGCTCTAATACTCGCCTCATACAGGAGGCGATTGAGCAGAACCGGGGGTCAAAAGTCTTTTCCAAGAACCTGGGAAGGAGTCATCTGACAAAGCTAAAAACCTCGGACGGCAAAATCGTCACATCAGCACCGGAGATCCTCGCTGAAATCGAGGACTTCTACGGCAAATTATATGCTTCGCGAAACCCGAAGCCTCCACCCGACGCCAACGATCCACGTGCCATGCTTACACGCCACTTCACCGACGACCTCCCAGATATGGACGAAGACGAAATTGCGGCGGCTCTCCGACAGCTTAGCAATGGGAAGGCTCCCGGCGAAGACGGAGTAACCTCAGAGCTCCTGAAGGCAGGAGGAAGACCGATAGTCAAGGAGCTCAAAAGGCTTTTCAACTCCGTAATAACCAATGGGACTACCCCGGAGCAGGGGCGTGGTAGCGTTGTTTTTCAAGAAAGGGGACAAAACTCTCTTGAAAAACTATAGACCATTACGCTCCTGAGCCATGCCTATAAGCTGTTTTCGAGAGTCGTCACCAATCGTCTGGCCGCTAGATTTGACGCCTTCCAGCCACCGGAACAAGCAGGGTTTCGCAAAGGCTTTAGTACCGTAGACCATATCCACACAGTAAGGCAGGTTATGCAGAAGTGCGAAGAGTATAACCAGCCACTGTGTCTAGCTTTTGTGGACTACGAGAAAGCCTCCAGTCGAGACCTGGGCAGTTCTGGAGTCCTTGCAGCGTTGCCAAGTCGATTGGCGATACGTGGAGGTGCTGAAAAGCCTATTTAATATGGCAACGATGACAGTCCAAGTACAAAACCACCGTACAAGACCAATCCAATTGCTCAGAGGTGTTAGACAGGGGGATGTCATATCCCCGAAACTGTTTAACAATGCTCTAGAGGACGTCTTCAAGATGCTAGATTGGAATGGACTGGGCATCAATGTCAACGGCAAATTTCTATCGCACCTCCGCTTCGCTGACGACATAATCATATTGGCAGAAACACCACAAGTCCTGCAAGAAATGCTGCACAGCCTTAACGCTGCCTCAAGACGTGTCGGCCTTGGGATGAACTTGGACAAGACCAAGGTCATGTTCAATGATCATGTCGTGCCC
The DNA here is from genome assembly GCA_949987775.1 of Aproaerema taeniolella. NCBI lineage: Eukaryota > Metazoa > Arthropoda > Insecta > Lepidoptera > Gelechiidae > Aproaerema > Aproaerema taeniolella. Next base: position 9,349,950 of record OX465251.1, on the reverse strand, counting down.
AGGCCGATCTCTGTTGACGGTGTTACGCTCGATGTTGTTCAGGAATACATATACCTCGGGCAAGCGTTGCAGTTAGGTAGAGACAACTTCGAGCGGGAAATCACCAGAAGAGTGCAGCTTGGCTGGGCAGCATTTGGAAAGCTGCGTCATATCTTTTCGTCGCCACTCCCGCAGTGTCTAAAGACCAAGGTCTTCAATCAATGCGTCCTACCAGTCATGACCTACGGAGCCGAAACGTGGAACATGACAGTGAGGTTGGCCCACCGATTGCACGTCGCTCAGCGAGCAATGGAACGCTCCATGCTCGGGATCTCGCTAAGGGATAGAATCCGAAACGAGGTCATCCGACAGAAAACCGGAGTGATGGATATTATCCAAAAGTGTAGCAAGCTGAAGTGGCAGTGGGCTGGCCATGTCTGTCGCAGAACCGACGAGCGTTGGAGTAGACAGGTTCTCGAATGGAGACCACGTCTTGGCAAACGTAGTGTAGGACGCCCCCCAGCCAGATGGTCAGATGACCTAAAGAAGATAGATAGGTAGTGGCTGGATGAAAACATCGGAGGATCGTGAAAAGTGGCGCACCTTGGGGGAGGCCTATGTTCAGCAGTGGACTGCAATAGGCTGATATGATGATGATATGATGAACAGCGCCGGTGTATCTGTGCGTCTGTATGTGGCGTCGTAGCTCCTAAACGAATCGACCGATTTTAATGCGGTTTTTTTTTGTTTGAAAGCTGACGCAATCGAGATGGTTCTTAGTTATATTTCATCAAAATTGGTTCAGCCGTTTAAAAGTTATAAGCAATCAAATGTCGGGGGTGATACAAAACATTTCATTTTTGAATTATTTTATATGTTTTATGAAAATTTTAAAGTCTGTTCACTTACCTCTAACAACAACCTATAATCGATCTTGGTAAGTTCACAAGCTGTGAACACTGGTACCTGGTGCAACACTTGTAAAGAAAATCGCATCGCCTGGAATTTTTTTTTTATAACACTTTAAACTTTCGCTATATGAACACATAATTTGGAACTAACACTAGTTTTAAATTATGTGTAGTACATACATACATAATATATGTATATGTTAACGCAAATGTATGAAATTCGTCATTTCCTAGGATATAATACGTGTGTATTAAAAATCTTTGAAACAATATTTTATACATTTCCTAGATAGCCTCGGAATTGTATAAAATTCCTAAATTTCATACATTTCCGGTAAACTATACGCGAATTTTGACTCGTGTTAGTATTAAACTTTTTTTATGCCTGCAACTGACAAATTATGCGGCGTTTTACACTAGAACTTATTTAATCTTCTTTAGTATCCATTGTCATAATTTTTTTGTACAATTTTTACATATACATACATTTTTGTGTTACATATATATACATACATACTTTAGTGCGACTTTCTCTATAAAGTGTACGAAATAAGAACAGTACAAATACGGGGTACAATGCGTTTAATTGTAAAGCTTGTTGTGCTCTTGAGAGTATCAAGTTGCAATTGCTTTGAAGCCCCAGGCGAAAATGATAATTACAGCATATAAAGTTCACTTCACCTGTCATAACGTACAAGATAATTGTAAGGATATCTAATAATTACATCAATCTCCTACTTCTTAGGTTTTAGTATCAAGGTTTCATACAACACATACATACATAAATACGCTCACGCCTAAAATCCCTATCGGGGTAGGCAGAAGCCAGAACCATCAGTGGTCAGTCAGTGGTCATACTAAATGGAAATAAACACGATTAAAGCTACTTATAAGCTGCTAGAAGACAAAGAATAATCGCTTACCTGTTTTGAAACAGTTGGACCGATTTCACAATTAATGATTTCATGCAAAATGAAAGACGTTTTAGTAGCCTGAAAAGATAGATATTAAAAATTACTTACCTGAAACACTTTTTGTGCTCTTGAAATAAAAATGTGTTGAAAGTCGTGATACATTTACATACCTCTTCAACAACCATTTCTGAGAAGAAAATATTCAGAAATATCACCACAATCGTGTACGCAATCTGCCAGAAAACATAAACGAGAAAATATATGTATCTCTGTGTATCGTGAAATAAGCCTGTCGCCGTTGCTTCCATGAAATAAAACAGGTACAACACTATGTACAACAGACAAAATTGCAAGGTACCGGCCAGAGCAAAGCCATACAAAGAATTTGCTGTTCCGCCAGCTCTATATAACATGCCGTACACTACAGCACACGTCTTGATCTTCTCACAAACATATTTCTCTTTATACTGGGATACCTTCTGCATATTAACCGACCGTTTCGCTCTTACCAAAATCAAATGCTCCCAAGACTTGCACTCCTTAATCTCAGTCAACAAATTATTCAAAATCTTATATCTAGTTTTCAAGAAGTATACGTGGTAGCAGTAATGTGCAGTGGTTACTAGAGCGAAAATATCTCCCCATGATGCTTGGTAAATTACTTCTACAGGCAACGGTACGTCTATACTGGATAACGTCATCAACACGCTCAGTAAACGGGTAGAGCCGACGACTATCTGGACAACTGAACAAAAGAGCAGCTCCTTAGCATTCCTAAGGTAATCTATCATTACACCCAAACCTGCAAGCTTGTTGTCAATTTCTTTTATTTTGTTGAAGTAATCACACTTCGATCCAACTTGAAATGGTATCTTCCACATCGCATAAGTTACAAATTAGAGCGGGACCCAAGGAGAATGAGTTCATTTCCGTGGGACTTAACTCCGCCATACGAACTACTGGTATGTACTTATTCGGCATATGTTCCTGAACACAAAAAGTGCGGTAGTCACTTTCTAAGGGTATGGAGGGGGTAGCTATGACGTAACAAAGATGGCGGCTGGGCCTATTTTATTTACGCTATATTTAGATAACTACTGGGCAGATTTACTTTAATAGGGTCTCAAATGAAAGATAATTTAATATACATTGTTTTATTCTGAAGATTTATTAGTGTAAACCTAGTAACAAAATAAATATTTTCAAAAAACGACATTTTGTAAAATTAAACTTTTTTTACCGTGTGAAAAGAACAGAAACCGTAAGGATTACGGTAATTTAGCTTATTATAAAAAATAGCTACACTTATCAGCATTCTAATGAACCTAAAAACGTTTAAATCGAGCTATAAACAACGGAACTGCAGTCGTCTAAGTGAGCGTGGGTAGTGCCGAACTGACTACGGTACTTAGATTTTGGTACGAATAATCTTGAAAATAACGTGACAAAACAGGTAGAATCACAGCAAAATGAAAAAGTATTATGAACAGGCATATTTTTTTTAACAGATATAATTTTTTTTGTCAAAAAATTTTCTTCATTATTTTTACGAACTATTTTCAAAAATTCTCGTAACAAAAATAACGCTTCGTATCATATTGAAATAAAACTCTTCATACTTGCACGTACTTGCGTTATATTTCAAAACAAAGGACTCAATGGTACTGGTCTGTACTGATGGACATGAGAGTGTAAACGTACGCACTCGAGACAGAGGCTGGTTCGTTTGAAATCATTTGGTCAGGCCTATGACACTGTTAGTACCAATAACTGCGAAATGGCGCTGCTATCGCTTTTTTTTAAAGATTTTATGGACTTACCTACTTTACTCAGTGGTTCACCCAGAGCAGTTCCGTTTTCAGTGAAGAGACATGTGTAAAAAAAGCGAATTCTCTTGCCTTCTTCATCGAATTGGGTTTTGTCAAAATGTTTTTGACAAACGCGTTGTTTCAACAATTGCTCTTCAGAGAGTTCAAGGAGTATAGGATTCGTTGGCGCGAGAAAAGACATATCCACAAACTTCTTAGATAACTGTTTCTCGGGAAACAAAAAAACCGTAGCGTTTCACCTGTTGCAGTGCAACCACCAACACAACACTTAAGCGTTTCCATGTTAAAGCAGGTTGCAAAAATAACCTAAGATGAAAAAATCGTCGACGGAGGAGGATTTGTGACAAGGATCTGTACTTCAAACTCAACATAAAATACACGACAACTCAACTCGAGCTCGCAAGGGTTCATAGAATTAATCTTGAACGATATAATTGTATATAAAAATCACTGTTCGCCGACCATCGGCTGAAAGAAAAAGTCTTCAGCCGATACCTTGTTTTGCCAACAGCTCAATTCGCCGAAAGGACGTTCTTAATAAAAAAAATTGCCGTTGGCACGATTTGCAGATAAGCCGGTTCACTGAAAGCTCGACTGAGCGAATTAGCTATTTATCGATAGAAAGAATTGCAGAAAGCACTGTTCATATTTTCATTTACTAATACTTACTACGCCATTTGTTGGAACATAAGGTTTAGTTGTTTTAGAATAAAAAGTAGCTTATTGATTAATCTAGAGCAGCATATTCCATCAAAATCAGTCCGTTAGTTTTAGGCATAGAATAAATAAGGTGTAATTCACATTTGTTTGTTTAGATTTATTATAAAGTAGTTATTTAAAAACTAATATAATTTGCAAAACAAATGTATTTGTTTTAGATATAAAATTGTGACCACATGTTGTTGATAGTTTTGACACTCTAAAATATTTTTTTTTACCTACCTACAAAATAAATAACAAAATTTTATATGGAATCAAAGCTAAATGGTAATAATACGGGTTACACATGGCAAAAGATGCTTATGACAATCATAAAATAAATATATATGCATTTTAGTCATTTCCGCGACGAAAACTGATAATGAGTACTGCATTTATTTAGCAATGCACTTCAGTAAACGCTTGTGCGAACCATGAGAGCAATCATACATAATACCGTATTTGTACTTGCTCAGTGACAAGACGCCATCATGGCAGTTTGAGGTTATCTTGACATACAGCATGACGTCACAAGATGGCGAATTAAAGGCGATAGCAGCGCCATTTCGCAGCTATTAGTACTAACAGTGTCATAGGCCTGACCAAATGATTTCAAATGAATGAAGCAACAAGTGCCAAAGTTCACGGCGCAGCACGGTGCAGGGATTCCTTGGAATGAATCTCAGTGTTGCCGATGTAAAAAATATAACGGCGGCTGTACACTCTCGCACGTCAGCGACCAGCCTCTGCCTCGAGTGCGTACGTTTACACTCTCATGTCCATCAGTACAGACCAGTACCATTGAGTCCTTTGTTTTGAAATATAACGCAAGTACGTGCAAGTATGAAGAGTTTTATTTCAATATGATACGAAGCGTTATTTTTGTTACGAGAATTTTTGAAAATAGTTCGTAAAAATAATGAAGAAAATTTTTTGACAAAAAAAATTATATCTGTTAAAGAAAAATATGCCTGTTCATAATACTTTTTAATTTTGCTGTGATTCTACTCGTTTTATCACGTTATTTTCAAGATTAGTCGTACCAAAATCTAAGTACCGTAGTCAGTTCGGCGCTACCCACGCTCACTTAGACGACTGCAGTTCCGTTGTTTACAGCTCGATTTAAACGTTTTTAGGTTCATTAGAATGCTGATAAGTGTAGCTATTTTTTATAATAAGCTAAATTACCGTAACCATAATGGTTTCTGTTCTTTTCACACAGTAAAAAAAGTTTAATTTTACAAAATGTCGTTTTTTGAAAATATTTATTTTGTTACTAGCTTTACACTAATGCATCTTTGGAATAAAACAATGTATATTAAATTATCTCTCATTTGAGACCCTATTTAAGTAAATCTGCCCAGTAGTTATCTAAATATAGCGTAAATAAAATAGGACCGGCCGCCATCTTTGATACGTCATAGCTACCCCCTCCATACCCTTAGAAAGTGACTACCGCACTTTTTGTGTTCAGGAACATATGCCAAATAAGTACATACCAGTAGTTCGTATGGCGGAGGTGAGTCCCACGAAAATCGTTATTTGAAGACTTTCTTACGAATGGGTCCCGCTCTAAATATAAGAGAGGTTATTCTCTCGGTATAATCTCCATACTCTCTTAGTTTAGTGCTGTACAGATTCCGCAAGATTGTTTGGTCTTCTCTGAATACAATGAATGCACAGTAATAGTACGCGGCTGCCCAGAACACGAAACATACGAGTCCAAGAGTGGAAAAAGCACTTTTGATTTCGTTATCATGGCTTTCGTGTACGAATACGGCTAAACCGCTTAATTTTTTAAGAATTATGTAGTCTTGTTGTGCTTCTACAGCATTTTTATAGTTTTTCAATTTAATTTTGCTTCCAAACATTTTATTTTATTTCTGACTCTTCGTTCAACAACCGCTTTCAAGATTAAACGAACATAAAATGGTTGTGAAATTATAATTTATAAAGGGGTGTCATTTCCCTTCATAAAACTTGATGTAATGTAATGATGACTTTATGTTTTTTTTTAATAATAATAGTTGAAAGTGTAATGAATAAAACAAAGAAATGGTATTTGCGGTTATCCACCAGATAATTAGATATTTATTTCTCATGATCTTTCACATTTACAGTGGATCCCTACTTAATGAACATCATAGGCATTTTACATATTGTCATGAATAACAAACAAATTTAGGCATTTTATATACAAAGGAATTTAAGTTGTCGAAATTCATAGTGCGGGTATTATTTATAAGCACTATACAACTTTACATTATGTGAAATTACAAGCATCTCTGTATATTAAACAACTTCCTTCAGGCGGTAGTTTGTGGTGCTCGCTCATTTTGATAAATAGCTACCTAATAATATTACAATGTACACGAAAAATAAATTGTGCTCTTCACTTTATTATCTAAGTAGTCAGGAAAAAGAGAGCATAACAGCTAATTTGATCTGACGCTCTCACACACTACGCTACGCCAACACCACTTCACTCACATAAAAAATATAATTTGCTAAATCATAGTCTAGCAGCTAAACTAGAATTAAGTGTGAGAAATGTCACAAATCAAGGTACAAATTGGCGAACACCGTCATATGGCACAAATCTTACAAAAACCGGTAATGTAACATGGTAACATTCAAATTAAATACCAGATACCGTTTCATTTCATTTTGATTTTGAGCGCATTAAACTACAACATGTGTCTGGATTAATCAACAAGGGCGGAGACAAGTATGAGTTAGTGGAATAATTAATTTATTTCTATATATGCTTTGTGACATACTATTTATCTGTAAATACAATAATGTATCTATCATTAAAAGTGTTTGCAAAAAATATAGGCAATAAAATTACATAACACTGTTTACTTTTATACTTTTAAAATAAAAGCTCCGTACAGCTACTTCTTTCATTACTCAAAATAGAATGAAAATAGAAGCATTTTTCAATGCAAGTCTTATAAAATGCAATTAAACTCTAGGGTTAATATACTACAAATGCACTATTAATAAACTTTCTAACTTTACACATACTGTATGTAATGGAATAGTAAGGATTAAAATTTGATATTCTTTAAACAGACTATAGACACATGATTGCAACAGTAAATATATCAAACGGAGCTAAAGCTTAAGAATTCACTAGGATATATTTTTGGATTACATTATCATACTGTATGTATCTGAAATAGATTTTTATATTCTCAGCTCAAAATAGCGATATTATAAACGCGCTTAGTAATCTTAAATCACGAGCTATACGCAGATCTATTTTTAAAGCTGCACATTTTACCTATTTTTATAGTAACTTTTCATTCAGTTAGCTGATATTCTAAAATTATGGAGGAAGTCTAAAACATTTCGTGTTTGAACAATAAAAGGAAACCAATGGATACGCATTTGGCGCTTATGCTATTATTAAATACTATGAATGCACTTCAAAACGGGATGACAAATTCCGTTGTTTTTTAACATTAGAATTGCGATTTGGTTTATATTGCTTTAGGAAGATTGATCAGTTTTCTACCTAGTTTTACATAATTTTGCTAATCTCACACCTATAAGAAAATTTTTGTTTTTCAACATTCGTAAGCAAAATTTACTAAAAAGTTAATTAACATACTTATCCTGTAAAGCCAACACAAAATTGTATAAAAATATAATCACTTACAAACCTAATGGAAAATAATAAATGCGATATTAACCTCAATTCGGTGATGTATAACGTCCATAAAATAAATGGTACATTTGTGATGTGATGATGATGAGTTTTTACTTACTAATAATATTTATTAGGTTTGCTATAGTGTCTGTATTTCATTTAAACAATTTGTTTTAGTAAAACGGTTATGAGGATGTTTGTGACCAAATGCTTAATAAAATAGTGATGTTAACATATAAATAGTATTTTCTAATTAATTTGCTTTATTTTGGTCTACTATAATAATTGAGATGCGCAAAATTCGTTCAGTTTATAAAATAAGAAGCACCTCAAAGGTCTTGCATATAAGTAGTAAATTTTAGGTGCCATTTTTATAGTCGAAAACGTTGCTTGTTTTTTCCTAATTAGATCCATTCATACGTTGCAATATTATGTGCACTAACTAAACATAATCTTAACTAATAAAAACAAACACGCAATAGTTCAATAACAACTCCGGTTCGAACACATTGCACATACACTTTTGTAAAGCTCAAGACTAAATATAATTAATAAAATCACATCTCATTAAATATCTTTGGATACAACCAAATAAAAATATCATTATAGCGTACAAAAATACAAAAAATATACAAGAATGTCAAACATGAGAGTCAAAGATGCGAAGTAATTTTACTTGTTTATATACCACATTCATTTTGAAATATTATTATAATTTATTATTTTTTTATTCTCCATAGAACATCGATGGAAATTGCATAGACTAGATTTGTAAGTTTGTTGCGAAATATGGTATATATTCAAGTTGGAAACATTGGAAAAAGTATCGTAATACGGTTTCTAGTTATTATCATTTTATCCACAATTATTACTGCGCAGTACTACTATGACGGCAGTTACTTTAGTTGACGCCAAACAAAAAGGCGAACGGTGGTCTTTACGCTTTGAAATAAGTGGGTACAACATTTTCTAACTGTTTCCCTCTCGAATTGAATTCACTTCATATGGCAGGTTTAAATGGACAGCAGCGTAACCCTACCAAATTAAAAAGGCCTCATTTTGTGGCATAAACCGACATTCGCCTTCTTATTTCGCGCTAAGTATATTGTCGTCGAACAATTCTAAAACTCAGTCTGCCGCTCCTCATAGTTATTATTATAACATGTGAGATTCATCGGTCACAGCAGATCCTGAACATGAGATGTATCTAGGTTTGAGATGAGAGTTTTGAGGAATGTCATCTCTTTGCGAGCGTTTTCTAATATTACCCTAGGGTCTGTTGACATGCAACGGAGGCAGTTTGGTGCGAACACCATTGCGAGATTCGCCGAATCCATTTTGGTCTGACTTACCACTTCAGGAGCCGTAAATTGCTGAAGAAAGTGTATTAAGTATGTGAGTACCTGAGAGAAAAACGTGTTTTTATAATATATTTTTTTTATAAATTTCAATTACACCGGTCATAAAACTCACCGGTAATTTGTTTCAGATATTTTCCGTCGGAAATATCAGTGCAACTGGCTAGAAGTCAAAAATATTACAAACATTTGTAAAAAAGAAACCCTGTAAGGTCTTTCTAGGGTTTTTTGCCAGTAGTTTTAAAAGGGGATCAAAACAAGGTTTATTTTAAATTCCAGCAAGGTATTCCAGATATTTCCAACGGGCCATACATAGTGTGTGGTTGTGTACTCACAGTGCGGTTGAGTTTGGGCAGGCGCGCCAGGGCTCTGGTGGCGGCGGCCACGTCCCCGCCCGCCGCGATGCAGGCGCCGTACAAAGCGTCGGGGATCAACGGCTCGTACAGCTCGCGGTACCATAGCTTCAGCAAGCTGGCTGGCGCGTGCGCGTCTGTACCATACCACTAGCTTAATATAGTACAGATATAACTCTTTTATAAGTAACTACCATTCCGCCCGGGACTTCGATCCCGTGGGAATGCGGGAAAATTATTTAGCCTATGTCCATCGGGGATAATTTAACTTTCTAATGGTCTTTCTAACTTTTCAAATCGGTCCACTAACTTCGGAGCCTATTCAATGCAAACAAACAAACAATCAAATCTTTCCTCTAATATAATATTAGTAAGACATCGACAATATAATCCCTAACGGGGTAGGCAGAGCATCAGTGGTATCGCGATTTGAACACATGCTTTAATACTGAAACGGGTCTGAATATGCGTATATATTATCTTTTTACCAACCCGTGACCACGGCGCGCGCAACCGCGCTGAAACATCGCTAATAAAGGTAAAAACTTAATATACGCGAATTTAGACTCATTTGTTTTAAATTAGACTAAAAACTTATGCAAATTTCGATAAAATGTTTTACATAAAGATTTTAAATACACGGCAAAGTAGCCAATGACAGCCGATATATTTTCCTGCCTTTGTAAAATAAAGAGTAAAAAAATAAGCCTTTGTAAGTCTATGCGCTCTGGTACGTATGCGTAAATTATAAACGTGGCCCTACTGTACGGTATTTGACCGACTAGTATCTCTATGTAACATTGAATAATTCTGATGTCATAGTTTAATCATTATTTAGTTTGCAATTAATGGATTTTTAGTGTTTTTTACTTTTCGAATCCAGGTTGTTTTCGATTACTTATGTCAGTGGCCATTTGACCATTTTTGTCAATCATTTGAACTTAACCTTTTGACAAATGCAAAAAGTTATTTTCAACTTTTTAAACAACCAAAAACACTTCAAAGATCTATATGAACGCGTGATCAGTGCCGAAATATCTAATTGTTACACAAAATAAATATCCGAAAACAAGCCTAAACTTACCAGTTAAAGTGGAAGCATCAGGCAGCTCCCAGTTATCAATCTTAGCCTTGAGAGCATTGACCTCGTCCACATCAGCTGACACCCTGAAGATGCCTTCAGTTTCCTTTCCATTGAGCGCCAGGATTTGCTGTGACAACGCTACTTGCACCCATGGTAACTGTCTATTGGGAAACCGCTCCTTTTGTAAGGCCATCACTTCTGCTAGCGTATTGCCGAACATTGACTGACGGAATATTTGGATCTGTGGACAAAATTGAGGTTATGTTGTATTGTCACATATGATCAGACTTCATTTAAATTCAGAGAAGGCGGCGTAAAATTCAGAGAGCGGCAAATTTAAACTTGGCAGACGAATACACAACTCATCGCCAACGCAACTTTGACCACTGAGAAAAATAGACTTAACACAGAAACAGCAGCACTAGACCAGTCAGTGTGGCTTTTTGCTCACTGATGAATATAGGCCATGTTTAGCACTGAGCGTCTGACAAAATAAATAATGCCTATGGCTGAAATGCATCATTTTTTGGTTTTTACCTCGCCTCAAAAAAAAACAAGATTCGGGACTGCAGGAACCTACGCTGGACTGGGAGCAAAAAAAAACATTTATGTATATTTAATGCTCGAAGTTAAAGGGCCAAGTTTATTGTAATTTGAATCCAGCAGGCAAGAAACTTGTGTGGATGCTTAATTCAGGGAACAAACTGTACTAACTCTTCTGAGACATACTGGAGAAGTTCTTAACGTGACTTCAGTATCTCTTAACGTGACAAAAAGATTACAGACAAACACTTATTCAACATTGTTTCAGATGCGGCTCTTTAGTATATCTACGCTGCATTCCTACTCACACTAAAATTTGAAATTATAACTCTAAAATAATAAAAAATTGTATCACCCCCGACATTCGATTGCTTATAACTTATAACTTTTAAATCTCGATTACGTTAGGTTTCAAAACAAAAAACCGTATCGTAATCGGTCCATTTGTTTAGGACCTACGATGCCACAGACAGACACGTCAAACTTATAACATCCCTGTTTTTTGTCGGGGGTTAAAAACTGCCTACCAACCGAAGTTGACATGAACCGCGACAAAATAAACTCAGAAATAAGTTACATCATAAAAAACATATTATATAATATCTAACAGTAAAAATACTCACCCTAGCTTGGTCGATATCTTCAGTGGTTGGTTTCCTAGGCTGCCTCTTGCCTCCGAAGCCGATTCTCTCGAGTCGTTTGCACGCCACGCCGGCGTAATGAGACACTTGGACGTGAATCGGCCATTTCCCCACCTAATCGTTTCAAAAGTCATTAATCGTAAGCGGTTATTGATACATAAGACTAGGCAACATGGTTCTAACCTTCGCCTGTCTGTAAGAGGACGAAGGGAAAAAAAGTAAGTGGTTATTTCAGTAGACGCAATTTCCCATAAACTTGTATTCATTTTTTTACCACTGTTTCATTTCGAAAATTAAACATCATATCATCTTTACGAACATCTTAATTTTTTTGCTGTCATTGATAGAACCGCGAGAGGGAAGATAAATAACGATTGTGACTGGATTAAAGGAGATATCTGGCTCTCACGAAACCGAGTGGCGCCTGCGCAATAGTCTTGTTCAGGGAAGTCCTATAAGCTCGGTACATCACTTGCTAACGAAAGTTATTATTTCGAAAGAACATTAACAAACTATAAATGTCTGTATGTCAAGGTGGTAATCCCAGATGGTAAAACTAGTAATATCGGCACCACTCAACTAAACTTCTTACTTCTGTGTGCGTGAAAGGCAACAAAGTATTGCCTTCTCCTTTACACATACACTACTATCAAAATTATAGTTACCTCTGGAAAAGCATCAGCAAACGCCGGGTCGCGATGTCGATTGACGTAGTTAGTAAGAGCGGGTTGAAACGCAGGAGAAGGCGGCACGAACGCTAGGCAGACCGCTAGAAGCTCCCATCCACGCAGCAATGAATCGCGTAACGGGTTTTCGGTCGTTTGCCGGCATAGTTGCACGTATAGTTCATCGCGGAGTCTGTTTAAAAATAAATGTGCAATTTAGAAATAAGGCAAGTCTGTTTCACAATGAATGAATTAAAAAGCTAATTGACGTTGTTAAGAGTTGCACTGATTTTGCACAATACACTGTGATTGTTTTCACAGTAAAACAAATCGCAACAACAAGTTTCGATGCTAGAAAAATTTTTTTAACTTATTTAATTATTTAAATTGAGGTTCAACAGCTTATAATATACACAGTGTTCAACATTTTAAAAACAAGAAGCCAATTACAGATCCTCAGAAATAGAAACAAGTATCGCTGAGGTGCTTAATCCTAGTATATAATTAAGTTGACACTTTAGTAAAGAAAAATTGCTAATTTAACTACCTTAACATAATTAATTTTTGTGACATATCATCACTATGAAATCTATTAACTTAACAAAGTGTAAATATTTTTTACATCTCATTAAGTTTTCCAACAAGTTTGTAGTTAAAAAGAGAAAAAAAAAATCTTGGTAACTGTCCCTGTTATCTTGACATAGTGCAATGTGGGGGCCGGGAGATGAGGCAATGAGAGACGTGTAGTCCGGTTAAGAGCCGTTTATTGACTGCCAGCCACTGACTTGCTTACATATATTAGCTATAGTTCAGTCTAGATGTAAATCCGTGCTTGCAAAAGGTCGGGTCATTCTGAATTTTTTATATGTTGTTAAGACCTAAACCAATATTAAAAAACCAGATTTGCAATTTCCAAAGTGCTGTGCGAGCGGCGGTGTGACCAAAAAACAAAGAAATTTTCGGTTTTTTTTCAGTTTTTGCTCAATATCTTAGTGAAGGAAGGGTCTGATCAGTATAGTCACTATAAATACCTTTAAAGTATAGTAAATTTGCTACAATTTGAGATCAAGGCGAGCTCTCTACAGCTACTGGTTCCCGAGTTACAGTTCTTCGAAAATATTAATTTTTGTGCAAAAAGTGATTTGCCTTTCTGCACGAGCAGCTCCCAGAGCACCCTTTCTTGTATTTACAGGAAATTTTTCGCAGAAGGGCAGGAGGTGCGGGATCCATGGTGGTGGGGATGGGGATGAGTCCCTGAGAAGACATCTTCCACCCCCAATCAGTGGGATTCAAGTTGACTCCCTGCCACTTCTGCACTTGGAGGTAGCACCTTGCTGTATGGTGGCCTGTGGCATCTTCTGTCGGTGGCAAACGGGCTAGGTTTATGCTCATTGAAGTGACAAACGTCTTATACCTGAGGAAACTCAAAGTGTCCCTCGCGATGTCACCCCCATACAGAGCCACAAAGCACTTGATGCCGGCTTCTTTCACGGCTTGTGGGGTGGAGTCTGGCCGAAGGAAGACCTCCACTTGCTCAGCAAGTGGTTCATTCTTACTCAGGAGTGTGGTGATTTTGGTCTTTCCTTGGCCAAACGGTGCTGAGGTGGTATCGCACCCGGTAAAGGCGTGGGTGAACAGTACCGTCCCGGTTTGTTTTTGAAGAACTGTATCTTGGGAACCAATAGCCGTAGAGAGCTCGCTTTAGTCTCAAATTGTAGCAAATTTACTATACTTTAAATGTATCTATAGTGACTATACTGATCAGACCCTTCCTTCACTAAGATATTGAGCATAAACTGAAAAAAAAACGAAAATTTTATGGTTTTTTGGTCACACCGCCGCTCGCACAGCACTTTGGAAATTGCAAATCTGGTTTTTTAATATTGGTTTAGGTCTTAACAACATATAAAAAATTCAGAATGACCCGACCTTTTGCAAGCACGACCCCCTAATAATATTTAACTTGACTGAGCTACTACAACTAAGAGTGAGGCGAGGTGCGTGGCATACTACAATAACTACAACACTACAATAAAAGATGAGAAAAAGGCAACAATGTAGGAAACTATATTTTTCAAATTGAGATCGTTTTTTTTCATAACGAATGGGTTCGCTCTTGACCACAATCCATTCCAGGGTCGAAGGTGTGGTCGAGGATGTAGCAAGCTCATCCAGAAGATGCCTATGCCCTGAAATTTAGAGGTTTTGGTATCGAGGGATTTCCCCTTATCTTCTACAGAAAATTACTTACTTTTCATTTGAGAAAGTAGCGTGCAGTATATCCTGAGCGACAGAGTTAAGCGTCATCCCTGGCCTTGCTTTCCGATCGCCCATGTAGATTTGGACCAGTCGAAATAGATCGATTGCGGCCTTTTTATGGGCCTTGTCCCAATCCGCTCCCACCATAGGCGCACTGATGGATGATGATGTCCATGATAACATGTCGCGAACTGACGCCTGCCGAATACAATAATTTATCAGTGGACTCATTATAAATTATAAAGTTACTAGCTTCCCGCCCGGGACGTCGTTCCCGCGGGTATTCCGAAAATGAATTATATTGTATGAAAATACGTTCAGTAGTTTTTAAGTTCATCGCGTTCAAACAGACAGACAGATGCGGCGGGTGACTTTGTTTTATAATATAGTATAATAAAGAACCAAATTTCAAAAACCATATCAAGTGTTAAAGATTGGAAAGATATTTTAAAGATTGTATATTCTGTGCCGTGTGAGTCCCCGGCAGAGTAGAATAGGACCACCCTCTTTCTTACCGAGGTGTCGTACAAGGCGACTAAGGTAAATATGCAAGCAAGTTCATCTGCACACAGAGAAGGAAAACTCTGCAATTATATCAAAACCCTCGCCAACCCGTCTGCCAAGCGTGGTGAGTATGGCATTTACCCCTCATGTTATTGAGGGAGGCCCGAGCCCCAGCAGTGGGGACGTATATGGGCTGATGAAGAAGATATTCTGTGAAACGGGATAAAGTGCTATTAAGAAGTCTCTGTTAACTGTTCATGTGTAAGAACATGTATTTTTTTAATCTTCTTCTTATCGTGTAGGTATAGTCAAGTGTGTGGCGAACTTGGCAGTTTTCAAACCGCGCAATGGCCACTGACTTAACGACTGTAATCAATCGGCAACAGCCGGGCCCCACAGTTTAACATGCCTTCCGCAGCAAGGAAACGCTTGTGATAAATTGCCACTTTGGTCACCCATCAGTTTCCCTTCCTCTGTGTACGTTGCTTAATCACACTGATCAGTTGAGATCAGCGAGTGCCACTGGGCTACGAGCGCTTTTCTAGATAATACGAAACAAACCTTTCTCCTAAAGATGCCCTTGTTGAAGTTGAGGTTATCCTTGGCAAAGTTCTCTATATCTTGTTCGACGGGAGGCGGTCGCACAGTGTGAGCAGGGTGCGAACGAACCGGACTGTACAGTTGTGGAGGATCCCCTGGATTTAAAAAAAAAACAATACAATATACTTTTGTGTATTGATATAGAACAATAAATTTAAAAAAAATAAAGTATGACATATTTATCCATCTACTAGAAACACAGTTTAGATAAGTAAGCAAACAGGTTGAATACTACAACATCCGCCCTTAATCTAAACTGGGTAAAAAATACATTAAACATACACATTAAAGAAAAACTTAAGTTAAACCCATGGATGATGTACATTTCGTATGAGCTGTACGTCCTAACGTTTTCGGTAACTTCTGAAATTTCATTAGATTTGAGGTATACCTTTTCTTCTGTGATACCTTTTCTCTTATAAAATGATATTTCGTATCAATATGTTTTTTTCTAGAGTGGTGCACTGGATTCTTGGCTAGAGCCACGGCACTTTGACTATCGCTGTATATTGAGATGGGTTCTTGACTTATACCACTTACCTCTTGAATGAAGCGTCCTTAGTACAAGGGCTGTTTTGCAGCATCTGTCGATGCCATATACTCAGCCTCTGCTGACGACAATGCCACCGTAAGCTGTTTCCTAGATGACCACGACACTGGCCCACCGGTCAACTGAAAGTGATAGCCAGTGTACGATCGCTGACCCTCTTTACAGTTCGCCCAATCACCGTCAGTGTATCCGACAAGAGGATCGCCTGTTTTCCTATAAACAATCGAGTAGTTTATAGTTTCCTTCAAATACTGAAGGACACGCTTTGCAGCATTCCAGTGAGCCTTGCTATAACGGGTGTTGAACTGGCTTAAGTAGCTCGTAGCAAAAGCAATATCTGGCCGAGTATTAACTGCCAAATACATTAAACATCCTATCAGATTCTGATATTGATAAGTATTCTCACCATTGCTTGCTTCATCGTCCAAGATTCTGATATTGATAAGTATTCTCACCATTGCTTGCTTCATTGTCCAACCTCCTGTTGAGCGGAGTGCTATATCCTATGCACTCATTAATTTTAAATCATTTTAGAAGGTTCTTGATAAATGTGGTTTGATTAATTTTTATTTTATTCTTTTCTTAATTATTATTTAGGATAAAATCTGAATGATATATTTTTTTATTCATTGTGGCAACCGTCCAACAGGATATTACTGCCAGTGTCACGTCGATTTATCTTAGAAAAAATACAGTCGTTGCGGGACTAAATGCAGATCTTCTTAAATCAGAGTGGCTGAATGGCTCTCCGTGTAGTCACGATTCCGCCACAAAATAGTTTTCAAATCATTTATGACAGTGTCAAAAGACCTTTGACTTCAAAACCTTGAGGCTGTGTCATGTAGATTCGAAAAGATCTCCATTGAGGAAAGCTGTTTCTACATCCAAATGCCTCATTTTAAGGTCAAGATTAGCAGCGAGTGCTATAAGAGTTCGTAAGGATTAATGTCGGACTTCGGGCGCAAATGTTACCGTGTAGTCAACATCTGCTACCCTTTGACTACAAGTCTCGCTTTATATTTGACAGTATTCCCCTGTGCATCGGTTTTGACCTTATAAACCCACTTGCACTGAATTAATTTTTTGTCTGGCTTTTCCACTAACCTCTACGTTTTCAGCTTCATAAGTGAATCGTATTCACTTTTCATTGCTGCATGCCATTTCTGAGCATCATTAGATTGAATAGCCTCAAAATAATTTTGCGGTTCAGAAGAGCTGTCTGCAACAATTGCAGCGCAATAAAAATCAGGTGATTTTCTAACCCTCAATGGATATCTACGCTCTGAGGCAACTGATTCAACCTCTTCTTGTGGTGTGGGAGCATCTGAAACAACCTCAAAACGTGGTGTCAATATTTGTTGAAGTACCTGGCAAAGAATGGTCAGTCATCCTATTAACATCCTCTGACGTCTCTGGAATATGAGAATCTTCTACTCGCGACTCATCCTTCGACAATGTTAAAATAGGATCTAAATTATGGACTGACTCAGTTTTTTTTTAAACTCCTTAAATTACTAAAAACATTCTCAAAAAACACAATATCTCTAGCTTTTACAATTCTTCTAGGGTACTCAGCATGTCTAACTAAATAAGTATTGACAACATCAGTATACCCTACAAAAATATGTTCCTTGGCTTTCATATCAAACTTCTTTCTTTGACATTAAGGGACATGGACAAGCAAACAAACATCTTTAAGTGAGTCAAATTCCACTTTTCAAAAGGAGTCAATGAATGTCCAAGAGCACGATGCGGTGAACGATTTTTTAAATAGACAGCAGCTTCTACAGCATACTGCCAATATGCTTTTGACAAGGAGCTTCCTGCCAATATGCTACGCGCTACATCAACTACCGAGCGTATTATTCTCTCTGCCAATCCATTCTGTTGCGGACTAAACACTACACTAGTTTGGTAAACTATACCTCTGGATGTAAAGACACTAGCACACACTGACAAGTTCTTTATTTAAAAATTCCGTCCCGTTATCTGTTTTTACCTTTTTAACTTTAGCTCCGGTTTGACGTTCCATAAGAGATAGAAAAGATTCAACTTTTCCTTAACTTTGACCTTCGAAGCCAAAAAATAAACAAATATCATGCGTGAAAAATCATCGACCAAATATCATATCGACCAAATAAACAAATATCAGCCCGTATTTATTGCCTTGGAAATAAACTTCAGACATTGGTCCAAACAAATCACAGTGTACCAACTCTAGCAAAGAAGTACCTTTATCGTACCTAATTATCTTGAAAGGTTTCCTAGCTTGTTTCCCTTCCACACATGCAATAAATTTCTTTTTATCAATAACTTTATAATCTATGCCTACATTACCTTTTTTCAAAATGTCCATCCTAATACGGCATAAGTGACCCAAGCGTCCATGCCATAATTCAAAATTAGACAAAGAATCGTCAGTATGTACATCATAAGCGACGGTGTTGCAGGGAGTATTGACAGTACAGTTTAATTTGTACAGCCCATTGCAAACAGACCCTGTTAAAACTGGTTCTCCTGAGAAAGAAAAGGTGTCACTTTTAAAAAGTTTACAACCAGTCTTATCAAATAAAAATGAGAAACCTTTTTCAACACACTTATGTACAGATAATAGATTCGTTTTCAACCTAGGTATATATATAACATTACTAATACTATTTACAGTAGACTGAGTAGAAATATAAATATTTCCAAAACCTTCACAACTAACTTATCACCGTTAGCTCCAGTGACACTTACAGAATCCTTCGGTATCAGATTCTCAAACCAATCTCTTCTAGATGTTATAAGTTGCGACGCTCCAGAATCTATTAAAAGAATCTATTCCAGAATCTATTAAAAAGAATCTATTCAAGAATTCCAGAATATATTTAAAGAGTCAGTGTCTCCTAAGCCAAGTGCCAGTAAAGAGGTATCGTTTGCATTCTTTCCTTCCTTCGATTTTCTTAGTGGACAATCTGGTCTTGGTTGCTTGCAATCATAGCAAACTATTGCTTTCTTAACCTTCTTTGGTTTATTTTTAGCAACCGTGCGCAAAGCGAGTATACTGTTCTCTTTTTTGGCCATTTCACTTAAAAGTCTACTCTTCACAAGGGCTGTAGGTAACCTCTACGTTGCTATTCTCGAGGGTCATTATTATGGGTCATATTTGGGCGTTAACCCGCCAAGTATTATAGCTGCTAACGAACTATCTTCTACTACCTTGCCAATGTCAGCCAGTTCAAGAGCTGTGCTCATTATAGCCTGCTCATTATACTTTTCTAAATCGTTGAATTCATCAAGGCTTAGTCTATATAACTTACGCTCTAAAGCCAACCACCTTCCCAAACTCCTATCCTCAAAGGCATCTTGGAGGGTCTTCCAGGCTTACGCAGAAGTTTTTGCTTTTCTGACGTGCACTATATTCTATTATTCTATTTTTTGCTATCATTCTTCTTTTTGAGATATTCAGAGGTTTCATCTCCGTCGGGGCAACCAACAACAGCTTCCCACAATTCCTCATGGAGATGATAGTTCCTCGTTTTAAATTTCCAATTAGCATAGTCCTCACGCTTTCTCAATAGTATAGAAGGCATCAAAAGAGAACTATTTACTTTTCTACTTGAAGAATCTCCGAATGGCATCTCGATGAAAATATTGAAAATATATACCTTATTGCTTCCAGTAATTAATAGTTATTTGTTATACAAGAGTGCAATGTTGCTTTTTAACCGCGTGCTCAATTTTGATGACCGAGCAAGCGAAGAATTCTAAAATTAGAATCCTGAGCGTTAGCGAGGGAATCAAAAGAGCACGAGGTGAAAAATCTTTGCACTCGAGTGCAACACGTAACTTTTCATCCCACCTTAGCGAGGAAATGACTAAATGCAAAAAAAAACATTTACAAAGGTTTTAACAACATGACGTGAAAAGAAAATGGCGCGCGCAACACAAATTTAAAAAAAGTGCACCAAGGAGGTTCAGAGTCTGAGTTTTTAACTAATTAAAAAAGTTGTATGATAAATCGGCACCATGGAGGTAAAAGTAAATAGGTTTAATTATGTTTTGAATTCAAAAACTTAGTGCACACGATGTTCTAAATTCAATTTACTTTATCCTCTAGCGGATGAAAACGGCTTTTGCACTCAGATATCGAAGAACAAGAATACTCTTTCCGAGATGGGGGGATGAAAATATATTTACGTGTCGTCTATATTAAATTTCACTACACAACTTATTCGTGCTGATAACGTTTTGTAAATTAGATAAAAAGTGAAGATAATATAGTGTTAAAACATCTTTTACTGAAAGATTTGTGTATTGGTACAGAGCAATAAATTTAAAAAAAATTAAAGTATGACATATTTATCCATCTACCAGAAACACAGTATAGATAAGTAAGCAAACAGGTTGAATACTTCAACATTTTTTCGTTAACCTAAGTCCCAATGATGGGCACGAGTCCCTCAACAAATACCTGACATAATATTTATGATTCTTGACCCAACGAATGCCGAGATAATTTCCCGACGATTAAAGTTGCGACTACATCGCACATCGCACAACGCACATCGCACAACGCACATCGCACAACGCACATCGCACATCGCCCAACGCACATCGCAGGTACGTTGTAAAAATACATTGGCATAACTACTTCCTTCCTTATCGCGTAGTTATAGTTAAGTTTAGAGTTTTCATTCTTGACAGCAGTCAATCAACACCAGCCGGGACCCTCCGAAGCACTGAAACGCTTGTGACAGATTGCCATTCGGTCACCCATCAGGTTCCTTGCCTTTGTGTTCGTTGCTTAGACCCACTGATCGTATCAGATCGTTTTTTGAGTCAATTATCGCGTTCAAATTGTCGAGTCAAAATGAGTTCCAAAACTGCCTCGGCTCACTAAAACATCCATAAAAAAACTACGGCACCTAAACATATTGTGATTAGACCAAAACAAAGCTGAAAGACCACAGAAACAAAATTCATTAAAAGAAAAAACCGTTTCCAATCCTTTCAGGACTCTTTTTGCGTAATCACTCACTTTTTTTTTAATTTTGTAATAGTCAAGAGTTATAGTGTTGCTAGTTACCTGGTGGAGGCGCTAGGGCTCCGGCCCCCGCGCCCGCCGGCCCGCCCCCCGGCGCGGGTGCGCCCGTCGTACCGCCCAGTGACGATGTCTACAAACAAACATATCCCTTTAACTATCTGTAGCTAGTTCTACCACAATCCGCCTTTGCTATTACATCACCTTTTAAATTTGCTATGTTTTACTGTCTTTGAGCCATAAAGAAATCAATACATTTTTTCGTAAACAAATTATAGTATAAACAATTTACATACATGCATACAATGATGTCAATAACCAGAGAGCTTGTAGTTCATTCCCATCCATGGTTTCTTGTCTCATCTTATCATAGTTTTATTTCATAAATAAAACATTCAGAATTATAAGATGGGTTAACTCTTGACCTCAATCTTGACCATAAAGGTCAAAGATGAGGTCTACGATGGAGCGAATTAACCCAGAAAATGCCTATAAAGGCACTGGTACTCCCACGCACCAACGGAACACAGCAAGCTGTTTGGCGTCGGACTTCAGTAGGAGGCGGTCGCGAACCAGACGGCCCTTTACAGAGCCTACCACACCGCATGAGACCATAGGACGATGACACCTCAGATTCAGAAAAAAATGAAGTGTTTTTGCCTGGGATGGATTACTAAGAGGCATGTCTCATTTGTGTTTCCTTAGTCGCCTCTTACGACACCCAAGGAAAGAGATGGGGTGGTGTTGTTCTCAACCGATCACCACACGGTTAAAATGTTACTTGAAATAAGTCAAAAGTAGTTATTACATTAGCATTTCTAACATTGCGCCTATTCGTCTTCCTCAGGAGAAGAATAGGCAAGAAACTCCGAGGGTTGCCCTTTTTAACTCAATCATACTTTCCTTATTTTTTAACTTTAAATTGACTTAATATCTGGAAAACTCTGGAGCTGAGCAATTTATTCCCATGGTTGCTTGTCTAACAGATAATCAGAAATATATCCTTTCATAGTTTTTGTCACTGTGTTTTTATTCAGTTCTTAAAACCATATAAACTTTTAACACTCACCCTATGTATTCCCGGGGAAGGTTGCCGATCCCTATCGAAACCGACGAAGGTATTGTAGTACGAGACTCCATGGTTCATATATTCAACGTCTTGCGGTCTATGGCCGTACGAATGCGGTAAATATACCCCCGATCCGTCATCATCGTCGGGAGTTCTGGCGCCTCCGTCCGAGGATTCGTTGTCAGGTTCGTGACCCGATAGGGAACGCGATTCGGAACCGGATCGGGAGTGAGAGGAGCCTGACTCGCCGTCTGAACCGGACGCGTCGTAACGACCGCGACCTGATGAAAAATAAGAGTTGAGAAGGGTTAGGTATCTATAAAAAATAAGCACCACACTTTCTACACTAAGATTGTGACATTTTTTCCCCAGCGCCGGCAAAAATCGGTGGTCTAGAATACTATTAGACTTAGTGATTAAGGGACAGCGGAGGCATTACTTTTACAAACAATAGACTGGTATGAGGTATGAGTTTAGAAATCCATAAATTGACTAAAACAAAAAAAAACTTGAAATTCAATTTATCTTTTATTTTGCGTACAGATCGACTGTCAAAATGTAAGAAGCAAACATTGTTGAGGCAGAACAAAACAAGAATTTAATATTGAACTTGGCTCACGTTTTCACATTTATATGTTTTTTTATATGTTCGGATTATCACTACTCAAATAAAGGAGAGTAAAAGTCACATATAATAATCGAAATATGATAACTTTTTGCGCTTATCTTTGCAAAATAACACTTACTGGACAACTTAGCTTGCTGCAAAATGTAGTCCTGCAACGGCAATAAATGCTGCATTCCTCTGAGGTCCCAGTTGGAATACAACGGAGACAGGCGGCCATCTTCGTCATCATCCTCCCCGTCCACTGGCTGCTCTTCGACGTCCATCGGCCTTTTGTGACCTGCGAGTTATAAGATCACATTAGAGTGACTTTGAATTAACGAAACTTTAGCATGGGGTTCTCTCCATAAAAACTTTTCTATTTATTTTTATAGATAACGGGTTTACTCTTGACCACAATCTAGCCTAGAGGCGGAGATGTGGTCGAAGGTGTAGCAAGCTCACCCAGAAGATGCTTATTCACTCGAACTTTAAAGAGACTCGGGTTATATGAGCCCGGAAATACAGACGCAGGCGGCGAATTCCACTCCTTGGAAAATGTAAAACTGAACTAACTTCCTTAGAAATGAAACAGTGATTTTTTTACTGCTCATACTAAGGCTATTCTGACAAGATTGCGTTCAGCTAACAAAGTCGAAAACTTGTATTTTTTATTAAATAAAATAAACGCTATACACTCAAAGGCCCACACTAAGGTTTTCCCTTGTGTCGTGGGTCCCTCGGAACACACATAAAGACACAATCACCCATGACCCGAGAACAAACATCTGCTTTTTACACAAATGTTTGTCCCTGCTGGGGATAGAACCCAGGACTCGCCGATCAACCGGCCGCCAAGTTAACAACGTAAACAAAAATTCAGAACTACCGGAACTATTTTTACAAAAAGATTTATTTGTTCTAATGTTTATTATTAATAAATTATTTATTTACAACGCAAGTTTCGATGTATAGATACTCGTAGCAGCACGAGTCGTCGGGTTACCCATTTTCACTACGAAAGCCCTATTACGTTCCGGATAAAGGACGACGTCAGAGTCAACGTGTATAGCTTGATGTGCTTCCGTGTTCATAGTTACTGACGAAAAATTTCCTCGGGAAAGCTGTTCATTGTATGTGGCTGATTTACTACTAATTTCGATGAAAGACTGCATTTGTTGACAACGAAGTCGCGCTTGTCCCGTTTGTGATACGCACTGTTTTCGTAGAGCCAAATGAGCGTTAACGATGTTTTATTGTCTGTGTAATGACACGCTCGTAGCCTAGTGACGCTCACTGTTTATTTATTTTATTTTTTTGGAACAACTTTCAGCTACTTATAGTCACGAATCATATCATCATGAAATTTTATAAGTTTACACTTGTATAACAGATGAAGGATGATATTAATGGATACTTACGTCGTGATTTCGTGCGGTCCTTAGGGGTAGTAGTTCGTTCGAGTCGTTGATTGTGTTTCTGTACATTTGGTTCCGTCAGAGGCGGCTCCAGATTGACGCATTTCATCTTGTAGTTCACTGTGACACAAAGCAAGTCGATCACTTTAATATTAAAACACACTCAACAGTATACACAGTATGTATTACACGGGAATTGTACCGTAGGTTCCAAGGAACACACAAGAGACGTTATTACCCAAGAAATACATCCAGATCAAAGAATTCGAAAAAATATTAACGTCGCATAAAGTAACTTTAAATCAACTTTTCGAGTTGAAAAATGTTTTCAGAATCTCGGCAAAATAAAACCGGGACTGACACTCTTGATTTCCTTATGTCAAATTTTACGTACATCAGGTATATGTTACAAGCGAGCGAAAAATTATTTGAAAAAATGAATCATTATTTAACAACTAATTAACTTTTTGTACTTATATAGGAAACCAGCTTTCTATTCGAGACTGTTCACTTGGAAACGTAGCCTCTGTCACTCTCTTACTCTCACTATCCAAATGTAAAAAATTAGTTCAATCCATTGCTCCGTTTCAGTGTGAAGGATGGACAAACAAAGAAACAAACACACTTTCACCAGGGTTAGCCAAGTTCACCACACACTTGACTATACCTACACGATAAGGAGATCATTTTCACATTTATAATATTAGTTACAATGAGGAAAAATGCGATAAGCTAACGACTTTTCTCATTTTTCCGTTTATACGTTAGGTTTCATACCCCAGTTTAATAGGTTGAATAGGTTTTCTTTAAAGAATTCAAACAACTCCAAAATCGGGACACATAACATTATATAAGTTTGATGTAATAATTCAAATAAGAATTTAGTTGGTTGAAAACACAAAAAATAATATCACGTTAGACTTGTATACTATTTCGTGACAATCGTGTAACTGGTGAGCCGAATAACGTTTGTTAGCATTCCAAATCGCAACAATATTGCTCGAACAATCAAAGGAAATATACAAAAACAATGACCCTAAATATCAATAAATGCATTCTATGTAAGCGTCACAATGCAAAACGATTTGTTTAAACGATTTATTAATAACGGTATAACAATTTGAATAGTCAAATGTAATTTAAAATAGGCGAATAATTTTTGGGCAGCTAGGACGCGTAATCAAATTCTTGAGCGTCGACGCTAACCCAAAAGGCGGATGATATTCCAAAAGACGTAGGCATTCCTTTCTTATCTACTATATAAAAATAAGTCGGGTTTTCTTTCCTGACGCTATAACTCCAACGCACGAACCGATTTCCACGGTTTTGCATTCGTTGGAAAGCTCTCGGGCTCCGTGAGGTTTATAGCAAAGAAAATTGTGGGCACGATATAACCTGTAGTCCACGCGGGCGGAGCCGCGGGCGGAAAGCTAGTCTACTGTATAAAAATAAGTCGGGTTTTCCTTCCTGACGCTATAACTCCAGAACGCACGAACCGATTTCCACGGTTTTGCATTAATTGGAAAGGTCTCGGGCTCCGTGAGGTTTATAGGATACTTTTTATTTTAAAAAAAATTAGGACGCGGGCGGAGCCGCGGTCGGAAAGCTAGTCTTACTATATAATTATAATGTACTAAGTTTCCGCCTGGACTTCGTTCCTTCCGAATTATTTAGGAAATGTATGTAGCCTAAGTTTTAATCTAGGTAATAAGCTATATACATGCCTTTCATTTCAATCCATTTCACCGTTTGTGTGTGATTGAGTTACAAACATTCAAACATCTTTACATTAATGTGTGATTTTATGAAACTTTTTAGGTGTTAAAGGAGATCGAACAATGCTTTAGAAGGTATGATAAAAAGTATCAGACTGCAGTCTGTTCTATAATTGTTGAGGTCCAAATGTGACAGGCGTTTATTTATTTATTTATATGCAAACCAACAGCATATCATTTTATAATACAAAACTAAGAATTAGGTGATAATTTTATATGCATGCCAATTATAGGTACGCACATCAGCGTTTAGTGTGCTCGAAAAGATATACAAATACCAACGATAAAGGATCACATAAGTCCAATTTAAATTTTAGGTATTTTGACGCTATTTGTTTAACAAACAAAAAATAACAATGTCTGAATTCTTAATTTCAATAAATACATAAAATTTTTGAAAACTTAGATACTGCATTTAGGAATTTAACGTATTTCATTGTCTATTTTTTCGTGGGCAGTGACACAATCTAGTTAATGTTGATTCATATGATGAGATAAGATCAGTTAAACCATGAGTTATATGATGGCAACGATGACAATGAAAATAGCATGCCTTCAGTATTGTTTTCCTTTTTATCATAAGAGAACCGCATGAACTTATCAGTGACAATGACAATACCTGGCTCGTTGTTAATTATGTATACACAAAACCCAGAGCTGACGTCCGTTGAAGGAAAAGTGTTCACAACTTGAAAAATACACACACAATACTTGCAAGGCATGGTGGCAGTGGGGGGTCGAATTCGGTACCTCATGCTAATGAGTCCAACTCGCTAGACATTAGACCACCGACGCTCTTGCCTTGAAGACACATGAACTATCCACACTAATATTATAAATGCTAAAATAACTCATTCTGTCTGTTACGCTCGCCTAAACGACCGAACCGATTTTAATGAAATTTGGTACAGAGATAGATTAGACCTTGGGAAAGGACATAGGTTACATGTTATCCTATTGCTGGACACGATATAACCTGTAGTCCACGCGGGCGGAGCCGCGGGCGGAAAGCTAGTAGTATTAAAAAAAGATGAGGATAATAGCATACCTGCAGCAATATTATCCTGTTCATTAGCGGAAGAGAGCCGCATGAAGTTATGTGTGGCGGCCGCCGGCTCGTGCGGCGGGGTGCGATGTTTGCTGCTACCAGACGACACTGATGTCTTACTCGATGAAAAACGCTCCGGTTCCGCTTGTTGTCGTCTGAAAACATGACTTCTATTCAAGTACACTAAATGCCCCGAGGAATCAGGTCGCTTCGTGAAGCCTGTGAATTCCCCAGGAGGATTCTGAGCTTCTGGTCGGCCATCTACATCTTTGAGCCGAAATGCGGAAATGGGAGCCCTTATCAACTATGCCTCAAGTCAAGTTATTTTCGAACACCGAGAACATACATGTGCGCCGCCTGAGAATCCAAACCAAGAAACGTCGGCAATGGCTTTACTACCTGAACAAAAAAAAACAAAGATTCAGACTAGACTATAGCTCTAAATAAACATTAAATTTACTTAGAGAGTCCAACTTCAAAATATGATTTTAAAAATGAATTACTAAGGTAAATTACAAATTTTAAAATACACACAAAAAGCCCATCTTTTCTAAAACTAATAAAAATACCCCTACTTACCTGGTGAATTCTCTAGAAGGATGCCAGTTGGAAGCGGCGTTGTGACGTAGATCGAGGCTGGTCTGACGGAAGGGTTTGTCCACACTGTACACGGCCTGCTTTTCTGGGTAGCGGTCCATACGCTCTAGCTCGGCTAGCCGGTCTTTGTCCAGGTGCCTGAATTGATTTTTAAGTAAACAAAAACTTATAATTTTTATAGCCTTTTATGAAGACGCATAAATAACCCGGTTTATTCTCATGTGTTATCTTATAATTAAAAGTGACGGTTGGGCATATTCTTCATTTGAAACTAAGTAGATCATGTGAGGATGTTATCTCAATATCAATTCATCTAATACAATTATCATTGCGTAAATTTGTTTGTTACATACAGGATTCGATTAATTGGCGGACCACGCTAGAATAACAAGATTTAAAAAACGAGAGGACAGATTGCGATAAATATGACAAGTTATGTGATGGTGCTAATGATAGTTTGCATATTTATCTTTTCAACCCCTGCTCGAATGTATAGGAGTACCTATTACTGTATACGTGCCTGTCATAGTACAGCTCGAGTGTACACTTGGCTATCAAAGTTTTGCCTGAGTATATACTTGCCTATTAATAAATATTCATCTTATCTTACCCTATTGGAGTACTGCTTGAGAGTATAATTGCCTATCAGAGTACAGCTTGGTTGTATTCTTGCCTATCAGAATACAGCTTAAATATATGTGCCTATCAGAGTAATGCTTGAGAGTATACTTGCCTATCAAAGTACAGCTCGAGTGTATACTTGCCTATCAAAGTACAGCCCGAGTGTATACTTGCCTGTCAGAGTGCTGCTTAAGTGTATTCTTGCCTATCAGAGTACTACTTGAGTGTACTGTACACTTGCCTATCAAAGTACAGCTCGAGTGTATACTTGCCTAACAAGGGACAGCTCGAGTGTATACTTGCCTGTCAGAGTACTGCTTAAGTGTATTCTTGCCTATCAGAGTACTGCTTGATTGTACTCTTGCCTATCAGTTTTGCTTAGTATATACTTGCCTATTAGAGTACTGCTTGATTGTATACTTACCTATCGGAATACTGCTTGAGTGTTTACTTGCCTATCAGAGTACAGCTTGAGTGTATACTTGCCTGTCAGAGTACTGCTTAAGTGAATTCTTGCCTATCAGAGTACTGCTTGATTGTACTCTTGCCTATCAGTTTTGCTTAGTATATACTTGCCTATTAGAGTACTGCTTGATTGTTTACTTACCTACCGGAATACTGCTTGAGTGTTTACTTGCCTATCAGAGTACAGCTTGAGTGTATACTTGCCTGTCAGAGTACCGCTCCCTAGCGTGCCGGGACAGTTGATGCGGTCGCTCTAGACTGTGCATGATGCGCGCGCCACTTGTCGCGTCCGTAGCCAGCGATATAGACGACACTAACGATGGCCGGGCTGGTGTTGTCTATGGCAGAAATAACAGGGTGATTAGGGAAGCAGAATTTCTCATTTTCATGGATCATGCGCACGTGACTATGACTTTGTCGTCGATTTGTGGAGTTATTACTGAGATGTTCTTAGTAAGATTTGGAAATTTTTATTATTATTTTTCAAGAGTCAAAAAACATTTTTATACATGACAAAACTAACAAAAAGATACTCAAACTTAAATAGGAAACCAAAAAAATAATTTTACAATAAACTTCCAGAAGCCATGGGTTATTGATATGTAATGTGAAGATGAGTGATTCGCAAACGTGTATCACATAGTTTTTTTTTTTCTTGATTTTCCAGGCTGATTCGAGAAAACAAAACATAGCTCTTGTTAAAACAATATAACATTACCTGTAGGTATGGCGTGGGCTGCGGTTTCTGTAAAGGACTGCTCGGACTCTGTGGGGACGCTGACTCGCAAGAAGATCCGCCTCCCGATTGCTGCTTCAACTGCAATAAACTCAACTACAATTTATTCCAGACAAACTGTTCTAAGAATAAAAAGTGATTTGCGCACTAAATAATAAAAAACTGACCGCAAAATAAGTGACTCTACTACAGTAAGTAAATTTAATAGTATGTCAGTTCTTAGGATTATAAAAGAAACAAAGAAATTTATTTAAAATAGCATTCAGCCCAGGACTTCGTCCCCGTGGGAATTTGGGAAAATTATGTAGCCTATATTACTCAGGGATAATGTAGTATTATAATGGTAAAAGAACTTTTCAAATCGGTCCCTCAGTTTCGGAGCCTATTCAATGCAAACAATCAAATAAAATCTTTCCTCTTACTAATATTCATTTCATTTATTTTTCATTTATTTATTTCATTTATTTATTTACAAAGCATACATTTATTTTTACAGGAGTACCTTAATCAATAAATATAACCTAACCGATCTAAGGGTCAATAGAATAAAACCAACAAAATAATCAAATCGGATTAAAATCCTACAAGAGGTTTTATTGTTTTAATAGCTTTGTTTGTTGCCAAATAAGACTATCCTCAGTTTTCCCCCTCGACGGAGGTGTGCATAACTGGTGGGGGGTAAAAATGTACCCAAAAAGGGATATTTTTGCGATTTTTCGGTTATATCTCGTAAAGAACTTACAATATCGAAAACTGTACTTTATAAAAGTTGGAGGCCATTTAATTCTGCGTAGGATAAGACCAGATTTATATTTTTTTGGACTACCCGTTCTCATGCTTTAGCTCATCAAAGTTGGATAAAGGGTCAAGCAGGCTAACCGAACAAGAGTGGCCCCCTAACGACGGATTTGGTCATTCTTTCAGGTGGTATACTGGCAGGCCCTAAGAACACTCTATGCTTAATATCAGTCCTCGATCTTCTTTTGTTTTCGAGTTATTTAGGATAATGTCGAAAAATAAGGGTATCACTGAAAGTGTCATATTTTCTAAACCGTTCAAGTTAGATTAACCAAACAAAATCATGTTTAATAATAATAAAATAGACTACGCCTGAAAGAATGACCAAATCCGTCGATAGAGGGCCACTCTTGCTCGCTGCTTGACGCTTTATACAACTTTGATGAGCTAAACCATGAGAACGGGTAGTCTAAAAAATATGAATCTGGTCTTATCCTATGCAGGATTAAATGCCCTCCAATTTTTATGAAGTACAGTTTTCGATATTGTAAGTCCTTTACGAGATATAACCGAAAAATTGAAAAAATATCCCTTTTGGGGTACATTTTTACCCCCCACCATTTACGCACACCTCTGCCGAGGGGGAAAACTTAGGATAGTCTTATTTGGCAACAAATGAAGCTATTAAAACAAAACTTTTTGTAGGAATTAAATCCGATTTGGGCTAACTTGTCAGTTATAAATTCACATAAACAAAACACACATACATAATTAAATTAACAATTGTCAATAATATAATTATCTAAAATTACTTACAACAACATTAAAAATATCAAAAATAAAGTATATCAATTAGTATAGATGAAAGTTCATTTTACCTTGCGTCTCGTCAACGGCGTGCTTTCAACAGATTTAAAGTACTTCTCGTGCATGGAGTCATCAGATGCATCTTTTCGTGGTGAAATAAAACTGCCGCTTCGATTTAATCCTGAAAAACAATTTTTGTTTTAATTTGTAATTGAAAAAAAAAAGATTACATTGACTGTTCAATACCCAGCCTAAACCCTGTAAAGCTTGAATTTTAGAGGTTCCATTTATGTAACCTACATCGACAAGTTATGAGACTCAATGTAAACATACTACACAAACTAAATTTTTGCCTGAAAGTACCTGAATGTGGCGACCATTTCTCGCCTTCGTGGGACGGTGCCCCACTACTTCTTTTTCGAAGTTGCGGAGTACATACGGCAGCGTTGGCTGCGGCAGCATTCATTTCCTACAAGAAATGGGTAAGATAGGAAAATACAAATTTCTAAATATTTTTTTCATGTAAACGAGTTTAAATTAAACCCAAACGGTTCAGTACGTAGCCTTCTCGTCGGCTTTTTAATTGAACTTGTAAAGATAGAAGAGGCAATTAAGATAACAAATGTTCCATAGTGTAGTGTAGGCGAAAGGCTGGCAGTCCATTGGCACTTTACACATATGAATGGTAAATGTGGCGTCAAGTGATTCCAGAACCACATATCGTTCTGCCTACCCCGAAAGGGATTATATGCATAAGTGTGTAGATAGAAAGATGACTAAACCCCTTAAATGAATGCCCAAATACGTCTTGCGGAAACCTGCCCACCTACGCCAGGGTACTGCTTTCTTTGGGCAACTTGGAAGGTACTAAAACATATGCCTAGAAGTAGACACGAGCACATCAAACCGAAAAAAGAGGGGCTTCTAGAACACCAATCAGTGTGACTGCGGCGCCGTTCAATGAACAGGTTTCCGCAAGACGTATTTGGGCATTCGTTAAACGAGTTCTGTCAGCCCACAGTTCTTATCAAGCTAATTTCTAGCTAATCTAGCTTTTTAGATTGGTTTCGAGAGGCTCAGAAATCTGCGGTGGCATATAAATATGCGACATAATAGTTTACGCCTATCCCTCTTTTGCGCTTACCTGTTTTCTCCTATGTTGAGCACTACTAATGCTGCTATCTGACGATCGGCCTGAGTCCGTATGTCGACAAAGCTGAGTCGTACCATCTTCGCTCAACCGCCCACGTCTACTCTCGCCACTATTCCTACATTCACAAAAAAAAAATGTAAAGTATCGAATTAAAGTTTTTAAAGATGCTGTGCACCAAATTAAAGAAGGCCGCACGTCAGGTTACCACGGGCGACTGTGCTTTTATGGTAAAAGCGGTTTTGTAACGAAAGTGTGGTAACCTATAAAATGAACACAAAAAAACGAGGTTTCTTACATGCTAACCGTTGTCTATTTCGTTTTAAAAGTTAGTAATGTTAGTGGGTTTTTTTTAACGGTTCTATCTATCTATCTATGGAGGTGACGCCCGTCAGGCACAGGCGGGTGATCAGTCCACTTTTTGGGACCATTCCACCCAATTCCCTATAACAGCGCATGAGTTTTACCTCTGCACTGACAGTTCCACCTCTTTGAACCTCCCAGAAGCTTTAACAAGCCCAATTATATCTTTATGTTAAGCTCTTGTATTTGTTCATCTTTTACCTCATCCATGACTATTGTTTAAACGGTTATTAATCCAGAATTCTAAACTTACAATTTCATTGTAGCTAAAAAACGTCAAAAATTCTTGTACAAAACTTGCGAGGTTTTACCTCGGCAGACCAACTTTTTGAGAACCACTAATGGTCTATTTTATCTGCAAACTCCTGCTTGCCAGTTATAAGATGGGGAAAGGTTTTGAGCAGCTAGCTCCAAGATAAATAAAAATGTCTCTAGTTTACATATATTACCAACCGAATCTGGTATCAGAGCTAACTAGGCCTAAGACTAGCCCTAGATTCTAAGGGTAGTGTAAATTGGAAACCTCGTCATAGTGATGTCACACTGAAATATGCTTATCATAAAAATTTTATGTAGAATCTAAAAAATATGTATTCTCACCTATGGTAATGTGTTCTCCTAGTTCGCACTGGGCTGGTCTGAGTGAGGCTAACATTCTTAGTATTACTTGGTGATAGTTTACTGGCGCTCGCAACTGTGTTGTTGCCATTGCTACTGACAGGATCTACTGATGGAGCCTAAAACAAAAATATTTGTACTTACTTAAGAAATTATTTGTACCTACTTAAAAAAATAAATGTTTTAAATTATAATATCATATCAATTTCTTAAGTGTTCACTGTCTATTTAAATACTATAAGTAGATATATTCTATAAATACAATAGTAAATAATATTTATAACTTTACTTTTGAAAAAAAAAATTGTATACAATTTTTTTTTAAATGGGCATTCTTAATATGTTTTGTAATGAAAAAATAAAGATTTATTTTTCTATTTATAACATTCATCACAACACAATGGTTTACTTAATAAGTTCACTGCTCTGCTTAAAGACAAATCAGTGATGTGTTCAATGATCTTTACTATTTATTCTATATAATGTTGTTTGATAAATTTGCATCAACATTTATCATAGCAAATTATAGACAAACTATTTACACAACAGAATTAAATAGGCAACATATGGTTCTAATTCAAAAGTACAAAGTTATCATGGTAAAACAATTGGTTAACAATTGCCAGGGCCATAATTAAATTTTAAATCTATTTTCATACCTGAGGAGCGGCCTGGTTCGTTTGTGTGGAGGTTTCTCTTCTTTTCTGTGGGTCTGTATTCTGTTTTAAGGTCTGTAATTTTGCTAAAGGGATGATGTCACAATCTGTAGGCCTGTGCCAAACAGTTGTCTGAAATAAAAGAATGGATATATAAGATTTCTGTAACAATTCCTTGACTTCTTTTCACTTAAGACATCTATAATTAATTACCCACATTCCATTTCTACTGTACGTTTAAAATTTTTGGTAGCATTGCACAAAACTATTTTCTCCTTAATTCCAGCTTACTCACTAGGAATTTTATAATTACATTGCAACTTTCTTGTACATTTAATAATCAATATTACAATGATCCGTTGAAGAGATAATGGCCAACAATATTTATAGTCACCTGTGTAGATGCATTGTAATAGTAAAATCTGTGAGTGTTTATGTCAAACAGTTCCCACCATTGTGAAGAGTCTGTACGCTTTACTTTCACTCCCTGCAATTAACAAATTTAAAATTAAAACATGTCTATGTGAATAGTTTATGTCATTAAATATAGCATACTTCATTGGAATATTAGATATGATTGAAAGTTATGTTTTGCAACTGTTAGGGAAGAGGAAGTAGTCAGAAGCAATTTTAAGTTTTACGAATAAGGCAAACTATTGGAATTTTTGAGTAGTATTTACAATAACCCAATCAGATGTTCAGACTTAGCAAAAAGTTTGTAAAAGAAACTTTTAAGATCTAGGTTTAGTAACAGCAAAGGAGCAATGGTCAGAGGGTAATGTTAAGTAAAACTAAAAAGTTATCGGAACACGAGTCAAATAGGTGTACCGGGACCCCTAACATGACCCAGCGACCGAGAGTAGCAAGAAAGTCGTAAAGTTACCTCAGGAGGGTCCCAAACACACTCTCCTGTAGTGAGGTTAGCATACATATGCTCCTTTGTCTTCGGCTCGATTATTTCCACCCATTCTACCCTGGAATAAAACATCGTCACCGTTTAACACCACCCCCACAATATTATCACATAGCACCAAATTACGGCGAACCCAGGGCGTGACATTAGCGATTTCCGCGTACTTTTATTGATTTTGCAACTTTCAACTACGGATATCGAAAGCAATCTGTCAACAATTTACAAAAAAAAAATATGCTAAGTTACCTCTCTGAAGACATTTTCACTAAAGTTGAACTACTCTTATATTACGTTATTTAGACATCGTAAACAAATTATTTGACCTAAAATACGAACGAAAGGAAACCATCCATTTTGAATGTTTACTTCTTATAAGATAGTGCTGCGCTACAATAGTATCAAACCTAATACTTAAATAGCTATTACTTGTACCATATTTCACATTGTTTCAAATTGAATATTGAATAATTCAATTCTACAAAATAATTCAATACAGTAATATTGCTATGCTAACGTAACGCATTAAGTATGTATTTATCATTTTATATCCACATGTACAAAATTATAAATCCACAACGAGCTGAATAAAAAAGTAAACTACTTATCTGAAGACTGAAGATTGCGGATTCGATTTCCGACCTACTTATATACAAATATTTTTTCATCATTTGTGAAAAGTCTAGGTGCTCATTTATACTTATTAAACACGAGTAACTATATAGGTACACCTGCTTACAAAAAAGTATAAAAGTAGTATCTAAACGAATTTTATTTTGTTTTATCACTTGATTAAAAAAAGAAAACCATAATTTTAAAAATAATATTCTTGATTCTAAAGCCTGACTAGCCTGAGAGTTATAATAGGTCTTTGCCGATTTTTTCTCAAACTTTGTTTTATTCATAATTTATTTGATTGATCAACTATTACTAAAATTGTTTTTTATTTAAAACCTTGGCCATATAACTGAGATATCGAGTTAAATTTATACATATTTACTTCAAATTTTTTTGCTGAAAAAGAAGATCAAATATTGCTCGTTTCATCCGTTGCCCGTTTTATTGCTTATTTTTGCTGTGCCGTTGTTAAAGTTATAACTTTCAATAAAGTAAGTATGATGAAAATTAACTTAATGTTGTCCAAACCTTCCCATAACATTTTGTTAAATTTGGATTTCGTATTCCCGAGAAAAATCCAAAAACGTTAGTATGGAAAATTCAGTTTTTCAAAAATATTGTAGGAAAAACGGCAATTTCATAGGTAATAATAAAGACCTATTGTTAATATTGGTATACTTAGTCATTTTGTACTAATTTAAAAAACCGTTTATAGAATGATATACATATATACATAATCCTGTTTAAATTCTTGTATATAATTAATAAAAGTTACATACATTTCTATAATGAGGAGAAAGGTCTATGACACTTTCAACCCCAAAAAAACTACGAATTGGTAAAAAATAACTTTCGTGATGAAAATACTAGAACAATAAACGTCACACACTCAAAAGCTCACACTTAGGTTT
Source organism: Aproaerema taeniolella (assembly GCA_949987775.1). Classification (NCBI taxonomy): domain Eukaryota; kingdom Metazoa; phylum Arthropoda; class Insecta; order Lepidoptera; family Gelechiidae; genus Aproaerema; species Aproaerema taeniolella. The sequence goes on along the minus strand of OX465251.1, from coordinate 9,313,273 downwards.
TCCCTAGTAGGTACAAAAATGGACAAGTCGAGAACAAGCAAATAATTATTTTAATTAAAAATAACAGTAATATATAACAGTAAGATACGTTTTTGGGACTTTGGAAGCATTATTAAATAGTTTTGATGCGTTTATAGCACCTGGTTTATGGTTGACTTCAGCAACTGGGTTAATATAAACTAATTGATTTATACAAAGTTGAAGCAATCCTGAAGCATGCTTGAAACAAGGAAAAATCCCTGGAAATTATTTTGCCCTTTTCTTTATTTTTACATTTTTTCACTAAATATTTTTCACGATTTTGACATTTTTGTAATCTTTAAACAAACTTCGTAAACTTCGAATAAAACTCAACCAGTGTTGCCAACCCTGCAGTTTTTGAAAGTAAATAAATCAAGAGATTTTTATGAGCAAGTGTCCCACAGTTAATTTCACAGTTTATAATTTTCATTTGTATTGGCTCTAACAGTTCATTAAATTCTTCAAATGTTTTTAATTATTTTCAATATTTCCTAATAATTATAATGTCAGTGGATTTTTGTGGTTGATAGAGGGTTGATATGATAATGTCGGTACCTAATAAAAAAAATTCGCGCTCACTGCGCTTGCGTAGGTACTAATGTAACACGATAATTGTGTTTTGTGTTCTATGGCCGGTGTAACAACCATAATAATTATATACAACCGTATTTGTAATCGTCTTTATTACTCAACATTTTCTACTCAACAGTATTTTTTTGTCTTTAAAAATCACTTACATAACATATACAAGACTTTAGGTAAATCTCTTTCAACCATTCGGGTGGTTAATCACTCCATGAAACTGAAAAACTTTCCCCCAATAATAGGTCAAAATACGAAAAAAAAATTTAAGTTCCCATACAAATAGCACTTACATATACACTCGGCTTTAAAAAAATCGCACGTCCGTAAAAATAGGCTTTAAGCACTGTTAATCCTTAAGACAAGCAGTTATTCGTAGCAATATTGGTATCATTTGAGAGCCCTATAAAAACTCTTTAAAAAAATATCAATTTCATTTGATTAAAGAAAAAGCTTGACACTTTAAGTCCCTGTGAATGACAATGGAACTGAGTCTCCTCTTCAAATTTTGTTTGTATTGTTTTGTTTTTTGGGTATAAAAGGGTCGATACAGCTTATTGGGGGATAAATTTGCTACCAGCAGTCGAAGAAGACACAGAAGAATATCTTTCATCAGAAAAACGTCCTTGAAGATGGACACTACTGCTGCTGAAGCCGCCCAAGTTATCGCACTACTGCAATCAGAACTACGTCAGTGTGATGTTGATCGGCAATTGCACTTGAGTCGCTTTTCTGTTCGAAGAGTGTACCAGCGGTTCCTGCAGACCGGTGGCTTTGTCCGAAGGCGTGGGTCTGGTAGAAATCGCTGCTTTTCTGCGAGAGATGACCGATTCGTCGTATCGAAGTCTTTGAGAAATCGGTTCTCTAATGCTGTTGAGTTGCAACAGCAGCTTCAAGCAGTTCGTAGAAGGGCCGTGAGTGTCTCTACAGTTTAGAAGAAGACTAAAGGTGAGAAATATTGTGGCTAGAAGACCTGCCACGGGTCCAAAATTAACCGCAGCGCATCGGCGAGCACGCCTGCAATTTGCTCGCGCCCACGTCAATTGGACCCTGAACCAATGGAGAGCTGTTCTCTTCTCAGACGAAACGAGAGTGTGCCTTTTCTGCAACGATAGACGCAAAAGAGTATACAGAAGACAATGGGAACGTTTTGCCCAAGCCTGCATCCAAGAGACGGTAGAATACGGGGGCGGTTCCTGCCTGTTCTGGGGCGGCATATTTGCCGACGGCAAAACTGAACTTTCTTGCGTCTCTCGGACCGGCGGTGCTCGCGGGCAAGGGTCGATGACTGCTCACCGGTACATCACAGAGATCCTGGAAGAACATGTGGTCCCCTATGCTGGATTTATTGGCGACGGGTTCACATTAATGCACGATAACGGTCGCGCGCACACTGCTGGAATTGTGCAGGGCTACCTTCAAGAGGTTGGGATCCCTGTCATGCAGTGGCCAGCGAGAAGTCCAGATCTGAACCCGATAGAGCACCTCTGGGACCAGCTGAAACGCAAGGTTAGATCCCGTGATCCCGCTCCCGCGACTCTTCAGGAGCTCCAAGACGCCGTTATTGAGGAATGGGACAGAATCCCTCAAGAACAGGTCCTAAAGTTGGTGCGATCCATGAGGAAGCGCATGGAAGACGTCATTAGGGCTAGGGGGGGGTAACACTAGGTTTTAGGTTAGTTTTAAGCAACTTTGTTTTGAAAAATTAATCAGATTTCATTAGGGTTTTTTAAGGATTTTTATTGTTTTGTAATTTTTTCTCAGTTCCAATAAAAAACATTGAATGAATTATTGTTTTTGCATTCTCTGTTTCCTTACTTTTCAAATGATACCGAACATTACCAATATTTCATAATACAAATACGATTGAAAGATGTTTAAAATAGATTTCTTAAAAGGTGCGATTTTTTTTAAGCCAAGTGTATATGCTGATGAAGTTTATATGGGAACTCAAATTTATTTTTTCGTATTTTGACCTATATTGGGGGAAAGTTGTTCAGTTTCCTGGACTGATTAACCACCCGAGAGGTTGAATGAGATTTACCTAAAGCCCTGTATATTAAATAAAATTATAAACGAAACTTTCATAGAAATTGTGTATTTGACTTCATTAATTGATAGTAAAACTTTTAAAGAAAATTTTTTTAAAAATATTTTTAGCAAAAAAAAAAGGTTCTATTAAAAAAAGTTTTTTTACTTTTTATTTAAGAATTGTTTTTTGTTTATTTTTTAGTCATCGCTAGACAGGTTTCTCAATCTTTATTTTTCGAGTTATTCTCAGCAAGCCCTTTCATTTGATACCCATATTGTAAGAGTGTATTAAAAATAAATTTTGAGGTTCCATGAAAATAGTTGTTTAGTTTCATAGGGAGAATTAATCTCTAAAGATTCGCTAACTAATTTAAAGTCATCCCACATATTCGTAATTTTGTACACATTATAATTATATAATTCATCATGTAAGTTACAAGAGTGGTAACCATTTTAAAAAATAAAATAAAAAATGAATATTATAATAATAAGCGAATCTTTTAATTTAAGCCGTCCCATCCCAAATCCAGCTTAATTTTATGAGTTCGCTGCTGGCAACATTATCATAACCTAACATACGCTCAACTTTTGCTAGCTCGTCAGTCCTTTTTTGAGGGGATCTTTGTTTCATATCAACAAATTTTCGTTTTTTTAACTAAATCAATTGATCGGCAGTAAGTAATTTGTTGGATTCATTTTGTTTCGGTCCATGTACTTAACATAAAATTCAATGTTCCGGACACTGACTGTTAGCCTTGTAAAGTACCGGCGTATCGAATACGCTGCGTCACTATTTATTAAACACAATAAGTACTGTTCCTTTTCGACGTTTGCTCAGTATAGATCTCCTCAAAGACTTCTTCAGACTCATATAGTTAGCGGTCAGTAATAATATTTGCAATAGTGCTTTTCATTGATAAATAAAATTGTTTCTATTGTTTTGTTTAGTCAGCACTAGCTTTAGTAGTGATATCAAGGCATTGAGTGATCTCAAGACAATAAAGTTCTAAATTATACCTTTTTTTTCAGTGATGAGTGTGGAAAAAGCAAACTTTGTTCTGCCAAATGACCAGAAATTCTTTGTATTGGACAGTACAGAAGCATTTAAGGATTTGACGAACCAGGAGAAGTTGTATGCACATTATCTGAGTCAGGTAATTATAAATTATGTGCGTTACTCACAAATCGTTTTGTAGTAAAATAATCTGAGTTGGGTATACAGGATGTGTCGTGATGCAAGGTGTCAATTTGAAAAAATGTACAGGGTTTTAGGTAAATCTCTTTCAACCTCTGGGGTGTTAAATCAGTCCATGAAACTGAACAATGACCCAGCGACCGAACAACTTTCCCCAAGGAACATAGGTCGAAATACGAAAAAAAAATTTGATCTCCCGTACAAAATGCGCTTTTTGCTGATGAAGTTTGTATGGGAACTCAAAATAATTTTTTTGGTATTTTGACCTATTATTGCGGGACAGTTGTTCAGTTTCATGGACTGATTAACCATCCGAGAGGTTGAAAGAGGTTTACCTAAAGCCCTGTATATTTAAATATCCGTTTATTTTTAAACCCCTTGGTTAGAATAGAATCTTGTAATATGGCAATCTGCGTGATCGCAATTCCGCCAACTTCACGTTGTAGAGAGAAAATGCACGATGGGGAAAGTAACAGATAGGTTCCAAAAAAAAAAAAAAATTAAACAGCTAAGAGGAGAGAACTTAAGTGAACTAAACATAAATAAAAAACATTTTGATTCCAGTATGTGATAGCTAAACAGTTAATGAATGGACCCCTTAATGTTGGACCACTATTTACGACACACCCTGGTATAAGCTTATTTGTTCTGAGAAATATGAATGTAACTAAAGAAATGTAATTTATTTCACTAGCTTTCCACCTGGGACTTCGTTCCCTTGGGAATTTGGGAAAATTATGTAGCCTATGTGTTAATCCAGAGTGTCACCTCCATACCAAATTTTATCAAAATCGATCCAGCCGTTCTAGAGTTATAAGTGTTCGAATAAACCCGACTTTGTTTTATATATTAAGATTATTCTTAACTCTGCTTCTTCTTCTGACCCATTCGCACAGTTCAGTAAACTGGTTCAAATTCTTAGAAAGTAAATGAAGCTTTTAATGCCATCCTTGTTTACGTCAACAAGATAAGCACTGACAGTATGGCATTTGAATTGATTGTATGTACCAGAAAATAGAGGAATATTTTGTTGAAAATTTGCACTATTTTGTGTTTGTTATCTTCACAATAAGTGAAGCGTTCCAAGTGTTACTTCACATATATTCATATTTTTTTTAAATATCTGTCTAGGCAGCATGGCACGGCGGTCTCATTGTGCTGGTGCAGACAAGTCCAGAGTCGCCCAAGATCTTTTCTCTGCTACATCGCATATTCCTTGCAGAGCCTCTTGAAGTTCTCAGAAAGAACTCCCTTGCAGCTGGAGTGGACCCAGAAGACTTCCATGTATGTTATCACATTTTTAGCATCGGTCAAGGAGAAATCATTTAATTTGTTTTTAATTGTATCTTAGGATATTACTAGCTTTCCACCTGGGACTTTATTCAGGAAAATTATGTAGTTATATATAAGCTATATTGCTGCTAAGTTTTATTGTAATCCTTCTAGTAATTTTAGCATGAAGGAGTAATAAATATCCATTCATCCCCTTGCATTTATAATAGTAGTACTAATATAGGAACAACCTAAGCAATAGAAGCCATGCTGAGCATTGTACTGTGCAGTATGTATGTACATAAAGTACAGTGCTGATTTTCAGTTTTTTTTTTTGATTTCACTAATAACCTAATAGAAAACTGTTCATGCAACTTGCAAGGCACACTTTGAAGATTACGCCGGTTTGGTCGAGTGGTAGGTGACGCTGCCTCTTGATCGGCGGGTCCTGGGTTCGATCCCCAGTCGGGGCAAACATTTGTGTAAAAAGCAGATGTGTGTTCTCGGGTCATGGGTGTTTGTGTTTGTCTTTGTGTTTTCCAAGGGCCCACAACACAAGGGAAAACCTTAGTGTGGGCCTTTGAGTGTGTAGCGTTTATTATTATTATTATTATTAGCCACGGATTTTGTTTGCATAATAGGTACAGCTAGGTCTAGATAAATTATATACTTACCGTAACTTTCCGTTATGACCATGAATAAGTAATAAATAAAAAAATCTCAACAAATACTAAGATATTCCAGTCAGTTATGGTATACTCAAAGTAAAAGGTAGTTTTTGGTGAGAGACTATTGTCTGTGATGGGCATAAGCCTGTAGTTTTTTATAAGTATTTATCTATTAATTTAACTAAGCTACAATTTCTTCTAATACTCTGCTTGAATGGTTTGAATGGTCTCTTTGCAACTTAATTCAATAATAGAAGTAAATCAAATTTTCAATAGGTGTGTTTAATGTAGTAATTCTATTTAGATCACTAAAGGTTTATTTCATCAAATACACTTGTTTGGAAAATCTGATAAAGTTGTTAGTTACATTTAATGTATAACTCTAAAATTGTCTATCACTCCTGATATTTGATTGCTCATAACTTTTAAACGGTTGAACCAATTTTGATCAAATATAACTAAGAACCTTCCGATTACGTCACCTTTCAAACAAAAAAGCCTCATCGAAATCGGTCCATTCGTTTAGGAGACCGATGCCACAGACCGACAAACAAATGCACAGACAAATAGATACACACGTCAAACTTGTAACGTTTCTCTTTTTTTATCAGGAGTTAAAAATGAGTAGAAAATGTTTGAATGTTTTGGTTTATTAACATCAATTCAATAACCTTACATTAACAGTTTAATTAAAATTTCACACTTCTTATCATGCAGATAACAGTACCTAGTGGTCAAGTCAAACAGCAAAATATTCCTATCTCATAATTGTGGTTTCTAGGCTTTCCTGGTATATTCTGGTGGTTTCCTGGCCAACATGGGAAACTACAAAGGCTTCGGTGATACGAAATTTGTTCCAAATTTGACAGAAGAAACTTTTGAAAAAATTGTGAAAGCATCTCAGGCATACAAGAATGAAACGAAAAGTATCGCGAAGCTGTGGGACAGTGTGAAAAATCCTATCTTCAATCTTGCTCAGCGGCTCACTAGCCTTGGACTCAAAGATGCGGTTTGTATTGTTTTATTTACTTTTCTCAACGATTGCATTGTTTACAGTAATTAAGTAATTTTATCAGAGTACTGATTGTTTTCCTTTGCAAATAGAAATTAATATCTGCTCTGGCTTGCAATCTTGATTAAGAAAGCATAGCCACATTTTATTCTTACCACTTGATAAGTCTATACATACATCTGTAGGTTTGAAAACTTTGACACCTGGATTAGTCAGTACTTGTTTATACCTACACGTTAAGGAAGGAGATATTATTGTTTTTGTCTATATTCCTTGGAATCACGGGCAATTATGTCCTACAAACATTATGTATGTACGTTGGTAGATTATACGCCAGCGGAAATCAACACTAAAAATACTATTTCACAAATATTATTAAATTAAACAAATACAAATATTAGTTATACTCGGTTCATAATAAGCTGAGCTGGAGGTTTACCATGATCGCTTAGCGCGATCCAATTTAGGACCTAAACAAGTCTGTAACGCTTATTCGTACCATGATGGCTTATAAGCGATTCAATTTTGGCGCTGTTGCGATTCAAAGGCAGACCAGCGACAATTTATGTAGACATTTAAAATGGACCATAGACAACCGAGCAGTTCAAAAGCAGCGCCATCATGGTACCATTTAAAAAAAAATCCGATTGCGAAGCAGTTCAAAGTTGGATCCTAAACAGAAATGCTTTTAAACGATCGTGGTAGGTACCCTGATGCCACTTGAGGCGGCAATTACTGTTAACAATAGACAAGGGTCGGAATCAGGTACAAAATTGCAGAACAGTATGGACGGCTCGGTTAAAAAAATGGGTGTTGTTTAACACTACAATACCAAACCACTTGTTTTGGTTGTTTAACACTACAGTACCAAAAACAATAGTTAAACGAGATAGCAGCACTTACTACTTTCAAGTGGCATCAACTCAGCTTATTATGAACGAGTTATACACGCGCCCTGGGGCATTCCATTTAATGAATATTTTTTTGTTAGTCTATTTATTTTTTTGTTGCTAGGCAAAGCCTTCCACTACATCAGAGGTTCCCAAACTTTTTTTTCTCATAGACCACTTCCAAAATTTTGCTGGTTTCGGTGGACCCCCTCCCTGCAGCTACATTTCTATCATATTCCCAAAACTCGACAAAAAAAGTGAAGATTAGATCTAATTAAGAAAATGAGATGGCCAATTTTGCCATAGTTCTGTGCCCCAAGCCCCAACAAGTAACAGCAATAATTTAAGCAACATACGAAAGGGGAAAGCATGTATTTTAAACATGTATATACTATTTAATTTATAAAGCAGAGGTTTAAAAGTAATTTGCTATTTTTACATCACCACAAAATCTGCAATCATTACAAGTTTTCGCAAGTTTTCATGCGTAAATGAGTCGACATATATCCTGGAGCCGGATCCATTTCATGCAAAGAGTTGAGGGCTCGCTAAACGGGAACGCAGCGCTACTGTTTACTTTCTCAATGGGTAACTATATAAGTGCTTATTTTATTCTTGTAACGAAATAGCATAACAATAACAATGACTGCATACGAGTAAGTCAAAATGACAGACAGACAAATGACACAGAATCGGAATAAACTATGGCCACCTAAAGAGATGACCTAAAAAATATACCGATCCAACCTTCATGGACCTGGTTTACACTAGCACCACGGACATTTTATGTCAGTGTGAACTCCATGGTGAATGATAGAAAAAAGTAGTAGTTCTCGCCATTTTCAAATAGTTTCCCGTCGATAATGAATACAATATCCTATTTTTGTTAACTTTGTTTCCGCTGCTTTAACATTTATTTAAATAATCATGCTAATAATCATTAATTATCTAAGGATTTTTAACATAAATCTCATCCGTGTAACTGCACATAGTCTGGGGAAGGAATAGGCCAAATCTTTTGCGTTGCGGCTTTTTTGGGTTTTTGGAGTTTCAACCACGAATTAACAGTTTTCGAAAAAAAGCGAGAATTGATTGGTTTATTAATTAATTGATTGTGCTGTGAGTGGATGTCAAAAAAGTAAAGGTGACCAATCAAAAAAGTTATTCCATCCAACTTTACATTTTTGACATCTCACTCACAGCACAAGGAGCATTTAAGTTTTTCACTATTGAAAACAGATAATTTTTTTGTGGACCCCCGCTTATACGAATTGTGAACCCCCATTTTTTTGTCACACCAACGTAGACCCCCTTCGAGTCTCCCGTGGACCCCTGGGGGTCCACCTGGACCACTTTGGGAATCAATGCACTACATAAACAAATTTTTAAATTATTTTTTGAAGTGAAAACTTCTTTATCATCGTTGTGATTTGAAAGTCGCTGAAACGAAAAAGCGACAGTAAAAAGAGACAGACACATGAGAGAAAATGAGATAGTACTTTTGTGAAGGTTTCACTTTGAATTGCACACATTATTTTTTTTTGTGTTTTAATCATTTATTCATATTATGTATAAATAAACTAATTGGATCAGTTATAGTTATATGGCATTAAATCTTCGCGCGATTCTTGCACACCCGTGTGTGCAGGATTTGTATGTAGTATAAATAAATCACATATTGGCGGATCGCTTGCACACCAAGCGGTAGGTCAAGCGGGCATCGACACAGTGCATATTTAAACCAATCAGTGAGGTTAAGCAACGTACAAAGAGACAGGGAACATACAGGGTGACCAAAGTGGCAATAGGGATGTTGTCAATTTTTTTATTGTTTATCTTAAAAAGGAACTGAATCCAAAACCCAAAACAAAATAATTTTTGAAAACTATTGAGAAATAAAAAAGTTACAAGCTATTAAATTTCTATAGGGGGAAACTGTCAAACAACGAAAAAGAGATGCACTTACAGACATGTGACATCACCGCCATTTGTTTGCGTAGGTAAAAACGAGATAGCTAGCTCTCCCCACAAAACGAGATAGCTAGTCCTTACGTTAATATATTTTCTTATAACTTGTTCATTTATAAACCAATTTTAATGCTATTTTCGGATATTAATATATTTCTAGCATTATTTTTTGTTTCACATACAATCATTTATAAAATTAAACACTGTCAACAATCCTATGTATCTCGAGCGTATCCGTGCTTCGGTGGGTACGTCAAGCCGGCGGTCCCCGCTGTTTTCGAATGACTGCAGTCGTTAAACCAAGTCAGAGGCCATTCGGCGGTTCGAAAACTCTGACACCAGAGCTAGTCAAGTTCGCCACACAGTTGACTATACCTACATGATAAAAAAGAATCTGAAGAACGTCACTTGAACTCCCTGCAGCGCGCTCCCGCGTTTGTGCCCCTCGGTTTTACACCTACCCTTGCCAATATGTGGTTTATCTATAGGTACCAGGGATGGCGAACCTTTATGGATTGACATGCCATTTTTAAAATAAATGTTGAATGCGACCATAGACGTCTAATAATGTTGACTTAATGTATAAATATTAAAATTAAACTTAGACAAGAGCGCTTTCTGCCTACCACGCCTATTCATTCTATTATTTTATTTATTTATTGGTCTACTACTCGTAGTATAGACAGTATCCTATTAGCTATGCTTTGTCAATCGGTTGCGTGCCATTAATTCGCCATCCCTGATTGATCTATACCAAATGAAACATTACAGGGAATAACTACTTACTTCTCGAGTAACTGCACTGAAGAAGATTCCAACTTGGTGAATGAATGGATGAAAACGAAGCGCATTGAGGCCTACAACACTCGCACTTTCAAAACCACAGCTGATGATGGATGTAAGCTTATAAAAATTACTCTTTGTTCTATGTGCTCAACCACCTTGCGAGATTATTGCTTGGAACAATCTAGACAGTCAAAAACGTGGAAACTTTCGTGTATACTTATAAAATTATTGACGATTCCAAATTCACTGGGAATTGGGCAGGCAAATGATGATGACTAAGTAAATTACTCAGCTAATTACTAAATACACATAAGTAAATTACTAAAAATAATAGTTGTAAAAAGAAAATTACTAAAAATAATAATTGTAAAAATGTTGCCAAGTATTAAGTTCTTACTACAAAAATGAAAACTTCGAATCAAAAAATATTGTCAAGGTAATTACACAAATAAACTACATATAAGCAACCACTGGAGACACAGTAAACATTTTTTTATTTTTTTTCAGTGCCATTATACACGATACACTTAGCTAGTGTGGAAACTTCGCCCAGCCCCCCTCTTACAATAGAAAAAGAAAAGTTCAAATCCGCCTATTTCAGAGTGACTAGAGGCGACTACTCTCCCCTCCTAAAACTAGTCAATGAGAATCTGATGACGGCCGTGGACTACGCCAACAATCACAATGAGCAGTTTATGCTGAAACATTATGCCGACAGCTTCAGGGAAGGCGATCTTCAAGCTCATAAAGAAGGAAGTCGGTATTGGATCAAGGATAAAGGGCCTATCATTGAGACGTAAGTCATGAGCAGTCCATTTCCCTAATGTGCATATATAGAGAGCTTTCTTATACATTTTACAATTAGTGTTACATCATCATGTCCTACTATATTAAAAAAACAAAGTCCCTCGCCGCGTCTGTCTTATCTGTCTAAACGCGGTAATCTTAAATACTACTGAATGGATTTTCATACGGTTTTCACCAATGGATGGATTGATTCAAGAGGAAAATTTATAATTCAGGTGTATTATTAATTCCCGGAAAGCACCACTTAGTGTCAAAACCATCTTTTTTTTTCATATTTCGACCTTTGTTCCATGGGGAAAGTTATTCAATTTGATGGCCGGTTTGGTCGAGTGGTAATGGTGCTGCCTCTTGATCGACGGGTTCTGGGTTCCATTCCCAGTCGGGGAAAATATTTGTGTAAAAAGCAGATGTTCTTGGGTCGTCGGTGTTCGTGTCTGTCACAATACACAAAGTATGTTCCAAGGGAACCACGACACAAGGGAAAACCTTAGTGTGGGCTTTTGAGTGTGTAGCGTTTATTTATTTTATTTGGTGGGCTGATTCACATCCTTAATTTTCGCTAACTTCTTTAAAGTCACCTAAAATAGCTCTCTCGCTCACTTTATGATTTTCAACTTTTCCCTGTTTAACAGCATAGTATGCGACCAAATGTCAGTGATAAGTTGAAGCATCTTAAAAAAATACAAGTGTAGGAGAAAACAACCCTAATGATATATCAACAATATTTTCAGATATCACGGCTTTATAGAAACATACCGTGATCCAATGGGCCAGCGAGGCGAATATGAAGGCTTTGTAGCGATGGTGAACAAAGAAATGTCCAAAAAGTTCTTGTGTCTTGTTGACGGGGCCGAGCATTATATCAAAAAGCTCCCATGGGGATCTGACCTGGAGAAGGACCATTTTATCAGACCAGACTTCACTAGTTTAGATATCCTCGCCTTTTCTGGTAGCTGCGTCCCAGCTGGCATTAACATTCCTAATTGTGAGTACATCATTATTTATAACAGCCTACGACAAGATATTATAAAATATTATACAGGGTATCTAGGGAATCTATCCGTCACTATGATTTTTTTTCTGGAAATGCCAAGTTAAGGAGTTTTCGTTATTTGCCTACTTTGGCGCTACGCAATTTACTGCAAAACCGCGCACCGCGCTGCCACTGCCGGAATAATTGCATGTGTTGTCTCAGTCGCAATTAACGACTTCACTTGAACTTAACATTCTCTGTAAACTTGTCAACTTTATAATTACAGATGATGAAATCCGCCAAAACGAGGGCTTTAAAAACGTGTCTCTTGGTAATGTGATATCGGCTGCATACAAAGAAACCACCATCCCATTTTTGAACGAAACTGACAGGGCACTTCTCGCAAAATACAGAGCTGCTGCTTTTGAGGTAGACCTTTTATTTATTAAACCTGTTAGGTTATTATTATTGAAGAAGTCTTGGCTTGTGAGTATTGTATGGCTGAATCAGTTTTTTGACTGTTTAAAACTTGGCCTATGTAACTATAGAATTCGGTAGGTAAATACTGTATGTAAATTGCTAAATCCATTACTATTTACAAGACTGTAACTTCTCACTTTTCTTCGCATAAAAACCATAGACCACACCTGGCCTACAAACCATAGACTAAACGTTGGCATCCAAAATATTCTAAGAATCATAGTCCAAACTTGGCTTATCTTAAAACTGAAAGCTCTCTACATTGCCGTTTACCGAGTGTATTAGTCCAGCTTATACAAAAAGTGCGAGTGCGTAGCGGGCGTGAATACGTACACTCCCAACAAAGACGCAATATTTGCTTAAAGGGAGACTCTATTACTTTATAATATGTATGCATTGTATAATGACTTAATGACATAAACAATTTTTTTTTGGGTCACTTCAAAGTATGTATGTATGCCTACAAAATCATAGATGCAATAAAGAAGTGTGTTGGTGGTAGGTCCAAGTAGCAGTTCACGAGCTCCTAGGCCATGGCAGCGGCAAACTTTTAAGGCAAAACGAAGACGGAACTTTCAACTTTGACAAGGAAAGAGTCGTTAACCCTCTCACTGGTGAGTTCACATTTATTTTATTATTTATCGCCATTTACATATTCGTCAAATTTAAGAGATTGTTACTCGTACCTAATTTGCTTTATGATGTCAGCTACCAATATACCACGTTATGTTTTAATCAGTACGCAATTTTTGTACGTAAACTTAATAAAAATTTAACAGACCCATATTATTTTGTTTAATATCGTTTCATGTAAAACTTTCAAGCTAGATCGTCTGAAGCATGAAAATAAATCAAAACTTTTTTATGTAAAAAATAACATCGTCCAATTTACCTGAAACTTGGTAATAGTAATAATAATAATAATCGCTACACACTCTAAGGCCCACAGTAAGGTTTTCCCTTGTGCCGTGGGTCCCTCGGAACACACATAAAGACAAACACAAACACCCATGACCCGAGAACAAACATCTGCTTTTCACACAAATGTTTGCCCCGACTGGGGATCGAACCCAGGACCCGTCGATCAAGAGGCAGCGTCACTACCACTCGACCAAACCGGCCGTCAAAGTACTCTTCAACACTATTTGTGACACCCTTGTTACTGCGTTTTACAAAATTCATCCTATAAGACGTTAAAAAGGGGTATCAAAATTCTTAAAATTATGTAAAAAAATTCTCCTTATTTCGTTATTGATTAAAAAGTCACCCTGTATAAAGTCACGTTGCAAAACCATCAAACACGAAAAGGATGTTCACTCTTGATGTAAAAACGACATAAAAAGAAAGATAAATATAATAATAACAATAATAATTCTGTATTTCAGGCTTATAACCCATATTAAAATAAAACAATACACCAAACACGAACTCAATCACAAATCAATTAATTGAAATAAAAAATTACAATGAATTAATTTACACTCAAGAAGCCATCTTAGTGTCGAAATTAACTTGCGGATCTCATTCTGATGAACGCGAAGCCAATATTTAAATATCGGACTGTCAACATCCTCACAGATTATACGGAGTATGCTATTATCAGAGTCTCGCAATCTAACCCAAAAAACGCGATGCGAGATCTTATGACAGCAAAGAAGTCTGACAACCTCGCTTCGGCAAACATGCCAGAGGCACTGCAGTATCGCGACAGGCGCATGATAAAAGACCCACACTAAGCTTTTCCTTTGAGTCGCGGGTCCCTTGGAACATATACAAACACAGACAAGAACATCTATGACCCGAGAACAAACATCTGCTTTTTACACAAACATTTGCGCCGACTGGGAATCTTCCAATTTCCTTATTTACATTTTTACTAAATATAAAATAACTCTAAACTGAGCAGGTTATTCCCATGGTTGCTTGTCTGGTAGATAATTAGAAATTCTGTAATTAAGACCATTAGTCTAGCTAGACAGCTAGATAGCGAGATAGCTAGACTAATGGTCTTCATGAACTGTCAAAAGAGTGTTCTACGGCCGCTGGATATTTTACAGGTAAAAAAGCTTTCACCACCATAAGCGCCTACTTAGATTAACCAACCTCATCTATGACTTTGGTCAAGATAGAGGTCAAGAGCGCATCTTATAATTTAAAAAAAAAGCAGAGTCTAAACCTTAGTCTCTCCCAAGAAAATCGGAGCTCTGTGTTACTGACATTGGCCCAAGGAACTTTTATTTGTGTAACTGGAATGCTGACGAAACAATATAAACAAATTAAAATTAAACTTTATGTCCAAGTAATAAAGTTTATATTACATTATTTTTATGTCAAAGGGAAAAATTATTAATATTATTTATTGCACAACAAAGTAAGACAATTTGACAGAAAAAATGTTTACAAAGGCGAGCTTATCTCTAGAAGAGATCTCTTCCAGCCAACCTAACCGGTGAGAAATAGTGTATTAGACGGGAAGAGAGAATTGCGCACAACAGAAAGAAAATACAAACTAAGAGATGGTTACATAATTTATACATAAATAAATGATAAAATTAATAATACATATTAATACATAATTATAATACATATAATAAATAATATAATTAATATAAAAATATTCCGAGCAGGACAAGCATGAAGGTGGAATTTGTCTCTTTCTTACAACGTCACTGTGATGTCAGTGGTAATTAAACGAAAGAAATGGTAGCTTTTATTACACTTTTGGTAACAGTTTTCTTACGTGTCGGCTGCTAAATATTATTCAACGTATTAATGTAATAGTGTTAAAAAATTTCAAAATTCAAATACTTTAATATGTCATACATTATTTCTGTTACAATAAATATATATTTATAAAAATAATAGCTATTGGTAAGAACTTACAAATTACGCATGGCATGGACATATTAGTAGAAAGAGATGTCATCCACTTATATAGCTTTACTCTTCGGAACGCTTTTGATGTGATCGTTAGCATTCCAGTTAGACAAATAAAAGTTCCTTGTATTGAACTAATCACAGCAAGAGGAGCCATAGACATTGAATAGAATTATTTTACAGGTAAACAAATCGAGTCGTGGTACGTAGAAGGAGAGACTTACGATAGCAAGTTCACCACAGTGGGGTCTGCGTTTGAAGAGTGCCGCGCTGAGGCCGTTGGGCTTTACCTATCGCTAGAACCTGAGATTCTCAAGTAAGAGACAAATTCTTAGTGACTTTAAATTAGCTACCCCAAATTCAGGATGTAAATCAACCTTATAAACAAACAACTTTCCCCTCAAAAATATTTTTCTAGAATTTCATAAGGGTTCCTTGAGAAAAGTTGTTCAGTTTCATGGGGAGAATCACCCCTAAAGTTTCGTTAACTAACTAAAATTACCCATATACTCTAACCACAGCGACCTTAGTAGTTTAATACAAGAAACAATTTTTTTTTATTTTTTTTATTAAAAATGGATTCGCTCTTGACCACAATCTAGCTTAGGGCAAAGATGTGGTCGAGGATGTAGCGAGCTCACCCAGAAGAAGCCTATTCACTCGCACTTTAAAGATATATGAAAAGGTTTTTGATGTAGGGATGTTTTGACTAGCAATATTTAATACTAGTTTTCTGCCCGCGATTTCGTGCGCAAGGGAAAGTAGCCTATGTCACTTTCTACACCTATCTCTGTCCAAAATCACTTGGATCTGGCTGCGTTTTGATGTGAAGTAAGGACAAACAAACACACTTTCACAGTTATTCGTTTAGGTAAGGACAAACAAACACACTTTCACATTTATTCATTTAGTAAGGATGCCTGTAATATAGTATTTCTGGGACGAATTAATGGCACAGTTCGCCTCCCGCTAGTTGTCGCTAGTGACTCTGTTCAATTATACATAGAAATACTATGTATACAATTTATTTAACACTAGCTTTCCGCCCGGGATTTCGTTCCCGTGGGAATTCGGGAAAATCATGTACCCTATGTTCGTATCGGTCCAGTAGTTTCGGAGCCTATTCATGCAAACAATCAAATCTTTCCTCTTTATAATATTAGTATAGACTAATTTTAGCGGTACAAAGTTTCGTCACTCCGCGATGTCTTGCGCGCTGTTTATACACAAGCGACACGTGGCGATCAAAGCAACGTAAAAATAATCTTAATAGCTACGGAGCAAAGGTTTTTTTGCCGAAAATAGAAGCACGGAAAGACATCCGCCACCTGAAGAGGGAGCGACGGACGAAAACAACCTTTGCTCTGTAGTTATTAAGATTCATTTTACGTTGCTTTCATCGCCACGTCACTTGTGAATAAACAGCGCCTTGGGCTCCAGTTCTAGCCGCATCAACCTTTTAACATCTAAAGTTACATTCGTGTAGTTCTGAAATAACTGAAAAATTTGGTCGTTTTAGTGTCTGAAGTTTGATTTTCCTTTGATAATTTTGTACAGAATTTTCGGCTACGAAGGTCAAGTGGCGGAGGACTTGATGTACGTGAACTGGCTGTCCATGATGTGGTACGGCGTTGCCAAGGCCACTGAATTATACCAACCTTCTACTGCTAGTTGGTTACAGGTAGGTCTATATTTTTGTGAAATTTTTAGGCACTAACTTCCCGCCCGGGACTTCGTTACTGTGGGAATTTCGGGAATGAATAATACACATAATCACTCCGTCCATTAGTGAAAACCGTATGTCGTTCCGTTCAGTCGTTTTTGATTTTATTGCGTTCAGACAGACAGAAGAATAGCAGCAGCGGGTGGACTTTGTTTTATAATATAGTATGACATTAATTAAATAAATAATTTATTTCGAGTTTCAATAGTATTAATTGTTCTTCTGATTATGTGTTTACATACTTACATACGTTTCTTTGGTCAATATTTATTCCTCATTCTTTCCACATGGTCGAATCCATGTTTCGCCTGCAATAAATTGATTGTATTATGAACAGGCCCATGCTAGAGCGCGGTTCGTCCTAATGCGTCTTTTGGAGTTGGACGGCAATGGAATATTGACCATCACTGAGACTGACCCGAATAAGAACCTGCTGCTGACCTTTGACAGGGAACGATTCCGCACTGAAGGGAAGAAGATCATGGGTATGTTAGCATTTTCAGTTCTATGATATTAAGCTAACCATACTATATTTTTAGCTCGTTAGATCCCGCATATTTATTAAAGAAAATCTGACAACAAAAGTATGGAGTGACCTCATTGTAGGCATGAATATCCGAAACTTAACAACTTTCCGCAGGTTTTTAAAAAGTCGACCTTTCTAATTGATTTTCAAATGTGTAAGGGAAAGCTTAGCAAACACTGAATTCAAACCATTATTCTGAATTTTCCGATAGTTTAAAAATTTTTTGTTTTATAACATTTTTTATTTAAAAATTAAATATTCGAATATACTTCACTCCATCTTCAACAATAACAGCATAAAACACGAACCACCAGCAATTACATCGTATTCTGATAGCTTCTCAGGCCGCGGTAGTGAGTTTTTTCGGTAGAAAAGAAATCATTTGTACCCGATCATAGTTATTTGAGAATTTGTTAAGCTGTCTCTCACACTCAGAGGTTTGGGAAAAGTTATTTAGTTTAATTGTGGCTAATTTTATATCATCAAATATGAGGTTCTTTAGTTTTCCGACTAGTTTTTCAAGCGGACAGACTAAAACTTTTTGCTGTACAAACCAGGTGATTTCCTGGTAAAACTGCAGACAATCAAAGCGACGGGCGACGTTGCCGCGGCCGAGCAACTGTTCAACTTGTACAGTCGACTCGACGAGCCGTGGTCACGTTGGCGCGACATCGTGTTGCTCCACAAACAGCCGAGAAACATAATTGTCCAGCCCAACACCATCAACCGAGGTCAGTAGCCTAGTAGTCAGCTAATTGGCCCTCTATTCCCACACTCCCTGGGCCCGTCTATGGACCACCTTCTTTGCTCCGCAGGTTGGTGTGCCTGGCTTGCAAAAACAACCTTTCGTCATCTCCTTCACCTGTGCTGTGTTTTCTGCATATCTCTGTTTGACTATCGTGAGTTTAGATCTTGTTATTCTGGCTCGTAGTAGCAGCTTAAGCCTGATGGGCCAAAGAAGGGTTGTCCGACGAGAGACGACAAAGGTCTCTTACGGAGGTTAACATCAGTCAGCACACGTACGTTATGCAATACGATATTAATTATGTATAGCAGAATTTTTGTGTTCATGGAAAAAGGCAAATCCTATTAGCATACGTTTGAATTGGTACATACATACATACGCTCACGCTTATGATCCCTATCGGGGTAGGCAGAGGATCAGTGGTTCTAGATACACTTGATGCCTCATTTGACATAAAATCTGAGGGTTATTAGATGAAACATGATGTATAATAATGATAGGCTGTCAGCCTTTCGCCCATAATACAGTGTCTCGCTTACTGTCTTTTACAGTATGCCTGGGAAGAGTTGGCAGCTGGTACATTCTAAGTTGTTCTTTCACTCCCAGTCCAGCGTTTGAATTGGTCTTGCTTTATATTTATCACTAATTAATTTTCTGCTTGTCTACATACTTTTCCACGAATTCTACAAAAGGAGTACATTTATTTTGTCATACTTTCGGGCGACATAAACCGATGGTGGTGCACGATAAACCTATCATGTTTTTGAGTTATTGGCGCGAAAATACCGACCACTTCAAGTTATGATGGCTACAAATGCCTTGAAAATATTACATTTCACTTATAATATATTTCAAATTATTTTGTCTGTAAAAATCAGTAAGTGGGACGTGAGGTATTCTTGCTGTATCATGGGCGAAAGGCTGACCACCTCTCACCATCACACAACATGTTCCATATAATAACCCTCGCCATTTGCGTCAAGCGTGGCACTGGGTGGTTTTCTGGAGCCACTGATGCTCTGCCTACCCCGTTGGAGATTGCAAGTTTTGTCTGTGAATATTAATTTCTAGATGGTGAAACTTTTAGTACAAGTAATAATATTCCGCAAGAACCCATAACAACATGCTTAAATCCGCGAAAGATTTTAGAACATGCTTTAATTTGTTGGGCCCCGAAATAGCTATTTTTGTACAACATAGCCACATCATTATTAAATGGTTATTAGTCATTTTTCGATCTTTACATCCCAATATCTCCGTAACATGACGCTTTAGGTGTAAAATATAGTGACCTCAATCGAATGATGTAGGTTTTATTATGCGCCGCAGTTATCAAAATGGTGGTCGGCAGATATCCAAAAATAATTGTAAATGGGTACGATGCCTTTGTTTTTTTTTCTCTTTATCTAATCAAATTATAAAAATTAGGTAGTATTTTAACAGCGTTATAGGCAAACTTTAGTTAACCGTTTCTTTTAATATTTATCATCACAACGTAGCACAGGTTATTTCCACTAATCCTTTCCTATTCCTGATAATGTTCCATTGCGTCACATTTATTTGTTTAAATTTAACATCACAGCGTATTTATGCCGGACAGACATCTAGCTAGAAGAAACGTCCTTTTTAGTTAATGCTACTTTAAATATCACACTGCCACTTATCGTCTAGTTGACGTAAACATGAACGGCATTACATAATTTAAAGAGACTTTAATTTCAATGAACGTTTTTTTGCAACTGAGCGAGAATATTATGATACAGTATAACAGAATATTACTTTAGAATAATATAATAAGCTGGTGGCAGCCTCGGAGTTAAACGACCTCATTCTTGTATCATCGAATTACCTAATAAACGATGAGCGATCGAGTTTGCAAACCCCAACAGTCACATCACAAAATTCCAATATCGTTACTACCACAAAAAAACCTGTACGAATTCTTGAGTACAGTCAACGGCACATCAGGTTACCACAAACTGTCAAATTTCCCCAATGGATTGTAAACTCTAATACTTAGAGATAAAATTGAAAATCGATTGAAGAAATTTGTCAGTTTTGGATAGCATGATGTGCTGTTGTCCCTGTACTATAATTCTATGAGGGGGTAGTTACCCCCCTGAAGTCCACTTAGTTATCATTAACTTATGACGTCTTTGATACAATGTAATATAATTTTGACGCTGCAAAATGCGCCCGGTTCGTGCCTTCAGCCTGTGCCTTAAGCGTAGCGGAGTGGTGTGTAGAGCAATAGGTTTACCATTAGTAGAGTTGTACTCAGAGAATCTCAGAGTACCAGCGTCATTGAAGCGGTCTGTGTAGCCGAACTAGTTGACACAGTCGCTAACGATAACGTACGTAGCTGTCGACGGTCAGCCCAGTGCTCGAAATGAACTGGAACGTCATTGCAGTTCGTGAGATCACTGTTCCGTTGTTATCCTCATATCGTTCTAGTACCTACCAAAACTTTGTTCGGAAATACTCGGGAAAACGCACGTGCCAACTGAAAACGCTCACTTTCCGACTCTTGGACCAAATAAGTTAATTATAACATTGTCATCGAACTTACATGTGGTAAGTGGATGAACAATTGTTAAAGATTTGACGTATACTAAAAAGAAAAGTTAAAAGCTTGTAAAAGTATTGAAAGATTTAAAGGCAAAATGCGTTCCGGTACGTAATCCAATTTGACCACTGGGTCAGCCAGCGCACATGCCACATGTTATGAATGCTTCGATTCATATGTTATGTGAAAGTAGAAACAAATTCCTGATAGTTAATTACGAAGTTAACAAATTTTAAATTGAACTAAGAGTAGGCCAACGGAAATTTTGCTTTCTCCACAGGTGGTAGCCCTGTCACGCTGAAAAGGTACCCGGCCAACGCAGAAGGAATGATCACGTCGTGGGTCGATCGCTTCCCCACCACAGACGTAGACGATATTCTCGAAAAACTCGCCAATGAAGACAAAAAATATTTCACCGATTTGGACCCACTTCTAACCTAAACTGTAAAAAGTTGTTCTGATAATACTTAATTGTTAATTCAAGTGAAATATGACTGCATATTTTATAAATTATTCGCATTTATTTCTGTCTTTTATTTCCGTAATGCCACGAGAAAAAAACCGACATCCAGACAGGGAATCGCTGTCGGCGAGAGAATCAAAATTAGGTAGTCTACTAAATAAAAGACGAAACATTTTAAACTATTTCGTTTTATTCACATTCAATACAAAAACGTGTGTGACAGCAGTTTTAATATTAATTGTAACAATAGCTGTTCAAATTCACTGAGTAACTATGACTAACATGAAAATATTAAAAATCTTCACACACAATAAATAATTTCAATTCTAATTAAATAATAATAAATAGGATCGAGATGATTAACTAAAAATACGACATACATTTTTGTAACGCTTTTTATTTACCAAACTAGCAAGTCACTGGATTTTGACACACATGAAAAAATTAAAATTGGAAGATGGCAACAAACGAACACCTTAATAATACAAAAAAATACTGCGTTACTTGTATGTATAGTAAAAGTAAACATTATGCACGAGTAGAGCTACAAAACTGAAAACTCGATTCTATTTCTAAAATATACATACACGTTGGTGTAAGTGATGACTCTATAACACTTTTATCTATAAATAAGTAATTCTATTGAAACATCTCATCTAAGCACCATTCTATTCGATTACTGTTACGACGTGACTTAGCATCCATTACTATAAATATGATTACAAAAAACATTTAAACTTAATGTCACTTAAAAAACATAGTAGCTAAGAAAATAATTAAATAACATTGAGTAAAACGTATTTGTGCGAACACACGTAAATCGGGTCATTTTGTTTTCATTAAAAAGGATTATATCAAACCCAGTCACTTATTTCGTATTTATAAAGGCACATAAGAATTAATTTATAATAAATATACATATAAAGAATTTCTTCATTTGCAAAATATTCCTTTTTAATAGTCAATATTGTATATTTGTTTAACAAAATCTTTTCAGCCTTTGAAAAGCTATACATCACGTCACTAGTAAATTGCAGTGGAATCACCACAAAATATAGACGAAGCTAACATAGAAGTTTATAAAATTGCTGTAGCAATTTCAATGTTAGAATGATCTCAGTAATAGTAATTCTCTAATGTGTTTTTTTAAGATCATGTCAATAATATTAAAAATGTAAATTTCGTCAGAGATTCTTGTTAATACCTATAATTTGCCACTAAAGACAGTCTTAAGTTAAGCATCTGTCATGAGATTCACTGTGAATGAACACTACGGCAGAACTACGTTATTGGCAAGAATATCGTCGATACAGTCTCGAAAAGGTCAAAGTTAGTATTTACAGTGCTGTTTCATTAACAACCAAGAACACAGAAGCCTAGTATTTTGTGTATCAACTATTCCAAACTGATAAAAAACTTGCGTAATAGTGACTTTTAACAAATGCTTAAGTAAATCACAAATTATTCTGTCCGCTGCAACGGCAAACGTTAGTAGCGCCTTTCAGTCAACTTTCTCAGAGCATTCTGCACCGTCGCCTTCGCCTTTAGATGAGACATCGGATCTGCAAACGAGAATACCAAGGCGTTCTTATCGCGCGTAAGTTTCTGTGCTATGATCTAACTGTAATACATAGTGATATGTGAAGTGTCATTGAATAATGGTATGCTTTAGACTGAATCAATTAACTCTTTAAAATTTATTAATAGCAGTAATTTCGCAGATCAAGAATCATTACATGATCTGGGTTTCTTTCTATAAAAGTTAATTATAAATATTACACTATCTACATAGTTTTTAACTAGAAAACCACATATGTTTGCTAATTCTAAGGGGACAAAACTCGGTAAAGCATTAGTGCTGATAATTTAAAATCAGAAGCGAGAAGCGTGCACAGATTCAAATCGTTTCAATTTGGGGTAGTTATTTTTAATTATTTACGTTAACATGTAAGTTCAAGAAATATACACACCTTTGCAGGGGGTCCTTTTCGGCCGAATCTGTTTTTCTAGTCACGCTGATCGAGATCTTTTTTCTTTGTCTAATTTTTTCCAATATGTTCTCAGGGCTTGGTTCTTTTTCGCTTTCTTTCAGAATGATTGCCGAATTCAGAGTTCGCTTCGGTCGATAAGTGGCGTAACTACCCGGAGAGTACATGGAAATGGTTCTGTTGTATTTATGAGGGTCTCTCAGGCTATTGAGGCTGTGATCTTCAGTGCCATCAGAACTGTCCAATAAAGACTTGGTTCGTGTGTATCGATTCGAAGTGTACGACGACGGTTGATCATATTCGAGATAGCTTCTGGTTCCCGGATACTTTCTGAAGTCATTTCTATCGAGCGATCGGTACGTATCGATTTTGTCATTCAGTCCGTAGTTATCATATCTTAAATTATTTCTAGTGCTAATAGGCATATCAGTCAAGAGAGACCGGTATCGATCAGTGGAGGGTGATAAGTCAGACGCTACAGAATATCCGGGCGAAAGATCGTAGGTGCCGGGAGACGTGGGCGACACGTCTACCTTGTGGTCGCCGGGCGGCGCGTGTATTCTCGCGAGCGGATCATACTCGACGGCACCGGGGCCAACCAAATTACTCTTTCGTCGTTGTTTCTTTTCGTTAAACCGAGAATAAAAACTCTTTCTTCGTATTCTTTCGATTATATCCTCTTTTTCTGGCGTTGTAGATTCATGGTTTCTTACGGGATGGTGGGTACTATCTGAAGGAGACAATGGGTTTTTATCGTAATACTTAGCTTCTGCACTGTTATCAGATTTTAGTTCGGAGTTTGAAAAAGTTGACCGACTTCTTGAACGACTACGACTCTGAGAATCGGCGGCGTTGGCTTTAGACTTTACCGTTTCATCTTTCATTGAGCCGTTTCTTTCAATATATTTCTTTTCGTAATCCTTATCATCGGTAACGTTCATTATTTGAGGTTCTATCACAGAATTTGTAGGAACTATTTTCTTTACTCTTGGCAATCTGGAGAAATCTAACTTTAAACTGTTTTTAATATTTTTGGAACCATTTTCTTTATCCTTTCTATACGCTGTCTCATCGTCGTTTTCATAATTAACGGATGAGATACTGTCACTGTTACTCTTTCCATATTTAGTTTTACGGCTGAAACCGTTTAGAAGCAAAGATGTTGGCCTCTTAGGTCGATCAGCGTCGAGGCTGTCCAAAGTAGACTCTGGTAGACTTCCAAATTTACCGTTTGTTTCTATACTAGCTTCTAGGTTCTCGCTTTGTGATTTTTCCACAACTGGTTTAGGAACTTTCTCTTTAGGCTCAAATTTCTTAAAAAGTCCTAATACTTTGGAAACTGTCGTTTTATTAGGAGTACTCGCGATTTGGTTGTCTAGGGCGGCCACATCGGTCAGAGTGACAGCTCTTTTAATGAGACTCGATTCTGTCGGCGGCTCTATACTGACCGGTACAGATTGCTCTCTCTGTGTTCTATTTATCATGGATGTACTCTTCTTAGCGTCAATGAGTGCACTACTATTTTCGGTAACTCTTTCTTTCTCAGCATTTTTATCTGGGGAGCTTGATTTGTTCGAAGCAAATTTTTCTAATTTGTGCCCTATCGACTGTAGCATCGATTTCTTTTTTGTTACTGTCGTCGTTTTATTTCCTTCCTCGGCATTCTTTTCTTTCACTTTCTTTGTGACTTTTTTCTTTTCAGTGGGTGCTTTGATATCAGTTGCTTCTTTACCGTCTCCAACGGATTCTGTTTTTGTTTTCGATGACACTTTCCTTATTATTTTCTTCTTGATAGTTCCCTTCTTTTCCGAAGACTCATTATCTGTAGACTTCAGCTTAACGTCCTCTGTTTTAGAGGTGTGATTTATTACTTTAAGTTTGGTTTCTTCGGTACTTGATTTTGTCACATTTTCAATTAAAGTTCCATTAGCTGACACAAAGCCTATTTCGGTTTTGGATTCTTCGACCGACTTATCCTCTATTTTATTATTAGAAATTTGATATTTTTTCAAATTAAGACTATTTTCAGCAGTTTTCTTGGTTATTTCAAATTTAGTGTCGTCATTATCTTTTACGGTTTCATTATCTAAAGAATGACTTTTTCTAAGAGTATCTGTTTTTGATATTCCGCTTGTTTTAGTAGCTTTCTTAGGCAAAGTAATACTGAAACTTACTTCTACGTCACTTTTATTTTCAGCTCGAGCAGTTTCCTCTTTTTGCAAAGCATTACTTACCACATCTTTTTTAGAATTACGATTCACAAACACCTTTTCCGGAGAGGGGCTACTCGTTGGGTAACTTTTAGGTCTGATTAGTTTGGATTCTCTAGGTAGGGTATTTTCTTTGATCTCATTTTCTTTATTAGAAGCGTTTTCTACAACATTTCCAATAGGTTCGGAAATAGCTTCTACATTTTTAACAGGGTAGCTTTTAGGTCTTCCGACACTCATTTCTTTAGTGTCATTAACTTTATATTTTGAGCTTATATCAACAGATGTTCCAAACTGTTTGGTATCGGAATTTAATGAAGTATCCAAAGTTGTCTCCTTTATGTTATCCAAAATCGGGAAGAAGGGCGTGTTAGATCTGCTACGCTCCTTCCCCGTCAAAATGCCAACAGGTGAGATCGGGGAGAGACATTTGCGAGTGTGGGTGCCATCCTCTTTGAACAGAGCCTGAACGTCAGTATTCTCCGTCGGACTCCTAATACCGGGAGAATCGAGAGATCTATTTCTCTTTTCTCTGATTTCTTTAAGGATCTTTTGGGTCTCGAGTTCCTTCTCCTTTTTGTGTTTAGCGTAGACACTCTCATCCGGAGGGGTGTCGAAAAAGTCTGAGCGCAGGAATCTCGATATCCTTTTTCGGGGCTGATCGGCGGCGAGCCGCAAGGAGTGCCGGCGGAGAGTGAGGGCGGAGGCCGGCGCGCCGTACGCCGCGATGTAGCTGGGCTCGGACAGGATGCTGCCGCTGTCCGACGAGAACGACTCGTCGAGCGACGCGCCGCGCTCCGGCGTCAGGTACTTGCTGAGCAGCGGCCGGTCCGGCGTGCTGGCGTGCGAGCCTCCCGCCTGTTTACCCTTCAAGTCGTCGGTGACGCTAGCGATCGGCGGCGTGGCCTCCCGCGAGCGGGGCGCGGATTTCTTTAGGCGAGGCAGCGTGCAGTACTGAGGCGCGGGGAGTTCCACGTCGTCCGCGAAACTATCCGTTTTAGTTTCCTGGGAAGGCTGTCGGACGGGAGATTTGGCGCGATCGAGGGGAGTAGTTTCGGCCGCGGCCGGGTCGTAGGACTTGGACGTGGTGAGCTTGGCGGAGGCGGGAGCGGGCGGCGGGGCGCGCAGCGACAGCGTGCGGCGCAGGCGGCGCGCGGCGGCGGGCGGCAGCGAGGCCAGCAGCTGCTGCTGCAGGCGCCGCGACAGCGCCGGCGTCAGCCCCGACAGCGCCAGCATCTCCCGCTCGCTGAACTCTATCGCGCTCAAATCCAGGTCCGAAAGATCTAGCCCGCTCTCCGCGTTCGATTCCGAGATTTCGCCCTTCGTTTGGTGCTTGCTTTTCTTACTATTACCTGAAATGTAACCGAAAAACACACGTTTCGATCATGCAGAATGCTCGCTGGAATGGTGTATTTACAGTGACCAGAAATATTTAATTCTTTCATAGATCGGGGATCAAATTTTACTGAGTGGTGATGTGATCGGAACGTAATTTTGAGTTCGATTCGATATGACACTGAGCACGTCGATAATTGATTCGAGAGATTAAGATTAATTCGAACACTGATGCAATTGTTAAGTGAGTTAATATAGAACTAGGAGAACTACGTACATACTAACAAATTAGAGCAAACGGAAAGCTTTAGATATGCAAAAACAAATCTCGAATATGCATTAAAATGTTGCCTCGAATAAATCTATAATAAAATTTACCAGAATGCGTTCTAATGTAATGTAATGGCTCGAGCATGTATATCACAATTATAAAGGCATCTCTATTCTGGTAAACAGCCGCGGCGCAGTGCGGAACACAAACACATAAAGGAAGAAATAAATAGTTTAGTACCTATTCTTGTGTGGCGTTTGTGGCAGATTTGTGGTTGGCGCTGGTGCCGCTGTGAAGTGAAGATTTGGTCGGAGCATGCAGTGTAACGCGCAACCCAACTGCAACCACACCAACACAACCTCACTACCGCTGTCTGCTCCCGTGCCCGGCCCCGCCCCGCCCCGCCCCCGCCCACGTCCCCTGGCCTAGCGTGTCCTAGTCTGGCTGCAGGTAAGTTGTGCCCCGGCCTAGCGGCGCGGAGCTGGTGTGATAGCTATGGCGTGATGATGCGACCGACTTGATGCCCGCCTTCATGGTTCTTACATACAGTGCTACCACATCCACTATCTACACGATAACGCTATCACTTATCAAACAAATTAACTGTGGTCTGAAACTAATATTCTTTTCACATGGTATTTAATTGAAAATTAATGTTGAGAATTGAAAAAAAAAACCTCTACGTTATGCTAATAAAATGCATTGCCTTAGGCGATGCGATAAGTGAAATGCCTTTCTGTTCACTTCATGCAATTCGATGCTACAGAACTGAGCTGATTTATGAAAATCGAGAGCAACGCAACATTTTCCTGCTAGTGTTAGCGGGTAGGAGAAAGTCAACACCTGGACAAAGAATGCACTTTAAATACAATGTAACACTACAATGCAAAAATTGTTAAAAAATTATTGATTAGAATGTTAATGAACTCTGGGAAAATTACAAACACTCAAAACCTCGCGGATTATTTTTGAATTTATCAATAATGATCTGCGAGGCAAAATGTTAAATGAAAAAAACTACTCTGCATCGGCGGAAAACGTTACTAATACTCGAGGCTATGATTTTACCTTTAATTTAAATGTAGTTTTGAAAAGTCCTACGATGGATGATCGTTAATTGGTTTGTTTAGTCGAAGCTAGCTTTGTTGTGAGTTTGGAGCCCGTGCGTTGCTTCTAACTACTTGTACTACTGAATACGATGAGCCGAACTTCATGCTGCTGTTTTTAAGCTTGTTTATTTTACATTTACTACGAAAATGATTAACATACTAATTTTAAAAAAGATGATACCTAAGTGAAAAGTAGCCAACCACGCTATTTAAGTAAAATTTGGATTGATTTATCGCGTATACATTTCAGGTTTTTACTGAAGAATTTTTCTGTTTTTGTTGTTTAAATTCTCTTTGTGACCTGTAATTTGCTGGTTTAAAAATGTACTTTGTGTATAATTAAATTACGTAGTTACATTAATAATAAACAATTTGCCTGGAAGCACTGGAACTTCTTGGGACTTTTAGTAGGTACTCCAATTCAATGATTTTTTTGTATAAATATACAACAAAGTATTCGTATAATAATCACATATACTATAATTGTTGCCAAAGTGTGGTGATACTTATAGCAGTGCGAGTGTATGGTACAATATACAAAGAATAATAAATAACCATCTATAATTGAAGCTTGACTTAAAAAATTATAATGGGTGATTTTAAATTAATTTGCAAAAAAATGAAGAAGTGAATCGGTCCACACAACTACTCTCTTCAAGAAATGTCCAAATATGAAAATAAACGTTTCAAAATACAAGTTGTGAAATGAACTGATTGTCTAATATGGAATTTATTTGGAATACTACATCTGTTCCTTGAGGAAAGTTGTTTCGCTTCACGCTGTTCTAACATGCGCGTCGTGACATAACATATGTCGGTCTATCTGCTCATTTTGTCACTGTCAGCATGAAATAGGTAGATGTCACAAAACCCGTTGTATCAGTAGTCCGATAATACTAATCTCACGCGCGTATGTTAGCCCGGCTGGTCTGATTCACAACGGAAAGTTTCGCCAAATAATTAAAGGCATGTAGTGTTTATTAAATACCTACATGACTTTTTCGCTATAGACTATTTCTGTGTGCTAGTGTAGTAAGCGTGTTTGAGCGTCGGTAGTGGCAACGTTTTCCGCTTGTGCTTACAAGGCGGTGCCTTAGGACTTACCCCCTCGCGGCAGCGGCGTGCGCGGCTTGCTGAACATCGAGTCGAAGTCAGCGTGCAGGTCGCGGGAGCCCCAGCCCTCGCGTCTGCACAACACACCGCGTGTTACCGACATACTCATATATACGAATTACTTATGTCTACCATTCGTGAGTGTTACATGTAATTCACAGTATAACATGGTTTTACTTGTAACTGTTAAATCGAAAACTGATCGAAACTGTCGACCCCACACTGGCTTTAAGTAACAGTAAAACCGTTTTATATTATGAATTCAATTCGATTTATATTGAGACATATAATAACGTGAGCAAGAGAAGTTTTTGAAATTCTATTTTTACCTTTGGGTATTCTTAGAAAAAACAACCTTCAAGGTTCATTGGGTATTTTATTGGTAACTAGCTTTCCGCCCGGGACTTCGTTCCCGTGGGAATTCGGGAAAATTATGTATCCTATGTCCATCAGGGATAATGTAGGATTCTAACGGTGAAAGAATTTTTCAAATCGGTCCAGTAGTTTTGGAGCTTATTCAATGCAAACAAACAATCAAATCTTTCCTCTTTATAATATGTATAGACAAAAATAAAGCTCTTTTGAGGGAGTGCATCATAAAACAACTAGAAATTTAAGGGAATGTCTAATTTTACAAATTCTAGGCAGAAAAGTTGCAAGCAAAAAACTTGAGCATGACAATCAAATTTAAATTTATTAATATTGTAAAATGTTTGAGAAATAATCAAATGATAAATTTTCTGAAAAAATATTAATGAAGATGCCTAAAGTTCTTTCACCAATGCCTAAAATTTATTAAGTGACAATGATCTTGGAAATAAATTACTTAAATAATAATTGTACAATAACAACTCACGTTTCTGAGACACTCCGTTTATTTTCCACAAATCTATGAGTGCTGCATTCCGAACAATATCACAGCATCAGTTAAGTAATTGAAGATATTAATATAGTAAGTTAACTAGTAAAAAAGTAGTACTTACAATAGCGATCTCCTTGGTAAATGAGGGCTGCATGCATAAAATTAAAAAATATTAATTTTTGTGATACAATGATACAACAAAATCTCATGCACCAATACTAGTGTTGAAAGTCATATTAAAAAGCTTAATAAACAGCAAATTCACGATCTAAGTTTCTTTGAAGTTGGCGACAAAAAATCATTAAATTATTTATTCATTATAAATAAAAGATAACTGGGAGTACCCTATATATAATCTAAAACGAAGTTTCATATCGGAATCACTAAATCCGTTCATAGTTTAATTTATAAGTGCAGACAATAGAAATAGATAAAAATCGTTATAGACGATACTAAAAATTGTGTTCAATTAATAATTTGTGATAATTTCAGATAAGAAATGTTTAAAGCCACACTTCTAAGGTATCAAACGGTGATTACCTGTTAAAGAAGGGGGATTGGTGCAAGTTGTTGAACAACGAGTGCGGGTGTTGTGAGAACCCGGGGCCTTCCTCGCCGTTCAGCCGGTTGGTTAGCGCTCGAACCTAAAATAAGTACATAAAGAAAATCATAAATTAAGATTGCACAACCAATTACCTACTACACTTTTTTATTGGTACACCATAATACTACGCATCGGTTTGATACTAGGCCATCAAGCAGACAGAGCTAGTTTATACAACAGTTCTGCCACCACCCTACTACCCTTTCCACTTCTATTTTACTTAGATGGAATTTCTGTGTATTTTTAAAGGCACAATGGGATTCACCATCTTAACCTCGCTTAACCACAATAACACCATTTTTTTATTATTAATAATGGGGTTGCTCTTGACCACAATCTAGCTCAAGGGCAAAGATGCGGTCGAGGATGTAGTAAGCTCACCCAGAAGTAGCCTATTCACTCGAACTTTAAAGAGATTCTGGTTATATGAACTCGGAAATACAGACGCAGGCAGGGAATTCCATTCCCTAGCAGTGCGCAATATAAAAGATGGTAAAAAGCGCCCACTGCGAATCAGTGCGATTTCAACACGGTAGGGATGATAGGGACATCTTTGTAGTAAAAAAAATGTAACGTACCCTGTGAAGTAATGTAGAGAAGAGATTCTCAGCAGTAAGTAGATGGAAGCCCTCGTCTTCTTCATCCTCCTCGCCCGAGCTGACGGACTCGGCGCGGGCGGCGCGCGACGATCTGCAATTACAAGTCATTTGGAGACTTAGGCCCGTATTACAGAAGGAAACTCAAGCCGTGATCTATATTTAAGTATTGGATTGTCTCTTTCTCTCTCTATCAAAATGACAAAGACGACTGCTACTTAAGTATAGATCAGAATCTGAGTCACGTTCTGTAATACGGAACTAAATTACATGACAAAAGTTACTGAGAAATAAAAAGTATGATTTCTAGGGTAATTGATAAAATGGAGGATAAAATTTAGTTAAAATGGCAAGTCATTTCTCACTCACTGACTCATCTACACCCAGGAGAGTGTTTCACTCTAAAAATCTGAATTTTTACACAGATTATGCGGAGCAAAAATGAATGCGTGACATAATGTCATTGCAATCTACCTGGAGACGTATTTTTGGAACAATAGAATTCCAATTCGCATACGAATTGACAAGATTCGCATGCAAATCACATGCGAATCTTGCCAATTCCTATGCGAATTGGAATTCTATTGTTTCAAAAATATGTCTCCTATTCCGTACTGATTTTATGCGATAGATTACATTTGACAAAATTAAGTCACGGTGCTAAAGCTAATATAGCTTATCTGTCAAATCCCGCATCATGGTCAAGCGAATACGGAACTCGAAACAAGCAACACAAAAAAACTTATGCACTGCTTAGCGAAAAAATCACTTGATTAATTTCAACAAAGATAGAAAAATCCTTACAAAACTGAATTTATAGTAAGACCACGACGTTCTGGTCTAGATGATATTACTCTTCTCACTGTGTCGAAATGATCTTAAATATCTCCGGCCCTAAGACCCGATGCTAGTGCCAATTCGGTCACTGTCACAAAACATTACCTACGTGGGCGGAAAGGTTATTGAACGGCGAGTAACATTCTATTTATTTTCTTCTGTGTAAGGGTTTTTCAACTAAACTGACGCATCGCCTTTTATAATGTCGGACACGCAAGAAACTATCTCTCATCGTTAGATACCACTACCTCACTTTTTACCACCGTCACATTCATCAATAAATATTTAAGTTGGATAGGTTTTCGTTACAAATCCATTCAATTCTTTAAAAAATGGCGTCGACATTGTCGTGATTTTGCAAATGTTTGAGTATTTGAATCAAAATTAAAATATAGGATGGCTAAGTTTACGGGTTGTAGTACGTCAGAGCCTCGTCCGTTGATCAGCAGGGTGTACCGCTAGCAGGTGAGGATGATAAATATGGAGCACTAAGATGTTATGACCCCACACACCCCATTTTCGTTACAGGAATCGTGCGATAAGTTGCAACTATGTAGTTTATATTAAACTAGCTGACCCGGCAAACGTTGTTTTGCCATATAAATAAAAAAAAATTAGGGGTGGGTGGTAGCTAACAATTAGGGGGATGAAAAATAGATGTTGGCCGATTCTCATAGATACCGGATAAGCACAAAAAATTTCATCAAAATCGGTCAAGCCGTTTCGGAGGAGTATGGCAACGAAAACTGTGACACGAGAATTTTATATATTAGAAGATGTTAAAGATTTCTTTTCTTTTTACCTCAATCTTGACCAAGGTCATTGATGAGGTCGACGATGGAGCGAGTTAACCCAGAAAATGCCTATAAGGCACTGGTTCTCCTACGCACCGACGGAACACAGAAAACTGTTTGGCGTCGGAATTCGGTAGGAGGGTGGTCGCGAAACAGACGGCCCTTCACAGAGCCTACCACACCGCATGAGACAATAGGACGACACCTCAGATTCCTGGGGTAGATTAATAGGAGGCAGGTCCCATTTTTGTTTCCTTAGTCGCCTTTCAGTCGGAAGTCAAAGGACTGGCTGAAAGACGTAAAGAGTGGCAGATACTCCACCGACAAGAGCACAGCTCTTAAATTGAAGAAGAAGTCGGCTTTTACGACACCCACGGAAAGAAATGGGGTGGTGTTACTCTGAAGCGATCACCACACGGCATTATTCCTTGCAACCTGCAATACGATTAATGAGCTGTAAAACACTAACCTTAGCCGATGCATGTGAGAATCATCCTCCTCTTCGGATTCGCCGCCGCTTACTAGGCTACTGCAATAGTAAAGCAGCAAAAACATATTAGAACAATATACATGCGTAATATGATATTTTATGATGATAAAATAAACAAGTAAGCAATAATTTGCCTATTATTCTAAAAAGATTTCTCGAATAAACTTATTTAACTCCGAAAAAAAAACCGCATGAATTTAAGTCGAATTATAGAAAATCAAAAGATTTTTTTAATTCACATCCTAAAGTATCCCTACAAAACAAATAATATACACCGAACACGTAACCTTGGTGCAAACTAGGGCGATTGGTGCAATCTTGAGATTTCTCTCAACACCTGTGATTTTCTACAGACATTTATAAGGCGGTTCGCGGTTATGCCACTACTTCCACCTCTTTCTCTCGCAACAAAATAGGACACGTTACATGCTCGGTAATAATGATAACATACTAAAAATAAGTATCAGTTACAATTTTAAATATCACTTATCTATCATCGGCCGATAGAAGCACATTCAACATACCTAATCCGCCTGGGTTTGGGCGTGCGGTTGAGCCGAGAAGCGGTTGAGGTGTCGGGTTCCAAGCTGCGCTGTCGCGGCGTCACATAGCCTTTGCCTTCCACCGCGATGGGGATGATGAACTCACGCGCAGACTTCTTGATTGGTTCTCCACTTGGACTCGAGCACGCCTCGCTTACTGTAGACTCGTTTGATACCAGTCGTCTATGGATAACATTGCTTTATTGTATTGTGGAATAAATTTAGAATAATGAGAGGTCCTGTATGAAAATTTGTGTTTTTCTCTTGATAGATAGCGCTGCTGGATACAATTTAATTAAAGTGACCTTATGAAAAGTCTCAAAATCGTACTTTTAGCCATTAGAAGTCAATTGAATCAATCTTAGTGGAGATAATTGGGTTTTTTTTTTTAAATATGAAGATAGAAAAAAAAGAGCAGTGGATATTACAGTTGGTAATGAGCCAGACTTGCAACCGGAACGGGTTCAAATCCTGGTGCGGGCCTATACCACTAAATTCGTCTTTTCGGATTTATGTACGGATTTTTCATTAATTAATTATCATTTACTCAGTGGTGAAAGAAAACATCATGATGAAATCCGCACTTCTAAGAAAATTCGTTTTCGAAAAGCGCGCATTGGGCCAGCGTGCAGCGTGGTGAACTATGACGTTAATTTCCTTCGTGCTTCGAAGGGTGGCCCGTGCCCTTTGGTGGGGACCTATATGGGCTGATAAAATATATGAAGACCAAAGCATACAAACCTCAGAGGCTGTTGCGCCGGTCTGGGTGCGACGCTGGGCGCGGGTTTAGGCGGCGGCGACGTAGGAGACTCTTCCGGGGTCAGATTTATTGGGATGATACGCTCCACTGACACACCCCTAGTAACCAATTAAAATAACATTTAGGCCCATAAGGAGACTCAAGTCTTTCTATAATTAAGTAATTGATTGCCTCTTTCTCTCGCTATCATAATGACAATGCCGACTGCTACTTAAGTGTAGCTTAATTGGACCTGGGTTCCCAGACCACGATTTTTCGGGCTTTACTAGTATAGCAGCCCATTGTGATACCTCTATTCCTCATTCGCCACAAAATTAACACATATTTACTTTAGCTTTTATACAGTGAGCAGATGCGATCGACAGATCCCTAGCTTTCTACCATATCGTGTTAGCTATTCATCTGCTTACTTGAGCATTTGTGTCTTTCTTCCAATTTCCCGATGGGACTAGTAGAAATATCAATGTTATATGGCAACAGCGCGGAATATGGTGCGATTGATGAGGGGTTGCTGAACGAGTTATATCGCTCCAAACGGCAATTTATTATCTTTCCACGTGGTCCAGTATACAGATAAATAAATAAATAAACACTAAGGTTTTCCCTTGTGTCGTGGGTCCCTTCGAACATATACAAAGACAGACACGAACACCTATGACCCGAGAACAAACATCTGCTTTTTACACAAATGTCTGCCCCGACCGGGAATCGAACCCAGGTCCCGTTGATCAAGAGGCAGCGTCACTACAACTTTGACCAGACCGGCCGTCAGTATAGTGAGTAAATGGGCCTTTTTAACATACGAAAACGGCACGGCAAAATGTGGTACTAGTGATACAAGAAGCTGAGAACATAGCAGGCAATGTTAATACAAATTCTGTCATACCGTGCCGTGCCGTTCGAATTATAAAAAGGCCCACTAACGAACCTAGCATTGCGATGATCTTCGACGCGGTGTTGAGCT
Organism: Aproaerema taeniolella; assembly: GCA_949987775.1. NCBI lineage: Eukaryota > Metazoa > Arthropoda > Insecta > Lepidoptera > Gelechiidae > Aproaerema > Aproaerema taeniolella. Next base: position 9,277,213 of record OX465251.1, on the reverse strand, counting down.
TCGGTTCGGAAGACGCGCGGCCCTGCCGAGCCGGGGGCCGCGGGCGGAGTGGCGGGGGGCGACGTCAGTGACGTCACGCCTGCCGACGACGACCTCCCGTATGGCACTGGTGGTTTACCTTTAGCGTACAACAAATGGGTTTCTTTATAACCATTAAATTTTGACAAATGAATATTTTTTAATTTCATTATTATTTCCTTACAAAACGTCAAAAACATGTTTTACGTACTGGACATCGTTTAAACATCGTCGACACGAAAATAAGAAGAAAGGTTGTGTTTATATTTTCGGTTTATGTTGTATTTCAAAACGATGAAATTAAATTAGTGACAAAAATAAGCGCAAAGGAAATTAAACATGTTCTGCCAAAGACCCTAATATCTTTACCATATGATTGAGAATTCGCCTCGCTTACATATTTGAACAGCTAATGCTAAAAACTACATACCTACATCAATTTTTAAAGTTAACTGACACTTTTTAAGTAAAGATGTGCGTGCAAGTGTGTGTATGTTCTTGCTTCATCCGCGTCATACGGAGCGATATCTCGACCTAATTTTTGTTTAGACATACATAGTTGAAGGGCTGGAATGGATAGTGAAATAAGCTACTTTTCTACGCTAAGTTGGGCGAAAACTTCTAGTTACAGTAACGCAAAGATCGAAATCTATAGAACGATAAATCGTGTCTCAGATATGAAGAAAAAGAAAATGACGAAAATGTAGAATGACTTTATATCAATATGGCAGACTAAAGCAGCCGTACAAAAAAAAAACATTATTCACTTGGTATTCTAACTTGTTTATACCTACTTTTAAAGAAAAATAAAATCGTGTCTCCCAAATGTTACGCACGTGCCTTTGTCTACGTTGTATCAAGTTATGTAGAATGTGTACTCGGGTTCAAGATCGTATCAATAGTACTTTCCAATTTACGTAAACAAATTAGATTTGACAAACGTATCTTCATGACACATATTAATGAAATGAAATGACACTATCAATAGTGCGAAATTCAATGCAGCGATAATAGTTATCTGTCATATTCCGTGGTGTAAAAACGTATATGTGTATTTTATAATATTGTTTAATTAAAGTTACAGCGATGAGATTACTTAATGTTTTTTGGTTAGTTTTTGTGCTGCTTAGTGTTAGTTATGGAGCTCCTCGTGAAGACAAAAATTTTACGGAACATTTAGAAGATTTTATAGGAGTTATAATAGCGGAATCGGGATTGCAGATAGAACAACTATTGAGGCGTTATGGCGAGAATAAGGACTTCGGAATTGCCGTCACATATTTTAGAACAACAAACTTCAAGGAATTAGTTCATCAGTTGGAGTCATTACCCGAATTTAAAGATGTGAGTATTGAGAACAGTGTAGTATTTAGCTTATTACTAAAACTTATAATACTAAGGCCAGTGTTCACCAAAAATTTAACCAACGATTAGCAGGTAACCAGAGATTTTTGACAATGTCATTTTCTTACTTTTGTTTTGTCATTTTGTCTGATTAGCTTCTAACCGCGGTTTAACCGTCGGTTATATTTTTGGTGAACACGAGCCTTACTATATTTATCATTATAATTTACTAAATAAAAATCTTTGAAAGCCTTGTTAGTAAAAATAAGCTTTTTTCACAAAACATGTAAATGTTACAGGTTGTTGACTATTTGGAAAACTCTCATATCGATGTCACCCAAATCTTGGAACGAGTTAACGATTTAGTTGGTAAGCATCTTAAGTTTAATAAGTCACGCACCAGCTTACGCGCCGTGCGATACAAATCCTGTATCTAATGTGATAATTTTTGGTGTGACGGGTCTTGCATTGTTTGCATAAAAAAATAAGTTTGCATTGCTTTAAAAACTCGTATGTACAGTTTAACGAATTAAACATTAATCATTATTCCTTGGCAGATCACAACGAAAAATCAAGACACAAGCCAAGCAAAGTCAAAGTCGGTGAAATGGCGTCGAGTTCATTTATACGGGAATCCATCGCTCTGTTTCCAAAGGACAAACTGGCGGCGCTGTATGAGCAGAAACAAAAAGATAGTCCGACTTTTCGAGAAGCGGTAGCCAGACTCCATACTAAGGAATGGAAGAGGTTATACAGTGCGCTTTGGAATAGTCAAGACTTGCAAAAAGCAATAGGTACACTCACTGAAAATGGTCTTGACGTAAGAGTTTTCATTGAACAGATAAAGGCTACATTTGGACAAAACTAAGTTAAATAATATAATGGTATTGTGATTATTTGTAAGTGATTTCTTATTTATTTAGTATTAATGAATAAACAGTAGTAATGAGATTAAATCATGCGTCATTTCATAAGCCATCTGTACTCTGATTTTATCTGGTTATGTTCTGGTTACGAAGGTTATCAAAGTCATTCTAAAAAATTAAATAGGTACAGATTTCTAATAGTTTCAATAACAGTTAATAGGTATTATTTTATCTTTATATTCCTTGTGTAGTAAGATAAACTGTATACACATACATACATGTATAAGGTCACGCCTTTGTCCCGTTTGGGTAGGCAGAGACCACAGATGGGGTAGGCAGATAAATTGAAAAGACATGAGAAAAATATCAATACTGACTTTTGATTACCAACAAAAAGTCTTTAATTTACCGAAGTGTATAAAATGCCCATAAATCATCAGAATCTGTCTAGATCTAAGGGCCTATACCTACATAAATGTTTTGACATAATTACGTGCAAACATATCGATCGATTGAAATACAAACGGATCAATAAAAATCCGATCAAATAATCCATAAAAATAACTAGGTTATCCGGAAAATTTATACTTACTCGTGAACATAGCTTTAAAAAAATATTTCACCCTTTTTGAAGGCGGGTCAATTTTTTGTTAAAAATATTTTATTTTGATAACTTATAATGAAGACTGTGGCATAATTTATTTATCATATGAAAGGGTGACACAAGGTGACAATTTTGCAACTGAAATTTTTTGAAAATTGTAACTATTAAAGAAGTTATGATTTTTTTAAATAGCACTGGTAGAGAATTCGAAAAAATGCTTTCAAAAAAATCATAACTTCTAAACTACAAAAAATCGCGGAACATACATGGGGTATTTTCGGATTGACCCGGGGGTGAGGAATCTAAAAAAAATTTGAACGTCACTATTTGGACCACCCTGTATAACAATAGTTGTGAATTTTCACGAATTCAGAGCGACTTATTCGTAAGGGTGGGGTCAAGAGCGAACCCTTCATTAATAAAAAAAAGGGTCAACGTCAAATAACATATTTTTTATCAAAGAATTACCAATGATGAGTCACAAATTTGGCGTAGATAAATTTTACGCTGTCAATGGCGAGTACAAACACGTCTCTATCGTGTTAGAAAAATCACAGTACTCTTATGACGGACTAGTTTGCGAAATTCGACAACAACATGCGTCTATGTTGGATGAATATTTACTCTAGATGGTAGTTTGACTACCCTAGCTCCTCCAGGAATTTTAACAGTCCTATAGGATTACAGGTAGGTAGGTAATCCCGTGGAACGGCTCAAATTCCGAGTGGGAATCTGGTGACATCAGTTATTTTAGCCCTTAGTTGGGCACCTCTTTGCCGTCTACACTTTACAGTAATTACACTCGCTACTGCTCGGAGTTTAGTTTTCTTTTGAAAGAGCTAATCAGTGAGCGTGTATCAGCTACGAGTAACTTCTCCTTTGATAATCGGCAGTCGTTATGGTTCCACAAATTGTTGTCCAGGTGTGCTTCAATTTGTTGTCTTAACAGATCTTGTAGTCGACAACTCACCAGTACGAAACAACTGGTACTTCGGGTGTCAGTTACGGACATCCTGATGGCTTTAATATATGATTTTTAAACCCCGACAAAAAAGAGGAATGTCATAAGTTTAACTTAAACGAATGGATCGATTTCGATGCGGTTTTCTTTGTTTGGAAGCTGACGTAATCGAGATGGTTCTTAGTTATACTTGATCAAAATTAGTTTAGCCGTTTAAAAGTTAGAAGCAATCGAATGTTGGGGATGAGACAAAAGTTTAAGAGTTAAAGTTAAAAAAAAATCTGCAATAGACTAAGACTCACCGGTCCGTATCGCAGTAGAGATGATGTCCCGCGCAGCTCGCCTCCTGTCTTCACCCTGCTTCTCTTCCACCAACTTCGCCATCGAGTTTTGAAGGCTCCTGTATCACATTACAGCGGTATTAATTCTAGAGTACATTAAATCAAGCTTGACAAATCGGACTTTGTGCGGATCTTATCGTGCGCGTAAGAGGCAGAGTCGTGCTTAACTGTCCAGCAAAAGCTGCTAAAATCTTAATATTATTTTCCTGATAAACTCGCAATAATAATACTAATATTAGTAACGTAATGAAATGAAATTTCTAAGTCCCCAATGCAATACGATATACTTTATTGCACACCAATTTTATAGAACAGGGTACAGAGCACAGAGTGCAAGCTTATGGTAACCTAATGTGCGGCCACCCGTACAAAGTAAAAGTTACATTATGTTTGTTAAATTATGAAATGTGGCTCGTCTTACTGCCTTAGTCGCTATAACGATTGACAAGTTTACTAGAACAATCGCGCATGTAAAAGAAACGGATTGTTTCAAATTTTCCGGTGACATATGCATCGTATGTGGCGAATGTATCGTACCTTCTCGCGTCCTGTAGTAGCACAGAGGGGTCGGCCGCGCTGCTGTGTGAGGGCTCGCTCTCAGTCTTCTTGACTCCGCCCCTGCTCGACTCTTCCAGAGGAGCCTGATATACATTTACTTTTATTTTTATATAGTTATCTAGCCCCCCTATCGCGGTAAGTTTGAACATGTTTACCAAAGCTAAATCGCTCACATTTCTATTGCATTTAACGTTTCTATTGGGCAGAATACAAAGGAAACGTGAACGGTTTAGCTTTGGTAAACACGTTTAAACTTACCGCGATCGGGGGCAGTTTCTAGTTATAGTTTTAATATAGTTATCGTAGTGTATAGACAGCCATCCACTTGCGCCTATAATCACTTTCGGGGTAGGCAGAACCTCAGACAAATGAAATTGACAATATAATTTTTTTAAAGAACAAAACGGTGCTTTAATTTTAAAACATAACGGTAAAATATCAAATTCTAGTAAATATGATTATAATAAATGCTCTTTTTAATATTAACTGGAAAGGAGCCAACAAAGCATCATTTTAAATAAAAAAAAAAGTTTTTTTAACCTCTTCTTAATCTGCCTTTTTCAAATAAAATGAATTGTGTATCTTTATTGTGTATCGAGAGTACAATATGGATTTTATTTTGTAACAGAAACATACTCGATATTTCAGTAACGGCGTACAATATTTTTTGGGCTGTACAATATACAGAACGGTAACAACCAAGAACATGAAACGGATCGAGGCGCTGGGAAAAATAAATACAAGTGCTGTCGGAACAAAGACGAGTAGTTGTTTTAACACGAAGACACTCGAAAATAATCAAAATCTTTCTTACCGGCGAAGGTTCAATGCCGATCTGTTGCAATCGCACGGTGCCGTTGTCAGAAGGCTTTGCAGTCAACTCTCGGTCCTCACTTTGAGCTTTTGGCTTGGCGATCTTTGACACCACTGTTAAAATACAGAATATTTGAGTAACGCTTAAGCATGCAACTTTAAAATAGTTAAATGGACAATTTTACAACACTCAGAAAATAAAAATCAGAGGTTACGTATATGAAGGGCGACCTCATTTTAACTATTTCTACTTCTGAAACCTTTGTGGTAAAAAAGATTTCGGGTGAAGCTGTGTATCTCATGCGGGGCAGCCTATTTCAATTAATTCAAAGGATGAAAACAGGAGATGCTAAAGAAACTTAGCAGAAATGCAATTTTAAACTTCCAGCATTGAAAATAAACCTAAAAGAAATGATTTACCCGGTTTGGTCACTGTCCTCTTAACTTCGGGTGTAGACGTTAGAGAAGCGCGTCGCTCAAATTGTTCCTTAAAACTGCCCACATTTCCACCTAAAAGTAAAAATAACTTTAATAAAACAGTCTTTAAGGCAATTACAACAAAAAATTGTTAACATTGGAACAAAACTGAGAAATAATTTTACATACGCGCACATCATACGCATTCTGTTCACATACGATCATACCTGGAATAGACAATTTCTTTGGCTTTGGCGTCTGGTTTGGTGATTGTTGTGAGAGGGAGAGGGAAGTCAGTTTGTCCGCTGCTGAGGCCACTGAGCTTGGTTTTGATTCCTCCTAAAAAATAAATGGTGATGTATTTCTATTTTAGTCAGAGATATTAACGGCATTGAAGTAAATACAAGATATTATTAGATGAAACATGGGTATGGTGTTAGGTTGACAGCCTTTCACCCACGATACAGCAAAATCCTCACGTCCACCTGCTTCCTATCGTATGTTTTATTTTATTTAGGTCGCCAACAAGTATACACTTACAACTAATACAAAAAAATTCTAGTGTTACCCAGTAATGGGAAAACCTAACTATGCCTAGTAAAAAAAAGTTAGCAGCTGGCATATCTTAGAATAATCTATTACTTCCAGCTCTGTAGAAGCAATAAAAAGGAAACCCATTGTAATTTCAGAATTCAACGAGTAATAAAACATAACGTACAAGTATACATTTCGCTATCTTTACCAAAGTTAACAACCTGAACTTTGACTTCCGGTTCAACCGAAATTATAGATTAGATTATAATAGATTTTTTATTTATTCAGTGGCACTTATCTAAGCAATCCGAAGCACAAATAACATACGCACGCAATAACAAATGTTATCACTACAATTCATGCGTTAAAATCAAACCATGGACCAATCTTAAACTATTGAAAACATGATAACATTTACCACGCTAAAGCTTTCCTGATGATTGTAGTAACATCGTTATTATTAAATTGTTGATGTTTATCTACTATACCTATATTCTCTCGTAATGCAAACACAATGGAAAAATTCAAATACATTTTTTAAAGGTATCATTTTTGGTGGGATATTCTTTACATGTTCTTTATTCGTTGGCCATAGAGACGAAAGATTCTATATCGGATATGGGGGCTATAAAGTGTAACACCAATGTACCCAATACTTCATTTAAGTACTAATTAAAATAAGGAAAAGGAAAAATATCAGTTGGTGGACTTTCAAAATCACTTTTACGCAATTACAAAAGTTCGTCGGATCCCCTAAGCCAAGATGTAATTTTTTCAAATACGTAACTGTATAAGTACATAACTGTATAAAAATAATGAGACAATGAACAAAAAAAACTAAAGACAAAAGTAGTTAGTACACCAAATTGTTTTATTTTTATTTTCATAATATAGCTTCTAACCGCGGTTTACCCATGCGTTAAATATTTGGTGACAACGGCCCTTAAAATATAAAATACTTTACATAACACATTTCAAAGGTACTGTTTAAATAACATGAGCTATATACAATACCTTAGGCTCTTCCTGTTTCTCCGGCGATGCTTTTTCCTCAATAGACTTTGTCGGTGATATCTTTTTCTTGGTTGCGACACGAGGTTTTGCGCCGGTTTTTTCCTTAGGGTCTTCCTCTTTAGCGGGTTCTTTGGGCGGTTCTTTTATTTCTCTAGTGGGGTCTTTGACTAGTTCGACGGGTGCGGTAGGCGGGGCGGGGGAGGGTTGAATTGTGATCGTCGCTGACGACACCAACGTCTGTTGAGGCTATAAAAAAAGTTTGGTTTTAAATTCTGTACATTATTGCCTTAAACTAAAAGTAAACCAAATTAATTTTACTTTCCAATAACCACATGTTATAACGCTATATATACTCGTACAGGTTGAAAAAGAACCTCCTAGCTTTATTGAAAATCCTGAACTAGTATCGCTTACTGAACACTTTTTTTTGTTTTTTTTTTTTGGGGGGGGGGGATTTTTTTTTTCCTTAACGTAGACACCACTCGGGCGCACCCCCCGAGCGCTACCCGCACCCCTCGCGTGCCTGGTGTAGGAGTAATGTCTACGTTTAGGCAAAAAATGAACTATTCCCATTGAAAAAATATTTTTTTTTAATTGTTTTTTTCATAAATATGTTCTTTGAGTGATATTGGTTCAGGATTTTGAATATAGCTAGGAGGTTCTTTTTCACCCAGTATATACACACATCAACGCGGTCTAGGGATATTGCACGATTTTTCATACAAAAGAGGTCTGTTTCAGCAGCTATAAAAACATACTCGAGATACACGGAGTGCTATAATTTTCACAAGAGCAAGTGCTATACCTGAATTTTCAATTCTAGTCAATAAATTTTGTTTTACTTGAAGTTTGTGAAAACGTGACGGAAACGAAAACGAAAATGCACTTTTTGCCTGATTTTTGTATGAAAATAGTCGAATTTACGCAATTTTTTTTTTCATTTTCGTCACGTTTTCACAAATTTAAAGTAAAACAAAATTTATTGATTAGAATTGAAAATTCAGGTTTAGCACTTGCTCGTCTGAAAATTATAGCCCTCCATGTATCTCGAGTATGCTTTTGTAGCTTCTCAAACAGACCTCTTTTGTATGAAAAATCATGCAATATCCCTAGACCGCGTTGATGTGTATATATGCATCAAAAAAAATGATGAGAAAAAAGATCCTCTTAGCGTTTTAAATACGAAAAAGATGGTGATCTACTTTTTCAATCGCTACTTTTTGAACGTCTGATTCGAAAAGGAATGAAAGAAACAAGATCTTAAAGTTTCACACTTTCCTTAGAAATAAAGTTTCAGCGGATTTAATTTGACAGAGTGGTGGAATGAAAGTCCAAATCGTGACGATTTGAAAAAAAAATCAGAAAAATTACCGGTTCAGCTGGCATAGTGTCTTCCGTAGAAGCCAACTCATTCTTCTCCTCCAGCAAAGTAGGCGATTGCGGCGCGATACTGGCGCAACTACGGAACAAATACTACATGAATATAATCGCATATGCGTTCATATACATGAATATGCGCTTTTAGCATTATGACGAGGACGAGTGGGTGCTTTTGGCATCAGAAAGATGATGAATAGAGTAACGTATGTTGATCACATTAATGTTACAAATGCGAAAGCATGTTTGAGAGTTTGTTTCGCTTTTACGCCTCAACGAGTGAATGAATTTTGATAAACCCGTATCTAAACACATACTGTTTCATGCGAAAGTAATTACGGACGAAAGCTGGTTTAGAACTTATTTATAGACATGTAAGAATGAATTTCTGTTATATTCCAAAAGCACTAATGCGAAGAATTTAGCTTTCAAGCCTTGTTACAGCTTTTTTTATCAAAGTTTATTTATTGAAGGTTGTTTGGAATGGCACCCTCATCATGACTCTCATACAAAAACATAGCCTAAAACAAATAAATTACACCTTGAGAAAGTACGCCTTTCAAGCAGCTGTATTGAAAAATTACTGGGTCACGTTTTGAATTATTAGGCATTTTCTGCGTTAACTCACCCCATCGTCGACCTTGATCCAGATTGAGGTCAAGAGCTAACCCATCTTACTATAAAAATAAAGAATATCTCTGCCTCTGAATCGGTTGTTTTTGAATTGGATAAACGATCCAGGCAAACATTTGTATAGTACCTCCCATCGTACAAAATATTTGTTAGTATGTGTCCCAGAAAAGGGCCTTAGATGCCTGATAATAAATTATTTTATTTTATTATTATTATTATAAAAGTAATATTAGTTTTTGGACCTTCTAGTGTGTGACGTTAAATACCTTCCAACTCTTTCCTTCTTCCTCTGCAATCCGCTGGCAGACATGGCAATCTCTAGTTTCCTCTTGTTTTCTCCCGCAGACACTATCGTCCGCGTTGGCGATGGTTTTATTGCGTCTTCGCCTCCCTCTGAAATGTATGGACGATTTTTATAAAGAGTGGTTTCGCTTTTGACCAAAAGCCGAAGGGCAAAGAAAGATGCGGTCAAAGATGTAGCAAGCTCAGAAGAGTTCTATCTACTCGATATTTATTTCTGATATACAACACAAAGTCTGTATTTTACAATGCTTTAAGTTCCCCAAAATACTTGCCGCAAATGGCCATCGTTAATTATAACACATATGATATCTGCCGTATGGTGATCGGTTGAGTATAACACCATCCCTTCTCTTTTCGTTGATGGCGTTACAGGCGACCAAGGAAACACAATGTAATAAGACCTGCCTCCTATCTAAAGATCCTAGGCAAAGACACCTAATTTTTTAAAATCTGAGGTGGCGTCCTTTGGTCCCAGTGCCTTAATAGGCATTTTCTGGGTTAACTCGCTCTATCGTCGACTTCAATGACCTTGGTCAAGAATTAACCCTTCCCATAATAAAAAAAATACATTTTAAGTCTTCACGAGGAAAAACAACTCGTTTTACAAACCTGCAACAAGATCCAAGATCCTCTTTTCAGCCGAGTTGCTTGGTTCTACCGCCATCGCCATAGACGCAGAGCTCGTCAGATCCAGGCTGTTGTCTTCAGGGCCCATTTCCGCGCGCTGTTAACAAGAGCTAACAGTTTGACGATTGCTTTTCGGTAAAGAGTGTAGTGCGAGAAAAGAAGTGTTAGTTGCTGCCCTAGCATACGCAACGAGACTTCTCTCTCATGAGAGTATAGACTTTCGAATCAACACAAGGAAAATAGACCCCATTTGGATTTAAAGAAGTTTTCTCTTGCATTTTGATTTGAACATACGTCCTTTTAGAAATTCACGATCATGTGTCAACGTCACTTGAATGCAAAAGAAATGTAACCTTCTCATTATATTTTTAAAGTGCTGTTTTCCCTGGCAATGAACTTTCAAGAGGGTGAAGTCTCATTGCTTATGCTAAGGCAGCTGGTCAAGATACTATGTATATGAAAAATTAGACAGTTTTCCCAAGAAGCCAATATCTGCGCAGCTAAAGGCTAAGTCAGTGTTATCCCATCTATATAAATTGTAAAGCGGTGATAGCCCAGTTAGTAATGAGCCAGACTTGTAACCGTAAGGTTGCGGGTTCAAATTCTGGTACGAACCTGTACCACTAAATTCGTCTTTCAGATTTATGTATGGACTTGTCATAAATATCACTTGCTTAACGATGAAGGAAAACACCGTAATGAAACCCGCATGTCTAAAAAATTCGTTTTCGAAAGACGCGCGGTCCACCAACCTGCATTGGGCCAGCGAGCGTGGTGGACTGTGGCCTAAATTCCCTTTTTGTTTCGAAGCGAGGCCCGTGCCCCACGGTAGGGTCAAGTATTGGGCTGTTAAAAAAATATTTTAAACACCTAACAACATTTTGGTATATGGTATGTTACCTCGTTGGGTACGACGACGGAGTTGGAGTTGGATGGCGCGGCTGGCGCTAGCGACAGCAGTAAGTCGAGCCGCACCGGCGTCTGCGCAGCCAAAGCCTCCGACATCTCTAGGCAGGACGTCTCGCACCCAGTGTTCACCCACCTATGATATAAATATATTAAAGGATGTCCGTGACTTTGTTCCTTCTTCATTGCCTACGTTATAAAGGAAATCTTTGTGCCAAATTTCAGCTTTCTAGGTCCAAGAGTTTGAGCTGGGCGTTGATGAGTCAGGGAGTCAGGACCTTCAATTTCATACACATACTAGCTTTTTCCCGCGGCTTTGCTAGCGCAAAGAATTTTTTTAGTCACCCATTTAATTCCCAAAATTTTTGACTTTTGAAAAATCGCGAAACACGTGACCGTTTATTTCTTTCAAGATATATCTTGACGAAGTTTCAAGTTAAAATTTCAAAAAAAAAAATGTTTTCTCCATACAAACTTTGAACCTCCATTTCACCCCCTTTTAGGGGTTGAATTTCGAAAAATCCTTTCTTAGTGCTTCCCTAGACCTCATAAGAAACCAACGTGCTAAATTTGAAATCTCTAGACCCAGCGGTTTGGGCTGTGCGTTAATATGTCAGTCACCAGTCAGTTTCTTCTTATAAAAATATAAGATCACACTTCTTTTTCTTAGCGTTAATTTGATAAACTCTTTTTTGTCGAACATAATCAATGAATCTACATAAGTTTTCAAGTGTCTAAGACTTTCTGAAATAAATACGGCGTTTACTTATTCGTACGTGCGAACAATGATTGTTTGCGAAATCCCGGGAAACAACAAGGAATACTCGACATGTCGAATTGACAAGGAAAGGTTCTTTATATTCCTAGAATAAGGATTAGTATATATTCCATAAAGCTTATTTTTTCTTTGACTTATCCGGCGGCGCGGCGGTTTGATAATCTTACGATTTGCGTTGCATAAAATAAAAGTTAGTTTGCGATTAGGGAGTTTTTTTTATCATATTTTGCTAGGTTCACAAAATGAAAATTAGCCAATAGAGTAGCAAAATTATCTTTGCCATCAAGTGAGTTTTCATAAGAAACCAAGACTTTGCTGTAAGTTTTAGTGGTTTTATTCTCTATAAGACACTTTATGCACTAATCATTATAGTAACAATGCAAGGGGGACGCATAAGGTAAGTATGATAACATGAAATACGGATTACTTACGGATGGTCACAAATGTAGGTAATATCCGCTCGTTTCAAGGGATCCACTGTAAGCATGTCTCGAATCAACGGCGACGCAGCTGGAAATACATTAACGTTACAATTAGTATCCTTTTAGAGTGAAGAAAAAGCAAAAAATAATTTATTCATTCAAGTATAGTAAAGTAACTAATAAGACAATAGAATCGCTGATGGTGATTGATAGTCACATTTGCAACTCGCGACAGAAGTAATGACCTAGTGACGTCTTAAGTCTCCAGATTATGGGAAACAATATCTAAGATAGAAAATGTATAAATTGCGCTTAACTTTGCACAGACTAGACTAAGCTTGATTTTTTCACACACAATTTATACTGTTTATTAATAAATTGAATGGAGTCTATTTCAGGGTGGTCTGTATGTATATTATATTAGTCATTATTACCGATTCCTTTCTTTTATTTACGTTTTATTGTAAACATGAAACATTAAATAGTACAAAACAAATACATGAAGAAATGACAACAGCTACTACTTTTCTCAGCATAATTTTTCATAGCAAGTAACAACTTTAGAAACGCTTTTTTCCGATTTACAATGTCAGAAGATCAAATAACTCTGCACCATCAAGCAAAACAAGAAACAGAAAGGGGACAAAGCGCTAGGAGGTAGTTATAAATAATAAAACTTACAAGAAGGGCTCTTAGGTTCGTAATAGTCTCCGTTGCTGATCTGTCGGACGAGCCGCTTGAAGTTGGAGCCGTCGAACGGCATGGCTCCGTAGACTAGAGTGTACAGTAGCACGCCTAAAGACCAACAATCCACCTGGAAAAGAAAACGATAGGTAATATTCGGATTCATTTATGCATAGAAGATTGAAATAAGAATGAAAGCTAACTGCATCCATTTAATTTTAAGGGAGTCTGGAGAATTAGGTGCAATAGTGACCAGCATGTCAAGTTAACACAGGTGTGTATTCCATGCTATTACGATAGAAACGGTTTTGCTACAAAAAAAGTCGGATAACCAGATTTTAAGCCACTGTACAATTGTACATTGTATGATGTGAGTGCATTGAGTCCAATTTGATACCTATACCCTTGAAATAATTTGCAACTTATAATGTAACTCATTCTTATGATTTTTACCACAACTTATACTAATTTGTACCCTTATTTGCAATAAAGAAATTTGAAATTGAACTCATTGTCAAAAATATGAAGATTTTTTTTTTTATTATTTTTATTATAAGATGGGTTAACTCTTGACCTCAATCTTGACCATAAGATCAAAGGTGAGATCGACGATGGAGCGAGTTAACCCAGAAAATGCCTATAAAGGCACTGGTACTCCCACGCACCGACGGAACACAGCAAGCTGTTTGGCGTCGGACTTCAGTAGGACACCGCATGAGACTATATACCACACCGCATGAGACTATAGGACGACACCTCAGATTCAGAAAAAAATGAAGTGTCGTTGCCTGAGATGGATTAATAGGAGGCAAGTCTCATTTGTGTTTCCTTAGTCGCCTCTTACGACACCCACGGAAGAGATGGGGTGGTGTTATTATCGTTTGGAATCTCATTTTCAGTTTTATTAATATCAGAAATTAATATCACTATATCACTGACTAATTCATTCATGTCTGTCATATGAAACTTTGTCGTATAATAAACTATTATAACAAATATTCAGAAAGGAGTTTATAATTATTGCAATTAAAATCCTAAAAAGGAAAACAAAAATTGTAAGATTTTTAATTTACGATCCGCCTACGCGCTTCTCAATTTCAAATTTTCAATACAGAATTATGTTTTTACCTCAGGTCCGATATATGGTGTTCCTTTGACGATTTCAGGTGATGCGTACAGAGGTGAGCCGCAAAACGTTGATAATAATGATGTTTCTTTGAATACATTTGAAAGACCGAAATCTGCAATCTAGGGAGGAAACAATAAAAAGTTATTAATTAAGGATGGTTCCTGAGGGGTTTCATAAGACACCAAATCAACTTTACGCATTGATTTTTAATTCATCTTTTTTCATGAAGGTTGGCCAAAATTGGAAATAAGTTTACACTTTGATGCGATAACTTGTAAATGAGAAAGCGCTATAAATTTTAAAAATATGCTTACCTTAGCACTTCCCGTGTCATCAAGTAATACGTTCTCTAATTTTAAATCTCTATGGCAGATTTTGTGTATATGGCAATAATATACTGCCGTGGCAATTTGACGAAATAACCTGCAAATAAATGTTAAAATTACTTCTTGTTTTAGATTTTAAAAAATGTCCACTTAAATGTCCACAGTATGTTTTTTGGTGCTCAATAAAAAGTTTTGTATTGTTTATCCTTTGAGTGCCTGTATTTCTGGCAATTAAATACAGGCACTCTCATCTTTACTTCCAAATTAAAAAGTATTTGAATTTGTCACCATTGGCGTATCTAGAGTTATTTTTTAGGGGGGGCCTGGCGAAAATTAAATGTATGTACTCTAGCTTAATACGCTGTGTATTCAAGTCATCAGTAACTGCAGTATTATTATAGTATGCAATGCTAAATAAGTATGTTGATTTCTCGGCTGTAGGTAACTAAATATTTTTTGTGTGAAGTTATCAGTATTTTGGCGTCAATCATAGAATTTCGAATTGGTAGCCCAACATTTTGGGGTGGGCCCTAGACCATACTGGGGTGGGCCCTAGACCATACTGGGGTGGGTACGGCCCACCCGGCCCCCCCTCTTTATACGCCTATGTTTGTCACAGGCGCTTTACCATATACGAATCCAACAACTCTATCTTTGGACTAGAAAGAAGGCAGAGATCGATTAAACGTGATTAATTAGCGTTTTTCTCATGGACCCACGAATTTGTCCCACCGTTGGAGACTACGAGGGAGACTTATTTCTCGTAGACCCACTGATTGATAACCCATTCATGGCATTTATTCACTTTTGCAGGAGTAAGCATAATCTATCTATCTATAATATAATAAAATCTTAAGGATAAAAACTATATAACTTGTTTCGTCTGATAACCCTCACAGTTTGTGTCAAACGTGGCATCAAGTAGTTCGCTAGAACCACTCTCTGCCTACCCCATTAGGGATTACAGGCGTAAGCGTCTGTATGTAAGTAAAAATTAAACCGTAATCTTAATCGAAGGAAATGGTAAACACTCCATATCTTAAAGAAATTGATTTATTGATAGATATAAAATAATTTAAAATTTCAGTCTCATCTTTCACTAGCCTGACTCTGTTTTGAATGTTATGATTATGAAACGTGACGTACCTTCTAGCTTCCTCTTCCTGTAATACTTTCTTCTGACTAAGGTAATCGTAAAGTTCACCACCCGAACAGTATTCCATAACAAGGATCATTTTTTCACTATTTTCAAATACTGTAAAAAGAGAATGTGAAAATGATTATAAATCACACATAATGTACACTTTATTGTTATTTAACAGATTATTGATATTTAATGTAAATTATTGTTTGTCGTGGTGAATTTTTGTGTTTGCTAACTTAGCAATAAGGCCGCCTTTTGTTCATTTTGTTTCGTTTACTGACCAATTTGCAGTTTTTGTGTCTGTTGGTATGCATTTATTTATTTATAGATATATATTTTTTTGGGTAATTGAAAGCCGAGTTTTTTCATAAATTAACTAGCATTCCGCTCGCGATTTTTTCGCGTGGGAATTCGGGAAAATTATGTAGCCTTTGTTACTCAGGGATAATGTAGCATCCTAATGGTGAAAGAATTTTTCAAATCGGTCTAGTAGTTTTTAAGTTTATTCGGTACATACAAATACAAATATACAAATCTTTCCTCTTTATAATATTAGTATAGATAAGGCACAAAGGGTGTGTCCCCATTAGGCTCACAGTAAGCGGTTGGCTGTCCACTTCCCTATACCCTTGAAATGGAGTGGAAGCTACGTACAGTACGCGCTGTATGGACACTATGTAAAATATATAGGAAGGCGGACAGTAAGCCGGCTCACTATGAGCCTAATGAGGACACGGCCTAAGTCTAGAAGAGCTCACGATATCATTAAATGGTATAATTTGTTCGATTTTATTTGATCAGGATCACGTTTGCTAGCGTCGCAGCCGAGAAGCAACAAAGGCTAAGTTAGAAGTCAGAAACTATTCTATGTATAGTTACTATTTTTGGGTCAGTCCTGTATTAAACAATGCAAACATTTAGCTACTCATCAACATTTTGAGTTCAATTATAAAATCTGATTCTACTGTTAAAAAAAACTAAATATGCCTAAATAACTCTAAAATAATCAAGTGAACTTGAAACACTATCTCAAACAGGCGCAGTAAACTTTTTACAGTTTACATTTATAATTATAATATAACGCAAACTGCTTCCACTCGTCTCGTGTGAATGCAAATGCCAATTAAATTTAGTGCCAAATGGCAATCAGATTATCAGGTCGGTCGGGAGAGTGTTGTATTTGTTTTGTTTACATAGCCGGCAGCATAAAATGCCACATTAACTACCCATGTTTGCGAATATCACATTCGAAGACCTTGCAATATGTACTTTATTGAATCAGGTGTCACTTTCGGAATTCCACATAATCAATTTGCAAATGTTTTCATTGCCACATACCACACAGTAAAACATCGTATTGTTTAAACGGATTTCATTTGATTTTCTGAGCTAACTTACTTATCAACAATAAAACGGTCGTATAATTTCTATGTTGTTTACTTTATTAGATAAATAAAGGTGCATGCTTCATTGTGAATGTGGAAATTTCTATAACAATTATTTCAACACATTTGCTCATAAAGTGGGTCTTATGTCATTGTTTTAAGGTTCATAATGATATGTATTACCCTGCCCGTGAGTAATAAAAATAAAGCACAAGTACGTTATGGTTTTTTTTTCTAAATTTCAGCAAAGAGATCACATCTTATTTTATATTTAAAATTAAGAGTAAATATTAAACTATTTGTAAATAAAAATATAATTCCACTAAATCATTTAAATTTAACAGAAAATTATCATTTATTTACACTAAAACGTGAAAAAATATAGTTAAGTATTTTTTTTTTATTTGGCTGTATGGCATACTTGTCAATGTGAATCTCATTTTGCGAGCGAAAAAAGAAAATAATAATCGCGCCTCTTTTCAGATGTTTTCACTTGGTTTTTACAAACGGCATTTGTATTCATCAGATTGTTATTATTGTCAGAAATACAACACAAAAAATGTCTTCTTCAAGTGCAGTACAGGCTACACCGCCAGAAATACTTTCCAAGGCGCAATATGCAAGTGATAGTTTGTTGCCGTCAATATCAAAGGAAAGTTTTTATTTCTTTCTTTCCTCGCAAATGTGTTGAAAAACGTCGTATGACATGCGTGCGCATTGGATATTACATTCTCGGCTCCATTGAGCCCTCGCCTTACTCGCCTCGAATGTAATACCCAACTTAGCACACTTGTAGCATAATGTACTATTAACTTTTTTTTCATAAATAGTTGCTTTTCGTATGTACATACACATTTTAAGTCGAATTTATAAGCATATCCATTCTATGGACAGCTTTTTGGTAGAAGTTTTGAAAAATCAGAATTCGATTGTGGTCGAAAAGAATGAATCACTTCCATCGGTCACAGCACCTCTTCATTTCAATTTTAATCATTAATACGCTGAAGTCTGACTTTTCAAAATTTTTTAAAAAAAGAGATTTCAAATTTGGCACGTAGGTTTCTTATGAGGTCTAGTAGCACTAAGAAAGGATATTTCGAATAAAGGGGTGAAGCGGGGGCTCGAAGTTTGTATGGAAAAACATTTTTTTTTTTGACATTTTAACTCGAAAATTCGTCAATATATACCTTGAAGCAAATAAACGGATACGTGTTTCGCAATTTTTCGAAAATCATCCCCTAAGGGGTCAAGAATAAAATGGGTGACTAAAAGAGTTCTTTGCGCGAGCGTAGCCGCGGGAAAAAGCCAGTAAATAATATTGTGTGGCCGCCGCCGTTGCATGAAGTGCATGAAGTTTGAATGTGGTGACAAATGCGGCTTTTTTAAGTGACTCCACCATAGTTTTTCCTTGCACCATATTGTGCTTAATATGAGCATTGATTTGCTTACCTTCATAAATATGTACAATGTTAGGATGCCTGACTGAAGACATGATCTGAACCTCACGTCTGATCCGGATAAGGTCGGCTTCTGACTCAATCTTGCATTTCTTGATCGTCTTTATGGCAACCTCTTGTCCCGTTTTCTTGTTTATACCCAACTGTACCTTTCCATACGTGCCTTGTCCTAGTTTTCTGACTATGTCAAATCTGAAAACAAAGTGCGGAAATTTTTAAATTATTTAATAATAAGAAATATCACTAGTTTGTATCAATTATTATCAGTTAGAAGGCAGTACATAACACATGAGAGTTGTGTTATCCCACTTAAGGGCAAGAAACTACTTTTCCTTTTTCTGCAATAGGCTATCTTGCCAACATGGACATAATGAAACACTAGCATGCTAGCATCCCGCTCGGGACTTCGTTCCCGTGAGAATTCGTGAAAATTATGAAGCCTATGTTACTTAGAGATAATGTAGCATCCTAATGGTGAAATAATTTTTGAAATCGGTCCAGTAGTTTCGGAGCCTATTCGTTACATATAAAAATACAAATCTTTCCTCTTTATAATATTAGTAGAGATATAGATGAACAGAAAAACTTGTACAAAATCTTATTTATTCCATCTTACTAATATGTATTACTAGCATTCCGCTCGGGACTTCGTTCCCGTGAGAATTCGGGAAAATCATGTACCCTATATCAATCCCGGATAATGTAGGATTCTAATGGTGAAAGAATTTTTCAAATTGGTTCAGTAGTTTCGGAGCCTATTCAATACAAACAAACAAATAAACAACCAAATCTTTCCTTTTTATAATATGTATAGATAAATGCGAAAGTTTGTGACGATGGATGGATGTTTGTTACTCCTTCACCTAAACATTATTGGACGAATTTTGATGAAACTTTGCTACATAGCTTGGACATCAGAACGAAGTCCTGGGCAGAAAGCTAGTCTGATATAATGTAAATAAACTATAATTATTCCAAGAACTCATTTGCTGTTGGCCTCGATTTTGCAAATCAAATGTGTGTTTTTATTGAATTCGTTATTTAATTCATAAACACAGGTCGTGTTTTAAAAACACTCCAATAGTATAACTATTTATTTTATGTGGTTCTTGAAATGGGCATGTAAGTGAATTAAAGTTGTAATGGATAAAGTCCACATGGACCAGTCAGTCATCATTTAGCGTCGAGATTCAAATTTGTAAACCAAATCGATTCGTCACAACACCATGTTCACTTTGCTAGTCTAAGACATAAGCATAAAGAGTTTTCAAAAACTAAATCGCGACAAGGTTTCGCAAGTAACTCAAAAACGATTTACTGAATTTATTTTTTGTTATTTAGAGGATGTAAGCATTGACGTCGACTTCTATTTTCCTGGTACATAAATAGAAATGAAACGGTTTGATATGAAAATATGAGCTCTCATTTTATGTATTCTTCGTCAGCATAAAATAATATGCATTAACCTACAATATCTACGATTAAGGACAGTTCATAACTTTATTCAGTTTATAACATGCGTTAAGCCGAGGCATCGATCTCAGCCTACGCGCATCTTTGTGCAAGCCAACGACACAGCTTCAGGCAACGTTTGAATTGATTGACCTCGACGGAGGCATTCACCAATCAAAACTTTTGAATGCATTTTCAATTGCTTATTTTAGAATAAACTTTTTAAGTAACAATGGCTTGATTTTGCAACATATGCTTTTTTTGAACACATGCTGTTAACGTTTATGTTGGTCTTCTGAACGCTGATTCGCTTTGGTTATTAAATTGTTATTTTTTGTTACGACCTAATAAATTGTTATAATATTATAAGTAAAAAACAGGTGAAACAAACGCCTAATAGACGTTGTACGTATTAAAAGTGTTTCTTTTTAACACAAGCCGCGCGGCGCGTATTAATACGATAGGAGTATTTGCTCCTATACACATAATGTGTACCTATTTAAAATTGATGACCTCCATAAGGAAGAAGTTTGGAAAATACAGTAGCAATAATCTTTACGGTTATGTCCTTAGGTTGGCGTATTCGTACTATACATATCTGAGGCAAATTTCAATCCAACAGACTTCGCGAAATCAATACTTCTAGGGCCAGGTTTTACGTCACAACGCTTTTGCGCCGCTTTAAATAAAAAGGGCAAAGGCCTTTGTCAATAAGTTTAATATTTCGTGAACTTTATAGGCATTGTGCTAAATCTTTGAGAAATCATTGAACTCTTTTGCAACTTTCGCTTTTCATGTTATATGCGAGTCATCACAAAAGTGACAAATCCATTGATGACGATCTTCATGACGTAATCTAACCTTTACGCCCATGGACTTACGTAGATTAAGCGTAGGTAAATGAATCTCAGTGATTCGACAAATCTCAGGCGCGATGTGCCGAATGACGGTCGCCATATTATAGTATAGATCAAGCATATTACCAAGATACTACCAGCGAATGGGAAGGAGTACCTATTGACTTTGATTGAGACAAATATTGATAATCATAACTAGCCCGAGACTGCTAACGTTGCCAACTCTATCTATATGTACATACAATCCTATACGCTTATTCTAACAGTACATTTACTGAGTTACGTTTTTACTCGTTATAGTCAAATTATTTGCAACATGCGTAGTTGCGTATTTTAGTGCATATTTATATGTTTGTTATGTGTTTAGCAACTTTAGCATGAACATATTGGTAATTTTCAGTATGATCATAGTGGACATCTATCACAAGCGTTTTAGTGCTTTGAAAGTCATGTTGAACCGTTAGCCCTGGGGCTCTACTCTGTACTATTAACGATCGACGGACGGCCGATTATTGTCATTATCTGTCACTGTGAACCCGTATATAGCGCAAGACTAGAGTTGTACTCACATCCGACGCTTCGAAATTTCGGTCGTAGATAATACAAAAGGTTGATGTTGATTGTTCCAGAAGCGCAGACAATTAAATTAGTATCGTGTGTGTGTATAGTTACTGTGTTACCTCTGTTTGAGCCGAAGCCGGTGGTCATGCAGGCGGACGTCACCGGTGTTCTCGATGCCGTCCATGATGTTGGAACGTTTGTTCTCGCCCACCACCATTGTCACTACAACAAACAAACAAACATTTTCTCACAACCACACTGATCAATCTGCATTCGTTAATATAAACGTTTTCATCTGATTTGTAAACATAAATAGATGTTTTGTAACAATACACCCCGGCGCACCAAAACATGTTCTTTGAGATTTTGGGAAACACCCGAGAGTCATTTCGGAGGAACGTATCGGCCAATTAGAACAGGTTGGCTAGTCGTTAACGAAAGAGTAGGTGTCAACGTTTATCTGCCACGCTTGTTTAATATACGCTGGCAAAGAGAGTAGTTTTACCGCCAACTGGGACCATGTGATTTATTCTGTTGGCAGTCAGTGCATGTTAATAGGCTGATGGGGCAGGGAGGCGCCTCCATGCGAGACGTCTGCGCACCGGAGACCGGCGCGAGCGCAGCGCGGCGCCATCGCATAGTCTAGACACGTACTACACTGCTGCACAGCTTTCCACAACGAGCGAGAAAGTATACAACGCCTATTGAAGTGTTCAACTGCATTACTTTCATTAATTAGCTTCATGCAAATTTTTTTACTCATATAATCGACGCTTTTATGATAACATTATACAACCTGTACGATTTAGTATTTACTACGAACAAACACGCAAATGCCTGTCTATATTGGGTCGATAAATATTACTGTGGTTTACATTAATGTCACAATACAGACTATACTGTGGGAATGTTACATATGGTATGCAGAGTATTTCAGAGCTCGCATAGAAAAGAAACGTATATAATAGATCACAAATACTGAAAACGTTAACAGTCGAAAGACTTTACTTTTACTAATTGTGAAAGCAAAGTCTATAGTAGTGTATAGTCATTACTAAAATGTGACAAGACAACAGCGATATTATGAGGAGTAGGTAAGTAGGTATGTTGTTAGTCTGGTTACCCACTTAGCAGGCTAAAATACCTTGACGTGTTTATTGTTTACTAGCATTCAGCCCGGGACTTCGTTCCTGTGGGAATTCAGGAAAATTATGTAGCCTATGTCCATCGGGGATAATGTAGCTTTCTAATGGTGAAAGAATTTTTCAAATCGGTCCAGTAGTTTCGGAGCCTATTCAATACAAACAAACAAAAACTCAAATCTTTCCTCTTTATAATATTAGTATAGATATTCATACTTTGATCGAATACAACCCTGCTCGTCACGAGTATACTTGTTTTCGAAGAGTTTTTTTTTTTTTATAAAATTAGAAACGACAAAACTTTTCTAATTTGTCGGCACTTTAGTTAATCATGCATTCCAGTTTTATGTCAATACATACACATCTTTATTCAAACATTGAACACAGTTTTATAGATCAGTTTTATCAAAAGATTTAAAAAACTGAATGGTTTATGCGCGTACTGTAAGTCGCACTTTAATATACAAAAATACGTAAAATTACACATGCCTGTCACCGATAAGACACTATTACTTACATAACATAAACATAACATAACATAAACACATGATGCCACATTTGATATAAAATTCTGAGAGTTTTTAGATGAAACAAGCTGTGCAATGGTAGAATCAATTCAACGTTGCCGTAACCGGTCAAATTTTTTCAGTTTGTTTTCCTCGGACTTGACACTGGCAGTAACACGTTATTTACTTCAAAAAAAAAGTGTAGTGGAGAGAGGCTGTCATCTTTTCACCAACCATACAACAAATCCTCGTGTCCCAATTACTGATTTTTACACACAATCGTAAAAAGATACATACAGTCGAACAGAGAACCTCTTCCTTTTTGGAAGTCGGTTAAAAAAGGATCGATTACAACAATATTAACAGTGTACTAAATAATATAATACCCATTTAACTGCTGAAGGGGATCTGGCAGGAAATATATTAAGTCGAAGAAGCCCTATACTAGAGGGCTACGAGCGGAAAGATGGAACGACGTTGACAAATCACCCACTAACCGCCACCGCGGCCGCGGTCGACGTAGGCCGAAGGTCTTTATTCAACGTAGGTAAGTAAACTATTCCATCCTACAATACAGAAAATATACCAACATAAAACACAAATATTTACGATTACTGCGCACTACGAGTACAATTTCTGCGTCGAGCCTTGCGTAAATCAAAATCCTGAGAAACATTAATTATCTTAAGAGCCCACACACACAGTATGTGCGATGGATGATTTTCAGTTGTAATTCGCTGTCCATCATAAAGTTCAAGTAACGCAGCCCAATATTAGTAAATCATCGTGATCTACGCAAGGCAGATCTATGATTGGATCTTGTTAACAAGACACTGCACTTATCAATTATATGAATTAAATAAATAAGCGGATCACAACAAAAGTACGCTTTAGAAGAGTTCATCTTACAAAGTACCTATTTCAAAACTTATTTTCGTTTACAGATAAGTAAATGTAGAGCAGACGCTTAGACGAAACGAGACCACATGACTAGACGACTGGAAGAAAGTTTTGTGACGTATTAAAATATATTTTCTTCTATTTATGGCTTTATTTTTGTAGATGGATGGTGTTTCATTAATTTGTCGGGGGCCGGAAATATGTGTGTGCGTATAGCCGTAAGGAAAAAATGATACTATCTTTGATCTTTAATCGAGTGTGAGTCACATTGTTCCCGATCTTGCAAGATAATTCAAAAATGAAAATTTAAGAATTTTTTATTGGTGACGTTCGGTGGCAACTGTGCCGGTCGTTCACTGCCGCCCACAGCCTAGCATGACGAACTAGTACAGTAATAAGACAGCAATAAAGCGATAGATTGTACGTATATTCAGTAGTTGCTACGTTTCTAGACCAAGTCAAAACGGAACTAAAATGAGCAAATAAACTTCACGGCGGCTCGGCTTAGTTTGTTAACCAAGTATGCAATTTGCATGCTACCTGCTTACTTATAATATAATAAACTTATATCGGATTAGTTAATATAATTGAATACATTCACAAAAAATAAAGTGTGCGTGTAAACTGTTTACAAATTTACAGTAAACATATAGCTATTAGAGTTGTTTAATATTTGTCGTGCCGATTCACACCTATTTCGCCCCTCGAGGCGCGTACGTTTTCATTAGCGGATGATTAATTATTCTTTCACCCCTCTTCATTATAAAGTTGACATAACATATTGCCAAGCCCGAGCTTTATTCACACCTATGGTCCTATAGATACATATTTTCGGAATGTTTACATGTTTAGGTTATACGAATACAATAAAACACTTTTAAGAAGCTCGACATTGACTCATCGCCACATCTAGATATTATGGCTATTTTCGTCCACCTTGACAAATTCACAAATAATTTTAGATTTCAGCGTCCTATAATAGTCCTCTAACTGATCAGATCATACTTTCAATTCAACAGATTAATATTTGTAATAGTAATTGTTTTGTAAATGTGAGATTCCAATAAGAACAATTGAATGAATAAAACGTGAAAAAGTTAGGTATTATTAGAACTAATTACCATGCTGGAGAAGTGTCTCCTGTATATGGATTTTATTCTTTCTAATCGTATCTACTGTCCAAACTATAAAGCCACAAATTATTAAACCAAATTAATATTACTAAGAAACTAAATCTAAAAACATGTGCATTTTTATTTTAACTTTCTTATGAATTCTGAAATCGCAAACATTTATTTACGAGAAAAAAAAATGTATATACGTAAAGATGTATGTCCTTGTGGTAACTGTAGCGCATCTAGGCCAATTACACAGATAGGTGTCAATGTTTGTCGGTCGGAAACTCCGCGGCCGGTCGGATGGCATTGGCGTCGCTTGAACGGTCACGTCCAGAAAAATGCGGCACAAGTAGCCAATTAACAAACGGGATAGTGATGTGAGGTCGGCGTCTCGGCGCCGCTATAAATATCACCGCCCCGCGGGGCAGCCGCACCGGCAGCGCCCGCGCCGCCGTCTCCGCCCGGCACCGACCACCGCATGATATACACAACAAATAAACTCCCCTAATATATATGACGTCAATACATGTTGTGCATCGACTCAAACTCTAGTTTTTTTCAGTTACTAGACGTTTCTTGACTATTTCTCCTCTCATGATTCCAATGAAGTGGTATTTATGAAAGTACTAGTCACCGCTAAAACTCGAAGTTTTAGGATTTACGTAGGCGAGCGTGGTGGTGGATTACGAGGAACATAGCAAACAACGACAGCTCTAGCGTCATAGTCGCTTTAAATGATTGTACCGTGGGCAATTTCGAGTGTAGCCCGGAAGTAAACTCGGTCCGGGGCGTCATCACTCCACTAGCGCGGGAGAAGCCACGACCGATCGCGCTATTTCTGTCTAACACCAGTTGAATAACCTCCAATCAACTATTTGCACTTATCTATTCCTGCTGCCATCAACCAATCAAATAACTGTACAGGTGACGCTATACCAAAAAAAAGCACTGGACGTCATCAGTGGGCAGATTGAAACTGTTTCTTTATTTTTGAAGACCATCACTTGAACTTCTCGGTGAGAACACGGTTCTTTTTGCTTCTATACATAGACCTCATGCGAACAAGATCAAAGAAATCCTCTACACAGTTGGCATTGTGGTTAACTGCACTTAAGCACGAACACTCGCTTAAGACCGATCACAGGTCAAGTTAAGTAAACTTTTCTTTAGTTAGGACATCAGTGAATGAAAATCAACCAGAGAACATTGATTTAAATTGAGATATAATTCGGGTGCGAGATTATCAGTAAACATGTAAATAATTATTTTGCCGTGTGGTGACCCTATTGCTTTTTAACGTTGCGGTCTTTTTTTTACCCGCCCAAAACAGTTGACGTTTCGTTAAATAAACTTTTATTCAATTATATGAAATTTTAGATCCTAAACAAGTCTAGGGATAACGCAGTTACTCGATATTTTTGTCGGAAACTTACATTTTGGCAAAGAGTAGGCTAAGCCGATGAATGTAACAAAAATAGAAATAATTCCACACAACTGACTCAACACTGCATATTACCCTAAATCATGATTGTATTGTAAGTAAAATAGACGTAAATACGTACGCTGTTTTTTTTACCAAAATGCTAGTTAAATTTAAGCCTGTGGCGCGCTTGTTTACGCGCCGTGCAATACAAATCCTGCACACACAGGTGTGCAATAGTGTGCATGAATCGCGCGAGGGTTTAATCTAGGTTAAATTTAATGTTAAATAGATTTCAAAGAGAAGCGAAACCTAATTTGGGTATTGATTCGGTTGTTTTTCAAGATAAAGCAGTACAAAAACTTTATCCTCTCTCGAATCCGGGGCCATGACACACCTAACGTCGAATTTTTTAAGTCCTTTTAAGAGGAAGTTTAAGTTCAAGTTTGTTTAATTGTTTATCCGAAAAGATTTTCGCTAACTTTGCTTGATCCATTAAGTTGAGACATACACTTTGAGTAGATAGCTGTAGCTTGCTTAAAATAAATACGTCCCTCTAGTTTAAAATACTATGGACCTATAAACGCATGCTAGCCATAAGCTGGACACATCGTGTGACTAACGTTGAAGTGCTACGCCGAGCTGGGAAACAACGCCAACTAATGCAGACCGTCAAGAGAAGAAAGGTTGCTTATCTAGGTCACGTGCTCAGGCACAATAGATACGGTCTCTTACAAATAATTATGATGGGCAAAGTGGCGGGCAAAAGAGCCGCAGGCCGTAGGAAGAAATCCTGGTTGCGTAACATCCGTGAATGGACTGGGATCGCAAGTGCCTCAGAGCTTTTACATTTAGCTAAAGATCGAGAGAGAAATGCGGAGCTGACTGCCAACCTTCACTAGTTGGAGAGGCACCAGAAGAAGAAGTTTAAAAGGCCGGGTATTTGTCATTTGTACACTTTCTCCTTGACATTCCATCCATTGCGTTTACAAAAGAAATGTATACAATGATGCAAGGTTAATCTTATCATTTTTAACAATGTCAACGCTTTAAAACAATGTCAAATTTTTCACGCATGGAGGGCTTATCATGTATAACGTCTCAAACATTTTTTGGAAAATAGCAAACGTTGACACTAGAGGTTCTATTCATGACAACCATCTACTTAGAACGCCTTTATAGCGAAAGGTTCAGAAGTCAAACGGATTCGCGTGATTTGGCGCGTTTTTAGGTACGTATCTGACACAATATCTCCCATGGCGTTGGCCGCGGGAATTAGGTTCCTCTCAATAAATACCTCAAAGTGATTTGACTTTTTCTCGACTCCTATCAGCCCAATCCCCGGATGCTCCCTCTGAGCTACGCTACATTACACTGTAAGTATTTATAATTAAGGTGTTTTTGTAGGAGAAACCAACAAAAAATGTTGACTGTTAACGTTTAAATACAAAAGTGACTGGCAACATTAAACATGAAATCGTGTAAACTTCTGAGTGCCATCAAATGACAGAATGCTTTAGATTTGGAAGATGGCCAGATCAACAAGTGATAGCCTGTGGCAATACCTAATTGATGTGTTCAAAACACTTTAAAAAGTCTCTTTCATTTTATTGACGTTATTCTACATAACGCTATGTAAAATTTTTCACTTTTTGCAAAAAAGTTAAGTGAAAAATTATCTTTTTTATTTCGAGGAATCATTTTCAAATCAAATCAAGACTCTTGATAGGCGTAGCCACCGCTGTATCTGCCGTCTCAATTATACGGGGCCCCTGGGCCACGGGGGCCCCCAACGTGCGTAAGCAAAAATTAATAAAAACTTCCCATTTTTTATTTCATTTCAGAAATGACAAAAGTCATCACATCAGCCATAAATGATTTAATAAATGAGTTTGCCGAAAAAAAGCAAGGAGAGTGTATATTTAAATTTAATTTGAATTGTTTGTAAAAATTTTGGAAAAAGCGACAGATAGATAATTATGATGAAAAAATATTTCTTTTAATTTTATGTATTTTTTTTCTTTTGTCAGAAATCATTACCCTTCCTAAGGTCCCCCAAACATATTTTTATACGGGGCCCCGCCAAGGCACGCTACGCCACTGACCTCTGAGATCTAATTTCAGCAGCTCGAGCATGATACGCGACAAACTCGCGCGGCACGCCACTTGGCTGACGTTGAAACTTCGGTTTGATTGCGCGAGGGCCCCGCGCAAAGGCTTAGCTTGCTCGCCCTCTGGGTTTGTCAATGTTGACATAGGACCGCGGCGCATTCCGCGCGTGAACACATCGTGCTCGAACTGTAGCTTATGTACGTGTCATTCTAAGAACACCAGCAGTACAGTAGGATTGCGAGAATTAAGAATCATTAACACTTTGATATTAAATCATCACTTTGTCCTAATTTATGAAAGGTTCAATTAAGAGGGTGCAAAATTTCTATGGTTGATTACTACGAAGAAAACTTACAAAGAATCCCGACACAGAAGAGAAAACAAAAAACAACATTAAATGATTTACGGCTACGATCATACCCAACTTGCTCCGAACACCCACCACCTACATATTCTGTGCCCAATACAAGATTATCAGAATTTTATCCAACCGTAACTGCCATAGCTTCGTTTATCTCTTTGATGGTTTGTGTTTAACAACTGTAAAACACGCGTGGTACAGGCGGCAACATGACAATGTTAACAGTGTCTTAGACAGCCATTCGCTATGGCTGGGACTATAAACCAATTTCCTCTGTACAATTAATAATACCTACATTGGAAAGAAATATTTATAAGGTATTATTTTCCGCTATAATAGCATGTTTTCCTATGTAATCGCCGACCACGGACTTTCCTACTTGAGTTAGAATCTGTGCTCAAAGGTTATCGAGTAGAATCAACTGAAACAGCTGACATAAGAAAGAAACCTAAAAACAGCAAACTTAAAATAAATATAATCAGTGTGGATGAGAACATTCAGAACTTTGTAGCAGAAACAAATACCACCTGTCGTTTAGCACATTGTTTACCGCCCTGAACTACGGGCCGATTATTGTTTACCTGATCGGCCAGGGTTCAGGGCGATTGAGAAATAAATAAAAAAAAGAAGGCAAAACTGCTTTCGAGCAATAGCAAGATTGCTTTCTACGTCTTGTTCATCACCGACTTTCCCGTAATACCAAGCCTCTGAAGACGTAAATGGAGGTAATGGGATCTAACCATTCACTGATATGACTGTCGGGCGAGGCTATTTATTTCACCTCGTGCGCCACGTAGTCTAGGTTTTTACCCATTAGATCCCAATGCTGGTTAAAGGCCTCCCTTTCTTTACTCCAATCTCGATCCTGTGCCAATTCAAACCAATCCTTACTCCTTACTAATACTAATGTACTAATATTACTAATAATATTATAAATGCGAAAGTAACTCTGTCTGTCTGTCCGTCTTTCACGCCTAAACTACTGAACCGATTTTGATGAAATTTGGTACAGAGTTAGATTAGAGGCTGTGAAAGGACATAGGCTACATTTTATCCCACAGTTGGGCATGATATAACCTGTAGTCCACGCGGGCGGTGCCGCAGGTGGAAAGCTAGTTCTTACTATAGAGGCATCCAGGTTATCACCCTCTTTATCGAGGTTTGCCGCGACGTCGTCTTAGCCTATCTGGAGGCATCCAACATTGGCCCATCGGTCCGTGTGCATCCGGCATACATGCCCAGCCCAGTTCTACTTCGGCCTGGCGGTTTTTACTCAATATCAGTACCAAACTGGAACGCAGATTCTGTATTTCTTATGTGAAGTATTAGTTTAACTCCTAGAATACTGCGAGATGACACTGTGGAGGGCAAAAATGTCTATCAAAAGAGGCTTTACTAAGTAAGTAGCTGACTGAAACCGTGACTTAATTTTAATATGTGTAGTTTGAATTTTTTTTATTGACTAATCGAAACATTTAATTATTTTGATAATAAAATTTAATTATTTTGATATTAAATCGACGGCGCACGATACAACCTTATAAATCGATTGGGGATACTATAAGAAATACCGACCCTGAACTATTTTTCCTATTTTTTATAAATAAGCCCAGGCAAACTTTAAAAACTTCATGGAATTGGAAACTAGGACACCACATGTCGTGGGAAACACTCAAGGCGGCATGTTTACGTTGAATTAACGATAGTCTAGTCCAGCAGGTAAATATTTCAAAACATCGCTGATTTGATTTTATTGATTTTACACAAAAAAGGTCATCATGAGTTATTAACTGGTGAAAATTGTGTAATTATTGGCCTGGGAAGGTATTTGAAAGATAAGTAGAGTAGCTAAATAGATATGTGATCCATGTTCAGAGTACGCTCAAAAGTAAAAATCTTCGAGGGGAAATTACGAGATTTTCGTGAAATTGAAGATTAGCCAGTTGTTACTATTTTGTCTGATTGGCCATTGTCTTTAAAAGTCTAAACTATTTAAAAGAGTGAAATAAAACATTAGGCAAATGTGATAAAAGATAACATTAAGTTCTGACATTACTGCATGTTTAACATGAATCCATGATATGCTTTTGTTTGAAAGAGTTAGAAATTATGGTATTAATTTATATTGTTAGGCCTCATAAACTCACTGCTTGGTCTAGGCATTTTGACTCTATGAATCTCATCCATTGAGATCTTAGACCACACACACTATAGACGGAGCCAGGAGCGTACCCCTTTTACATAGCAATAGTTTACTCTTTCCCAGCACCCAACCATACCTCACTGTACAAAAGCTGTACAACAGCTTAACTAATGGAGTCTCTTTTCTCACAAATTCACCGCAAAAACGAATAAACTTTATGCTCAAAACCTTAAAAACCGTAATGACTGACAGAAGCTGCAGATCGAACGCTTTGTTTGTCACACTTTGAAAAGTGTGACATCAAAAAATGGGTTGTATAGAAAGAGATGGCGTTATAGTAACCTATCTCTTACTATCTTGTAGGAACTCACATGTTTGCATCTCTTTCAAAAGTGCTGCGACGTCATAAGTACTCCGTCTATCTATAGTGTATATGGTCTACGATTGAGATCATCAGGCCCTGTCACAAATGAAAATACCTACACAATGTCTGCTTGATAAGTAACATAATTTATATGTATATCTTTTTTAGTTGTATAGCATAGTAGACATGAAGACATTCCAACAATGTTTTGTTTATTCAATGGACAGTTTATTAACAAATAATACTCAACAACAACAATCACACAATTTAACCAGCCTCCTAACTTTATTTATAAATAAGAAAACATCAACTAGATCTAATAATTAATCTGTGTCACAGCTTCAGAACTGGATGCAACAAAAAAACTGAAGACCTCATTTACACGTTACTATTAGAAAAACTTTGAAAAATGCCCGTGACGAAAGATTTTTTAGCTTCAAAATAAACTTAATAATCCTCAATAGATTTCTAAAGATACGTTTTTTTGTTACTCTCTTATTCATAAAAAATGAGTTTCATGTTTTTCCTTAACCCCTTGGCTCGGAACGCGTATACATGTATACGTTCATTACTTCCTACCTTAAGCTCGGAACGCGTATAGATGTATACGTTAATGCTACCGCGTGAAATTGGTCGAATTTATCTTTTCTCTTTGTCTAATGCTATTGGAGTTGTAGGTAAATAAGAGAGAGCATAAAGTATTCTTTATTTTGATGTATAATACTTGTGGTTTGTAATCTGTGGAAAAAAGTTTGGTTATGTTGAAAAATAGCCTGAGAAGTGAGGATTTGTTCTAAGGCATTTGTAACTTTTATCTTTTAGGAATCAATAAAATTCAAGTATGTAGGTTGATACACTATTCATTCAACTTATTGTAAAGTACATTACATGTCTCGAAAGTAACAACATTACAGTACAAGGTACTTTTATACAATAAGGGTATGCAAATTATGTTTCGCTGACTTCGGACATGAATTATAAATCAATACAAGCACTAATCGCTGTTGTAATTGGGATATTATGATAAAAACATTATCATAAAATGGATTCTTTTTGCAGAAAGTAAATTTATTGAGTATTTTCTGAGTAATAACCACTTTTGTAAACGTCGTGATTTTGTTGCGCGCGCCGCCATGACACCTTCCGAGTTTACTGGTAGTGCAAGTGCTATGTGTTAAACGAGCCTAAGGGTTAATAGAGCTGGAGGAAGAAAAATAAAAAATAAACAATTTGCTATTTTGTGCTTCTTCATATTATGTAAAAATAGCAAAATGTTAAAATAATGATTTATAAGGCAGTCTAGAAGATGAACATTAAAGAGAAATATACAATCTGAAAGGTCCAATCTAAATTTTCCCTTGTATTGTGAATCAAATGGGACCCAGACCCAAGAACAAACACTTGCTCACACAAGTCACTGCCGTGACTGGTACAAAAGTGATAAATCAAATTTTAAAATTTATTTCAAATCAATTAAATAAATAAGCCTTTTTTCAGATATTTCGAAAAAACATTTTTTCGCTTGCAAATAAATAAAATCTAATTTCTTCATTCTTCTTCTTTTTATCATGTAGTTTTCTATCGTGTTTCTTCATTAATTTTCATCCTTTCTTTATTCATGTGCCCCTTATGCAAAGGCCTCCTCCTATATTTCTATTAGTATATCCAATGCACTGCTACACAAGCACATTATAGTTATTATATTTTTTAAATAAGACGTATGTATATTAAAGAAATAGCAGGTGCAATTCATCGAAATTATAAATTATGAGATGTAAGTAGATAAAGTTTATAATTCTAACTTTACGACAATACATGTTAGCCTCATTGTCTACTAAGCCAACTTTCTACCTCTTGCAATTATTCAAAACATTATTCAGATATACCTGTGGCAGGAAATTTATGCAGCTATGTATGCGATTCACACTCTTATTGTGTTGTTCTTCATAGATGAGCATTTAAGCAATGAGGAAAAAACATAATTTCAGCAATGCCAATACTTTTAAATTTCAGTAGTAGGTACCTAACATAAGTTTCCTATTAATTATTGATATCAATTTGAATAAAGTTGTTTAACATTCTCTGACCCATTTGCGCCAATGTTTTTATAAAAATGGTTAGTTGTTTTGAACCTTACTACCATAGATTTAGAGGTGAGAGAGTATAGCATGATGATTCATGGTGGTAAAGTTTACAGCAGCGAGTATGCTGCTGATGTCATGCGAGCAGTCGTCGCCTCGCACTTGTGGCTCAAAATCCCACTCCAACAACACTAAAGACTCATACAAAAAATTTACTCACGTCACACAACCTTCAGGATCAATAGACATCAGCTAACAAAAATAATAATCTTCACATTCCTTCCAAGATGAAAAATTCCTTCGGTAAAGTTGACAACCAAAAATTATGTAATATTCGCACTTTTTTATCATTTTTGCTTAGCATATGGCATGCTAATTTATTAAGGAATGTAGATTTTCTTAAAAATTTGCTAAATTTTGAGTAGGAGGAGTAAATACCTGATATTTTTTGTGTAATCCAATATCCAGACGAAAGTCGCAGTCCTATTTACACACGTGTTTCACTGTCATTCATGTAAAATAACACACCATCACAATGCAACACTACACAAATTTTCACTTATAATTATTAAATTAGGTGAAAATATCACATAATGCGCCATTTTCGCAATAAATCCGAAGGACAGCAGTCGGCGATCGCTGCCATCTTTTTTGTCAAATGAATGTCTAAAAAACTAAAAATAGCGCTTTGAACGAACTCTGGTGTTATTTTTAGAAACGACGACGAAGTTTACCATACTAGTAGCGACATCTACTAACACTATACTACTAGTATAACTGATATATACTAGATGGCGCTCCCATACCGAAAACTTGTCGAAAATCTGGAATATAAAATGAATATAAACAGTTTTTTTTTTCAAAATTTATGAAGACACTGTAAACGTAGTACTATATTTTCGTTACCAATAATACCTATTTCATTTTAATAAATAAACTTTTAAAGAAAAAAAAATAATAGTGTAAATAATACAAAACAAAAACAAACAGAAAAAAACAGAAAAAATATACTTTCAATAGGGTGAAATTATAAATTATGATGTAGTAAGTAATTTACACATCAGAAAAATTGTAAGTGCCTATGAAATTCAAGGGTTGCCATCGATTTCCCTAGGATTTCATCATTAGATCCAGACTTAGTGACAATGGGAGTTACACTCTTTCGAACAAAAAAATAATGTTGAAAATAGGTCCACAAATCGATGAACATACATAAAAAAAGATACATACTTACAGTCGAACATAGAACCTCCTCCTTTTTTGAAGTCGATTAAAAATGTAAGTAGTTACCTATTATTTGCGTTTATTATTTATTATTGTTTACTTAGGTAAACAATAATAAATAATAAACGCTACACACACAAAGGCCCACACTAAGGTTTTCCCTTGTGTCGTGGGTGGGTGGGAAAACATATAAAGATCTGCTTTTTACACAAATGTTTGCCCCGACTGGGGATCGAACCCAGGACCCGCCGATCAAGAGGCAGCGTTACTACAACTCGACCAAACCGGCCAACTTCTTAAAATCGGAAAAATTTATCTTTTCATTTATTTTTCGAACATGTGTACCTCTGTGTACCTAGTACCTGTAAAGCCGTCGCTTAATTAAATAAGTACATACTTTAAGCGCAGGCTAAACCGCGCAGGCGCGCTTCAGGCGAGCCATATCGGCGGGAACACCGACTCTATGAAAGAATTAAGTTCTATCTTGAATCTGCCACAGGCGCCGCCGCGCCCCTACCGTCTGGTTTACGCCTTACATACTGCTGTAGTGAGCGGTAGACCCCACGAGTCAGCATTTTTAACGATATGGGTTAATCATGATGTTTTTTAACCACATGACGTTCTGCCTACCCCGTCAAGGATAATAGGCGTAAGTATACGGATGGGATGGTACAGATACCGTTATTCTCAGTTGTCCTCGTCTCGTATTTATTGCTTACATCTACTTCTGAACAAATTGGAAGAGTAGGTAGGCAGATAGAGCCGGAGATTGTAAAATTATATCGAGTTACATGAGACGACTGAATCCGGGTGCCATGACGTCAGCTTGTTTCGAACATCCTTTTACTTATGATCTCGCTGCTGAGAGGTGTTGCAATCTCGACATTTGGAACCTAAGTTGACACCGATGCCTGACACGGATGCACTTTCTGGTTCAAACTTATCTAATCGTCACACGAACACAGAATTGCAGACAAAAGCAGTTCAGTTACACGCTGCGCTTCATTAAAAATTCTTATTTACCTAACTACAATGTACAATTTAATTTATTTATTAATTCTATAATTTTAAGCGATTATACTCACGAGTTGTTTAGAATAGAATAGAATAGAAAAATCTTTATTTTATAGGACATTCAGGATGTCACATAAAACAAGTCAAGATTACAATGAAATACATACAAACATACATTAAACGATTTAAATACATACATACTACATACATACATTTAGTATTAAAATTTCATGATTTACCTAGTTACGCCTAAGGAAACTGCTTTTAATAATTAGGCAACCAAACCAATTTTACATTTTACATTTCCGCGCAATATTTACGGTTCGCGTCACGTAATATATTACGACATAATATCATTGTAACCCAACTTCCCCATTCCTGTTTGAGATAAACACAAATATCAATTGTCAATATGAAGGCAATACGTAACCTACTGTGCGTCACGAAGCAGTCATTCTTATCACGATTGACCATTTTATGAAGACTTTTGACTTGGTAAACGACGAAGGCAGGGATTTTTATAAAGGGGTATTTAGAGAAAATGTCACCTGCGGGGCAGAGGATGTTAGTTAGTCAGTCAACGGATAGAGGACGATCTAAGAGAACGATTAAATACACAGAGGCAGAACCTGCATGCCTCTATGAAATAAGGAGAGTTCACATAGAACATAATAGACTAAGCTCCCGTTGCACGAAACCCTACATCACAAGGTGGCAGATCAGAAATGTAATGTAGTGATAGATACTACTCAGGAACACTGAATTTTAGTTGGTTGCCATCGCACATCCTGGAAGAAAGAACATTGGATGAACATCATCGTTAATTTGATCAAAAATTACATCATAAGGTGGCAGATCGAAACGTTTACCCATCGAAAGAGACACATTTGGAGATAACAACCCACATTGGTTGCCAGCCCAAACAAAGCCTGGAAGGTTCAGCCATGTTATATGAGCCCCGAAAATAGGGTGAAGCCCATTTGGTAATGAGCCAGACTTGAATCCGAATGTCGCGGGTTCAAATCCTGGAGCGGGCCTGTACACTAAATTCGTCTTTTCGGATTTATGTACGGATTTCTAATTATCACTTGCTCAACGGTGAAGGAACACATCGTGATGAAACCCGCCCGTCCAAGAAAATTCATTTTCGAAGGACAACCGGTCCACCAACCCGCATTAGGCCAGCGTGGTGGACTAAGGCTTAAATCCCCTTCGTGTTTCGAAGAGAAGCCCGTGCCCCTCGGTGGGGACGTATATGGGTAGCTAAAAAAATTTTTTTGGATAACGAGACCTTCTTGTATAGATCAAGTGGCAAGATGAAACTGATGCAGATCGATTGCCCTAGACGTGCCCTTCCTGAATATATAGGGTTGCCTGCATTCAGCCTGGCAGTTTTTCCATTCAGCCACCTCGAACATTTGTTAAAATCTTGGAATAACGAGAAATTCTTCTATAGATCAGGTGGCAAGATGAAACTGATGCAGATAGACACATTTAGAGATAACAACCCGCATAGGTCGCCAGCCCAAACCCTGGCAGGTTTCGAGTTCAGCCATGTTATATGAGCCCCGAAAATAGGATTAATTACCTGATCAGGTGTCTCTATCTGCATCAGTTTCATCTTGCCACCTGATACAAGAATTTCTCGTTATTCCAAGATTTTAACAAATATTGTTCGAGGTGGCTGAATGGAAAAACTGCCAGGCTGAATGCAGGCAACTCTATATATTTAGAAAGTGCACGTCTAGGGCAATCGATCTGCATCAGTTTTATGTTGCCACCTGATCTATACAAGAAGTTCTCGTTATTCCAAGATTTTAACAAATATTGTTCGAGGTGGCTGAATGGTCGAACTGCCAGGCTGAACCTTATGAACGGCATGTCTAGGGCAGTCGATCTACATCAGTTTCATCTTGCCACCTGATGAGGTAATTCACCCCATTTTTGGGGCTCATATAACATGGCTGAACTCGAAACCTTCCAGGCTTTGGGCTGGCAACCAATGTGGGTTGTTATCTCCAAATTTGTTTCTTTCGATGGGTAAACGTTTCGATCTGCCACCTTATGATGTAAAATTCGATCAAATTAACGATACGATGACGAAAAAAAAATTATGTTCTTCCAGGATATGCGATGGCAACCAACTAAAATCCAGTGTTCCTAAGTAGTAATCTATCACTACATTACGTTTCTGATCTGCCACCTTGTGAGGTAGGGTTTCGTGCAACGGGAGCTTGGTCTATAACGATGAAGACTTCTTCCTTAGCACAATCACTATAGAGAACCGAAATAATTTCCATACAGTGGCTGACATCCGACAAGTATCAAATAATTTTATAACACAACAAGCTCCTTAATGATGCAGTGTAAAAATAATGTAATACAGAACTGGTCGGAGTTAGCACAGGACCGCGATAAATGGAGTAAAGTAGGCCTTTGCCCAGCAGGGATCTAGCTAGGCTAGTAAAAAAAAAACATAATCTGTGCTACTTGGGTTAAACACTCGAGCAATAATTTTCCACGTCAAAACGTAAGAGTCACCGACTTCAATCCCAAATAATTTTGTTACAGAGATCCCATACTCCTAAACCATTCATCATCAGCTTCATCATCAGCTCAGAAAAATCAGATGGTGACCATTAGGTGCAAAAATCTACATAGATTATAATTTCTGATAAACAGTGTATATGCCTACAAAATTTGAGGGTTTCCCTCGATTTCCCCAGGATCCCATCATCAGATCCTGACCTGGTGACAATGGGACCACCTCTGACGTATGACCTACCAAATAAAAAAAGAATTATTCAAATCGGTTTATAATTGCCGGAGTAATCGCGTAACAAATATATATAAAAAAATACAGTCGAATTGAGAACCTCCTCCTTTTTTTGAAGTCGGTTAAAAAGAGATGGGGGTGGCTTCAGAATCTATGTCATACTGCACCCTTGCAGACGCTTAATAAATAGAGGAGAAAATCTTTTTAACGAGTGGAGTGACCACTTCTTTTATTACTCAAATTATAATTAAATTGGCGGAAACCTCGCTACGATACTGACAGTAATGAACTTTACTTCAGCGGAACTTTAGTTTTAAACTATGTATCTTATTTCCGAGAACTCTGTTAAGGGGTCAAATTCAACCAGAGTGGCAATATTTGCAGTCCTAGTTAGCGCGGGCGCGGCGCGGTGAAAGTGCTTGCGCAATACTGCAAACCGCCGCCTGCAGCTGCAATGGCGCCGAACATATTCAACCGAATTCGCAAAACGAACAACAAGTTATGTATAGTCAACAGCACATCAGGTTACCACAAACTGTCAAATTTCCCCAATGGATAGTAAACTCTAATGCTTGGAGTTAAAATTGAAAATCGATTGAAGAATTTTGACAGTTTTGGATAGCATGATGTATTGTTGACCCTGTACATAGGGTATAGGTATATAGGGTGATTTTAAATTAGTTAGCGAAACAGTTTTCCCAAGGGACCCATAAGAGATTCTCAAAAAAATATTTGTGATCGCTCATGTTGTATGTAGAGACGACATTTTTTTCATATCATTAACTAATTTAAATTCATCATATCTGTTGCATTTCATTTTACTGAATGCACAAATAGTAAAACAGTGCATGTATCATGTTATTATAACCAGCCTTACAGCCCGGAAATTACTGCAAAAGAGCCTCTTTTATATGATCCAGAAGGCAATGCGGGTTGCCTTTTATTATAAACTAGCTTCCCGCGCGGGACTTCGTTCCCGTGGAAATTTGGGAAAATCATGTACCCTATGTCCATCCCGGATAATGTAGGATTCTAATGGTGAAAGAATTTCTCAAATCGGCCCAGTAGTTTCGGAGCCTATTCGATGAAAACAAACAATCAAATCTTTCCTCTTTATAATATGTATAGATATAAATCAATAATTAATAAACGCTACACATTCAAAGGCCCACTCTAAGGTTTTCCATTGTGTCATGGGTCCCTTGGAACACACATAAAGACAAACACAAACACACATGACCC
Source organism: Aproaerema taeniolella (assembly GCA_949987775.1). Classification (NCBI taxonomy): domain Eukaryota; kingdom Metazoa; phylum Arthropoda; class Insecta; order Lepidoptera; family Gelechiidae; genus Aproaerema; species Aproaerema taeniolella. The sequence goes on along the minus strand of OX465251.1, from coordinate 9,237,299 downwards.
GACAACAAACATCTGCTTTTATGTTTGCTCCGACTGAGAATCGAACCCAGGACCCGTCGATTAAGAGGCAGCGCCACTACTACTCTACCAAACCGGCCGTCAAAATTTTATTAATAGTAACGGTTAAAGATAGAAAAAAGTGGGGCCAGGAGGAAGTTTAAAAACGAATTACGTACTTGGTTATTAATAGGGATAAATTGCAATAATTTTTATAAGGTATCTAGCTTGCACCTACTTATTTCTACAGAGTTATGTATTAAAGTTTAAAACTGGATTAGGTAACCTCTAATTTTTAGAGAAGTCCACATGTAACAATATTAAGCCTGTTAAGCACATAATTGTTCGTAAAGACTCGTTATCCTTTGTTTGTGTAATTTCTGACAGTTTCTTAATAACTTGTTCTCTTCCAACCATTTATCACTTCATAATCGCTGGTTAGTCTTCCGGCAGGTATCCATAGTTTATTATTCGGCTAACAAAAACAGCATTATGCAACTCCCAGCGAAGCTGTTCATGCAACTTAGTTTTGTAACTGTGCCGATATTTCATCGACTGAATTTAGCACTTTTAAGTAGCTTTTAATCACCTTTCTATTATTACTTGACTAGTAAATTCGGGAAAATAAGGTAGTCTAATGTTACTCAGAGATAAATTGAGACAATGTAGCATTGTAATGGTAAAATAATTTTTGAAATCGAGTCTATTTGTTATACAAATCTTTCCTCGTTATGAGAAAATGTAGATGAGAAAATGTGCCGTTTCTTAAATAGCCATTGTAACCATTTTTGGATCGAAAATTTCTGGGTTATTTAGAGGAGGTACCTATCTCTAATTATTGTCGCTTCAAATCCTAATTGCTAAAATACAGGCGAAGCTGTGCTTGAATAATTTTAAGTTTATTAAGTTTGAGAAAAATGAGATTATGAAAAATTGAGAATTTTAACAAGAGTACGTTTACCTAGTACGAAATAAAAATGTAAAAAAAATAGACGTGTGGCACTCGGGGACTGCCGCGGTAAAGCTATTGCATAGCATTTTGTATCAACTTATGCAATTATAATTAAAAGTATCCCTCTACTTTTAATTATAATTGCATAAGTTGATACAAAATGCTGTGTAAAAATTTCAAAAAAGTTTACCATTTTTTTTTGTTTTTTACGGCCGCCATCTTGGATTTTAAAATAGATGTTATTTTCTCAATCAGCACCCCCGAAAACCTATTAAACGACACCCATGACGGTTTTTTACAAAAAATACATGTCCGCCATCTTGGATTTCAAAATGGATGTCATTTTCGGAATCAGAACCCCCGAAAACCTATTAAACGACACCCATATCGGTATGCCCGAAAATTTCATATCCGCCATCTTGGATTTTTGGTGGGGGGAATCGAGACGCTCCGGGCTTTGCCCTTCGCGTCACGATTCCCCCAACTAAAATCCAAGATGGCGGATATGAAATTTTCGGATGGCGGTCGGCAGGTAATATGCTTGGTGACACTTCGGGCTTCGCCCTACGCGGAGCTCGGCCTTCGGCCTCGCCCTATACGCAGCTCGCCTCGGCCTACGGCCTCGGCTCGCGCGTTCAGCTCGGTCTGCGACCTTGCCTCACCTTAAAAATCTAAATTTGTATGGCGGCCATCTTTAATTAGGGGGGGACGCTCCGGGCTTCGCCCTACGCGGAGTTCGGCCTTCGGCCTCACCCTATGCGCGGCTCGACTCGGCCTTCGGCCTCGCCTCGCGCGTTCGGCTCGGTCGTCGCCTCACCTTTAGAATCTAGACTTGTATGGCGGCCATCTTGGATTTGGGGGGGGACGCTCCGGGCTACGCCCTACGCGGAGCTCGGCCTTCGGCCTCGCTTTTTACGCAGCTCGCCTCGGCCTACGGCCTCGCCTCGCAGCGTGGTGTCGTGGTTCGGCTCGGCCTGCGGCCTCGCCTCACCACTCCTTGTATGGCGGCCATCTTGGAAAATGGTGGAATCGAAAAAGTGACCCGATATTCGGAATCATCGACCCCCAAACCCCCCAGATACCGATTTTCGTCCGGATCGGAGCAACTTCATTTTATTAATATTATTATTATTATATTATATTATTATTATTTTATTGGAGAAAAACCATTTTCTTCTCCCATTTCTGGGGATTTCGCCTCTATCGCGGGCTTGCGGCCAAAACGATATTATTATTATTATTTTCTTTTGTTTTAATCTCTCTTTCTTGCGAAAGAAAATAATAATATTATTATTATTATTATTATTGTTGCACGCACACAAACACCGTGTCGAAGACTGCCGAACTGAAACGACGTTAGACGATGCACGGCCTTCAAGCCACACCTCCGTGCCAGTCGGAGTGGGGAGCGTTAGGTTTTTTCGTTACGGAATTTCTGGGTTCGGTCCCCGCGCTCAAGGCCCGCGATAGAATCTATGCAATAGCTTAATAGTAGAGTACTCAATTTATAGATTTTTCTTTTAATGAAAAGCCACCATTTCTTGAAATATGCTTCCAATTGAAAGATCTTTTTTAGGGTTCCGTAGTTAACTAAACCAAAGTTTCTCAGAGACCTTTGGCTCTACAAAACTGAAAAGGCTGTAGTTTATTTTTGACTCGTCCATTCTATTATGTGGGTTTTAATTGGATAGGTTTTCTAAAGTTGGGGTTTGTGAAGGACTTTTTTCAATTCAGGGAAACGATTCCAAACATTTTTGTTAGACTCGAGGGAGAGACACTCTCTACCATCTAAGCCTTTTTAAAAATGTGAAAAAATTCACAATGGTATAGCGAAAATAAAAGGCTAAATTGGCTTTTCGAGTTAACGGGACGATCAAATAGGTAACATAATTTAGTTTTTCAGCTACGGAACCTTACATTGTGCGTGGCCCGACGCGTTCTTGGCCGATTTTTTCAGATATTATCAAAATAGGTATCTTATTTTAAACTTCTAAGAGAGATTTTGTGGCAAAGCAATTGTACCTAACAAAGTACTCATATCTAAACTAGACCACAGCAACCGCAGGGTAAATTATAACATTAAACAAAAATTGTCAATGTAAGACGTAACTGTCTTAAGGTTGCGTTAAGTTATTAGTAGTGTTTACGTCTGTCGTGGCGTTACGTCGAGATCAGCCAGTGGAAAGCGGAAGTTGCAACTAAACGTTTTAATAACCATAACACTAGACAAAACCGCTGCGTCTTCAACGACGAGTTTGATGTAACTGGCTGCAGCGGCACTACGGGACGCTACTTTTCTCCCCCGAGCAAGTTTCACCGCCGTGCGCGTATTGTGTGCCGGCGCAGTGCAACTCGCGACGCTGGAAAACGCGCGCGTTTTTGTCTCTCAAGTTCTTAACACACGACAACTCATTCAAACTACAAACTCTTTGTGAAGTTCCAACTTGAAATTTGTGATTCATATCTTAAAAGATAATCTGTGCCTGTGATTTGTAAAGAGTTAGAAAGTAGCAGGTGAAGAATACACCAGTCTTCACCAAGTTGTGAACCGAGACCGTTGGATTAATTTAGAGGTTTGTTATTGTCAATTAACTAATGATAATTTGGTTAACGTTGTTGAAGACTACAAATAGTTTAATTTATTGCAAGTTGTTATTGTTTTCTTTTGAATTACTAAGCAGCAAATGCCCCTCTTAATGTATATCTACAGACACATGTACTATTAACATGAAGTTATCCTAGCAATCACCGAGATACTTATAAGGCTCCTTAAGAAAAATGAAGTATAATAGAGGTTTTCTCTATTTATATGAATATATTATCAAGACGACTCGTAGTTTTCGAAGCTTAACTAACTCTACATTGTCTTTTGCAATTTATGTTAAGGTTTCATCTTATTAGATTCGATTTTATTCGTATGACGGTACTATCATCTGGCAAAAAAGGAACGAGACTATGACAAGGTGTTTCAAAACTGCTTTCTTTAGTAGGTAACATTATGCAAAACAAACCGAAATATATAAAAAAGGCCTTTCTCCTTATAACCAATTAAAAAGCACACTAAATCGCGTGTAGGAAATGTTAACGGAACTCAGAACTAACCGGTGTGAACGAAGTATTGGGAATAAATTCACTTCCTTTGTACTCTGAATATAAAGATAGGAAATATCAACAAAAACACCAGGAACTAGATGATTGAAAACGAGTTTAGATACTTGTCAATTCCGTTCCCATGGAGAATTGCGATTCTTTCAACTTTTGCTGGCGGTGCGCGAGCGCAAGGCGGCAAAACCGACGGGCCTCGATTTCTTTTGATCAGAGACAATCGCCTTTGCTCCCACGACACCAATATCGCACGCGCACGCGTACAAATTGTAAACAGGGTTGATTCTTTGCAAAGTATTGATAGGTATCGAATTGATATTTGCTTAATTTTAGAAAGTTTTTGACTTCAAATATCATAAAACAAAACCAAATCACCCTAAGGTTGACTGGTAGATAATGCCTTTAGGTATTAAGTTTGCCATTGTACATTTGTGCATGAAGTTACATATAAATAAATCATAAGTATTAGGTCTTCTTCTTCTTATCGTGTAGGTACCCTGGTGTCAGAGTTTTCAAACCGCACAATGGCCTCTGACTTGGTTGTATTAGGTACAGTACAATAAAATACTGTATAGGAATCCCCTTCTGCGACTGGTTCTGTTTTGTAGAGTTTTGTATACGCATTTTCGCAGTATTTTTATGTCCCTATAACCTAAATAAGCAATTCCGTTAAAAAACTGTGAAATCCGTAAAATTGTTCACTTGAATCTTAGTTCATATTGTTGCATTTGTATGTACAATAGGTCCGATAGACTTAATTGCAGTATTACATTTTAGCATACTAAAAACGGATAAGGTGATAAGCACGCCCGGCAATAAAACTATAATAAAATGCATTAAACCATGCTATACATAATTAACTAGTTTTTTACAAATAGTTTCCGGCGAATTAAGTTAACATAAGAAAGAAAGAAAGAAAACTCAAAAATGGAAATTTCTGTATTATCCCCGACATTCGAACCAATTTTGGCAAAAATATAGCTCAGCCATCCTCGATAATGTCAGCTTTCAAACAACAACAAAAACACATTAAAATCGGTTCATTCGTTTAGGAACTACGATGCCAGAGACAGACACACAGATACACAGACACATAGATACACGGATACACATTTCAAACTTATAACATCCCTTTTTTTTTGTCGGGGGTTAAAAAAGAAAATGCACCAATCGAATAGATTTAACAATTAAATCTTTAGAATCTTTACAGTTTTGTTTCTAGATTGGTTGGCAGCCCTATATTTTAATATTTTTTTGGATCCTTTCGTATGCCAGGCGGTGTGGTGTGGCTCTTGCAGCAATTGGTACAGTTTATTTCGCATGCGTAACGTAGAACAATTGCGGCGACGCTGAAACAAATAGTTAATGTTGGAACAAACAGAGATTAAGTCAGTATACACTTTGTTGAGATAAATAATGATTTATAGGGCTGGAATCAAACACAGAATTATCGAAAAACCGGAGAGAAAAGCGAAGAATAAAACAAGGATCCTTCCGTATCGATTGGTGTCATATTATTTATCTATCAGATTATGAAGGTATTCATAATGTCATTTACCTTCTCTACTGTAAAAGGAGCATTGCTAGAAAAACTATCACTTTTTAACCGACTTCAAAAAAGGAGGAGGTTTTATGTTCGACTGTATGTATTTTTTTTATGTATGTTCACCAATTTCTCCGCCAATTATGGACCGATTTTCAAAATTATTTTTTTGTTCGAAAGAGTATACTCCAGAAATGGTCCCTTATAAATTTTATCGAAACAAAAATCAACAAAAACCAACAAAACCAAACTACAAACCAGAACATCATCTAAATAAATGAGTGACATTTTCGTTTGTGATTAATAGGCGCTAATAGTCATTGTAGTCTGCAAAAAGTACTAGTTATCTAATGCTTTGTGCGAACTGTTGTTGGGATTGAAGTCGAAGTCGGTGACTTATATGTTTTTTTTAACGTGGAAAATTATTATGAAACTTTTTTAGTAATACAATTTTGGAGGTTTTGGATTTGGTTCCCTATTTTTTGTAGTTTTATATACATCTTTTGTTTTAATTGAAATTTCTTCTGTCTTAAATATTTTTTCGTGAGAACTTTTCACCATTTTGGCACAGCCTAAATAATGGCACAGGTTAAACCCAAATTCATGCTTGTTTTGTATGGGGTCCACATTGCCCTCAATACAAGCCTGGCACATACGAATAATGTTGAAACCAGTACGTGATATATTTATCAATCGTGTGACTTTACGAAAGTCGTGTAGTGCTTGAGCGGGGTAACGGTTCGCAGTGCTCCTTTTAGGTATGTATTGGATAATGTTGTAAATTAAAATAGCTCATGTAACGGTTACTTTGCCTATAAATAAGGGCAACAGACAGAGATCTTGGCGGGTTTCATTTTTACTATATGAATACATAAAAAAAATAAGGTGATTATTAAGTGGAAATTGGTAATCTCTCCTTAAGATTAAGTGTGAGCTTGTGTGTGATGAAAAGTATAATACAAATAAAACGGCTAGCATTCTCCAAACTGCAATGACCATTGGAAATCAAGCTCGACAAATTCAACCTTACGTCGTCACAATAAGAGGGACACTGCAACTATCAAGTTTGATGAGCTCTTGACCGCAGTACAGAGTTTGGCATATTAACCGACTTAATTATGCAAGTGCCACGAAATGCCGGAGTTATCTTAAAGATTCGTGAAAGGCTTTTCTTGCTTCCACTTGCTTCGCAAAAATTACTTGCGTGTAAAGTCGTTAAAATTTATTTTTAAAGAACCGGTTGCACATTCGAAAGTTATAGGTAACCTGGTAACTCTAGCTCATCGTTGACAAAGTAACACTTGTAATTACTTCCATTCTGTACAAGTTAAAAACATGTATTTGTATAAGAAAATCTTTACAGTCTTGTATTTGCTGCGGTTGTAAAGATAGATCGTTTGCCAGACGATAAATAAGTAAAATAAAATGTTATCACCTAAGTATACACTAAACCTCTCGTTCGATTTACTAAAATGAAATAGTGTTGAACTCCCACTTTCTAAATCTTGTCTTGTGTAAACATCATTCTATAAGTATGAAGTCTTGTGCCTCAATTTAAAATTACAACGTTTTAATGGGTAACATATTGAGACTAAAACCCTTGATTTTGAAAAATCTAAGATTTTTGAGTAAATATATAATTGCTACAGCTGATTGAACCATTTTTTTAAATTGCTTGTTTAGAGAACATTTTGTAACCTGCGTTGTGGGCGTGAGTCCATGTTATAACAAAACTAAAGATTGACGATTCATTGAGAACTGTCGCGGTAAATGCCTTGAGAAATTAATAGAACATCGATTATAAAGCGATAGAATATAAAGGAAAGAAAGAGGGCATTGGGTCAAGACCTACTGGTCCAACACGCCATGGACTGACCGTCACTACACCATCATAATAATAATTATTTCTTTATTGGTCCATTTATAACTTACAGCGTCTCTCAAACTTTGTAGAAAGTAGAGAAAAGTTTTAACGTATTTATTGACCAACTCACTCGGCGCTCTCTGTACTTCTCGATTGACATTCAGCTAACAAAAATTAAGGATGTGAATTAGGACACTAAAGATTGCTCAAAGAACTTGTGTTATAAAAAAATCGTCCCTCCATATTATGTATAATTTGTTTTTTTCAAATTTTTCGTGAATTTAGAAATTTTTGCGTTAACTTTAACGCAAAAATCCTACTGGTCCAACACGCCGTTTAATTTTCGATTTCCGAACGTTAAAATTTCGATGTTGGTAGTAAAAAACTTTTTTATTTTATTCTCCTACATATTTCCTTATCTTGCCCACAAATATCAATTAACGGAAGTAATATACTTATAGCTACTCTATTCCTTTCGATCATGTTAACGATAATATTACAACCATTCAGGGCCCCGATTCTGTAACTTCAGTTGTGTGTCGATGGAATGGCCGTCAATTTATCTGTTCAGGTGGCGAAATTAAGAACTATCCAAATTTCATACAACTAATGACGGCTGCTTTGACTGATGGCGCCACCGTAAATTAAATACTCAGTTGCTAGGTAATTGGCAACTTTACGTTCGGTTGGCGGTGGCGCTGCTGGTCGGGGTGGTTGTCAGAAAGTATATGAAAATTAAATAGTTCTCAATTTCGTCACCTGAACAGATAAAATGGTCTTCATTCAATCGACACACAACTGATGTTACAGAATCGGGGCCCAGTAAAGCTGAATGTATTAAATTGCATTGGACAACATACTAGCAGGTACTATCTATCGAATAATTTTTCTTCTTACGTGATAATTTAGCTTTCCTTGTATGTAATAGGTATGTAATATTTACAAAACAATCATTGTCTATTACATCATAATTTACAGATACACGTAAGGAAGAAAAATGTAATAGGTTCTCTATTTATTTTTCAGTTATTCGGTTCTCGTTCGTGACTTCATACTCGTATGTGTGAATTGCTTTGTTTTTCATTATCTGTGGCATTCTGTTTTTACATTTAATAAACCTTTTTTACCTGCCAAAGCCACGAAACGATCTAAACTTCATGCGACTGATCGATTCTACCTGTCTAGATATCACGGACTATGTATATGTGACTAGAAAATTTTAAAAACCGTGATTACAATTTCACTAGTGAAATTATAATCTCCCGCGGTATTACAGTTTGCCTAGTAAAATTATAAATTTCCGAAACTTTAAGGGCCGCCTGCATGAAATTAGGATGAGTTAGATTCACAAAGTAGGTACCGATAGTTAATAATCTTACTAAGTCAAATTTTTTTTTTTTTTTTTATAATAAAGATATTAGCATCCACAGACTTGATGTCCGTGCCCTTGTCTAGATTAAGTGTTTTATTGTTAATACTTGCTTTTTCTTTTAAAAATATTTTACTATAAAAAAAAAAAGAAAAAAAAAATTGTCTGTGTTGCATATATTAATACTAACACCAGTAAAAGTTTAGATCATCTTCAAAGAGTTGAGCACCACGTTGATGTCATCAAATCAGGCGATTATGTCTCGCTCTCGTTGAGCATTGATCGATGAATCGCTCGACACAAAAACTCCTCGATAATTTCCATCACGATCGAAGATGGCAATGACTGACTACGAGCAAAGTACTTTCATTGAGGAATCCTACTATTCGTGAGTGAAAACATTACGTTACTGATCACGTTACAAATCTAGGGTCTGATTTATGAATTGCGAATCATTTTTGCTAGCAAATGTGTTATTAGCATCATTCATCATTCGTTGGTGTTTTGTCATTGGTGTACTGAATTGTGTTTCACACTGTATATACAACAGCTTTTACTTCATGATATGTCAGCGTTTATTGAAGGTGGCTTCTTAGTGACTTCTCTTGTCCATAATTCGGTATCGATATTCTTACTTTAGTTCGGCGGTTTACCGCCGAAGTATCGCAATACCAAATTATGAATTTTAAAAAGGTGCAGGCGAGAAAAATGGAAACTTGAGGGTTTGTTTTCCAATTCAGTTAACATTATTTTCAAGACCTAAACCCATCACTAGAACTGCGCAGTTTATTCCTTTAATTGTTTGCTTGTCTGATAGATAAAATTGCAGGAATTCTGTAAAAGCCCCTTTTACAAAATTTTTGTATAATTATTGTCTTAAATTTATTCAACACACATTGATACTGTACTTATAGATTCTTATAAAACTTTCTGTAATTTATACAGAGTAATTAAAACCTGTTATGATATCGTTCTCCTTTGGCATAATCGTGCAAATTATGTAATAACACAATCGTATTTTCTCCGAACTTAATATTCATGTGCTCGCGGTTACAGACTTACGAAACAAAACGGTTAGTTCACATACAAATAGATAAATAATTTCAATCCTGCTGCATAAAACTTCGTTAAAATAAATGTAGCAGACACTTTTTTATTAATTTTTAGTAAGAAAGGCTAAATAAGAGAAAAAGAGAGTATTTAGTACAAAGGGCAGCCATATCAAGTTGCTGTTGCGATGAGAACAGTTTTGCAACAAAAATGGAGTAACCTGATGTGCTGGCCTCAATACTACATACACTCACGCAAATATAATCACATCGAGAACCACTAAGTAGTTAATTTTTGTTCTAGCTGAATTGGTGATAGTAGATAAATAACCTTTCGCCATAATAACACTGTTACAATCGGCTGCCTGAAATGATATCCTTCCAAGTTTCTTCACCGCTTGTAATACCTAAATAAGGTTCAAATTAGTACGAACTTGGATACCTAATTTCTAGCACTGACTGTATTAATAGCCTACTTAAATAAATGTCATTATATTTCATCTAATAAGAAACAAATATAATTTTGTTTCTTCAAGAAATTCGAAGTGTCGTCGCGCGTTGATGTCTTTTATATGGCGCTTTTACGCCAATGATAATAAGTTATAAATTTATAATATAACGTAAATTAGAATCCAAAAAATTACCAAAAAAAATGAGTAACTTTTTATCAACGAATAAACTAATAAATATTTGATCAAAGAATAAATAAAAAGTTTTACTTTTGAATAAGAGACAAAGCGCCGCGTCTCGTCGCGCGTTGATGTCTTTTCTATGGAGCTTCGAAACAATACTTTTTTATTGTACAAAATGAGTTATTTTTGTTAATTAACACTGAAGGCAATGAATACTGTATCTATTACTAAATTAAATTACATGACGATGTGATCATCATCAGCAATGTATTCTTCATTTAATCGGTTATGCAGTCCCATTTCTGTAAAAATACGTACCTAATAACATGATGTTTTGAGACTAAAATCATAGATGGATTAGGTAGGTATCAACACAAGCTCGTGCTAAGTAAATGGTAATGAAAAAATCATTTTCATTTTTAATTTAACCTTTTTAATGTTTATGTAAGTCCTTTCAAAAAACATATTTAAGTATGTTTATGAAAATTGCCACTTAAAACCTGTCCAAAATTCAAAAAGATGTAATTTTTCAATAAGGTTTACGATGTACGGAAATCATCAGTGATTAACTGCTCCATTGACTTCCGTTTCCGGTGTAATGAACCGCATTTTGATCAAAATAATTTCTTGATCATAATTACAAGTCATCGCTCTTTATCATCATTGCAGTTAGTCGCGTAATCAATGAAACTGTTCAAATGTTTTGAACATAATACTGCCATATAAACCAACACAAAAGGACAAAGGTAATTACCATACTGCACACAATCATAACAGGTTGAAATTCTGTAGAGAAAGTAGGTGAAGTTAGACCTTTTATGTACTATTAAAACGGTTAAGGAAAGGTGGGATACTTGTTAGCAATTAAGTTCAATAATACATATATGTATATAGAGTCATGAACCGTCTTTGTTTTTAAGGAAACAGACGGTTTGGACTAAAATTATGTTTTTTTACTACAAAAAATATATTGTTTTGTTGTAACATGTGAAAGCAATAAGAAAAAATTTATATATCCGTTTAGTTAAAAACTACAAAATTAATAATTTTTATAAATACATATGATACAGCTATATGATATGAACTTCCATACTATTGCTAACTTCTACAAGTATTTATAACTGGATAGTTTTCAGTAAACTAAGTATTACCTTATTTTTTCTAACTTAAATTAAATTACGCAATGAATTTGGATGCGGTTGCCTTAGTAGAATAGCTTATAGCTATTCTCACACGGCTTTGATCCTGTAGAAATAACAAAAATCTAAATAAGAATTATTATATTTAAAATGTCATTCTATATAACTTGGTTGTAGATTGAAAACGATTTCTAAAAAAACCCCTAATGACACTATAAAAGTAGGTGAACTCTAGACAACTGTAGAAACCGCTCTTTTGTTAAAGCAAGCTGCTGCTGACTTCAGAAAGAACTAATTAAGGCCTAGCCAGACAGCCTGACGCAAACCTCGATTTAAATTCTATCGTAAAATTATCCTAAAGTCTGTTCTATAAATCAACGTTTTACAATGTTCACTCCTTATATTATAGTTGTTGTAAAACTTGACGCTCTTGACAGACGGGTTTCCGAGGATTTTCTGTAAGACTTGCAGTTTTCCTCCTCTGTGTGATTATGGGATTGTTAAAGTACAAGTATTTTTAAGATCTGACCACATTATGCGACACCACACTACACGAAGCTACAAAACATTATTTTTACGCTACGTACGTTTTTAATATCAGAGCTAGTAAATTTTACTTGACTGAATCTGTTAAGTGTGGCTTCGTTTTATGCAGATAGACCTGAATCTTGTACAACGCCTCAGTAAAAATTGAGATGGCCCCCTCTTGTGGACATCATATACCACATTCTTTACTTTCATACATGTTACGTACCCAAAACCTTTAGTTCCAACTAATCAATTTATTCGAGAAATAGTGGCAAACAACAAAAAAATATAATCAACATTTTTAGGGTTCCTTAGTAAACTACGAACCCATCCTCCCAAACTTTCACGTTTATAATATTAAGTAGGATTATTAATTACTTCTTAAAAGATTTGTCTTGCAAGAAAGAAATTTGATTTTAATGGAAAATGAAAGTGTAGCTAAATTTACATAAAAACAAGTCATCTCTCTTTATCATCATTGCCATCTAATGCTATTTACATTTATTTGCTTGTAAATACATTTCACATGCAGATGTGAAAGAGCTACTTTTCGTACCTATATATCCTTCTACAGTTGACAAAAGCTCAAACTAGACAGGAATTTAATGCTTTTATTGTAAGATAAGACCGCCTTTGTGATTTGCTCTACACATGTCCATAAAGTTAAAATTATTCGTACCTATATTGAAATGTGCAATTGTGTAAATTTAAAATTTTACTTCAAATGCAGGATTTGGTTGAGGCAAAGGTTATCGTACTGTCACGACACGAACAATAGTTTGATATGCTTAATGAAATTATAGTCTAAAAGAGCATTCATGGCCGCTTTCACTTCGGCAGCAAGCGATCGGTCATCGTCGGCCACAGTCCGAACCCTGACCGGTCGTGTTTGTAGCGCACCACGTAGTTTATTATAATGCAATGCAACCTTTTTGCGCACCACTTTTACTGTACAGTTCAGTACATTTCGGATCAGATAGTCTGCAAAATTAGTATAAGAAGATAGATAGGACGAATTAGCCATAACAGAGCCTAACAAAACTAGTCGTTATTACATTTTCATAGCTAATTCATTATTTAAAAAATATTTTATTTGTCTTATTTATTACATAATTATAGTGTTTTATGATATAACTAGCTTTTCATCTGCTGCTCCGCCCGCGTGGACAACAGGATATATCGTACCCAACAATGGGGTAAAATGTAGCCTATGTCCTTTCCCAAGGTCTAATCTATCACTGTACCAAATTTCATCAAAATCGGTTAGGCGTGAAAGCGAAACAGACAGACACAGTTACTTTCGCATTTGTAATATAAGAAGGGGTTATAGTTGCTTATAAAAGATTAAATAAAGTACATAACTATAAAATACCTGTACATACCTCTTATAAAGCAAAGTAAGTACGTACAATTTTTACCTAAAAAATTTTTTAAGGAGACTTCACCGAAAAACTTGCGGAGCCGTGAACGTTACATTTTGCAGGCACTGTAGAATCTTTTTGTCCTTGCAGATTCTTGAAAAGCTAAAAAAAATTAAGACTAAAAAAAAAAGTTTAAAAATTTTCAAAGGATTTGAGAGACTTCAAACAACTTTAAAAGAACCATCAAGCCACTCGGGTCGTAAAGTTTAGTGAAAGTTACTCCCGCGCTTCGCCCGATTCCAAACTCGCTTTGTTACACGGGATGAACTAACAGCGACCGTCGCCCGGCCTTCTTGACAGTGAAAGTGCGATGCTCTAAATAAGTAACCTCTTGCCTCTTCACGGTTTCAACTTCATTGTTGTGTAAATTGCTTGTGTTAAGAATTGATGAGGTAATGAATTGACAGTAAAAGTCCAAAGTACACCGTGAAATAATTGCCAGAGAAATGAATTGCGTTAGTCTCTAGATAACTGAATAATTTTCCACGAATAACCTGTAAGAAACATAATAAAAAAAATACTATAATTGTTTTCAACTAATTCTACGATCTGTATTATGTATAGAGTTGAAAAAGCGGTATTAAAGTCTTGACGTCAGATTTCGTCGTGGCGATCATTTAAGAACCTATTTTGGTTAGGTTATACTTAGATAAAATTCCGAGCGCATTGTGAGGTGAAACTGAGATGAGCACCCCATTCTAGAAAATGTAGAGTAAATGATAAAATCGAAAAAGGTATAAATGTTATATTGCCTACCATACCACTTACCTCATACTACCTAGAATGAGAGTGATTTGAAAAGCTTTGTAAACTTATTAAAAGAAGGCAAACAAAGATGAAGAAATGTAAATTTACCCACTCATTGTCACCGCTGCGAGAAGCACCGGACTGTCTCCATATAGCGATTCTGCACGCTAATTGAACGGCGAAAGAAAGTCTCACCTGTTCGAAATTCACATAATACGGAGCAATATTTTACACGTCCATTTTTAACGCTCTCTCATTACATACAGAGATACAGAGAAACAAAGATGTTTTGTTCTTGTTTCTTTGTGCGTAGAGCAATACAACAATAGTGTTGCGGCAACCCTAAGTCGATGTGTGATGTAAGTCCTGTGGTGTAGTTGTGAAAATGCTCACATGAGATTCATTCTATTTCAAAATAGGACGTTAAAATTGTTACATTTTTTATTAGGAAGCTTGCCATACCCACTTAGCAAGTAGATAATAATTAAGTTCGCTTAGTTGTATATTTTCAAAAATCTACTAAAAAGAACTTAATTATAAATCGACCGATTAATATAAATACACAGTAATTAATGTGTATGTTAGTGGCCTGGTTTTCATTAAATTAATTTCAGAGGCTTTTAACCAGTGGGTTTAAGATCTCCTTTAGAAGTGTTGGGTTCATAAAGCCATGTACAGATTTTCATCACAGCTTATCGTGAGTACTCATGCAAGATTACAGCTTTTCACCTCACAAAATCACGCAAGTTTGAAAATTACATTCTAATCATCCTGAGATTTTATTGCGTTGGTGAGAAAATGTAAATACAATTCTAGTTATTTCCACCATAAAAGACGTAAAAAGGTGGTCTGAGTTTCGGTGAAACATACCTAAATGTGATTTAAATGACCGTAATCATTTGCTTCTGAACGAAAACTTGAAATTTCATAATCCCCCAAAACAAACTTAATATTTCTTTGGAAATCATTCATGAAGAAATCGCAGCACAACCAATGAAATGTACTTCGTTAAACTAAGCTAAGCATATATGTGTTACAACAAATTAAACCTAATATGATATTAAAAGTGTGTTCTCCCTATTGTTATTGTTGTAATGAAATGCAAATAATGATAATTTCAAGTTACAAAGAGCGGAACGACGGCACCGAAGCGAAGCAGAACCGGCAATTTTCCTCATTTCCGAAGAAACAAACTTAGAACACTATTCAATGTCAAAGTCAGCACTCCGAAATTGCGTATCAAATTACCGAAACTTTGTATGTCAGTCAGAATAAAGTGGTACTTTGCAACCTTCACTATACCTACACAAAAAATAATGAACCATTAGAGTGTGCCTAATCCTCGGCTGATGGTTGTCAATATACAGGGCTTTAGGTAAATCTCTTTCAACGTCTCGGGTGCTAAATCAGTCCATGAAACTGAACAACTTTCCCCAAGGAACATAGGTCAAAATACGAAAAAAAAAATTGATGTCCCATACAAAATATATGCTGATGAAGTGTCAATTTTTTTTTCGTATTTTGACCTATGTTCCTTGGGGAAAGTTGTTCAGTTTCATGGACTGATTAACTATCAGAGGTTAAAGCCCTGTATATATGTTTTTTTATTATTAGATGGGTTAACACTGATAAGTTATAGCGTTGTATGTCATAATAATGTAATGTAAAGTAAAAATTAATGGTAAATGTATGTGGCCCCGTCAGTGACGACTCTTCATCATATAAATTTCTTTTCACTTTCATATTTATTCATTTGTATGTTTGCACATGTTTTATGTATTACTTGATGTTATTAGTTTCGATGACTCTCGCTACTGAATAGGTACCCGAAATATCGAAGCGTCGAATGTCAGTACATCTCTGTCTTGCCCTATACAGATGACAGTGACAGGTAGTGACAATTATCGGCTGTCCGTCGATCGTAGACTTACAGAGTTGATGTCCCGGAGTGTAGAATTGCTCTGCATGGTTTATGAAAGTAGTAGATATAAAAAGTTGTATTAAATTTACTCGTTGCATGGTTGGGTTATTTCCCTATAAATTTCCTCTAATTTATTCCTTCATTTAATCATCTGTATCATCATAATTGAAATAAAAACCTTTTGTACAGACGCAACAACTTACAAAAAAAGCAGTTGTCCAATTTGCCCGTCAATCACTTAAGTGAAGTACGTAACCTATTTGTGTATTCAAGTTACGCGATTCTAGTTCGATTCCAGTTCGTATTCGGGTCTAAAGCCAACCGACTGTGAAAATGGGGCTAAATTACAGGTTTCAGTCGAATCGTTTCGATACCTCTGATACAGGAATTTGTTAATTTTTTTGTTGTAATAATGTTATTATAGGATTTTAGTGGAAATGTATTTCAATACCAGTTGAATCGCCACTTACACTCGAATATCTATCTTCTTTAATAATAGGCAAATATTAAAAAATTTGTAAAATATTTAAAATTAGTATGTTGTTCGCGTCGGTAGTCCAACGGCTAGCGGTCGGATTCGTAAGCGAGAGGTACAGAGTCCTCAGTACCGCCATGCACCAATAACTCGTTTTCTGAGTTATGTACATTAGTTTCACACTAAACGATGCTCTTATGATGAGGGAAAACCTTACATTCAGGCGACCAAATGTGTAACCATGATCCAATCCGGTCAGGTTCCCTGTTTTTGGAATATTCAATTCATAAACCATCTAATACTATCTACCCCAAGCGTACGTCACTGTGATGGCTAGCAGTCAGAGGCCTTCTATGTATCGATAGGTTACAGGGAAGATTCGGGTGGAACCTAATACGAAGGAACCTATTGTATACTCCCACTAAACACACTAGTTTTGTGTTATTGCTTTACAGTAGGTATACTTTCATAACTTCATGAAAACCTAACGTTGGTAACGACGTTATTTTTATGACCAAGAACTTGGAATAAGCAAATAAGTTATTCCAATACGTCAAGGTTGTGTTTTACGTTTAGTACTTATTTACGACAAAATGTCCTTTGTTAGATAACATCCTGAGCGCTTTTAATACTTATTTTATTTTATTATATGTTGTTTTATTTAACTGAGTTCATATATTTGCATAAACTAAATATTTGTTTTAGATATTTAAACGAGGTATTTTGCAGTGGTATTTATTTTGTACCTGCTTGGGTATAGGTAGGTAAGTTAATAAATTACCTTCTTTACTAGGCAGTATTCCTACAATCTACGCATAAAGTTTGAATCTATATTGTTTTGTAAATTACATTTCTTTCCTTCTTTTTAAAAATACTTTATTTTCGAAGAGTTACAAATTCAAATATCTTTTTACCTAGTTACATTTCTATATCTACGATTGTTTATCGAAACATTTCGTACATCACATAATTGTGTAAGAGCACCTAATTTTTTAAAGTAGTTTAAAACTGACCAGCATCAGCAGGTTCGCTACATAAATAGATAATAAATAGATATTTTACACCGTCATTCATGAACTTTAGTTATACTTTGAGTGCCACTTTAAAACATGAAATAAATAGGTAACATTTTCGAAATTAACAATGTAGGTAAGTAACAAACTAAATGCAAAGTGAGTAAGAGAACAGGTCTTTTAAAACAAAGGATATGTAGAGGTACGTAGGTACCTACCTCGTCACTCCAGTTAGAGTCAGTGTACTATAGTAAAGTAAGTGACGGCCTTGTTGCCTGCCACCAACCGCTACCGGCTGCGACTGCCTTTCGCTAAGATCGAAAACCAGCTGCAATGTATGTATGCACCTTGTCACCGATACTGCACTTAGTCGAGAATTTTTTGTAATCTAGGAAATGGTTGCTGTAGATAAGTGTCGGATATAAAGTTTCATATATATAGCTTGTATTTCTTAAACATTTAAATCGACGAAAAAAAAATTGTTTGGGAGCTTGTTGTGACCCTATTACCTCAATAATTTGAGGAGCCTTCTAAAACAAAATATATCGTGAGAACTCTCTCTTTTAGGTATGTAATATGATCACTATGATTTATAATTTTTAACGGTTTTACTCATGTTACTTAAAGCCGCCGACCGTTTCCTATGCGAGGTTTCATTAAGTAGTAAAATAATATGACTATGAGCTATGAAAAATATCTTAATTGATTAATTTCAATATCAGTATAACAGAAAAAGAAAAACCGAATGATAATTAATATTGTGATTATTTGTTCCCGACCGACGATTTAAGATTGGAAGAAGTAGAGAGATATGTGTCGTTACAGCAAGTCTACAAAAATAGTTTTACAACGAATCACAAATCACTTAAGCACCTATATTTAGCGCTATTTAAAAGGCTCAAATGAGTGTCTAGAAAAATCGTGCAGCGATTTTGCGATACTTGACATGCGACACACGTGTGGGTGGGTACCTGCCTATTGTGAAGAATTAACTATGGTTTCACTACACACAGCCACACAACTTTTGTCACCGGTTTTGTTACATTGATGAACAGTTATATGTCATTTGTTAGACACAAATGATTTGGTTGATTGACCTAAGAATTTGGCTTAATTTAAGTTGTTACACATTAATAAAACATTTACATAAATGTATGGATATTTTAACTTTAATGAGTTTTTGATATAACATAAACATTGCATAAAATGTGTTGATAATTATATTTTCAAACTAATAATCTAGTCCTGATAAGTTAATTGCTTTACGTAGGTCCTGATGATAATGGATTAATGTATCTAGAAGTTTTTTATACAGGGATAGATAGGTCTTAAACTGGTAAAGCGACAATAGTGTTTAAGAAGCTATAGGACTGCATAATTTTTAAGACAAGCCCTTATAGTCTCACAAGACACAGCGAGTAAGAGAAGACAATTTCTAATCCATTGCATAGACGGAAATTAATCGCCATCTTCAAATAAGTTGGTTACAAAACCACAGTTTCGTCATACTGCGTTAATATGCCACAGACAAAGCAGTTACCACACGTGACACCTTAATTAGGAACCAGGAAATTTCTTGATTAATGACATAACTACCAGGTATTGTTTATAAATATTTCTGCTGCTAACAATAGACAAAGAATAATACTTCTGCGTGTGCGCTAATAAGTGGTAAGCTAACACTTCTAATGGACAAATTGTAATTTACACCAGACATGTTTAAATCTACTTAAAACATATATTGAATTTTATTTGACATATTCATTATGACATCAAATTATACTAATCTCCTTATCACGACATTTGTTAAATTTTATTAAAAACTAGCTTTACGCCCGGGACTTCGTTCCCGTGGGAATTTCGGAAAATTATGTAGCCTATGTGTTAATCTCGGGTATCAGCTACCTCCATACCAAATTTGATCAAAATCAGTCCAGCCGATCTTGAGTTATAAGTGTTGTAACAAACACGACTTTCTTTTATTTTATTAAAAAAATTTAATGACTACTTATATCGAATGTAATATTCCCATAACGTTATTTAAAAGATATGTTAGAATAACGCTATTCAGTAATAAATTGTTTTCATTACGTATCATTTTTCTATAAATTATATAAAAATTGCATGCTGGAAACCAGTTAGGTGATGTGTAGATCTAAATTTTCATTCATTATTCATGTGTCACCACTCCTGGCAAGAAATGACTTTGATTTGTTTAATTTTAAACATTCAAAAGGTGGTGTATGGGATTCTATGATGTTTGTAGTGCTTTACATGTAGTAAATTGAGAAAAAACTGGGACAACAAGACTACCAAAATGTTTTATTATCACTGAAATGAAAATTAGCGCTCCTTTATGTGATTTTCACCACTAAAGTATATATTGCAGGTTGTACCTGAATATAATTATTGCCTGCCTGCTTATCCTTACTCTACACATGGCAAAAAGACCTTAGAACCTGTTCTCAGCGGAGAACTTAATTACACACCCGAGGCGTAAGATTCTATCTAGAATGTCATCACGAGTATGTTCCGGGTTCATTATTTCTCATTACCTCTACTTACTGAAAAGTTACCTTCATTAATATGGAAAACTGGACAGAGTTCTGTATAAAATCAATAAAATATTCAATAACAATTCATATGCAACAACGAATTGTAGTTGTTGCATATGAATTGTTATTGCCTTTTGCACAAGTCGTTGACACATTTCTTTACAGAGGAAGAAGACGCAATCCACTACTAGTACAATTAATTACAAATATAAAATTTATTATTTCGTAACCCTGGTATAAGTGGTAGTGGTAGTGGCATGGTAAATTCTAAGGATCGTTTTTTATAAAAATATTTTAGGCATGAAAAAAAAAAAGAACTTCTTACTCAGCTGCGGATTACTTTAAAAATTAAGGTACATAGTTTGCATACATGTTCTTGCGACACAGAAAAAAGCGAATCACTTAACGGACGCAAGGCTGAAACCGGAAAATATTTAGAAGGGCCCCACCTTAATTGCTGGACCCAGAAATTAATACTTACTAGGTATTTTTCTACTCTACGATATTTATTGCAAATTCACGGCAAAATAAATTAAAAGTTAGTTTTTGTATCGTTTTGAACAATGGTTGAAGCATTGCCTCATCGGTCGATCACGGTCAGATTCGTCACGTCAGGGTAGGTAAGTTTCTCTAAATCATTTTTTAATGACTTCAAAAGAAAAGGAGGAGGTTCTCAATTGGGGTGATTTTTTATTTTTTATGTTTGCTACGAGTACCTCAAAACTCTGTCATTTGTAGACCGATTTCAAAAAAAATATTCGGAAGCAATTTTTTCGGAAGCAGATTAGTCCCCATAAAGATTTTATGGAAATCGGTTTAGTAGTTTAGTTAAAATAATTAAAAAAACTGAATTTTACGGTCATATATGTGGATGATAATAGGGCATCAATGTAAACGAAGTTATTCCCTGAGACTTTTAAGTTGTTTTTTGGGGTACTTTTGTGTCCTGGGGCTCTAACGTTCAGTGAACGATAGAGTGTATTACCACCACACTTCTTTCCTGCCGTCTGGTGATTGGTTGATATACCATCTGGCGATCGGTTTGAGAATTGTACCACCCCGTATCTTTCTTGCCATCTTGCGACTGGTTGTGAATATCACCACCATATATTGAACTACACAGAACTATCAACAACGTACGTAAACCTTGACTTTATTCCACAATATAAATTTAAACTGTGCCTGGCTGTCTATTTTTAGGATTCCGTACCTCGAAAGGAAAAAACGGAACCCTTATAGGATCACTTTGTTGTCCGTCCGTCCGTCCGTCTGTCTGTCTGTCAACACCTTTCTGCTCAGGAACGCGTGGAGGTATCAAGCTGAAATTTATATCAAATACTCAGGTCTACTGTCTCTTGGAGCTGTGAAAAAATCTAACTTCTAAGTCAACGCAATCAAAAGATACAACCGTTTAGGGACCATCCATAAATTACGTCACACGTTAAGGGGAGGGGAAGGGGTTGACAAAGTGTGACACTGTGTGACAAGGGGTGGGAGGGGTTATAAGTTTCGTGACGTTACATTTCAAAATGTGTTATGAGTATCAAAACGCGTTAACTATTAACGAAAAACTTAACCTCTTCAGTCCCAAGCACTCTTTTTAAGTTTATTCTTTGTTGAGACAACGAGTTTTGAGTTCCAAAAAAAAATTATGGCTATTAAGTACTGTGTAAAATGGAAAATATACAAAATATGTGACGTCGAGAGAATCTTATAAATGTGACCACCTGTGACAAGGAGGCGGAGGGGGTCAAAAAATCAAGAAATTCGTGTGACGTAATTCATGGATGGCCCCTTATGCCACAAATTTTCGACACTCGCAAGGGAATCAAAACCTACAGGGTACTTCCCGTGAACTCAGAATCTTGAAATTTGGTACGAAGCAACGTCTTATAGCGCAGATAAAGGAAAAATTGCGAAAACCGTAAATAGTTACATCATATTATAAAAATATTTTAAATAATTTTAAACCTACAGGTTTGTACAGAAGCCTCGGTGCGCGAGTCCGGCTCGCACTTGGCCGGTTCTTTGTGTATAAATTAAGTTTAAAACAAGTATTTATAACATCTTACTGCGTTTTCAATATAGAAAGGTGTATTAGGTTTAACCATTTTATTTTTTAAATATTAGCTATATTAATAGATGGTTTATAGTGTAAACCATCTATTTGACGTTATATCGAAATCAATTCGGTTGACCGGAGTAAAAGATTTCAACGCGTAACGTAACGCCATATCTTTTGCGTTGCGATCGTTTTTTTTTTTAATCATATCGCTGATGGAGAGTTTGTTGTTTGTTGTCATTGTGTCTGCATGTCTTTATTTGTTTCCCAAGAGACCTACGTCATAGGATAATCTTTAATGTGGGCTTTGCGTCTGTGGCGTACATTTATTTGGATGTATGTTTGTTGCAGTGCCGTGAATGCCGGGGCGCGTGGATGGCGGCGCACGCATGCCGCTCGCTGCTACTCCTGCTTGCAGTCACCACTCTAGCGCTAGCTAAATGTAAATATACTTACACCGTGCACGTCTACTTAACATTAGGGCCATCCACATATTACGTCACGCAAAATTTCGACTTTTTGAATCCCTCCCCCCCCTATTTCACGCTTTTTTTGTATCCCTTTAACATGTACTGTCACGTTTGGTATGACCCCCCCTCCCCCATACGCTGTGACATAATATGTGGATGTCCCCTTAACACGATAAAAAAACAGTTAAAGATTCGTACAGTCATTAAATAAGTATAAAATAGCTCCTCAAGGTGCTAAAAAAGTTCCAATGTTGCATTGCATTACTGATTTGAAGACTTACTTACTGATTTAAACGAGATTTTGCGGGAGTGCAGTAGCCAGTACATCAGGTTAACGATGTCCTAACAGCAAAGAGTGCTGATGTGCTGACCACCACTTATTATAACTGCATGTACTCGGAAGTCATAAAAACACCTACTTTACTGTAATGAAAAAAATAATCGTGGTACATATTTGATTTCAGCTAGATTAATGTTGTTTCTCATTTTATTTCAATATTTAGCTGATCGTCCAGCGTTTGATCTTCTTTTTAACCCCCGACGCAAAAAGAGGGGTGTTATAAGTTTGACCGCTATGTGTGTGTGTGTGTGTGTGTCTGTGTGTCTGTCTGTGGCACCGTAGCTCTCAAACGGGTGAACCGATTTGGATGCGTTTTGTTTTATTTACAAGCAGATTTTTTGGCGATGGTTCTTAGATACGTTTTATCAAAATCGGTTCAGCCGTTTCAAGGTCATCAGCTCTTTTGTTAGCTGCGGCAGGGTTCTTAGACTCTTAATGTGTATTTACTTTACTTTCAAACATACATGTGACCTAAAACTTGAAACACTCATGTATGCTTAATAACTATGCAGGATTATGGAACTCTTGGTCTGATGCTTTACTTTCAAACATACATGTGACCTAAAACTTGAAACACTCATGTATGCTTAATAACTATACAGGATTATGGAACTCTTGGTCTGATGCTGCAGCCAGGATATCCAGAACACTAGCACACTGTTTAGTTATCTAGGGTTAAAAAATTAATAGCAGATATGTCGTGTTTGGACTCGTTTTGTTCAGTATTTGATTCTGCATACAATGCAATGGTGGCAACACGGTGAGCTGATGCTGCGGCCAGGATATCCAGAACACTAGCACATCCTTGAAATAAGTTAAAAATTTTGAAATAAAAATTAAATTTAAAATTTAAAAAACCCCCCAACCCCCCCCCCCCCCCCCGCAAAAAAGTAAAGCGGACATTTAAAAAGTAAAAAATAATACCTTTCGTTGAGCCATCAAATTCATTTCAGAAATACCTATATATATATTTTAATTATCGAAATCGATGGATGGCACGATAGGGTTTGCTCATTAAAATGGTGCTATAATGTCGCGTCGGGGTACCGCTTTAGTGAATCAGACCCTTCATTTGATTGGGTCTGATTCACTAAAGCGGTACCCCGACGCGACATTATAGCGCCATTTTAATGAGCAAACCCTATCGTGCCATCCATCGATTTCGATAATTAAAATATATATAGGTATTTCTGAAATGAATTTGATGGCTCAACGAAAGGTATTATTTTTTACTTTTTAAATGTCCGCTTTACTTTTTTGCGGGGGGGGGGGGGGTTTTAAATTTTTAATTTAATTTTTATACTCCGAATAATTTTAAAGGACGTCAAATTTTTAGGAATATTTAAACTTTATATTAATCATCCACTTTATTCCAGCACAAGATGACAATCAGCTAGTTCACCACTATAAGCGTAAGATAATTTTATAAAAAGTTAATTTTGCTTATTAACAATGTAGGTTCCCAATTATGAGAGTCATTATCAATACCTTCTTAGTTCCCAATCCCAAACTTCCCAATAACTCAGGTTTAGGTGTGTGTCTAACTAGAATTTTATGGTCATCCCATTTTAACGTAATAAAACTACACTAACATAAAAAGTTAAGAATTTAACTCGCGAAACCATGTATTTAGTGTGCTATCTACATCTTTAGATCAGCCACTAAATAAAAATTGTATCAGTTTCAACGTATTATAACAAAAATAAATTAAATGAAGCTCTTTGTCATACCATAACAAAGCAATCTAAGCTAGATCTAATTCGTGAGAAAGGTCTTCTGATAAACCAACAACCTACAATTGTTCTGTATCTGACGACTAAGAATGTAGAAGATCTACACGTAGAATTGCTGATATACACTGGGCGTCAAAAATAAGTAGTACACTTTTCAAATTGCAATTACTCCTAAACTATAGTAGTTACACTTATGAAATAAAAAGCAGTTTATAGTAAACTTAACGAAGTTTATTAAAGTTATATTTTATTTGGCATGAATAAAGTTTCAAACTTAAAATTAAGATAAATACTAAAAAGTATCAATTTTTAACGATATGTCAACCACTTAATTTTCACGTTTTGGAACTTTTTCACAATTTAATAACTTGTGTTGCCGCCTCGGGCTCTAATTACAGCTTGGATCCGGTTTGGCATGCTGAACACTAAGTTTCGGAGGCGGTGTTGGGGAATATTTTCCCATTCTTCTATCAGCGCATGTTTTAGAGCCCTGAGTGTGGCAGGAGGTGGACTGCGCCTTCTGACTAGCCTCCCAAGCTCATCCCAGGCGTGTTCAATCGGGTTGAGATCTGGGCTTCTCGATGGCCAAGCCATCAAGTTGATGCCAACCTCCTGAATGTACTCTTGTACGTGGTGAGCAGTGTGTGGCCGGGCGTTATCATGCATTAGGATGGCTCCATCACCCATATTTATTAAATATGGCCCTGCATACTCGTTGAGGATCTCCGAGGCATATCTTTCACCAGTCAAAGTCCCATTTTCTATTACCACAAGCTCTGTGCGACTCTCTGAAGAGATACCAGCCCATACGTGTACAGAGCCCCCGCCATATTGGACTCTTTCCGAGATACAAGCTTGAATGTATCGCTCACCGGGTCGTCTGTAGACTCTCCGCCGTCCATCTGAAGTGTATAAAGAGAATCGAGACTCATCTGTGAATAAAACTCTAGCCCATTCTTCTTCGCCCCATTGTACGTGTTGACGGGCGTAGCGTAGTCTTGCTACGCGATGCTCTGTCTCAAGTTTGGGGCCATTTGCTGGTCTTAGAGGCTTCAGGTTAGCTTCAGCAAGTCTTCTTCTCACTGTACTCTCACTGATGTAGTCTGTTCGGGTCCGAAGAAGCTGTTGCTGAACCTCAACTGCATTAAGGTGTCGATTTCTTAACACAGTGGAAACAATAAAGCGATCTTCTCGGGTACTTGTGCACCTGGGTCTGCCATTACCTCGTCTCCTTAGATGGTTTCCAGTCTCTTCGTACCTTTGCTTTACTCGCTGAACCGTTCTTAAAGTTACACCCACCCTCCTTGCAGTACGACGCATACTGATGCCCACTTCGAGAAAAGCTAAGATTCTTGCACATTCTTCTGGTGAAAGAGGCATGATTAGTCAAATTTACTCTCTGAAGATACCTATGCTTTTCAATTACAATTGCTTTATCAGCAGCGAATGTGTCAAACACAAAAATCCTAAGTAAGACAACACCTTTCAACAGTTTAAAAAAAGTGTTTTTATTTATTCGTTTTTTTTAAAGTCAAGCATTATAAGTTCTTATAATGCATGAAGTTTTTATTGAATAAGATTAAATTTTCTTTTTAACCTTTTTTGTTTCAAAGGTCTAAGTTTTATAGTTTGGGAGAAATCGCAATTTTAAAACTGTACTACTTATTTTTGACGCCCAGTGTATATCACCGTGCCCCTTTCTCAAGTTTCCACGAAGCATGAGCCTTAGACCGGGTGCTACTTTGTACTCGTAGCTATTGAACCATGGAGTGGGACCCACTTGGGTTGTTCCCACACGGCTGCGGCCCGCTTTCTTCCGCCGCTATATTATACGCCAACACTTGAGCTGGGGCCACACACTGCCCTACTGCTCACGACATATCCAGGCCAACTCTACAAAAACCCAGGACTAGAACTCTACTCTCCTAATTATGTTGAAACGAGAAATTGTTGCCTCAATTTTCCTTATTATCTACATTATTCTAAATGTCACAGGCTGTTTTCATATAGATACGGACGGCTGCAACTCAGGTTACCACACGCGTGCACTCTATGCTGTTGTGATAAGAGCGGTTTTACAATGAAAATAGAGCGCTGGCAATGCGTTAGTTTTAGAATATAAAATGCCATTAAAATTACGCAAAGGCATACATAATTTTGCAGAGTATAAGCGTTAATTATGCATTCAGAAATATATTATATTATTATATTATAGAATCTGTAGCTCGGCCATTTGCAAACGGCGCGACGTTAAATTGAAAACTATGAGCATTCATTATAAAAATAACAAAAAGTGTCATGTGCCCTTTATTGTTTGTGGTGATATTTGTTTAATGCTAATCACTAAATGACACAAAACTGGGCCTTTTATTATAAAAACGTGGTTAATTATTTATATCAATGAGAGGAATTTATTTTCTGTTATGTACCTATACTCTCGTCGAAGAACTTACAAAATGCGGACGAATTACCAATATTTCAATCAGACCACTAGTGAATTAAACAACTTACTGCCCATACTTGGACGGCCGGCTTGGTCGAGTGGTAGTGACGCTGCCTCTTGATCGGCGGGCCCTGGGTTCGATCCCCAGTCGGGGCAAACATTTGTGTAAAAAGCAGATGTTTGTTCTCGAGTCGTGGGTGTTCGTGTTTATTTTTATGTGTGTTCCAAGGGACCCACGACACAAGGGAAAACCTTAGTGTGGGCCTTTCAGTGTGTAGCGTTTATTAGCGTTTATATTCTTCATCTGTTTGTAAGGAACCTCAATAAAGAAGCACGATTCAAGACTAATTTGGGTTTAAAGGTGAGATTGTGCTTTTCACAAAATAATTAAGTAAAATAATTATGCTATAATTACATTCAGCTTTCTCCAACAATGGTCACGCGAGATTGGGGACAATATCGTGAGAAATTTCATTAACATTTATAAAAGAGTTGTAGATAAATATAAACCATACCGTATTGTTTAGTAAGGCACGACTCTGCATTAGTATAAAACATTGTCACAAGTATTTTTTATAAAAAGATAAACGCAAGATTGCAATTAAGATTAAAAAATTACTTCATTATCAACTCACGAGACTCGAAAGACACGAATGTAGAAATTACTTGAGTAGTTAACTTAACTTGTGCGTTGTAACAATGAAACATGTGACTTATACAATGACATGTTATGTTTTTCTTTTAACAAAATACGTTTGTCGATTGCATGATCAAAGAGTTAACATTAATACTAAGTCAATATTTACCGTAGTTAGCGCTCTAAGTAGATAATGGTGTCAAGTTATAAAAGCTAAACTATAGAGAATAGAATAGAATATATTTATTTCACTTAAAATGTGGTAAAAAAAGGAAAAAAAAAGAGCTTAAATTAGAAATTAAAAGAGCTTTAGAAAAATTAAACTTTTGAGCTTGACAAATTAAAAATTCAAATTAAAAGGGACATGACAAAAAAACCTCATAGAGAACTACTGGTTTAGCGTATGTGTGTTAAATAATTCGCAGAAAATTGCTAACTACTAAATATAACATCGTTTAACATTCGTGACGTTGATCGTGATCGTTATCGTTTAACATTCGTGACATTGATCGTTATAGATGCAGAGCTTCAGCCGTGGCGCGGCGCGGGCCGGCCAGCGACGCAGGCGCAGGAGGCCGAAGACGAGCGACATGACGCGGAGATGTTGGCAGCAGTGCGCGCTTCAATGCGACAATGGGAGATGAAACGCGCTCGCACGAGGTACATGCATTCGATTATATAGAATGAATTGAATGTTCTACGGTCATAAAGCAACAATGCTGTTGAAAACCTATTTAACTTATTAATTTATTAAAGTGGTCACAAAACAAATGAACACTGCATAAACAAATTATAAAATCAACTTTGCTTTTGCAATTTTCTTCATTGATTTGTATGAAAAAATAAGTTTCTTTACACCTGCAAAATAGCAAATAATTAATTACGGGGATGTACAATGTATAAAAACCTATTTTGCAACTGCTGTGTTACACTGGTGTGTGAGCAATCTAGCACACTGAAATCACCTGAATCTTAACCAGTCTCATTAAAGCGAGTAAGCAGGTGTACCAAATCGATTTTCAGTATCAATAAAGACCAAAACATAATACAAATAGAATAGCTTTCTCCACAACGTAACTAGACTAATAGTCATGAACTTTCTATCGCGCAAATTCATTAATTTCGCGATTCAATGCGTTTGTTTAAATCAGAATTACTTTGTTATTTCTTGAAATCGTATTATGTGTGCATAATTTCTTTCTTTATCTCATCGCCACGTTAATAGTAATACCCAGAAAAATATTGCATTGTTTAACTGTAGTTAACTATATACACGCGCGCCATGTAACTATAATACATAAAAGGTGATCCCTTAGGAACACTTACACCCAGATCGGAGAACTTTTTACAAAAATATTTGCCCTGACCGGGAACCGAAGGTATAGATATGTTCCTTAAAGAAAGGTTATCTTTCTATCTACAGATAGAGAAGGCAGTCATCCATCAATCAACATCCATTCTTTTTGCTGACGATGTATCGGTTGTATTTCCTTGTAATAATCCTGCAGAAGTCAATACATATCTAAATAGTCTCCTGACAGACATAGACTCGTGGCTTCATGACCATGATCTTGAAATAAATCTGACAAAAACCAAGCTCATGCAATTTAGACCCTATCAGAAAGCCCCTATAACAGTAAAATTCACACGTAATAATACTCAATTAGAATGTGTAGATAAATTCTCGTTACTCGGACTTAATATAGATACTAACATCAATTGGAAATCACACATACAAAAAGTTAACAGTAAACTCAGTAGATTCACTTATGCACTATTTGAACTAAAGAAATGCACAGATGTCAAAACAGCTTTGTCGGCATATTATGCGTATGCTCATGCTTGGATCCAGTATGGTACAGTTTTATGGGGAAACAGTACAGATGCCCATAGCACATTTGTATTGCAAAAGAAATGCATCAGAATTATTTTCAATATTTTCTCAATGGAGAGCTGCAGACCCTACTTTAAAAAATTTCAAATTTTAACCCTAACATCCATATATATTTTTGAAATCTGCAAATTTGTATATAAACATATCAATCTATTTACACAAGCCAAAGACCACTACACCACATTGCTGAATCTTCGGAATAAAGATAAACTAGCCCTCCCTAATTCAAATCTAAAAATTCATAGTTCCGGACCATACGCCATGTCGATAAAAATCTACAATAAGATACCTACCTATCTAAAAGAAGAACAAAAATTCAATGTTTTTAAAAATAATTTTAAAAAGTTCCTCACTGAGAAATGCTATTACTCACTTACTAAGTTTTATGAAGACAAATAGAAACAAACTTAGCCACTCGCATACACTCACACAAATACACACACGCACTCATACAGATACATACACATATCCCATGATCATACACACAAACAATCATACCTTGGATACTTCTATTTTGCGAACTATAGTGTTCATTAGCCTAAAAAATTAAATAAATAAAAATAATAAATAATATATGTCAGTACTTACCATAAACTGATCTCATTTTAGTTTTAAGTATGTGTAGGTACCTATAAGATGGATGTTATTATACATATAAGAAAAACATTGTTGTAGTGCCCCAACGGGGTTCGTGTATGTGCTTTAATATTGTAACACCTTAAAAAAACTCACGATACAATAAAGAATTTTGAATTTTGAATTTTGAATTCATTCATTCAGACACAGGCGTGTGATCAGTAATCAGTCCACTTATTGTGGGATCATTTCCCCGAATTTTCCACAGCAGCGCATGGGTTTAACCAGGAAAAGAAAATGTCTCATTTCTATGGGTTTACCTATGATAATTTCCATATTTAGAAGCCTTCGCAAATCTTATTTTCTCCTTAACACTCATCTGTTGCATTTGGTCTTTTTCCACCTGATGTGGGAATTATTAGGCTTCTATCTTACTAGCGTATACGTTGGACCGAGCGATATTGTTTTTTCTTGTCGCAAATAGGGTTGCTCTTGTACCTATAGTCGTGTATGGGCTCATCAAAAATTCTTAAAAGTATTTAAAGTGTAACGATGTATTTTAAATGGCATAATCATTTAACCATATTAAAAACATGGTTATTATAATCGCATAGTATTAAACGTTGTTTAAGATGTATGGACATCTATTATCTTGCGAGTAATAGATGTGATCTTGAGAGACAATGAGACCCCGTGTCAAGTACGCAAATGAGTTGGCAGATTTTAAGGCTCTTAACTAAAGTAGGTATGTGTTGGAAAAATTACTAATAAAGTATACATTTATTTAAGCTATGTTGCTTATTAATTAACTTTATAATGCGCAGATAATTAGGTACCATTTACATAGTCCTATAAAAGTAAGTAATATGTAAATAATTAAACACAATATTTAAGGAGTATCACAATATTTACCGCATTTTAGTTAGGTATGATTCGTGTCATGTCGGACTATATTTTAACTACGGCTTATCAATATGATACCTTGTCTCCCTAGAGGGGGGAATAAAGGCTTGATTGTATGAGTACTTACGTACGAATGTATAAACAACAGCAAATCAGGTTACATAATGTACTACCAAAGCCATCGCTATTACATACATATACAAGATAAGGGCGACGTCAAGGTAAACATGTAGTCTAATGTGCTTCGATCAACAATACACCAACTAGATATCAGGCCGGGGCGTCTTAATAAATAAGACCTTTTTTGTACTTATTTTTGTGACTTTATTGCTAGGTCTCATGATTGTAATAGGGATGTTGACTAATTTTTTTAAATTGTTCATCCTAAAAAGGAACTGAATCCAAAACCCAAAACCGAAATAGATTTTGAAAACTATTAAGAAATAAAAAAGTTACAAGCTATTAAATTTCATAGAGGGGGAAACTGTCAAACAACGAAAAAGAGATGCACTTACTGGCACGTGACGTCACCGCCATTTGTTTGCGTAGGTGAAAACGAGATAGCTAGCTCTCCCCACAAAACGAGATAGCTAGTCCATACGTTAATATAAATGCTAATAACTTGTTCATTTATAAACCAATTTTAATGCTGTTTTTGGATACTAATATATTTCTAGCATTATTTTTTGTTTCACTACAATAATTCATAAAATCATTAATTTAAATGCTAATAACTTCTTCATTTATAAACCAATTTTAATGCTGTTTCCGGATATTAATATATTTCTAGCATTATTTTTGTTTCACATACAATAATTCATAAAATCAAACACTGTCAACATCCCTATTAGGTTTAACTAAAAACTGTTTGAAAACTTATTCAAGCGGACAGCATTTAGTTTTGGTTTTGTACGTAACCCGTTATCTATTTGGAGTTTTGTTGATCGAAGCTGATGTGCTATTGTATTCATACCTCGCCGGTTTGGTCGAGTGGTAGTGGCGCTGCCTCTTGATCGACGGATCTTGGGTTCGATTCCCTGTCGGGGCAAATATTTGTGTAAAAAGCAGATGTTTGTTTGTGTTTGTCTTTAAGTATGTTCCGAGGGACCCACGATACAAGGGAAAACCTTAGTGTGGGCCTTTGAGTGTGTAGCGTTTATTATTTTTTATACCTAATTGTATGTATTTTCTCCACAGGACGAAGCGGTCGCAAGGCAGCGTATGTTATGGAGAGTTTGGCTGCTTCGAGGATGCGGGTCCATTCGCCTATCTAGAGACCCTGCCTAGCCCCCCACAAGAAGTTGGCACTCACTTCCTCCTATACTCTACTTTGAGCAGGTAACCCACTCCTTCGTGAGTCTATCGGTTCTTGGATTTAATGGCAATCACTACCCTGCACATTTCTTTTTCAACACAATAGGGATGTTGACTATTTTTTTTTATTGTTTATCTTAAAAAGGAACTGAATCTAAAACAGAAATAATTTTTGAAAACTATTGAGAAATAAAAAAGTCACAAACTATTATTAAATTAGAAACTGTCAAACAACGAAAGAGATGCACTTACTGGCACGTGCGTGACGTCACCGCCATTTGTTTGCGTAGGTAAAAACGAGATAGCTAGCTCTCCCCACAAGACGAGATAGCTAAGCTAGTCCTTACGATACTATAGATGCTAAACCAATTTTAATACTGTTTTCGGATATTATATATACCGAGCATTATTTTTTGTGTCACATACAATATATAAATCAAACACTGTCAACATACCTATTATCTATAACTCTATCGTTTGGTCGTGTCATTTATCATTTTCATGTATGGGCCTTAAACCTAATACCTGCGCTTAACTATGAAGCAGAATGCGTAATGCATGAATAATGCCATTCTGATTGTGACATTACTTTCCCTGAATATTATCGTTTCAATAAAGTGAAATCAAATAGGAGGTCTTATCAGAGGAAAAGTGGGCAATAATACCCTTAAAACGAAAGTTAAATCTAATGATAAAATCAATATAACTGAATGTATAATTTTAGTATGGTCATATAATTTATATGCACGACACTTATTTTGCCCCATAAATCTATATTAATATGATTCCTAATAAATATAACCACACCGTATTGTTTTAGTATAGGTAAATATGGGTACTTGAAAATACTCGTATACATTATGCCATCTCTCATATTTTCCTCAAATATTCACTTTACTCTGTAAAGATTACGCAACTTTAACGCCCACCTCGTTATTTTCCATGTGGAAGTACAGTATTATGTATTTGTATGATATAACAATATTTACATTGTCGAACCTGCTGACGTAAGTATTGTATTCCTTTGCATAATTTGATTCTACGTATTCAAAAATTTGGTTAATAGCCTTTCTAGACGAATGAATCGAGTGACCCATCCATCTAAACTTTTAAGGCCCGTATTACAGAAGGAGACGCAAGTCTTGATTTATACTTAAGCATTGATTGCCTCTTTCACTATCAAAATGACGAAAGACAACTGCTACTCAAGGAAAGGTCAAAATCTAAATCGCGCTCTATATGACGGCCGGTTTGGTCGAGTGGTAGTGACGCTGCCTCTTGATCGGCGGGTCCTAGATTCGATCCCCAGTCGGGGCAAACATTTGTGTAAAAAGCAGATGTTTGTTCTCGGGTCATGGGTGTTTGTGTTTGTCTTTGTGTGTTCCAAGGGACCCACGACACAAGGGAAAACCTTAGTGTGGGCCTTTGAGTGTGTAGCGTTTTTTTTTTTTTATAAATACGGACCTAAGAACATTTCACTAGATAGCAGATATAACAAGTGGACGGTGCTCTACGATTTGCCTATCCCACAAGGAAATATGTAGGCTTCGCATTAACACAAAACCGGTTAGTTATTGTACCAATAAAATACTCGTAACATGTGTAAAAAAAAGGGAGTGTTAGAACTTAAAGGGCGATTAATTCGCTCATGAAACTGATTAACATAGATCGAATAGTGAAAAAAATACATAAACTTATGTGGTAAGCTGATTGCCTTAGAATGGAAAAAAAAATAAAAAAAAAAATTGAACCAACTTCAAAAAAGCGAAAAATAAATACAATATCATTTGATGTGCTATGTAGTACCTACCTACTGAGCTGTTTGAAGTCGGTGCGAAGGTGGCCTATAAAACTTAATTTTCTTGGCACCAACTTTAAACAGCTCAGTAGGTAGGTACTACATAGCAGATTAAATGATATTGTATTTATTTTTCGCTTTTTTGAAGTTGGTTCCATTTTTTTTTTCAATTTTTAGTGCAAATTATAACCTATTCATTTTTTTTTGAAGTCTGTTAATAAATGAAGTGTTAGCTTTGAAAAGTTTAAGCGAATTTTTGATTTTTATTTTACATACATACAGTTTAAACTGAGAACCCTCCTTTTTTTGAAGTTGATTAAAACACTAAAACCTTCTCCTAAATGTAACAAATACTTTTCTGAAAGCCGCATCAAAATCGGTTCAGCCAAACGCTAGATAATCGCGGACAAACATACATACATACAAACATACATAAATACAGGTCAAACTGAGAACCTCCTTTTTTTTGAAGTCGTTTAAAAATAAAAAAAACATTTTTGCAGAATTTTTACGGGTTCCTTGGGAAAAGGGCAGTTTCAAGAGCACATAGTACTAATTATCCGCTGTCTAATTATCCGCTGTCTAGTTTACAGAAAGACTACACTTTTTCACCCCATAACTACTGGCATCCGTCATTACAGAGGAGACCAGCCCTTACTGTCGGTATCAGCGAGCAACATGTCAGCGGCGTGGGGCTGGGCAGCGCGAGCGTTCGACTCGGCGCGGCCGACGCGCGTCATCGTCCACGGCTTCGGAAGCAACTGCGATAACGTC
Organism: Aproaerema taeniolella; assembly: GCA_949987775.1. NCBI lineage: Eukaryota > Metazoa > Arthropoda > Insecta > Lepidoptera > Gelechiidae > Aproaerema > Aproaerema taeniolella. The sequence continues at coordinate 9,202,045 of OX465251.1, read as the reverse complement.
TGGGTCTACGAGATGCGCTCCGCTCTTATGGCTGTTGTTAGTAAACTTTATAAATCTTGATATTTTTCAATAGGTAAAATTAAAAAAAAAACTGTAGCAGATTTTTAAAAAATGGCACGGCTGGGTCTCTAGGGCTCTACTCTGTAAGCCTACGACCGATATTTCAAATCGTCGGATGTTAGTACATCTCTATTTTGCGCTATACAGATGACAGTGAGAGTTACTAATATCGGTCGTCCTTCGATCATACACTTATAAAATAGGTGCTCTGAATTAAAATTCTTCGAAGTATCGGACGGTCGACAAGACTGTACTGTCATATGTATAGAGTAAAATAGATGTACTGATCCGAACCTCCGAAATATCGGTCGTAGACTTACAGAAGATACTTACCCTGAACATTAAAATGTAGCCCTTCCTGAAAGCTCACGGTCTTAGCTTACGGTTGTACCAACATTAGCGTCCATTATTTGATACGGCCGTATAACACTTATCATAAATATTTATCATAACATTAATAACGTATCATAAATATTTGTTTTTAGGAGGAATGTAACGTGGTGTGTGTGGACTGGGAGGGCGGAGCTTCGATGCCGAACTACCTACGTGCAGCGGCCAACACGAGGCTCGTGGGAAAACAGCTTGCAATGCTGTTACAAGGTACCACTAGTTATGATAGGTAAAAACATAAATAGATAAAAACAGTTATACTTACATGGTCATACGTAAAAAATAGGCGTCGACTTGAGAACCTCCTTTTTCCGTTGGGTAAAAAAAATCATTGATCACAATTGAAATAGCGCTTAAGTTTTCATTAAACAAGTTTTCATTCATCAACTATCAAATATACCACTTTCCCTAGTCTGAATACGACCACAGTTCATGCAAGGCAACATAAAACGTCTTGCATTATTACGACTGTTAACTTCCTATGAACTTTTTCATCTAACTAGACATAAAAGTCGATAAGACTACTTATGATAACAATATTACCTATCCACCAGAAAACTCCCTCTAAAATTAACATAATAATGACTTTTTTACTTGTATTTCAGGTTTAGCAAAGCACATCGATATGCGATTCGAAGACGTCCACTTGATTGGCTTTAGCTTGGGAGCTCACGTTGCTGGTTTCGCTGGATCAGAACTCAGGAACATTAGTCGGATAACAGGTAACTATTGCTAATAGTGTAATCGTGCGAATACGGGGCGGGGCGACCTTTAAATTAGTTAGCAAAACTTTAGGCAGTGATTCTCCCCGGGAAACTGAACTTCAATGTTTCAGATCTCAAAAAAAATGTACTTCTCAAACAATGACAAGCTCGTCAAGCTGTGCGGAGAGGTGATTTTTTTCTCGACTTATATTCTTTGGGAAAAGTGGTTCAATTAAGCGGGCTAATTCTATTTCTAAACACTATCTTAACACAGGCAATGCCACTGCCTCTTAGTCAGACGGACCCGGGTTCTATTTCCAGAAGGTTTTTCCTTATAAAATGTATTTTGACCGTATGTGTACAACCAAAGGCACCAACAAAACAAAAGAAAACTTGGTGTGGTTCCTGCAGAGTGGACGTTATATTTGTAGGCAGGCCCCTCTTTCCCACTGGGCACCCTGGGCAAGTGCCCAGGGCCCCGCTTTTAATGGGGGCCCCCTTAGTAGATAATAATAATTAAAATTACTGAACAGAAAACTTACTTTCATAATGGCTTTTGCAAGCGTTAAGCACAATGCGCTGATGATATGCTTAACTCATGCCCGAAAATCAGGCATATACTTAAATAGTACCTTCAATGTTACACTGACCAAGAAAAATCATTAAACTGGGTGATAAAAAACCTCCTAGCTATATTCAAAATCCTGAACCAGTATCACTTACAGAACACTTTTGTTTTTTTTTCGGTAGGATTTTTTTTTCGTAAACGTAGACACCACTCGGGTGCACCCCCCGAGCGCTACCCACACCCCTCGCGTACCTGTGTAGGAGTAATGTCTACGTTTGGGCAAAAAATTAACTATTTCCATTGAAAAAATATTGGAAAAAAAATTTTTTTTTCATAAATTTGTTCTTTGAGTGATACTGGTTCAGGATTTTGAATATAGCTAAGAGGTTTTTTATCACCTTGTATAGGGTAGTTAAGGTACTACATATTACAATTTTCTGTCAGTCATAGGGGCCCGATTATCCTACGTGCTCAGGGCCTCCTATAGGTTAAAGACGGAACTGTTTGTAGGATGCGTTCTAATTTGGAATGTTATTCCAGTATTCTTGAAATATACATACATATATTTAAACTGACTAAATATTCCTTTGCATGATGTTTCAGGTCTGGATCCAGCAGGTCCTCTCTTCGAGTTCCAAGACCCCCGGGCCCGATTAGACCGAAACGACGCTAAATTTGTGGACGTCATACACTCCAATGGAGAAACCCTCATATTGGGCGGTTTGGGCGCTGCACAACCTTTGGGTCATGTGGACTTCTACCCCAATGGAGGTCGGGTGCAGCACGGTTGTTCTAACTTGTAAGTTTCTTAAATCGTAAAATCCCGATTTTCTAACTAAAGATGATCAATCTACCAAACCAAACTGTCAAACATGAATAGAAACTCCATTTATTTATCTAAAAGTTTCAAATCCTAAGTAAATTTTTAGGGTTCCGTACCCAAAGGGTAAAAAAGGGACCCTATTACTAAGGCTCCGCTGTCTGTCTTTCGGTCCGTCCGTCTGTCGCAAGGCTGTATCTCATGATCCGTGATAGTTAGAGAGTTGAAATTATAACAGATGATGTATTTCTATTGGCCCTATAACAACAAATGCTAAAAAACCAGAATAAAATAAATATTTAAGGGCGCTCCCATACAAAAACGTGCTTTTTTTGCCGTTTTTATGGATAAGTCTCTCCGAGGCTGTATCTCATGAACCGTGATAGTTAGACAGTTGAAATTTTCAAAGATGATGTATTTCTGTTGCCGCTATAATAACAAATACTAAAACACAGAATAAAATGAATATTTAAGAGGGCTCCCATACAACAAACGTGATTTTTTTTGCCGTTTTTATAGAGATAATGGTACGGAACCCTTCGTACGCGAGTCCGACTCACACTTGGCCGGTTTTCTTAGGAAAGTTCAGTAAGTATGTTTATTCAGGGGCGTACAGATTACAAAAAACGGCAAATAAAGCAAATCTTTGATAGACCTTTGAAATAGCAACTGTCAAATTAATATACCTATAGTATTATTCTTAGACTAAACAGATAAATTGACTACCCATCGAATCAATACCAACCATAATAAAACCTTCAGTCACAGCATGACCAGTTAACAAAGACTTTCCTCTCATTTTCCAGATTTGTGGGCGCCGTATCGGACCTGGTGTTGCCATGGGCGGCTGCGTCCCCAGAAGGACGGTCACTCTGCAACCATCGACGCGCGTACAAGTTCTTCACCGACTCTGTTTCGCCTAAATGTCATTTTCCTGCTTTCCCTTGCACCAATTACGATACTTTCCTTGAGGTAAGTCTTACTCGAAGAACAAAACTAATTTAGTTTAGATTTTATGGTAGACAGAATAGAAAATATTTAATTCAGAATAATTATGCTCCGTCGAGCGCTTTGCAGCGGGTTTCTAATTCAGGGAATTGCTTTAACCATGATCCAAAGTTCGGGTTCGCTCATGACCACAATCTAGCGCAGGAGCAGAGACAAGTATGCTCAAAACAACAGGCAATCGCGCTAAAAAATTTGGAATGAAAAGCGACACTTTTTGTCAAAATCTGTACATCGCCTCACTATTTTCGTCAAAAATGTGAAGTGAAACGCAATTAAAAAGGGGCTTTTTAAAAACTTTTTTACAAAACTGGTAGGTAAATCGCAATAAAATTGTTGTAAAAAAGTTGTAAAGCAGCTGCGGTTCATTGCGTTTCAAATTTCAATCTACATTTTTTAGCGCGATTGGCCTATAGATCCGTGGCGGTGTTATCCACTCTAACTTTTAAAGAGGGTTTAGCATATCAGTTATTTACAAGAGCGACTGTCATCTTATGTCACTGTGACCTGTCTAACACGGAAACCTGGGTATTAAAATTTTCCTCGAGATTAATTTTGAATCGTCGAACTCCTTATTTCAGGGTAAATGCTTCCCATGTGGTGCAGACCGGCGCTGTGGAAACATGGGGTACTACGCCGACCGCTCGCTAGGACGAGGACAGCTGTACCTTCTTACTAGGGAGGAAGAACCGTTTTGTGGTAAATTCAAATGCTATATTTGAACCTGCAAGTAATTCTAATACAAGCAAGTAACATTTTTTCCATATTCTAAGGTCCGTATTACAGAACGCAACTCAGACTCTGATATACATATACTTAAGCAGCAGTCGTCTTTGTCATTTTGATGTGAGGGAAAGAGACAATCAATAATTAAGTATGAATCAAGACTTAAGTCTCCTTCTGTGATACGGGCCTAAGATTTCTGTTGCAATATTCGAATCCGGAACAGAAACCAAAACGTATATGGACTGAAGAAGTACAGTATTTCAAAAATCTCACATCATCAGATCAAACTTCAATCAGAAAAAAAAACTATGTTGTTCCAGCCCATCAGTACCATGTATCAGTGTTTGGAGGAAACCAGCCAGGAGAAAAACCTAACTACGGCCGCGTAACTCTGACTCTTCACGGAGATTCTGGATTGAACGAGTCCTTCCCTATGACTAAGTAAGTTTTTAATAACTCACCCCAATGGAGAGGTGTTCTAGAGGTTCAAAAACGCTCCACTCCGCGAAATCTGAAAGATCCCTTGAAGCATTGAGCTTCTAGAGCTAACATGGTGACCACATGAACATAAACAACTACCTTACAGTTCAGGTTTGTTGTTTAAATATAATATTGATGATAGAAGACTTCTACAAAAGCGAAATAAAATTATAAAACGTCATATAAGAACACTATATTCCCGATTCCTTGAGATTTTTTTAAAATTTTCAGACGGGAAGACATTTCGAATACGAGTGTACGCTTCACGAGAGTGCTAGTGCCGCACCCGGCTCTAGGCGTGCCTCTGCGAGCGACTGTACACTACGCGGCGTATTCGGGGTGGCTCAGCGCGGGGCTCAAGACCATACACGTTGACAAGCTTCTCATTGCTGATAGCTTCGGCAAGACGTAAGTAAAGGGAAAAATTGATCAAAAAAAAAAACTAATAATAGGAATTATTTCGGTAGGTTAGGAACGGATTTGGTTAGTGATATTATTTTTAAATGGAAACACCTGATTTCTCGTCACCCAAAAACATAAAATCACTAAACAAATCCTTCTTTAACTACCGAAATAATGCAAATGGCTCTTTCAAAATTTGTCTCCTTCATGCCACTTCTCCCCAACTTATTGATTTTTAAAATTCTAAGAAAACTTGCACATTTGTTCCAATCCGGTTAGAATTCCCTGTTAGTAGGGTCACGGAGATCAGACGGAAATCATTCATGGTCAAGCCTACTCGGAATGAGAAACGCGACAAAGCGCTAGAAAGAAGAGAAGTATCTTTTAATTTCGTGTTAACAGGTCTTCGTTCTGCAGAAAGGGTATGCAGCTGGCTTCAGAAGAGTCTGTCGAGCTACCGCTCTATCCCGGTGACTGTCAGATACAAGAGGTAAGAAGAATTACGTTCTTTTTAAATTATTTTTGATCTTCTTCTTTTGGTTATAAATTTCAATAGACTTTTATCCCTTCACAGGACGAGGAACCTTTGAATTCGACGGGTAGTGAGATAGAGTTTATCGTTCTCAAAGGCAACTCGACCAAAGGACCTATCGATCTTCACGACAATGAGCTGGCAGAAGAGACACCACAACGGCCATTCTCGCTAGTCGACAGGTACGAGTGGACCGGCGGGGAGAGCACTGGACGAGCGTTTGGAATGACTAACACGAAAGTAGTCCCCGGCGGCGGCGTCGAAATAGCCGAGCCCATTCTCAAGCCTAGGCCACGGAAGACGCCACGGCAGAGGTCTGATACTGCCGACGATCCTCCAGAGATCTCCGAGCCTCTACTTCGGCCCACACAAGCGCCCCGTACCACGCAGTCACCATTCCGGAAAGCCAAGAACTACGACATGTCAACAACACCTACCTATGGACCAGGCGACGAACGAGCAGAAAAAGAGGAGTCAAGTTTCGCCGTACAGTTCCTCCCCGCTCGGCTCGCTTCCTTCATCTCACGAGCCGAGCGCTACGCTAGAGACACTCTCCTGCCTCTGGTCTCGGCGTATGCCCCCCGCTTGCCAATATTCGGATCACGAGAATTGCCGAAACCGACTACGAGGTACATTCCAACCGAAGACATGAACGTGACTAGTTCCGTGCCGGTGCCGACGCCTACGCTAGAAATGAAGATCGAAACGCTTCGGTCGGTGGGCCCGCCGGGGGAGAAGCGGCCGATCGAGTCCCCGGAGGAGCCGGAGTTTACAACAACTACGACGACAAGTACGACGACAACGCCGTCGACGACGACGACGACGGAGCGGTTCCAGGCTGCGCCGTCGGAGATGCTGAAGGTGGTGACGGGGCCGGCGGCGAGCACTAGCACGGCGCTGCCGCCCGTGGCGCTGCGGAGTGACGGACAGAAGATAGTGATAGTGTACCCGAGCAACGCGCGGGACGAAAGGAAGATTCGCTCGCACTCTTTTCCTGAGGAACTTCAGTTCGAGGCTCTGTACCGTCACACGGCGGCGCCGGCGCTGCGCGTGGAGCTGCCCACGTTCGCCCCGCCCCCCTCCCCCTCCGCTCCCCCCACCCCCGCCACTCCCCTCTCGAAAGACGCGCGGTACATCCCCGTGCTTTACCCAAACAAACAACTCACAGGTGAAACCAAACCGACGTGATATCAAACGTCACTTGGGTTTAATGTAATTGGACTCTCTTAACAGTATTCGGGTAAAGGTGGCGGTGCTTCGTCGTGCACCAGGAATTTTTGTAAATTATTTTTTTAGTCTAATTTTGGTCGTGATGAATCTTACCAGTGAAAATTGTTATCTGCCTATTTTGTCTGATTGCCTCGATTAGGTGTAGCAAATTGTTATTGTAAATACTTAGGTGTTAAGAATACGAAATTTTTACAAAATAAAACTTATTTATTATACAGTTTCACTTTCCTTTAAGGCCCTAATTACATGGTGCGAAGTAGAATTGTTCGAAAACATCAAAAAATAAACGATGCTCTTGCTTCGGGAACGAAAACATAATATCTTACTTAATGAAATTACATTCTAATTGCAATGAAAACTAAATATATCACAATTCACAAAAATACGAAACAATGAAGCTGTAGTGATGCACTGTTCACACAAAAATGTAACAATAGCGAGTGATAATCATAGTCATGTCGTAATCGCTTTGACTTTGGGTAAACATCTAGTCTTGAGTGGTCAAAATAAAGAAATGATACTATGTGGTTAAATTTCAATTAATTAGAATATACTACATGCAAAAAACACGAACAGAGAAATAAACGTCTACGCGACGTAGGAACGGGGCAGGACAGTAACCGAATAAATAATAATCATAACTATGCAATTGCAAGCTGTCAGTGATGTACAATGTGTTTTGAATCCGATTGCATGTACTTAGATCAGAATATTTTAGAAGATAAAACGAACAACGGTTCGATAAACCTACCAGTTGACATAATGTTCTCGGTTCGTGTTCAGCACGTACAAATCAATCAGCGAAACTTTACGGGGTTAAACTCAAAAACTTTCCCAAAAATAGAATTCCATATCTCATACTAAGCCGAAACCCATCAGTCGATAGATCGAATTGTGTGGAAAGATAAGTTTTGTTTGGCATTTAGACTCCTGAGTTGGTTGGGGAAAGTTGTTCAGTTTAGTGGGATATCACATCCCTAATTCCGCCACATTGGAGGATATTAAGAAGGTGTGTTACTTCATGTACTTGTCGGAATGCTGAGTGAGGATGCGTGCGGATGACTTGGCGTCGAGGAACAGAGTATGTACTTGTTGGATGTGCGCGGGGCCGATGCGCTGTGCGCCGTCCGCGCGCGCCGCCAGCTGCGCGGGAGTGAGCAACTGCGCCGCGTACCTACCGGTACATTGCACGTTATACGCTACATGGTGTTGGTATAGTTAAAACATGTCATGAATATCTATGCACCTCACTGGAATCATTTACACACTATTTCTAAAAACCTTGTTTTAATCCCTTTGAAAAACGAATGACAAAAAAAACCCACCATCAGGACCTAACAGGCTTGCTTTAACGCAACTTATTCGGATGCACAAATATTTCCGAAGGGTTATACAGAGTGGAAACTTTCAACTTTGCAAGGGGAAGTACTTCAACCGTTGCAGCTACATGAAAATGGCATTAGGAGACTATCTATAATTTTTCGTAAAATTTTGATCCCTATTCAATTCACATAAAGTTTCTACCGTGTATGGGACGAAGTTGTCATCTACATATTAAGGGGAAATTATCCTTTTTTTTAACCATTCACGGTGTTCGTAAAACGTCGGCATATGTTCGATTGTAAAGCATATTTATTTTGCTTTTCAAAATTAAAAACAATAAGAAGGTGTAATGAGTGTGCAGAACATACCTAAGAGTACTATTAGCGCCAACTTCAGAGAGTGCCGCCAGAGCATCGTCTTCAATGGAGATGCCTTCAGTAGTCGCACGCAATTTCAATATCTGAAACATAACACACATTTATTTGTATATTTCATGACGTTTATATTTTAAAATAATGTGTAAAACATAAACGCTACACACTTAAAGGACCACACCAAGGCGTGAGTTCTGAGAACAAACAACTGCTTTTTACACAAATTTTTGTACCGACTGGGAATTAGACCCAGAACCAAGAGACAGCGTAACTATCACTTAATCAAACCGGCCGGCCGTTTTTGTGTTTGTAATATCTTTTTTCTCTTTCACATTACAACGAATAAAGATGTTTTTCCTTGTAAGTATACTATGAAAACTTAAATTTTCTTAAGGAGTTGGGTTACCCTCAGGAATGCCTAGTATCATTACCTGTAAAAGTTCAGCTTTGTTGTAAGGCAGCGTCCGAATAATAAGCAATCTGTCTAAAAGATCCAGTGGAATTCCATGTGGTGAGATTATATCCTCAGTGCCTCTGAAAATAGTAAAATGTTAGGGTTAAGATAGATATACGGCCTTACTCGTACTAATAATAAATTATACACTACGTTTAACATACGCAAACACTATTTTTCATAGGTTTCAGTCGTTATAAGCTTGTACTACGCAATGTTAAATTATTATTTTTTATTAGTAAGGCCATAAGAAGTTATAAGAAGAGGCAGGACGACTTACAAAAATTAATACAGGAGACAATTATAAAAGGAACAATAGAGTAAGTATGGACGATTGCTGGGTTCGCCTATTTAAAGTTCTTGCGCGGCTTAACATTTATGCCATAATATTATTTAGCGTAAAAGAACTTACCTTATCGTACAACGACCTCTGTTGGTGGCGAAAATGACGATAGGGGCAATAGCAGATTCTAAGGCACGGTGGAGGTAGGTGAAGGTTTCTATGTCTAACATGTGTACCTGTAAATAATTTATTTTCTGATTAGAAGGCATATACAACGCGAATGGTACGTATCGCCAAGTGCTTTCGACATGTATTTTATTCATCCCACTTTAGTAAATAGGAAAAAGTTTAAAAAGGCGGTGTTATCACTAACAGTGATCTCTTCCAGCCAGCCTGGTGCAGTAAGAAATATTGTTTTTAAAAACGCGGGATAAATGAGCATTTTTATTTTATATTGATGCTTGTGGTTGCAGAATTGTCTTTTGCGATAATTTAAAAATACATATTTAGCAGTTAATAAAATATTTTACTAACAATACTGTTTTTTTTTCTTAAAACACCATGGAATGTAATGAAATAAACTACTGAGCAGGAAGGCCATCTCACGCTATGCTACTTCCTTCATTAAACTTTACTGTGTATGCAAACAAATAGAATCAATTACCTCATCAATGAATAATACTCCTGGTACAAGTTCAGCAATACCTTGATCAATGTATTTGTTAACTACTTTGTTGATTTCTTTCCTTAGTTTATCTGTAACAAAATAATGCGAGGAAGTAATGATCAAGTGTATTTTAGCACAAGGTAAAAAAAAAAATTTAAAAAAATTTACACTTTCAGTCACATTATGTTAAGAGAATTCCAAAATAAATGTAAAAAAATCTCTTTTTTTTTGCAATAATTATATTTATCCGAATAATAGTAACAGCAGAGTCAAATCACGTTTGAGCAATTTAGAAGTTTAAATAACTGAATGCTAAATGCTACAAAGAACATTTTGAAAGTAAACTAAAAAAAACAATCATCTCACCAGTGATCTCAGTTTTCTTCGGCTTCATGAGCTGTCCCATCATGGACATAATGTCGTGGCCGCCTTGAGGCTTGGCGTTGGCACAATCCAAGTCATGCAAGGTGACATCCTGGACTACCTCTTTCTTCTTATGCACATCGCCTTTCGGCAGGGGCACGTATTCTTCTGCCTATGGGAAATGTAAATTATTTTGAGCATTTCTTACATAAACAGATAAAATTGTACTAAGCTGTTCTGTTGGTACTTGATTTAAGACCTGGACATCAATTTACCATATCTGTACACTCTATGCCCTTACAATAAGGATGGTTTTTCAATAAAAATGTGATAACTTGATGCTTGGGCCTATCTTCAACATACATTTTTTAACGTAATTTTATTTTCAGTTTTATTTTATCTAAGCAGATTGCAAAAGAAGTAACTTTAAATTACTTAGCGGATTTTTAGGGTGTGATTCTACCAATGAAACTGAACCACTTTTCCTTAAGAACACTGTATGAAATTCTCAAAAAAAATCGACTTTCACTTAAGGTAAAGCAGCTCAACAATGTTGTATAGAGGCGAATTTTTTTTTCATATTTCGACCTACTATGTTCCTTGGGGAAATTTGTTCAATTTGGTGAGATGAACTACATTTTCAATTTTAGCTAATTCATTAAAAGTCACCTAAAGTCTAACGCTGTTTGACAAATTATAAGCCACATCCATAATTAAATTTATGCCAAGTTATCATACCTCCAGGTCAAACTCTGTAGCGAAAGTGTCACTCCTGCCTTGACGTTTCACAGCACCAGAGTTGGCTTCAATATAAATTACATCTCCAACCTCCACCTTCTCTTTTTGCAAGGCCTCATAGATTGTGGGATCAAGCTTTAACTGTTTTGTACCTTTAGCTGTTTTCAGTCCAATGATTACATGGGACACTGTCTTTCCATAACCTAAAAAATTAATAATTTTAAATAATAAATAACTAATTACAAAAAGGATAGATTTTAACTTATTATAAGCAAACAACTGCCAATTTATAGGGCATTAAAGCTTTGTCTTTGACTATTTTAATAATTTACGTAAATTATTATTAATTTTAAACACAAAAAAGTGCGAGTAGTATTATATTTTGTATTTCTTTTCCTTTTTATTTGTAACTTTTCTCTATTCCATTCTAAATTAATCCCCACAGAACTTCATCTTGGGCTTATGTCAAAAATAAATTGAGGCAGAATGCAATGACTTATAATTATGAAGAGTTCTTAATTCTATTTTAGCTTACCACCAGCAGGATTCTCCATTTCGACAGGGGTGAGTTCAGTGACCTCTCCCTCGTAAACTTCTTTGGTCTCTCGAATGCGAAGACCAATAGCTCTGCGGAAGTTTTCCATAAGAACTTCTGTCTTTTTGATCTCTGTGCTGTATACCTCACTGCCTACCATTGGGCAAAATGGCACCTAAAATGTGTTTATTAGTAATGGATAATAATATCCTAAAAATTCAAAAAACTTTTTGATAAATAGGTGTGACATGTGCATATTTAAATTTTCGAAAATTGTCTCTTTGATATTATTAACGGTCAGAGTACCATAGAAACTACAACACTTCACAATCTCCATGACCTACAAGGTCATGGAGATTGTTTTGAAGAATCTTACCTTGTTACCCAGCTCCTGAGCTATTGCCAAAGCTATAGCAGTTTTGCCTGTCCCTGGTGGTCCAGCCAACAGGAGAGCTCTTCCCGCCATCTTCTTACTTCTAATCATATCAACTACTACTCCGGCAGCCTAAAAAAAATACTTTTACATAATATAATGTCTTAAAAGTTCAAATGATAGTACCAAATCTTTCATAAAATCGAAGGTAACATAACTCATACTTTAATATGTTTCCTATAATGATTGAATCAAACCAGAACCTACTAACTCCATGGTAACCAAAAAACTAACCTCAAAGTTAGATCAATAATCGTATATAAGAAGCGTCGAAAGAACATGTTTCTTATTTATTAATGGTTCATAGCATTATATTTAAGCCATTTAAAATTCACTATTATTAAAAACACGGTAAAAATCACCTCTCTGGCTGATTCTTGGCCCACGAGACCGGCTGCCATCTGAATAGGAACCCCATTCTCGTCTAGGCCCAAACCTTTTATATGACTATGAGCAGATATTCTTTGGGTTTTTGCAGTACTCTTAACTTCCTCTATTTTCATCTTGCTTGAAAGTTGAAATTTTTGAAAATAAAACAGAGCTTCACACACCACAAACGACAACAAACGTCAAAGAATATAAATACTCCTGGCGGACAAACGTCAAAAATGCAACTTTTTTTTTAAAACAATTATGTTATGTTATGGCCTGGAGCCTGGAAATGACTCAAGTCGAATCTGCCCTAGGACCAAGAATCACCTTGGATTCTTGGTCCTAAATCTGCCCAAAATCTGCCGAATGAGTGAATTAATATAAATAAATAAATAAACCTTTGAGTAAAATAAATGCTACACACTCAAAGGCCCACACTAAGGTTTCCCTTGTATTGTGGGTTCCTCGAAACATACATAAAGACATACACAAACACCCATGACCCGAGAACAAACATTTGCATTTTACACAAATGTAAAGATTTTTGAGATTTGTTGATTTGTTTGCCTCCACTGGGAATCGAGCTCAGGACCCGTCGATCAAGAGGCAGCGCCTCGTCACAACAGTCGATACAGAATATCGATTCCATGATTAATTCGAAACAAAAACTAAAAGGAAAGTGATTTCTGAACGCGACCTTCAAAATGTCAAAGTTTGCCATTATAAATCGACCAAATTTAATGGAGCTTATACGATTTTATCTCTCTCTTTCTACTGCTGTCCGATTGTATAAGTTTGTCTCATCTTAAACATTTTCAATAAATAACATAAATAGTCTGTGTGACTGTGAAGTTATTTCCAAAAATTTCTGCAATTTCTGTTTGCTTGTGAAAATAATTGAATTTTATAGCAATTCAGATTTCGAATGGTGGATAGTTGGTTTACTCGGTCAGTTAAGGTTTTTGCACAGTCGGGGCTTTATAGAATTTACTGTGAAGTGCTATTATGTGTTGAGAAAAGGCGTTCAATACTGAAGAGTTCCAATGGAGTACACAGCACAGAATCTCGAGTACGCTGTATCTGTTTTCTATAATGGGGAGCAATCGGAACGAGCTAGAGCTCACACGTGGCTCACTACTGCTCAACGAGTTCCCGAAGCCTGGAAGTTTGTCTGGGAACTTCTTCAGCCAGATAAGGTAAATATCATTCAATGTTGCCTAAATCTAAGACTAGTAGGGTAGTCTTATGTATCCAAACTCTTAAGCATTTGTAAATTGTATTAGAAATTCTCGGAAACATTCGTATTATAAAAGACTACCTAGTCCAGTGTGCTCCTGCCAACATAACAAATTTTATTCCTTTCTAAGATGAACTACTAGGTGTAGGTACATGAAGATTTATAAAGGTTTTGCTCAAATGTAACATTTTATTTATTATTTTTCAAAGTTTACTTATTGTCTGATTTAACTTAGAAAATATTTTATTAAATTATTATAATTTCATTATAAAATTTCATTAATATTGTTTGTAATTTTTCAGTAAATTTTTCTTGTGTATATTATTACTTTGTAGTTTTGGCTATTGTTTTATTTATTTTGTTTTTGATCATTTCTATTGTGTACTATTTTGAAGTACACCTTTCAGGGCACAGAGATACAGTTCTACGCTGCGACAACACTGCATACAAAGATTCTACGGTGCTGGAATGAACTGCCACCAGAAAGCTATGAAGAACTCAAAGAAAAAATACTACAAGCTGTGTATGCTTATTCTAAGGGCCCCAAGATAGTCACTAATAGATTATGTATCAGTGTAAGTTTTTTATTATTTTATTTGGATCTTATTTAGATCTCGTAAAGTTTAATTTACTATTATTTTCCACATGTTAAATTTCTATTATTTTTATTGTGAATTTATTTGAATTTATGCCTATTTTTTTGATAGCTTCTTATAGCTAATTTGTTCTCAAAAATATCTGCAAACTTTAGTGAGATCATTTTATTTATCTTATGATATTTAAAACAATTATTTATTTGTGTTCATTAAACACTCATTAATAGTAGATAGAAAGTTAAAAAAGTCATATACAAAAAAAATTGTGTATAATGATTTCTTAAAATGCTTGCTAGTAGGTGTGTCAAGTCTTTTTTTATTTTCTATCATTTCAAACACTGACACATCTAATTAGGACATATTGGCCATATTTGGCTTTTAGATCCCTAACTTCTTCATGTCAAATTAGAACAGGTGTATAATAAAGCTTATTGTTGACAGTTGGCTGCATTCATTCTGCAACAGGGCACACAGGACTTAGCTACTATTCTAAGTCCTCTATCCACTCCTGAAAATAGTACTCTTCTGTTAGAAGTTCTGACTGTGATACCTGAGGAGGTAAGTTAGTCTAAGATAGAATCAATGCAACTAAACACATACAAAGTCAAGATTTTACATTAGTCTACTTTTAACTAAGCACCCTACACCCTATTTTAGTGTAAAATTTCAGCATCCTTTAAGGGTTTCACACTTAATTCACCCTTTTTAACCGACTTCAAAAAAGGAGAAGGTTCTGTGTTCAACTGTATTTTTTCGTACCAACTTTTGTGTGTTGTAACAAGCAAGTAAAGATATGAATATGAAACTAGATGACTTGCATCTCTTTTTTATTGCAGTACAACAGCATGACGATGGGGTCGACATTACGTGCAAAGAACCGTACTGCACTCCAGCAAGCCTGCCCCATGGTGCTGGATGATATGCTGCGCTGCTTACAAACCGTGTATAAGTATGTACACTCAGCTGACTGTTGCAACTTGCTTCCCTTTGATTTGTTGCCGGATATTTAGTGAAGCCATGTAAGTCATGTGCGCACGATCACAGCTGATTTTACATGTAAACTGTTAAATGGAAACAGCACATCCCAGACTTTCCTTGACCGTGATGGTGCTGGGTATTTATTATTGCAACTAAACCCCATTTTGTATAATAATGATCCTTTAATTGTGCTTCATTTCATTATGCATTTCAATTGATTTATACTACTGTACAATGTTCCTTAAAACTTCCAAGTTACTGAATTTCTTTAAAAAAAATTGTCTTTAATGTTTATCCGATATATCCCGTTCAAAGGAGCATGATCATAGACAAACTCAGCTCAGTTCAACTAATAAGGTGGTCCCATAAAATTATATCAAAATTGATTCAGTACTTTTTGAAAAGTGTAACAAAAATAAAAAAACACATTATATTTAGCTAGATGATGTTTTGGTTAGTGGTTATCTGCTGATAGGCATTGATGGGATTGAAGTCTGTTGACAATAGAGAATATGCATGAATTTTTTTTTCGCATTGTTTAACAAAATATGAAAATACCGTAGTTGAGATGACAAAAAGTGAAATTATTTCTTGGTCTAATCGTCTAATCTCTGTCTAATCGGTGCGTAATTAATAGTTTAAATATTAATATTTAAAACTATTAATTATGCACCGATTAGACAGAGAGATCTGACATGGACTGTGACGTCACATGTCACTACGTCCATACAAACTCTGTGTTAAATTTCGTTTTGCTAGAAAGAGATAGAAATAAATATTTGATGGCTTATATCTTTTTAAATTTCATAGTTATTCGAAAAATAGTTTTACTAAACTGTTTATTACATGAATGAGGATTAATTTATTAAATAAATAAAAAATCATGCATATTCCCTATTATTTGTTTAATGTATCCCAATACTAAGGAAAGGCCTACCCCTTATCTCACCAATCTTTTCTCTCCTTTTCAGTCCAGGTCTTCATAAACTTTATTGCTATGCTTTTTATGGTCATACAGGTGTGTTACTGGTACATACAAAAGTGCAACCATAGACCCAGTTTGGGCCATGATTTGTTGTATTAATTGGGTATTTGACTAATTTACATACTAAATTTCATTTTGTAAGAAAGAGACGTAAAAATTTTTTTGCTAGACTGTAAGTTATATGTATTAATTTGATCAATTGTTAAAAAAAAATTCAAATGTTATTTCGGATTCTGTTATCAATTATCATATTACGGATATTAATGTAAAGGGTGTTTTTAAGAGGTATACAAATTTAAAATGAAATAAAACACGTATAAATAAAATTGACATGGTATTGGTTTTATTAGAAAGATATTCTTATGCCATTTGTGCTAAAAAATGATATGGCGCCACGACTGGCTCGAATGTAGCGTAATCGGAAAGTCCATGGGGCATATGGGGCCGTATATCGGCAATAACACGGCAAATGTTGGCTTCCAAGTGGTAAACGCGGCATGGTTTATCGGCGTAGACGTTGACTTGTTATATCCTCAATTACTAACCGCTCCACAACCTCCACAGTGATTACAGTAAAGAGCCGCCATCCGAGAGCACAGTACAGACGTGGACGACGGCCGCGCTGTGTGCTTGCAGTTGGCTGTCTCTGGGCGGCGAGGACGGCGACTCGGGCCCGCTGGCTGACCGCCTGCCGCTCTGCCGGGCGCTGCTAGCCATCGTGCGGCTACTCTTCACGTAAGTCATCTTCTTTCTAGAGCTAAACGTCCACTGATCCGCATCGTAAGCTTCGGACTTCGGACGTATCGCAACAAACGCATAAATTTTTCATAATGCGTCCACTGTATCGGCAGAGATCGGATTTGCCGACGCAAGTACCAGCAATCGGGTTGCCGATGCTGGTTCATTTGGATTTACTTAGTGATTGTACGTACGTGTTTTTACAGGGCGTGTCTACTGATCGAGATTCCGTATGACGTCATCGGCACGCAATGAAAAAGTTGCCTCTCAGAGCATCGGTGTCGGCATTACCGATGTGCGATCCGTACAGTGCGGATCAGTGGACGCAATTGTATAACTCTCTATGTAAAGAATACTACAATCCGTTCAATGCGATACGGCTTATGCTTACGATACAGACCAGGGGCCTGATTTTTGAAACAATAGAATTCCAATTCGCATACGAATTGACAAGATTTTTATGAGATTCTCATGCGAATCATGTCAATTCGTATGCGAATTAGAATTCTATCGTTTCAAAAATATGGGCCCTGTGGACGCTTAGCTTATATCTCTCTCACTTCAACGCTGCAAAAAGCATTATCTTTTAAGTTTAGAAGTTGCCAATCGCTGCTACTTCTACTCTTCACTTCCTATTCTTCATTTTAATCTAAAGCCTTCTCTAAAGTTTGGTAGATATCGTCTGGCTACTCTTCACATAAGTTATTTTCTTTTTTAATCTATTATTTTATTTTACTTTCTTAGGAATGATAGGAATTCAAATGGAAAACAAGCCATTTACAAGTTTTGGCCAGTATTCGCAATACTAACCAAAACTTAAATGGCTTACTTTTGATTAAATTAAATTACTAATAATTCATACGAAAATAAAATATTCTAAATCAAATTCAACACGGAAAACTTAGGGAAATCGCCGGAACATCTTAATACAAAACTGCCATCTAGTTAGATATAAGTGGAACTAAATTGAAATTAAAATATTTGAAAGTAAGGGTTACAACTTCAGAAAAAAAGGAAAATCTAAGAAAATGCGAAAGTTTGTATGTATAGATGTTTGTTACTTTTTCACGCTCAAACGGCGGGACCAATTTTGATAAAATTTGGTATATAGGTAGCTGACAGCCTGGATTAACACATAGGCTACATTATTTTGCCAAATTCCCACGGGAATGAAGTCCTAGTAGTGTATAAGGCTGTTTATAATACCGTGCGGATTTCATCACGCACGCGGGGTTGCCCCGCCCCGCTCCGCGTCCCGCGTGCGTATTCCAATAATTACAATAAATTTGTATGAAAAAGACACTTGCACGCATACAGGGCAATCCCACTTGCGTGATGAAATCTGCACAATATAAACAGCCTAAATGTGTGCTGCGCAGTTGGAACGAGGCAGTGAGCGACAGTGCGCTGGACGCGTGCGAGGCGAGCCTGTCGGGGGTGCGGGCGGCGGCGGGGGGCGGCGCGGCGCGGCACGGCGCGGCCGCGTTACAGCTGGCCGACGAGCTGGCCGCGCTCGCCGGGCCCATACTGCAGAGGGACAACCTGCCCAACTCCATCAACGAGGTAATTACGACACGACTGATCGGAGCCTACGCCCATATTCTACACCATTCGATTCGAAACCGATCCACGGAAACACTCAGTGCATCCCTCTCTCGCGGTATCTAGATGACAGTGACGGTTATAGTCTTTTCGAATATCGAATTCGAGTCGAATGATGTAGAATACGGGTGCTAAGGGTGCTGTACAATTGTCATTCTCATTCGTTTTACAGGCATATTAAATTAAAAACTCATTCGTTTACAGGTATTTTGAAAATACACTCGGCTTCAAAAAAATCGCACGTCCGTAAAAATAGGCTTTAAGCACTGTTAATCCTTAAGACAAGCAGTTATTCGTAGCAATATTGGTATCATTTGAGAGCCCTATAAAAACTCTTTAAAAAAATATCCATTTCATTTGATTAAAGAAAAAGCTTGACACTTTAAGTCACTGTGAATGACAATGGAACTGATTCTCCTTTTCAAATTTTGTTTGTATTGTTTTGTTTTTTGGGTATAAAAGGGTCGATACAGCTTATTGGGGGATAAATTTGCTACCAACAGTCGAAGAAGACACAGAAGAATATCTTTCATCAGAAAAACGTCCTTGAAGATGGACACTACTGCTGCTGAAGCCGCCCAAGTTATCGCACTACTGCAATCAGGACTACGTCAGTGTGATGTTGCTCGGCAATTGCACTTGAGTCGCTTTTCTGTTCGAAGAGTGTACCAGCGGTTCCTGCAGATCGGTGGCTTTGTCCGAAGGCGTGGGTCTGGTAGAAATCGCTGCACTTCTGCGAGAGATGACCGATTCGTCGTATCGAAGTCTTTGAGAAATCGGTTCTCTAATGCTGTTGAGTAGCAACAGCAGCTTCAAGCAGTTCGTAGAAGTGCCGTGAGTGTCTCTACAGTTAGAAGAAGACTAAAGGAGATAAATATTGTGGCTAGAAGACCTGCCACGGGTCCAAAATTAACCGCAGCGCATCGGCGAGCACGCCTGCAATTTGCTCGCGCCCACGTCAATTGGACCCTGGACCAATGGAGAGCTGTTCTCTTCTCAGACGAAACGAGAGTGTGCCTTTTCTGCAACGATAGACGCAAAAGAGTATACAGAAGACAATGGGAACGTTTTGCCCAAGCCTGCATCCAAGAGACGGTAGAATACGGGGGCGGTTCCTGCATGTTCTGGGGCGGCATATCTGCCGACGGCAAAACTGAACTTTCTTGCGTCTCTCGGACCGGCGGTGCTCGCGGGCAAGGGTCGATGACTGCTCACCGGTACATCACAGAGATCCTGGAAGAACATATGGTCCCCTATGCTGGATTTATTGGCGACGGGTTCACATTAATGCACGATAACGCTCGCGCGCACACTGCTGGAGTTGTGCAGGGCTACCTTCAAGAGGTTGGGATCCCTGTCATGCAGTGGCCAGCGAGAAGTCCAGATCTGAACCCGATAGAGCACCTCTGGGACCAGCTGAAACGCAAGGTTAGATCCCGTGATCCCGCTCCCGCGACTCTTCAGGAGCTCCAAGACGCCGTTATTGAGGAATGGGACAGAATCCCTCAAGAAGAGGTCCTAAAGTTGGTGCGATCCATGAGGGAGCGCATGGAAGACGTCATTAGGGCTAGGGGGGGTAACACTAGGTTTTAGGTTAGTTTTAAGCAACTTTGTTTTGAAAAATTAATCAGATTTCATTAGGGTTTTTTAAGGATTTTGATTGTTTTGTAAATTTTTCTCAGTTCCAATAAAAAACATTGAATGAATTATTGTTTTTGCATTCTCTGTTTCCTTACCTTTCAAATGATACCGAACATTACCAATATTTCATAATACAAATACGATTGAAAGATGTTTAAAATAGATTTCTTAAAAGGTGCGATTTTTTTGAAGCCGAGTGTAGTTTTCTAATGCCGCCCGTGGTACTGGTGTTTCAATCAGATAAATATTAATCCGCAAAAAAGTCTAAACACTACTACGTAAAAACTTCGGACTCGCTTCACTCACGGTATTCTTTTCTCTGTTAGCCAATTGCACTATTCAGCTAAATGTGTCTAAAAATAAACACTTGACTTGAAATAGCCTAAAACACTTGACTTGATGTATGTACCTATACAAATTATGTCAAATCTGGTGTAAAAAAAAATTAGGCTCGCTTCGCTCGTACCGAAGTTTGGTTTTACTGTTGTCTGATAACATTAACGCCTACCTACTTTAACAAGAGTGAGTATAATACATAAATAGTACCAGTTTATTTTTATCTCTTGCAAAAGATTTTTTGCGATGGTGATATTTTTAGTACTTACTCGGCTCCAAAGAGCCTTTTGAACGTAATAAAAAAATTGTCTGTAAATAAAAATTGTGTAAATAACCTACTATTTTTACAGGTATATTAAATTGCAATGTACCGATTCCAGTTGATTTACATCCTTAGCTTTCGCTACTGTAATCTGAAACTATAAGTCTCATCATTTGTCCGCAGGAGCTCCTCTCAGCGTTGATTACATGCTGCGTGTGCATAGTAGAGTGTCACTCCCACACTATAGTAGCGGCAGTGGAACGCGACCCACCCCACGAGGGGGCGCGGCAACTCATCGAGATACTGCTGGCAGCTCAGGCCGCGCCTGGACACTATCCTCTGCATGAGACCAGGTCTAACCTCGTCTTCGGAGCCTGGTATACACTGCAGGTATGTCATAGTTATTATGACAGTTACATAACAACGCTTCAAACTTCTTTCTCTTTTAAGGTGAAAATATATTTTTCTTTAAAAGGAAAAGTCATCTACATCCATAATTCTCACCAAGGCAGGTTGGCATTGCAGCGGATTGGAGAGGTGAATACACTGCACTATTAGTCTCCTCGAAAAAAAAATTTCTTGAAATTTGGAATAGTGGAGACCTTTGTCTGGCAGTGGGACAACATTAGCTAACAAAATAATTGAGACTAGAAGTGCTAAACTCCCTTCCTGCACTCACGCTTCTTGACTTCAAATCTTCGTAATGCTCGAGATTAAATATAGCTCCCGTAACTTCTCCCTAACTGACTAACAAATTGATTTGTTGAAGAGGAGCATAAACTAAATATACGTAAAGCAAAGTTTCGTTTCTTTAGGACGAGGTGCTAAACGTAATGGAGGGCCAGTCAAAGATCGCTCCGATATGGCGCGAAGTGTTTTCCCGACTACTGACGACATTGGTGCACAAGTCCGAAGCACACGAGGCTGATCTGTGCCGAGACGATATCGAGCTACTGCGCTGCTACCGACAGGATATCGCCGACACTGTTGTAAGTAATCAGAACCAATGTAATATCAGTACTCTGACAATTATGTTAACTTTCATTCGCCTGTTATTGTCTGTGTTTTCAGGCGATATGATACCGTCTCTTTTTCTTTTATATTCGATTAGATTAATACGATGAATAACTACATTTACTACACTATTTTCAATTTGCAATTAACTAGTTTGCTCAGCAAATAATTTGTAAAAGCGTTTAATGACGAAGACGCTTGCGAACGTTCGTTGCGGACTTTCATACAAGTGACAGATGAAATGAAACGAAATCATTTTTATTGTTTAAGTTAACCCTTTTAGCGCCAAGAGTTTTCGTCAAAAACGCCCACCACACGCCACGACATCAAAAAATTAAAAAAAAAGTTAATGTCGTGGCGTATAGCGAACGCTTGGTGAACGATATTAAAGTAAAAAAAAAAAAAATTGTCTGATATATCAATCAGACTTTGGCAGCGAGGGCACGAAACTTAAACGTCTGATATATCAGACTTTGGCGGTGAAAAGGTTAAATCTATGATAAAATGACTAAATTAACAGTAAAAAGTAAGGACTAAATTAACAGATAGTAATAAGAGCGCAAGAGGCGCCATTTTGAATGGAATCTCTTTCGCAACGGTCGGTGAAAAACAAGTAGGACTGTTTTGTAGATGTACTGCTACGGCATCCTGGGCGACTGGTGTTGGGGCACAGTGGAGGCCGCGTACAGTGGCGCCGAGACGGAGGCCCGGCGCGAGGCCGCGCTACACACGTTCCTGGCGCTGGCGGACGCGGCGCCGGCGGGGCGCGCGCCGCCCGCCTTACTGGCGCTGTTGAACCACGCCGTCAGCGCCGCTACGCATGGCGCCAATCGACGTATCACGCATACTGCGCTTGATTGTCTCGGTCAGTGTTTTTTTATTACTACACTAGCATCCCGCTCGGGACTTCGTTCCCGTGGAAATTCAGGAAAGTTATGTAGCCTATGTTACTCAGGAATAATGTAGCATTGTAATGGTGAAAGAATTTTTCAAATCGGTCCAGTAGTTTTGGAGCCTATTCGTTACATACAAAAATACAAACATACAAAAATACAAATCTTTCCTCTTTATAATGTTAGTATAGATTTCTCCCTGTGGCTTATTTATGTGGAACAAAATCAAATCGAACTATTATAAACTAAAGTTACAAATGGCACCAATCGACGCATCACGCATATTGCACTCGACTGTCTCGGTCAGTTGTTTTTTAATTATTGATTTTGCTCCTGCGGCTTTTTTACGTTTAACAAAAAATATTATAAAATAAAGTCTCCATCGCAGCTGTCTGTCTGAACGCGATAAACTCAAAAACTATTGAGCCGATTTTCATGCGGTTTCTCGAATGGACGGAGTGATTCAAGAGGAAGGTTTATGTGTATAATTCATTCCCTAAATTCCCACGGGAACGAAGTCACGGGCGGGAAGTTAGTATTATTATAAAGTATTTCTGTGACTTTTTCTACCTCTATTATTAGTAAGCTCCCTCTGAGCGACCGTAAGGTGCTGTTTATTCACAACCGACTAGGAACTCTACTTTTTACCATGGACTATAAGAAAATATTTACTCTGTGACTTGCATGAAAATTGCACAGAAAATTGGCAAAATTTCTTTTTCTAAATTTAAAATTTTAAACTGAGCCATATTCCATACAGCCAGTTTATTACGTTTTGGTGGTTTTTAGTACCTATGTTTTTATAGCGAGAGTATGCAACCTCCTTGCACATTTTCTTTTGTTTTCTGACTAAAATCCGTATATTCGCGCATGTTCCAAATTCAAAATGTTTTATTCACTCAGTGAAATAAACTGCGTTTT